>CM054128.1:74156957-75578794 GCA_028751855.1 Ambrosia trifida | reverse complement strand
ATATTCTGGAATGAGAAGATCAGATCTTTATTTGAAAAAGACAAGATGTTATATCGCCCGATGTTGACTGATAGAATCTGGATGATTGAGATGACTGGTAGATTTCCAGAGATATTTAAGACAGATGATATGAGGTTTGAACTAGAGAATAATGATCCTGATCTGGAAGATGGAGAAGTTTCTGCAGCTGTATCTAAAGAAATACTGGAAGGATTGGCTAAACAGGTTGGTAAATCTCTTGAAGAGCTGAAGAGTGAGAACCAAATACCGAACATTCCTGAGAAAGAAGCAGGAAATCACTCTGATGATAGAGATGTTCCAGTATTTGAAGAAGTTGAGATGGAGGATATTACTGGTGAGGAATATCCAGAATACTTCAAAAATGATAAAGATTCTGGATTTCTTGAATTTTCTGAAGAGCTATTTAGCCAAGCTGAGAAACTTGCTCGTGAGAAAAGCAAGAAGTTCGTTGAAGAAGTGTTCAAGAACTCAGATTGTCAGATTCCAACTGTGGAACAATCTGACGATCTGAATGACTTGCTAAGGAAGCTTAAAGAAAAAGAAGCTAACCGCCCTAAGACTGAAGTTCAGGATAGTTTCTACAAATTTCATAATGAATTGTTCAAAGGTAAAGCTCTCGGATGGAAATATTTGAGACAGCTAAGGTGTGTCGCTGTGAAGTGGGAAAAAGGAATTATGTACTTCAACAGATTCCATGACATAAAGACGCTAACTTATTGGGCTGTTCGCGATATCTGTAGACATACAATGTCAGGTGCTTCAGCGAACAACAATCTTGTTGGTTACTTTGCAGATCGGATGGCGAGAGAGAGCAGAACGAAATGGGAAGTCTTCACCCCACAGTATCCTAAAAGGATAGTTCACAAGAAGGAAAGAGATCAGATAACGGGGTTGAACAAGGTTACTTTTAAATATAAACCACCGACTGTTCTGAAACATATACCTTTGATGCCTATTCCACAACATTTCTCAAAAGACTTTATGTGGTGGTACTATGACTGGAAGACGGCAGAGGCTATTATCGTATTGAAGGACGGGAAGAATGACTTCAAGAAGATACCTATCTTTGACCCGATGTGGTTAATCAATTACTCTCATGAGGATATTATCAAGCTATATTACAATCCGATTTACTGTGAAGAGAAAGATAGTGAGCAAGCTGCTAAATACCAACGTGTGGTATTTTTATGTTTTGCATGGGATGTCAATGCGGGTTGTGATTTTGATAAGAAGCTGGGGAAGTTTGTTCAAGTTCAGAAAGCTGAATAGAAGAAATAAAAGCAAACTCATGAACCAGTCATGACAAAAGAACAAAAGAAGTTATTACACATCAAGCTGATGAATAAGAGAATGGATGAAGATCGAAGGCTGAAGCAATTCAAGCAATAGTCGAGGTGGAGTTTGTAGATACACGAAGTGCGACTAGTGCTATTGAATTGCAAATTCTATTTTGTTTTGTCAAAGTCGAATGGTCGAAGGTGGAATCCATATGGTCGAATGTAGATAAAAGGGTCGAAGGGAGAAGCTCAAGAGGTCGAATGTAGTTTATGTTTATATATGTGTTGATTCGCCCACATAGAATGGTCGAACCTGCACATTCGCCCAATAGAATGCTCGAATGTGCAGGTCTATATATAGGTTGATTCATTTTGTAACTTTAACTTTTGGTCATTTTTGTTTCCCTCTTTGAGTGTGTTGTCTCCCTAGGGTTTTGTTAAGTCTATAATTGATATCTATCATTGTAAACAACGTTTTAAAGTGATTATCATTATGTTTATCAATGAAATGAAAATGTTTGAGATGATTTGTGTGCTTTGCTAAATATATTATCATTTCGTAATCGATTCAGGGATTCCACACCTGAATTAAACTTGTTTGATCATAGTCTTTGTTTGAAGATCCGATCGTTAACACATACAAATTTTTGTAAAAAATACTTTGATTCCTCTATTTATAAGCCAATCGTTCCTAAACCGACTGATCGGATTACCGATTGTCCTCCCGGTCATGTGGGGTTTTACACTAAAACTTCGAGTTCGCATCAATTCGTCTGCCTCTGTCCGTTTTCTTTCCAGAATTTCTTCAATTCTATAGGTTAGACATTCGGCAATTAAGTCCTTTGGGTGCCCAAAAGATAACTCGTTTTGAAATAATGTGCCATGCTCTTGGGGGTGAACCAACCATCGGCCTCTTCCGTCAATTTTTTCACCTGACGACGGCCGGTGATTGGTATACCATGGGTGAGCTTTCCAAGCATAAGTCCATGTTATCTGATACGTACACCAGTTTGAAGAACTGGAAAAATCACTTCTTCTGGATGCCGGACAATGTTGTTCCATTCGGTATGCCGTCGCATGATTCGGAATATTCTCTCAACCCGAAGCAGGAAGACTTCTTTGATGAGGAATTATATGATAAACTTTTAGCAACCCCCACTCCTCTCCAAAAATTCCCTGAGACCGTTCTTGTGTCTCTCGGGCATAAGCCGAATGTGGCCGTACCTGAATGCCGAACCCTTAATTAAGAAAGGGAAAAAGGGTATGCCCCTCCATCTTTCTTCTATTCTTTCGTACAGTATTTTTATTGATTCTTAGCTTGTATTTGTGCAGAAATGAGTGTGCTAGGGTTTGTGAAACGGAAGGGGAAAGGGGCCAAGCTAACTTCTCGAGCTTTGGAAGTAGGGGAGGAAAACATCTTCGAGAGAACGGCGGGGATTGTTTATAGTGTGCCGGACTATGAACGTGATGATGTGACTCGTGCTCCCCGTGGCGATGCTTTCGGTCGTGCTCCTGACCTTCCTCAGATGTGTCCTCAAGCTTCTAAAGGTATTTCCCCACCGGTACTGAAACTCAGGTGGATGTAGATGCTTCCAAGGAGGCCGGTTCGGCCCAGAAAGAACATCATCAGAAGAGGAAGGGTGCCACGATAGAGTGGAGTGAAGAGCCTTCCGGGAAGAAAGTTAAAGCTGATAGTGATGTGCTGGAGTCCGTGGATTCCGAGGAATCGTACGATGTCAGTGAGTCGTACATTCCTTGTTGGCAGGTGAAGAATGGGGAC
This sequence comes from Ambrosia trifida, assembly GCA_028751855.1. Classification (NCBI taxonomy): domain Eukaryota; kingdom Viridiplantae; phylum Streptophyta; class Magnoliopsida; order Asterales; family Asteraceae; genus Ambrosia; species Ambrosia trifida. Next base: position 75,575,716 of record CM054128.1, on the reverse strand, counting down.
ATCTTGTCTGACCCAACAGTATGCCAACAGATCTTGTATCATGCTATCCCTCCAGGTGAGCTAGATCTTACCCGGAGCAAGGGAGAGGAATATGCTACTGTTGGGGCGGGGGTGTGGATCGTTCGAACCATGAGCCTCGTCTCAGAGCTGGTTCAGAATCATTACAAGAAGGTGGCTTTGGAGAAAAAGTTAAAGGATAAGATTGGGGAGTATCGGGCAGAGGTGGAGATGCTAAATTCTAAATTAGCCAAACGCAAAAAAGGAGACCGTTCAAGTGTGAAGAAGGGGAAAGAGGCCGTTCGGGCGATGGGTGAGATGAAGATGACGCATGAGAAAGAGTTGGGATCCGTTCGTGCGGAACTGTCCGATCGGGAGAAAGAAGCGGAAGATTTACAGGAAAAGCTTCGGTTATCGGAGGAGCAGAATCTTACTCTGACCCACTCCCTCTCTGGTTTGGAGATATGTTTTCCTTAATATTTGTTATTTGTTGTGTTTGTGTTCTAATTACCCTTATCTGTTTAGGAACGGCTGGATAAGGCCGCTGAGGAGAAAAAGGCGTGGGATGTTTGCAAAACAAACTATGACAAGGCTCTAGAGGCTGGTGAGAAAGTGATGAGGAAACTTCAATCGGATGCCGAGAAAGATCGGAACCATCTCATCACATCCGTCATTCCAACCGTTTCTTACAAACTTTTGAAGTCTGCTGAATTTTTCCAGCCGCTGGGTGAGATAGAGTCCCTTCTTTACAACAATGGTTTTCACGATGGGGTGGTGGCTGGCTATAAGGCAAAGGAGGACGGTCTGCCGATTGAAGGTGTGGATGGCTACAACTTGAAAGCTAACGAAGAGTATGAAGCTGGAGCTAAAGCCTAGGACGCTACATCTTATAGCTTTTTAGAAAAATTCAAGGGCATGGCGGGCAAGTACATTAAGGAAGTCGAGGAACTCCTTCCTTTGGACATGCCGCCTCCCAGCTAGCTTCTTATTTTCACATCTTCGATATGGTTGTATGAATATTTTTTAAACTTGGCTTATGCTTTTTGGGCCGGTGAGCCGGTTGTATGAAATTTTATGTTTATTATCGTTGGCTTGTAATCAATCGGCAAGTATCTTTTGTTGAATTTTAATTGATTGATTTTGATTCATGGCTATTCTAAGGGGCCGGACCCTTTTGTCGAGCTGTGCACTCGATCAGCTATATTCGAAGGGGCTGAGCGTTTACCTTGGTTTTTTTTGAGGTGCCCAACCTTATGAAGATTAAAACAAAAGATTTCCCTTTCTCATTACAATAGTTGTGACTAAGGACTATTACAAGGGTACATTATTGGAACCGGCCCGGTGATGCCGGTTTAGATATAGTACTTTTTAAGTTGAGCCAAGTTCCAGTGCCTTGGGATCACCTTTCCATCCATGGTGGCTATCTTGTAGGAGCCTTTCTCGTGTATCTCGATGACCTTGTACGGCCCTTCCCAATTAGGTCCGAGCTTGCCGGTGCTTTCTTTTCGGCTTGCTTCATTACTCCTTAATACTAGGTCTCCTGGCTGCAATGTCACTTCCCTGACCCTTGCATCATAGTACTTCTTCATTTGTTGCTTGTACCGAGCTTCTTGTACGGCATCACTCATACGGTATTCCCCTAGGTTGTCAAGATTGACTTTTAAAGCTTCCTCATCATCCCGTTCTTGCATGCTGAGCACCCTTTTAGTGGGTAAGGCTACTTCTGCTAGGATAACAGCTTCTGATCCATAGACTAGGCTGAATAGCGTCCGGCCCGTGCTTGTCTTTTCCGTAGTCCGCATTGCCCATAATACACTTGGGAGTTCGGACAACCAGTCCTTCCCTCGTTTCCCCAATCTGGTGTTCAAACCCGTGAGAATGCTCCGGTTCATTCCCTCCACCTGTCCGTTCGCTTGAGGATGTGCTACCGATGCGAACACTTGTTGTATTCCTAAACTTTTGCACCATGCACTAAACTTCCGGTCTGCGAATTGGGTGCCATTATCGGTGACCAATTTTCCCGGTAAGCCGAATCGGCATATCAGATTATCCCACACAAAATTCGTTATTTGGTTCCGTGTGATGGTTCCCAGCGGCTTGACCTCCACCCACTTGGTAAAATTGTCGACCGCTACCAACAGATATTTCACCTCCCCCCCCCCCTTTGCTATGGGGAACGGTCCTAGGAAGTCCATGTAACATCGCATATTTTTCTCTATTTATTAAATAAAATCACCACTTTTAACCATGTCTAAATATGATTCATTTCAAAACATTAATAATAATAATGATAATAATAATAATAATAATTGTAATAATAATAATCAGATTTTAGTTCTTTTTTTTTTCAAACCAAAACACTTTTTATAAATTTAAACTTAACCCAAACCAAAACCTACACCCTTAGCCCAAGTCATGGTCAGCTCCACCAAAACCAAACCCACCCCAGGCCCATCAAGCCAATACCCGGCCCAAGTTTACTTTCCTTCTTCCCCTACTACTGTTCGAACAAAGCTGGGATTGGAAACCCAGTCAACAAACACATTTGACCTCATTATTAAGACTGTTTTGGAAAGAAATCTCGTAATTGATTGCTGTTAGTTGACCGACTATAGTTTACGCGTTAAATCAGTTCATTTAACCGTGATTTCAGCTCAGTTTCGAGCTTGATTGGTTTCGGTTTGACCGAGCTTTAGTCAAACATTAAAAGCATTCCATCCTATGATTCTATTATAAATTGAATCCTTGATAATACACCTAAGGTGCCGATAAACAGAAACCCCAATACACATTTCAATTAAAAACTCTCAAATTATCGGATTTGATGGCTTGGTGTTCGACATCTACATAGTCCTATTCAATCCTGTTCTTGTACTGTAAGTTCAATTAAATTACATGGTTTTGTTCGGTTTATAATGTAAATTAATAGCCCTAACATGAATCCTGTTATCTTATACGTTTGCTCGATCAATTATGCGGTTTAGGTTTCTAGGGTTCATACTAAGAAATTGGGGATAAATAAGTTCACAGGTTTTAAACAATTTGGTTGCATCTAAAAACAAACCCTGCAGGTAGACCAGATGGTGGTGGAGTTGCGTTTAAAAACTCTGAACCGGCTGGTGCCCAGGTTCGATACCCACCAGCTACAACAACTTTTTTTTAAAAAAAAAAACGTTTTCTTTTATATTTCTTATTTTATCTTTTAAATTGATTTTTAAATACCAAAGCTACATTATAAATCCTACAATATTTATCCAATGTTATATAAATAATAAACTTTGTTATACAATTTTTAGTTTTTCAAAAATCTTTTATTTATTATATATAATAAATATTACAAATTTATTCAATTATAATTATAAAATTCTATAAATATATCAAAACGACTTTATAAAATTCCACAAAAATTATTCTAAATTTATAAAACAATAGACATTCCAGAAATGATTTTTATTTCTGAAAAATCATTTATTTAATATTTTTAGATAATTTTGGTTATTTTAATCATAAATAAATCATAATAAATTCATTTTTCATTATTTTTACATCAAAATTTCACATAAATTATTATTAACCATTTAGATCAGAAATATAAATTTTTGATTCAAAATTTATAATTTTTAATATTTTTAAATATTAAGTCTATGTTTTGTCAAATAAGTATTTATATATAAATATTCATTAATTAAGAAAATAATTTTATACAAATTGTCTTCACATTTACTACATTATAATTCAACTATTTTTAGTTAATACTGGTCAGAAAACCTTTTTATTTATTATTTCTTTATTTATTTGAATTATTCATATTTAAACATAAATCAATTATTAATCCCCAAATTAGGAACCCTAGCACATTCTAGACTAGAAAACTTAGACTTATTAAGTTTTCCCCAACACTTATTTATTACCTTGAATTAGGGTGATACTTGGATACACACGAGCCACATTTACTTATATAACAAGGGTCTTCATTCTAACACTAAGGTGAGTTTACATAGCCCCTTTTTCTGTTTTACATTTTGGGGTGAAACATGTTTAAACCTTTTATACACTATCATTTACTCATTCAATCATTTGACTGTAACAAAAAGACACAGTACAATCATTAACATTGATCAAGCCGCCTGTTTAGATTATAGCGCTATAGGTCTGACAAACCCATCCCCCCGCATAAATTCAGGGATGATCGAAAACAGTAACAACATTTAACTAACTTGCGAGTTAGGCCTCAGTCGACACAAGGTTTGATTGTACAAAGACGCATTGTTACATGTCGGACTCATACTCTATCATTATACAACTGTGATCGTTGTACAAGCTATTATTATCTATCATATTCAAAAACCTATGTAATTCTCACCAACTTTTGTTGACCCAAAATATTTTCAAACTTAACATGTTTCTGGTTCTACTTGCTTGAAGATTTGAGTTAATGCTTGAAGATGTGTACATAGTATTATTCATTTTGATGTACGAATTTTTGTAGAACAATTGTATGTAATTTATATAATGAAATTTATTATTCACCATGAGCTACTGAACAATCATCAATACGTGACATCCCTATGTTTCTGCCATCGGTTGGGGTGTTACAGTCCATGCCCCATTGGTAGAATGGCCATGGAGAAGTAACTGGGACCATCCCATGCTTATGCATTCTTGGTACTGGTGCGTGTATTTAGCATGATTCACATTGCTTGGTAAGCTCTTCGCTATCCTTTCGCATCGTTGGCCAATAGTACCCTAAGTTGGATGCCTGGGTGAGCAACGACCTGGCTCCCACGTGAGCACCGCAAAGTCCCTCATGAATTTCTTCCAGCATCTTGATCCCCTCCTTAGGTGAGACGCACCAGTAGGATGGAGAAAGGTATCCCTTTTTGAACACTATACCTCCGTTCAACTCATAGGCCCTACTTCGCTGCATCTCCTATTCGCTTGCTTGTTCTGTATTTCCCTCAAGTATATTCACAATGGGCTTCCTCCAATCGTCTTCCTTTCGGATGTCAAAAACTGTCATCTCCTGCACTCTTCCGACCGAGGGTTCCTTCAACTGTTCTACCATTATCATTTTTGTTAAATGTGCAAAGGCAACGAATGCCATTTTGCTTACGGCATCCGCTCCTTTGTTCTTACTTCGTGGTATCCTTATGATACGGCAGGTGTTTCATCACCGTATTCCTTGCTTCGAAGTCATTATTCACCTAACTGGCCACCAGCTGAGAATCGACGAAGACAGCCAGATCTTTTATTCCCATCTGTATGGCTACCCTAAGCCCTGCCAGTACGGCTTCATATTCGGCCACGTTATTGGTGCACTTGAAATTAAAGCGAAGAGCGTACGCTGTCTCAATACCGTTAGGATCCACTAAAATGAGTCCTGCTCTTGCACCTTCTCGGCTCGATGTAGATGCATTTTTTGCGACTAATGCTTTGAATTACATTTAACATATGTTTATGTGTTTAGTCGAACGGTCGAAGGAAGAATAATATGGGCGAAGGAGTGTTTCTAAATGGGCGAAGGAGGCTTAAAGGTTCGAAGGAGAGAAGGAGGTCGAAGGTAGTTTTAGTTGTTAATGTATTGCTTGGTTCGACTATCATGATTGGGCGAACCTGCACATTCAACCAAGCAAAGTGGGCGAATGTGCAAGCCTATATAAAGGTCATGTTCATTTTGAAAGTTAGTCTCTCCCTAGGGTTTTGTGTAAACTTAATTCACGTCTTGTTTTGATTGTAAAGCTTATTATAACGTGTAATTGAGTTTGTTTATCAATGAAATGAAGCTTTTAAAGATGATTTTTGCGTTTTGTTTGTATTGTTATCATTTTATGATAGATTCAGGGATTCCGCACCTGAATCAAACTTGTTTGATCATTATCTTTGTAGATTTGACGATCCTACGCGCATACAAAGTGGTATCAGAGCCATATGGATCAAACAACCACAAACTGATAATTTTACAGCTGATTTGGTCCCTATTTTGATCAAAAACTTTCTGTTTTCATTGATAAAACTGAATTGTTGATAATTTGATTGATTAGAGCTTGTTTTCATGGATAAAATGCATAATTCTCTTTGATAAACTTGTTCCAAATCAAATTCGAAGCAAAACCTGATTAGAATCATCAAATTCTATCAACTTTTGAAAAATTTGATCAAAGTTAACTGATTTTCAAAGAATAACCGTTTTTGAACGTGAAGGGTCGAACCTAGGGAGAATGGTCGAACGTGTGTGTTAATTTGGTCGAACCAAGGGATTTTTGGTCGATGGTGGTGTTTTAGCTGGTCAAATCTAGAGTTTGTTAGAGTATTGTTGTACATTAGACCATAGTTGTCTCATTCGACCATTCGGGCGGTCGAAGGTGAAATCAAACGGTCGAAAGAGAGTGTAAAGGGTCGAAAGTGATTAGTGTTTGTTGTATTCCTCATTCATATCTTTTCAAACGGTCGAAGGAGAACATTTTGGCTCATTCGACCACTCGCTACATACGAAGGTAGAATCTGTTATTAAACTTTTCTAATCTTTTCGTGTTTAATCATTTTCAGATCAAGATGTGGAATTTTCCTACTACACCACGACCTAATCCAACACCACAACAGCAGACAACCAGGGATCCTTGGTCGGTTGCTGCCCAAAAGTCTAGTCAACCATCACAACCAATCAATTATATGGCTATGACTAGTACTATTCCTCAACACGTTGCGCAACCACAACCGTAACCGATTGGTGACTATTGTGGAGTAGTAGCAGCTGCGGTTCACTCACAGACGACTAATGCCATATCAACTCTTATCCAAGACTTGTCATCAGGGAGTGGAAACCGTCCACCTAAGCTTATGCAGATGGTCGATTACAACATGTGGAAGACCAAATTCAAGATCCATCTGGAGGGAATGGGTTTAGAGGGAACTGAGGTGTGGCAGATGATTGCGAAGGGCTATGTTGCTCCGATCTTGGAGAACACGGGAGAGCCTATTCCATTGGAAAATCTTGCAGATGATGAAAAGAAGAAATTTGCTATTGAGAAGAAGGCGTTTTCTCAATTGTCTCAAGCTATCAATACTGATTTGTTACATCAGTTTGGTTCTTGCACAACTTCTAAATAGCTGTGGGACATGTTGAAGAATAGGCATGATGGAAATGAGAAGACTAGGAAGCTAAGGATGGAAGAGCTTCGGAAAGAGTTTGAGAATTTCAGTTGCATGGGTAACGAGACGTTGAAAGAGTTGGTCCCAAGGTATTGCCACTTACTCACAGAGCTTTCAAGCTATGAGATAAGCATACCTATGTCTGAATTGGCGGACAAGTTTGCCGATGAATTGCCACCGTATTGGAACCAACATATTGAGGTGTTAAAAGAAAAGGATGCGTACCAGTATTGGACTATCAATGAGTTCATTCAGAAACTGGAAAACAAGGAGATGGAGGAAAAGAGGAAAGCTAAAAGAGCTCAAATTCCACAAAATCCAGAATTGTATCTTGGTGGTACATCTTCTTTCCATTCTACTTCCAGTTCTACTTCTAATGTTGCTCCACACATCACGTGCATATCTAACATTGTTGAACCAACCAAAACACCAATCAATTACCTTGCTCAAACATCTTCATATACCTCACCATCATATCCAACAACCACTTATATTCCACCATTTTCACCCATGCAACAAGCAGCATGTTACTCTTCTAGCCAACCTCAACAACAACCATACAATCCTCAAATGAACCAGATGCAAATTACCCAAAGTCAAACTAACCAAAGCCCGATTGTGTTGTAGACATCAAATCTAAACAATGTTACTGTTGATATTGCTCAACAACATGTAGCATTAGTTTCAGCAATGGTAGCATCGTACAATGGATTGGTTGCTAGTCAAATTGGGAACAACAACTTGACCAACGAGGACTACGCACAGATTGATAAGGAAGAAATGGAACTCATGGATATTTAGTGGGCCTTTGCAAGTATCATGAAAATAGTCACTGATTTTATTCAAAAGACTGGGAGAACTGATCTTTCTACTTCTCCAAACACCACTTATGGTTTCAACAAAGCCAAAGTCACTTGTTTTAACTGTGGTGAGAAAGGTCATTTCAAAAGAGAGTGCACACAGCCAGCACAACAAGGTAATAGAAATCCATTCAACTCTAATTACCAAAACCAACAAACCCAAAATCAGGTATCATATCAAAGTCCCAACATTTCAAGTTTTCAACCTCAAAACAACTATCAAAACCGTCAAAATACCCAACAAAATAACAATTCTAGACAAACCACAGCACAAAACCAAACACAACAGAATTCAAACCGAACAATCATTCCCATTTCTACACCAAACACACAAACCCAAACCGAGAATCCAAATCAAGCTTTGGTGATACAAAAGGATGAGGGTTTTGATTGGACCGGTATGCAGTTAGGTGTTGAAGAAATCACAACTGGTAATGTGGCTTGTGTGGCACAGCAAATGAATTTGGATGAGCCGGTGGAGGTTGAAGAAGAAATTGTGACTGAGAAGATGACTGAGTTGAAGATTGAGCAGTTGAATGAAGAGATGAATGCTGATTGTACTGAGAAGAAGTCCGGGATGATTCTTGATTCGGTTGATGATATTCTAGAGCAGTTTGATTCTACTTATTCTGATGTGGAGAATGAGTCTGATTCTGAATCTAGTGTTAACTCACTGGATGATGACATTGATCAGTTGCTTGCTAAAGCTGACTTTTTGATGACCCGGAAATCATGCATAGTGGATGATGCTTGTACCAAGATTGATTACTCAGAGTTTTTCTCTGGGAAGGAAGCATACTTTGCATTGATGGCCATGACAGAACCTCCAAAACAGGTAAGTACTGAATCTGCTGTTATTTCAAATTCAAATTGTGGTAAACATTGCAAAGCTTGTGATAAATTGACAGATGAGAATAAGCAACTCAAGGTTCAAATTGAGAGTGCAAAAATCAACTGTCAATCATATCAAAAAGAAGCAAAAGAGTTTAACAGAGTACTTGATGGTTTTAAGAAAGGCGTTTCGGAATTGAAAAAGACTTGGTCTTTAAAACAAATGGCCATAAATAACTATATCAATGATTTAGAAAACACAAAACTTGAAATGGCCACCATCAAGTGCTTTGCAGAAAAAGTAAACAAAAACCTTGAGAGTTATAAGCATATTGCTTATGTTGTTGACCACATAATAGAAGAGCCTTCACAGTCTAGTAGTGCAAACTGTAACACCCCAACTGATGGCGGAAACATTGGGATGTCACATATTGATGATTGTTCAGTAGCTCATGGTAAATAATAAGATTCAATAAATGATTTAATTAAATTACATACAATTGTTCTAAGAATTTGTACATCAAAATAACAAATACTAGCTACGCATCTTCAAGTATTAACTCTAATCTTCGAGCAAGCTATAACCTAAAACATGTTAAATTTGAAAATATTTTAGGTCAACAAAAGTTGGTGAGAATTACATAGGTTTTGATAATAGAATAAAACTTGTACAATTCAAGTGTCATGGCAAGTCTAGTCCATAAGTGACTGTTGTATTGTGGTACATCCCATACGCTCATGGTTCACTCGATTATGTTATGCGATAACAATCACCCACGCTACCTTTGTAGGAGGCACGTATCCGGGTGGGATTGTCAGTCCAATAGATCTATCATTGTATACCCTCGGCTGATCAATGTTAATGATTATGCTAGAATATTGTGCTTACCCTAGTCATGTTTAAGACATAATGCAACGTAGAAAAACACATAGACACTTTGATGATTGAATTGTATATAGAATGTTGTAACATGTTTCACCCCAAAAATGGTGATAAATAGAAAAGGGGCTATGTAAAACTCACCTTAGCAAAATGTTATATCTCTTGAAAAATAGAATAGTGTGTTGCCCAAATATGCCAAGTATTACCCTATAATTAAGGTAATAAATATGTCTAAGTCTATCTAGTCTACAAATATTTTCTAGGGCTTCGAATTGGGGATAAGTGCTCGTTTGACTAATAAATAAAATGTTTGAATAAAAAGAGAAATTTGATAAATAAACAAAAGTCTTTTTGTAAATTTTAAATTAAAGATGGTCACAATAATAAGTTTAAAGTATGAAAATAATTTTTATAAAATTATTTTCTTAAAAATAGAATATTAAATCTATTTATTTTAAATTGTCAAAATATAACTTTAATAATTAAAAATATTAAATTTACAGAATTATTAATTTAAAAGTTGTATTTCTGTTCCAAATAATCAGAAATAATTTATATAAAATTTTGGTGAAAAATATTGAAAAATGAATTTAGTATGATTTATTTATGATTAAAACTAACAAAAATTGATTAATAATATTAAAGAAATGATTTTTCAAAAATAAAAATCATTTTAGAAAAGTTTATTGTTATAAAAACTCAGAATAATTTTTGTGGAAATTTATATAATTGTTTTGATATTTTTATAGAATTTTATAAATAAAATAGAATAAACTTGAATTATTTATTATATATATTAAATAAATAAATTTTTGAAAACTAAAAATTGTATGTTAAACTTTTTCACTAGATTAACATAATATAATTTTTGTAGAATTTATAAAAGAGTTTTGGTATTTTAAAATGAATTTAAAAATATAAAGGAATTTATATATATATAAGTTTAACTTAAAAAAATATTCTTGTTGATGCCATGGTTCGAACCCGGGCCGTAGGCCAGTTCGTAGGTTTTAAATCACAAGCCCAGACCAGTTGGTCTGGACCCTGAGAACGTTTAATCTATGGTTATTTTAATTATATAATATAAGTGAAATTGATTTCTATTCTTTTTAAAAAGAAAAGGTTAAAACGTTTTACACGGGACTCGAACCCGCGTGGTGTGGACAAACAACCATCAGACACAACCACCTGATCTAGCTTAGGGGTTGTGTTTGATTCTAGTTTAAATTAAATATAAAACATATGCACAGAAGGTGTTCTTCCCCAAATACACGATTTCGAACCCTAGTTTTTCCAATTGTTCAGATTACACAACGATAACCCAATTAACCTTAGGGTTATTGTTGTGTATATCCCGAAGGTTAAAACCCACAAAGAAAATGATACTTACAAAAATGAATCGCGTGGTTTTGCTCAGTCAACCAAAATAGTCTGTTAGGACAAAAAGGATTGGTGAAACCACTTTTGCAAACCTTAGTCTAATTCACTTTCTGTCAAAATACTCTAAGTATGGAACTGCTGAAGACAAGGAATCAAACTGCTGAAGAAGAGATTCAGAAGTACTGAAGAAGAAGTCATCAGAAGTTCTGAAGTTCAAACCAGACACTTCTACTGAAGAACTACTGAAGACAAACTACTCATCAGTAGTTTGTCATTCATCAGTACTTAAAGAAGATCATTTCCACCGCCTTTGTATATCAGTAGTTTAATACTTTAGTATTTCTTTTTGCTTTATGTACAAGTTCCAAGACTGCAACTTGTTGCAACTTGTTTCTGAACTTGCTTTTTGGCAAGGTTCATGTATTTGTAAAGTCTATAAATAGAAGGATTCATCCTTCTGTTTTAGACATTGATTTTAATACAAGAAATCCTTCAACTCTTATTATTGTTATTTCCATTTCGTGTTTACTGAGAATCTGTCAAAGTATTTCATTCTCATTCAATACTTAGATTCTCAATAAACACTTCTCATTTATTAGTTCTTGATTCCAGGGGGAGTAATAACTCCTGTTGATAAGTGTAGCTATAAAACTTATAAACATTCCGCTGTGCTATCACTCATTAAGAACTTGCTAAACACTTAAGTGTCAACTATCAAGTTCAACACAAAGAGCATCTTACTGATCCAACAATTGGTATCAGAGCTCTGGTTTATCTGATAACATATCAATCTAACACATTGAGAATCAGACACAAGCTCTTATTGATATTCAATAAAGGATTATAAGCTCACTTTTATCAACATCCATCACTTTAAGAGATATTTGACAAACCAATACACTTTAAAATGGATCCTCATCATACTGGTTTTGCCACTAAACCTGCCATACTTGTAAGAAATGAATATAACATATGGCAAAGGAGAATGGGACATACATTATCACAGTCCAACACAGGTTGCTGGAAATCTGTGATATATGGTCCTCATAAACAAGTAAACATTAATCCCGAAACTAAAGAAGAGATTCCAAAAGAACCAAAAGACTATATTGAAGATGATTTCCTAAAACTTGAGCTTGATGCAAAAGCTTTCTCTATGTTGGCAATGGCACTCCCAAATGAAATCTACTCTGGCCTATTACATTGTGATAGTGCCAAAGAGCTTTGGGACTGCCTAAAAGAACAGTTTGGAGGAACTGAAGAGGTGATTGCCAACACCAAAGAAATCTTGGCTCAACAATATGAGACTTTTGCTCACATTAATGGGGAAACTTTAACTCAGCAATTTGAAAGATTTTCCTCATTAATATCTAAGCTAAAACTAAATGGTCAGACCTATACAACTGTATCTATGCTTCATAGATTTTTAAGGTCTTTACCTGATAAATGGGAAACATACTCAATAGTCTTAAGATCCTCACCAGATTTTAGCTCCCTCTCTCTTACAAAATTTCATGGGAGATTACTTACTTTTGAGAGAGAAATTGATCAAAAGAAAAAGTTACAAAATTCTGGTAAAACTGCTGATGACTATCTACCAGGTAGTACAGCACTATTGGGACAAGACTCACCAACTTGTTCAAATAGTTTTGGATCTTTTGACCACATTGACATAACTGCTGGGATCTCATCTGAAAGATCATTCCCAGGTTATGACAATAATGATTTAGGTCAAACTGCTAATAACATGTGTTTTATCATGGATGACTTAAATAGTTTAAGCAGTGATGACCTAGAAGAAATGGATATTTTGCACCAACTGGTCATGTTAAGTTTAAAAACAAACAAATTTTACAAGAGGTCAGGAAGGAAGTTTCCAGGACTTAACAGTTCTACAAAAATTGGTTTTGACAAATCTAAACTTAGATGTCACAAGTGTCAAAAGTTGGGACACTTTGCTAGAGAATGTAGAAGCTCTGGCTCTAACCAATCTCAGTCTGGAAACAATTTTAACCCCAATTAGAACAGGAATAATGGAACACAAGGGAGTGCACATTTTGTACAGGCACAAGCTCCACAACTCCAATATGTGCCACAAGTACAATATGTACAGATGCCTGCTCAACAGATGCAGAGCCAACAATCAATCCCTCCCTTTCCAGCTGCTCAACAACCTCCACAGCAACAACAACCCTCTCAACAAAGTTTATTTACCTCAGGGTATGTTGACTAGAGCAGTCTTCCTTTTGACACCACAGAGTGCAATCCTGATGCAGACAACAAAATGTTTGACATCAACTGGGGAGAACCTGACAATGGCAGGAAGAACTTTGCCTTAATGGCATTTGAGGGATGCACCTCAAAATCTGCCTTGTCACAGGTATCTAAAGAATCTTTGACAAAACTTTGTTCTAATTCATGCAAAGAATCTTTTGCTCTCATAAGAGAGACCAATATTCACTTACAAGGAAAGGCAAATGACTCTGAGAGAAAATTCACTCAGATGAAATGTGATTTAGAAAGAAAACTTTATGCTAAAACAAAAGAAGTTTCTAAATTAACTGACACTGCTATTGAAACCCAAGCATAAATTAAAATCATGCTAAATGACCTGGGAAATGTCAGACAAGAGCTTGCTGACACCAGGATCACATGTGAAAAATGGGTGGAATCTTGTAAGGGGTACCAACTATTGCTAAACAAACAAAGTGCCTCAAATGTTAGGTTTGGCATAGGGTACAATCACACTGAAACACCAACAGATTTCTCTCCCAAAACTACTGAAGATGGGAGAAAAATTGTTTCAGGTGAAACATCTGAAGAGGAAGAATGCACATATTTCCATGAAAACTTTCTAAAATCACACAAAGAAAGTTCTTCAGAAGTACTAATTAAATCTTACTTTAAGCCATCAGTAGTTTCAACTACATCAGGAGTTGAGAACCTGAAAACTACTGATGACCTAAAACCAATCAAAACAGTCAGAGATTTGTCTTTGAAAGAAAAGACAAAAGAATGTGAAATTTGTGGTCTGTTCAACCACAAAACAGAATTTTGCAGATATAGAAAGGGTATTCAGTTCAATAAGAAAAATCAACAACTGGTTGTGGGAAAACAAATCAAGAATGATTATGTAAAAACTTTTTCTCCCAAGAAACAACAACCAGCAAAAACCCTTTCTCAGAAAAAGGCAAAATCTCAACAAAAGTCTTTTTCTCAAAATTCTCTTTCAGTAGTTAGACCTGAATCATCAGCAGTTTCACAAACTGCTGAGATTAAAGATCTTATGAACTTGGTACAACTACTGATGACCAAAGTTGATGGTGGTCCTCAAAAGAATACCACCATTGTGCTTGATGAAAAATCCATTGCCAAAAAGACATGGATTTCTCAAATTGGTCAAGAACAAACTGTTAATGTTCTCAAGAGCAAACCCAAAGCCAAACTGGCTTGGGTTCCTAAATCTAACTGATTTGCTATCTTGTGCAGAGAGTTTCCAGAGGCTTATATATCATTTGGTATGTAGACAGTGGAGGCTCAATGCACATGACAGGATGCAGATACCTGATAAACAATTTTATCAGTCAAAGAGATGGATCTGTATCCTTTGGGAACAATGCTAAGGGATATGTGCTAGGACATGGCAATGTCTCCTCTGGCAAAATACAGTTTGACAAGGTCAATCTGGTTGAAAACCTTGAGTACAACTTGCTAAGTGTGTCACAAATGTGTGATAAAGGATATTCTTCCTTTTTCACAAAGACAGCATGCAAGATCATATCACCAGAAGGCCAGAAGTTGATAGAGAAGATTATTGAAGATCATACTTTGTTAATAGCCAAAAGATGTGGCAATGTCTATGCAGTAGACATTGAAAAAGACAAAGTACTGAACAACACTGCCTGTTTCTTCTCAAGGGCATCAACTTCAGAAACTGATCTCTGGCACAGGAGACTTGGCCATGTGAACTTTAAAACCATAAATAAAGTCACAAAAATGGGCTTGGTCAGAGGTCTACCCTTAAAAGTATACCAGTGTCAAGAACACTGTGTATCCTGTTTAAAGGGAAAACAGCATAAGTCCTCCTATAAGTCTATTGAAGAATCAAAAACAACTGCATGTCTTCAACTACTCCATATGGACTTATTTGGGCCTGTAAAGATCATGAGCCTTGGTAAAAAGAAGTACTGCTTAGTCATCATTGATGACTACTCAAGATTTACATGGGTATTCTTCTTATTTTCCAAGGATGAGGCTGCTGAAATCAACAAGTCCTTCATTCTACAAGTTGAGAAGCAATATTCTCTACCTGTCAAAACCATTAGAAGTGATAATGGGACAGAGTTCTGGAACAAAACTCTGAATGACTTCTGTTTGTCTAAAGGGATTATTAGACAATTTAGTGTTGCCAGAACTCCTGAACAAAATGGTGTGGTAGAAAGGAAGAACAGAACTTTAATAGAAGGAGCAAGAACAATGTTAGCTGATTCTGGCCTACCTTTATACTTTTGGGCAGAAGTAGTTAACACATCATGTTATGTTCAAAATAGAGTTCTTGTTGTCCAGAGACATTCAAAGACAGCCTATGAAGTTCTTCATGGCATGAAGCCCCTTATCTCCTTTTTCAGGGCTTTTGGGTGTCAATGTTTCATCTTGAACATCAAGGAATCTATTTCAAAGTTTGCTGCCAAAGTTGACTCAGGTTACTTTCTTGGTTATTCATCAACTAGAAAAGCCTACAAGGTTTTTAACTCAAAAACCAGGATAGTAGAAGAAACACTGAATGTCAAGTTCAATGAGTCAAAACACACTCTCATTCCAGCACATCCAGCTGAACTCTTTGACCTTGACAACTTTCATTTTGAACCTGAAAAGACTGTCACTTCATCCAAACCTACTTATTATTGTGATCAAAGGTTTGATGATGAGGATCCAGCAGCATGGTCTCCTCAAACAGTCATTAAGTCAACTTCAAAACCATCAGAAGTTTCATAAACTTCTGATTCAACAAATACTGAAGGACAAACTCAAACATCTGCCTCAGCACCTGCAACTACTGAAGACACTGAAACTGCTGAACCAGATATTATAGACCTCGGTAGTTTGTTTGAAGAACATGAGCCACCAACACCTGTCAGTGGTTTACAACAACTGATCGAACCAAAGATCATCCACTTGATCAAATCATGGGTGATATTGCATCAGGTGTTCTTACAAGAAACCAGCTTTCCAACTTCTGTCTATTCTCAGCATTTATTTCACAGTTGGAACCAAAGAAGTACCAGGAAGCCCTCAAAGACAACAATTGGGTGCAGGCAATGCAAGATGAATTGCTTCAATTCAACAAGCAACAGGTATGGGAAATCTGTCCCTTACCACCAAA
This sequence comes from Ambrosia trifida, assembly GCA_028751855.1. Taxonomy (NCBI): domain Eukaryota; kingdom Viridiplantae; phylum Streptophyta; class Magnoliopsida; order Asterales; family Asteraceae; genus Ambrosia; species Ambrosia trifida. The sequence continues at coordinate 75,559,233 of CM054128.1, read as the reverse complement.
CAAGCAACCAATTGGCACAAGATGGGTTTTCAGGAACAAACAAGATGAAGCTGGTATGATAATAAAGAACTAGGCAAGACTGGTAGTACAAGGTTACTCTCAAGAAGAGGGGATTGACTATGATGAAACCTTTGCTCCAGTTGCAAGGCTTGAAGCCATCAGGTTATTTCTGGCCTATGCCATTTCCAACAAAATAAAAGTTTATCAAATGGATGTCAAAAGTGCATTTTTGTATGGAAAGATAAAAGAGGAAGTGTATGTTTGTCAGCCACCTGGGTTTGAGGATCCTTCTCATCCTGAGTGGGAGTACAAACTAGACAAAGCTCTTTATGAACTGAAACAGGCTCCAAGAGCCTGGTATGATACACTTTCAACCTTTTTACTCAAAAATAACTTCACAAGAGGTGCCATTGATAAAACTCTTTTCATAAAACATGTTGGAAATCATATCTTACTTGTTCAAATATATGTTGATGGTATCATTTTTGGTTCAACAAACACAAAATTGTGTGAAGAATTTAAGAAACTCATGCAATAAAAATTTGAGATGAGTACAATGGGGGAACTGCAGTACTTTTTAGGACTGCAGATTAAACAACAAACAAATGGAACTTTTATACACCAATCAAAATATGTTAAAGAATTATTAAACAAATTTTCTTTACAAGACTGTAAATCATGTTCCACCCCCATGACACCAACCACACAAGTTGAACCAGATGATCAAGGAAAACAGGTTGATCAAACCATGTATAGATGTATGATAGGTTCCCTTTTATATCTAACTGCTTCTAGACCAGATATTATGTTTTCAACATGTGTCTGTGCTAGATATCAATCAGCTCCTAGGGAATCACACCTTATTGCAGTCAAAAGAATTTTCAGATATCTGAAAGGAACTCCCACACTTGGAATTTGGTATCCTACTTCAAGAAATACCAAGTTATCAGCTTTTTCAGATAGTGACTATGCAGGGTGTAAAATGTCAAGAAAATCAACATCTGGTGGTTGTCAATTCTTGGGAAACTGTCTAGTGTCCTGGCAATCAAAGAAACAAACATCTGTTGCAACTTCAACTGCTGAAGCTGAATACATTGCAGCTGCAAGTTGTACATCACAGATACAATGGCTCCAATATCAACTTCTTGATTATGGAATCAAAGAAACCAAGACACCATTGCTTGTAGACAGCAAATCTGCCATTAGCATCATTCAAAATCCTGTTCAGTTTTCAAAAACTAAACATATTGAAATCAGGTATCATTTCATAAGAGATTGCTATGAAAAAGGCAAGATTGAAGTGAAACATGTAGCAACAGCTAATCAAATAGCTGACATTTTCACTAAACCCCTTAACACATCAACATTTCAGAAGTTAGTATCCATGCTAGGGATGCTAAATTTGTAAGTGTTTCTCTTTATTCTTTTCTGCACAAAATTTTTTTATTTTTCACTTACATCTGTTTTCAAAAACTTGAAAAACTTCTGAAAAGAGAGAAACTACTGATGAACAAAACATCAGTATGGGGATATTTTCAATAAAGTGACTAACTTCTGATAAAACAACCTTCAGAAGTTATGAATAAAGCATTTATAAGTGTTTCTCATCAGCTGTTCAAAACTGCTGAAGAGAAAATGGGAACTACTGATGAAGATACTTCTTCATCAGCAGTTTAGTCAAAAGGGGCAAATCTGACTTTTCCCATCATCAGAAGTTTGACCTAGGCGGTTTAAAAACTTCTAATAAAGAAAATCCAAGCGGTTAAAAACTTCTGATAAATATCTTTTTTCAACACATATCCTTTCAAACACAAAAATTCCCTCCTTCTCTCTCAAGAAAGCTTTCAAACCCCTGAACCTGCAACACAAAATCACTGTTCGATTCATCAACACACACAAACCACATGGCTTTAGTTCTCAAACAGGGACACAATCTCAGAGCCTACTTAGAAAAACAAGAAGGCTGGTCCCAATACGATGAGATCATTGATCTTGTCGTCAAATCCCAATATTTCACCGCTCTCACCATAGACCCACCAATTCATCCTGAAACTCTAAATGAGTTCTGGGCTAATGCTGAGACAGTGATGGTGGATGATGAAGTTATCTCCCTAAACTCAACATTTAAAGGGAGACAAATGGCCATTACACCGGCCATACTTGCAGTCAGACTGGGGTTGAATGATGTGAATGGCCCTGAGAAGTTTGACAACTCTACAATCCACCTAACCATGACTGAGTGTGGTTATCAAGGTACTCTCTCACAAGCTACAATCTTTAAAAAGTATTTTGAACCAAAATATAAACTTTTGTTTCATTATATTATTATGTGCTTGAGTCCTAAAACTGGGTCTTATGACCAGATGCCCTCAACCATTCAACCAATCTTTCATTCTATTGTGAATGAAACAAATTTCAGGGCATCAAAACTTTTCTTTAATGAGTTGGTGTTACATCACAATAACACTAAGAAAAAGTTTTTGTTATATCCAAGGTTCATTATGCAATGCATAATATCTGAATCGGGTAATGAGGTGCTTGTGGGTAAAATTGAAATTTTAAAACCCTTAACCTCACAAGCATACTCAAGGCACAACAAACAGGCTGCCTGGCCAGAAGATGACCAAGGGGAACAAACACCAGTCCCCATGGAACCCTCATCTTCCAAACCTACTCCACCAAAGGCCAAGAAACCCAAGATAACAAAACAAAAACCCACCAAACCCAAAAGAAAAGCTGTTCAGGAGGTTGAGATGCCTAAACAAACTACTGTGCAATCTGCACTTCTTAAAGATGTGACTGAAACATCCTCGCAGTCTCATCCATCTCAAACCCCACCAAGAGCACCAATAACTATCCTTTTCAAAAGAAAAAGACTTAGAAAAACTATTCTAATAGATTCTTCTTTTGAAACTGCTGAACCCACTGCCCAAACTACTGAACCAGCACCCCAAATTTCTGAACCAGACATCGAAATAGCCAAACTTCTCTCCGGGCTAAAAGAGAAAGTCCCATCAACACATGTCAGTCCCCATCAACCACATCAAACAGGGGACATAGACTCAGACAGTGACATGGATGTGGACACTCATAGCCCTAACCAAAGAGATGAGGATGAACCAGGGTCTCTAAGCCCAAACTTAGAAACCTTTGGTACTTTTGAGGCTGCTACTACTCATGTACCACCCAGTGGTGGACCTGAGGACAGAAGTAAAATAGCTAAGACCTCAACTGTGGCAACTACTGATGAAGGCTTAATGCCTGAGGTAGGAAATCCTCGGAACCAAGAACAAGAGGTACATGAGACAACTGAGTTGGGCTCAGCTCATGATGTAACTGATACAGTCCTCATTGAGGATGTAATTAGGGATTCAGATGATTCCATTAATTTGGATGATGTTTCAAAACACAAAACTACTGAATTGATGGCTATAAGTGAAGGTCCTGCACATGGTGTCTCTAAGCTCAAGAAGCTAGTCACACCATCTCAGGTTAAAGCCCACTCAATCCATGATTCCCCTAGAGTGGCATCTCCTGTACAACAAGGAGATCAACCAAAAACACACCCCTCACTACAAATGCCTACCCAATTCCCTGGGCAAACAAGCATAGACCTGAACCAACTATGCAGCCCAGATGGTCCCTTGTATCACATGATGAACACCCTCATCAAGAATCACTTCCAAACATACACAGCTGACTTGGAGCTGTCCATGAAAAACCAATTTGGAGTGATACAGACGAAGATTAATGATCTGTCCAACAAGATTGATCACAACAGCAAACAGATTGCTCATCTTCAAGGTCATTTCTCCCAAGCTTCAACTTCCAAAGGTGATAAAGCCAAAAAGGGGGAGAAAATCAAGGTACCTATGGATACACTTGAAGCCAGAAGAAAGGCAAGAGTGGCTATCCTAGCTAGAGATCAACAAGATCAAGCCAGAATAGAGAAACTGGCACAACAGTTTGGTGTCTCTATTCAAGAAATATAGGATACTGAAAAGGCTGATGAATCCCAAGGGCATAATGAAGAAACCTCTGATGGCCAAAGTTCTGATGAATAATCAGAAAGTACTGAAGACCATCCTTCAGTAGTTGACAAACCTTCAGAAGTTGTCAACCCATCAGAAGTTAACACCTCCAAAACTCAAACTGCTGACCCTTCCAGAACAACTGCTCCTACTCAACCAACCTCTGCTCCTATCAGGCCTACTACAACAGTTACAACAATGACTGTGCTAAACCCTTCTCCAATCTCTCAATCAGCTGAATTACTAGAGAAGAGTTTAGTTGCAGTCCAAAAGAAGGCCAGAGAAGATCTGATTTGGAAAAATCTGGAAGAAAGGGATGACTTAGATCTAAGCCATGAAGAAAAACTTCAGGCTTATGAAGCTGAACTACAAAGGCAGGCTAGCCTAGATGAGATTGCTGAACAAGACAAAAGACATCAACTGATGTCTGACATTATGAAGAACAGCAAAGTCAAAGCCCACACATTGAAGAGACTCTCTGTGGAAGAGCTGACAAGAAGAGCTCAACTGATTGCAGATAAACTTGCAACAGGTAAAGACACAAAGGCCAAGAGAGCTCAGATGATAGAAGAACTGGTAGCCAATGGTTATGGTTCAAAAGCCTCAGTGTCCAAGTGGAATGAAGAAAGATTGGTGGACACATACAGAAAATACAAGGCTGCAAGGGCTGCTAATCCAGAGAAGTTTCAAACTGCTGAAGCTTCAACTTCAGTAGTTAGAACTTCTGGTGTTCAAAGAAGACCAGCTACCCAAAGAAAGAAGACAGAGGAGAAAGTGAAGACTGATTTCAGAATGGTACTACTAGAAGGTAGTACAGTAGTACATTCTGATTTTGACATAGAAGAGAAGCCTCTGCTCACACAATTCAGGGATCCTTCCACCTTTGCATATCAAATCCAGAAGACCATCACAGACAAACTGCACACCAAGGTAGTAACTAAACATCACTTGCCAACATTTCAGATACCTAATGTGATGGAACAACAGCAGGGAAGTGAATCCCACCTAAGAGTCACTGAAGTTGAAAACATTCAACACTCAGGAGAAACCCAGGGTACCACCATGGTTCCCTACACTGCAGACTTTGACAAGTCTAAAGTACCAATCATCAGATGGTCCTTTACTGATAACAACTCAGTACTTGTGACAAGAAGAGATCAAACAAGCAGGGAATATACGTCGATGAAAGAACTGAAGAAACTATCAACCAAAGACCTGCTTACAATCCAACACTTGGAACCAAGAAAAGGGTCTCTTACTGATGATCAACTAAACCAGCTCAAGAATTCCATGTTCAAAGGAATATGGAAAATTGTGAAGGACAGAAAGGAACAATAAGGAATTAGTAAGGTTTTGGCTTCATCAATCCAGGGGGAGATTGTTAGGACAAAAAGGATTGGTGAAACCACTTTTGCAAACCTTAGTCTAATTCACTTTCTGTCAAAATACTGCTGAAGACAAGGAATCAAACTGCTGAAGACAAGGAATCAAACTGCTGAAGAAGAGATTTAGAAGTACTGAAGAAGAAGTCATCAGAAGTTCTGAAGTTCAAACTAGACACTTCTACTGAAGAACTACTGAAGACAAACTACTCATCAGTAGTTTGTCATTCATCAGTACTTAAAGAAGATCTTTTCCACCGCCTTTGTATATCAGTAGTTTAATACTTTAGTATTTCTTTTTGCTTTATGTACAAGTTCCAAGACTGCAACTTGTTGCAACTTGTTTCTGAACTTGTTTTTTGGCAAGGTTCATGTATTTGTAAAGTCTATAAATAGAAGGATTCATCCTTCTGTTTTAGACATTGATTTTAATACAAGAAATCCTTCAACTCTTATTATTGTTATTTCCATTTCCTGTTTACTGAGAATCTGTCAAAGTATTTCATTCTCATTCAATACTTAGATTCTCAATAAACACTTCTCATTTATTAGTTCTTGATTCCAGGGGGAGTAATAACTCCTGTTGATAAATGTAGCTATAAAACTTATAAACATTCCGCTGTGCTATCACTCATTAAGAACTTGCTAAACACTTAAGTGTCAACTAGCAAGTTCAACACAAAGAGCAGCTTACTAATCCAACATAGTCAAACACGAACAAGATCTCTTCGAAAGATTAATTATTACAGAAATCAGAGATTGTTAGAGGGTTATCGGCGATGTGAGAAGGATTGGGGAGGTCCAATTTATAGTATTAGTGGTATACTCGATGAATTGGAAAGTTGACTAGGCTTTAATAATAAACGCGTATAGTCGATCAAAATTTTGGAATGATTTAGAGTAATTGGACGTGTAAAGCACGAGAATGATCTGTCAATCAAGATTGTTTCCATTCCCGGACCAAAGACGCGTCAATTGATTGATCTTCATAGGTTGACATTGGGTTTTGAATCTTGCAGGTTTGACTTAGAGATCTCATGTGTGTTTTAAATAATATTGGTTTCAATATTATCCTAAACATACTGCTGGTGCAGTTGGTTTGTGTTTGTGGTGTTAAGTCTTGACCCGGCTTAGGGCGCGGGTTCGATTCCTAGCCCAAGCATTCCTTTTTTTGACAATTTATAACTATATATATATGTATATTATATATAATTAATATAGTATTAGGGTTTCAAATACATCACAAAAATATTTTTAAAAGGCGATAATTGGTGAATCTTGACGTTTTATTCAAACTATTCGTAACGTACAAATATTAAGTGCGAAATGTTACACAAACTACAAAGCTGTCCTAGCTCCGGTGTTGTTTGAAAACCATAATTTGCACTCAATAGCACCGGAGAACTCAGTTAAGTCTGACTCTACATCGGATGACGAGTCAAACACATCTAGTGTGGGAGACCCTTATTCTGATGTTAGACCTGTTCTGGGAAATAATGAGGGTGTAGTTGCTGCTGATGATTCTGATGAAGAGGATGAACAGTCTGAGAAGGTTTCTGAAAAGGTGTGTGATATTCCTGACGAAAATCACTACTGAACCTGTTTCACCATCTCAGATTGTCCATCCCATGGCTAACGCTCATAGAAAGAATCAATCAGATAAGCCTGTTGAGAAGAAAATTGAGAAGAAAATTGAAAAGAAAAATGAAAAGAAAATTGAAAAGTCAAATGAAAAGGAAAATGAATTTTGTGATAAACCTGTTAAAGTTTTCTATCGGATGCAAGGATCTGATAAGATAATTTCTGATGAAGAATATCCAATCCAATTTGCAAATTATTCAAAAATTGAAAAGATCTGGCAGGAAAGTACCATTTGGTTTCCGAAACATGAGCGAGCAAATGATATACCTCCAGCAATCTTAAAGAAAATTCATTTAGATATTCCTAAAGAACCAAAGGTCCATGTCACATAATTTATTAAACCAATAGAGAAGTCAAATGGTTTTCTTAAGCCGACTTACTCAAAGGACACCGCTCCTGAGAGTTTGAGAAGAAGGTGTATGAATGATCAATATCCTATCACTAGTTATTCAAAGTCGAATGCCAAGAATAATTTTGAAGAGTACCGTGCGTGTTTTAATTGCTGGGAGAGAGGGCATTTACTTGCCGACTGCCCGTACGTAAGACACAAGAGGCACGAGGTGGAGATGAAGCCAAAGTATGAATGTCCGGTCGATAATCATTGTTATCCACAGAGACGATTTGTCCCTCAACCAGCACCTTTTTATAACTAAAGCAATTATTTCAAAAGGAGGGAAAATCGTCCGATGACAGATGATCGCCGCAACCGGATAGCCACTGAGAAACCATTTAAGAAACCAATGATGAACGCAACTATTGACAACAAAAAGGTTCCTGTTAAACCTAATGTCAAACCAACAGTTGGACCTGTCTCTGTTAAATCAGAGAAGGTAACCAAGAAAGTTTCATTCAAAGAAGAAGTAAAGAAACCGGCTGAGACTCCAAAATCTCATATTCGGATTTTGAAACGATCTGAACAATCTTGGTCACCAAAGGGTTCTGAAGGTGCTTCAACTTCACAACAAAATGTGAAATCAGAGAATGAGAAAGGTTTAAGTGATCAGAAAAAGGTTGTTACAAATCAAAATGTTTGTGAGAAATCTGAATCTTTGAAACAAACTGTTCAAAGACCCAAGACCAAACAGGCTTGGGTCCCCCGAAAAATCTAACTTCTTTACTTGATATGTGTAGGGAGCTTCAGCTGGCCCTGTGAGCAGTCTTTGGATTGTTGACACTGGAGCTTCTAGTCACATGACAGGGGATCTTTCGCTACTATTCGATATTTGAAACATCAATGGAGGTTATGTAGCGTTTGCAGGAAACAAGGGAGGTTATATTACCATGGAGGATAGTGTGAGCAATGGAATAGTGAGTTTCGAGAGAATATCTTATGTGAAGCAAATCGATTATAATTTGCTTAGTGTCAGTCAGATATGTGACAAACAATTTTCTGTGTACTTTGACGACAAATGTTACTATATACTGAAGCCGGGTTTCGAGTTACCGAAAGAGTGGGTGACGTTAAAGGCGCCGAGAGTGAACAACTTGTACATTCTCGATATGTCGAAAGCAATGACCACCCAAGGCCAAGTCACGTGTTTTCTCTCCAAGATTTGTCATAGGTGTAAACGTTAAACATTTTCACTTAAATGACAAGTGTGTGAGTTGTAAACAGGGTAAGTAGCACAAACAATCCCATAGGCCAAAGAAAGTCAATTCCGTTGAATTGCCACTTGAATGTTTGCACATGGATCTGTTCGGACCGGTCAAGCGTAAGAGTCATGCTGGGGAATTGTACTGTCTTATGGTGACTGATGATTTTTCACGATTTTCATGGGTTATGTGATTACACCGAAAGAGCGATACTTTTGATAATTTGAAAGTTCTGTTCACTCGACTGGAAAATATCTATGGTCTCAAGATCAAGAGGATTAGGAGTGATAATGGGACGGAGTTTAAGAATGCACAGATGGATGATCTTTGTGAAAACAAAGGTATTCATCATGAATACAGTGCTCCGTATACCCCACAACAGAACGGTGTCGCCGAACGCAAAAACAGGACTCTAATTGAAACGGTGAGAACAATGCTTGCGGACTCAAATCTTCCAGTAATGTTCTGGAACGAAGCAATTTACGCAGCTTGTTATACTCTTAATCGTGTTTTAACGGTGAAGAAGTTTGGCAAAACTTCTTATGAGCTGTTGAATCGTCGGAAGCCGAATTTAGAGTATCTAGAACCGTTTGGAGCTCCTTGTACCATGCTTAATCCATCTGAGAAGTTCGCACCGAAGGCTGAGGAAGGATACTTTGTTGGCTATGCAACCCCGCTCAAACGGGTATTCAACAAAAGGACTCATCAGGTCGAGGAGTCGGCTAACGTTGAAGTGCAACGGTATACTCAGAATTTATAGGGAAGCGGTCTAGACTGGATGTTTGATTACAAAGATTTCTTTGAATCATTCAACCTAGATAGCTTGGTTGAAGAGGCTGTATTACGTTTATATTACGAGGTCGAAAACGCAGTGACTTCACCGTTGGTGCGTCCGATCACCGTGAACCCCCAAGCAGCTTCTAATGATACCAATGTTCCTGTCGTTGAAGAAGAGGTATTCCAAGAAGCTTCCACAACTTTGAATTCATCAGAATCAGAAGATGACGATGATGAGGTTACAAGTGAAGCTATCTTAGATCATGCTACAGTGACACCACCAGTGAACCCAAATACAAATGGTGCTTCATCATCGAAGGTGGGTAATGATCTGGTTTCTGCAGAGAATTTAACTACTCAGACGGGAGTCCAAGTACCAGATTATCCGGAATCTCGGATACATCGAATTCACCCGATCGAGCAGGTTATTGGTGATCCTGGTAGCAGTGTGATGATGAGAGGTCAATTGAGGAATGCTAACTCACCGGAAAACCTTGGCAATCTTGCATTATATGCTAAAATACAAAAATCAGGTTTTCAGAATGACTGGTCTTTTGCTTGTTATGTTTCGCAAGTTGAGCCGTGAACTTACAAGGATGCTCTTTTGGATGACGCTTGGGTGGAAGCAATGCAAGAGGAGTTGTTGCAGTTTCAGAAACTTGGCGTTTGGACACTGACAGATTTGCCTCTAGGACGAAAGAAGATTGGAACAAAATGGGTATTCAAATGTAAAAAGGATGATAGAGGAGTGATCGTAAGGAACAAAGCTCGTTTGGTTGTACAAGGATTTCATCAAGTTGAGGGAATCGATTACAACGAGATCTATGCACCAGTTGCACGCTTAGAGGCAATACGAATGTTTCTGGCGTTTGCATCATAAAAGAAATTTAAGGTGTATCAAATGGATGTCAAGAGCGCGTTTCTTTATGGTGTGGTCAAGGAGGAAGTATACGTAGGTCAACCACCAGGCTTTGAAGATCCGATTCACCGGGATAAGGTCTACGTTTTGAACAAAGCTCTCTACGGGTTGCACCAGGCTCCAAGGCAATGGTATGAGGAGCCGACCACGCATCTTCTTTCAAAAGGATTCAAGAGAGGTTTAGTAGATTGCACACTGTTCACTAAACGAACAGGCGATGACTTGCTTATAGTCCGGATTTATGTTGATGATATTATATTTGGTTCTACTAACGAACTTCTGTGTAGAGAATTTGAACATGTTATGCAGGAAAAGTTCGAGATGAGCGCAATGGGAGAGATGCAGTTTTTCCTAGGCTTGCAGGTGGAACAAAGACCAACGGGGATCTTTATTCACCAGACGAAATACGTTTCTGAAGTCTTGAGCCGATTCCATTTGGATGATTCGAAGCCGATGGATACCCCAATACAACCTAATCACGGGATTGGAGTTGACGCTAAGGGGGGGCTAACTGATCGATTTACATACAGAGCAATCTTCGGATCTCTGATGTATCTCACCGCCTCCAGACCAGATATAATGTTTGCCACATGTCTCTATGCACGTTATCAGTCGAAGCCGAAACAGAGTCATCTTGCAACTGTCAAACGTATCCTTAGATATCTGAAGGGTTGTCCGTTGAGAGAACTATGGTACCCTAATGTTGATAATTTTGATCTAATCGCTTTTAGTGATGCAGATTGGGGTGGATGTGACAAAGACAACAAATCCACAACGGATGGATGCCAGTTTATGGGGAGCAGGCTCGTGACCTGGCAGTGCAAGAAACATACCGCAGTTACATTATCCACATGTGAAGTAGAATACGTTTCAGCATCGAGCTGCTGCTCACAGGTTCTTTGGATACAACAACAGATGGTGGACTACGGTTTGCAATTTCTTAAAACCCCTATTTACTGTGATAATGAAGCCGCAATTGCATTAACAAAAGACTTAGTAAATCACAAAAAGGCTAAACATATCCGGATTAAATACCATTTTATCCGTGATTGTTATGCTAAAGAGCTGATAGATATGGTCAAAATCCACACTGACTATCAACGTGCAGACCTTTTTTACCAAAGCTTTTGATAAATCAAGATTTGAATATCTTTTGAAAGCTAATGGTATTAAAGAAAAACAAGACTGATCACCACCTCAGTTTATCGCTTTTAGTTTAGTTTTACTGTTTTTTAGAAAAATAAGAAAATCCAAAAACATTGAAAATTTTCAAAACACATAAAAATTAGAAAATTTTTGTTGACTGCTATATCTTCTTCCCTTAGATTAATGCCGTCAGATTTCTGTGAACAAACGATATCTGGGCAGTCACATATTTGAAATGCTCCAGCTTATCCTTGGGATCAGTAAACTAAAAAATTTATAAAAATCAGAAAAACCTAAAATGATTTCCTGGAGAAAATAGGGAAATGATAGTACATCAGTGGGGATCTGACACATTCTAAAGAAATATAATGCAATATAGGGCGTGTGTCTGAGTCTGAGTGATGTGCTGATAGGCTTCGTAGACCTATTACTGCGTGCCTGATACATACATATCAAACGAATTGTTGTGTGGATGAACTGCTCATGGGCATATGGTCTTAGTACCGTAATTTCGTTTGATAGGGTATTTGTACAAAACTCAGAGGTTTTGGGTCGTTATGTTATTAGTTGTCTGGGGATAGCCTCTCTGATCTTCTGCTGTAAGTCATTACGGACCTAGATCAGATAGGGTGTCTTTATAAAAGGGCTTTAAGCCAAAACCTAAAGTTACCGAATTGAGGAACTTTCCATGTATTATGATAATCAAAGATTATCTATTACATCGTATCAATCATTGATGCAAATCATGATTGTTATCAGCCCTCAACCTGGTAGAGTGCACATGTTACTTTGCTGCATTAATTTGCTGACCTGTATACCTCTGTGCGTCATACCTTGTAAATTATAGACGACAAAAGCATAATCACGCTTTACGATGAGTCTTTGTGCATTTACTTCTTGATACGGGAGTATGTCGTGTGTGTGGGAACCACAGACAATTACGTTTATATTATACATAATAGTATCAGTTTAAAGCATCGCACAAAAGTCTGCATGTGAGTTTATGTGGATCACAATATCAGCAGTTGCCAGATGACACATTGTTTTTAATGATAATAAATCAAAAAGATCAACGATGTGATCAGATTTCTCAATAACTGATATGATCCCTTTACCGGAAATCCCAAAACTTTTACTACTTTATCCTTACATTTCTGCATTTTATATTTCTAGTCAAAAATTGCAAAACTCAAAAAGATTTTAGTTGTGTTTTAACATAAACTTTAGAAAATCCAAAAAGATTTTACATTTCTATCTTATTTTTGATAGCTGATGGTGGTTGATGACGATTTTCTAAAACTTTATGGACCATTTGAGCTTTGTAATCTTTAAATGATAAATAATGATTGTCGGATGCTTAAAAGTTGGAAAATATTTTGAACGGGATTCGATTTTGAGATTTGGTAAAATTTTCAAAAATTCCAGATTTCTTTCGCCCTTTCGTTAGGTCGAAGGAGGAATTTTATGCTCTTTCGTATGTTTAAGATTGGGCGAATGTGAGTGTTCATGAGAAAAGTTTACTTTTGAACCTTTTTGTCACATTCGAACCTTTGATTAGGGTCGTAGGAGGCAAAAGTATCACATTCGACCGGTATAAACGGGCGAATGAGCAACCTATATAAACCCTTATCTTCTCATTCGACCCCATTCGAATTTTTTTCAAATTTTCTGAGATTAAGCCCACTTGTTGCTCGTTGTTTTTAGATCATTCCATTGTGTTCGTCTACTATCACTGATCATTTTGCCTCTAATTTTACAGGTTTTCATCCATTACTCACTGTTTAATCGATGATTTTTAGAACGAGCCCTAACTAACTTAGAACTTGGATTTAAACATGTTAATTGGACTGTTTTTTGTTAAGGAATCATTGATTTAGTGTTTTAGGGGGAGATTATCCAAAAACATAGGGTTTTAATTCAACAGAATGTTCAATTGATTATTAAACTTTGTTCGAACCCTAGTTTTTATATGAAAACACTGAATCAATGATGGTTTGTTAAAATTGACTGTTAGGAAAGCTTAATCGCTGGTTTTAGGTGCTTGACAAATCAAAATGGCAGTTTAAAACACAATGAATCAAAATCTGTAATTTTGAAGAAGATGAACTGACACTTTCGCCCATTTACAAACGGTCGAACATGCAAATTTGGGCGAAGGAGAAAGTTTAATTGGGCGAATGAAGGATAATGGTTGAATGAAACAATTTTTCAAAATAATTTTACATTCGAACCTTTGAAAATTCACATTCGCACCCAAAACTTCTCATTCGAACTTTCAATTGGTCGAATGTAGAAATTAAAAACCAAATTTTCAGATTTTGTTTATTTTTTTTGTTTCTAACGTCTTTACTTGATTTGTTTTGTAGTATTAACCATGTCTAAACAGTAAGATACAAGTGTCATGCTGGATCATCCTCACAGGCTACCGAGACAGAGAAGACTGCTATTCTACCGTTTGAGAATGCACACAATTGTTATGCATACTTAGGCGACGTGAAGAAACACATGGAGTTTACTGGGATAATTGAGTTTTTGAAGAGAAGCCGGGCGATTGACGCGATTGCTACACCCGCTATCATTTACCGAGATATGTTACAAGAGTTCTGGACAAATGCAAAGATGGACTTCTGGGATGGCGAATCTTCACTGGTTAGTAAGATTCAGAGGGAGCTAATAATCGTTTTAGAGAATGATATTAGAGAGGTGTTGAAGCTTGATGATGTCAAGACGGATCCCAGAGAACTCAGCTGGACTGAACAACGGAAGTGCTTTCTTAGAATGAAGTATAACAGACCTATTACTGATGGTTCGTTACATAAGGGAAAGCTTTGTCCCCAGTTCAAGTATTTAGCACACGTGATGATACATGTCTTCGGGTCAGCAGCTAGTGGTTATGATTTAATGAGGAAAAGCATTAGCTCATTGATGGTGGCACTCATATTGAACAAACCGTTCAATGTGTCTGGAATGCTAATGGAACACTTATTGGAACCAGTGAGAGGTACAAGGACTAGGAAATTTCTGTTATATCCTAGATTCCTTCAGATGATTTTTGATTCAAAGTATAAGCAATTGAAGAGAGATCCAAAGCAGATTATTGTTCAGGAGCATATGAACATTAATACTCTTGCTAGAATGAAGGCGTATAAAGGTGTGCCTGTGAACGAACGACCACCAGTGAGGCGTCTATTTGGTCACCTGATCAAAATAGATTATGTAGACCCTGGTAAAGATAAGGCGAGGCATGCTGACAGTGCATCTGACGAAGACAATCCTTTATTTCCAGTTGATCCTGAGGCAAAACGGAAGTGTCAGGTAGTGAATGTAGGAGCAAAGACTGGAAAGAGTAAAGAAAATGAGATTGTGATTGAAGTTGTTACTGAAGCTAAACAAGTGAAGAAGAAAAATGTTTCTAGGAGAAAGAAACGGATGTTAAAGAAAGGTATGAACTTGGTTGATGAAGCGTCGATTGATTCAGAGGAGACGCAAGAAGATAAAAGATGGGATTCTGATACAGAGACGGTTAAGAGCACCACGCCCAAGGCCACTGTGGCTGGTGAGTCTGCCAGTCTTAATAGATCATTGGAGGAACAAAGAAATAAGAGCCCTATTCGTTTAGACAAAACTGATGAGGGTCTAGGCTTGGGATCTGAAGATTTTCATTGATCGCCAGAGCAGGGGGAGAAACAGAAGAAACCTCAGTTTAAGAAGAAGGAAAAGGTGTTGCGACCAATGGAGAAAAGAGCGAGAGAGATTGAATCTCTGGTTGCAGGTAAGAAATTGCAACCTGCATCAAGCTCTAAGTCACCGGTTACTGCTCCAGCTGCGAAGAAGTAGAAAACCACTTCAGGTACTGAACAGGAGTCTAATTTACCTGTTGATGGATTTAATGATGCTATCGATAGAGTACTTAAGAAGTTGAAGAAAGGCAAGATGCCTGAGTATGCTGAAGCTTCTACACATAAGGTCACAATTGACAGTGATGTGATGAACACTGTGAACCAGAAGCTTACTAAGATGATGAAGATTATTAATAAGCAGCAAGCAGAAATTGAGCAGTTGAGAAAGAACGATAGGAAAATGTTGGATGTCGTTGAAACATCTCATGAGAACAATGAAGCTCTTGAAGCAAAAATCATCTACTTCAGAGGGAGAATAAGAAGTTATTGAAACATGAGCAAAGAAACACTAGACGATACATCGCTTTGAAAGAAGAGAACAAGAAGCTAAAAGAGAGTAACAAGAACATGGATAACTTGATCAAAGATTTGTGCTCTCGAGCTCCTCAACTAAAAGTAGGTGAAGAGGACAAAGAACAAGATGAGGAGCAGGTTGATTTTGAACCGTCAGATAATGAGGAGGAGGAAGATGAGGATCTAGATGAAGATGCTGGAAATGCTCCTCAAAAGAAGAAAAAGAAAGATGATGGAGATGATGATGGTTCGAACGATAATTCTGGTGGAGGACACAGCTCTGCAAGCTTTGATAGTGATGATGATGATGACGATAACACAGAAAAGTAAAAATATGAGAAACGTGGATCTGGAAAAGGAGGTGAATCCAGCTCTAAAGCTCTTGGAGGAACTGTTGATGAAGATATCTTTTGGAATGAGAAGATGAGGTCATTGTCTGAGGATGATTGTCACACCACGACAAAGGCGGAAACACGTGGCGCGACGGTTCAAAAGCATAAAGTCAAGGTTATTGCTAAACACAAGTAATTTAAGAAAATGGGTCATTTATTATGACGTCAAATCAGTTTCAAACATTACACAAAAGTTAATTGTTTTTGAAATAAACATAGAGGTTTCTCATATATATCCCAAATGCCTTGGGAAATAAAAGTGAAACCCCACAAAAGTTCGACGTCGCATTGGAGATTCCCCGACCCTGCTCGCCTGATCTTTCATCATCTAGTTACCTGAAAGATATGTTTAAAAAGTTTCGTCAATATAAATATATTGGTGAGTTCACAGGTTTTCAGTTTCTAAAACTTGAATACTTGGGAATACCATGTTATGACAATATATAGGAGTTGCAAATTCCTATAAATCTACTTGAGACTATAATCAAACCAAGACATACAATAATTGTGCCCCGCTCCAAGTCGTTACTCGGTTTCCCACGACTTATGTTCACAATATTTGCACCCCAGGCATAACCTAATGCATAATCGACGCTATCGATTAGGGGTGGGCCTTGTCAGGCACCAATAGTACTATTCGAATATTCCTCCGGTTTCCATTTCCGAATAAATGATTATAGAGGCGAGGACTCAACCCCGAGTGGCGGTCACACCTCAAGTATTAAATCCGCAAACATTATCCCTAACATATCTTTCCCCCGGGAAAACGTAAAAATAGTTTAAAATGGGGCCGTGAAACTCACCTGAAACTGCGTCTGGCTCAAAAGGGTGGATAGCAAAGGGGTGGTCTCGCACCTACAAACGTCCTAGACGTATAAGTCACTATACCTATAGTGCATGTGCCTTGGCAAGTTGTACACCCAACTCCCGACCACAAGTTGTTCCAAATCCCGTTTAATTAAGCGTGCATCCTAGGTTTTGTTGGCGTTACATTACCCTTTGTGTTACAAGTTATATATTACTCTTGTTAATATTTCCATAACTTGTATCTTATTATCATCGACTCGACTTCACTTAACATATAATTATTTTCCCATTTAAATAATTATACTTAAGTTCGCATCGCTCGATATAATATATATTTCAATCCTCGACCCGACTCACTTTGCCGCACATTTGTTTTCCCATTTAAACAAATATGCTAAGATCTTGTCGTTCGATCGTATATTCTTAACGTCCGATTCAACTCACCACACCGTATATTTATTTTCCCATTCAAATAAATATACTAGGATTTCGTTGGTACGACATACACATATATATATCCTTGTCTTCTCGTCGCGGCTTTCCTTCCCGCATATCTACTTTCCCATTAAGTAGATATACTAGAATTTTGCCGAGACGAGCGTACAAATATATATAAATGTGTAATTTTCTTGTTAATTATATACGTTTGTTTTAACGTCTTATTCGTTTGTGTCATGTGTTTCTCCCACGAATTAACCCTCCAACACTTAGGAAAGTGTTTATTTGTTTTCACCCAAAGTATATATATATTTTACCTCTTAAAATATATATTTTTCTTATCTTGCCGCAATGGCATTTTTCTCATATTTTGTCCGGGTACGGTTCGTTAACGCGTCTTAATTCGATATCTTAACTTGATTAGTTAATTTTTTCCAAGTTTTTTCCCACATGTATTTTATAGAAATATTATCCATATTTCTTCCTCTTTTCACATGTTACTTGGATGGTTAAAATACTTATGTATTTTTAACCCAACTTGTCAACTTAACTACAAAAATGTTTCCAACACTTTTATATTCCCATTTATATAAAAGTATTTATTTTTGTATAAGTTTCCCAAGTTTGTTTAATATTTTTATAAAATCTCTATTTTATAAAAATCCTTATGTTAAAACCCTTTATATTTTTATAACTTTCAAAAATACACTTTTATACAAAATACCCAAGTATTCTTACTAGTATTTACAAAAATCATCCTTAGACTTTATTACTTGCATTTTTGACACCAAACTTTCCATACTTGTATTTTTGGACTAATAGTTTCTAAAATGTTCATTTTAGTCCCTTAACTTACAAAAGTTGCATTTTTCCACTCTAACTTCCAAAGTTAGCATTTTTCACTCAAAATAGTTAACTTTGAAGATTCAACTTTTTATTGGTAAGTTATTTTTGTATCAAAACACTTATGTTAGTCTTATATTCCATATGAAAGACTAATTATATGTGTGTTTTATGTATTTGTCCATTTTATCAAAATTTCATTCATCTAAGTAAGCTAACTTAGATTTTCCATCTTATTCATTTATGAACATCTAACATGTTTTACCACATATTATAACTTAAATGATCATAATAAGATGAATTAAAGTTAGTTTTAACATATTCAAGTTCATTTCAAAATCTTAACCAAAACATCATCCTACTTAGTCTTACATGTAAACTTTATATATTTTCAAGACTAATACATCATCATCAACAAATCCATGGTTTATTTTCATATCTTTAATCTTCCATTTTACACATGAAAACTTATTAAAGATTATGTTCAAAACCATTTTTAAACCCTTCATGTACAACTTGCTACTAGGAACACATACATGAATAATAACAATCAAAAACAAGATTAAGAAGCTTACTACTAGCACAAGGCTAGGGAAGACAAAAACCTTGGATTTGAGAGGGGTTTAGTGTGTTCTTCCTAGTGGTTTAGCTCCAAGCTCTTGAAACACACAAAAGGGGTTTGGATGATGGATGATTTTAAGTGATTTGGAGATGTAAAAACTTGAAAGAACAATGTGTGTGTGTGTATGGAAGCCTACGGCCAAGAGAGGGGAAGAAGAAAGGATTGTTTTGCTTGGTTATTCAATCTTCTAACATGTGTTATTTATATAATTATCACATGTAATGATGCCAAATATTCAAGAGATCTTATGGAAGATCATGTGTGTACTTGGGAGATTATTGAAAAGAGGATATGTGTGTGTGTGGGATGAGCCGTATGTATGTATGTATAGTTATGAGTTTTCTTGCAAATCTTGATCAAATCCTTATAAGGCATCATGATCCTACTTATAAGACCCATCACACACATGCCTACTCTAATGTAATGATGTTTTAGAGTTGCCTTGGATTTTCTTGGCCTCTTGGCCGAAAATTGATCAAAGGGGACAAGGATAAGTTACTTTTGTACTTAATGTTTCACTCACCTTTTCTTACATGTTTTGGCTTTATATGTATGCATGCTTTATGTTAAGATCTTAGAGTATTATTACCACACACACATGTGCATAATTGTGGCCTCATAGGCCGGCCCCCATGTGACTTGAGTGGGGTCCACAACTTCAAATAAATACCCATTGTTTGTTATGTTTAATCCCCCGTCGTTCGGGTGTCGTTCGGGTATTTTTCGGGTTTTAATCACGCGTTATCCGGACATTAAATATACCTTTAATAACCCTTAAATATAGTCTATTTTAAGCGTTGATTGGTTATTTAGGCCTTTACCGGGTGAAATTATGAGTTATACGCGTATCGGGTGCGGTACGCGCATTTTATTCGTTACCGGGAGGTTTGTACAAGACGTTTTCATTTATGGTTTTGGAGTTCCAAAACTCATTATATCTTATGAAAATACCCTTTATTTTATATCCTGGGTGTCCGGGATCCGTTTCGTTTATTTAATTATTACCGGGTAATTGCCAACGTCCATACCGGATAGCTTATTCGCACATGATCCAATCATGCTTTACCATTAAACGTATGCATTCCTATGCACTATTTGGAAATTGCTATCCCCTAAGGCCCTGATAATTAAATCACACATAATTGCATTTAATTACGTTAATCATATATTAATTAATTGTACGGAATTACCTTATTTTTGCCGGTTGTTACATTCTCCCCCCGTTAAGAGAATTCATTCCCGGAATTCACTTCGAGTTCTCCGGTACAGGTGTCTTCTCGAATAGGGCGGGGTATTTTTGCTTCATCCGGTCCAGCCTTTCCCACGTGAACTCCGGTCCACGCTTGGCATTCCAGCGCACTTTGACCAATCTGATCTTGCTGCGCCTTAATTTTTGGACCTTCCAATCAGTTACCTCGATTGGTTCTTCCACAAAATGTAACTTGTCGTCAATCTGGATTTCGTCAGCAGGAATAATGAGAGTTTCGTCGGATAGGCACTTTTTCAAGTTCGACACATGAAACGTGTCGTGTATTCCACTAAGCTCTTGAGGCAACTCGAGCTTGTATGCCACTGTGCCTACCCTCGACAAGACTTTGAACGGTCCAATATATCGCGGGTTCAGCTTTCCGCGCTTCCCAAAGCGCGCGACACCTTTCCAAGGTGACACTTTCAGTAGGACCCTGTCTCCGACTTGAAACTCTAAAGGCTTTCGCCTCATATCAGCATAGCTTTTCTGGCGGTCCCGGGCCGCTTTGAGGCGTTCCTTTATCAAAAAGACCTTATCCGTGGTCTCTTGAACAATTTCGGGCCCGGTGAGTTGCTTTTCTCCAACTTCCGCCCAACATAATGGCGATCGGCACTTGCGTCCATATAGAGCTTCAAACGGTGCGGCTTGAGTGCTCGTATGATAACTGTTGTTATAAGAAAATTCTACCAATGGCAAGTGCGTATCCCAATTGCCTCCGAAATCTATCGCGCATGCCCGTAACATATCTTCCAAGGTCTGGATGGTTCGTTCACTTTGACCATCCGTTTGGGGGTGATATGCGGTGCTCATGTCGAGGCGAGTACCGAGGGCTTCGTTCAAACTTTCCCAAAATCTTGACGTGAAACGACTATCCCGATCGGAGATGATAGAAACAGGTACACCGTGTTTAGATACCACCTCCTTAATGTACAAACGGGTCAGTTTCTCCAACCTGTCCGTTTCGCGTATCGGGAGGAAGTGTGCAGATTTCGTCAATCGATCTACGATTACCCAGATCATGTCATGGCCGCTTGTTGTCTTAGGTAACTTGGTAATGAAATCCATGGTGATTTGTTCCCATTTCCATTCCGGTATTTCCGGTTGCTGGAGCAAACCGGAAGGTCTCTGGTGCTCAGCCTTGACCTTTGCGCAAGTCAAACATCGCGCAACATAGGCTGCTATATCCCTTTTGAAATTCGGCCACCAATAAAGTTCCCTCAAGTCGTGGAACATCTTATCTGCACCTGGGTGAACCGAATATCTAGAACTGTGAGCTTCGGCCAATACTAGCTCACGCAATCCACCATATACTGGAACCCAAATTCTATTCATGAAATACAATGTCTGGTCCGCTTTTGGTTCCAGTGAATCAACCATCTTTCGAAACCTTTCACCTTTGACATTCTCGGGTTTGAGGGCGTTCACTTGAGCTTCACGAATTCGTTCAGTCATATTCGTGTGGATAGTCAATCCCAAAGCTCGCACACGCAATGGTTTAACCCGTTCCTTGCGACTCAAGGCGTCGGCTACGACGTTCGCCTTACCGGGATGGTACTTAATCTCACAATCGTAATCGTTTAATAATTCAACCCATCGCCGTTGTCGCATATTCAAATCCTTCTGATCGAAGATGTGCTGTAAACTCTTGTGATCAGTGAAAATCGTGCACTTGGTTCCGTACAAATAGTGCCTCCATATCTTGAGAGCGAACACCACTGCACCTAATTCCAAATCGTGTGTAGTGTAGTTCTTCTCATGGATTTTCAGTTGCCTGGAAGCATATGCTATTACTTTTTCTCGCTGCATCAGTACACAACCCAAACCTTGATGCGAGGCGTCGCAGTAAACCACAAAATCTTCCGTACCGTCTGGAAGTGACAGTATCGGAGCGCCACATAACTTGTCTTTTAACAATTGGAATGCTGCCTCTTGCTTTTCCGTCCACTCAAATTTCTTATCCTTTTGGGTTAACATGGTTAAAGCTTGCGCTATCTTTGAAAAGTTCTCGATGAACCTTCTGTAATAACCCGCGAGGCCTAGAAATTGTCGTACTTCGGTAGGAGTTCGAGGTGCTTCCCAATTTTTAATTGCCTCGATCTTGGCGGGATCAACGTGTATGCCCTTCTCGTTCACTACGTGGCCCAAAAAGTGAACTTCCCGAATCCAAAAGTCACATTTCGAGAATTTAGCATAGAGCTTCTCTTTGCGTAATACTTCAAGAATTAACCGAAGGTGATTCTCGTGGTCTTCTTTCGTGCGTGAATAGATCAAAATATCGTCGATGAAGACGATGACGAATTTATCCAGGTATGGCTTACACACACGGTTCATTAGGTCCATGAACACCGCTGGTGCGTTGGTCAAGCCGAACGGCATCACCAAAAATTCATAGTGTCCATACCGGGTTCTGAAGGCCGTTTTTGGTACATCTTCTTCTTGTATACGCAACTGGTGATAGCCTGACCTCAGATCGATCTTGGAGTAATAGCTGGAACCTTGGAGCTGATCAAATTAATCGTCGATCCTGGGGAGAGGATAGCGATTCTTGATGGTTAGCTTGTTCAGCTCTCGATAGTCGATGCACATGCGAAATGTGCCATCCTTCTTCTTCACAAATAAGACGGGAGCTCCCCAAGGTGAGAAACTCGGTCTTATAAAACCTTTGTCCAGTAATTCTTGTAGCTGGCTGGACAGTTCCTGCATCTCTGATGGAGCTAGGCGGTATGGCGATCGTGCCACAGGAGCTGCTCCGGGAACGAGGTCGATGCGGAACTCGACTTGTCGAGGTGGTGGCAACCCCGGCAAATCTTCTGGAAATACATCCGGAAAATCTCTGGCGACTGGAATGTCTTCCAACTTTCGCTCGTCGGCCTTCTTGTCCACTACGTGAGCCAAGAATGCGACAAGCCCTTTTCTCAGACACTTACGAGCCTTCATGCTCGAAATAATCCTTAGTGGCGTCCCGTGTCTTTCCCCTTGTATTGAGAGAGTTTCACCGCTTGCGAGGGGAACTTGGATAACTTTATCGTTGCAAACCACAATGGCACGGCGCGCGGACAACCAGTCCATGCCGACAACGATGTCAAAACTTCCCAATACAACCGGTAATAGATCAATCCCAAACTCGTGCCCACAGAGTTCTAACTTACAATCTTTTGCTACCTCTCTCGTTTCAATAGTTTTACCATTAGCCAGTTCTATAGAGTAGGGTGTATCTAGTTTGCTAGTTTTTAAACCAAGTAGTCTTTTAAACTCAATGGACACGAAGCTAAAGTCAGCACCGGTATCAAATAATACAGAGGCATAATGACCATTTAGAGGAAACGTACCAGTGACCACATTGGGGTCTTGCCGTGCGTCACCGGCTCCAATCACAAATGCCCGGCCGCGGGCCTGATTGTTGACTTTGGGGCAATCTTTCTTCCAATGGTCCAATGACCCGCATGCAAAACAGGGTCTAGCCCCTCCATTCTTTGGTGCTCCAGATCGGCACTCTTCAGTCTTGTGCCCGGTGCGGTGGCACTTCCCACAAGTTAATCCATTGTTTCTCCCCTGGTTTCCCTGCTTGTTACCGTTACCACGTCCCGTGGCGGCATACCCCTTTCCTTTCTTGTTCGAGCTTCCCGACGCTCGATCCCCTTTTCCCTCATCCCTCTTTCTTTTCCCAAACCTCGGTTTGTTACCCTGATCATTAGTCACGACAGCTGAACTTGATCCCTGGTTCTTGGCCTCAACACTACTTGCTTCAGAAATTTTTAATCCGGAAACCTGGCGGATTAGTGTACCCATGCGTATGGCATCTTCGGTGAGACTGAGCGCAAGATCAATAGCCGCGCGCATGGTCGTAGGTTTAGAAGCAGTGACCATGCTGCGTATTTGCGGTGCTAGGCCGAACAAATAGCGCTCAATTTTGTTGTTCTCAGGGGTAACCAATCGTGGCACCAATCTGGCAAGATCGTGGAATCGAGACGTGTATCCAGTAACGTCTGCTCCCACCATAGTGAGGTTCCAAAACTCAGTTTCCAATTTCTGTACCTCACTCGCCGGACGGTACTCAGCAATCATCAGTTCCTTCAATTCTGCCCACGACAAAGAGTAAGCAGTGTCATCACCCAAAGACTGCACTTGACCATTCCACCATGTCAGTGCTTGGTCTAAGAACAAATTGGTGGAGTACATAACCGACTGACGTGGGGTACACCCACTGATGCGAATAACAGCCTCGGTCTTCTCGAACCATTTGACCAGACCAACTGATCCTTCCGTGCCGTTAAAATTGAGCGGCTTGCAGTCGAGGAAGGCTTTGAAAGTGCAGCCACGCTCTCGCGAGGCCGTTTCTGCATTAATAAAGTTGTATGTTATTACGGGACAGGAGTTTTAGGATATTCTCCCATTGCTTTATCAATTACTTTCAACTTCTTACCAGTGGGGGAAGTTTCCTGTCGGTCACTCCCAGTCAAGTCGCGAGATCTTTCGGAGCGTGCAGCTTCGTGCTCCGCGATCGCGCGGGCTATGCGTTCAGATATCATGGTCTCGAGCTCGGCCGGTGTTGTGGGCAGTCCGTCTGCTCCACTATTGCTTCGGGTGGCAGGTGCCATTTTTCTTCAATAATAATTATCAAAGGTTAATTTGGCAAACATTTATACAATACAAAGCATAAATAACAAACCAAGGCATGAACACAATAATCAACACCATGTCATCTCACAACATACCAATACATCATACAGGAATATAAATAGAAATCAACACAACATCACCACACAAATATACAAACCACAACACATGGAGTAAGCAATAATAATCATAGACAACAACATATTTCACCATAATAATAAGATTTTTCATTAATTTCAATAATATCAGTACAATGCTTGTTCATAAAACAAAATGGAGAATACATTTCTCATACAATACATTGCTTTTGAAATAATAAAACATCATATCATACGCCGTAATACCCGTACGGCTAGGCAAAATGCAGACGAGTGTCATAACCCGTGCTGTACTACCATACTGCTGCTAATATATACATAAGCTGGTGTGTCTGCTGCGCATCCCCTGATACATCCTACTGTGGCGGTGGCGGTGGATACTGGTACTGCGGCGCATACATGCTAATCGTCATGCTGATCTCTGTGATGCGCTCGTACAAAAACTGTCGATGTGCCCAGTGTGCATCCCCAGTAATCCCGCTCTGCGCATCCATGCGCAAGAGCTCCTCTGCGTAATGCGCCAAGGCATCACGAGTGTCAATCATCCTCGCCCACATCAATCTCGTCTGCTGCTCAACCTGATTCACGGTGCGCTGCACCGTGTTGACTAGAGTCTGAAAGTCCTGCTCTAAGGTAGTGGTTGAGGTCTGGGCGGGTCCAGAGGGGGGTGTCATCCTGGGAAGGTGGGACGGTCCGGGTATATCAGGGTGTGTGGATGGGAAGGGCCCGAAGGGGGCTGGTACTGGTATGTGTGGCAGTAGTGGAGTGAAACCGGGTGGCCTGATGGAAAAGTAGGGTGGCATCATATAAGGGTCCCCTGCACCTAGAGGGTATGGTGCAGGTGTCATGCTGGGAATGGTGGGGATGGGTATAGTCATGGCAATGGTGGGTGGTGGCATAGGCTCGGCTAGTGGTGCTACTAAAGGCTCAGAGACAGTGGCCCACTCTGGAGTGGATACCACAACAGTGGGGGTAGGAGGGCTCGCGGTGGCAAAAGCTGCCATGCCTGCCCTGCGTAGCTCGGAGCTATCAGTGGGGCTACCCTCGAGTATGTGTGCTGCTGGTCCCTCCTGTGGTACAGGCTCGAGTGGTGCTGGTGGGGGTATGGGATCAGCAGGTGCATCCTCTAACATTGGAGCCACTGGCTCCTCCTGGTCAGCCTGAATCTCTGGCACCAACATGTGCCCTACCGAGGCCACAGACTCGTCATCGGAGTCGTCGGATATCCATCCGTTCCTCCCATGGGGAATAGGCAGGAGTCTCATGCCTGCTGGTATGTGAATATGCGGTAAGGGTGCTGGCTCGTGCTCCACGTGAGCCTGTCGGTCGAATGGAGACTCTACTGTCTCCGAATGGGCTGGGATCGGTCGGGACGGTCCGGCACAGCACTCGGGAAAATCCCTAATAGCTCGAATGGAGCGTGGGGCTAACGGTGCGGCCGGTAGCGGCGCGTCGACCACAGCGGGTGCCCAATCAGGATCCTCGCTAGGATCCGTCTCATCCGAGTCGTCATCCGAACCTCCGTCGGCGTTCATCTCTACGTCTTCGTCCTCTGCGTCAAGTACTACTAGCTCTACTGGCTCAGGTGGTGGCGCAGGAATGATCTGGATACTGCTATCGATACTGGGCGCTATACTTCCAGCGTCGGACATCCTGGCAAAAGAACCGTACATGTATATATGATTTATTTAAATTAGACAGTTATGGCGTACTCTATAGTAACCTTCCTAACTTCTAATTTTCACTTTATAGCATAACAATACTCATGGCTGGCTTGGTCGGAATCTCCTCATGCCCAATGCTTCTTGAAAATTACTTTTATTTAAAACCATGTATATTTTCTTTTGAAAACTTTATCTTTAGAACCAAATCCGGTTATAGTCTAGTTTTTAAAGAAAATACTCTAGTTCGCTATAACCTTGGCTCTGATACCACGTTCTGTCACACCACGACAAAGGCGGAAACACGTGGCGCGACGGTTCAAAAGCATAAAGTCAAGGTTATTGCTAAACACAAGTAATTTAAGAAAATGGGTCATTTATTATGACGTCAAATCAGTTTCAAACATTACACAAAAGTTAATTGTTTTTGAAATAAACATAGAGGTTTCTCATATATATCCCAAATGCCTTGGGAAATAAAAGTGAAACCCCACAAAAGTTCGACGTCGCATTGGAGATTCCCCGACCCTGCTCGCCTGATCTTTCATCATCTAGTTACCTGAAAGATATGTTTAAAAAGTTTCGTCAATATAAATATATTGGTGAGTTCACAGGTTTTCAGTTTCTAAAACTTGAATACTTGGGAATACCATGTTATGACAATATATAGGAGTTGCAAATTCCTATAAATCTACTTGAGACTATAATCAAACCAAGACATACAATAATTGTGCCCCGCTCCAAGTCGTTACTCGGTTTCCCACGACTTATGTTCAGAATATTTGCACCCCAGGCATAACCTAATGCATAATCGACGCTATCGATTAGGGGTGGGCCTTGTCAGGCACCAATAGTACTATTCGAATATTCCTCCGGTTTCCATTTCCGAATAAATGATTATAGAGGCGAGGACTCAACCCCGAGTGGCGGTCACACCTCAAGTATTAAATCCGTCAAACATTATCCCTAACATATCTTTCCCCCGGGAAAACGTAAAAATAGTTTAAAATGGGGCCGTGAAACTCACCTGAAACTGCGTCTGGCTCAAAAGGGTGGATAGCAAAGGGGTGGTCTCGCACCTACAAACGTCCTAGACGTATAAGTCACTATACCTATAGTGCATGTGCCTTGGCAAGTTGTACACCCAACTCCCGACCACAAGTTGTTCCAAATCCCGTTTAATTAAGCGTGCATCCTAGGTTTTGTTGGCGTTACATTACCCTTTGTGTTACAAGTTATATATTACTCTTGTTAATATTTCTATAACTTGTATCTTATTATCATCGACTCGACTTCACTTAACATATAATTATTTTCCCATTTAAATAATTATACTTAAGTTCGCATCGCTCGATATAATATATATTTCAATCCTCGACCCGACTCACTTTGCCGCACATTTGTTTTCCCATTTAAACAAATATGCTAAGATCTTGTCGTTCGATCGTATATTCTTAACGTCCGATTCAACTCACCACACCGTATATTTATTTTCCCATTCAAATAAATATACTAGGATTTCGTTGGTACGACATACACATATATATATCCTTGTCTTCTCGTCGCGGCTTTCCTTCCCGCATATCTACTTTCCCATTAAGTAGATATACTAGAATTTTGCCGAGACGAGCGTACAAATATATATAAATGTGTAATTTTCTTGTTAATTATATACGTTTGTTTTAACGTCTTATTCGTTTGTGTCATGTGTTTCTCCCACGAATTAACCCTCCAACACTTAGGAAAGTGTTTATTTGTTTTCACCCAAAGTATATATATATTTTACCTCTTAAAATATATATTTTTCTTATCTTGCCGCAATGGCATTTTTCTCATATTTTGTCCGGGTACGGTTCGTTAACGCGTCTTAATTCGATATCTTAACTTGATTAGTTAATTTTTTCCAAGTTTTTTCCCACATGTATTTTATAGAAATATTATCCATATTTCTTCCTCTTTTCACATGTTACTTGGATGGTTAAAATACTTATGTATTTTTAACCCAACTTGTCAACTTAACTACAAAAATGTTTCCAACACTTTTATATTCCCATTTATATAAAAGTATTTATTTTTGTATAAGTTTCCCAAGTTTGTTTAATATTTTTATAAAATCTCTATTTTATAAAAATCCTTATGTTAAAACCCTTTATATTTTTATAACTTTCAAAAATACACTTTTATACAAAATACCCAAGTATTCTTACTAGTATTTACAAAAATCATCCTTAGACTTTATTACTTGCATTTTTGACACCAAACTTTCCATACTTGTATTTTTGGACTAATAGTTTCTAAAATGTTCATTTTAGTCCCTTAACTTACAAAAGTTGCATTTTTCCACTCTAACTTCCAAAGTTAGCATTTTTCACTCAAAATAGTTAACTTTGAAGATTCAACTTTTTATTGGTAAGTTATTTTTGTATCAAAACACTTATGTTAGTCTTATATTCCATATGAAAGACTAATTATATGTGTGTTTTATGTATTTGTCCATTTTATCAAAATTTCATTCATCTAAGTAAGCTAACTTAGATTTTCCATCTTATTCATTTATGAACTTCTAACATGTTTTACCACATATTATAACTTAAATGATCATAATAAGATGAATTAAAGTTAGTTTTAACATATTCAAGTTCATTTCAAAATCTTAACCAAAACATCATCCTACTTAGTCTTACATGTAAACTTTATATATTTTCAAGACTAATACATCATCATCAACAAATCCATGGTTTATTTTCATATCTTTAATCTTCCATTTTACACATGAAAACTTATTAAAGATTATGTTCAAAACCATTTTTAAACCCTTCATGTACAACTTGCTACTAGGAACACATACATGAATACTAACAATCATAAACAAGATTAAGAAGCTTACTACTAGCACAAGTCTAGGGAAGACAAAAACCTTGGATTTGAGAGGGGTTTAGTGTGTTCTTCCTAGTGGTTTAGCTCCAAGCTCTTGAAACACACAAAAGGGGTTTGGATGATGGATGATTTTAAGTGATTTGGAGATGTAAAAACTTGAAAGAACAATGTGTGTGTGTGTATGGAAGCCTACGGCCAAGAGAGGGGAAGAAGAAAGGATTGTTTTGCTTGGTTATTCAATCTTCTAACATGTGTTATTTATATAATTATCACATGTAATGATGCCAAATATTCAAGAGATCTTATGGAAGATCATGTATGTACTTGGGAGATTATTGAAAAGAGGATATGTGTGTGTGTGGGATGAGCCGTATGTATGTATGTATAGTTATGAGTTTTCTTGCAAATCTTGATCAAATCCTTATAAGGCATCATGATCCTACTTATAAGACCCATCACACACATGCCTACTCTAATGTAATGATGTTTTAGAGTTGCCTTGGATTTTCTTGGCCTCTTGGCCGAAAATTAATCAAAGGGGACAAGGATA
Source organism: Ambrosia trifida (assembly GCA_028751855.1). NCBI lineage: Eukaryota > Viridiplantae > Streptophyta > Magnoliopsida > Asterales > Asteraceae > Ambrosia > Ambrosia trifida. Next base: position 75,529,397 of record CM054128.1, on the reverse strand, counting down.
AGTTACTTTTGTACTTAATGTTTCACTCACCTTTTCTTACATGTTTTGGCTTTATATGTATGCATGCTTTATGTTAAGATCTTAGAGTATTATTACCACACACACATGTGCATAATTGTGGCCTCATAGGCCGGCCCCCATGTGACTTGAGTGGGGTCCACAACTTCAAATAAATACCCATTGTTTGTTATGTTTAATCCCCCGTCGTTCGGGTGTCGTTCGGGTATTTTTCGGGTTTTAATCACGCGTTATCCGGACATTAAATATACCTTAATAACCCTTAAATATAGTCTATTTTAAGCGTTGATTGGTTATTTAGGCCTTTACCGGGTGAAATTATGAGTTATACGCGTATCGGGTGCGGTACGCGCATTTTATTCGTTACCGGGAGGTTTGTACAAGACGTTTTCATTTATGGTTTTGGAGTTCCAAAACTCATTATATCTTATGAAAATACCCTTTATTTTATATCCTGGGTGTCCGGGATCCGTTTCGTTTATTTAATTATTACCGGGTAATTGCCAACGTCCATACCGGATAGCTTATTCGCACATGATCCAATCATGCTTTACCATTAAACGTATGCATTCCTATGCACTATTTGGAAATTGCTATCCCCTAAGGCCCTGATAATTAAATCACACATAATTGCATTTAATTACGTTAATCATATATTAATTAATTGTACGGAATTACCTTATTTTTGCCGGTTGTTACAATGATAAACTGATGTATCGCCAGATGCTAACTGATCGAGTCTGGACGATAGACATGACTAGCAAATTTTCTGAGATCTTTGAATCCAGTGACAGGATGCTTGAATTGGAATATAATGATCCAGATATGGAGGATGGTGAAGTTTCTGCGGCTATGTCGAGAGAGATTCTAGAAGGTTTAGCAAAGCAGGTTGGGAAAACATTGGAAGAATTGTTGATTGATAATCAAATTCCCAATATACCTGAAAAAGAAGCTGGTAATCATTCTGATGACCGTGATGTACCTGCATTTGAGGAGGTGGAGATAGAAGATATAACCAGCGAGGAATATCCAGAATATTTCAAGAAAAACAAAGATTCTGGATTTCCTGGGTTTACTGAAGAATTGCTAAACGAAGCCGAGAAACTTGCTAAAGAAAAGAGTGAGAAGTTTGTTGAAGAAGTTTTCAAGGGGCATGATAAACCGAATATTGAACAATCAGACAATTTGAAGGAGTTACTGAGGAAATTAAAAGAGAAAGAAGCAAATCGTCCAAAAGCAGAGATCCAGGGAAGTTTTTATAAGTTACACAACGAGATGTTTAAAGGAAGAGCGTTGGGATGGAAGTTTGTAAAACAGTTGAAATGTGTTTCTGTTAAGTGGGAGAAAGGGATACTTTATTTTGAAATATTCCACGATTTGAAGACTCTCCCGTACTGGGCTATTCGTGATATATGTAGACATCGGTTGACTGGATCTTCGAACGATCACATTGCTTATTTTGCTGATCGAATGGCGAGGGAAAGCAGGACGAGATGGAATGTATTTGAACCTCAGTATCCGAAGCGAATTGTTCACAAGAAAGATATTGATACTATTACAGGTTTGCCCAAGGTGACTTTGAAGTATAAACCACCGAAAGTCTTGAAACACATTCCGTTATTGCAGATTCCACAACACTTTGCTAAAGACTTCATCTGGTGGTATTATGATTGGAAGATTGCAGAGGCTGTGATTGTTTTGAAAGATGGAGAAAAGAATTTTAAGAAGATACACATATTTGATCTTATGTGGTTGATTAATTGTTCACATGAGGATATCATTATGTTGTATTACAATCTGATATACAGTGAGGTGAAGGATGCTGAACAAGCAAGTAAATACCAGCGTGTGGTATTTCTGTGTTTTGCTCATGACATAAATGCTGGATGCGATTATGATAAGAAGCTTGGTAAGTTTGTAAAGGTTCAAGATGTTCCTGAAGTCAAGAAGAAGAAGCCTAAACAAACTTATGCACCGGTGATGACCTTAGAACAAAAGAAACAATTACACATAAAGCTTATGAACAAAAGGATGGACCAAGAGCGTAAACAATCCAAGCAATAGTCGAGGGGGAGTTTATAGATGCATTTTGTGCGACTAATGCTTTGGATTACATTTAACATATGTTTATGTGTTTAGTCGAACGGTCGAAGGAAGAATAATATGGGCGAAGGAGGCTTAAAGGTTCGAAGGAGAGAAGGAGGTTGAAGGTAGTTTTAGTTGTTAATGTATTGCTTGGTTCGACCATCATGATTGGGCGAACCTGCACATTCGACCAAGCAAAGTGGGCGAATGTGCAGGCCTATATAAAGGTCAAGTTCATTTTGAATGTTAGTTTTTGTCATTTTTGTTTCCCTCCTGTTTTGAGTCTCTCCCTAGGGTTTTGTGTAAACTTAATTCACGTCTTGTTTTGATTGTAAAGCTTGTTATAACGTGTAATTGAGTTTGTTTATCAATGAAATGAAGCTTTTAAAGATGATTTCTGCGTTTTGTTAGTATTGTTATCATTTTGTGATTGATTCAGGGATTCCGCACCTGAATCAAACTTGTTTGATCATTATCTTGGTAGATTTGATGATCCTACGCGCATACACTCGATGCCCCGTCGGTATACAAGCACCACCCTTCGGCTGTTCCAGAACATTCTGGCCGTTCTTGGACAACGTCCAGAATCATAGGGTCTTCTTTGTTTGTATTCTCCATCAGGATATCGGCTAACACCTGCCCTTTAATTGCCACTCTAGGCTTATACTCGATACCGAACGTTCCCAGCTCTACGGCCCATTTAGTAAGTCTTCCGGCTACTTCGGGCCGGCCCAGAACTTCCCGAAGTAATGAGTTGGTAAGTACTACCATATGATGGGCTTGAAAATATCTTCGTAGGCGCCGAGCTATATGAGTCAGGCATAGGGCGAGCTTCTCTATAGGAGAGTACCTGGTTTCTGCTTCCCTTAGACACCTGCTAACAAAGAAAATGGGCATAAAACCCTTCGTTCGGTTAGCACATAATACACTGCTTAAAGCCTCTAGTCCGGCTGCCAGGTATATAAACAAAGTTTCCCCTGTTTCCTGGATGACCGACGAGGGTAGGTTGCATAGATGTTGCGTCATCTCTTGAAAGGTCGACTCCACTTCGTCAGTCTAGTCTAAACTCGTCTTCTTGGTATGATTCTTGAGTATCTTGAAGAACGAAAGAGATCGTTCGGCCAGTTTGGAGAGAAATCTGTTGAGTGCCCCGAGTCTCCCGTTTAGACTTTGGAGTTCTGTTAGCATCCTAGGAGATCTCATTTCTTGTATGGCTCAGACTTTATCTGTGCTAGCTCGGATCTTCTTCTTTGCAACGATGTGACCTAGGAATCACCCTTCTTCCATTCCAAAATGGCACTTTACGGGGTTTAACTTCATGTTAACTCTTCTTAGGTTGCTAAACGTTTCGGCGATGTCTTGCAAAAGCCGTTCCTCATCTTCACTTTTTATGACGAGATCATCCACGTATGTTTCCATGTTTCTTCCGATCTGATCATTGAAAACTTTGTCTATCAGCCGCTGATGTATGCGCGTAGGATCGTCTAAACAACAAAGATAATGATCAAACAAGTTCAATTCAGGTGCGTAATCCCTGAATTGATCACAAAATGATAATAAAACTAGCAAAACACAGAAATCATCATAAACATCTTTAATTCATTCACTTTGATAAAGGATTACACTTGAAATCGCAGTTTATAATGATTAAAAGACTTTTACAGACTCAACAATAAACCTAGGGAAAACACACACAGGGAGGGAAAACAAAATGTCAAAAGTTACAATTCAAAAATCAACTTGACCTTATATAGGCCTACACATTCGTCCATTTGTGTTGGTCGAATATGCAGGTTCGACCATTCGTTATGGTCGAACCAAGACATTACATACTCTAAGTTCTACCTTCGACCTCCGTGTGTTCCATCGACCCATCTGTTCCACCTTCGACCATTCAAAGCTACCTTCGACCATTCCATATTCCACATTCGACCAAACGACTGTGAACAAAACTTTTGTTATCCGCAATTCAATAGCATTAGTCGCATAATATGCATCTACAAATTCCCCCTCGACTATTGCTTGGATTGCATACGTTCTTGGTCCATCATCTTGTTCAAAAGTTTGATACGCAATAACGTCTTCTGTTCCTTGGCCATCACTGGTTCAAAAGTTTGTTTCGGCTTTTTCTTTTTAACTTCCTGAACTTCCTGAACTTTCACAAACTTTCCCAGTTTCATGTCAAAATCACATCCAACATTCACATCCCATGCAAAGCATAAGAATACCACACGTTGGTATTTGCTTGCTTGTTCACTATCCTTAGCTTCGCAGTAAATCGGATTATAATAGAGCATTATAATATCCTCATACGAACAGTTGATTAACCACATAGGATCAAAAATGTGAATCTTCTTGAAGTCCTTTGCACCATCCTTCAACACTATAATAGCCTCTGCAGTCTTCCAATCGTAGTACCACCACATGAAATCTTTAGAAAAGTGTTGTGGGATTTGCATCAATGGAATATGTTTCAACACTTTAGGTGGTTTATACTTTAACGTCACCTTAGGCATCCCAGTAATATCATCAATCTCCTTCTTATGAACAATTCTTTTTGGGTATTGTGGAGTAAACAAGTTCCACTTCGTTCTGCTTTCTCTTGACATACGATCTGCAAAGTAAGCAATATGATCGTTTACAGAACCTGTTAACTCATGTCTACAAATGTCACGAATAGCCCAATATGGTAATGTCTTCAAGTCATGGAATCTGTCAGAATACAGAATTCCTTTTTCCCATTTTACAGCTACACATTTCAACTGTTTCACGAACTTCCATCCAAGAGCTTTTCCTTTAAACAAGTCATTGTGAAACTTGTAAAAACAACCTTGAACTTCTTTCTTTGGACGGTTCGCCTCTTTCTCTTTAAGCTTTCTCAACAGATCTTTCAAAGCGTCAGATTGTTCAATGTTTGGCTTATTACAATCTGAAAACACTTCTTCAACAAATCTCTTACTCTTTTCATGAGCAAGTTTCTCAGCCTGGCGAAGCAGCTCATCAGTGAACATAGGAAATCCAGAATCTTTGTTCTTCTTGTAGTATTCTGGATATTCCTCACTCGTGATATCTTCAATCTCTACCTCCTCGAATACTGGTACATCTCTATCATCGTAGTGATTACCTGCTTCTTTTTCAGGTATGTTCAGTATCTAATTATCAATCATCAACTCCTCCAGAGTTTTACCGACCTGTTTCGCCAATCCTTCCAAAATCTCCTTAGACATGGCTGCAGAAACTTCTCCATCTTCTAAGTCAGGATCATTATACTCCAACTCGAATCTCATATCATTAGACTCAAATATCTCAGGAAATCTGCCAGTCATCTCAATAGTCCAGACTCTGTCAATCAACATCTGGCGAATATTCTTATCATCATCAGATAACAATCTGATATTTTCATTCCAAAAGATACTATCATCATCAACATTACCACCAGGAGCTTTCGAACTAGAACCTCCTGTATCCTTTCCTGATTCTCTCTTCTCACACTTATACTTATCCGTGTCATTATCATCATCATCACTGTCAGAACTCACAGAGCTATTACCTTCTCCAGAATCATCTCCCGAACCATCATCATCACCATCTTTCTTCTTCTTAGAATCTTTACCAGCATCCTCATCTAACTCATCATCATCTTCTTCTTCTTGATCAGATGGTTCATAATCAACTTCTTCTTCATCACGCTCCTTATCTTCTTCACCAGCTTGTACTGAGGAGCTTTAGAGTATAAGTCTTTTATCAGATTATCCATACTCTTGTTACTTGCTTTCAGCTTCTTGTTCTCCTCTTTTATAGCAATATATCTCCTGGTGTTTCCCTGTTCATGCTTCAACAACTTCTTGTTTTCTTTTTGAAGCTGTTTAATCTTAGCTTCCAGAGCCTCCTGATTCTCATGTGATGTTTCAACAACATCTAACATCTTCTTGTCATTTTTTCTCAACTGTTTTATTTCTGCTTGTTGCTGATTAATAATCTTCATCATGTCAGCAAGTTTCTGGTTCACTGCAGTTATAACATCACTGTCTACAGTAACCTTTGGTGGTGTTGAAGCTTCAGCAGCAGAAAACTTTCCTCTCTTCAATTTCTTTAACAATCTATCTAGTGCACTATTGAACTCATCAGTTGGTAACTCAGTCTGTTCAGCAGTAGATGATGTCTTTTGCTTCTTCGCTGCTGGAGATGTGATAGGTGATTTGGAGCTAGATGCTGGAGGTAGTTTCTTTCTAGCAACCAAAAACTCAATATCTCTAGCCCTTTTCTCCATTGGCTTCAATACTTTTTCTTTCTTCTTGTACTGTGGCTTCTTCTATTTTTCACCTGTCTTTGGCGATCCCACAAAGTCTTCCAGTCGAAAACCTAAACCTTCATCTGTTTCATCCAACGCAACAGGACTTTTTTTCCTTTGCTTCTCAACAGACTTATTTAAACTCTTAGACTCACCAGCCACAGTGGCCTTGGGCGTGGTGCTCTTTACAGTCTCACTATCAGAATCCCATCTCTCATCTTCCTGTGTCTCTTCAGAGTCGACAGACACTTCATCGACTAAGTGTAAACCCTTCTTAGCTACACTCTTCTTTCTCCTTGAAACCTTCTGCTGAGCAGGTTCAGTATCATCTTCATTCTCTTTACCCTTTCCTGTCTTTGCCCCAACGTTTACGACTTGACGCTTTCTCTTTGCATCAGGATCAACTGGACAAAGAGGATTATCTGGATCTGAATCACTGTTATCATGTCTGACCTTATCCTTACCTGGATCTACATACCCTGGGTTAATCAAATGACGAAGCAGGTTCTTGTTAGGTGGTCTTTCATTCAATGGCACACCCTTATAACCCTTCATTCTAACAAGAGTATTCAGGTTCATGTGATCCTGAACAACAATCTGGGTAGGATCTCTTCTCAGCTTCTTATGCTTCTTGTCAAGTATCATCTATATAAACCTCGGATAAAGCAAAAACTTCTTGTTCTTCAGGCCTCTAAGTGGTTCTAACATGTGTTCCAGAATCATACCAGCTACATTGAACGGTTTGTTCAATATAAGAGCCACCATTAAAGAACTGATACTTTTCCTCATCACATCATACCCTCCACTCACTGACCTGAATACATGCAACATCACGTGAGCGAGATACTTAAATTGAGGGCATAGCTTCCCTTTATGTAACGAACCATCAGTTATCGGTCCGTTGTACTTCATTCGTAAGAAGCACTTCCTTTGTTCTATCCACGATAGTTCTCTAGGATTTGTTTTCTTCTCATCATGCAACCTTAATGCCTCACGGATGTCGTCTTCAGAAATAATCACAAGCTCCCCCTGAATCGTACTAACCACAGTAGATTCGTTGTTCCAAAAATCCATTTTTGCATTCTTCCAGAACTCCTATTGATGATCCTTATAAATGATAGATGGGGTAGCAAGTGCAACAATCACACGGCTTCTTTTCAGGAAATCTATGATGCTGGTGAACTCTTAATGTTTCTTCAGATCACCCATGAACGCACAGCAGTTGTGCGCCGGTTCAAATGGTAAATCTTCCATTTGTTCCTTTCCAGTAGCCTTCTCAGAAGATCCAACAGGAATATCAACACTTTCCTGTTCAGACATTATAAAACTGCAAAACAATTCAAGCAAACATGTTAAAAACGGACAAAAATAACAAAACTTGAAAAAAATTTGATTATCAGTTTCTACATTCGACCGTTCATAGGTTCGAATGTGAAATCATAAAGGTTCGAAAGTGGGAATAAAGGTTCGAATGTGAAAAACATTTTGTAAAATTTTACATTCGACCATTTGTTTCCAGGTTCGACCGTTTGACAATTTACATTCGCCCAATCAGTCACATTCGACCGTTTGAATTGGGCGAAGGAGACTGTTCATCTTCTTCAACATCAAATTTTGATTTGGTCTGTTTTAACATGCCATTTTGATTCGAATACATTCTAATGTGACCCATAAATCATTTCCAATGAACAATTTCAATTATCAACCATTGATTTTGTGTTTTCTAATAAAAACTAGGGTTCGAAAGTTTTTAAACATCAATTGGTTAATCTGATTTGATATAAACTCTAGTTTTTGGTTATTCTCCCCCTAAAACACATAAGCAATGAATCCTGTCCAAAAAGTATTGCAATTATCAGTTTAAAATTAAGGTTTGAAGGCAGTTAGGGTTCAAACACAAAATCAGTGATTAAGGACTATTCAGTTGATGTTAACTTACAAATGATATGACAAAATGATCAGTGAGTCAAGATGAATACAATGGTATGAAATTAATACACGGGCAACAAGATCACTTAATCTCAGAATTTTGAAATCTTTTGAAAGTAGAGATCGAATGTGCAGATATGGTATATATAGGCTCCACATTCGACCGTTTGACTAGGGCGAATGTGAAACTTTTTCCACCTTCGACCCTACTGAAAGGTCCGAATGTAGAAAAAGGGTTCGAATGTGAAGAATGTCACATGAACACTCACATTCGACCGTTTAAAAAGTACGAATGAGCAAACAAAATTCCACCTTCGACCCAACGAAGGGGCGAATGAAAATTGGAATTTTTGAAAATTTTACCAAATCTCAAAATCGAGTCCCGTTCAAAATATTTTTCAACTTTTAAGCATCCGACATTCATTATTTCACATTTAAAGATAACAAAACTCAAATGGTTCATCAAGTTTTAGAAAATCATTATCAACCACCATCATCTATCAAAAATAAGATAGAAATGTAAAATCTTTTTGAATTTTCTAAACTTTTTGTTAAAATACACCTAAAATCTTTTTGAGTTTTGTATTTTTGATGAGAAATATAAAATTCACAAAATGTAAGGATAAAACAGTAAATGTTTTGTGATTTACGGTAAAGGGATCATATCAGTTATTGAGATATCCGATCACACCGTCGATCTTTTGATTTATTATCATTAAAGACAATGTGTGATCTGGAAACTGCTGATATTGTGATCCACATAAACTCACATGCACACTGTTGTGGAATGCTTTAGACTGATACTATTAGTTATAGTATAAACTTAATTGTCTGTGGTTCCCACACACACGACATACTCCCGTATCAAGAAGTAAATGCTTAAAGACTCATTGTAATGCGTGAATATGCTTTCGTAATCTGTAATTTACAAGGTATGAGGCACGGAGGTATACAAGTCAGCAAATCAATGCAACAAAGTAACATGTGCACTGTGACACCCAGCAAACTCAGGTTAGTAACATTGACTAAACTAGTAAGTCTACCTTAGCGAGTCATACATATTACGTACTTAACTGGGTCAGTCGAGTCGTTACGATGATTCTGGGAATCATCGGGAGTCGTTACGATGATCCGCGGGATCATCGGGAGTCGGTCCACAACCATGGGTACAAGGATTGGTGGTTCGTGGAATCACCGGGTTTAGCGCACACACGCAAGTCTCGAGTCCCAGGAATTGATGAACGGATGTAAACGTGTTAGTTATCGTGCATTATGTGTTTGTAATCATTATGTGACTTATCGGTATGTGAATACGTGTTTATATATATTAAAATAGTGTTTAACGCGCCAAAAACGCAATCAGGAACCCTACAGGCAATTAGCAACCAGAGAGGCTCCTAGTCGCCATTAATATAGGCGATTGGGAGGATACTGGGGCGATTAGAGCTTCTAATTGCCAGTACATAGGCGATTAGGGCTTCTAATCGCCTGATCAGTTTTCCTACTCGCCTGATCTGCTATGCACGAGTCATAACACCTATAAATACAACCCTAGACTCCCCAAACACCCTTGGTGCAACCCTAACAGATCCTAAGCCTCCCACACACCTCAAAACACTTCTGGAACTTGTTTTGCTTCAAAACTCACCATTTCCAAGCTAATACACCTTTCTTTGAGAAAATCCAAGGTGTGTTCTTCATCCCAAACCTTTGTTGTGACACCCCGCATTTTCAGGTTAAATACTTTTACTGAACTCTAGTAAACTTACATGTTCATACATGGCTAGATACCTAACTAGGGTTAGTTAAGTAGGTTAACATGTGTTAGAAGATGCTAACATATGTTATAAGTAGGAAAATCCTTGTTAAACACACACATGAATCCTGTATCCCAAACGTTGGTGAATTATGTGGCATACAAAGCAGTAATGCGTGCAATTGAATTATGGTGAACATGAACTACGTGCTTATGTGAATTACATGTTTTTGTGAATGATCGCCTAACTGAAAGATAATACGTAGATTATGTAAATTACGTGCGCAACATGATTAATATGTTATGTAATAATGAAAACAATGGTTTCTATGCAATTTAGGGTGACTAATATTATTGGGTCCGGTATTGGGCTATAACATGATTAAAAGGTCAAGTTAATGGACTAGAAGGGCCCTAAAACCCAATTACTTGGGGAACAAGCAAGGCCCTCTTATAATTAGGAGGCAAGAAAAAGATAAAACCATACTTCTCCTTCTTGTTTGTGCCGTGCGAAACCCCCACCCCCCTTCTCTCTTGGCTTTCAAGCAATCAAGTAATCTTTCACTAATCAAGCTAGTTCGAGTTTAATCTCGAGGCTCTAGGGAGTTTTAGCATTGCAAGGTATACATCCTTATGATTTCTGATGAATTATAATACTTGAAAAACCTTAAAAACTCTAAAAATAATATATGTAGGATCGCATGTATGTATGTGTAGGAGTTCTTGGATGTTCTTGATGATTTGATGATGATTGTTATTAGTAGCCATGATTAGGGTTTTCACATGATAACATATGTGTTTTGCTATGATTAATATGGTGTTTAATCAGTACTACAGGTGTTATACATGTATTAGGGATGTTCATGAAAAATTAGGGTTTGTAGATTACTTGGGATGCAAGTTTAAGATTCTGGCAGATTCGGTTGAACGTTTTGTAGGGGCTGTAATAGGTTGGTAAATTGATTGTTTTGATGATTTCTTTGCATGATTGTAATGTACAAGGTCTTAGCTTTTCATAATGGGCAAAACCATCAGATTTGGACATCGTTTGAGTCGTTTTTCGAATTTTAATTGATTAGAGGTCATATCAGATTTTCGGATTTGTAAATTGGGTTAACTTTAAATGGTCATACCTTGAGATTTACAAGGAGTTAGGTTATGAAATTTTTACAGAAGGTCAATATTGGAAAAATAGAGCTTTTCCAAGTGGATTCATCCCGTTTGGATGAATACACGATTTTTGAGAATTTTTCTACTAAACTGACCTGTTGAGGAAATTTTCTGGACATAGCTGTGTTATACGAATTTTCATAATTTTTGTGTTTGGACTTAAGACAAAACAAAAATAGATATTGTCAAGTAAATCCCAAATAAAATTCAGTAAAAAGTTGGGACTCTAATTCATTGGTTATGTATTTTAAATAAATTGTTTTTCACAGCGCACAATCTGTCCTAAAAACGCAGATTGTGTACGGGGTCTTTATGTGACTATTTGGAGTTTTATGTGGTATGTAATTGACATGTACTTGTGTGAAAACTTGTATGAGATGTAATTGATGTATTAAACTGATAATAATCACTATGATCACCAACGGGATACGTAGGACATACTTGAGCATGTAGAGTCATTTGGTGTCACAACACGGTTTTGAACATTTAAAGGTCTCGGATAAACGAGTTATATGGTGTGTTGGTTATGCACATATACTCACCTAGTGACACTTGTAATAGGGAGTCGGTAGCTCGTTGCTGTTTGAGGGATTTGGATCATTCACGTGCAACCTAAGGTGAGTTTCACTACTCTTTTTCTCAAAAGCATGCGTCTCAGGTATGAGACACTTTACTTAACATTTTCTAGTCCGGTTTGGGACTACTTACACATCTCGGGTTGGGATGCCATGGATCCTTATGAGGGTCGGTTACTTTGCTAGTTCGCAATTGTGTCCTTGATAAACTAAACCATTTCTATCATCTGTAAGTCCTCACGTACCGAATGAGTTGCCAGGGTTGGCAAGCGGGTTATTAGTTGATAGCGCTATTAGGTCTTACAAACCTCACACCGGCTCGGGGAGCGCGGGCGTGAACTATAACTTAACGAAACTTTATCATTGTGGATAGACAATGATGTCAGGCATGCGGCACACTTATGTGGCTACACGTACATAGCAGTTCGGTATATTCGGTTAGTTATCATGAATGGGTTAGCTACCCTTGACATGCGATGAACTAGTGGTTACACGGTGCGGGGCACCAACTCAACCTACTTATTTACATGGTTTGGGAAACCAGCGCATTTGCATAATAAATTACTTTACTTTGTGAACTCACCAGCTTTATGTTGACACACGATTTACATGCTTTTGCAGGTAGTTAGCTTCCGGTGCCAGGATTAGAAAGCACTGCACACTTCACTGCATTTGGGCTCTCGGGCATACACATAAATTATATATTATGCTTTCGTATGGTTTTAATTTGGGCGCATTGTTTTGCGCATAGTTTTTAAAAAGGTTTAAATTTGGTTTACGCTTCTGCAACTTAACTAAACTTGGTTTTTGAAAACAAACTAAATGGTTTGGGCATTTAGAGTTCGTTCATGTGACTTATGGCTATGGGATCCTGGTTTGTCATGCGCCTCGCGGTATAAACCTCGCAGTGGAAATTTGAGGGTGTGACAGATTGGTATCAGAGCCATTGGTTATAGTGAACTAGGACTGCATGTTGAGTCTAGTCTATAATCATCATAGCATAAGTACACTCACAACTTAAGTGCACAACTAGCTTTTAGCTACATATATCTACAACATATGATTTCGGAAGATATGTTATCTTCTAGTTCTAGAATTAATTCTAAACACGTCAATGGTGGGAACCCAGGGTTACACCAGGTGACGCACTACTGGGAGTAGTTTTCTAACAAACCTCATGGATGAGGAAACAACAAAAGTACAAGGGAGGGAGCCCTTGCGAGCGTTGTGGCGCACGTACACGGGAAGCTGCACGATGCGCATGACGTGGTACCATTAAATCAACTATGAAGGAATTCGAATGCTAAGACTTATCTTTTGTCACCTAGCAAGGAGACAATTAGTTTTTGTTCCTTGTTACTTGACCCTTCTTACTTCCATTCGTAACACAGACGGGACTGGAATACACAAGTAGAACTTATTTCTTACCTTAGTACCTTACGCCTAGTATGAGCGGGCGAACGTATGACTGGATATCCTTGTTTTCTCATAAGTATATTGTAGATTCATGGGAACACATTAGATCGGGACTTGTTACACACACTCTTGGGGAGTTACGTAAAGCCTGCGATGTAATGCAACATCACAAGGGAGGATGAAACCTACTAATGGCTGATAGCCACGATTGGAGGAACGAGTGGTACAGCTTACCACTAAACTGGTTCACATAGGACTAGAGAAGGAGATTGTACGTGATGAGAACCATATAACACTGACATCGCATAAGAGGAAGGATAAGAGATGGAAGGGGAACCTGAGCAGGACGAGCATATGGAAGTGAAGATGAAGGCTCTACTATCTAGTCGGAGCGTGGAGACGATTGGCTCTTACTTTTTTTTCTTACCTGTATTTTCTTTTCTTTTTCCCTTGATTACTTAGACAAGACTGAGTTTTAGGATCAACGAGAGGGTGGTTGAGGCCCTCGCATCTTTCTAAGCTAGTAAAGATCTATATTGCTAAATCGTTCTTTTCCTCTGACTTCCACATTTGAACTTTCTTATTCCTCGAACGCACATGCCACAACAACAACCTGCCATCATATCTTCAAGCCTTTCATTGATAACTCCAACGGAACTGAAGGAGACCGTCTGATTGCTTCGATAGTATAAGTCTTTGCCATGTGCATTTGTCCCAGGCAGGATGGAGTAATGTACGCTACATGCACACTCGATGAGTTACAGATACCTGGAAGGAGAACGTAACACCCTGTGGTGAAATCCAGAAATTTTGTTATATAAAGACGGATGGGTCTGAGATCGACGCCTACACTACCAGGCTATAGGAGATAGCCACTGTAGGCTCAAATCTATTTAACCTACCTTACAAATGGATCGAACTTTATACCGAAAGGGTGGGCCCCTCAGATTTGTGGCTTGGCCACTGCAGCTCACCTACAAATCTTTCACTTGACTCGCAAACTCACAGATGAGACTGCTGATCATGGTACCTTTCTGAAGCATGGTGCTTCATTTTCTACTGTTGGTGATAGCAAGAGAACGTGGGATAGTGTGAGGTATAAGTGCTGCAACAACAACAACCATAATGGTAGCAACAACGGGGCTCGGGGAAAAGCATTTGTGATTGGCCTGGGGAAAGCTAGGACTGATAACAATGACGTGATGGGTATGTGCTCCTTGAACGACACTCTTGCTTCTATCTTATATGATACTGGTGCGGACTATAGTTTTGTTTCATCAAAACTTAGTAAACAATTAGGGATGGATCCTACTCTTCGAGATACTCCATACTCTATTGAACTGGCTGATGGAAAGCCTGTTGAGGTAACCCATATTCATCGTGACTGTAAGCTCGAGTTGGATGGGCAATCGTTTGCCATCAACATTCTACCTATCACCCTTGGAAGCTTTGATCTCGTGGTTGGCATGGACTGGTTGTCCAAGCAACACGCTGAAATTCTCTGTCAGGATTAGATTGTTCGTATTCCCCCTCCCAAGTGGAGAACTTTTATCTATACAGGGTGATCATGGTGGTGCCATGGTAGGCATCATCTCCTATCTGAAGGCCCAGAAGTGTATTCGCAAGGGCTGTCCAGCCATTTTGGCTAACATATCTGATACTCGAGCTGAAACTGAAACTAGAATTGAGGACATCCCAGTGATCCGAGACTTCCAAAATGTATTCCCAGAGGAATTACCTGGACTTCCACCCGTTCGTCAAGTGGAGTTCCATATTGACCTTGCACCTGGAGCAGCGCCAGTTGCACGCGCACCGTACCGTTTAGCACCAGGAGAACTTCAAGAACTATCTACCCAACTCCAAGAGCTATTGGATAGGGGTTTCATTAGACCCAGTTCTTCGCCTTGGGGAGCTCCAGTTCTGTTTGTTAAGAAGAAAGACGGGAGCTTTCGCATGTGCATAGATTATCGGGAGTTGAACAAAGTAACGATTAAGAACCGTTATCCTTTGCCTCGTAGTGATGAGTTGTTCGACCAACTGCAAGGGTCGAGTTTCTACTCTAAGATTGACTTGAGGTCAGGGTACCATCAGCTGAGAGTCCGAGAAGAGGATGTGGCGAAAACGACGCTTCGGACTCGTCATGGACATTATGAGTTTTTGGTTATGCCATTCGGGCTAACTAATGCACCGGCGGTGTTCATGTATCTAATGAACCGTGTGTGCAAGCTTTACTTGGACAAATTCGTCATAGTGTTCATAGATGACATATTGATTTACTCCAAGAGCAGGGAGGAGCACGAGCAGCACCTGCGGTTAATCTCGGAACTACTGAGGAATGAGCAGCTGTATGCAAAATTTTCTAAATGTGACTTCTGGATTCGAGGAGTCCAATTCCTTGGGCACGTGGTCAACAAGGCAGGAATACAGGTGGACCCAGCCAAAATTGACGCCATCAAAAAATGGGAGGCTCCTAGGACCCCTACTGACGTGCGCCAATTTCTTGGTCTCGCGGGATACTATCGCAGATTTATCGAGGGGTTTTCTAAGATCGCTCAACCTCTCACCGCCCTAACGCAGAAAGGTATTACTTATATGTGGGGAGATGCCCAGGAATCTGCCTTTCAGCTACTAAAGTCCAAACTTTGCAGTGCACCGATATTATCGTTGCCTAAGGGTACAGAGGACTTTGTAGTATACTGTGATGCGTCTATCCAAGGGTTAGGGTGCGTACTGATGCAACGTGATAAGGTAATTGCATATGCATCGCGGCAACTGAAGGTCCATGAGAAGAATTACCCCACTCATGATTTGGAACTGGGAGCGGTGGTTTTCGCTCTCAAAAATCTGGAGACACTACCTCTATGGAACGAAGTGCACAATTTTCACTGATCACAAGAGCCTTCAGCATATATTTGATCAGAAGGTGCTGAACATACGACAACGACGCTGGGTTGAACTTTTGAACGATTATGATTGTGCCATCAAGTATCATCCAGGGAAAGCTAACGTGGTAGCTGATGCCCTCAGTCGAAAGGAAACGAAACCCAGAAGGGTGCGAGCCTTGCAACTCACCATCCATTCTAACCTTCCTGATAAGATACGTGAAGCTCAGGGTGAGGCATTGAAGGAAGAGAACATCGGGCTTGAGACCCTACATGGTGCTGATAAGCACTTGGAACTAAAAACGGATGGTCTGCAGTACTTCATGGATCGAGTCTGGATACCACAAGTTGGGGATCTTAGACAACTGGTGCTTGATGAAGCACATACCTCTCGCTATTCGGTGCATCCTGGTTCGGACAAGATGTACCAAGATCTTAAGACTCTATACTGGTGGCCAAACATGAAAGCTGAGATAGCCACTTATGTTAGTAAGTGCTTGACTTGTGCGAAGGTTAAGATTGAATATCAAAAACCTTCAGGCCTACTCCAACAACCAGAGATTCCGATGTGGAAATGGGATGGGATTTCCATGGATTTCATTACAAAGCTTCCTAGAACGCCAACGGGCCATAACATGATTTGGGTTATCGTGGACCGTTTAACCAAATCGGCCCACTTCCTGGCAATAAAGGAAACGGATTCGTTAGAGAAGCTGGCGAACCTATACATCAAGGAGATAGTCTCTAGGCATGGGGTGCCTACTTCCATTATATCTGATCACGATGGGCGATTCACTTCTCGTTTCTGGACTACTCTCCAAGATGCTCTAGGAACTCGTCTTGATATGAGCACAGCCTATCACCCGCAGACGGATGGACAAAGTGAACGTACCATCCAAACATTAGAGGATCTGCTACGAGCGTGCGTGGTGGACTTTGGCAATAATTGGGATAAGCACTTGCCTTTGATCGAATTCTCTTATAACAACAGCTACCACATTTCGATACAGTGTGCGCCTTTTGAGGCACTTTACGGGCGCAAGTGTAGGTCGCCCATCTGTTGGACTGAGGTTGGGGATAGCCAACTAACAGGTCCTGAACTCGTGCACGAAACTTCTGAGAAGATAGTGCAAATCAGATACCGAATGGTTGCTGCTCGTGATCGACAGAAAAGCTACGCTGATAAGCGTAGGAAACCTTTGGAGTTCCAGGTTGGGGACAAGATTCTATTGAAGGTGTCACATTGGAAGGGGTGATACGCTTTGGAAAACAGGGAAGTTGAACCCACGATACGTTGGACCATTCGGGATTGTCAAAAGGATCGGTCCGGTAGCTTACAGGTTAAACCTGCTTAATGAACTTAATGGGGTACACGATGTACTCCACGAATCAAATATAAAGAAATGCCTGTTGTATACAACACTGATGGTGCCACTGGAGGAGATCCAAGTGGACGGACGGCTACGGTTCATGGATGAACCAGTGGAGATTCTTGAGCGGGGCGTCAAGAAACTCAGACAAAGCACTATACCTATTGTTAAGGTACGGTGGAATTCCCGTCTAGGACCGGAATACACGGGGGAGCGCAGAGATCAGATGCGGCTCAAATACCCACACCTCTTTACTGAACCTGAAATCAAACGCGGAACATAAAGCAGCTCTTTCAAAGTGAATTTCGGGGCGAAATTCCTTTCAACTTGGGGATGATGTGACATCCGAGAACCAAGCACACATTTTTATAGCTGGCTTTATTGTTTACTTGCTGAATTTCGGGACGAAATTCTTTTCAACTTGGGGATGATGTGACACCCCGCATTTTCAGGTTAAATACTTTTACTGAACTCTAGTAAACTTACATGTTCATACATGGCTAGATACTTAACTAGGGTTAGTTAAGTAGGTTAACATGTGTTAGAAGATGCTAACATATGTTATAAGTAGGAAAATCTTTGTTAAACACACACATGAGTCCTGTATCCCAAACGTTGGTGAATTGTGTGGCATACATAGCAGTAATGCGTACAATTAAATTATGGTGAACATGAAGTACGTGCTTATGTGAATTACATGTTTTTGTGAATGATCGCCTAACTGAAAGATAATACGTAGATTATGTAAATTACGTGCGCAACATGATTAATATGTTATGTAATAATGAAAACAATGGTTTCTATGCAATTTAGGGTGACTAATATTATTGGGTCCGGTATTGGGCTATAACATGATTAAAAGGTCAAGTTAATGGACTAGAAGGGCCCTAAAACCCTCTTATAATTAGGAGGTGATGGGATTGGGTGCTCATAACTGCGCAGAGCATACCCAAACCCGGAATTCAGCCCCGCGGAATAGCTTCTCGCGCACAAAAGAGTTTCCTCCGTCATTTAAAGCATTAACTACTTTCCTACAATTACGGAGTGATATCCGCAAATGCCAACTGTAAAGGCGGTAATTGTTCCATGTTTCCTTATTTATAGCTATTCATTAACCACTTTACTAATATAATCCTTGGGTAGTGGAGACAACCCTAACCGGGCCTGGCCCATTACGATTAGGGTTTTGGGTAATGGTGGCATACGTCCACCTCTATATAAGGGACCATCTCCCTAATAGAGAGGACACTTTTGGCTAACCCTAAGAGCTATCAAACTTGATAGTATCCCCATTCACCCCCGTTTTTGTTATAAACTACTACCTTGTGTAGTCGTCTCCCTACCCACTTATTCTTTATTGCAGGTTACTTTAATCCAGGAAGTGCTAGTGAAGGATCAATCCTGTAGTCACATCTAATCTAGCATCCCTACAAGGAGGTTAGGCTATTTGTTTCTTCATTGGCGCCATCCCTTACGGTCTACCAATCTTTCAAACTAGTGCAAATGGATTCTGGAACCGAACAACGTGCCGACCCCATCAATGTTGATGATGGAGTCCAAGCGAATCAAGACACAGTAGCACCAACGACGGTGACTAAGAACGTGAATCAGAGACAGGCCACTACAAACTTTCCAATGTTTGCACCAAGAAAGTCGGCGTTAGCATCGCAAAAGAAAACGACAGAAGAGCCTGTCGAAGATCTAGAAGAATGGTTGGCTCAAGAAAATGCTAAGACTATAGCAGAGTACCAGAAGAGACTGATAGCAAAAGCCAGGTTGGAAGCAAGAAAAACCTTGAATTTTGACGCTGAAGACAACTCTCAAAACGAAGAACAACCTGCTTTTCGTCATACAGCTAAGCCCCGCCAGGCGGTACGTGGTGGAGAACGTGGTAAGATTACTCACGTTCAGGACCACGTCAACCTAACTGGGGAACCTGATGGTTATGAATCTGAGAATGAGATCAATTCCGATCCAACTTGGAAGCCGCGTAATAAGTCTGTGGCCAGCAACCAGCCTAACCCAGACGATGATCTACACAAGCCATACCGTCCGAAATCATTTGCGGAAAGATCCAAATTCTGTGCAAGAATTGCGCTTGCACCTATGCCAGTTGAATGTAAGCTGCCAAACACGATCGGAAAGTATGATGGTTTGCGTGATCCGGATGATCATTTACACGCATTCGACTGCGCAGGCAGTTCTAAACCATGGCCAGTTCAAGCTTGGTGCCATCTGTTTGTTCAAACCTTAACAGGCGCGGCAAGAGTATGGTATGAAAGTTTACCGGTCGGAAGTCTTGTCGATTTTGATGATCTGATAAAGAAATTCAAGAATCACTTCTCCCACCTGAGGAAGCACAAGAAAGACAAGGCTCAGATTCTGTTATGCTCCCGGAAAGATAGCGAGAGCCTGGAAGATTATATTGTCCGATACAATAAGGAAGCTCTACAATTGGGGTGTGATGAAGAACTTACCAGGGCCGCATTCATCCATGGAGTGCGGCACGATGATCTCATGAGATGCTTGACTGGGAAAGAAGGTGTGCCTGAAGCATGGGATGAGCTGATAGAGGCAGCAAAGGTATATGCGTCGTCGGAACGCTCGTTTACACGCTCGAAAAACTTTTATCATAACAACAATCAAGGTACGAACATGCATGATAAAGGCAAGGGAAAACAATCGGTGTGGTCAAGAATTTCGGGTACCGCAGATGAAGGGAAGTACTCTTCGGGGAAAGATGCGCGGCAATTCCTCAATGGCAAGCACTCACGTGATTCGAAACCGCCAAGCAAGAAGAATTACGACTGGACCCCATTGTCCAAAACACCTTCGGAAGTGTTGAAAACCGAACAAGTCCAGTTTCCTAAGCCCAGGGAACTAAGTCAAGATCGGAAAAACGTGGACACGTCAAAGTATTGCGAGTACCACGAAGACTATGGCCATCTGACGGACAATTGTTATAGTCTAAAGATGGAGATTGAGAAGGCGATCAAGTCGGGCCAACTCTCACATTTAGTAAAGAATGTGAGGAAAAAGCCCAGAGACCCGTAAGGAGATGCGGATGCTAGTAACAAGAAGATAAAGAACCTCAACGCGCATTACGTACAGCGCTCGGGTCGCCATAACTGCTACATGACTCATAACAGGAGTCAGAAGAAAAGATCTTACTCGACCGCGCATGATGATTCCTGGAAAGAGGCACCTGTCGTCATGCCACGCGTTAAAGGAGGAGCATCTTCCACAACGCCATTGATCATCACGGGAGTTATCGGACATTATCGAACAAGATATATGTTCCTCGATAATGGTCTCAGTAGCGACATCATGTACCAGCAGTGTTTCGATCAGTTAGATGCCGAAGACAAGGAGAAGCTCGTTCCAACCACAGAGCCAATATCCAGATTCATCCATGAGGTGATTATTCCGTTGGGTATACTCACACTTCCTGTCACATGTACAGACGGACAACTCTCCCGCACGGAGACATGTGATTTCATGGTGTTGCCAGTAACTTCATCGCATGATGTTCTCATAGGACGAGAAGGATTGGCTAAGTTCAATTGCAATGCGTCCACACCACACCAGATGGTCGATTTCCCGACGCGGGGAGGGGTGGCTTTCATACGCGGAAACAAAAATTGCCACGCAACAAACACACGCAAACCTCCCAAGGTAATGAAGCCAGCAGACCGTACTGATCCAGAAAAATGGGTCATCAACCCTAAATTCCCAGATCAGACGGTTGTCATAGGCCCAGTCATCTCTGACACCATACGTGCGCACTTGAAGCAATTGCTAATTAAAAATATGGACGTCTTTGCATTTCAACCCGCGGACATGGTTGGCGTTCCGCGGCACATAGCGGAGCACAGGCTTAACGTCTACAAGTCCGTTGAACCAGTCGTCCAGAAGAAGCGTAGTATGGGGCCAGAGAAAACAAAGGCCATGAATGAGCAAGTGGAAGAGCTATTAGCTGCAGGCATCCTGCGGAAGACAAGATACCAAACCTGGGTCGCTAACCCAGTCATGGTCGGAAAGTCAAATGGAGGCTGGCGGATGTGTGTGGACTACAAAGACATAAACAAGGCATGTCTAAAAGACTGCTACCCGCTCCCTGAGATTGACTTAAAGGTGGACTCCCTGGCACCATTCAGGTTCAAGTGTTTTCTTGACGCGTATAAAGGGTATCATCAAATCCAGATGGCTAAGGAGGACGAGGACAAAACGTCTTTCCGCACAGATACAGGAACTTATTGCTATACCAAAATGCCATTTGGATTGAAGAACGCGGGAGCCACGTATCAACGTTTAATGGACAATGCGTTCAACAAACAAATAGGGGTCAATCTCGAAGTTTATGTGGATGATTTGGTCATAAAAAGCACGGAGGAGGACCAAATGTTGTTGGACATCCAGAAGACCTTTGATCAACTCCGCGCAGTGCGAATGAAGCTCAATCCGAGCAAGTGTTCTTTCAGAAAGGAGGAGGGCAAGTTCTTGGGAGTGATTTGTAACCAAAGATGGTTTCCACGCAAACCCAGACAAAGTACAAGCAATCGAGCGTATGCCGTCTCCATCTTCTATCCGGGAAGTCCAGACACTCATGGGACGCTTAGTGGCTTTAAACCGCTTCCTCTCAAACTATGCGTCCAAGTCATTCCCTTTCGTAAGCACACTGAAAAGCTGCCTCAAGAAATCCAAATTTAAGTGTGAAGAAACAAATAGCCTAACCTCCTTGTAGGGATGCTAGATTAGATGTGACTACAGGATTGATCCTTCACTAGCACTTCCTGGATTAAAGTAACCTGCAATAAAGATTAAGTGGGTAGGGAGACGACTACACAAGATAGTAGTTTATAACAAAAACGGGGGTGAATGGGGATACTATCAAGTTTGATAGCTCTTAGGGTTAGCCAAAAGTGTCCTCTCTATTAGGGAGATGGTCCCTTATATAGAGGTGGACGTATGCCACCATTACCCAAAACCCTAATCGTAATGGGCCAGGCCCGATTAGGGTTGACTCCACTACCCAAGGATTATATTAGTAAAGAGGTTAATGAATAGCTATAAATAAGGAAACATGGAACAATTACCGCCTTTACAGTTGGCATTTGCGGATATCACTCCGTAATTGTAGGAAAGTAGTTAATGCTTTAAATGACGGAGGAAACTCTTTTGTGCGCGAGAAGCTATTCCGCGGGGCTGAATTCCGGGTTTGGGTATGCTCTGCGCAGTTATGAGCACCCAATCCCATCAAGTCCCCCCAGTCCAGCGTGTACCCTTTTCTCGAGTGTATGAGGGAAGAGGGTGGATGGTGGACTTAAAGTGGTGGCCCCTGGATGATAGCTCAGCCTTCGTTGGTGGTGAAAACATGGTAATCGGTGGAGTGTTGTTGCAGAATAATGAAGACTCGGAGTGTCTGTCATACGGAGAGCGAGAACGGTACTTGAATTTGACGTTAAATCTCCGTGGTCATGTCACGTGCCACTTTAGTGAAGGACAGCTGTCAGGTAGTGAGCAAAGGATGGTGGGTAGCGTCTGTCACAAGCTATGCTTGTGTCAGTGAGCATCCCGTCGGTTATGGCAGACAGCTGCCTCAGGCGCGTGGTACACAGCCACGTGTCATGTGGAAAACCGTTTCCACTTACCCAGGCTGACGTCATTGGCAGTTATAGCCCACATTATAAAAAGATTTCAAAATTTTTCAAACTTCACCGTTCTCACACCTTTCATTGCAAACCTTCCAACTTCCCTTTTCTCTCTCGCTCTGATTAACCGTTGCTTTTACTCAATCATCAAAAATGTCTCAAGAAACATCTAGTGCTGCTGATCTGACAAAGACGACTGAGAAAACAGAGAAGGGTATTATCACAACCGTTGTCAAGTGGGATGCCACTTCTTTTTCCACATTCCTCGATCACTATGGGATTGAGGCTGATTGGGAGCCTGAACTACCTGCTGCTGGTAAGATGGCGTTGGACGCTTCTCCTGGTAAAATCACTCTATATGAAGCGTTCTTTACCCGTTGTTGCTTTCGTCTTCCCATTACGAAGTTCCTGGTGAGCACCTTTATGAAATATGGGGTGCATCCTACCCAAATGACTCCGTTTGGGCTGTCTAGACTCGTACATTTTGAAGCAACCTGTCGGTCTCTTGATCTAGAGCCGACCTTTGATATGTTGAATGTTTTTTACGTTCTTGAAGAGGCCCGCGGTGGGCCCGGGTGGTACAGTTTAGCTCCCCGGAGGAATCGGACTCAGATTGTCTCAGAGAGTCCGAAATCGATGTATGATTGGAAGGAAAAAATTTTCTACATTCACCGAGGGGTGATTCCTGCTGCCTTGCAATGGATGAGCGTTGGGGTAAAGGAAAGGATTGCGGAGTTCCCGCCCATGAAGGATTACAAAAACCAACCTTGGTATGATACCCTGTGTGCTCATTCCACTCCACTGTCTATGGAGAAGTGCCCAGAGGGCGTGCTTGTGATGCTAGGGCTCAGCCGTTTGGGGAATCCGGAGGGTCATGAGCCCACCGCGGCTGATGCCAGTAAGTACATGTGTATTTCTTCTTTTATTTTTGTGCTTTCTCTTTATGTCATTATCCTTGTAGGAATGACAAAGTTTGATCTTTTTGATGCCCGAGGGGCCGCTAAGCTGAAGTATACTGCTTTGCCCCAAGGAACTCCCACAGTGATTGAGCGGATGGCTCGCAATTTTTTGATGCCACAACTCAAGAATGCCCCGCAGCATTACGTGCGTACAGGTTATATCCTATACTACCTCTCTATATTCAATATATTGTTTCTTGTGGTACTACGGTGAATTCCTGCGCCGAAAAAGGGTGCGTCGCGTTCCGCGTATTGCAGACTCTGATCCCGCGTGCCCTTTGTTTCAGGCGCAGGGATTTGCCCAGCGAAGAAGACCGGGGTTGACTCGGGTGAAACTTCACCGGGTCGTAAGAAGATGTCATGTACAGGTAAATCATGTCATATGTGAGCGTAGTATTCATGACGCTTGAACCCTGTTTTATGCCTGTCCGTAGGTACTGGTCCTAAACGTCAGAGGAAAGAATCTCAGAAAGGGAAGAAGGTGGCCTCCAGCTCTACTGTTTCTAGAGATGATGACGGGGCAACGGAATCGGACGATGACGCCAAGCGTCAGCGTACACGCGGACCTACACCCGTTGATGATTCCGTTGAGATATCAAACGAGCTATATCAGAAGCGTCTCGAAGATCTTGCCCAGAAGCAAGTTCAAATTTCAAGGCCATCTACGGAGGCCGTGAAAGCAACTTCTTCCACTGTCGTTGAGAATTTGACCCTCAACAAAGAGACGAATGTCATGCCTGCTGGCCCAAAAATAATTGTGAAGCCTCCGCCTAAACGGCAACCTGTGTTAGTCAAATCTGTCAAGCAAATCCCTGGTAAGTTTCTGTGCTAGATCTTATGTTCAACTTCTGAATAAGGAACACAAAGTGATTATTTTCTCCTTGGTATTCTCAGGTAAAAGTTCTGCTCCGCCAGGGGCACTGAAGAAACCCATTTCAAATATGGAGAAAGTGAGTGAGCCTGTCCCGGAAGATGTTCAAGGCTCAAACCCATCTGAGTGGAGACCCGGGTACCTTCTCAAGTGGAAGGGGTCATGATGTCTCCGAAAGCAATCGTGGAAGCGGATGCCTCTCACGGAGAAAAAGGTAGTCAGCCGGATCCACCCTCTGAAACGGATAAGTCTGCTTCCACGGGTGTTCATGCGGATAAGGTATCCGCGGAAGGTGTGCTGACCTCCTCGACTCCGAAGGGGAATATAACCAAGACTGCTCAAGGGTCAGGAAAAGCGAGTGGAAGCGGAGGAAGGCTAGCTCCTCGTGATTTTGACCCGAACAAACCTTATCAGCCCCGGTGGGATATAAGGCAGACAACCCGCTTTACCAATCCGTTGTGTGCGGAGGAGTTTATCTCCTATGCTGTTCCGCCCAGCGAACGTGACTATCAAGATGGTATTGACCGTCGCTCATTGTTTTCTGACATGAGCTTAAATCTAGCTTTATGCTTTAGTAACTTCGGGTCGATGATGCGGCGAGAGGAGGAATTCCAGCGTTCTTGGCAAGCTCTCAGTAGTGCGGAAGAAGCACAAATGAAAAGGGAGGAGGAATTCCAACGATTCCGTGCAGATTCTCGTTCTGAAGTTGAGCAATTGACGGGTCAACTTCGGTCTGCTGAGGGTGAGATTCAAAAGATGAAGACTGAGAAAGTTGAAGCTGCCAAGGGGTGGAAGGAGTGTTGTGAGCGCACGAACTTAGACCTAGAGCGTGGTCGGAAAACTATTGAGAAGTTGAAGAATGAGATGGCCCGCGTGGTTCGCGAGGCAGAAGAGAAACAGAAAACTCTGGATGCCAAACAAGCTGAACTGTCTGACACGGTCATTAAGTTGAAAGAGCAACATGAGAACTTAGTGACTGCCACCACGCGGGTTTCAGAGTTAGAGGTACAAGTGAAGAGTCTTGACGAGGAAAAGGCACAACTGGGTGAAGCAAATGCCTTATTGGATTCCTCGCGTGTTCAGCTGGAAGTAAGCCTCCAACAAACGCAAAATGAGCTCCGTAACGCTGCGCAAACCTCGCAGGATGCTTGAGAGCGTTTAACTTGGATGATGCAGCACGGTCTTCAAGGGGTTCGATTTCCCTTAACCTCTGTTTTGAGTATTTATATGTCATTATATATTTCATTGTCTTATCTTGTGCATATTTGATCCATAGGTTTTTAAACACATATGGAACGAGCCCAAGTTTGGCGATGCGGTGGCAAAGATCGGTGCGGCGTCCATGCGGAGTGGCTTGCAAGAAGGGTTTGTGGAGGGCTATCATCACCATGCGGCTGGCATAGCCCTTGAGGATGGAGAGCATTTTGGGAAACCGTATGAAGATGAAGCCGTTGCTGCGCAGCAGGAGTTCGAGACCCTCACCTTTGATGTTTTTGACGTGGTTGACCATTGCTTGAAGACGGAGGATCCAATAGGTCAGCGGCGCGAGTACTTTGAAGAATCTGATCGTCTTGGCGCAGAGCTCGAAGAGAACGAGCGGAAAGAAGAAGCGCGGAAAGCCGCTGCACAAGGAGGAGGGGAATCGTCCACAGCTGGTGCGGGGTCTAGCGCGCAGAACGAAGGAGCGGAAGATGACACTTATATAGATCTCATAGACTATAATTGATTTTCTTTGTAATTTGTCATCATCCTTTTCCTTTTGACTCTTGTAACTGAACAATTGCATGCTTCCTTATGCTTTATTTTTTCAAGTCCAGTTAATTAATTTTGTGTTTAACATAACTGTTGAACTGCCATAATTATGATTGGATGACGTCAGCCTTGGAAAGAGGGGTGCCACTTGTCCTGCTGATGTCATCTGACAGTTTTGGCGGCGCTGCAGCTGATTGATGTGACGGTTGACGTCCATACTTGAGTATTAACCATTAATGGTAATTAATGGCCTTCCTTGTCTATTCTATAAAAGGTTAACCATGGATTAACATTTTCCCATAACTCTTGATTTTTCTATCCATTGCTTCCATGGCCTCTCCCTTGAGAATCACCAAAGCTGAAGTTGAAGCATTGCAAGGGATGTTGTCATTACTTGATCATCCCCCTGTGATCAAGGTACCTCCAACTCCCATGCATCAATTAGCCACTTATTGTGGTTACCTTTTATTGACTGAAGATCAAGTGGACCAACCAGTAAAGCGTGGCTCGCTTGGTGCTCCTGTGAAGATGAAGCGGCAGGGTGAGCTCCAGGATCTTCCCAAGATTCCCAAGTTAAGGCTTCGTCGAACTTCCACCGGTTGGCAGCATGCCACTTGATGTCTTTTTTCTTCTTGATGCTTTTTTGCTAAATAGCCCTAGGTGCATGTATTGTGTTGGCTGAATCACCTCTTTTGTATGTTTCTTTTGGATCTGGTGATGGTATGTAAGTACGCCAATGTTTTGTTTAATGAAGTGTGTTTCTTGACCGTAGTTGTCATTGCATGTAGACCAAAGTTAAAGAAAATAAAATAAACTAAAAGTTCTTTTATTGAAATCAAAATGGTCATAGCCACTGTTTATTACAAACTTAATAAAATACTTCATAAGTAACACATGCGCAGCTGGGCTGCGTTCCATGTGCGTGGGACTGGGGTGCCATCCAAACGCTCCAGGGCATAAGCACCCTTCCCCAATACTTCTTGAACTTTGTATGGCCCTTCCCAGTTTGGTGCCAACTTGCCTGGCTTTTCCGCGTTAGATGCCTCGTTGTTGCGGAAGACGTAATCTCCCGCGCGGAAAGCCTCTGCCTTCACCTTTGCATTGTAGTATCTTTTAAGCTGTCTTTTGTAGTTGGCTTCTCTGACGGCGGCCATGTCTCTGCGCTCATCTAGTAGGTCTAGGTTGAGCATTAACTCCGTATCGTTAACCTGATGGCTTGCCAGTAAGATTCTTGGAGACGCACAATACATTTCCGCAGGAATGACAGCCTCTGTTCCGTACGTAAGGCTAAACGGGGTTTCTCCATTACTTGACTTGGATAACGTGCGGTGAGCCCATAAAACATGAGGGAGCTCGTCAACCCAACCAGTGCGCTTCGTTCCAAGCCTAGTCTTGATACCCTCTACCACACTTCTGTTCGCGCGTTCGACCTGCCCATTACCTTGCGGATGTGCTACCGAGGTGAATATCTGCTTAACATTCATGGAGGTTAACCATTCTTGTAAGTGTTGGTCTGCGAATTGCGTGCCGTTATCACTTACAATTTCCATGGGTAAACCGAAACGACATATGATAAACTCCCAAATGAATTTCTTGATGCTCTTTCCATCAATGGAGGCCAAAGGCTTGGCTTCCACCCATTTGGTGAAGTAGTCAATTGCGACCACCAGATACTTTACGTTTCCTGGAGCTGTGGGAAATGGGCCCACGAGGTCGATGGCCCACATTTGAAATGGCCATGCCGCGGTCACAGGTATCAGATTGTTCTTGGGGCGCAGCGTTCCTGGAGCATGACGTTGACAAGACTTGCATTTGCGCAGTTCCGCCACAGCGTCCATATGCATTCCGGGCCAATAATAACCCACGTTCATTAGCTTTGCTACCACCATCCTAGGGCCAGCGTGCAGCCCGCACGACCCCTCATGTATGTCTTTGATAAGGTAAGTAGCCTCTGCGGAGTCAACACAACGTAGCAATGGCCCTAAGTAAGAGCGCCGGTACAATATACCATCAATGACTTGGTAATGCAGTGCCTTGTTTTGGAGCTTTCGAGCTTCTGCCTTGTTGTCTGGAAGTGTCCCGTTTATGAGGTAAGCCCGAATAGGAGTTATCCAAGATGTTTTTCCAATTTGGGTAACGTTAACCTGTTTTTGAGGCACGGATGGATTATCCAGGACTTCCACTCGCACATCTTTTGCTAGATGATCAAAAACCATGGATGCCATCTTGCTTAACGCGTCTGCTGGCTTGTTTTGACTCCGCTTGATGTGGTGAACCTTGCAGTATGCGAAGTCGCGCATGAGGGCTTTGGCTTGCTCCAAATATAGAATCATGGATGCTTCACGCGCTTCGTAAGAACTGTCGATATGATTAGCTACGAGCAGGGAGTCGACGTGGGCGTCTAAGTGTTGCACACCCATCTTTTTCGCAATGCGCAATCCCGCGAGCAATGCCTCGTATTCCGCTTCGTTGTTTGTTGTTGGGAAATTGAGGCGGATTGCGTACGTGAAATCCTTCCCCTCTGGTGTAACTAAGCCCAAGCCTGCTCCAGTGCCATCATCATTGCATGCCCCATCGGTGTATAGTTCCCATTTCTCCGCTGGTTCCGAATTGGGAGTTGTGATATGTGCCTGTTGGCACTCAGTGATGTTTTCGGAGGGGACTTCCGCAACAAAGTCTGCGAGGATCTTCCCTTTGAAGGATGTTCTTGATTTATACTCGATCGTGTGTTCTCCCAGCTCGATGGCCCACTTAGCTAATCGTCCCGACAGCTCTGGCTTGCGTAGGATGTCATTTATGCGAAAGTCTGTCAGGACAATAATGGGGTGTCCTTGGAAATATCTCCGCAACCTCCTTGACGCGTGTACCAATGCTAACACCAGCTTTTCCATCATTGAGTATCGAGTCTCTGGGTCGAGTAGAGTTCTGCTGACGTAATATACTGGGGTTTGGACGCCCTTTCGATCAACCAAGAGAACAGCACCGATTGCCTTTTCCGTTACGGATAAATATAGTGTCAATGGCTCTTTCGGGAGTGGAGCTGTGAGAGTAGGCAAGTGACTCAAACATTCTTTCATTTCTATAAATGCGGCCTCAGCCTCGTTTGTCCACTTAAAGTTGGATTTCATGAGGCAGCTTTTCAGTGTGCTTACGAAAGGGAATGACTTGTACGCATAGTTTGAGAGGAAGCGGTTTAAAGCCACTAAGCGTCCCATGAGTGTCTGGACTTCCCGGATAGAAGATGGAGACGGCATACGCTCGATTGCTTGTACTTTGTCTGGGTTCGCGCGGAAACCATCTTTGGTTACAATCACTCCCAAGAACTTGCCCTCCTCCATTCCGAAAGAACACTTGCTCGGATTGAGCTTCATTCGCACTGCGCGGAGCTGATCAAAGGTCTTCTGGATGTCCAACAACATTTGGTCCTCCTCCGTGCTTTTTATGACCAAATCATCCACATAAACTTCGAGATTGACCCCTATTTGTTTGTTGAACGCATTGTCCATTAAACGCTGATACGTGGCTCCCGCGTTCTTCAATCCAAATGGCATTTTGGTATAGCAATAAGTTCCTGTATCTGTGCGGAAAGACGTTTTGTCCTCGTCCTCCTTAGCCATCTGGATTTGATGATACCCTTTATACGCGTCAAGAAAACACTTGAACCTGAATGGTGCCAGGGAGTCCACCTTTAAGTCAATCTCAGGGAGCGGGTAGCAGTCTTTTGGACATGCCTTGTTTATGTCTTTGTAGTCCACACACATCCGCCAGCCTCCATTTGACTTTCCGACCATGACTGGGTTAGCGACCCAGGTTTGGTATCTTGTCTTCCGCAGGATGCCTGCAGCTAATAGCTCTTCCACTTGCTCATTCATGGCCTTTGTTTTCTCTGGCCCCATACTGCGCTTCTTCTGGACGACTGGTTCAACGGACTTGTAGACGTTAAGCCTGTGCTCCGCTATGTGCCGCGGAACGCCAACCATGTCCGCGGGATGAAATGCAAAGACGTCCATATTTTTAATTAGCAATTACTTCAAGTGCGCACGTATGGTGTCAGAGATGACTGGGCCTATGACAACCGTCTGATCTGGGAATTTAGGGTTGATGACCCATTTTTCTGGATCAGTACGGTCTGCTGGCTTCATTACCTTGGGAGGTTTGCGTGTGTCTGTTGTGTGGCAATTTTTGTTTCCGCATATGAAAGCCACCCCTCCCCGCGTCGGGAAACCGACCATCTGGTGTGGTGTGGACGCATTGCAATTGAACTTAGCCAATCCTTCTCGTCCTATGAGAACATCATGCGATGAAGTTACTGGCAACACCATGAAATCACATGTCTCCGTGCGGGAGAGTTGTCCGTCTGTCCATGTGACAGGAAGTGTGAGTATACCCAACAGAATAATCACCTCATGGATGAATCCGGATATTGGCTCTATGGTTGGAACGAGCTTCTCCTTGTCTTCGGCATCTAACTGATCGAAACACTGCTGGTACATGATGTCGGTACTGCTACCATTATCGAGGAACATATATCTTGTTCGATAATGTCCGATAACTCCCGTGATGATCAATGGCATTGTGGAAGATGCTCCTCCTTTAACGCGTGGCACGACGACAGGTGCCTCTTTCCAGGAATCATCATGCGCGGTCGACTAAGATCTTTTCTTCTGACTCCTGTTATGAGTCATGTAGCAGTTATGGCGACCCGAGCGCTGTACGTAATGCGCGTTGAGGTTCTTTATCTTCTTGTTACTAGCATCCGCATCTCCTTGCGGGTCTCTGGGCTTTTTCCTCACATTCTTTACTAAATGTCAGAGTTGGCCCGACTTGATCGCCTTCTCAATCTCCATCTTTAGACTATAACAATTGTCCGTCAGATGGCCATAGTCTTCGTGGTACTCGTAATACTTTGACGTGTCCACGTTTTTCCGATCTTGACTTAGTTCCCTGGGCTTAGGAAACTGGACTTATTCAGTTTTCAACACTTCCGAAGGTGTTTTGGACAATGGGGTCCAGTCGTAATTCTTCTTGCTTGGCGGTTTCGAATCACGTGAGTGCTTGCCGTTGAGGAATTGCCGCGCATCTTGCCCCGAAGAGTACTTCCCTTCATCTGCGGTACCCGAAATTCTTGACCACACCGATTGTTTTCCCTTGCTTTTATCATGCATGTTCGTACCTTGATTGTTGTTATGATAAAAGTTTTTCGAGCGTGTAAACGAGCGTTCCGACGACGCATATACCTTTGCTGCCTCTATCAGCTCATCCCATGCTTCAGGCACACCTTCTTTCCCAGTCAAGTATCTCATGAGATCATCGTGTCGCACTCCATGGATGAATGCGGCCCTGGTAAGTTCTTCACCACACCCCAATTGTAGAGCTTCCTTATTGTATCGGACAATATAATCTTCCAGGCTCTCGCTATCTTTCCGGGAGCATAACAGAATCTGAGCCTTGTCTTTCTTGTGCTTCCTCAGGTGGGAGAAGTGATTCTTGAATTTCTTTATCAGATCATCAAAATCGACAAGACTTCCGACCGGTAAACTTTCATACCATACTCTTGCCGCGCTTGTTAAGGTTTGAACAAACAGATGGCACCAAACTTGAACCGGCCATGGTTTAGAACTGCCTGCGCAGTCGAATGCGTGTAAATGATCATCCGGATCACGCAAACCATCATACTTTCCGATCGTGTTTGGCAGCTTACATTCAACTGGCATAGGTGCCAGCGCAATTCTTGCACAGAATTTGGATCTTTCCGCAAATGCTTTCGGACGGTATGGCTTGTGTAGATCATCGTCTGGGTTAGGCTAGTTGCTGGCCACAGACTTATTACGCGGCTTCCAAGTTGGATCGGAATTGATCTCATTCTCAGATTCATAACCATCAGGTTCCCCAGTCAGGTTGACGTGGTCCTGAACTTGAGTAATCTTACCACGTTCTCCACCACGTACCGCCTGGCGGGGCTTAGCTGTATGACGAAAAGCAGGTTGTTCTTCGTTTTGAGAGTTGTCTTCAGCGTCAAAATTCAAGGTTTTTCTTGCTTCCAACCTGGCTTTTGCTATCAGTCTCTTCTGGTACTCTGCTATAGTGTTAGCATTTTCTTGAGCCAACCATTCTTCCAGAACTTCGACAGGCTCTTCTGTCGTTTTCTTTTGCGATGCTAACGCCGACTTTCATGGTGCAAACATTGGAAAGTTTGTAGTGGCCTGTCTCTGATTCACGTTCTTAGTCACCGTCGTTGGTGCTACTATGTCTTGATTCGCTTGGACTCCATCATCAACATTGATGGGGTCGGCACGTTGTTCGGTTCCAGAATCCATTTGCACTAGTTTGAAAGATTGGTAGACCGTAAGAGATGGCGCCAATGAAGAAACAAATAGCCTAACCTCCTTGTAGGGATGCTAGATTAGATGTGACTACAGGATTGATCCTTCACTAGCACTTCCTGGATTAAAGTAACCTGCAATAAAGATTAAGTGGGTAGGGAGACGACTACACAAGGTAGTAGTTTATAACAAAAACGGGGGTGAATGGGGATACTATCAAGTTTGATAGCTCTTAGGGTTAGCCAAAAGTGTCCTCTCTATTAGGGAGATGGTCCCTTATATAGAGGTGGACGTATGCCACCATTACCCAAAACCCTAATCGTAATGGGCTAGGCCCGATTAGGGTTGTCTCCACTACCCAAGGATTATATTAGTAAAGTGGTTAATGAATAGCTATAAATAAGGAAACATGGAACAATTACCGCCTTTATAGTTGGCATTTGCGGATATCACTCCGTAATTGTAGGAAAGTAGTTAATGCTTTAAATGACGGAGGAAACTCCTTTGTGCGCGAGAAGCTATTCCGCGAGGCTAAATTCTGGGTTTGGGTATGCTCTGCGCAGTTATGAGCACCCAATCCCATCAAAGTGGACAAACGAGGCCGAGGCCGCATTTAAAGAAATGAAAGAATGTTTGAGTCACTTGCCTACTCTCACAGCTCCACTCCCGAAAGAGCCATTGACACTATATTTATCCGTAACGGAAAAGGCAATCGGTGTTGTTCTCTTGGTTGATCGAAAGGGCGTCCAAACCCCAGTATATTACGTCAGCAGAACTCTGCTCGACCCAGAGACTCAATACTCAATGATGGAAAAGCTGGTGTTAGCATTGGTACACGCGTCAAGGAGGTTGCGGAGATACTTCCAAGGACACCCCATTATTGTCCTGACAGACTTTCGCATAAATGACATCCTACGCAGGCCAGAGCTGTCGGGACGATTAGCTAAGTGGGCCATCGAGCTGGGAGAACACACGATCGAGTATAAATCAAGAACATCCTTCAAAGGGCAGATCCTCGCAGACTTTGTTGCGGAAGTCCCCTCCGAAAACATCACTGAGTGCCAACAGGCACATATCACAACTCCCAATTCGGAACCAGCGGAGAAATGGGAACTATACACCGATGGGGCATGCAATGATGATGGCGCTGGAGCAGGCTTGCGCTTAGTTACACCAGAGGGGAAGGATTTCACGTACGCAATCCGCCTCAATTTCCCAACAACAAACAACGAAGCGGAATACGAGGCATTGCTTGCGGGATTGCGCATTGCGAAAAAGATGGGTGTGCAACACTTAGACGCCCACGTCGACTCCCAGCTCGTAGCTAATCATATCGACGGTTCTTACGAAGCGCGTGAAGCATCCATGATTCTATATTTGGAGCAAGCCAAAGCCCTCATGCGCGACTTCGCATACTGCAAGGTTCACCACATCAAGCGGAGTCAAAACAAGCTAGCAGACGCGTTAAGCAAGATGGCATCCATGGTTTTTGATCATCTAGCAAAAGATGTGCGAGTGGAAGTCCTGGATAATCCATCCGTGCCTCAAAAACAGGTTAACGTTACCCAAATTGGAAAAACATCTTGGATAACTCCTATTTGGGCTTACCTCATAAACGGGACACTTCCAGACAACAAGGCAGAAGCTCGAAAGCTCCAAAACAAGGCACTGCATTACCAAGTCATTGATGGTATATTGTACCGGCGCTCTTACTTAGGGCCATTGCTACGTTGTGTTGACTCCGCAGAGGCTACTTACCTTATCAAAGACATACATGAGGGGTCGTGCGGGCTGCACGTTGGCCCTAGGATGGTGGTAGCAAAGCTAATGAACGCGGGTTATTATTGGCCCGGAATGCATATGGACGCTGTGGCAGAACTACGCAAATGCAAGTCTTGTCAACGTCATGCTCCAGGAACGTTGCGCCCCAAGAACAATCTGACACCTGTGACCGCGGCATGGCCATTTCAAAAGTGGGCCATCGACCTCGTGGGCCCATTTCCCACAGCTCCAGGAAACGTAAAGTATCTGGTGGTCGCAATTGACTACTTCACCAAATGGGTGGAAGCCAAGCCTTTGGCCTCCATTGATGGAAAGAGCATCAAGAAATTCATTTGGGAGTTTATCATATGTCGTTTCGGTTTACCCATGGAAATTGTAAGTGATAACGGCACGCAATTCGCAGACCAACACTTACAAGAATGGTTAACCTCCATGAATGTTAAGCAGATATTCACCTCGGTAGCACATCCGCAAGGTAATGGGCAGGTCGAACGCGCGAACAGAAGTGTGGTAGAGGGTATCAAGACTAGACTTGGAACGAAGCGCACTGGTTGGGTTGATGAGCTCCCTCATGTTTTATGGGCTCACCGCACGTTATCCAAGTCAAGTAATGGAGAAACCCCGTTTAGCCTTACGTACGGAACAGAGGCTGTCATTCCTGCGGAAATGTATTGTGCGTCTCCAAGAATCTTACTGGCAAGCCATCAGGTTAACGATACGGAGTTAAAGCTCAACCTAGACCTACTAGATGAGCGCAGAGACATGGCCGCCGTCAGAGAAGCCAACTACAAAAGACAGCTTGAAAGATACTACAATGCAAATGTGAAGGCAGAGGCTTTCCGCGCGGGAGATTACGTCTTCCGGAACAACGGGGCATCTAACGCGGAAAAGCCAGGCAAGTTGGCACCAAACTGGGAAGGGCCATACAAAGTTCAAGAAGTATTGGGGAAAGGTGCTTATGCCCTGGAGCGTTTGGATGGCACCCCAGTCCCACGCACATGGAACGCAGCCCAGCTGCGCATGTGTTACTTATGAAGTATTTTATTAAGTTTGTAATAAACAGTGGCTATGAACATTTTGATTTCAATAAAAGAACATTTAGTTTATTTTATTTTCTTTAACTTTGGTCTACATGCAATGACAACTACGGTCAAGAAACACATTTCATTAAACAAAACATTGACGTACTTACATACCATCACCAGATCCAAAAGAAACATACAAAAGAGGTGATTCAGCCAACACAATACATGCACCTAGGGCTATTTAGCAAAAAAGCATCAAGAAGAAAAAAGACATCAAGTGGCATGCTGCCAACCGGTGGAAGTTCGACGAAGCCTTAACTTGGGAATCTTGGGAAGATCCTGGAGCTCACCCAGCCGCTTCATCTTCACAGGAGCACCAAGCGAGCCACGCTTTACTGGTTGGTCCACTTCATCTTCAGTCAATAAAAGGTAACCACAATAAGTGGCTAATTGATGCATGGGAGTTGGAGGTACCTTGATCACAGGGGGATGATCAGGTAATGACAACATCCCTTGCAATGCTTCAACTTCAGCTTTGGTGATTCTCAAGGGAGAGGCCATGGAAGCAATGGATAGAAAAATCAAGAGTTATGGGAAAATGTTAATCCATGGTTAACCTTTTATAGAAAAGACAAGGAAGGCCATTAATTACCATTAATGGTTAATACTCAAGTATGGACGTCAACCGTCACATCAATCAGCTGCAGCGCCGCCAAAACTGTCAGATGACATCAGCAGGACAAGTGGCACCCCTCTTTCCAAGGCTGACGTCATCCAATCATAATTATGGTAGTTCAACAGTTATGTTAAACACAAAATTAATTAACTGGACTTGAAAAAATAAAGCATAAGGAAGCATGCAATTGTTCAGTTACAAGAGTCAAAAGGAAAAGGAGGATGACAAATTACAAAGAAAATCAATTATAGTCTATGAGATCTATATAAGTGTCATCTTCCGCTCCTTCGTTCTGCGCGCCAGACCCCGCACCAGCTGTGGACGATTCCCCTCCTCCTTGTGCAGCGGCTTTCCGCGCTTCTTCTTTCCGCTCGTTCTCTTCGAGCTCTGCGCCAAGACGATCAGATTCTTCAAAGTACTCGCGCAGCTGACCTATTGGATCCTCCGTCTTCAAGCAATGGTCAACCACGTCAAAAACATCAAAGGTGAGGGTCTCGAACTCCTGCTGCGCAGCAACGGCTTCATCTTCATACGGTTTCCCAAAATGCTCTCCATCCTCAAGGGCTAAGCCAGCCGCATGGTGATGATAGCCCTCCACAAACCCTTCTTGCAAGCCACTCCGCATGGACGCCGCACCGATCTTTGCCACCGCATCGCCAAACTTGGGCTCGTTCCATATGCGTTTAAAAACCAATGGATCAAGTATGCACAAGATATGACAATGAAATATATAATGACATATAAATACTCAAAACAGAGGTTAAGGGAAATCGAACCCCTTGAAGACCGTGCTGCATCATCCAAGTTAAACGCTCTCGAGCAGCCTGCGAGGTTTGCGCAGCGTTACGGAGCTCATTTTGCGTTTGTTGGAGGCTTACTTCCAGCTGAACACGCGAGGAATCCAATAAGGCATTTGCTTCACCCAGTTGTGCCTTTTCCTCATCAAGACTCTTCACTTGTACCTCTAACTCTGAAACCCGCGTGGTGGCAGTCACTAAGTTCTCATGTTGCTCTTTCAACTTAATGACCGTGTCAGACAGTTCAGCTTGTTTGGCATCCAGAGTTTTCTGTTTCTCTTCTGCCTCGCGAACCACGCGGGCCATCTCATTCTTCAACTTCTCAATAGTTTTCCGACCACGCTCTAGGTCTAAGTTGGTGCGCTCACAAGACTCCTTCCACCCCATGGCAGCTTCAACTTTCTCAGTCTTCATCTTTTGAATCTCACCCTTAGCAGACCGAAGTTGACCCCTCAATTGCTCAACTTCAGAACGAGAATCTGCACGGAATCGTTGGAATTCCTCCTCCCTTTTCCTTTGTGCTTCTTCCGCACTACTGAGAGCTTGCCAAGAACGTTGGAATTCCTCCTCTCGCCGCATCATCGTCCCGAAGTTACTAAAGCATAAAGCTAGATTTAAGCTCATGTCAGAAAACAATGAGCGACGGTCAATACCATCTTGATAGTCACGTTCGCTGGGCGGAACAGCATAGGAGATAAACTCCTCCGCACTCAACGGATTGGTAAAGCGGGTTGTCTGCCTTATATCCCACCGGGGCTGATAAGGTTTGTTCGGGTCAAAATCACGAGGAGCTAGCCTTCCTCCGCTTCCACTCGCTTTTCCTGACCCTCGAGCAGTCTTGGTTATATTCCCCTTCGGAGTCGAGGAGGTCAGCACACCTTCCGCGGATACCTTGTCCGCATGAACACCCGTGGAAGCAGACTTATCCGTTTCAGAGGGTGGATCCGGCTGACTACCTTTTTCTCCGTGAGAGGCATCCGCTTCCACGATTGTTGGATCAAAATTCACAGTGGACGACTCAACCAAAGGGCTTTTACCAGTGTCTTTACTTGCTTTCGGAGACATCATGACCCCTTCCACTTGAGAAGGTACCCGGGTCTCCAACTCAGATGGGTTTGAGCCTTGAACATCTTCCGGGACAGGCTCACTAACTTTCTCCATATTTGAAATGGGTTTCTTCAGTGCCCCTGGCGGAGCAGAACTTTTACCTGAGAATACCAAGGAGAAAATAATCACTTTGTGTTCCTTATTCAGAAGTTGAACACAAGATCTGGCACAGAAACTTACCAGGGATTTGCTTGACAGATTTGACTAACACAGGTTGCCGTTTAGGCGGAGGCTTCACAATTATTTTTGGGCCAGCAGGCATGACATTCGTCTCTTTGTTGAGGGTCAAATTCTCAACGACAGTGGAAGAAGTTGCTTTCACGGCCTCCGTAGATGGCCTTGAGATTTGAACTTGCTTCTGGGCAAGATCTTCGAGACGCTTCTGATATAGCTCGTTTGATATCTCAACGGAATCATCAACGGGTGTAGGTCCGCGTGTACGCTGACGCTTGGCGTCATCGTCCGATTCCGTTGCCCCGTCATCATCTCTAGAAATAGTAGAGCTGGAGGCCACCTTCTTCCCTTTCTGAGATTCTTTCCGCTGACGTTTAGGACCAGTACCTACGGACAGGCATAAAACAGGGTTCAAGCGTCATGAATACTACGCTCACATATGACATGATTTACCCTTACATGACATCTTCTTACGACCCGGTGAAGTTTCACCCGAGTCAACCCCGGTCTTCTTCGCTGGGCAAATCCCTGCGCCTGAAATAAAGGGCACGCGGGATCAGAGTCTGCAATACGCGGAACGCGACGCACCCTTTTTCGGCGCAGGAATTCACCGCAGTACCACAAGAAACAATATATTGAATATAGAGAGGTAGTATAGGATATAACCTGTACGCACGTAATGCTGCGGGGCATTCTTGAGTTGTGGCATCAAAAAATTGCGAGCCATCCGCTCAATCACTATGGGAGTTCCTTGGGGCAAAGCAGTATACTTCAGCTTAGCGGCCCCTCGGGCATCAAAAAGATCAAACTTTGTCATTCCTGCAAGGATAATGACATAAAGAGAAAGCACAAAAATAAAAGAAGAAATACACATGTACTTACTGGCATCAGCCGCGGTGGGGTCATGACCCTCCGGATTCCCCAAACGGCTGAGCCCTAGCATCACAAGCACGCCCTCTGGGCACTTCCCCATAGACAGTGGAGTGGAATGAGCACACAGGGTATCATACCAAGGTTGGTTTTTGTAATCCTTCATGGGCGGGAACTCCGCAATCCTTTCCTTCACCCCAACGCTCATCCATTGCAAGGCAGCAGGAATCACCCCTCGGTGAATGTAGAAAAATTTTTCCTTCCTATCATACATCGATTTCGTACTCTCTGAGACAATCTTAGTCCGATTCCTCCGGGGAGCTACACTGTACCACCCGGGCCCACTGCGGGCCTCTTCAAGAACGTAAAAAACATTCAACATATCAAAGGTCGGCTCTAGATCAAGAGACCGACAGGTTGCTTCAAAATGTACGAGTCTAGACAGCCCAAACGGAGTCATTTGGTAGGATGCACCCCATATTTCATAAAGGTGCTCACCAGGAACTTCGTAATGGGAAGACGAAAGCAACAACGGGTAAAGAACGCTTCATATAGACTGATTTTACCAGGAGAAGCGTCCAACGCCGTCTTACCAGCAGCAGGTAGTTCAGGCTCCCAATCAGCCTCAATCCCATAGTGATCGAGGAATGTGGAAAAAGAAGAGGCATCCCACTTGACAACGGTTGTGATAATACCCTTCTCTATTTTCTCAGACGTCTTTGTCAGATCAGCAGCACTAGATGTTTCTTGAGACATTTTTGATGATTGAGTAAAAGCAACGGTTAATCAGAGCGAGAGAGAAAAGGGAAGTTG
Organism: Ambrosia trifida; assembly: GCA_028751855.1. Lineage (NCBI taxonomy): Eukaryota > Viridiplantae > Streptophyta > Magnoliopsida > Asterales > Asteraceae > Ambrosia > Ambrosia trifida. Next base: position 75,489,105 of record CM054128.1, on the reverse strand, counting down.
GAAGGTTTGCAATGAAAGGTGTGAGAACGGTGAAGTTTGAAAAATTTTGAAATCTTTTTATAATGTGGGCTATAACTGCCAATGACGTCAGCCTGGGTAAGTGGAAACGGTTTTCCACACGACACGTGGCTGTGTACAGCTAATTAGGCGGCACACGCGCGCACCACGCGCGCACCACGCGCTAACCACGCGCCTGAGGCAGCTGTCTGCCATAACCGATGGGATGCTCACTGACACAAGCATAGCTTGTGACAGACGCTACCCACCATCCTTTGCTCACTACCCGACAGCTGTCCTTCACTAAAGTGGCACGTGACATGACCACGGAGATTTAACGTCAAATTCAAGTACCGTTCTCCGCTCTCCGTATGACAGACACTCCGCTCTCCGTATGACAGACACTCCGCTCTCCGTATGACAGACACTCCGAGTCTTCATTATTCTGCAACAACACTCCACCGATTACCATGTTTTCACCACCAAGGAAGGCTGAGCTATCATCCAGGGGCCACCACTTAAGTCCACCATCCACCCTCTTCCCTCATACACTCGAGAAAAGGGTACACGCTGGACTGGGGGGACTTGATGGGATTGGGTGCTCATAACTGCGCAGAGCATACCCAAACCCGGAATTGAGCCCCGCGGAATAGCTTCTCGCGCACAAAAGAGTTTCCTCCGTCATTTAAAGCATTAACTACTTTCCTACAATTACGGAGTGATATCCGCAAATGCCAACTGTAAAGGCGGTAATTGTTCCATGTTTCCTTATTTATAGCTATTCATTAACCACTTTACTAATATAATCCTTGGGTAGTGGAGACAACCCTAATCGGGCCTGGCCCATTACGATTAGGGTTTTGGGTAATGGTGGCATACGTCCACCTCTATATAAGGGACCATCTCCGTAATAGAGAGGACACTTTTGGCTAACCCTAAGAGCTATCAAACTTGATAGTATCCCCATTCACCCCCGTTTTTGTTATAAACTACTACCTTGTGTAGTCGTCTCCCTACCTACTTAAACTTTATTGCAGGTTACTTTAATCCAGGAAGTGCTAGTGAAGGATCAATCCTGTAGTCACATCTAATCTAGCATCCCTACAAGGAGGTTAGGCTATTTGTTTCTTCAGGAGGCAAGAAAAAGATAAAACCCTACTTCTCCTTCTTGTTTGTGTCGTGCGAAACCCCCACCCCCCTTCTCTCTTGGCTTTCAAGCAATCAAGTAATCTTTCACTAATCAAGCTAGTTCGGGTTTAATCTCAAGGCTCTAGGGAGTTTTAGCATTGCAAGGCATACATCGTTATGATTTCTGATGAATTATAATACTTGAAAAACCTTAAAAACTCTAAAAATAATATATGTAGAATCGCATGTATGTATGTGTAGGAGTTCTTGGATGTTCTTGATGATTTGATGATGATTGTTATTAGTAGCCATGATTAGGGTTTTCACATGATAACATATGTGTTTTGCTATGATTAATATAGTGTTTAATCAGTACTATAGGTGTTATACATGTATTAGGGATGTTCATGAAATTTAGGGTTTGTAGATTACTTGGGATGCAAGTTTAAGATTCTGGCAGATTCGGTTGAACGTTTTGTAGGGGCTGTAATAGGTTGGTAAATTGATTGTTTTGATGATTTCTTTGCATGATTGTAATGTACAAGGTCTTAGAATTTCATAATGGGCAAAACCATCAGATTTGGACATCGTTTGAGTCGTTTTTGGAATTTTAATTGATTAGAGGTCATATCAAATTTTCGGATTTGTAAATTGGGTTAACTTTAAATGGTCATAACTTGAGATTTACAAGGAGTTAGGTTATGAAATTTTTACAGAAGGTCAATATTGGAAAAATAGAGCTTTTCTAAGTGGATTCATCCCGTTTGGATGAATACACGATTTTTGAGAATTTTTCTACTAAACTGACCTGTTGAGGAAATTTTCTGGACATAGCTGTGTTGTACGAATTTTCATAATTTTTGTGTTTGGAATTAAGACAAAAAAAAAAATAGGTATTGTCAATTGAATCCCAAATAAAATTCAGTAAAAATTTGGGACTCTAATTCATTCGTTAAGTATTTTAAATAAATTGTTTTTCACAGCGCACAATCTGTCCTAAAAACGCAGATTGTGTACGGGCTCTTTATGTGACTATTTGGAGTTTTATGTGGTATGTAATTGACATGTACTTGTGTGAAAACTTGTATGAGATGTAATTGATGTATTAAACTGATAATAATCACTATGATCACCAACGGGATACGTTAGACATACTTGAGCATGTAGAGTCATTAGGTGTCACTACACGGTTTTGAACATTTAAAGGTCTCGGATAAACGAGTTATATGGTGTGTTTGTTATGCACATATACTCACCTAGTGACACTTGTAATAGGGAGTCGGTAGCTCGTTACTGTTTGAGGGATTTGGATCATTCACGTGCAACCTAAGGTGAGTTTCACTACCCTTTTTCTCAAAAGCATGCGTCTCAGGTATGAGACACTTTACTTAACATTTTCTAGTCCGGTTTGGGACTACTTACACATCCCGGGTTGGGATGCCATGGATCCTTATGAGGGTCGGTTACTTTGCTAGTTCGTAATTGTGTCCTTGATAAACTAAACCATTTCTATCATCTGTAAGTCCTCACGTACCGAATGAGTTGCCAGGGTTGGCAAGCGGGTTATTAGTTGATAGCGCTATTAGGTCTTACAAACCTCACACCGGCTCGGGGAGCGCGGGCGTGAACTATAACTTAACGAAACTTTATCATTGTGGATAGACAATGATGTCAGGCATGCGGCACACTTATGTGGCTACACGTACATAGCACTTCGGTATATTCGGTTAGTTATCATGAATGGGTTAGCTACCCTTGACATGCGATGAACTAGTGGTTACACGGTGCGGGGCACCAACTCAACCTACTTATTTACATGGTTTGGGAAACCAACGCATTTGCATAATAAATTACTTTACTTTGTGAACTCACCAGCTTTATGTTGACACACGATTTACATGCTTTTGCAGGTAGTTAGCTTCCGGTGCCAGGATTAGAAAGCACTACACACTTCACTGCATTTGGGCTCTCGGGCATACACATAAATTATATATTTTGCTTTCATATGGTTTTAATTTGGGCGCATTGTTTTGCGCATAGTTTTTAAAAAGGTTTAAATTTGGTTTACGCTTCCGCAGCTTAACTAAACTTGGTTTTTGAAAACGAACTAAATGGTTTGGGCATTTAGAGTTCGTTCATGTGACTTATGGCTATGGGATCCTGGTTTGTCATGCGCCTCGCGGTATAAACCCCGCTGTGGAAATTTGAGGGTGTGACATTTGTAATGTTATTGTTTTGGTTCCCCAAAAGTCCAGACTTTGTTTTGCTAAGTATGTGTCTTTAAAAACCTTGGAAATGAGTTCTAAAACAAGTCTACACCATAATACTTGCTATATTTGAAGTATTGATGCATATGATGATTTTTGGTGATTATAACATGAATGTTTCTATAAAATTGATGTACTTCTGATGTGTAGGAGTTGTTAGGATGATTATCTATGAGTTTGGGCTATTGTTATAGTGTTTTGACGAAAGTATGCATTTTGACCCATTTGGGTGATTCTTGAAGAATTAGGATGTTATGATATGATTCATAGCTTGTTTGTTGTTAGGAATCATGCTAGAATGATATTATAACATGGAGATGATGATTTGTAAGTTGTAGGAGGTGTAATCTGGTCTTTACCATTTTGTAAGACACTAACCCGTAATCACGTGATCAACGCCCAAATCATACGGGTTTTGACCTTACTTAAACCGCTCCCGATTAAAACTTAGATATTTAAGAAAAACATAAATTATCGTGATAAATACTTTTTGATTTCAACACTTTAACTATTACAACATATGATGAGATTTCGCAATTTCACGGGAGACTCTTGAATTCTATTGCGGAAGCTTGATGAGTGTTCGGGCGTGTTCGGTTCTTCTCGTGACTTGATCCTTGCTCCAGGACGTCCATCAAATGTTTACCTAGCACCACCACACAAAGAATGGTTAGTGGGTTGTCAATAATACAGTTAAACTAGTATGAGAGTCGTTACACGTCGAAACGGAACGAACCAGGCCAAACGACCCTTAATTCAGGAGAACAAACTACTGCGACTTTTGCGCAGCAGCTGTTCGGATCGCTTTTACCCCTTCTAAAACCCAAAATCCGACTTCGACTTTCAAATAAGAATTGTTCTACGCTCCGAGAGCTTTCCAGGCATATAAAGAACGTCTCCTAACGATGTTTCTACGATTTTATATGAAATTTTGAAAATCAGGTTGTCAGGCTGTCAATCCGAGCGGCCGGTCGCTCAAACCGCGCGGCCAGTCGCTTAGACGCTGACATTTCTGAGCCCTCTGTGAAGACCGAGCGGCCGGTCACTCAGCCCACGCGGCCGGTCACTGCTTCTGTTGCTTGTTTGGTGATTTTTAAGCATGGGAATCATATCGCAACTGCATTTGATGATTCCCGAAGCCTAAGTAATGACTTGCCGACTAAATAAACCTTTGTTTGACTAAAATTATGGTCCGGTTTATGTCGCCATGATCCGGTTCTTAGTTTTGAATGTTTATGGTGACTTTTACCCAATTTGACCCATTAAGGCCTTAAATCAAACAACGCACTTTTGACCACTTAAATTGCATACCGTTTGACTTGTCAAGTCATTAGACACTTGATCAACAAAAGTATTTGTCCGATTTGTTTCATTATGACTTAGATTCTTAGAATCAACCTTTATTAATCCTTTAAATCCCCAAAATGCCCCTCATGACCAAATTTTTCAATTTAGCCATTCGTGGCGAAACTTCTTGTTTCTTATCCAATGTTTTTGACTCAATGACTTGTTTAAAAACCTCTAAGTCCTTCCGAACATAGAGTTTCATACTTTCTCAAGTTTTCACTTGTTTAGTCAATTCTAAGCGCATTAACGCGCATTTGACACAGTTATGAAAATAACTTACTTGATTGGCACCCACACCTCATGTGAGTACTTTTATCGCCTATGTTGCTTCGCCCGAAGGCGTTTATTCGACTACGGACTTACCGGGTGGCCTTAACCCATATCCATACCTTGTGTTTATCCTCCATGATTCTTAACATCGAGCATGCCCTAGCAAATGCATTTACTTGTATGCTTTCTAAATATACACATTAACTCCTCAGAACTCAAATGGCAATAACTTGCCATTTGCCCCATTTAACTTTATGAATTTTAATGCTTGGAATACAAGCATCAAGTGTTGGACTCACATGGTGAGGACATCACCATTTGACCCGTTTAGACTCATATTTCATAATACTATGTTACCCAAGATTTCATCTATGGTTCAAGTGACACAAACTTGACCCATTTAACTTCATGCTTAACAACTCCATTCAATTGATTTAATTTGGATTAAAACATCATTTCTCACATATCTTTATTAGTTGACCCGTTTGATGGATTCCTCCATTTGGTCACAACTCATTATCTCGATTAAGGTCATAAACCACATTTTGTATCGAGTGCCCATAAGGCGACCAACTTAATAGATTATAACCCTTGGGGTTTATCTTTATCTCACACTCAAGATTTAAAACTAATGTTTATAACAATTAAGCTATGTTATAGTACATTGGTGTAAGTAAAACTTACCTCATATCCGTTCTTGCATCCATACGCATTACTTGCATCCGTTTGACCCGTTTGCATCCCTAGTTCTTGTACCTAACTTAGGGACATGTCAAACCTTGATTTGTTAGAATACATTGTATGGATTTCTTTCATTATCCATGCATTCTTGTATTCATTTTACCTCTAGCTCAACCTCACATTTCAAGTATTCATGTTTATACATCTTTACACATTTATTTCCTCATTCAAGCATTTTATCAAGCACTTGGTGTACACTCACCAATTCAATTGATTTTTCATGAGTTTTAAGTTAGCCAAAGCATACCCATTTAGCTAAACATCACTATATCATGTTACCTAAACTTCTTAGTCTAATTTCTCATATTAACAACTCCTAAGAGTCACAAAGATTACTAGATATAAGTTGATTCAACCTAGAGGTTAAACCCCAAAATTTTACACATATCCATAAGCATATGATCAAAATCAAATACACATATTAGTGTGATTTGTAACCAGATTATACATGTTTAAGGCTCCCCAAGACTAGGGTAACCCATATTAACCATCGATTCCACGTTTTTAACAAAACCCTAGATTTTCATAAGAATCAAAAATGAATGTAACATCAATTTCTACCAAATAAAAGGAACCTTGATGTTCTATAGGCCTTAGATAACCCGTTTCTTGCGAATGCATCAAAAAGCCCCTTGATTTGGCTTGGATTTGAGCTTGAAATTGGTGTTTTGGGGTTTGAGGTTCAAGGAGGTAAACCTCCTGATGTTAATTGACATACACACTCAAGTGTATGTGTTCTCACTCAATTTACCATTGCATATTTCTTGTTTGGCTAGATGGCAACTATAATCCCTTAAGTTATCCCACTGTCATTTTCTTATAAAAACTAACTCATAAGCTAGTTTCAAACACCTTTTATTAATTTATAAACATAATATTATTGACTAAGTTATTTCCATGTTAGAATATAACCAATATTATTATCCTCTAAGTCTTGTGTTAATATATTGCTAATCACGCCTAATGGCGTACTTATGCGAACGAATGGTTTTTGGGTGTTACACATTTAAGGAAAGATTTCATAGTTAATGAAACCTAGTACTTTGCCATTTTTGGAAATAATCGCACCGAGGCCATTAGAGCAGAGATAAATTGGGGTTTTTTTTTGCTTGGAATGGATTGGTAAATGGTTTAGGATTGATATTGGATGTTTTTGCATGTTTCGGATCTGATTTGGAGGGTTTAACGCGCGAAAACGCGCGACAGCAACCTTATGAGCGAATAGGGCTCTACTCGCCTGATACATCAGGCGATTACAGCCCAGTCGCCTGATGTATCAGGCGATTAGGCCCCTACTCGCCTATTGACTTCTCCTACTCACCAGATGACTTTTCCTAATTGCATGTTAGTTTCCTAATCGCGTGCACTGTTGTCATAAGCATATTTTGACATCCCGGAACATGATTTGACACCTAGGAACATGATAGGAACCCCGGGATACACCCAATGACTTAGTAACACGTGTTTGGACTTGTTTATGCGTTAATTGAGCGTTATGCTAGACAAGGTGAACTCTTGCGCGTACTAGGTGTTTAATTCCATATATTGCATGATATCTTGTATTGTTTAACACATGGGATGTCGGGTCACCAATGGGATGTCGGGTCTTGTCTGGTACGGTCAGTTTAATAGTCAAGGGTGTTTTCAAACGTTTATGGTTATGGTCTGGACATTCGGGGACTAGTTAACCTGCGGGTTATTAGTCCGGATACTTATACACATTTTATGATAGGTCGCCACTACTTGGAGCTATCATAGCATAATTACTTAACTGTTTTCAAGTAACGCAATCTAAGGTGAGTGTCACAGCCCCACTTTTACCGTTTTGCTTTCAGGGGGAGAAACATGCTACTTACTTACTTATTAAAGGTCATGTTATACTATGGGCACTTTATGTTACTATACGACCTTTATGGAAAGTCCCAGGGGGAAACCATGAATGTGCGGGGATGCACAACGAGGGAAATGTGGATAGATCTATTGGGCCTCACAAACCCCACTCGACGACGGGGATGCCGGGCGGGTGCATATTGTCTCTAACTCTCAGGTTATCGAGGCATCGGTAACCCAGTCAATCTGGGCTGGATTCAACATTGGTTCATGTTTAGTAATGGGTTCCCAACCGTAATAGAAAAAAAATACTTAATGTCTAGCTAACGTTCTTATGACATAGTAGTAACGGGAATGATCTTTCCAAACTTATAATAACTCTTTTATGAAAGAAAACATGTGAACTCACCAGCATTATATGTTGACATTTTTGGCATGTTTTCTCAGGTCGCTAAGGTAGCAGTTAATGGAATAGGCGCACGGAGTCTTGCACAACGTCTAGAATTTTGAAGCATATTAAACAATGTTTTGTAAACTATAATATGTCTTTTGGTTGTAAACAAGAAATGCTTCCGCTGCTGGCTTTAGTAAACTAGGACTACATGTAGAGTCTAGTCTATAACTGAGTCGCACACACTAGACGGTCACATATGGTCGAGTCTTAACATGTTGGTAACAAATATAACTTGTCGGGGTATCGATGCCATCATCTTCTACGCTACATCATCTGTTTACTCCTTATCATTCTATTTCTTGACCCATCCTTACCATGATTCGACGGCAAACGATATACTATTGAACCTTCCTGCCGGCGGTGTACATTGGGGTAGCTGCGGCATACTCTTGAGATCTGTCTAGGGATTCGGACATCTCCCTTCTATGCCCCAATGTACACGCTCGTTCTTATACATACTATCTTATACTTATACTTATGAAAATACCATGATTGGGTGCTAGTGTTCGGTGACTTGAACTTCAAACATAAAGCACGCCTGGAGGACCATGTAGAACAGTTTATCATGTCGGGTGCACACGAGATCATAAACTGTGATGCATGGGAACCCTAGTGGACTTTGTGTCTGAACAAATAGACCCGAACTGGACTCGGTCTAGTTCCTTGAAATTCCTAATGGGTTATACCACGGGCAATCCTAAGTCTTTTGTTTCATGTTGTGACAGAAGATGTCAGGAGCTCGTGGAGGTCGCAGAGGCGGCCGTGGTAGCGGCCGTGGTGGCGGCGGTGTCCGTGGAAACATCAATATGACCCAAGCAGAGTTGGACAATCTGATGCAACAGCATGTGAACATTACCTTGGCTGCGTTCCAAGCTGCTCACAATGCTATGGGTGGTACTTCAGTTTCCACCTATTCTACCTTGTTCCAGAGTACCGTACCTTTTCTTGTTGTTTACCTGTGCGTCTATTCCAGGTGGTGCTGTCAATCCCCCTCCACCCCAGTGCTCCTACAAGAAGTTTATGGATTGCAAACCCCCCACAACTTTAGTGGAACTGAAGGGGCAGTGGGACTGCTCCGCTGGCTAGAGAAGGTTGAATCGGTCTTCTCCATGTGTAGTTGCCCGGTGGGCGACCGGGTGAAGTATGCTTCTGTGACCCTTGAGGGTCAAGCCTTGACTTGGTGGAACTCCACCACCCAGACCATGGGTATTGGGCAAGCCCATGCTGTGCCCTGGACAGAGTTCGTTCAGCTTTTGAAAAGTGAGTACTGCCCGAGGGATGAGATCTAGAAGCTTGAGCATGAGGTCTGGAACCACAAGATGGTGGGGTCTGAATTGAAGTTTACACAGCTAGACACAATGAGCTGGCAGTGCTGTGCCTGGATTTGCACACACCGGAATACAGGAGGATCGTGCACTACATTTATGGGTTAGTGCCAGCGGTTACAGGATTGGTAGCTGCGGGTAATCTTACTGTCTATTCTGAGGTTGTTCGGTCGGCTCACAGGCTGACCAACATGAAAGTAGCTGAAGGAGTCTTGCCTCCCCGTGGCGCTACTGTGAAGGCTCCCGAGAGAAACAAATGAAAGTGGGAAGGCATGGGTAAAGGCTCGAGTTCACCTCAGCCTCAGCAGGTGAAGAGGTCTGATGTTGGGGGACCGTCGACTGAGCAGAAACCGGGAGGTTATTCTGGGAAATTGCCGAAATGTGACCGGTGTGGGTTTCACCACAATGGTCGCTGTGATGACAGGAACCGCTGCCATCGGTGCCATAAGCTTGGGCACTAGGCTAAGGATTGCAGGGTTAATCTTCAGGGTAACCGGAACCCACCTGCTACACCTACTCCGGCTCCTTAGGTTGCTGCTTCCCATGGAAACCAGGGTAAACAAGGGTGCTATAACTGTGGTGAATGCCCGAAGTTGAAGCAGGGCGAGGCTGGGAAAAATGGATTGGGTAATGGAAACAATGGGGTCGGAGGCAGGAATGCTTGCGCCTTTGTGATTGGTTCGAGTGGGGCTCGACAGGATCCTAACACTGTTACCGGTACGTTTCTTCATGATAATCGCTATGCTATTGTTTTATTCGATTCTGGTGCCGATAAGAGTTTTATATCTCTTGGGTTTAGTCAATTGCTTAATAGGGTACCTACACCTTTAGAGGCTAAGTACTTGATAGAATTGGCTGATGGTAAGAAAGTTGAAGCGACGCACGTCCTTAGGGAGTGTCGCCTTGAATTGTCGGGTTATTCTTTTCTTATTGACCTTATGCCGGTGTCCTTGGTTAGTTTTGATGTTGTCGTGGGTATGGATTGGTTGTCTTTGTATCATGCTGAGATCGTTTGTTTTGATAAAGTTATCCGACTTCCTCTCCCTGATGGAGAAATTCTGTTGGTGCATGGTGAGAAGAGCGGGGTCCCTTTGAGTATCATTTCGTGTATGAAATCTTATAAGTATCTTCGAAAGGGGTATTCTGCCATTCTGGCACTTGTTTCGGTTTCGTCAGAGGAAGAGAAGAAGATTGAAGATATCCCTGTCATTCGTGATTTTCCCGACGTATTTCCTTAAGATTTACCTGGCCTTCCGCCTTATCGTCAGGTCGGATTTGGGATTGAACTTGCTCCAGGTGCGGCCCCTATTGCCTGAGCCCCATATCGTCTTGCACCTCCCGAGATGCAGGAGTTGTCTAACCAGTTGCAGGAGCTGTTGGAGAAGGGTTTCATCTGACCTAGTTTGTCCCCGTGGGGAGCCCCTATTTTGTTTGTTAAGAAGAAAGATGGGAGCCTGCGAATGTGAAGCGACTACCGTGAATTGAACAAGGTTACCATCAAGAATCGCTATCCTCTTCCTCGCATTGATGATTTATTTGATCAACTTCAGGGTTCTAGTTTCTATTCGAAGACTGATTTGAGATCGGGGGTACCATCAGCTGAGGGTCCAAGAAGCTGATATTCCGAAGACCGCTTTTTGAACTCGTTATGGCCATTTCTAATTCTTGGTCATGGCTTTTAGTCTCACCAATGTGCCCGCCATATTCATGGATTTGATGAACCGTGTTTGCAAGCCCTATCTTGATAAATTCGTGATTGTCTTCATTGATGATATTCTAGTCTATTCCAAGAACGAAGTGGACCACCGGGAACACTTGCGTCTTGTCTTGGAACTTTGGAGGCAGGAACAGTTGTACGCCAAGTTTTCTAAGTGTAGCTTCTGGTTACGTGAAGTCCAATTCCTTGGTCATGTGGTTAATGAAAAAGGAATTCATGTCGATCCGGCTAAGATAGAAGCCATCAAAGACTGGGAAGCACCAAAGACGCCATCTGAGGTGCGAAAATTCCTGGGTCTTGTAGGTTATTATCGTCGTTTTATCGAGGGATTTTCAAAGATCGCTCAACCCTCACCTCGCTTACCCAAAAGGACAAGAAGTTCGACTAGGGTGACTCACAAGAGTCGGCCTTTCATATGCTAAAGGCTAAACTCTGTTCTGCTCCTATCTTGTCCTTGCCTGAAGGCACGGACGATTTTGTGGTTTATTGTGATGCTTCTATCCGGGGTCTCGGTTGTGTGTTAATGCAGCGCGAGAAGGTCATTGCCTATGCTTCTCGTCAGCTCAAGGTTCATGAGAAAAACTACCCCACCCATGATCTGCAATTGGGTGCGGTAGTCTTTGCTTTAAAGATATGGAGGCATTACTTGTACGGTACCAAGTGCACCATTTACACCGATCACAAGAGCCTCCAGCATATCTTTGATTAGAAGGTGTTGAACATAAGACTGCGTCACTGGGTTCAGCTTCTTAATGATTACGAGTGTGCTATTAAATACCATCCTGGCAAGGCGAATGTTGTCGCAGACGCCTTGAGCAGGAAGGAATCCACCAAACCTCGTCGTGTTTGAGCTCTCCAACTCACTATCCATTCCGGTTTACCAGACCGAATCCGTTCGGCGCAGCAAGAAGCTTTGAAGGAGGAAAACCTTAAAGCTGAAACCATGCATGGTGCTGATAGTCACCTTGAGCTCAGGTCCGATGGCCTACATTATTTCGCTGAACGTATTTGGGTCCCTTTATTTGGGGGCTTACGTGAGCTCGTTCTTGATGAAGCTCACAAGTCCCGGTACTCTATTCACCCTGGCTCCGATAAGATGTATCAAGACTTAAAGATACTTTATTGGTGGCCGAACATGAAGGTGGATGTAGCTTCTTATGTGAGCAAGTGCTTGACCCGTGCCAAGGTCAAGGTTGAATATCAAAAGCCGTCTGGCCTTCTGCAATAGCCTAAAATTCCTGAGTGGAAGTGGGAGCGGATTACGATGGAGTTCGTGACCAATCTCCCGAAATCGCCAAGTGGTTGTGACATGATCTTGGTGATTGTCGATAGGTTGACAAAGTCTGCGCACTTCCTCGCTATCAAGGAAACTGATGGCCTTAAGCGTTTGGCTCGTCTATATCTTAAGGAAGTGGTTTCTCGGCACGGGGTGCCTGTCTCTATTATTTCCTATCGTGATCCTCGGTTCGCCTGTAACTTCTGGAAATCCTCGCATAAGGCTCTGGGTACTCAGTTAAACATGAGCACAGCTTATCATCCGCAAATTGACGGTCAAAGTGAGCGAACGATTCAAACACTAGAAGACATGCTTCGGGCATGTGTGATCGACTTTGGCAAGGTGTGGGAGAGTCATTCTAGCATCAAGGCGGCTCCGTTCGAGGCTCTTTACGGGCGGAAATGCCGGTCTCCTGTTTGTTGGGCTGAGGTGGGTGAGAGCCAACTCACCGGCCCCGAACTTGTGTACGAGACTTCCGAGAAGATCGTACAAATTCGTAACCGCATGGCAGCAGCTCGGGATCGTCAAAAGAGCTATGCCGATCGTCGTCGCAAGCCTTTAGAATTTGAGGTTGGCGATAGGGTTTTATTGAAGGTTTCTCTGTGGAAGGGCGTTATACGTTTTGGGAAGCGTGGCAAATTGAATCCTCGGTATGTGGGACCATTCGCAATTCGGGAACGGATTGGACCGATAGCATACAGGCTTGATCTGCCAGCTGAACTCAATAATGTTCATAATGTCTTCCATGTCTCTAATCTCAAGAAGTGTCTGGCGGATGAATCTTTGCTAGTTCCTCTCGAAGAGATCAAGGTGGATGATCGTCTGCGTATTGTGGAAGAACCGGTTAAGATTCTCGACTATAAGATCCGTATCCTTCGTCGGAGTAAAATCCGCATTGTTAAGGTTTGTTGGAACTCAAACCGTGGACCGGAGTTCACGTGGGAACGGGAGGATCAGATGAAAGCTAATTATCCTGATTTATTTCCTAAGCGCGCGTTCGAATCAAGACATGTCTCTGCTGAAGCTGAAAGAATCTCGGGTCGAGATTCCCTTCAACAGGGGGATGATGTGGCAACCGGAAAATTTTTCTAATCCTTCGTCTCTTCCTTTTTGGCCTTGAGCAATTTTCGGGACGAAAATTCTTTCAACAAGGGGATGATGTGACACCCGGCAAACTCAGGTTAGTAACATTGACTAAACTAGTAAGTCTACCTTAGCGAGTCATACATATTACGTACTTAACTGGGTTAGCCGAGTCGTTACGATGATTCTGGGAATCATCGGGAGTCGTTACGATGATCCGCGGGATCATCGGGAGTAGGTCCATAACCATGGGTACAAGGATTGGTGGTTCGTGGAATCACCGGTTTTAACGCACACACGCAAGTCTCGAGTCCCGGGAATTGGTGAACGGATGTAAATGTGTTAGTTATCGTGCATTATGTGTTTGTAATCATTATGTGACTTATCAGTATGTGAATACGTGTTTATATATGTTAAAATAGTGATTAACGCGCCAAAAACCCAATCAGGAACCCTACAGGCGATTAGGAACCAGAGGGGCTCCTAATCGCCATTATTATAGGCGATTGGGAGGATACTGGGGCGATTAGAGCTTCTAATCGCCAGTACATAGGCGATTAGGGCGTCTAATCGCCTGATCAGTTCTCCTACTCGCCTGATCTGCTATGCACGAGTCAAAACGTCTATAAATACAACCCTTGACTCCCCAAACACCCTTGGTGCAACCCTAACAGATCCTAAGCCTCCCACACACCTCAAAACACTTCTGGAACTTTTTTTGCTTCAAAACTCACCATTTCCAAGCTAATACACCTTTCTTTGATAAAATCCAAGGTGTGTTCTTCATCCCAAACCTTTGTAATGTTATTGTTTTGGTTCCCCAAAAGTCCAGACGTTATTTTGCTAAGTATGTGTCTTTAAAAACCTTGGAAATGAGTTCTAAAACAAGTCTACACCATAATACTTGCTATACGTGAAGTATTGATGCATATGATGATTTTTGGTGATTATAACATGAATGTTTCTATGAAATTGATGTACTTCTGATGTGTAGGAGTTGTTAGGATGATTATCTATGAGTTTGGGCTATTGTTATAGTGTTTTGATGAAAGTATGCATTTTGACCCATTTGGGTGATTCTTGAAGAATTAGGATGTTATGATATGATTCATTGCTTGTTTGTTGTTAGGAATCATGCTAGAACGATATTATAACATGGAGATGATGATTTGTAAGTTGTAGGAGGTGTAATCTGGTCTTTACCATTTAAGGAAAGATTTCATAGTTAATGAAACCTAGTAGTTTGCCATTTTTGGAAATAATCGCACCGAGGCCGTTAGAGCAGAGATAAATTGGGGGGTTTTTTTGCTTGGAATGGGTTGGTAAATGGTTTAGGATTGATATTGGGTGTTTTTGCATGTTTCGGATCTGATTTGGAGGGTTTAACGCGCGAAAACGCGCGACAGCAACCTTAGGGGCGAATAGGGCTCTACTCGCCTGATACATCAGGCGATTACAGCCCAATCGCCTGATGTATCAGGCGATTAGGCCCCTACTCACCTTTTGACTTCTCCTACTCACCAGTTGACTTTTCCTAATTGCATGTTAGTTTCCTAATCGCGTGTACTGTTGTCGTAAGCGTATTTTGACATCCCAGAACATGATTTAAAACCTAGGAACATGATAGGAACCCCGGGATACACCCAATGACTTAGTAACACGTGTTCGGACTAGTTTATGCATTAATTGAGCGTTATGCTAGACTAGGTGAACTCTTGCGCGTACTAAGTATTTAATTGCATATATTGCATGATGTCTTGTATTGTCTAACACGTGGGATGTCGGGTCACCAATGGGATGTCGGGTCTTGTCTGGTACGGTCGGTTTAACAGTCAAGGGTGTTTTCAAACGTTTATGGTTATGGTCTGGACATTCGGGGACTAGTTAACCTGCGGGTTATTAGTCCGGATACTTATACACATTTTATGATAGGTCGCCACTACTTGGGGCTATCATAGCATAATTACTTAACTGTTTTCAAGTAACATGATCTAAGGTGAGTGTCACCGCCCCACTTTTACCGTTTTGCTTTCGGGGGGAGAAACATGCTACTTACTTACTTATTAAAGGTCATGTTATATATGGGCAATTTATGTTACTATACGGCCTTTATGAAAAGTCCCAGGGGGAAACCATGAATGTGCAGGGATGCGCAACGAGGGAAATGTGGATAGATCTATTGGGCCTCACAAACCCCACTAGACGGCGGGGATGCCGGCCGGGTGCATATTGTCTCTAACTCTCAGGTTATCGAGGCATCGGTAACTTAGTCAATCTGGGCTGGATTCAACATTGGTACATGTTTAGTAATGGGTTCCCAACCATAGTAGTAGAAACACTTAACGTCTATCTAACGTTCTTATGACATAGTAGTAACGGGAATGATCTTTCCAAACTTATAATAACCCTTTTATGAAAGAAAACCTATGAACTCACCAGCATTATATGTTGACATTTTTGGCATGTTTTCTCTGGTCGCTAAGGTAGCAGTTAATGGACTAGGCGCACGGAGTCTTGCACAACGTCTAGAATTTTGAAGCATATATTTTGTAAACTATAATATGTATTTTGGTTGTAAACAAGAAATGCTTCCGCTGCTGCTTTACGGCTCAAAGCATGATGTTTTGGTTTTAAATATATATATGAATGCATGTTTGTTGTTTGTTTATTGTGATCGTTGACCGGGATCCTGGTGTGTCACGCGCCTCGCGGTAAAACACCACATGTGGAATTCGAGGGTGTGACATGCACTCTACCAGGTTGAGGGCTAATATTAATCATGATTTGCATGATTGATTGGATACAATGTAATAGATAATCTTTGATTATCGTCATACATGGAAAGTTCCTCAATTCGGTAACTTTAGGATTTGGCTTTAAAGCTCTTTTATAAAGACACCCTGTCTGATCTAGGTCCGTAATTACTTACAGCAGAAGATCAGAGAGGCTATCCCCAGACAACTAATAACATAACGACCCGAAACCTCCGAGTTTTATACAAATACCCTATCAAACGAAATTACTGTACTAAGACCATATGCCCATCAGGAGTTCATCCCCACAAAAATTCGTTTGATATGTATGTATCAGGCACACAGTAATAGGTCTTCAAAGCCTATCAACACATCACACAGACTCAAACACACGCCTTATATTGCATTACATTTCTTTAGAATGTGTCAGATCCCCACTGATGTACTATCATTTCCCCTTTTTCTCCAAGAAATCATTTTGGGTTTTTCTAATTTTTATGGGTTTTTGAATTTTTCAATGTTTTTGGTTTTTCTGAAAATAAATTCTATCTAAGAAAAGTAAAACATATTTTTGGATTTTTTTATTTTTCTGAAAAGCAATAAAAACTGTACTAAAAAGTGATAAACTGAGGTGTGATCAGTCCTGTTTTTCTTTAATACCATTGGCTTTTAAAAGATATTCAAATCTTGATTTATCAAAAGCTTTGGTAAAAAGATCTGTACGTTGATAATCAGTGTGGATTTTGACCATATCGATCAACTCTTTCGCATAACAATCACGAATAAAATGGTATTTGATCCGGATATGTTTAGCTTTCGAGTGATTTACTAAGTCTTTTGTTAATGCAATTGTTGCTTCATTATCACAGTAAATAGGGGTTTTAAGAAATTGCAAACCGTAGTCCACCATCTGTTGTTGTAACCAAAGAACCTGTGAGCAGCAGCTTGATGCTGAGACATATTCTGCTTCACATGTGGATAATGCAACTGCGGTCTGTTTCTTGCATTGCCAGGTCACGAGCCAGCTCCCCATAAACTGGCATCCAGCTGTTGTGGATTTGCTGTCTTTGTCACAACCACCCCAATCTGCATCACTAAAAGCGATAAGGTCAAAATTATCATCATTAGGTTACCATAGTCCTCTCGACGGAAAACCCTTCAGATATCTAAGGATTCGTTTGACAGCTGCAAGCTGACTCTTTTTCGGCTTCGACTGTTAACGTGCACAGAGACAAGTGGCAAACATTATATCTGGTCTGGAGGCGGTGAGATAGATCAGAGATCCGACGATTGCTTTGTATGTAAAAGGATCAGTTAGCTCCCCCTTAACGTCAACACCAATCCTGTGATTAGGTTGTATCAGGGTATCCATCGGCTTTGAATCATCCATCTAGAATCGGCTCTGATACCAGTTGAGAATCCAGTTAAAAACCGAAATCATGGATCGATTACACAAAAACAACTCGGTTTCAGACGGGAGATTCGAGACGAGACAGAAACATACGATAACAATGTCATCACAGATTCGTATTAATTCAGAAACGGTTATAGACACTGTCATCAGTAGGATAAACATCTATCTCGGGGCCGGGGGAGGTCGAGCATGACCTCCCCTTTGAGAGCATTCAAAGCACAAACTTAAATCTACAAATGAAAAACACACATGAGATTGCTATTTATATTCCAACACCTAAATCCACTTTCACCCTTTGAAGGAGGTCGAACCTTCTCCCCTTCCAAATGGTCGAACCAAGACTTTAGTTTTGGTCTATATTTACAAATTTATCAGATCCATAAAATGCCCTTATGGATCAACACAATCTCATGTAACACAATACACGACTCAACCCTAGTCTATTCGACAGTGACGTCCACATAATAGTGCATCAACAATCTCCCCCTTGGACGTTGCTGGCGAATCCACAAATCTCTTGCACACCAACAGTCGAAATCATAGGTCTCCCCCTCAATACATGCACTATTGCATTGAGTTAGAAATACAATATCCATCGTGAACCGACCAAGTAATGCACTACGGATCCTCAGCATCATTACGCAGGAGGTCAGCTAGACCACGTATATCATTTGCGAAATCAGCGAGCCGCTGAATTACAACCAGATCACCTAGTTACGCCAATTTGAAGTTGACAATGTAATGCACTACAGTCTCGTAGCATCAGTACCCAGGAATGTCATCTTGACCAAGTACATCACGCGCAATCCAACTAGCCTGATAAGACCCCTGCTAGAAGGATTCCATACTGACCGATCAGATATTCAACGTAACACGTAGGTACTACCACTAATTTACGTCTCATATCTGCACTTAACCTTTGCATCACCCTTCACACCAACTGGATAAGTCTAACTGTGAGTACCTAGTTAAACATCTCAAATGTGACTATGTGCAAAACAATCCACTAAGACACTTGTACTTCAATGAAATTCTTCATCTGTGCTGACTGTGATTGCATTAACACATTCTTCTCTTTAAATGTTCTTGAGTAACTTCATCTGTTCGACAGAATACTAGCCATAGACGAGTGAATCAAGCAATCAGAAGTTTTCAGCATGAACTACAAGTACAATTGTGGACTTGAAATGCTTCAAAAACTAAAGTTTTCTATAGGGCCAACAATAACCACCAACAGCTCTTGAAATTCTTCAGGACTGTAACCTTGAAACTTTCGTTGAATCTACATGCCACATGACTCCTACTGGGATCCCTCATTACTTTCGGAACATTGAGATCTCAGTCTTGATATGCTTGTACATAAGAACTTTGTTTGAACAAGTTCCTTCAATCACACTGGAACTGGGTTGACTGTTCCTCTTGCGGAATAAAATTTGTCTATTTTCTGGCCCATAATAGTCATTTGAATCTGATTATCATACTGTTGATTCTCATGACTACCCTACAATAAAACGTTTCATCATCATCATTTCTTCAACAATTTATGTAGACATCATCACCATTCTCCCAAAAATCTTCAAAAATTGCCTTATTTTCGAAATTTTTTACACCATAAAATACTAATTTTTCATTCTCTATGTCGAAGGGGCGAAAGTGGAAATAAACCTACATTCGACCCCTGTGTATGGTCGAATGTACCATGATTGGGTCGAACCAAGTTCATTTGAACCTGGCTAAAATTAAGATTCCACATTCGACTAGTCGTGAGGTCGAATGTGGAAAACTTCCAGGTTCGACCTTTCTTATCAACTAAAATTAGCAGATTCGACCTTCAAAACCTACATTCGACCGTTTACAAGCCACGTTAGACCACTCGTAAGGTTTAATCTACTGCTGTAACAACCGGCAAAAATAAGGTAATTCCGTACAATTAATTAATATATGATTAACGTAATTAAATGCAATTATGTGTGATTTAATTATCAAGGCCTTAGGGAAAAGCAATTTCCAAATAGTGCATAGGAATGCATACGTTTAATGGTAAAGCATGATTGGATCATGTGCGAATAAGCTATCCGGTACGGACGTTGGCAATTACCCGGTAATAATTAAATAAACGAAACGAATCCCGGACACCCAGGATATAAAATAAAGGGTATTTTCATAAGATATAATGAGTTTTGGAACTCCAAAACCATAAATGAAAACGTCTTGTACAAATCTCCCGGTAACGAATAAAATGCGGGTATCGCACCCGATACGCGTATAACTCATAATTTCACCCGGTAAAGGCCTAAATAACCATTCAACGCTTAAAATAGACTATGTTTAAGGGTCATTAAAGGTATATTTAATGTCCGGATAACGCGTGATTAAAACCCGAAAAATACCCGAACGACACCCGAACGACGGGGGATTAAACATAACAAACAATGGGTATTTATTTGAAGTTGTGGACCCCACTTACACCACATGGGGGCCGGCCTAAGAGGCCTTATTATACCCACATTTTGTGTTTAATAATTATAATCTAGAATCCTAATAAAGCATGCATACATATAAGGCCAAAACATGTAAGAAAAGGTGAGTGAAACATTAAGTACAAAAGCAAATAAACCTTGTCCCCCTTGCTAATATTTTCGGCCCTATGGCCATAAGAATCCAAGACAACTCCAAGCCATCATTACATTAGTGCATGTATGTATGTGAGGTCTTATAAGTAGGATCATGATGCCTTATGAGGATTTGATCAAGATTTGCAAGAAAACTCATATCCTTACATGCATACATACGGCTCAACCTACACACACACATATCCTCATTTCAAAATCTCCCAAGTACACTCATAATCTTCCATAAGATCTCTTAAATCTTTAGCATCATTACATGAGTTGGTTATATAATAACACATGTTAGAAGATTGAATCACCAAGCAAAACAAATCTCTTTCTTCTCTCCCTCTTGGCCGTGGGTTTCCATAAGCCCACACACATTGTTCTTTCAAGTTTTTACATCTCCAAAATACTTAAAATCATCCATCATCCAAACCCCTTTTGTGTGTTTCAAGAGCTTGGAGCTAAACCACTAGGAAGAACACACTAAACCCCTCTCAAATTCAAGGTTTTTGTCTTCCCTAGCCTTGTGCTAGTAGTAAGCTTCTTAATCTTGTTTTTGATTGTTATTATTCATGTATGTGTTCCTAGTAGCAAGTTGTACATGAAGGGTTTAAAAATGGTTTTGAACATAATCTTTAATAAGTTTTCATGTGTAAAATGGAAGATTAAAGATATGAAAATAAACCATGGATTTGTTGATGATGATGTATTAGTCTTGAAAATATATAAAGTTTACATGTAAGACTAAGTAGGATGATGTTTTGGTTAAGATTTTGAAATGAACTTAAATATGTTAAAACTAACCTTAATTCATCTTATTATGATCATTTAAGTTATAATATGTGGTAAAACATGTTAGAAGTTCATAAATGAATAAGATGGAAAATTAAAGTTAACTCACTTGGATGAATGATATTTTGAGGAAATGGACAAATACATAAAACACACACATAATTAGTCTTCCATATGGAATATAAGACTAACATAAGTGTTTTGATACAAAAATAACTTACCAATAAAAAGTTGAATCTTCAAAGTTAACTATTTTGAGTGAAAAATGCTAACTTTGGAAGTTAGAGTAGAAAAATGCAACTTTTGTAAGTTAAGGGACTAAAGTTGTAACTTTGAAAGTTAAGGGACTAAAATGGACATTTTAGAAACTATTAGTCCAAAAATACAAGTAAGGAAAGTTTGGTGTCAAAAATGCAAGTAATGAAGTCTAAGGATGATTTTTGTAAATACTAGTAGAAATACTTGGGTATTTTGTATAAAAGTGTATTTTTGAAAGTTATAAAAATATAAAGGGTTTTAACATAAGGATTTTTATAAAATAGAGATTTTATAAAAATATTAAACAAACTTGGGAAACTCATACAAAAATGAATACTTTTATATAAATGGGAATATAAAAGTGTTGGAAACATTTTTGTAGTTAAGTTGACAAGTTGGGTTAAAAATACATAAGTATTTTAACCATCCAAGTAACATGTGAAAATAGGAAGAAATATGGATAATATTTCTATAAAATACATGTTGGGAAAAACTTGGAAAAATTAACTAATCAAGTTAAGATATCGAACTAAAACGCGTTAACGAACCGTACACGGACAAAATATGAGAAAAATGCCGTTGCGGCAAGATAAGAAAAATATATATTTTAAGAGGTAAAATATATATATACTTTGGGTGAAAACAAATAAACACTTTCCTAAGTGTTGGAGGATTAATTCGTGGGAGAAACACATGACACAAACGAATAAGACGTTAAAACAAACGTATATACTTAACAAGAAAAATTACACATTTATATATATATTTGTACGCTCGTCTCGGCAAAATTCTAGTATATCTACTTTATGGGAAAGTAGATATGCGGGAAGGAAAGCCGCGACGAGAAGACAAGGATATATATATGTGTATGTCGTACCAACGAAATCCTAGTATATTTATTTGAATGGGAAAATAAATATACGGTGTGGTGAGTTGAATCGGACGTTAAGAATATACGATCGAACGACAAAATCTTAGCATATTTGTTTAAATGGGAAAACAAATGTGTTGCAAAGTGAGTCGGGTCGAGGATTGAAATATATATTATATCGAGCGATGCGAACTTAAGTATAATTATTTAAATGGGAAAATAATTATATGTTAAGTGAGGTCGAGTCGATGATAATAAGATACAAGTTATGGAAATATTAACAAGAGTAATATATAACTTGTAACACAAAGGGTAATGTAACGCCAACGAAACCTAGGATACACGCTTAATTAAACGGGATTTGGAACAACTTGTGGTCGGGAGTTGGGTGTACAACTTGCCAAGGCACATGCACTATAGGAATAGTGACTTATACGTTTAGGACGTTTGTAGGTGCAAGACCACCCCTTGCTATTCACCTTATTGAGCCAGACGCAGTTTCAGGTGAGTTTCACGGCCCCATTTTAAACTATTTTTACGTTTTCCGGGGGAAAGATATGTTAGGGATAGTGTTTGACGGATTTATTACTTGAGGTGTGACCGCCACTCGGGGTTGAGTCCTCGCCTCTATAATCATTTGTTCAGGGAATTGAAACCGGAGGAATATTCGAATAGTACTATTGGTGCCTGACAAGGCCCACCCCTAATCGATAGCGTCGATTATGCATTAGGTTATGCCTGGGGTGCAAATATTCTGAACTTAAGTCGTGGGAAACCGAGTAACGACTTGGAGCGGGGCACAATTATTATATGTCTTGGTTTGATTATAGTCTCAAGTAGATTTATAGGAATTTGCAACTCCTATATATTGTCATAACATGGTATTCCCAAGTATTCAAGTTTTAGAAACTGAAAACCTGTGAACTCACCAATATATTTATATTGACGAAACCTTTTAAAACATATCTTTCAGGTAACTAGAAGATGAAAGATCAGGCGAGCAGGGTCGGGGGAATCTCCAATGCGACGACGAACTTTTGTGGGGTTTCACCTTTATTTCCCGAGGCATTTGGGATATATATGAGAAACCTCTATGTTTATTTCAAAAACAATTAACTTTTGTGTAATGTTTGAAACTGATTCGACGTCATAATAAATGACCCATTTTCTTAAATTACTTGTGTTTAGCCATAACCTTGACTTTATGCTTTTGAACCGTCGCGCCACGTGTTTCCGCCTTTGACGTGGTGTGACAGAACGTGGTATCAGAGCCAAGGTTATAGCGAACTAGAGTATTTTCTTTAAAAACTAGACTATAACCGGATTTGGTTCTAAAGATAAAGTTTTCAAAAGAAAAATAAGGATGTTTTATAAAGTAATTTTTCAAGAAGCATTGGGCATGAGGAGATTCCGACCAAGCCAGCCATGGGTATTGTTATGCATTAGCGTGAAATTAGAAGTTAGGAAGGTTACTGATAACGTAAGCCATAACTATCTAATTTAAATAATTCATATATGTTAGTACGGTTCTTTTGCCAGGGATGTCAGACACAGACGCAGGGAGCGTAGCACCGAGCTACGATAGCAGTATTCAGATTATCCCAGCGCCGCCAGCAGAGCCGATCGAGCTTGTGGTACTCGATCCGGAGGATGACGAGATGGAGATTGACGCCGCCGTGGAGGGCGCAGGAGGAGATGGCTCGGACGAGACTGACCCGAGCGAGGACCCAGCGTGGGCCCCCGCTGAGGGCGACGTGGTCGACCTACCTATGGCCGAGGCACCACAGGCAGACTTGCCTATAGTGCCAGTCCAGGCAGCGCTACTGCCAGTACTACCCCTCCAGGCCATCAGAGACTTCCCAGAGGGCTGTGCAGGTCCATCGAGGCCTGTCCCCGCGCAGTCAGAGACCGTTGAGTCTCCCTATGATCGACACGCACCGATCGATCGTGAGCCCTTACCTACCCCACTTATCCCCGTACCCCCGGGCATGATGCTCGTGCCCGTTCCCCGTGGACACAACGGGTGGATCTCTGATGACTCCGACGATGAGTCGACCGCATCGGTGGAGCACATTGCTGTGCCGATCCCACCAGTAGACCAGGAGGAGCACGTCGCTCCGATGATCGAGCATGCCACTACTGCACCAGCCACTCTACCCACCATACCCGAGCCCGTACATCAGGATGGGCCAGTTCCTACTGGACGCATCCTAGAGGAGAGCTCTGCCCGCAGCTCGGAGCTGCACCGGGCGGGCGTGACGGCATACGCCACCGCGAGCCCTCCTACCCCCACTGTCGTGGTATCCACCCCAGAGTGGGCCACTGTTTCAGAGCCTCTTGTAGCCCCACTGGCCGAGCCTATGCCACCACCCACCATTGTCATGACTATACCCATCCCCACCATTCCCAGCATGACACCTGCACCATGCCCTCTAGGTGCAGGAGACCCCTATATGATGCCACCCTACTTTTCCATCAGGCCACCCGGTTTCGCTCCATTACTGCCACACATACCAGTACCATTCCTCTTCGGGCCCTTCCCATCCACACACCCTGATGTACCCGGACCATCCCACCTTCCCAGGATGACACCCCCCTCTGGACCAGCCCAGACCTCGACCATCACTTTAGAGCAGGATTTTCAGACTCTAGTCAACACGGTGCAGCGCACCGTGAATCAGGTTGAACAGCAGACGAGGTTGATGTGGGCTAGGATGATTGACACTCGTGATGCCTTGGCGCATTACGCAGAGGAGCTCTTGCGCATGGATGCGCAGAGCGGGATTACTGGGGATGCACACTGGGCACATCGACAGTTTTTGTACGAGCGCATCTCAGAGATCAGCATGACGATTAGCATGTATGCGCCGCAGTACCAGTACCCACCGCCACCGCCACAGTAGTATGTATCCGGGGATGCCCAGGAGACACACCAGCTTATTTACATATTAGCAGCATTATGGTAGTACAGCACGGGTTATGACACTCGTCTGCATTTTGCCTAGCCGTACGGGTATTACGGCGTATGATATGATGTTTTATTATTTCAAAAGCAATGTATTGTATGAGAAATGTACTCTCCATTTTGTATTATGAACAAGCATTGTACTGATATTATTGAAATTAATGAAAAATCTTATTATTATGGTGAAATATGTTGTTGTCTATGATTATTATTGCTTACTCCATATGTTGTGGTTTGTATATTTGTGTGGTGATGTTATGTCGATTTCTATTTATATTTCTGTATGATGTGTTGGTATGTTGTGTGATGATATGGTGTTGATTATTGTGTTCATGCTTTGGTTTGTTATTTATGCTTTGTATTGTATAAATGTTTGCCAAATTAACCTTTGATAATTATTATTGAAGAAAAATGGCACCTGCCACCCGAAGCAATAGTGGAGCAGACGGACTGCCCACAACACCGGCCGAGCTCGAAACCATGATATCTGAACGCATAGCTCGTGCCATCGCTGAACACGAAGCCGCACGCTCGGAACACTCCCATGACAGGACAGGGAGCGAGCGACGAGAGACCTCCCCCAGTGGTAAGAGGTTTAAAAATAAATGAAAAAGTGATGGGAGGATATTTCACGAACTCCTATCCCATAATAACATGCTATGTTACTATTACAGGGACAGCCTCGGGAGAGCGCGGCTGCACTTTCAAGGCTTTCTTGGACTGTAAGCCAATAAACTTCAGCGGCACTGAGGGTTCCATAGGCCTGGTCAAATGGTTCGAAAAGACCGAGGCAGTTATCCGCATCAGCGGGTGTACCCCTCGACAGTCTGTCATGTACGCCACCAATCTGTTCCTAGATCAAGCGCTAACTTGGTGGAACGGCCAAGTACAGTCTTTAGGAGATGATGTTGCATACTCTCTATCATGGGCGGCACTGAAAGAACTTATGACTGCCGAATACCGCCCGGCAAGCGAAGTGCAGAAGTTGGAAACCGAGTTCTGGAACCTCACCATGGTAGGAGCAGACGTCACTGGGTATACGTCAAGATTTCATGATCTCGCTCGACTGGTACCTCGTCTGGTTACACCGGAGAAGAACAAAGTGGAACGTTACCTATTCGGGCTAGCACCACAGATTCGCAGCATGGTCACCTCTACCAAACCCACGACCATGCGCGAGGCAATTGATCTGGCACTAAGTCTGACTGAGGATGCTATCCGCATGGGTACCCTAATCCGCCAAGTTTCCGGATTAAAAATTTCTGAAGCAAGTAGTGTTGAGGCCAAGAAACAGGGATCAAGTTCAGCGGTTGCAACTAATGATCAAGGTAACGGGCAGAGGTTTGGGAAAAGAAAGAGAGATGAGGGAAAAAGGGATCGAGCGTCGGGTAGCTCGAACAAGAAAGGAAAGGGTTATGCCGCCACGGGACGTGGTAACAATAACAAACAGGGAAACCAGGGGAGAAACAATGGATTAACTTGCGGGAAGTGCCACCGCACCGGGCACAAGACCGAAGAGTGCCGATCTGGAGCAACAAAGAACGGAGGGGCCAGACCCTGTTTTGCATGCGGGTCATTGGATCATTGGAAGAAAGATTGCCCCAAGGTCAACAATCAGGCCCGCGGCCGGGCATTTGTGATTGGAGCCGGTGACGCACGGCAAGACCCCAATGTGGTCACTGGTACGTTTCCTCTAAATGGTCATTATGCCTCTGTATTATTTGATACCGGTGCTGACTTTAGCTTCGTATCCATTGAATTTAAAAGACTACTTGGATTAAAAACTAGCAAACTAGATACACCCTACTCTATAGAACTGGCTAATGGTAAAACTATTGAAACGAGAGAGGTAGCAAAAGATTGTAAGTTAGAACTCTGTGGGCACGAGTTTGGGATTGATCTATTACCGGTTGTATTGGGAAGTTTTGACATCGTTGTTGGCATGGACTGGTTGTCCGCGCACCGTGCCATTGTGGTTTGCAACGATAAAGTTATTCAAGTTCCCCTCGCAAGCGGTGAAACTCTCTCAATTCAAGGAGAAAGACACGGGACGCCACTAAGGATTATTTCGAGCATGAAGGCTCGTAAGTGTCTGAGAAAAGGGCTTGTCGCATTCTTGGCACACGTAGTGGACAAGAAGGCCGACGAGCGAAAATTGGAAGACATTCCAGTAGCCAGAGATTTTCCAGATGTATTTCCAGAAGATTTGCCGGGGTTACCGCCACCTCGACAAGTCGAGTTCCGCATCGACCTCGTTCCCGGAGCAGCTCCGGTGGCACGATCGCCATACCGCCTAGCTCCATCAGAGATGCAGGAACTGTCCAGCCAGCTACAAGAATTACTGGACAAAGGTTTTATAAGACCGAGTTTCTCACCTTGGGGAGCTCCCGTCTTATTTGTGAAGAAGAAGGATGGCACATTTCGCATGTGCATCGACTACCGAGAGCTGAACAAGCTAACCATCAAGAATCGCTATCCTCTCCCCAGGATCGACGATTTATTTGATCAGCTCCAAGGTTCCAGCTATTACTCCAAGATCGATTTGAGGTCAGGCTATCACCAGTTGCGTATACAAGAAGAAGATGTACCAAAAACGGCCTTCAGAACCCGGTATGGACACTATGAATTTTTGGTAATGCCGTTCGGCTTGACCAACGCACCAGCGGTTTTCATGGACCTAATGAACCGCGTGTGTAAGCCATACCTGGACAAATTCGTCATTGTCTTCATTGACGATATTTTGATCTATTCACGCACGAAAGAAGACCACGAGAATCACCTTCGGTTAATTCTTGAAGTATTACGCAAAGAGAAGCTCTATGCTAAATTCTCGAAATGTGACTTTTGGATTCGGGAAGTTCACTTTTTAGGCCACGTGGTAAACGAGAAGGGCATACACGTTGATCCAGCCAAGATCGAGGCGATCAAAAATTGGGAAGCACCTCGAACTCCTACCGAAGTACGACAATTTCTAGGCCTCGCGGGTTATTACAGAAGGTTCATTGAGAACTTTTCAAAGATAGCACAAGCTTTAACCATGCTAACCCAAAAGGATAAGAAATTTGAGTGGACGGAAAAGCAAGAGGCAGCATTCCAATTGTTAAAAGACAAGTTATGTGGCGCTCCGATACTGTCACTTCCAGACGGTACGGAAGATTTTGTGGTTTACTGCGATGCCTCGCATCAAGGTTTGGGTTGTGTACTGATGCAGCGGGAAAAAGTAATAGCATATGCTTCCAGGCAACTGAAAATCCATGAGAAGAACTACACTACACACGATTTGGAATTAGGTGCAGTGGTGTTCGCTCTCAAGATATGGAGGCACTATTTGTACGGAACCAAGTGCACGATTTTCACTGATCATAAGAGTTTGCAACACATCTTTGATCAGAAAGATTTGAATATGCGACAACGGCGATGGGTTGAATTATTAAACGACTACGATTGTGAGATAAAGTACCATCCCGGTAAGGCGAACGTCGTAGCCGATGCCTTGAGTCGCAAGGAAC
Organism: Ambrosia trifida; assembly: GCA_028751855.1. Taxonomy (NCBI): domain Eukaryota; kingdom Viridiplantae; phylum Streptophyta; class Magnoliopsida; order Asterales; family Asteraceae; genus Ambrosia; species Ambrosia trifida. The sequence goes on along the minus strand of CM054128.1, from coordinate 75,460,493 downwards.
GGGTTAAACCATTGCGTGTTCGAGCTTTGGGACTGACTATCCACACGAATATGACTGAACGAATTCGTGAAGCTCAAGTTAACGCCCTCAAACCCGAGAATGTCAAAGGTGAAAGGTTACGAAAGATGGTTGATTCACTGGAACCAAAAGCGGACCAGACCTTGTATTTCATGAATAGGATTTGGGTTCCAGTATATGGTGGATTGCGTGAGCTAGTATTGGCCGAAGCTCACAGTTCTAGATATTCGGTTCACCCGGGTGCAGACAAGATGTTCCACGATTTGAAGGAACTTTATTGGTGGCCGAATTTCAAAAGGGATATAGCAGCCTATGTTGCGCGATGTTTGACTTGCGCAAAGGTCAAGGCTGAGCACCAGAGACCTTCCAGTTTGCTCCAGCAACCGGAAATACCGGAATGGAAATGGGAACGAATCACCATGGATTTCATTACCAAGTTACCTAAAACGACAAGCGGCCATGACATGATCTGGGTAATCGTAGATCGATTGACAAAATCTGCACACTTCCTCCCGATACGCGAAACGGACAGGTTGGAGAAACTGACCCGTCTGTATATTAAGGAAGTGGTATCTAAACACGGTGTACCTGTATCTATCATCTCCGATCGAGATAGTCGTTTCACGTCAAGATTTTGGGAAAGTTTGAACGAAGCCCTCGGTACTCGCCTCGACATGAGCACCGCATATCACCCCCAAACGGATGGTCAAAGTGAACGAACCATCCAGACCTTGGAAGATATGTTACGGGCATGCGCGATAGATTTCGGAGGTAATTGGGATACGCACTTGCCATTGGTAGAATTTTCTTATAACAACAGTTATCATACGAGCATTCAAGCCGCGCCGTTTGAAGCTCTATATGGGCGCAAGTGCCGATCGCCATTATGTTGGGCGGAAGTTGGGGAAAAGCAACTCACCGGGCCCGAAATTGTTCAAGAGACCACGGATAAGGTCTGTTTGATAAAGGAACGCCTCAAAGCGGCCCGGGACCGCCAGAAAAGCTATGCTGATATGAGGCGAAAGCCTTTAGAGTTTCAAGTCGGAGACAGGGTCCTATTGAAAGTGTCACCTTGGAAAGGTGTCGCGCGCTTTGGGAAGCGCGGGAAGCTGAACCCGCGATATATTGGACCATTCAAAGTCTTGTCGAGGGTAGGCACAGTGGCATACAAGCTCGAGTTGCCTCAAGAGCTTAGTGGAATACACGACACGTTTCATGTGTCGAACTTGAAAAAGTGCCTATCCGACGAAACTCTCATTATTCCTGCTGACGAGATCCAGATTGACGACAAGTTACATTTTGTGGAAGAACCAATCGAGGTAACTGATTGGAAGGTCCAAAAATTAAGGCGCAGCAAGATCAGATTGGTCAAAGTGCGCTGGAATGCCAAGCGTGGACCGGAGTTCACGTGGGAAAGGCTGGACCGGATGAAGCAAAAATACCCCGCCCTATTCGAGAAGACACCTGTACCGGAGAACTCGAAGTGAATTCCGGGACGGAATTCTCTTAACGGGGGGAGAATGTAACAACCGGCAAAAATAAGGTAATTCCGTACAATTAATTAATATATGATTAACGTAATTAAATGCAATTATGTGTGATTTAATTATCAAGGCCTTAGGGAAAAGCAATTTCCAAATAGTGCATAGGAATGCATACGTTTAATGGTAAAGCATGATTGGATCATGTGCGAATAAGCTATCCGGTACGGACGTTGGCAATTACCCGGTAATAATTAAATAAACGAAACGAATCCCGGACACCCAGGATATAAAATAAAGGGTATTTTCATAAGATATAATGAGTTTTGGAACTCCAAAACCATAAATGAAAACGTCTTGTACAAATCTCCCGGTAACGAATAAAATGCGCGTATCGCACCCGATACGCGTATAACTCATAATTTCACCCGGTTAAGGCCTAAATAACCATTCAACGCTTAAAATAGACTATGTTTAAGGGTCATTAAAGGTATATTTAATGTCCGGATAACGCGTGATTAAAACCCGAAAAATACCCGAACGACACCCGAACGACGGGGGATTAAACATAACAAACAATGGGTATTTATTTGAAGTTGTGGACCCCACTTACACCACATGGGGGCCGGCCTAAGAGGCCTTATTATACCCACATTTTGTGTTTAATAATTATAATCTAGAATCCTAATAAAGCATGCATACATATAAGGCCAAAACATGTAAGAAAAGGTGAGTGAAACATTAAGTACAAAAGCAAATAAACCTTGTCCCCCTTGCTAATATTTCCGGCCCTATGGCCATAAGAATCCAAGACAACTCCAAGCCATCATTACATTAGTGCATGTATGTATGTGAGGTCTTATAAGTAGGATCATGATGCCTTATGAGGATTTGATCAAGATTTGCAAGAAAACTCATATCCTTACATGCATACATACGGCTCAACCTACACACACACATATCCTCATTTCAAAATCTCCCAAGTACACTCATAATCTTCCATAAGATCTCTTAAATCTTTAGCATCATTACATGAGTTGGTTATATAATAACACATGTTAGAAGATTGAATCACCAAGCAAAACAAATCTCTTTCTTCTCTCCCTCTTGGCCGTGGGTTTCCATAAGCCCACACACATTGTTCTTTCAAGTTTTTACATCTCCAAAATACTTAAAATCATCCATCATCCAAACCCCTTTTGTGTGTTTCAAGAGCTTGGAGCTAAACCACTAGGAAGAACACACTAAACCCCTCTCAAATTCAAGGTTTTTGTCTTCCCTAGCCTTGTGCTAGTAGTAAGCTTCTTAATCTTGTTTTTTATTGTTATTATTCATGTATGTGTTCCTAGTAGCAAGTTGTACATGAAGGGTTTAAAAATGGTTTTGAACATAATCTTTAATAAGTTTTCATGTGTAAAATGGAAGATTAAAGATATGAAAATAAACCATGGATTTGTTGATGATGATGTATTAGTCTTGAAAATATATAAAGTTTACATGTAAGACTAAGTAGGATGATGTTTTGGTTAAGATTTTGAAATGAACTTAAATATGTTAAAACTAACCTTAATTCATCTTATTATGATCATTTAAGTTATAATATGTGGTAAAACATGTTAGAAGTTCATAAATGAATAAGATGGAAAATTAAAGTTAACTCACTTGGATGAATGATATTTTGGGGAAATGGACAAATACATAAAACACACACATAATTAGTCTTCCATATGGAATATAAGACTAACATAAGTGTTTTGATACAAAAATAACTTACCAATAAAAAGTTGAATCTTCAAAGTTAACTATTTTGAGTGAAAAATGCTAACTTTGGAAGTTAGAGTAGAAAAATGCAACTTTTGTAAGTTAAGGGACTAAAGTTGTAACATTGAAAGTTAAGGGACTAAAATGGACATTTTAGAAACTATTAGTCCAAAAATACAAGTAAGGAAAGTTTGGTGTCAAAAATGCAAGTAATGAAGTCTAAGGATGATTTTTGTAAATACTAGTAGAAATACTTGGGTATTTTGTATAAAAGTGTATTTTTGAAAGTTATAAAAATATAAAGGGTTTTAACATAAGGATTTTTATAAAATAGAGATTTTATAAAAATATTAAACAAACTTGGGAAACTCATACAAAAATGAATACTTTTATATAAATGGGAATATAAAAGTGTTGGAAACATTTTTGTAGTTAAGTTGACAAGTTGGGTTAAAAATACATAAGTATTTTAACCATCCAAGTAACATGTGAAAATAGGAAGAAATATGGATAATATTTCTATAAAATACATGTTGGGAAAAACTTGGAAAAATTAACTAATCAAGTTAAGATATCGAACTAAAACGCGTTAACGAACCGTACACGGACAAAATATGAGAAAAATGCCGTTGCGGCAAGATAAGAAAAATATAAATTTTAAGAGGTAAAATATATATATTCTTTGGGTGAAAACAAATAAACACTTTCCTAAGTGTTGGAGGATTAATTCGTGGGAGAAACACATGACACAAACGAATAAGACGTTAAAACAAACGTATATACTTAACAAGAAAAATTACACATTTATATATATATTTGTACGCTCGTCTCGGCAAAATTCTAGTATATCTACTTAATGGGAAAGTAGATATGCGGGAAGGAAAGCCGCGACGAGAAGACAAGGATATACATATGTGTATGTCGTACCAACGAAATCCTAGTATATTTATTTGAATGGGAAAATAAATATACGGTGTGGTGAGTTGAATCGGACGTTAAGAATATACGATCGAACGACAAAATCTTAGCATATTTGTTTAAATGGGAAAACAAATGTGTGGCAAAGTGAGTCGGGTCGAGGATTGAAATATATATTATATCGAGCGATGCGAACTTAAGTATAATTATTTAAATGGGAAAATAATTATATGTTAAGTGAGGTCGAGTCGATGATAATAAGATACAAGTTATGGAAATATTAACAAGAGTAATATATAACTTGTAACACAAAGGGTAATGTAACGCCAACGAAACCTAGGATACACGCTTAATTAAACGGGATTTGGAACAACTTGTGGTCGGGAGTTGGGTGTACAACTTGCCAAGGCACATGCACTATAGGAATAGTGACTTATACGTTTAGGACGTTTGTAGGTGCAAGACCACCCCTTGCTATTCACCTTATTGAGCCAGACGCAGTTTCAGGTGAGTTTCACGGCCCCATTTTAAACTATTTTTACGTTTTCCGGGGGAAAGATATGTTAGGGATAGTGTTTGACGGATTTATTACTTGAGGTGTGACCGCCACTCGGGGTTGAGTCCTCGCCTCTATAATCATTTGTTCAGGGAATTGAAACCGGAGGAATATTCGAATAGTACTATTGGTGCCTGACAAGGCCCACCCCTAATCGATAGCGTCGATTATGCATTAGGTTATGCCTGGGGTGCAAATATTCTGAACTTAAGTCGTGGGAAACCGAGTAACGACTTGGAGCGGGGCACAATTATTATATGTCTTGGTTTGATTATAGTCTCAAGTAGATTTATAGGAATTTGCAACTCCTATATATTGTCATAACATGGTATTCCCAAGTATTCAAGTTTTAGAAACTGAAAACCTGTGAACTCACCAATGTATTTATATTGACGAAACCTTTTAAAACATATCTTTCAGGTAACTAGAAGATGAAAGATCAGGCGAGCAGGGTCGGGGGAATCTCCAATGCGACGACGAACTTTTGTGGGGTTTCACCTTTATTTCCCGAGGCATTTGGGATATATATGAGAAACCTCTATGTTTATTTCAAAAACAATTAACTTTTGTGTAATGTTTGAAACTGATTCGACGTCATAATAAATGACCCATTTTCTTAAATTACTTGTGTTTAGCCATAACCTTGACTTTATGCTTTTGAACCGTCGCGCCACGTGTTTCCGCCTTTGACGTGGTGTGACAACTGCACATTCGACCGTTTGCAGAAAAACGTGTTCTTCTTCAATATTTTCTGCAAATCAGCCCATAAACACTCTGATTGTTCGAATTTGATGATTAAACTTGTACAGAAAGGTGCGGAAATGAAAACCTAACCCTCGAATTCACAAAAACATGGTGAAATCACATGATTATGGGTTCAATTAAGAATCTAGGGTTACTTGGGTTTCAACCTTTCAATCAAAAACTGAATTTTAACGTCTGAAATCATGAAAACGAGTTGTGATTGATTCAAACGACTGTTAGATCGTTCAAATTGGTACCATAGCTCTGATACCACTTTGTATGGGCGTAGGATCGTCTAAACAACAATGATAATGATCAAAGAAGTTCATTTCAGGTGCGGAATCCCTGAATTGATCACAAAATGATAATAAAACTAGCAAAGCACAGAAATTATCATAAACATCTTTATTTCATTCACTTTGATAAAGGATTACACTTGAAATCACAGTTTATAATGATTAAAAGACTTTTACAGACTCAACAATAAACCTAGGGAAAACACACACACGGAGGGAAAACAAAATGTCAAAAGTTACAATTCAAAAATCAACTTGACCTTATATAGGCCTGCACATTCGCCCATTTGTGTTGGTCGAAGGTGCAGGTTCGACCATTCGTTATGGTCGAACCAAGACATTACATAATCTAAGTTCTACCTTCGACCTCCCTGTGTTCCTTCGACCCATCTGTTCCACCTTCGACCATTCAAAGCTACTTTCGACCATTCCATATTCCACATTCGACCAAACGACTATGAACAAAACTTTATATAATCCGCAATCCAATAGCATTAGTCGCATAATATGCATCTACAAACTCCCCCTCGACTATTGCTTGGATTGCTTACGTTCTTGGTCCATCATCTTGTTCATAAGCTTGATACGGAGTAACGTCTTCTGTTCCTTGGTCATCACTGGTTCACAAGTTTGTTTCGGCTTTTTCTTTTTAACTTCCTGAACTTCCTGCACTTTCACAAACTTCCCCAGTTTCTTACTAAAATCACATCCAGCATTCACATCCCATGCAAAGCATAAGAATACCCCACGTTGGTATTTGCTTGCCTGTTCACTATCCTTAGCTTCGTAGTAAATCGGATTATAATAGAGCATTATAATATCCTCATGCAAACAATTGATCAACCACATAGGATCAAAGATATGAATCTTCTTGAAGTCCTTTGCACCATCCTTCAACACTATAATAGCCTCTGCAGTCTTCCAATCGTAGTACCACCACATGAAGTCTTTAGAAAAGTGTTGTGGGATCAGCATCAATGGAATACGTTTCAACACTTTAGGTGGTTTATTCTTTAACGTCACCTTAGGCATCCCAGTAATATCGTCAATCTCCTTCTTATGAATAATTCTTTTTGGGTATTGTGGAGTAAACAAGTTCCACTTCATTCTGCTTTCCCTTGACATACGATCTGCAAAGTAAGCAATATGATCGTTTACAGAACTTGTTAACTGATGTCTACAAATGTCACGAATAGCCCAATATGGTAATGTCTTCAAGTCATGAAATCTGTCAAAATACAGAATTCCTTTTTCCCATTTTACGGCTACACATTTCAACTGTTTCACGAACTTCCATCCAAGAGCTTTACCTTTAAACAAGTCATTGTGAAACTTGTAAAAACTACCTTGAACTTCTTTCTTTGGACGGTTCGCCTCTTTCTCTTTAAGCTTTCTCAACAGATCTTTCAAAGCGTCAGATTGTTCAATGTTCGGCTTGTTACAATCTGTAAAACACTTCTTCAACAAATCTCATACTCTTTACATGAGCAAGTTTCTCAGCCTGGCGTACCAGTTCATCAGTGAACTCAGGAAATCCAGAATCTTTGTTATTCTTGAAATATTCTGGATATTCCTCACTCGTTATATCCTCAATCTCTACCTCCTCAAATACTGGTACATCTCTGTCATCAGAGTGATTACCTACTTCTTTCTCAGGTATGTTAGGTATTTGATTATCAATCATCAACTCCTCCAGAGTTTTACCAACCTGTTTCGCCAGTCCTTCCAAAATCTCCATTTACATGGCTGCAGAAACTTCTCCATCTACTAAATCAGGATCATTGTACTCCAACTCGAATCTCATATCATTAGACTCCAATATCTCAGGAAATCTGCCAGTCATCTCGATCGTCCAAACAATGTCAGTCAACATCTGGCAATACATATTCTTGTCATCATCAGATAAAGATCTGATCTTTTCATTCCAAAAGATACTATCATCGTCAACTGTACCACGAGGAGCTTTCAAACTAGAACCTCCTGTATCTTTTCCTGATCCTCTCTTCTCACACTTGTATTTATCAGTGTCATCATCATCATCACTGTCAGATCTTGCAGAGCTATTACCTTCTCCTGAACCATCTCCCGAACCATCATCATTACCATCTTTCTTCTTCTTAGGATCTTTACCAGCATTCTCATCTAACTCATCATCTTCTTCTTCTTCTTGATCAGATGGTTCATAATCAACTTCTTCTTCATCACGCTCCTTATCTTCTTCACCAGCTTGTAACTGAGGAGCTTTAGAGTATAAGCCTTTTATCAGATTATCCATACTCTTGTTACTTGCTTTCAGCTTTTTGTTCTCCTCTTTTATAGCTGTATATCTCCTGGTGTTTCTCTGTTCATGCTTCAACAACTTCTTGTTTTCTTTTTGAAGCTATTTAATCTTAGCTTCCAAAGCCTCCTGATTCTCATGTGATGTTTCAACAACGTCTAACATCTTCTTGTCATTGTTTCTTAACTATTCTATTTCTGCTTGTTGCTGATTAATAATCTTCATAATGTCAGCAAGTTTCTGGTTCACTGCAGTCATAACATCACTGTCTACAGTAACCTTCGGTGGTATTGAAGCTTCAGCGGCATAAAACTTTCCTTTCTTCAATTTCTTTAACACTCTATCTAGTGCACTATTGAACTCATAATTTGGTAACTCAGTTTATTCAGCAGCAGATGATGTCTTTTGCTTCTTCGCTGCTGGAGATGTGATAGGTGATTTGGAGCTAGATGCTGGAGGCAGTTCTTTCCAGCAACCAAAAACTCAATATCTCTAGTCCTTTTCTCCATTGGCTTCAATACTTTTTCTTTCTTCTTGTACTATGGCGTCTTCTGTTTTTCACCTGTCTTTGGCGATCCCACAAAGTCTTCGGATCCCAACCCTAAACCTTTGTTAGGACAAAGAGGATTGGTGAAACCACTTTTGGAAACCTTAGTCTAATTCACTTCTGTCATTTTGGCTAAGTATAGAAGTACTGAAGAGAAAACAAGAAACTGCTGAAGAGAAGATATGAGAAGTGCTGAAGAAGAAACTTCATCAGAAGTTCTGAAGTCCAAACCAGACAAGTTCACTTCAGAAGTACTGAAGACAAACTACTCATCAGTAGATTGTCATTCATCAGCACTTAGCATCAGATATTTTCCACCGCCTTTTGCATCAGTAGTTTTATTGTTTATTATTACTTTTAGCTGTATTTGATAGTTTCAATGTTGCAACTTGTGCAACTTGTTTCTGATGTTTCTGTACTTGCTTTTTGGGCAAGATACATGTATGTAAACGTCTATAAATAGGAGGCTTCAACCTTCTATTTTAGACATTGATTTTAATAGAAAAATCCTTCAAACACTTTCACTGTTCTATTCCATTTCAGTATTTATTGTGAATCTGTCTAAGTATCTAATTCTCATTTACTGCTTAGATTCATAATAAATACTTGTCATTATTAGTTTCAATCATCAAGGGGGAGTAATAACTCTTCCTAAGTATAAAAAGTGTTGCTTTAACTTATACATTCCGCTGTGCTTATAATCTGATATATAAGAGCTTGCTAAACACTTAAGTGTCAAGATAGCAAGTTCTTACTTAGCAAAAGAGCAAACTGATCCAACAATTGGTATCAGAGCATTGGTTTATCTGATCACATATCAATCTAACAAATTGAGAATCAGACACAAAGCTCTTATTGATACTCAATAAAAAGATCAAAAGTTCACTTTTTATCAACATCCATCACTTAAAAGAGTCATCTGACAAATCAATACTCTTTAAAATGGATCCACATAATACTGGTTCTGCTACTAAACCTGCCATGCTTGTAAGAAACGAATACAACATATGGCAAAAGAGAATGGCACATACCTTGTCACAAACCAACACAGGTTGTTGGAGATCTGTGATATATGGTCCTCACAAACCAGTAAATGTCAATCTTGAAACTAATGTTCAGGTCCCTAAGGACCCAAAAGAATATACAGATGATGATTTCCTAAAACTTGAGCTAGATGCAAAAGCATTCTCTATGTTGGCAATGGCTCTCCCAAATGAGATATACTCTGGCCTTTTACATTGTGAAAGTGCCAAAGAACTCTGGGATTGTCTTAAAGAACAGTTTGGAGGAACTGAAGAGGTGATTGCCAACACCAGAGATATTTTAGCTCAACAATATGAGACATTTGCTCATATTAATGGGGAAACTTTAACTCAACAATTTGAAAGATTCTCCTCATTAATATCTGAGCTAAAGTTAAATGGTCAGACATATACAACAGTGTCTATGCTACATAGATTTTTAAGGTCTTTACCAGACAAATGGGAAACATACTCCATTGTTTTAAGATCCTCACCAGATTTTAGCTCCCTCACTCTTACAAAACTCCATGGGAGATTACTTACTTTTGAGAGAGAAATTGATCAAAAGAAGAAATTGCACTCATCTGGTAAAACTGCTGATGACTACCTTCCAGGTAGTACAACACTTTTGGGACAAGACTCACCAACTTGTTCCTATGGATCTTATGACAACATTGATATAACAACTGGGATCTCATCAGAAAGATCTTTCCCAGGTTATGACAATGATGACCAAAGTCAAACTTCTGATAATCTATGTTTTATCATGGATGATTTGAAAAACTTTAGCAGTGATGACTTAGAAGAAATGGACATTTTACACCAACTGGCCATGCTAAGCATTAAAACTAACAAGTTTTATAAAAGGTCAGGAAGGAAATTTCCAGGATTGACCAGTAATACAAAAATTGGTTTTGACAAATCTAAACTGAGATGTCACAAGTGTCAGAAGTTGGGACACTTTGCTAGAGAGTGTAGAAAATCTAGCTTTAACCAATCACAATCTGGAAATAACTATAACCCCAATTATAATAGGAATAATGGAACTCAAGGGAGTGCTCATTTTGTACAGGCACAAGCTCCTCAACAGCAATACATGCCACAAGTACAATATGTTCAAATGCCTGCTCAACAGATGCAGAGCCAACAATCAATCCCTCCCTTTCCAGCTGCTCAACATCCTCCACAGCCTCAACAACCCCCTCAACAAAGTCTTTTCACCTCAGGGTATGTTGACTGGAGCAGTCTCCCTTTTGACACCACAGAGTGCAATCCTGATGCAGACAACAAGGTGTTTGACATCAACTGGGGAGAACCAGACAATGGCAGAAAGAACTTTGCCTTAATGGCATTTGAAGGCTGTACTTCAAAATCTGCATTGTCACAGGTATCAAAAGAATCTTTGACAAAACTTTGCTCAAATTCTTGCAAAGAAACTTTTGCTCTCATAAGAGAGACAAATGTGCACTTACAAGGTAAAGCCAATGATTTAGAAAGAAAATACACACAGATGAAATGTGATTTAGAAAGGAAACTGTGTGCTAAAACAAAAGAAGTTTCTAAATTAACTGATTCGGCTATTGAAACCGAAGCACAAATTAAAATCATGTTAAATGACCTGGGAGATGTCAGACAAGAGCTTGCTGACACCAGGATCACATGTGAAAAATGGGTGCAATCTTGTAAGGGGTATCAATTATTGCTAAACAAACAAAGTGCTTCAAATGTTAAGTTTGGCATAGGGTACCATCATGTTGAAACACCAACAGATTTCTCTCCCAAAACTACTGAAGATGGGAGAAAAATTGTTTCAAATGAAACTTCTGAAGGGAAAGACTGCACATCTTTCCATGAAAACTTTCTAAACAGAAATCCTGGTATTTTCAAAGAAAGTACTTCAGAAGTATTAACAAAATCTGACAATGAGCCATCAGTAGTTTCATCTACATCAGGAGTTGAGATCCTGAAAACTACTGATGAGCAAAATCTCTACACTAATGTCAGAAATTTGCCTTTAGATCAAAAACAAAAGGCAAAAGAGTGTGAAATTTGTGGTCTGTTCAACCACAAAACTGAATTTTGTAGATACAGAAAAGGAATTCAGTTCAATCAAAAAATTAAACAACAGGTTGTGGGAAATCAAATCAGAAATGATTATGAAAGAATCTTTAAACCCAAGAAACAGCAACCTGAAAACACCTTTTCTCAAAAAAAGATAAAATCTTAACTAAAATCTTTTTCTCAAAATTCTTTGTCAGTAGTTAGACCTAAATCATCAGCAGTTTCACAAACTGCTGAGATACAAAATCTAATGAACATGGTACAACTACTGATGACCAAGGTTGATGGTGGTCCTGAAAAGGATACCACCATGGTTCTTAATGAAAAATCCATTGCTAAAAAGACATGGATTTCTCAACCTGGTCAAGAACAAACTGTAATTGTTCTCAAGAGCAAACCCAAAGCCAAACAGGCTTGGGTTCCTGAACCTAACTAATTTGCTTTTATGTGCAGAGAGTTTCTAGGGGCTTAAACAGCATATGGTATGTTGATAGTGGAGGCTCTATGCACATGACTGGATGCAGATACCTGATAAACAACTTTATCAGCCAAAGAGAAGGATCTGTATCCTTTGGGAACAATGCTAAGGGATATGTGCTAGGACATGGCAATGTCTCCTCTGGCAAAATACAGTTTGACAAGGTCAATCTGGTGGAAAACCTTGAATACAACTTGCTGAGTGTGTCACAAATGTGTGATAAAGGATATTCTTCCTTTTTCACAAAGACATCATGCAAGATCATCTCACCAGAAGGCCAGAAGTTGATAGAGAAGATCATTGAAGATCATACTTTGCTGATTGCCAAAAGATGTTGCAATGTCTATGCAGTGGACATTGAGAAAGACAAAGTACTGAACAACACTGCCTGTTTCTTCTCAAAGGCATCAACTTCAGAAACAGATCTCTGGCACAGGAGACTCGGCCATGTGAACTTTAAAACCATAAATAAAGTCACAAAAATGAGCTTGGTCAGAGGTCTACCTTTGAAAGTATACCAGTGTCAAGAACACTGTGTATCCTGTTTAAAGGAAAAACAACAGAAGTCCTCCTATAAGTCTATTGAAGAATAAAAAACAACTGCATGTCTTCAACTACTCCATATGGACTTATTTGGACCTGTCAAGATTATGAGTCTTGGTAAGAAGAAGTACTACTTAGTCATCATTGATGACTACTCAAGATTCACATGGGTATTCTTCTTATTCTCCAAGGATGAGGCTGCTGAAATCATCAAGTTCTTCATTCTACAAGTAGAGAAACAATATTCTCTACCTGTCAAAACCATTAGAAGTGATAATGGGACAGAGTTCAGGAACAAAACTCTGGATGAATTCTGTTTGTCTAAAGGGATTATTAGACAATACAGTGTTCCCAGAACTCCTGAACAAAATGGTGTAGTAGAAAGGAAGAACAGAACATTAATAGAAGGAGCAAGAACAATGTTAGCTGATTCTGGACTGCCCTTGTACTTTTGGGCAGAAGCAGTTAACACATCATGTTATGTTCAGAATAGAGTTCTTGTGGTCAAGAGACATTCCAAGACTTCCTATGAAGTTCTTCATGGCATGAAGCCCCTTATCTCCTTTTTCAGGGCTTTTGGGTGTCAATGTTTCATCTTAAACATCAAGGAATCTATTTCAAAGTTTGCTGCCAAAGTTGACTCAGGTTACTTTCTTGGTTACTCTTCAACTAGAAAAGCCTACAAGGTTTTTAATTCTCACACCAGGATAGTAGAAGAAACATTGAATGTCAAGTTCAATGAGTCAAAACACACTCTTATTCCAGCACATCCTGCTGAACTTTTTGACCTTGACAACTTCCACTTTGGACCTGAAAAGACTGTCACTTCTTCCAAACCTACTTATTATGGTGATCAAAGGTTTGATGATGAGGATCCTACACCATGGACTCCTCAAACAGTCATTAAGTCAACTTCAGGACCATCAGAAGTTTCACAAACTTCTGATCCAACAAATACTAATGGCCAAACTCAAACATCTGCTTCAGCACATGCAACTACTGAAGACACTAAAACTGCTGAACCAGATATTATAGACCTCAGTAGTTTGTTTGAAGAACATGAGCCACCTACACCTGTCAGTGGTTTACAACAACTGATTGAACACAGAGATCATCCACTTGATCAAATCATGGGTGATATAGCTTCAGGTGTTCTTACCAGAAACCAGCTCTCCAACTTTTGCCTATTTTCAGCCTTTATCTCACAGTTGGAACCAAAGAAGTACCAGGAAGCCCTCAAAGACAATAATTGGGTGCAAGCTATGCAAGATGAACTGCTTCAGTTCAACAAGCAACAGGTCTGGGAAATCTGTCCCTTACCTCGAAACAAGCAACCAAGTGGCACAAGATGGGTTTTCAGGAACAAACAAGATGAAGTTGGTATGATAATCAAGAACAAGGCAAGACTGGTAGTTCAAGGGTACTCTCAAGAAGAGGGAATTGACTATGATGAAACCTTTGCTCCAGTTGCAAGGCTTGAGGCCATCAGGTTATTTCTGGCCTATGCCATTTCCAACAAAATTAAAGTTTATCAAATGGATGTGAAAAGGGCATTTTTGTATGGAAAAATAAAAGATGAGGTGTATGTCTGTCAGCCACCTGGGTTTGAGGATCCTTCTCATCCTGAGTGGGTGTACAGACTGGACAAAGCTCTATATGGGCTCAAACAGGCTCCAAGAGCCTGGTATGATACACTCTCCACCTTTTTACTCAAAAATAACTTTACAAGAGGTGCCATTGATAAAACTCTTTTCATTAAACATGTTGGAAATCATGTCTTACTTGTTCAAATTTATGTTGATGATATTATTTTTGGTTCAACAAACACAAAATTGTGTGATGATTTTAAGAAACTCATGCAATCAAAATTTGAGATGAGTACCATGGGAGAACTGCAGTACTTTCTGGGACTGCAGATCAAGCAACAAACAAATGGAACTTTTATACATCAATCAAAATATGTTAAAGAATTATTGAACAAATTTTCTTTAAAAGACTGTAAATCATGTTCCACTCCCATGACACCAATCACACAAGTTGCACCTGATGATCAAGGAAAACAGGTTGATCAATCCATGTACAGATGCATGATAGGTTCCCTTTTATATCTAACTGCCTCTAGACCAGATATTATGTTTTCAACATGTGTCTGTGCTAGATATCAATCAGCACCAAGGGAATCACACCTTATAGCAGTCAAAAGAATTTTCAGATATCTGAAAGGAACTCCAACACTTGGAATTTGGTATCCTGCTTCAAGCAATACCAAGTTATCAGCTTTTTCAGATAGTGACTATGCAGGGTGTAAGATGACAAGAAAGTCAACATCTGGTGGTTGTTAATTCCTGGGTAACTGTCTAGTGTCATGGCAATCAAAGAATCAAACATCTGTTGCAACTTCAACTGCTGAAGCTGAATACATTGCAGCTGCAAGTTGTACATCACAGATACAATGGCTCCAATATCAACTTCTTTATTATGGAATCAAAGAGACCAAGACACCTTTATTTGTAGACAGCAAATCTGCCATTAGCATCATTCAAAATCCAGTACAGTTCTCAAAAACAAAACATATTGAGATCAGGTACCATTTTATAAGAGATTGCTATGAAAAAGGCAAGATTGAGGTGAAGCATGTAGCAACAGCTAATCAAATAGCTGACATCTTCACAAAACCCCTTGACACATCAACATTTCAGAAGTTAGTATCCATGCTTGGGATGCTAAATTTGTAAGTGTTTATTTTATTATTTTGCAATTTTTCATTTTTCACTTACAAACAGACAAAAAGTCTGAAACAAAACTTCTAAAAAGAGAGAAACTACTGATGAACAAAACATCAGTATGGGGATAATTTCTAAAAAGTGTGTAACTTCTGATAAAATAACCTTCAGAAGTTATGAATAAAAGTATTTATAAAAACATTTCTCATCAGCTGTTAAAACTACTGAAGAGGAAATGGGAACTACTGATGAAGTAATCCTTCATCAGCAGTTTAGTCAAAAAGGGCAAATCTGACTTTTCCCATCATCAGAGGTTTGACCTAGTCGGTTTAAAACTTCTGATAAAAAGATTTTTAACCTAGGCGGTTTAAAAACTTCTAATAAAGAAGATTCAAGCGGTTAAAACTTCTGATAAATACCTTTTCTCAACACTTATCCTTTCAAATTCAAAATATCCCTCTTTCTCTCTCAAAAACTCTCTCAATAACCTAAACCTGCAAATCAACTGTTCGATCAAAAACCCAAACCACATGGCTCTCGTTCTAAAACAGGGACACAATCAAAGAGCCATTCTTGGAAAACAAGAAGGCTGGTCCCAATACGATGAGATCATTGATCTTGTCGTGAAATCCCAATATTTTACTGCTCTCACAATAAACCCACCAATTCATACTGAAACTCTAAATGAGTTCTGGGCAAATGCTGAGACGGTGACGGCTGATGATGAAGTCATTTCCCTCAACTCAAGAATAAATGGGAAACCACTGACCATCACACCGGCCACACTGGCAACAAGACTGGGTCTGAATGATGTAACTGCCCCTGACCATGTTGCTAATTCTGATATTCACCTAACCATGACAGAGTGTGGTTATCAAGGTACTCTCTCCCATGCTACTATCTTCAAAAAATATTTTGAACCAAAATACAAGCTTTTGTTTCATTATATTATTATGTGTTTGAGTCCAAAAACAGGGTCTTATGACCAGATGCCCTCTACTTTTCAACCAATATTTCATTCCATTGTGAATGAAACCAAATTCAGGGCATCTAAATTATTTTTCAATGAGTTGGTGTTACATCACAATAATACCAAGAAAAAGTTTTTGTTGTACCCAAGGTTCATTATGCAATGCATAATAGGGGAACTGGGTAATGAGGTGCTTGTGGGAAAAGTTTCAACTTTAAATCCATTAACCTCACAAGCATACTCTAGGCATAACAAACCGGCTGCCTGGCCAGAAGATGATCAGGGAGAACAACAACAAGTCCCCCTGAAGCCCAGATCTTCCAAACTCACACCACCAAAAGCCAAACAGTCCAAGCCAACAAAGACAAAAACCCACCAACCCAAAAGAAAAGCTGTTCAGGAGGTTGAGATGCCTGAACATGCTCATGAGCAGTCTGCTCTTCAAATAGATGAGACTGAAACACCCTCTCAGTCTCATCCAACTCAAACCCCACCAAGAGCACCCATAACTATCTTATTCAAAAGAAAAAGACTTAGAAAAACCATTGAAACTCACTCTTCTTTTGAAACTGCTGACCAACCAAATTCACCTATTGCCCAAACTACTGAACCAACCCCTCAAATTTCTGAACCAGAGGCAATAGAAATTGCCAAACTTCTCTCTGGGCTAAAAGAGAATGTCCCATCTGATTGTGTCAGTCCCCTACTGTAACATCGCAAAATTTTCAGATTCTAATACGTGTATTACTTTCGTTCATAAGGTGCCTAAGTTTTTCCGACCAACTTATATATATATATATATGTGTATGTATATAATAATAATAATAACAATAATAATAATAATAATAAATCTGAATTTAAAAAAAAAATAAATCTATAAACCTATCATTTTATTTCATAACTATAATAACAACTAACTTATAACCCAACCCAACACCCCTAGCCCAACACTAACTCCAATCCTAGCCCACCTGAAAACCTGAGCCCATTAACCAAGCCCAAACCCCCCCCCCCCCCCTTTGATTCTGTTTAAAAAAGAAAAATAGGAGGTCCAGCCGGGTTTCGAACCGGTGACCTTTCATAGGTACACACACGCTTCAACCACTGCTCCATGATGCCAATTGTAATGAAATTAGGAACTCTATCTATTTAACCCTTTTTTCAAATAGACCTGTTTCCTTTTTATCTGCTGCTGCGCACGGCTGGAACACACCCACACAAAATTCCTTGACTTTTGATTGAAGTTAATTATGGTAATCACTAATTAACTTACTCGTGTTATGTATTACGCGGATTATACATTAAAACATGGTCAAACATACCAAAATTTTTACCAATTCCGCGTCATCATCATAAAGGCCGAGTCAACTTACCAATCGTTCATCCAACCCATTTCACTATAAATTGAGCCTTTGAATACGATTACAACTCGCCAATCATTCTTTCCTAACCTCCAATTTCTCTTAACAATCCACTTCTTTTGATGTTTGGTTCGAGTTTGACTTTTTCTTTGACCGATCAATTATCGTACGAAACGTGTTTGTAAGTCAAGTTTTTCTTGTGAGTTTTATCCTTCGGCAATCACACAACAATTACCCCATAATTGATTGGGTTATTGTTGTATGAATCACGTAATTGCAAAAGCTAGGGCTTGTTCATATAATTTGGGGAAGAACACTGAATTTTTATACATTTTATAATTTAAAAACTGAAAATAAACACAACCACTGGTCTAGACCAAGTGGTTGTGTCTGGTGTTCTTGGACCAACCCACATGGGTTCAAACCTTGGCATCAACATCTTTTCCTTCCATTTTTTTTTTGTTTTGCTTACAAGCTTTAAAATATAATTATTTATTTTTTTTTAAAAAAATTCATTTTAAAATACTAAAACATTTTTAAAAATTCTACAAAAATTATCTTGTATTAATCTGATGGAAAGGTTCAACTCACAATTTTTAGTTTTCAAAAATTTATTTATTTATTATATATAATAAATAAATCAAGTTTATTCCATTTTATTTATAAAATTATATAAAAATATCAAAACGATCTTATTAATTTCTACAAAAATTATCTTAAGTTTTTATAACATTAAGCTTTTCAAAAATGATTTTTATTTCAGAAAAATCATTTATTTAATATTTTTAATCAATTTTTATTAGTTTTAATCATAATTAAATCATAATAAATTCAATTTTTGTTATTTTTTGCACCAAAATTTTATACAAATTATTTCTGATCATTTAGAACAGAAATATGAATTTTAAACTAAAAATTATTTAATTTTAATATTTTTAAATATTAAAGTTAGATTTTGACAATTTGTTATAAATAGATTAAATAATCTATTTTAAAGAAAATAATTTCACAAAAATTATTTTTATACTTTAAACACATTCTTGTGACCATCTTAAATTTAAATTTCATAAAAAGATTTTTGGTTATTTATTTACTAAATTTCTCTCAATTGGCGAATATTTTTAATAATAATCAAACTAGCGTTTATCCCCAATTCGAAGCCCTAGAACATATACATTTGTATACTAGTTAGACTTAGACATATTTATTACTTTATTATAGGGTGATACTTGATACATTTGGTCAACACAATTATCCAAATTTCTCAACAGATATAACATTTTACCAAGGTGAGTTTTACATAGCCCCTTTTCTATTTATCACCGTTTTTGGGGTGAAACATGTTACAACATCATTTATGCAATTCAATCATCAATGTGTCTATGTGTTTTCTATGTTGCATTATGTCTTGAGCATGATTAGAGTAAGCACCATTCTAGCATAATCATTAACATTGATCAAGCCGGCGGTATACATTGATAGATCTATTGGACTGACAATCCCACCCGGATACGTGCCTCCTACAAAGGTTACGTGGGTGTTTGTTATCGTATAACATATTGGACCATGAGCGTATGGTATGTATCATATTATAACAGTCATCAGGGTTGATTTTGCACTCGATTTATTTCTAGTATGTTCTCACATATGGACTAGATTGACATGACACATGAATTGCACATCATTTTTATTCAATTATCAAAAACCTATGTAATTCTCACCAACTTTTGTTGACCCAAAACATTTTCAACTTAACATGTTTCAGGTTCTATTTGCTTGAAGATTTGATTTGATGCTTGAAGATACGTGTATAGTTTTATTCAATTTGATGTACAAATTCTAGAACAATTGTATGTAATTTATTTAAATCATTTATGAAACTTATTATTCACCATGAGCTACTGAACAATCATCAATACGTGACATCTCGATGTTTCCGCCATCGGTTGGGGTGTTACAGATAGATATCAGAGCCATGGTTATAGGGAATTAGGTTATTAGAAAAATAATCTAGTCTATAACCATAGGATTTAACAAGTACCTGCTTCTTTTACTTGCTATTCTCTATCTCCCTCCTACTTCTTATCCCTACTTTCATTCCTACGAGAAGGTTGCTCTCCGTCAGTGGATCTACTCTTAGACTAATAGGACAAAATCCTCAGGTTTAACCTGAACCCCCTTGAGATCTCGTCGAAGTTCTAGATCTTAATAACGAACACGTTCAATCTGGAAGGGTGAACGCCTGTATTCTGAGTCTTCTGTCTAGGCTGGCATTGCGCATATATCCCAATCAGACGAGGGACCCGGATGCCTACCTGGGAATTCTCGGGATGAGTGTTCACTTATAGGCTAAAGCATGTCTTCATATGTTATTAGAATCTAGAATCTTTGATAAGTCAACGTTTTCGTTTATTCGTTTTAATTAATGAATAAATGATTACATTCCTTATATCACCTCATTCATTTCATGCCACATTGAACCTTCATTGTGTCCCTTACGGGTCATGTCTCCACGTCGCAGCACTCGCAATAACAGTGGTGAAAACCAAGAGGAAAGTAACAATAACCACAATACCAACCACAAGAACAACAAAAACAACAAAGGTGTTGATGCCCGACTGACTGCAATTATCCACAACCCTGCTCAGGTTACTAATCCCAATCATCCTGGTAATTACAACTATGGTCAATGCTATGAATATGGGGACCCAAATCACTACCGTAACCGATGCCCTAAACTAAACCAAGATCAAGACCCTCCAGCTACTTAACAGCAAGTTCCACCATTTAAATGTTGTTTGCTTTTAATTCTATGTAATGACGCTATTTGATTCAAGTAATAAAATTCGAGTATTATTATAACATCTGTGTGCATGCTTGTTTGAATGTGAACTAATTGCTATATCTATGATCATACTTGCTTACTTGTACGACAGTTAGTTGACTACCAAACAACCTACTTACGTTGGTAGAGGTCATCATGTCTTTCCAACAGTCGGGAGAGGCCCTACCACCTGCTCAATGACTGGTGGGGACTATCAGACCTGCTCAACAATCGATAGAGTCATAAAAGGACGCAAAACCCTAATGTAAGGTAAATTGGTAATTACGGTCCGGAACGTAATCATGAATTTACAGGTACGTTAAGGTAGTGTGAAATTTTATCAAAGTTTCCAGTGGTTGACCAATTGTAAACCTAGTGTTTCTCTTAACTTCGGGACGAAGTTCCTAAAAGTAGGGGAGACTGTAACATCGCAAAATTTTCAGATTCTAATACGTGTATTACTTTCGTTCATAAGGTGCCTAAGTTTTTCCGACCAACTTATATATATATATATATGTATGTATATAATAATAATAATAATAACAATAATAATAATAATAAATCTGAATTTTAAAAAAAAAAATAAATCTATAAACCTATCATTTTATTTCATAACTATAATAACAACTAACTTATAACCCAACCCAACACCCCTAGCCCAACACTAACTCCAATCCTAGCCCACCTGAAAACCTGAGCCCATTAACCAAGCCCAAACCCCCCCCCCCCCCCCTTTGATTCTGTTTAAAAGAGAAAAATAGGAGGTCCAGCCGGGTTTCGAACCGGTGACCTTTCATAGGTACACACACGCTTCAACCACTGCTCCATGATGCCAATTATGATGAAATTAGGAACTCTATCTATTTAACCCTTTTTTCAAATAGACCTGTTTCCTTTTTATCTGCTGCTGCGCACGGCTGGAACACACCCACACAAAATTCCTTGACTTTTGATTGAAGTTAATTATAGTAATCACTAATTAACTTACTCGTGTTATGTATTACGCGGATTATACATTAAAACATGGTCAAACATACCAAAATTTTTACCAATTCCGCGTCATCATCATAAAGGCCGAGTCAACTTACCAATCGTTCATCCAACCCATTTCACTATAAATTGAGCCTTTGAATACGATTACAACTCGCCAATCATTCTTTCCTAACCTCCAATTTCTCTTAACAATCCACTGCTATTGAAGTTTGGTTCGAGTTTGACTTTTTCTTTGACCGATCAATTATCGTACGAAACGTGTTTGTAAGTCAAGTTTTTCTTGTGAGTTTTATCCTTCGGCAATCACACAACAATAACCCCATAATTGATTGGGTTATTGTTGTATGAATCACGTAATTGCAAAAGCTAGGGCTTGTTCATATAATTTGGGGAAGAACACTGAATTTTTATACATTTTATAATTTAAAAACTGAAAATAAACACAACCACTGGTCTAGACCAAGTGGTTGTGTCTGGTGTTCTTGGACCAACCCACATGGGTTCAAACCTTGGCATCAACATCTTTTCCTTCCATTTTTTTTTGTTTTGCTTACAAGCTTTAAAATATAATTATTTATTTTTTTTTAAAAATTCATTTTAAAATACTAAAACATTTTTAAAAATTCTACAAAAATTATCTTGTATTAATCTGATGGAAAGGTTCAACTCACAATTTTTAGTTTTCAAAAATTTATTTATTTATTATATATAATAAATAAATCAAGTTTATTCCATTTTATTTATAAAATTATATAAAAATATCAAAACGATCTTATTAATTTCTACAAAAATTATCTTAATTTTTTATAACATTAAGCTTTTCAAAAATGATTTTTATTTCAGAAAAATCATTTATTTAATATTTTTAATCAATTTTTATTAGTTTTAATCATAATTAAATCATAATAAATTCAATTTTTGTTATTTTTTGCACCAAAATTTTATACAAATTATTTCTGATCATTTAGAATAGAAATATGAATATTAAACTAAAAATTATTTAATTTTAATATTTTTAAATATTAAAGTTAGATTTGGACAATTTGTTATAAATAGATTAAATAATCTATTTTAAAGAAAATAATTTCACAAAAATTATTTTTATACTTTAAACACATTCTTGTAACCATCTTAAATTTAAATTTCATAAAAAGATTTTTGGTTATTTATTTACTAAATTTCTCTCAATTGGCGAATATTTTTAATAATAATCAAACGAGCGTTTATCCCCAATTCGAAGCCCTAGAACATATACATTTGTATACTAGTTAGACTTAGACATATTTATTACTTTATTATAGGGTGATACTTGATACATTTGGTCAACACAATTATCCAAATTTCTCAACAGATATAACATTTTACCAAGGTGAGTTTTACATAGCCCCTTTTCTATTTATCACCGTTTTTGGGGTGAAACATGTTACAACATCATTTATGCAATTCAATCATCAATGTGTCTATGTGTTTTCTATGTTGCATTATGTCTTGAGCATGATTAGAGTAAGCACCATTCTAGCATAATCATTAACATTGATCAAGCCGGCGGTATACATTGTTAGATCTATTGGACTGACAATCCCACCCGGATACGTGCCTCCTACAAAGGTTACGTGGGTGTTTGTTATCGTATAACATATTGGACCATGAGCGTATGGTATGTATCATATTATAACAGTCATCAGGGTTGATTATGCACTCGATTTATTTCTAGTATGTTCTCACATATGGACTAGATTGACATGACACATGAATTGCACATCATTTTTATTCAATTATCAAAAACCTATGTAATTCTCACCAACTTTTGTTGACCCAAAACATTTTCAACTTAACATGTTTCAGGTTCTATTTAATTGAAGATTTGATTTGATGCTTGAAGATACGTGTATAGTTTTATTCAATTTGATGTACAAATTCTAGAACAATTGTATGTAATTTATTTAAATCATTTATGAAACTTATTATTCACCATGAGCTACAGATCAATCATCAATACGTGACATCCCGATGTTTCCGCCATCGGTTGGGGTGTTACACCTACAACCACAACAACCAGGGGACATAACCACAACATCAGACATGGATGTGGACATCTCTAGCCCTATCCCAAGAGATGAGGGTGGACCAGAGTCTTTAAGCCCAATTTTAGAGACTCTTGGGGCATCTGAGGCTGCTACTACTCAGTTACCACCCAGTGGTGGATCTGAGGATAGAAGTAACATAGCTAAGACCTCAGATGTGGCAACTACTGATGAAGGCTTAATGCCTGAAGTAGGAAATCCTCAGAACCAAGAACAAGAAGTTCATGAGAGAACTGAGTTGGGCTCAGCTCATGATTTAACTGAGACAGTCCTCATTGAGGACAACATCAGGGATTCAGATGATTCCATTAATTTGGATGATGTTTCAAAAACACAAACTACTGAATTGACGGCACTTTATGAAGATCCTGTTTCAGGGGTATCCAGGCTCAAGAAGGCAGTCACCCCTGCACAGGTTAAAGCCCACTCAATCCCTAAAACCCCTAGAGTGGCATCCTCTGTACAACATGAGGATCTCCCAAAAACACACCCTTCACAACAAATGCCTACCCAATTCCCTGGGCAAACAAGCATAGACCTGAACTAGCTATGCAGCCCAGAGGGTCCCCTGTACCACATGATGAACACTCTCATCCGGAATCACTTCCAAACATACACAGCTAACTTGGAGCTGTCTATCAAGAATCAATTTGGAGTGATCAAGACAAAGATGAATGATCTGTCCAACAAGATAGAATTCAACAGCAAACAGATTGCTCATCTTCAAGGTCAAATCTCCCAACCCTCAACCTCTAAACTTAAACTTGATGAATCCAAAAAGGGGGAGAAAATCTGGGAACCTAAGGAGTCATTCCAAGCCAGGATAAGGGCAAGAGTGGCCATCCTTGAAAGAGATCAGAAGGATCAAGCCAGGAAAGAAAAACTGGCCAAACAGTTTGGTGTCTCAGTGGAAGAGATTGAAGCCACAGAAAAAGAAGATGAGACCCAAACCTCTGAAGAATCCCTAAGGCATAATGAAGAAACTTCTGATGGCAAAAGTTCTGATGAAGAATCAGAAAGTACTGAAGACAATCCTTCAGTAGTTGACAAACCATCAGCAGTTGTCAACCCATCAGAAGTTAACACTTCCAAACCTCAAACTGCTGACCCTTCCAGAACCACTGCTCCCATTCAACCAACATCTGATCCTATCAGGCCTACAACAGTTACAACAATGACTGTACTAAACCCTTCTCCTATCTTTCAATCAGCTGAATTACTAGAGAAGAGCTTAGTTGCAGCCAACAAGAAGGCCAGAGAAGATCTGATCTGGAAAACTCTGGAAGAAAGGGATGATCTAGACTTAAGCCATGAAGAAAAACTTCAGGCCTATGAAGCTGAACTACAAAGGCAGGCTAGCCTTGATGAGATTGCTGAACAAGACAAAAGACAACAACTGGTGTCTTACATCACAAAGAACAGCAAAACTAAAGCCTACACACTCAAGGGACTCTATATGCAAGAGCTGACAAGAAGAGCACAACTGCTTGCAGACAAACTGGCCACAAGCAATGAAGGAAAGGCCAAGAGAGCCCAGATGATAGAAGAATTAGTAGCAGAGGGCTATGGTTCAAAAGCCTTAGTATCCAGATGGAAAGAAGAAAGACTGATGGATACTTACAGAAAATACAAGGCTGCCAAGGCTGCAAATCCAGAGAAGTTTCAAACTGCTGATCCTTCAAGATCAGTAGTTAGAACTTCTGGTGTATCAACAAGAAGGCCTGCTACTCAATGAAAGAAAGCAGAGGACAATGTCAAAACTGATTTCAAAATGGTACTACTTGAAGGAAGTTCAATAGTCCATTCAGATTTTGACATTGAGGAGAAACCTCTGTTAGCACAATACAGGGATCCTTCCACTTTTGCCTACCAAATCCAAAAGACCATCAAAGAAAAGATGCATACCAAGGTAGTGACTGAACACCATCTCCCAACTATTCAGATGCCTGATATGCAACAACAACAAGGAAGAGACTCCCACCCGAGGTTAACTGAAACAGAAAGCATCCAACACTCAGGACCATCAACCCAAGGGACAAGTCTGGTTCCCTATTCCTCTGACTTTAACAAGTCAAAGGTACCTATCATCAGATGGTCACTTACTGATAACAACTCAGTATTGTTGACAAGAAGAGACCTCTCAAGCAGGGCTTACAAGAAGATCAGTGATCTAAAGAAACTGTCAACACAAGACCAGCTCACAATTCAACATCTGGAACCACAGAGAGGATCTCTATCTAATGGACAGTTAAACCAGCTCAAAAACACCATGTACAAAGAGATATGGAAGATTGTTCAAGACAGAAGAAAAACATAAGGAATTAGTAATGTTTTGGCTTCATCAATTCAGGGGGAGATTGTTAGGACAAAGAGGATTGGTGAAACCACTTTTGGAAAACTTAGTCTAATTCACTTCTGTCATTTTGGCTAAGTATAGAAGTACTGAAGAGAAAACAAGAAACTGTTGAAGAGAAGATATGAGAAGTGCTGAAGAAGAAACTTCATCAGAAGTTCTGAAGTCCAAACCAGAAAAGTTCACTTCAGAAGTACTGAAGACAAACTACTCATCAGTAGTTTGTCATTCATCAGCACTTAGCATCATATATTTTCCACCGCCTTTTGCATCAGTAGTTTTATTGTTTATTATTACTTTTAGCTGTATTTGATAGCTTCAATGTTGCAACTTGTGCAACTTGTTTCTGATGTTTCTGTACTTGCTTTTTGGGCAAGATACATGTATGTAAACGTCTATAAATAGGAGGCTTCAACCTTCTATTTTAGACATTGATTTTAATAGAAAAATCCTTCAAACACTTTCACTGTTTTATTCCATTTCAGTATTTATTGTGAATCTGTCTAAGTATCTAATTCTCATTTACTGCTTAGATTCATAATAAATACTTGTCATTATTAGTTTCAATCATCAAGGGGGAGTAATAACTCTTCCTAAGTATAAAAAGTGTTGCTTTAACTTATACATTCCGCTGTGCTTATAATCTGATATATAAGAGCTTGCTAAACACTTAAGTGTCAAGATAGCAAGTTCTTACTTAGCAAAAGAGCAAACTGATCCAACAACCTTCATTTGTTTCATCCAACACAATAGGACTTTTTGTCCTTTGCTCCTCCACAGATTTATTTAGACTCTCAGACTCACCAGCCACAGTGGCCTTGGGCGTGGTGCTCTTTACAGTCTCACTATCAAAATCCCATCTCTCATCTTCCTGTGTCTCTTCAGAATCGACAGACACTTCATCGACTAAGTGTAAACCATTCTTAGCTACACTCTTCTTTCTCCTTGAAACCTTCTTCTGAGCGGGTTCAGTATCATCTTCTTTCTCTTTACCCTTTCCTGTCTTTGCCCCAACGTTTACGACTTGATGCTTTCTCTTTGCATCAGGATCAACTGGACAAAGAGGATTATCTGGACCTGAATAACTATTATCATGTCTGACCTTATCCTTTCCTGGATCTACATACCCTGGGTTAATCAAATGACTAAACAGGTTCTTGTTAGGTGGTCTTTCATTCAATGGCACACCCTTATAACCCTTCATTCTAACAAGAGTATTGAGGTTCATATGATCCTTAACAACAATCTGGGTAGGATCTCTTCTCAGCTTCTTATGCTTCTTATCAAGTATCATCTGTATAAACCTCGGATAAAGCAAAAACTTCTTGTTCTTCAGGCCTCTAAGTGGTTCTAACATGTGTTCCAGTATCATACCAGCTACATTGAACGGTTTGTTCAATATAAGAGCCACCATTAAAGAACTGATACTTTTCCTCATCACATCATACCCTCCACTCACTGACCCGAATACATGCAACATCACGTGAGCGAGATACTTAAACTCAGGGTATAGCTTCCCTTTATGTAACGAACCATCAGTTATTGGTCCGTTGTACTTTATTCGTAAGAAGCATTTCCTTTGTTCTATCCACGATAGTTCTCTAGGATCTGTTTTCTTCTCATCGTGCAACTTCAATGCCTCACGGATGTCGTCTTCAGAAATAATCAAAAGCTTCCCCTGAATCATACTAACCACAACAGATTCGTTGTTCCAGAAGTCCATTTTTGCATTCTCCCAGAACTCCTGTTGATGATCCTTATAAACGATAGCTGGGGTAGCAAGTGCAACAATCACACGACTTCTTTCCAGGAAATCTACGATGCTGGTGAACTCTTGATGTTTCTTCAGATCACCCATGAACGCACAGCAGTTGTGCACTGGTTCAAATGGTAAATCTTCCATTTGTTCATTTCCAGTAGACTTCTCAGAAGATCCAACAGGAATATCAACACTTTCCTGTTCAAACATTATAAAACTACAAAACAAATCAAGCAAACATGTTAAAAACTGAAAAAAATAACAAAACTTGAAAAAATTTGATTATCAGTTTCTACATTCGACCGTTCGTAGGTTCGAATGTGAAATCATAAAAGTTCGAAAGTGGGAATAAAGGTTCGAATGTGAAAAACATTTTGTAAAATTGTACATTCGACCATTTGTTTCCAGGTTCGACCGTTTGACAATTTACATTCACCCAATCAGTCACATTTGACCGTTTGAATTGGGCGAAGGAGACTGTTCATCTTCTTCAACACCAAATTTTGATTTGGTCTGTTTCAACATGCCATTTTGATTCGAATACATTCTAATGTGACCCATAAATCATTTCCAATGAACAATTTCAATTTTCAACCATTGATTATGTGTTTTCTAATAAAAACTAGGGTTCGAAAGTTTTTAAACATCAATTGGTTAATCTAATTTGATATAAACTCTAATTTTTGGTTATTCTCCACCTAAAACACATAAGCAATGAATCCTGTCCAAAAAGTATTGCAATTATCAGTTTAAAATTAAGGTTTGAAGGCAGTTAGGGTTCAAACACAAAATCAGTGATTAAGGACTATTCAGTTGATGTTAACCTGCAAATGATATGGCAAAATGATCAGTGATTCAAGACGAACACAATGGTATGAAATTTAATACACGGGCAACAAGATCACTTAATCTCAGAATTTTGAAATTTTTTGAAAGTAGAGGTCGAATGTGCAGATATGGTATATATAGGCTCCACATTCGACCGTTTGACTAGGGCGAATGTGAAATTTTTCCACCTTCGACCCTACTTAAAGGTTCGAATGTAGAAAAAGGGTTCGAATGTGAAGAATGTCACATGAACACTCACATTCGACCATTTAAAAAGTACGAATGAGCAGACAAAATTCCACCTTCGACCCAACGAAGGGGCGAATAAAAATTGGAATTTTTGAAAATTTTACCAAATCTCAAAATCGAGTCCCATTCAAAATATTTTTCAACTTTTAAGCATCCGACATTCATTATTTCACATTCAAAGATAACAAAACTCAAATGGTTCATCAAGTTTTAGAAAATCATTATCAACCACCATCAGCTATCAAAAATAAGATAGATATGTAAAATCTTTTTGAATTTTCTAAACTTTTTGTTAAAACACACCTAAAATATTTTTGAGTTTTATATTATTGATGAGAAATATAAAATTCAAAAAATGTTAAGATAAAACAGTAAATGTTTTGTGATTTTCGGTAAAGGGATCATATCAGTTATTGAGAAATCTGATCACACCGTTGATTTTTTGATTTATTATCATTAAAGACAATGTGTGATTTGGAAACTGCTGATATTGTGATCCACATAAACTCACATGCAGACTGTTGTGCAATGCTTTAGAATGATACTATTAGTTATAGTATAAACTTAATTGTCTGTGGTTCCCACACATACAACATACTCCCGTATCAAGAAGTAAATGCACAAAGACTCATTGTAATGCGTGATTATGCTTTCGTCATCTGTAATTTACAAGGTATGAGGCACAGAGGTATACAGGTCAGCAAATCAATGCAACAAAGTAACATGTGCACTCTACCAGGTTGAGGGCTAATATCAATCATGATTTGCATCATTGATTGGATACGATGTAATAGATAATCTTTGATTATCGTCATACATGGAAAGTTCCTCAATTCGGTAACTTTAGGATTTTGCATTAAAGCTCTTTTATAAAGACACCCTGTCTGATCTAGGTCCGTAATTACTTACAGCAGAAGATTAGAGAGGCTATCCCCAGACAACTAATAACATAACGACCCGAAACCTCCGAGTTTTAAACAAATACCCTATCAAACAAAATTACGGTACTAAGACCATATGCCCATGAGGAGTTCATCCACACAACAATTCGTTTTATATGTATGTATCAGGCACACAGTAATAGGTCTACAGAGCCAATCAACACATTACATAGACTCAGACACACGCCTTATATTGCATTACATTTCTTTAGAATGTGTCAAATCCCCACTGATGTACTATCATTTCCCCTTTTTCTCCAGGAAATCATTTTGGGTTTTTCTAATTTTTATTGGTTTTTGAATTTTTCAATGTTTTTGATTTTTCTGAAAATAAATTCTATCTAAGAAAAGTAAAACATATTTTTGGATTTTTGTATTTTTCTAAAAAGCAATAAAAACTGTACTAAAAATGATAAACTGGGGTGGTGATCAGTCCTGGTTTTCTTTAATACCATTAGCTTTTAAAAGATATTCAAATCTTGATTTATTAAAAGCTTTGGTAAAAAGATCTGCACGTTGATAATCAGAGTGGATTTTGACCATATCGATCAACTCTTTCGCATAACAATCACGGATAAAATGATATTTAATCCGGATATGTTTAGCTTTCGAGTGATTCTTGTTAATGCAATTGCGGCTTCATTATCACAGTAAATAGGGGTTTTCAGAAATTGCAAACTGTAGTCCACCATCTATTGTTGTATCCAAAGAATCTGTGAGCAACAGCTTGATGCAGAGACATATTCTGCTTCACATGTGGATAATGCAACTGCGGTCTGTTTCTTGCATTGCCAGGTCACGAGCCTGCTCCCCATAAACTGGCATCCAGCCGTTGTGGATTTGCTGTCTTAGTCACAGCCACCCCAATCTGCATCACTAAAAGCGATTAGGTCAAAATTATCATCATTAGGGTACCATAGTCCTCTCAACGGACAACCCTTCAGATATCTAAGGATACGTTTGACAGCTGCATGATGACTCTGTTTCGGCTTCGACTGATAACGTGCACAGAGACATGTGGCAAACATTATATCTAGTTTGGAGGCAGTGAGGTACATCAGAGATCCGACGATTGCTCTGTATGTAAAAGGATCAGTTAGCTCCCCCTTAACGTCAACACCAATCCCGTGATTAGGTTGTATCGGGGTATCCATCGGCTTTGAACCATCCATCTGGAATCGGCTCAAGACTTCAGAAACATATTTCGTCTGGTGAATAAAGATCCCCGTTGGTCTTTGGTCCACCTGCAAGCCTAAGAAAAACTGCGTCTCTCCCATCGCACTCATTTCGAACTTTTCCTACATAACACGTTCAAATTCTCTGCACAGAAGTTCGTTAGTAGAACCAAAAATAATTTCATCAACATAAATCTGCACTAGAAGCAAGTCATCCCCTGTTCGTTTTGTGAACAGTGTGCAATCTACCAATCCTCGTTTAAATCCTTCGGACAGAATATACGTGCTCAGCTCCTCATACCATTGCCTCGGAGACTAGTGCAACCCGTAAAGAGCTTTGTTTAGAACGTATACCTTTTCCCGGTGAATAGGATCCTCAAAGCCTGGTGGTTGACCTACGTAAACTTCCTCCTTGACCACACCGTAAAGAAACGCGCTTTTGACATCCATTTGGTACACCTTGAATTTCTTATATGATGCGAACGCTAGAAACATTCGGATAGCCTCTAAGTATGCAACCGGTGCATAAATCTCATTGTAATCAATTCCTTCAACTTGATGAAAGCCTTGTACGACCAATCGAGCTTTGTTCCTGACAATCACTCCTCTGTCATCTTTCTTACACTTGAACACCCATTTCGTTCATATATTTTTCCGTCCTGGGGGTAAATCTGTCAGTGTGCACACTCCGAGTTTCTGAAACTGTAATAACTCCTCCTGCATAGCCTCTACCCAAGCGTCATCCAAAAGAGCGTCCTTGTATGTCCCCGGCTCAACCTGCGAAACATAACAAGCAAAAGACCAGTCATTTTGAAAACCTGATTTTTGAATTTTGGCATATAAAGCAAGAGCGCCAAGGTTTTCTGGTGAGTTTGCATTCCTCAGTTGACCTCTTGTCATCACGCTACTACCAGGATCACCAATAACGTGCTCGATCGGGTGAATCCGACGTATCCGAGATTCCGGATAATCAGGTACTTGAACTCCCGTCTGAGTAGTTAAGTTCTCTATGAAATCTAGATCATTACCCACATTCGATGATGAAGCACCATGTGGATTTTGGTTCACTGGTGGTGTCTCTATAGTAGCATTTTGAACAGCTTCACTTGTGACATCATCGTCATCTTCAGATTCCGATGAATTAAGAGTTGTGGAAGCTTCCTGAAATACCTCTTCTTCAGCTACAAGCATTGGTATCATTAGAAGGTGCTTGGGGGTTTATAGTGACCGGACGCACCAACGGTGATGTTACTGTGCTTTCGACCTCGTAATATAATCGTAATACAACTTCTTCAACCAAGCTATCTAGATTGAATGATTCAAAGAAATCCTTGTAATCAAACATCCAGTCTGGACCGCTACCCTGTACATTCTGAGTATATCTTTGTACTTCGACATTAGCCCACTCCTCGACCTGACGAGTTCGTTTGTTGAAAACCCGTTTGAGCGGGGTTGCATATCCAACAAAGAATCCCTCTTCAGCCTTCGGTGCGAACTTCTCAGATGGATTAAGCATTGTACATGGAGCTCCAAACGATTCTAGATACTCTAAGTTTGGCTTTCGTCGATTCAACAGCTCATAAGAAGTTTTGCCAAACTTCTTCACTGTTAAAACACGATTAAGAGTATAACAAGTTGCGTAAATTGCTTCGTTCCATAACATTACTGGAAGATTTGAGTCCGCGAGCATTGTTCTTGCCGTTTCAATTAGAGTCCTGTTTTTGCGTTCAGCGACACCATTCTGTTGTGGGGTATACGGAGCACTGTATTCATGATGAATACCTTTGTTTTCACAAAGAGCGTCCATCTGTGCATTCTTAAACTCCGTCCCATTATCACTCCTAATTCTCTTGATCTTGAGACCATAGATATTTTCCAATCGAGTGAACAGAACTTTCAAATTATCAAACGTGTCGCTCTTATGGTGAAAGCACATAACCCAAAATCTGGAAAAGTCATCGGTAACCACAAGATAGTACAATTCACCAGCATGACTTTTACGTTTGACCGGTCCGAACAAATCCATGTGCAAACGCTCAAGTGGCAGTTCAACGGAATTGACTTTCTTTGGCTTATGGGATTGCTTGTGCTGCTTACCCTTCTTGCAACTCACACACTTGTCATTTAAATGAAAATGTTTAACATTCACGCCTGTGACAAGTTCATTCTACACCAATTGATTTATCTTTCGAAGGTGAATGTTTCACATCCTCCTGTGCCACATGATTGATTCTTTTTCAGTAGCCTTGGAGAGAAAAGATGTGACCTGGCCTTGTGTAGTCATTGCTTTTGACATATTGAGAATGTACAAATTGTTCACTCTCGGCGCCTTTAACATCACCTACTCTTTTGGTAATACAAATCCCGGCTTGAGTGTATAGCAAGATTTGTCATCAAAGTAAACTGAAAACTGCTTATCACAAATCTGACTGACACTGAGCAGATTATAATCGATTTGCTTCACATACAAAGTTTTCTCAAAACTCACTATTCCATTACTGACACTACCCTCCATGGTAATGTATCTACCCTTGTTTCCAGCAAACGCTACATAACCTCCATTAATATTTCTGATATCGAACAGTAGCGATAGATCCCCTGTCATGTGACCAGAAGCTCCACTGTCAATAATCCAAAGACTGCTCATAGGGCCAACTGAAGCTCCCTGCACATATCAAGTAAAAGATTAGATTTTTCGGGGGACCCAAGCCTGCTTGGTCTTGGGTCTTTGAACATTGTGTTTCAAAGATTCTTTCTTACAATCAGATAGATTTGAATTGATATTTTTCTAATCAATTAAATCTTTTTCAGTTTCAGCTTTAACATTTTCATTCTCTTTTGAAGATGAAGCGCCTTGAGAACCCTTAGGTGACCAATGCTGTTCCGAATGTTTCAAGATCCGGATTTGAGATTTTGGGGTCTCAATCGGTTTCTTTACATCATCTTTGAACAAAACTTTCTTGGTTACCTTCTCTGATTTAACAGAGACAGGTCCAACTGTTGGTTTGACAGCAGGTTTAACTGGAACCTGTTTCTTGTCAACAGTTGTGTTCACCATCAGTTTCTTAAGTGATTTTTCAGTTGCTATCCGGTTACGACGATCATATGTTATCGAACGATTATCCCTTCTTTGATAAAAATGATTTTGATTATAAATATGTGGTTGTTGAGGCACACCACGTTGTTGTGGATAACATTGATTATCGACTGGACGTTGATAAGTTTGCTTCACTTCCACCTCGTGCCTTTTGTGCCTAACATAAGGGCAGTGAGCAAGTAAATGCCCTCTCTCACCGCATTTATAGCACGCACGGTATACCTCAAAGTTATTCTTGGCGTTCGAATCAGAGTATGTGGTGATAGGATATTGGTCCTCCACACATTTCCTTCTAAGACTCTCAGGAGCTGGATCCAAAGAGTAAGTTGGCTCAAGAAAACTGTTAGCCTTATTCTTTGGCTTGATGAATTCTGTTACATGAACTTTCGGTTCTTTAGGAATATCCATGTAAATTCTTTCTAAAACCTCTGGAGGTACATCATTTTTTCGCTCATGCTTTGGGATCCAAATGGTACTCTCCTGCCAAATCTTTTCAATCTTTGAATAATTGGCGAATTTGATTGGATATTCCTCGTCAGACATTATCTTATCGGATCCAATCATCCGATAGAAAATCTTGACGGGTTTGTCACAAGATTCATTTTTCTTTTCAACAGGCTTAACTGATTGATTCTTTCTATGAGCGTTAGCCATGGGATGCACAATCTGAGA
This sequence comes from Ambrosia trifida, assembly GCA_028751855.1. Classification (NCBI taxonomy): domain Eukaryota; kingdom Viridiplantae; phylum Streptophyta; class Magnoliopsida; order Asterales; family Asteraceae; genus Ambrosia; species Ambrosia trifida. The sequence goes on along the minus strand of CM054128.1, from coordinate 75,425,761 downwards.
TGGTGAAATAGGTTCGTTAGTAATTATGTGATTTTCATCAGGAATATCACACACCTTCTCAGATTGATCATCCTCAGAATCGGAATCATCTGTTACAGCAACTACACTTTCATTGTTTAGTCCCAAAACTGGTCGAACATCAGAATTTGGGTCTCCCACATTAGAAGTGTTCGACTCATTATCCGATATCGATTCAGACTTGACTGAGCTCTCCGGTGTTATTGAATGTAGAGTATGATTTTCAAATAACACTAGAGATGGGACGACCTTGTAGTTTGCACTACTAGACTGTGAAGGCTCCTCTATTATATGATCAACAACATAAAAAATATGCTTATAACTATCAAGTTTCTTATTTACTTTTTCTGCAAAGCACTTGATGGTAGCCATTTCAAGTTTTGTGTTTTCTAAATCATTGATGTAATTATTTATGGCTAGTTGTTTCAAAGATAAAGTCTTTTTCAGTTCTGAAACATCTTTCTTATAACCATCAAGCACTCTGTTAAACTCTCGTGCTTCTTTTTGATAGGATTGACAGTTGAACTTAGCACTCTCAAGCTGAACCTTGAGTTGCTTATTATCCTCTATTAATTTATCACAAGCATCACAATGTTTATCACAAATTGAATTTGATGTAGATTCAGTACCTACCTGTTTAGGAGGTTCTGTCATCGCCATTAGTGCAAAGTGTGCTTCCTTCCCAGCGAAAAACTTTGAATAATCAATCCTGGTACAGGCTTCATCCACCATGCATGATTTGCGGGTCATCAAAAAATCAGCTTCAGCAAGCAATTGGTCAATATCATCATCCAGTGAGTTAACACTAGATTCAGAATCAGATTCACTCACCACATCAGAATAAGCTGAATCATACTGTTCTGGCACCTTAGTAATCGAATCAAGAATCAAACCAGATTTCTTTTCTCCACAATCATCACTTTCTTCACTCAACTCTTCGGTTTTCACCTCAGACAACTTTTCAGTCACTATCTCTTCTTCAACACATACCGGCTCATCCAGATCCATTGGCTGCACAACACATGCCACATTACCAGTGGTAATCTCCTCAACGCCCAACTGCATACCCGTCCAATCAAAACCCTCGTCTTTCTGTATCACCAAGGCTTGGTTTTTATTATCTGATTGGGTTTGTGTGTTTGGTGTAGAAATAGGAATGATTGTTCGGTTTAGATTTTGTTGTGTTTGATTTTGGTTCTGGTTTTGTGTTGTGGTTTGTCTAGGAGTGTTTTTTGTGAAGTATTTTGACGGTTCTGGTAGGTATTTTGTGGTTGAAAGCTTGAAATATTAGGGCATTGGTAAGATACCTGGTTTTGGGTTTGACGGTTTTGGTAGTTGGTATTGAAAGGATTTCTGTTCCCCTGCTGTGCTGGCTTTGTGCATTCCCTTTTAAAGTGACCTTTCCCACCACAACTGAAACATGTTACTTTGGCTTTGTTGAAGCCATATGTGGTGTTTGGGGAAGTAGAAAGATCAGTTCTTCCAATCTTCTCGATGAATTCGGTAGCTCTCCTCATAACACTAGCAAATGCCCACTGGATATCAATGAGCTCCATCTCTTCTTTATCAATCTATGCGTAGTCTTCACTGGTCAAGTTGTTGTTCCCAATTTTACTCGCAACCAGCCCGTTATAAGAAGCTACCATAGCTGACACCAATGCTACATGTTTCTGTGCAATGTCAACAGTAACATTGTTCAAGTTCGAGGTTTCCAGCACAATTGGACTCTGAGTAGGTTGGGTTTGATTCATCTGGGTTTGGTTCACTTGAGGAATATAGGATTGTTGTTGAGGTTGGTTTAGATTAGCAGAATAACAAGTTGCTTGTTGCATAGGTGAGAATAGTGGTATGAAAGTTGTAGTAGGATATGATGGTGGGGTATAAGATGAAGTTTGTGCAAGGTAATTGATAGGCATTTTAGATGGTTCAACCTGGATAGAAACGCACGCAATGTGTGGTGCAACATTTGAACTAGAACTTGAACCAGCAAGAGATGAAGATGCATTACCATGATATAAATCCGGGTTCTGAGGAATTTGAGCTCTTTTTGCCTTCCTCTTTTCTTCCATCTCCTTGTTCTCAAGTTTCTGAATAAACTCATTGATGGTCCAGTATTGGTATGCATTCTTTTCCTTTAGTACCTCTATATGCTGATTCCAGTATGCTGGCAACACATCAGCAAACTTGTCCACCAGCTCCGACATTGGTATGTTTATCTCATAGCTAGAAAGCTCGGTCAGTAAATGACAATACCTCGGAATCAGCTCCTTCAGCGTCTCATTCCCCATATAGCTGAAGTTCTCAAACTCTTTCCTTAGTTCCTCCATCCTTAACTTCTTCGTCTTCTCATTCCCATCATGCCGATTTCGTAACATGTCCCACAACTGTTTAGATGTAGTGCAAGACCCATACTGATGTAAGAGATCAGTATTAACGGCCTGGGACAGTTGAGAAAACGCCTTCTTTTCAATAGCAAATTTCTTTTTCTCAGCCTCAGCAAGGTTTTCCAACGGAATTGGCTCACCCGTGTTTTCCAAGATAGGAGCCAAATAGCCCTTAGCAATCATTTGCCAAGCTTTCGTTCCCTCTAATCCCATTCCCTCAAGATGTATCTTGAATTTGGTCTTCCATATGTTGTAATCTATCATTTCCATAAGCTTTGGTGTACGGCTTCCACTACCCAACGATAAGTCTTGAATAAGTGTCGAGATAGCGTTGGTAGTGTGAGAATGAACCGCCGCTGCTGCTACTCCCCAATAATCAGCCATCGGTTGTGGTTGTGGTTGTGCAACTTGTTGGGGCATAGAGCTAGTCATCGCTATGTAGTTAATCGGTTGAGATGGTTGACTAGACTTTTGAGCAGCCACCGACCAAGGATCCATGGTTGTCTGCTGTTGTGGTGTTGTAATAGGTCGTGGTGTTGTAGGAAAATTCCACATATTGATCTAAAAATGATTAAAAACGAAACTATTAGAAAAGTTTTATAACAAATTCTACGTTCGACCCTTTGTAATAATCGCGTGGTCGAATGTGAAAATCAAACCACGTTCGACTGTTTGGAAAAACTCGAATGTAGAAAAACTCGAATGAACAATATCAGACTAAAACTTTCTAGGTTCGACCAACTAACACTCCACTTTCGACCAAATAATCCCTGGTTCGACCAAATATTCTCAATTTCGACCAAATCTCCCTAGGTTCGACCCTTCATGTTTGAAAAACGGTTATTCTTTGAAAATCAGTTATTTTGATCAAAAATTTTCAAATGTTGATGAAATTTGATGATTTTAAGCAGGTTTTGCTTCGGATTGGATTTGGAACAAGTTTAACAAAGAGAATTATGAGTTTTATCCATGAAAACATGCTCAAATCAATCAATTTAACACCAAATTCAGTTTATCAATGAAAAACAGAAAGTTTTGATCAAAATTGGGTCCAAATCAGCTGTAATATTATCAATTTGTGTTGTTTGATCCAAACCTAACCCTCGAATTCACAAAAACATGGTGAAATCACATGATTTTGGGTTCAATTAAGAATCTAGGGTTTCTTGGGTTTCAACCTTTCAATCAAAAACTGAATTTTAACGTCTGAAATCATGAAAACCAGCTGTGATTGATTCAAACGACTGTTAGATCATTCAAATCGGTACCATAGCTCTGATACCACTTTGTATGGGCGTAGGATAGTCTAAACAACAAAGATAGTGATCAAACAAGTTCAATTCAGGTGCGGAATCCCTAAATTGATCACAAAATGATAATAAAACTAGCAAAGCATAGAAATTATCATAAACATCTTTAATTCATTCACTTTGATAAAGGATTACACTTGAAATCACAGTTTATAATGATTAAAAGACTTTTACAGACTCAAGAATAAACCGAGAGAAAACACACACAGGGAGGGAAAACAAAATGTCAAAAGTTACAATTCAAAAATCAACTTGACCTTATATAGGCCTGCACATTCGCCCATTTGTGTTGGTCGAATGTGCAGGTTCGACCATTCGTTATGGTCGAACCAAGACATTACATAATCTAAGTTCTACCTTCGACCTCCCTGTCTTCCTTCGACCCATCTGTTCCACCTTCGACCATTCAAAGCTACCTTCGACCATTCCATGTTCCACATTCGACCAAACGACTGTGAACAAAACTTTTGTTATCCGAAATCCAATAGCATTAGTCGCATAATATGCATCTACAGCTGATACGTAGCTCTAGCTTTTTTAAGTCCGAAAGGCATCTTTCGGTAGTAGAATAACCCTTGGTTCGTGTGGAACGCTGTCTTTTCCTCATCTTCCCGGGCCATCTCTATCTGATGATAGCCCTTGTATGCATCCAAGAAACATTTGAACCGGAAACTTGCTACCGATTCTACCTTCGAATCGATTTCGGGGAGGAGATAGTGATCTTTGGGGCATGCCTTATTCAAGTCTCTGAAATCCACACACATTCTCCATGATCCATTTGCTTTTTCTACCATTACTGGGTTCGATATCCATGAAGGGTATTGAACCGGCTTCATGATTCTGGCTTCTATTAACGCTTGAACCTCCTCTACCACAACCGTGTTCCGATCGGCAGCTAGCGCCCTTCTTTTCTGGACGATCGGCCTGCAATGGGGATATACATTTATGTGGTGTTCAACAATGTATCGGGGTATTCCCGTCATATCACTTGGGATCCACACGATCACGTCTAGGTTGTGCCTCAGGTACCGATACAATTGCTCCTTGCATTCGGGGCTTAAAGTACTTCCAATGGTTACGAACTGATCGGGATATTCGGGATTGATCTGCCACTTTTCTGGTGCTCCTTCGGTGTCTGCAAACCCGATTTCCGGATACTGGACAAGGGTGCTCATCATAGCGATCCCTGCTAGGGTGGGGAACTTGATCAACCCATGTTTGCTGGATGTGACAATCCCAAAGGTCCGGATACCAGGCCTTCCGATCAACATGTTGTGTGGGGTGCTTCCCGCAATTACGATAAAGTTCAACAGTTCAACCCTTTTTTCTGGCTCTTCTCCTATTCCGACATAATGTTGTATTTGCCCTCGCGGAGCCACTTGTTCTCCTGAGAACCCCACTAATGGGTAATACACCGGTATAATCCCCTTTTGCATGTATTCGGGCAGCTGTAGGAAACAATGCTCATACATTATATCAGAAGCCGCTCCTTCATCTATGTAGACCCGATGAATCAACTGGTCTCCTATCGTAACCTTAATGATGAGACGATCTTCTTTGGCCTCGTATGGCTTGATCGATGGGAAATGGATGGGGACTTCACTCCAATGCATCGTCTCTCCTTCACTTTCATAGAATACTTTGTGACGTTTCAACGCCACGGTGGGCCTCACAACTAGGATGGCCTTATCCGTCTTTCCATCACCTTTCCTTTTCCGATTCCTAATATCCTTGATCAGATGATCTAGTTGCCGTGTCTGCACGACCTCTTTGATTTGTTTCATAAGTTGAAAGCACTCGTTCGTATCGTGCCATTTTCTGTAACGAATAGGGTGGTTTAAACTTGACATTTGTTTCCGTCACCAGGATCTCTTGTGGAGTCTTTATTATTTCCGTGAAGACGAACTCGTTTCTTCCGAAACCCCTTGTCCGATCGTCTCGTCCTTTCCGGTCATTTGGGGACCCTTTATCTCCCTCAGAGTGGAAACGCTTTTGAGGGAACTGATCTTTCTTGTGGAACGTCCCTCTTCGGGGCTGATCCTCCGGTTTTCTTTGAAAATCGATGGCTTGGACCGCCTCCTTTCCTCGCACAAAAGCCTCTGTTCGTTCTATAGCCTCTTCCATCGTTGCTCGAACCCGCGCGTTCAGATTCTCAACTAGCTGTTTCGTTCTGATGCCGTGTAGAATGCCAGAGATTCTCATTTTCTCATCCGCGCCTTTTACCTGTAGAGATTCCTCTATAAAAAAAGCCACAAATTCCTTTAAGCCTTCCCCCTCCTTCTGTTTGATGTTATGCAGCTCCACTTGGTCCTTCATGTGTCTTCGTTGTTGTCGGAAATGCTCTAGGAATCGCACCTTCAATTCATGAAAACTGTCGATGCTTCCGGAGGGGATGCCGTTGAACCAGACCCGTGCAACCCCTGAAAGGGTCTGCACAAACATGTGGCACTATGTGGGCATCGGCCACCCCTCCATATGGGCCACGCTGTCGAACAACAAGATATGGTCTTCGGGGTCGGCTGGCCCATCATAGATCCTTACGTTCGTGGGCATCTTTATACGGACGGGGGGTACAAAGTCGGCTATCCGAGGCGTGAACTTGGAACCTTCAGGCGGTCGGTAGGGTAGACTGAGGTCATTGCCTCTCATAAATTAAAAATCCGCAAAATTGGCATGCGGTTCACTTATTTGTCTGAGCTCACACCATTTTATGCGTGGTAGTTCACCTACATTATCAAGTTAGTGTTAGTCTCTAAGAATGCCTTATCTGATGGTCTTGGGAATATTTATTTTTTCGTATGTGGTTGTTGAAGTAAGCTGATTAACGGTTATTAGATGGCTGATTCGGAAGCAGAGAATACTTCCGAAGGTCATTAATGTCCTTAAATGCATGCAACCACCGAGCATTTATAGGGTTACGAAGGCTGCGCATTAATGAAGGGTAATGATTCGGTCGGCGTGAACAGTGAAAGGTGTCACTGTAGCCGTCATCAGGGTATAGGTTTTATTATTATTTAATATGTTGCGGCTATATACCGGTGGATAATAGCCGCTCTTATTTTGTCCGATGGTCAATGGTTGCCTCGGTTTTGTCCAACAGTCCATCGTCCTTTGTCCTGTGGTCCGTCTGATTTGTCCTTTGTCATGGCAGTCCGATTCTATATTAGTCCCTTTGGTTAGTCTGTTGTCTGGCTGGATCGGCCTTTTAGTCTATGATTATGGATCGGCTTACTGATCTAATTATCGGATCGGTATGGTCGTATTTTATTATTAGTGAGTTAATTAGGAGTTGATTAGCTATTATCTTGTGATTATTCATCCTATGTTATCAGTGGTTTACCCATTAATGTGTGGTAAATTAAATTGGAAAACAAACTTGAATGTTTCCAATGTTTTTCATGGGCATTTCCCATACAAATGAAACCCTAAGAACTTCCAAATGCACATGCGATGAGCCTCATTGAAGGAAAGAAGTTCATCTTCCATTCCATGGGTTCACTTAGACTACCCGTTGTCGCTCAAGGTGAGCGGAGGTTTTATCCTATTAAAACGGGACAACTAGGCGCTGACATGGCACTGGCTAAAGTGTCAATCCTGCTCACTTGATCTTGTTGTGGCTCAAGGTGAGCGAGGACTTTATCAAGTTTTTTATTTATTTTTTATTTATTTTTTTATTTTTATAAAATATTTCATTGCATCAATATTAAAATAAACACTACATAAAAAAACATAAAATGACATCACGTTCCATAACATCAAACCATTATTTAAAAATATAAAGTAAATAATAGAAAGACGACAATATAAGAAATCGACCTCTCAAAAGTCTCCAAACCTCAAGTCTCGGGTAGTTATCATTGTGTATGGTTCGGTATTCGCTACGAGCAACTTCAATCAACTCATCATCGTTTAAACCCAGGTTCTCGTTCACCGCATTTACATAGAAATGTTCAAATATGGCGCACTTCGCCTTTAAAGAACAATATTTTCCATATATCGTGTCAATTGGACGATGGTTTTCACCCATTTGTTGATTGAATCTTGTGACAACCGCTCGCCAAAAACTTTGGCTTCGCACGAAATCTCCTTGCTCTTGAATACGAATATAACTATTGACCAAGGCGAGTTCTTCCTACACAGTCCACAGCGGTGGTCACACACGGTCTAGTGGGGCCGGGATTGGATTTGGATTTTGAATTTGGTTTGCCATTTTTGATCAAGTGGAAGATAAAAAATTGATAGATAATATTTTTGGAACACTTTGCGCCATATATATATATAGGACTAGTCTAACGGCCCGTGTAACACACGGGGTTGAAAAATTATATCATACATTATTCTACTAATACAAATAAAGTCAGAAACTAATTCATGCCTACTAACAATTATGGGTCCTAATAAGAAATAAAATGCAGTAATTAATACGGGCCTAATACACATTGTTGGGCCAAAATCTAAAAAAAACAGACCAAAAACAATTTTAGACCATTAAAACATGAAGACCAAGAACAACTTTAAGGCAATCGCTTCTTATAACTCTTAATTAGGTGTACTATTTCATAATTCAATCAACACACACATCTGTCTTTGTGTGTGTGTGTATATATATATATCATATATATGTATGTATCCATATAAATTGTTGGGCCTAATACAAATAATTGAGCCTAATAAGAAATAAAATCTCAAAATTAATTCAGGCTTAATAAACATTATTGGGCTATATCCAAAAGAAGTCCAAAAACAAATTAAGGCCTATAAACATTAATGAGCCAAATCCATAATAAAACTACTGAAGAAGAAGTTACAACCTCTGAAAGCTTAACTACTGATGGTTTAACTCCTGATGAAAATCCACTGATGAAAAAACCTCTGATAATGAACTACTTATGAGGAAAGGAACACTTCTGATGACTAAACTTCTTAAAACATGAACTACTGATAATAAACTAACGACTTATTTGGTTTCAATTTATATCCGTTAAATACTTGAGTATACGTTTACAATTTTAGTTATTTATCAGATAAATTTGTCATATATATGCTCTATGTTTAATAATTGTAAAATATATTATGATAAATTTTATAAACTTCTTAAAACAAATAATAATTTTATTATATAAAAAAACGTAAATTAACTTTCTTAATTTATAATGAAATACTCAATATGAAATTAAACAATACCAACAGTCGCTTTCAAACATGATCTCTGTACACTTCTTTGATCTAATCAAGAAATTAATAGCTACAACAAAGATAATGATCATTATTATTGAAAATCGTAATTGTCACTTCATCTTCCTTACACGCGGCTTATTTATATCTATATATAGCCTTCATAATCTAAGAAATGACAAAGCAAACTAACACACACAAAAAAAAATACACAAACAACAAAAACAAAAACAAAGAACAAAAAATGGAAAACGTTGTCCATTGGCGTTTCTGTCCCTTCAACCGTAGGTATTTCGTCACCCTATGCGACACCACACGCTTAGTTTTTGGCTCTAGAAAAGCCATTATGGAAATGGGAGAAGACTTCCAAAGGGAAATATATCAGTTTGGGCTGACAATGGGGTTGCCCTGCTATGAAGAAACAGACTCATCAATAAATTAGTTGAGAAGTTTGGAGTAGATGTTTATGATGAATATATGGAGATATTTCATGTGAAAAGTTGGTTTTTCATTGAGAAGTATAATGTTTTAAGTGTGGAATTTAACAATGGTAATCATCAGTATTACACAAGAGATGAAATTGAAAACACAAATGATGTGGACTTCCTGGAGGAACTCAACCAAATACGAATGATAACACCAGAAGAACCACAACAATGCTAAATGTCGAACAAATAATAGTTTAACTCCTGATGACATACTTCAGATGCAAATAATTGTTCTATGGAGGTCCTAAGTAGTTTAACTCCTGATGAAAGACCTCTGATGAGAAAACTACTGATACTTTCTTTTACTGATGAGGAAAGCAAAGCCTTTGATCAATAAACTTCTGATTTTAAATTCGGTTAATCGTTTTTATGGTTGTTATAATATATTTAAGAAACCTTTGGTTACTTGATGAATGTAAATATTATAGAACTTAGTTAAGTAAAAAGCTACTTGCCATTATGATGAAAATATTAAATACTGATTTTTAGACTTACAATGCTCTACTATCTATACGATTTTTTAAAAGAACAACTCTGTTTTTTGGTAGTAAAAAATGCATGAAAAATTGTGATAGAAAGTTTTTGTTCTTTTTAGTGAAACTTATAGATTAGAATATTTTGAAGATTATTTATGTCTTTGCATTTAATTTTATTTCTATATCAACATACACATACATATTATACAATACATATATAAATATATATATATATATATGTGTGTGTGAGTGTGTGTGTGTGTGTCTTTCAAATGATGCAAGTACATCACTTAATTTAATATAGAAATTAATAGTCACAGTAAATATTAATGATGATTATTTGGAAAAATAAATTTCAACATTTTACTCAAGGTCTATTTAAATGTATCTAACCTTCATTCGTTAACATAACTCAAAACCCAACAAAAAAAAAAAAAACAAAACAAACACACAAACAAAAACAAAATGGCAACTGTTGGACATTGGAGATATTGCCCTTTGAACCGTAGATATCATGTAACGCTAGACTAGGGGTGTACAAAAAGCTCGCGGCTCGCTCGAAACTCGCTCGAAAAAAGCTAAAAAAAAAACTCACTCGAAAAGGCTCGTTTTGTTTTCGAGCCGAGCCGGCTCTTTTTGTAATCGAGCGGAGCTCGAGCCAGGGGTGTTTAGCTCAATGGCTCGACTCAGGCTTGTGTATGTGTAATTAATATATAGATGAAAGTAATATATTTTGGCTCTAAACGCAATTCTAAAATTCAAATTTTGAAAGCCACGCTAATACTTCATATCCACCTCACTTCTTCATAATCCAATAAACCCTAACTTAGAAAATAAAAAAATATACATGTATATGTGTAATTTTATTTTATTTTTTCTTTGTTTTTTATTTTGTAAATATTTATAAAAAATTATAAAAAAATAACGAGCTGGCTCGAGCCAGCTCGAGCTCGGCTTGAACATTTACGAGCCGAGCTCGAGCTCGGTTTTTCAGCTCGACCAAAAAAATGAGCCGAGCCGAGCTGGCTCATTTAAGTTCGAGCTCAAGCTTGAGATTAGCCTGGCTCGACTCGAATCGGCTAGTGTACAGCCCTACGCTGGACAACAACACTCGTCTGGTGTTTACATCAAGAAAAGCGATAATGGAAATGGGTGAAGAATTTCAAAAACAAATGTATGATTTTGGAATCTCAATCAGGTACCCGTGTGAGAAAGAAAGAAAACTAATAGCTAAATTGGATGAGAAGTTTGGTGAAGTCGAAGTGTTTGAAATGTTTTATGTGGTTCGTTGGTTTTATGTTGAGAGTTATCATCTTGCAAGTGTGGAGTTAAGCAATGGCCGTTATTTGTTGGTCACAAAAGAACAAATTCAAAACTCCAATGATATCAGCTTCTTGGAGGAGCTTGATCATGTAGGGATGCAGAACGGGAGAATAACCAGAGCCATGCTGAATTTCAAACACCAGATCCGTGAAAGAATCCTGGAGCTAAGGGAGGAAGAGGAAATGGCAACATAAGAATCATCAGATTTCGAGTTTGATGATGACGACAATGATGATGAAGCTTAGTTTATAAGAGCACTCACATCCCATCCACTAAATGTGTGTGAGTGTGTCCACCAAATTATATGGGGTAAGTGTAGGTGGTTGTGAGTAGAGGAGAGAGAAAATATTTGATGGAAGCAGTGTTCCACCCTAAATATGAAAAGCTACTGTTCACACCTATATATATTTTAATATTTTGGCATGTAGTTGTGAGTGAGGAGAGAGAAAATGTAATGATAAAAGTATGAAAAATTATTATTATTTTAATTAGGAGAGAGAAGATTTAAGGGTGAAGTAGTGATTTTTAGTATAATTTGATGGATGGGATTTGGTGTAGGGGATGTGAATGCTCTAAGTATGTTATTTTATAACTATCTACCTAATGTCCTTTGCTTTTTTATGTTTTCAATATGTTATATGCAACTTTATTTAAAGTTTAGAAAAATTTTTATTTTGTTTTATAATTATTGAATAATCGTGAACTCATTATGCTATTTGCTCTATTGGTATTCATATTAGGTTAGTATTTTGCATGTAAAGAAAAAGGTCTAATGAATAAAATTCTGATGAATATAAAGAAAAACGCCTGATGAATAAACTTCTGAAGACATAAACTACTGATAATTACGTAACTTCTAATGACAAACCTATGATTAAAAATAATCTAATACTAACTTAATGGTAACAAAAGAAAAACTCTAATGAATAAAAGCGATTGAAATGACCAAATTATCCATCATTAAATCAAGTAAATGACCAAAATAACCTCACATGAGATGCACATTGTGGTAATAATAACCGTCGCTTTCAAACATATATCCAAATACACTATATTTATTTAATCTAGAAACTAATAGCCACAACAACTTACTCATCATTATTATGGGAAATCCAACTTGTCACTTCAACTTCCTACATGTGATTATTATCTATATATAATCATCACATCTAAAACATAGCACACATACACCCAAGAAAACACATACATCAAAAAACAAACACCCAAACAACAAATGGAAAGAATAGTCACATGGAGATTCGACCCATTTACCCGACGATATGACGTCAATCTGAACGACAACACAGGGCTAGTCTTTGGTTCAAGAAAATCCATTATGGAAATAGAGGACCAGTTTCAAAGAAGAGTCTATGATTATGGAAGAACAATCCCACGTCCATGTTACCAAGAGAGAAAGTTGATATGAAATTTGGATGAAAAGTTTGGGGTAGAGGAAGGGATGGAGACATTTAGGGTTGTCAGTTGGTTTTTGTTCAAAAATACAAAGTTGCAATTGTTGAATATAGCAATGGTCTCCATCGGTTGATGACAAAGGATGAAATCGAAAACTCCAACGATGTAGATTTCTTGGAGGAACTTGATAACATACCGATGTCCAACACCAGAAGAACAACAACCATGCATACCCTTGAATACAACATTCGTACAAGAATCAGTGACTTGAGGGAGGGAGAAGAGGATTCAATGGTGGAGGCAGAGGATTCATCAGAATTCGAGATGGATGATGATGACAATGGGAATTTCTAGTAATTTTCTTTTTTTGATTAACATACGTTTAGTATCTATGTTTAATATCTAAGTATTAACTTAATATACTCTATGTTTTATATGTATTAAATATGTTTTCATGAAGTTTATTAAGGTTAAGTAAAACTTCATATTTTGTTTTATGAACTTTGAATGAATCCTTTTGGATTATGCTGTATAGTTTCTTACTTTTGATATTTCATCAGTATTTTGGATTATTATGATCGGAATTTGCATTTATGTTCTGTTTTAGTGCAAGAATGTTATCATCAATGTTGATGAAAATCAAAACGGCCTTTGATGAAAGTATTTAGAAACTGTATGTATTATTTGTTTAAAATTAACTTTAAGATCAAAGCACATAAAAAAATCAACCACCAAAATAACAATACATTCAAACACTTTTTTCGGTATAATTAAGCACCAAATAAAACACAAATCCTAATGTTTCAAATCTAACAACCTATGAAAGACAAACTACTGATTAGCTAAGCTACAAATGATTTAACTCGTGTGGAAAAAACTCTGATGACAAAACCTCTGATACCGAACTACTGTTAAGAAAAGCAAAGCGTTTAATGATTAAACTTTTGAAAGAATAAACTACTCATAAATAGTTACAAACCTCTGATGACAAAACCTCTAATACAGAAGTACTGATAACAAAAGAAAAAGGTCTGATGAATAAACTTCTGAAGATATAAACTAATGATAATTACTTAGCTCATGTTTAAAAATTTCTGATGACAAAACCTCTAATACCGAAGTACTGATAACAAAAGAAAAAGGTCTGATGAATAAACTTTTGAAGACATAAACTACTGACACATTAACTAACATTACAAAAAATTTAAATCATAATTCATTACAAATTTTGAAATACTTCTTTATAAATGGGAACACCAACTTTCAAAACCAACATATGGTTTGGCAGACCTGAAAATTTTATTCCATTTATAATATCAGGTGAATATAAACTTTCATCAAAACCCTCATCAACCGTTTCTGTAGGGCAAATGCTATCTGAACTCAAGTATTCTCTTTCTTCTCCAGGAAAAATTGACAGCAACCGATTGTTTATCTCTTGAACAACATCATTTTTGGGAGCGAGTATTGCCCTTTCATGAAAATAATTTGAATTACTTAAATTATTCAAAATAGAAGGATAAACAAACTCAATGAGCCTTGATATTGGATCATCGGAGTCTTGAATTAGAAGATCTTGTGGCATCTCAATAATTGCATCACCATCATTCATACCACTCAAATTACCTTCACCTATATCCAAAAGCCATTGTGCAAACCTTTTGGTTTCTTCAATATCAACTAAATTGTTTGTCGAGGTCAGGCAATGATTTTTTGTCAATTTGAGCACCTTGCCATTTCTCCAAATATAAGATGAATTATAGAGGAACTTACAATTTGTTGTCTACTTCCATTTCGAACCACATGTAGAATTTGTCTAAATTCTCCCCCCAAAACAATAACTTTTCCACCAAATGGTAAATCAGATGAATTAGAAGATGTGGATGAAAAATGTCTCTTAACGATCTATCCAAAGCTTCAAATCCATGTTTATGTACCATAGGTGCCTCATCCCAAACAATAAGTGATGCTCTTTTAACAAAATTGAGAGTTCACTATCTGGCTTTATGTGACAAAATGAGTCCTCAACACAATTCACTGGAATGTGAAACCGTGAGTGGGCAGTCCTACCTCCTGAAAATAAAAGAGACGCAATTCCGCTTGAAGCCACATTTAACACCACCTTTCCTTCAGATCTTAGAGAAGCAGATAACGTCTTCCAAAGATACGTTTTCCCTGTGCCTCCATAACCATAAACAAAAAATATGCCTCCTTTGTCTTTTGAAACATCATTCATGATTTCTATATAAATATTTCTTTGCTCTTCAGTCAGGGAATGAAAAAGATTTTCAAAATCTTGCTTTAACAATTCTTTATCATAATGTAATTCTTCATTTAGTAAAGTGTTACTTAATAAAGATATGGACTCTTCGTCAGGAAAAGGCATCATGGGAAACCTTCGAAGACTTGAGTTATTTTTAAGTAAACACATTTCAATTTCAAACAACGTATGGTTGTTTATTTGATCTTCACTAAGTATCAAACCTACAAAGTTCAAAACATTCAAATTAAAAATAATCAAATTCTAACAAAAATAAGTCTACTTAGAAGAAGAATATTGATATAAAAATATAAATTTCTTACCTGGATTTTACAATCGCTTGTTATGTAAAATGCCATCACATAAGTAGTTCCATGTTTGTTCCCATACAAATTCAGGTCGGGAGATACTATCTGACATTAACATTGTAGCAAATAAAAATTTTAGATAATAACCAGAACCTGTGAAAGTTGCTTCCGCGATTGCATCTATGTACTCTTTGTCATCATCCAAAAGACCATATTCATAACATGCATCCCTAAATTTAGGAAACCGTATACCGTTTACGGTTCTAATTTCTTCAAACGATTTAGGGCCTTTCACTTTGTTCAACCAAATCCTTAAATAATATGCCTCACCAAGAGATGGAGGAACAGAATAAATTCTACCAATTGAAAAACCTCTTTCCCTTTGTTTCCATTCTCTTGTGTCATCTTTCCTAACAAACTTCGTAGGGAATTCGACATAATTTAGTGTTCTTGCTAATTCAGAATTTTTATTGCAGTTCATCCACTCCAAAAACATCGTCGCAGAAACATAATCTTTATTTAACACCTCATCTAAGTCATCGTATGAGTCATATATGACTTGTTGCTTGTCCGGAAGATGAAAAGGAAGCCGAATAACTGAAGGAGTCCTATACTGAACATCATAAGATAAAATCCTCCAAGATGCTTCACAGCTGAAATATATCTACAACTGTAGTAATCTTTTATTTCATCCACAGACTCTTGATGGTCATGCTGTTGATTGCTTTGTACAAATGAAATAGTTGCCCTATCATGACCTTTATTGATATATTTAAACAAATACTTGATCGAACCCGCCTGATTACACCACTCAATATTGATATGTGCCTGATATCTTTTCAAAAGAACTTTATTATATGGAACAACATATCTATTATCTAACTTCACACCTGATTTCTCCACAAACAAACCTCAATTCCTTCTTCTATATTCCGGAAAACTATCTAAGTCTATGCATGTGTGTTCCTTGAATGCTTTAGGAAAGTGTTTTGAAGATTTTCCATCCACCATGCAAGAACAGCTTGGATTTTCACGACCGCATGGACCATGAATCATGTATGTACTCACAAGAGAATACAACAAAGGATCCTTTTTTCTATCTGCTATTTCTGCTGAAATAAGTGGATCAATATACTCAACCGTTGGAAGTTTATAACCAGCCTCCATAAATAAGCAAATATGAGCATGAGGCGAACCTCTCTTTTGAAACTCCACCGTATATACAACTGTTAAAGATACAAAGAGAGAAAAAAACACATCTTTAAAAACATACAAATGTAATTGTGGAGGAATGTTTTGTCAAAAACAAGTAGTTTAATCAAACAAGTCTACCAATTTAGGTGCGGAATCCCTAAATCAGTTACGAAATGATAACAATATGAACAAAACATGCAAATCACCTTTTAAGATCTATTTCATTAATAAACAATATTGATTAATCTTACAAAATGTTGTTTACAATGAAATAAACACTTTTTAGAAAAGCTTAGAACACTAGAGAGAGATACAGGTCGAATGGGAAACATAAATGACAAAAGTTAACATTAAAATCAAAATTTCAGTTTATATAGGACTGCACATTCGCCCCCCGTAAGGGTCGAATGTGCAGGTTCGCCCCTTTAAATGGGCGAATCAGCACACTGCAATTCAGGCTTCCATCTTTGACCAGTATATCCCACCTTTGACCATTATCAGCCACCTTCGTTCCTTCTAAAGTCACATTCGACCCCACGTTTACACGAAAACAGAAATGAATGTGCAATCCAATAGCACTAGTCGCAAAACGTGCATCAACAAACTCCCCCTCGACTATTGCTTGGATTGCCTTCACACTTAGTCCATCTGTTTATTCATCAGCTTGATGCGCAATAATGTCTTTTGGTCTTTGGTCATGACTGGTTCAAAAGTTTGTTTAGGTTTCTTCTTTTCTTTCGTAATCTTCACAAACTTTCCCAGTTTTTTTTCATAGTCACATCCCGCATTAACATCCTAAGCGAAACACAAGCATACCACACGTTGGTATTTCAGAGCTTGTTAGCTATCCTTCTCTTCACAATAGATTGGGTTGTAATACAGCATAATGATGTCTTCGTGTGAGCAATTTATCAACCACATTTGTAACATCGCAAAATTTTCCGCAAAATTTTAATACATAAAAAGCCCTTATATATATATATATATATTTATTACACCTTTATCATTAATATTATACAAATGTACTTAAGTCTTTATTTATCCTAACTCACAACTTATATACATACATAAATGTATATAAATAATAATAATAATAATATGATTCTAAATTCTTTTTTTTTTTCACATACAAGATTTTTTATTTTTTTTTTAAATAAAGCCTTGAGTCAAATAGTCAAAGTACTAGTCAAAGTCTTAGTCAAATAGTCAATTCATCATAAAACCTTACTTTATGGTGTTGACCAATTTTAATGGCTAATTGAATCCAAAACTAGTATAAAAACCCACCTATGACCCATTATACTTTGCACCTCTAAATCGATTGTTTCAATCCGATTAAACTTTCTCTCATACCTTTCTTCTATTGTCTATTACTTTTACACTTGAAGCTTTGATTATAAGCTCTTGTAATTGTCAACTTTGGGGCTACACATATTCTATTTCTCAAGATTTAATACTTTGCTAAGGTGAGTTTACGTAACCATGTTTATGCAATTCTTCATACTTGCAACATTATACTTAAGCAATTCTACATGCATGTCTAGTTGTAAACTTTAATGCCTCATGAACTAGACAGCAACAACAGTTTCAACGAGTTTCAACGAGTTTCAACATTACATAATCATTAGCTATGGCCAAGCCGGCGATACTCAATAATAGATCTATTGGATTGACAATCCCACCCGGATACGTGTACCTCCTACATAGGTAGCGTGGGTGATTGTTATCGTTCCAACATATTATTAAGGTGAACCGTGGATGACGGGATGGACCTAAACTAGTCGGAGGTTTGATTATGTCGATTCAACATATTATGTTTATTCATGTAGACTTAAACTTACGATAGACATATGAATTGCTAAACTTTTATACTTAAACTATTTGCTTGACATGGCTTATGTATTCTCACCAACTTCTAGTTGACCCCCCCATTTTTACAACTCAACAGGAAATAATGATGATTGAAGTCTAGAGAGTTAGCATGAGGAGACAATTTGAAGTTTATGCTTTGTTTGGTTTTTTGATGTATTAGAATTCCATTCAAGACTTATTATGTATTTTCAATTTTGGATTCTTGCACTTTAAATAAATTTCAATTAAAACTTGAATACCATGTGCTACTGTATACTCATTCTTACGTGACACCTCGATGTTTCCGCCATCGGTTGGGTGTTACAGATTGGTATCAGAGCCATGGTTATAGGGAATTAGGTTATTAGAAAAATAATCTAGTCTATAACCATAGGATTATAATCAGTACTTGCTCCTTTTACTTGCAACCCTACTTGTTTCTATTCTCTATCTCCCTCCTACTTCTTATCCATACTTTAGTCCCTACAAGAAGATTGTTCTCCATCACAAGATTTACTCTTAGACTAATAGGAAAAATCCTTAGGTTTAGCCTGAACCACCTTGAAGATCTCGTCGAAGTTCTAGATTTTAATAACGAACACGTGCAATCTGGAAGGGTGAACGCCAGTATTCTGAGTTTTCTGTCTAGGACTGGCATTGCGCATAAATCCCAATCAGACGAGGGACCCGGATGCCTACCTGGGAATTCTCGGGATGAGTGTTCACTTATAGGCTAAATTATGTCTTCATTATGTTATTAGAATCTAGAAGTTTTGATAAGTCAACGTTTTCGTTTATTCGTTTTAATTAATGAATAAATGATTACACTCACTTTCCTTAAACTAAGCTCAAAAATCTCAAAATTTTACAGCTTAAATCAATCTCATTTCATAACCATCCATGGATTTCACAATCACACTTCACCTTACCATCTTAGCCACATTTTAAATATTTAACACCCTACCCAAATCATATAATCTCCATACTATAAAATAAACTCTTTATCAACTATCTTCACATTCACTATCTCTCACAACTTTGATTCTGCTTCAAGAATTTTTCATCATCCTCTCAAGAACTAAATTCATATCCTTCACCTTCTCACACATGAGCTAGTTACCCATGATAACCAAACTATTGAAACTTGATTGTGTGTTGCATCAAACATAATCCTTAGTTATACATGAGGATTTGACTATTTGCCTTATTTGAACATTTGAAACTAGAATTCATGGAATATAAACTATTTACTATAGACACACCTAGAGTCATTAACCTTATCTAGGGCAACTCTATTACAATTTGAAGTTTATGCTTTGTTTGGTTTTTTGATGTATTAGAATTCCATTCAAGACTTATTATGTATTTTCAATTTTGGATTCTTGCACTTTAAATAAACCTCAATTAAAACTTGAATACCATGTGCTACTGTATACTCATTCTTACGTGACACCTCGATGTTTCCGCCATCGGTTGGGGTGTTACAGATTGGTATCGGAGCCATGGTTATAGGGAATTAGGTTATTAGAAAAATAATCTAGTCTATAACCATAGGATTATAATCAGTACTTGCTCCTTTTACTTGCAACCCTACTTGTTTCTATTCTCTATCTCCCTCCTACTTCTTATCCATACTTTAGTCCCTACAAGAAGATTGTTCTCCATCACAAGATCTACTCTTAGACTAATAGGAAAAATCCTCAGGTTTAGCCTGAACCACCTTGAAGATCTCGTCGAAGTTCTAGATTTTAATAACGAACACGTACAATCTGGAAGGGTGAACGCCTGTATTCTGAGTTTTCTGTCTAGGACTGGCATTGCGCATAAATCCCAATCAGACGAGGGACCCAGATGCCTACTTGGGAATTCTCGGGATGAGTGTTCACTTATAGGCTAAAGTATGTCTTCATTATGTTATTAGAATCTAGAAGTTTTGATAAGTCAACGTTTTCGTTTATTCATTTTAATTAATGAATAAATGATTACACTCACTTTCCTTAAACTATGCTCAAAAATCTCAAAATTTTACAGCTTAAATCAATCTCATTTCATAACCATCCATGGATTTCACAATCACACTTCACCTTACCATCTTAGCCACTTTTTAAATATTCAACACCCTACCCAAATCATATAATCTCCATACTATAAAATAAACTCTTTATCAACTATCTTCACATTCACTATCTCTCACAACTTTGATTCTGCTTCAAGAATTTTTCATCATCCTCTCAAGAACTAAATTCATATCCTTCACCTTCTCACACATGAGCTAGTTACCCATGATAACCAAACTATTGAAACTTGATTGTGTGTTGCATCAAACATAATCCTTAGTTATACATGAGGATTTGACTATTTGCCTTATTTGAACATTTGAAACTAGAATTCATGGAATATAAACTATTTACTATAGACACACCTAGAGTCATTAACCTTATCTACGGCAACTCTATTACAACTTGTATGCTATACTTGATACTTGATTGCTTACATGTACATATTATCAATTTGCAATTCATGTGTGTAATAATTGGTACACTTAATCAAACAACTGATAGAGGATGAAGTACTTGCTCAACAGTTAGTAGAGTACAAAATAACCTACTCAACGATTGGTAGAGGTCATCATGCCTGCTCAACAGTTGGTAGAGGCCCTACAACCTGCTCAACGACTGGTAGAGCCTATCATACCTGCTCAACAATCGGTAGAGGTTCCTACTCACTGACTGGTAGAAGTCTTTTTCCTGCTCAATAGTTGGACTCATTTTTGGATACATGGTTAATCATATTATTTTACATGTGTGTCTAGAGTTATAGAAGGACACAAAACCCTAATGTAAGGTAAATTGGTGATTGCGGTCCGGAACGTAATCATGAATTTACAGGTACGTTAAGGTAGTGTGAAATTCTATCAAGGTTTTCGGTAGTTGACCAATTATAAACCTTAGTTATCTGGTAGTTCATTTAGTCTTTCAATAGTCCATCAACTCATTCCTTTTAGGACTCCTAAAACTTAAGATTCTTATTCTCCTTGCTATTTCAGATGAACCTAATCCAATCCTTAAAACTCACACATATCAAAACTCTTAGCCAAATTATTCGAAACAGTTTATTCTGTTACCTATAAGTTTATGTCATGCCTTAACTCGAAACTTCCCAAACCACCCTTGTCCTAATTTCTACCCAATCACCTTCAACCCTGTGTTTTCAATAAACTTCGGGACGAAGTTTCCAAAAGTAGGGGAGACTGTAACATCGCAAAATTTTCCCCAAAATTTTAATACATAAAAAGCCCTTATATATATATATATATATATATATATATATATATATATATATATATATTTATTACACCTTTATCATTAATATTATACAAATGTGCTTAAGTCTTTATTTATCCTAACTCCCAACTTATATACATACATAAATGTATATAAATAATAATAATAATAATATGATTCTAAATTTTTTTTTTCACATACAAGATTTTTTTTTTTTTAAATAAAGCCTTGAGTCAAATAGTCAAAGTACTAGTCAAAGTCTTAGTTAAATAGTCAATTCTTCATAAAACCTTACTTTATGGTGTTGACCAATTTTAATGGCTAATTGAATCCAACACTAGTATAAAAACCCACCTATGACCCATTATACTTTGCACCTCTAAATCGATTGTTTCAATCCGATTAAACTTTCCCTCATACCATTCTTCTATAGTCTATTACTTCTACAATTGAAGCTTTGATTATAAGCTCTTGTAATTGGCAACTTTGGGGCTACACATATTCTATTTCTCGAGACTTAATACTTTGCTAAGGTGAGTTTACGTAACCATGTTTATGCAATTCTTCATACTTGCAACATTATACTTAAGCAATTCTACATGCATGTCTAGTTGTAAACTTTAATGCCTCATTAATTAGACAACAACAACAGTTTCAACGAGTTTCAACGAGTTTCAACATTACATAATCATTAGCTATGGCCAAGCCGGCGATACTCAATAATAGATCTATTGGATTGACAATCCCACCCGGATACGTGTACCTCCTACATAGGTAGCTTGGGTGATTGTTATCGTTCCAACATATTATTAAGGTGAACCGTGGATGACGGGATGGACCTAAACTAGTTGGAGGTTTGATTATGTCGATTCAACATATTATGTTTATTCATGTAGACTTAAACTTACGATAGACATATGAATTGCTAAACTTTTATACTTAAACTATTTGCTTGACATGGCTTATGTATTCTCACCAACTTCTAGTTGACCCCCCCATTTTTACAACTCAACAGGAAATAATGATGATTGAAGTCTAGAGAGTTAGCATGAGGAGACAATTTGAAGTTTATGCTTTGTTTGGCTTTTTGATGTATTAGAATTCCATTCAAGACTTATTATGTATTTTCAATTTTGGATTCTTGCACTTTAAATAAATTTCAATTAAAACTTGAATACCATGTGCTACTGTATACTCATTCTTACGTGACACCTCGATGTTTCCGCCATCGGTTGGGGTGTTACAACATCGGATCAAAAATATGTATCTTCTTGAATTCGTCTCGCCAATCCTTCAGTAAGATAACATCTTCTACGGTTTTCTAATCGTAATACCACCACATTAAATCTTTAGAAAAATGTTGTGGAATCGGCATCAAGGGAATATGTTTCAGTACGGTCGGTGGTTTATACTTCAAAGTCACCTTGTTCATCCCAGTAATCGGATCAATACTCTTCTTTTGAACAATCCTTTTAGGATACTACGGAGTGAACACATCCCATCTCATCCTGCTCTCTCTAGCCATGCGATCTCGAAAATAGCCAACTGCATCATTGTTTACAGTTGCACCTGACAAAGTATGTCGGCAGACGTCGCGTACAACCCAGTAAGGTAGTGTTTTGATATCATGGAATCTGTTGAAGTACAGAATTCCCTTTTCCCACTTACTGCAACACACCTTAGCTGTCTCAGGTATTTCCAACCGAGAGCTCTTCCTTTGAACAATTCGTTGTGAAGTTTGTAAAAGCCTCCCTGAATTCCAGTCTTCGGTAGGTTGGCTTCTTTTTCTTTCAGTTTCCTCAACAAGCTTTTCAGATCGTCACATTGTTCAACATTTGGTTTCTGACTTTCTGAGTTCTTGAAGACTTCATCAACAAATGTCTTACTCTTTTCTCATGCAAGTTTCTCAGCTTGATTTAACATTTCTTCAGAAAATTCAGGAAATGCAGAATCCTGTTTGTCTTTGAAATACACTGGATATTCCACCCTTGTAATATCCTCCATCTAACATCTTCAAAAACTGGTGTATCTCTATCATCAGAGTGATTTCCTGCTTCTTTCTCAGGAATGTTAGGAATCGGATTCTCACTCGTCAATTCTTCAAGAGATTTACCGACTTGTCTAGCCAATCCTTCAAGTATCTCTTTAGAAATAGCTACAGAAACTTCACCATATTCAAGATCAGGATCGTTATACTCAAGCTCAAATCTCATATCATCCGATTCAAATATTTCTGGAAACTTTCCTGTAAGCTCAATCGTCCAAACTTTCTTGGTCAACTTCTGACGATATAACTTTTTGTCTTCATCTGATAAATATCTGATCTTTTCATTCCATAAAATAATGTCATCATCAGTGTTACCACCAGGAGCTTTCGAACTTGATTCTCCTGCATCTTTACTAGAATCTCTCTTTTCATACTTATATTTATCAGTATCATCATCATCATCATCTGTAGAACTGTTATCTCTAGAATAATCTCCAGAAACATCTTTATCATCATCATCCTTCTTTGCAGGAGCATCACTGGCATCCTGTTCTAATTCCTCATCATCATCTTCTTCTTCTTTAGATTCAGATGGTTCAAAACCAACAAGCTCTTCTTCACGATTTTTATCGTCCTCTCCTTCTTTCAACTGAGGAGCTTTCTCATATAGATCGTAAATAAGCTTCCTTAAGCTCTTATTGTCTTTCTTCACTTGTTTGTTCTCGAGTCTGAAAGAAATGTATCTTCTAGTATTTCTCTGTTCATGAGCTAACAACTTTTGATTTTCATCCTGAAGTTGTTTGATCTTTGCTTCTAACTCTTCTTGACTCTCCTGTGAAGATTCAATAATATCCAACATCTTCTTATCATTCTTTCTTAAATGTTCAATCTCTTGCTGTTGCTGGTTAATAATCTTCATCATATCTGCAAGCTTCTGGTTCACTGCATTCATCACATCACTTGATACAGTAACCTTTGGTGTTGAAGCCTCGGCAACAGGAGTCTTTTTCTTAAACTTGTTCAAGACTCTTTCCACAGCATCATTAAAGTCTTCTGTTGGATCAACAGTTTTCTCAGCAATAGATTTTTTCTGTTTCGTTTCTACTGGGATGTTATGGGAGTAGCAGATTTAGAACTAGAAACATCAAGAACTTTCTTTGCTGCAATCAAGATCTTAACTTCTTTCGCTCTCCTCTTCTTTGGATTTTCTATCTCATCTGTCTTTGATGTCTTCTTGTACATGGGCTTCTTTTGTTTTTCACCAACCATCGGTGATCCACTAAAATCTTCTGAACCCATACCAAGACTCAGATATATATCATCCATCACAATTGGACTCTTCAGTCTCTGTTCCTCTAAAGTCTTGTTGAGACTTTTCGACTCACCAGCCACAGTGGCCTTGGGCTTGGTTCGTTTTATAGTATCGTCAGCAGAATCCCATTTTTCATCTGTTTGAGTCTCCTCAGAATCGGCAGACTCTTCATTAAATAACCTTGTAGCTTTCTTTGCCATACTCTTCTTTCTTCTAGATGTTTTCTTTGGAGGTTCAACCTCATCCTCCTTTTCCTTACCTTTTCCTTTCCCACTCTTTGCACCAACATTCACCACTTGTCTCTTTCTCTTTGCTTCCGGGTTAACATGAAACAAAGGATCATCATTATCAGATTCACTGTTCGCATTTCTAGCCTTATCCACACCTGGATCCTTATAATCAGGATAGATCAAATGCCCAAACAGATTCTTCAAGGGTGGTCTTTCATTCTCAGGAACCCCTTTGTAACCCTTCATCCTAATTAAAGTGTTCACACTCATATGATCCTGAACTAGAATCTGTGTAGGATCTTTTCTCAATTTCTTGTATTTCTGATCAAATATCATTTGTAGAAACATGGGATATAGTAAAAACTTCTTGTGCTTCAAACCTTTCAGTGGTTCAAGCATATGATCCAAGATCATCCCAGCCACATTGAATGGCTTGTTCAATATAAGAGCTACCATCAACGAACTGATGCTCTTCCTCATCACATCATAGCCACCACTAACGGATCCAAAGACATGTAACATCACATGAGCTAGGTATTTGAACTGTGGGCACAGTTTTCCTTTATGCAAAGCTCTATCTGTGATTGGTCCATTGTACTTCATTCGGAGAAAGCATTTCCTCTATTCAATCCATGATAAACTTCTTCAATCTCAAGGCTTTCCAAATATCACTCTCTGTAAGTATTGCCAGCTGCCCTTGAATGTTGATAACAATAGCTGTTTGATTATCCCAAAAAGCTATCTTCGCATTCTTCCAAAAGTCTACTTGATGATCTTTGTAGATAATGGCAGGTGTGGCTATCGCGTCAACAACTCTGCTATGCTTTAGAAAATCCACAATACCAATGAATTCAGTATGCTTCTTGACATCGCCAAGAAATGCACAACAGTTATGAGCCTCTTCAAACGGCAACTCTTCTTCCGGCTTCTTTCCAGCAGCTTTGTCAGACGATCCAGCTGGAATATTTGAGTTTTGAGGTTCTGCCATTTGAAATTCTGCAAAAACAAAACATGAAAATTCATTAAAAATGGAGAAAATTAGCAAAATTGAAATTTGGTTTTTGGAAGTCCACATTCGACCCTTCGGTGGTTCGAATGTAGAAAATCCAAGGTTCGAAAGTGAGAAACAAGGTTCGAATGTGAAAAATTTGATTAAAAATGTACATTCGACCTTTATTCCACATTTGACCCTATGAACAAGTCACCTTCGACCGGAAAATCCACATTCGACCTTTCTTAAATGGTCGAACCTGACTGTTCATATGACCAAATGTCCATAATCCAATTTTGACCATTTTAAATGTAATTTTCATTTGTTTGTCTTCTCACATGGCCGACTAAGCCTATTCATTAACCAATTGAATCAATTATTTAGTTATTGACTGTTTTTACCAAAATCTAGGGTTTAACAGTTTTTAAACAATCAACAATCTGTTGTGTTTTAAACCCAGATTTTGTTGTATTCTCCCCCTAAAACATTCAATAACTAAATCCTTATCAAGAATTGGTCCTAAAACATCCTCTAATTAATCAAACGATCCATTCTAGGGTTCGAGAACAAAATCATTGATTCTGCCTTTGTTTCTTGTCCATTACATGTGTTTTTTATATCAAAATGATCAGAATGATGCTAGGATCAAAATGCAAAGGTCTAGAAAATACGAGCAACAAGGGTTGGTGATTTCAGAATTTTGAAATTTTTTTCGAATGAGGTTCGAATGTGAAGATAGGTATATATAGGCTCCCACATTCGACCGTTTTATAAGGGCGAATGTGAAACTATTTTCACATTCGACCCTACTGAAAGGCTCAAAAGTAGAAACAGGGTTTGAATGTACAAAATACACTAGAACACTCACATTCGACCATTTTAAAAAGCTCGAATGTAAGGAAAAATTCCACATTCGACCAATCGAAGGGGCGAATGGAGATTGGGATTTTTGAACATTTTACCAAATCTCAAAATCGAATCCCGTTCAATCTTTTTCACATCTTTTAAGCATCAAACATTCATCATTTCACATTTAAAAGTCACAAAACTCAAATGGTTCATCAAGTTTTAGAAAACGACCATCAATCACCATCTGTTATAAAAAATAGCACAGAAATGTAAAATCTTTTTGGTTTTTCTGAAACTTATGCTAAAACACACCTAAAAACTTTTTGAGTTTTTGTAAATTTTGAACAAATGTAAAATGCATGAATGGAAATATAAAGCAGTAAGCGTTTTGTGATTTCCGGTAAGAGGATCATATCAGGTTTTGAGAAATATGATCACACCGTTGATCTTTA
This sequence comes from Ambrosia trifida, assembly GCA_028751855.1. Classification (NCBI taxonomy): domain Eukaryota; kingdom Viridiplantae; phylum Streptophyta; class Magnoliopsida; order Asterales; family Asteraceae; genus Ambrosia; species Ambrosia trifida. The sequence goes on along the minus strand of CM054128.1, from coordinate 75,398,456 downwards.
GTGTTTATTTTCAATAAAGTCAATGTGTGATCCAGCAATTGTTGATATTGTTATCCACATAAGCTCTCATGCAGACTTTTATGCAATGTTTGATACAATTATTTACAGTATAAACAAAGTTGTCTGTGGTTCCCACGCACACGACATACTCCCGTATCAAGTAATAATTGCACAAAGACTCATTGTAACGCGTGATTATGCTTTTGTTATCTGTAATTTTACAAGGTATTGAGGCATAGAGATGTACAGGTCAGCAAATCAATGCTACAAAGCAACGTATGCACTCTACCAGGTTGAGGGCTAATATCAATCATGATTTTCATCAATGGTTGGATACGATGAATTAGATAATCTTTGATTATCGCCATACATGGAAAGTTCCTCAATTCGGTAACTTTAGGTTTTGGCATTAAAGCTCTTTTAGCAAGATACCCTGTCTGATCTAGGTCCGTAAAACCTTACGACAAAAGATCAGAAAGGCTATCCCCAGATAACTAGTAACATAACGACCCAAAACCTCCGAATTTTGTTCAAAAACCCTATCAAACGAAATTACGGTACTAAGACCATATGCCAATGAGGAGTTCATCCACATAACAATTCATTTGATATGTATGTATCTAACACGCAGTAATTGTAGATGCATTTTATGTGACTAATGCTTTGGATTACAATTAACATGTGTTTTATTGATTGTCGAACGGGCGAAGGAGGTAAATGTGGGCGAATGAAAGAATATGAAGGTGCGAAGAAGAAGAAACAGTGCGAAGGAGAGACTAGGGGGCGAATGTAGTTTAGATTGTAATGTATTGCTTGGTTCGCACATGGTGTTTGGGTGAACCTGCACATTCGACCATGCAATATGGGCGAATGTGTAGGCCTATAAATAGGTTAAGCATTTTTTTGAAAGTTAGTTGTTGGTCATTTTATTCCCTCCTGTTTTGTGTCTCTCCCTAGTGTTTGTGTCAACTTATTTTCACGTTAGATTTGATTGTAAACATTATTAAAACGTGTAATTCAAGTTGTTTATGAATGAGAAAAAGCTTTGAAAGATGATTTCTGTGTATTGATTGTTTGATTATCATTTTTGTGTTTGATTCAGGGATTCCACACCTGAATCAAACTTGTTTGATCAATCTCTTTGTAGATTTGATGATCCTAAGCGCATACAAAGTGATATCAGAGTCATTATGGATCAAACAACCACAATTTGATAATTTTACAGCAGATTTGGACCCTATTTTGATAAAAAACTTTCTGTTTTCATTGATAAAACTGAATTGGTGATAAATTGATTGATTAGAGCTTGTTTTCATGGATAAAATGCATAATTCTCTTTGATAAACTTGTTCCAAATCAAATCCGAATCAAAACCTGATTAGAATCATCAAATTCTTTCAACTTTTGAAAAATTTGATCAAAATCAACTGATTTTTTGTAGATGCAAAAGTGCGACTAGTGCTTCGGATTGAATAACAAATATGTTTTGGTGATTGTCGTTGGTGCGAAGGAGATTATGAAGGTGCGAAGGAGGCTTTTTGTAGGTGCGAAGGAAGAAGACTTGGACGTCTGTGAATATACTTTATTATGTAACTTGGTTCAACCAGACAGATTGGGCGAACCTGCACATTCGCACAATCAATTTGGGCGAATGTGCAGTCTATAAATAGACAAGTTTGATTTTTGAATGTAACTTTTGGTCATTATTATTCCCTCCACTTTCTGATATTCTCTCTAGTGTTTTGTTTAACTCTTTTCATGTTCTTACCTTGTTTGTAATCATATTTCAACGTGTAATCGAGTTGTTAATTAATGAAAAGCTTTTGAAAATGATGATATGTGTGTTTTAATCTGTTTGACTATTATTTTGTGATAGTTTTAGGGATTCCGCACCTAAAACTAACTTGTTTGATCATTCTTTGTTGTTATACGATCCTTTCAAACAACCACAAATTAATAGTTTCTCAGTTGATTTGGACCCAATTTTGGTCAAAAAGTTTCTGTTTTCATTGAACAAACTAATGTGATAAGATTTTGATTGATTACAACTTGATTTCGAGGTTAAATTGGATAATTCTTTTCATTAAAGTTGTTCCAAATCAATTACGATTCAAAACCTGATTTAGATCATCAAAATCCATCAACATTTGTTAAACATGATCAAAATTAACGGATTTTCAAAGAATAACCGTTTTTGAAATCTCAGGGGTCGAAAGAGAGAGAGTGGTCGAAAGTGGAATTTCTTTGGGTCGAAAGAAGGATTTTGTGGTTGAAGGAGGTGTTTTAGTGGTCGAACGTAGACTTTCATTGCTTATTTTGTTCATTCGCCCAGTTGTGTCACCTTCGATTGATCGAACGGTCGAAGGAGCAGGAGAACGGTTGAACGAGAGAAGAAAGCTGTCGAAAGAGATTTTGTGATTTCAGTCCAGATCCGTATCAATTAAAACGGTCGAAAGAGAAGATTATTTCTCATTCGCACGTTCGATCATACGAAAGAGAATCATGTTTTAAAACATTACTAATCTTTTCGTGTTTAATCGTTTGCAGGTCAAGATGTGGAATTTTCCAACAACGCCTAGACCTACTCAAGCACCACTACAGCAGACAACACAAGATCCATGGTCGGTTGCAGCCCAGAAGACTAGTCAACCATCCCAGCCAATCAATTACATGGCTATGACTAGTTCGGCTCCTCAACAAGTTGTTCAACCAATACAACAACCGATTGACAACTATTAGGGAGTTGCAGCAGCTGCAGTTCATTCGCAGACGACCAATGCCATATCCACTCTTATTAATGATCTATCCTCAGGAAGCGGCAATCGTCCACCAAAGTTAATGGACATGAAGGAGTACAATACATGGAAAACGAAGTTCAAGATCCATGTTGAGGGACAAGGACTTGAGGGAGCCGAGGCATGGCAAATGATAGTGAAGGGGTATGTTGCTCCTATTCTGGAGAATACTGGAGAACCGATACCTTTGGAGAACTTGGTGGATGATGAGAAAAAGAGATTTGCGATAGAAAAGAAGGCATTCTCTCAGCTATCCCAGGCGATCAACACTGATTTATTGCATCAGTTTGGATCGTGTATAACATCCAAACAATTATGGGACATGCTGAGAAACCGACATGATGGAAATGAGAAGACAAGGAAGCTGAGAATGGAAGAGCTTCGGAAGGAATTTGAAAACTTCAGTTACATGGGCAATGACACCCTAAAAGAGTTGGTTCCACGGTATTGCCATTTGCTCATAGAACTGTCGAGCTATGAGATCAGCATACCAATGTCAGAATTAGTAGATAAATTTGCTGATGCTTTACCACCCTACTGGAACCAACACATTGAAGTGTTGAAGGAAAAGGATGCATACCAGTATTGGACTATCAACAAGTTCATTCAAAAGCTGGAAAACAAAGAGATGGAGGAGAAGAGAAAAGCTAAGAGAGCTCAGATTCCACAGAATCCTGATCTGTATGTGAGTGGTACATCTAACTCTCTTTCTGCTTCAAGCACTACTTCAAATGTTGCTCCTCACATTGCATGTGTATCCAATGTTGTTGAACCCTCAAAACCACCAATCAACTATCTTGCCCAAACTTCATCTTACACACCATCATACACACCACAATCTTATCCAACACCAAACTTTATCCCACCTTTTTCACCATTACAACAAGCTGCATGCAACACTGCAAGTCAACCTCAACAACAACAACAACAATATCCTCCTCACATGAATCAGATGCAGATTACTCAAGCACAATCAAGTCAAAGCCCGATTGTGTTAGAGACCTCAAATCTTAACAATGTGACTGTTGAAATTGCTCAACAGCATGTTGCTTTAGTGTCTGCTATGGTTGCATCTTACAATGGTTTGGTTGCGAGTCAAATTGGAAACAACAATCTCACCAATGAGGACTACGCTCAAATCGACAAAGAGGAGATGGAGCTTATGGACATTCAGTGGGCTTTTGCAAGCATAATGAGGAGAGCCACTGACTTTATTCAGAAGACTGGAAGAACTGACCTTTCAACTTCTCCCAACACCACATACGGATTCAACAAAGCAAAAGGTACATGCTTAAATTGTGGTGAGAAGGGTCACTTTAAAAGAGAGTGCACACAGCCAGCACAGCAAGGTAATCGAAACCCGTTCAATTCAACATACCAAAACAGACAAAACCAAAACCAAAATCAAGTTTCATACAACAGTCCCAACATCTCAAGCTTTCAACCACAAAACAATTATCAGAACCGTCAACAAAATACCAACACTAGACAACCCACAACTCAAAACCAACCTCAACAAAATCCAAACCGAACCATTGTTCCTATCTCTACACCTAACACCCAAAACCAAAACCAAACTGACAATCAAAACCAAGCATTAGTGATTCAAAAGGATGAAGGTTTTGATTGGACGGGTATGCAATTGGGGGTGGAGGAGATTACTGCTGGGAATGTGGTTTGTGTGGCACAGAAGATGAGTCTGGATGAGAATGAGGAGACTGAAGAGGAGGTTGTGATTGAAAAAGTGTCGGAGTTGAAAATTGAGGAAGTGAATGAGGATGTGATTGCTGAGAGTGAAGACAAGAAATCCGGGATGATTCTTGATTCTGTCACGGATGTTGCAGACCACTACGATTAAGCTTACTCGGATATGGAGAGTGATTCTGATTCAGAAACTAGTATGAATTCACTAGATGATGACATTGATCAACTGCTAGCTGAAGCTGACTTTCTTATGACCCGCAAGTCATGTATGGTGGATGATGTGTGCACCAAGATTGACTACTCCAAATTCTTCGCAGGGAAGGAAGCTCACTTCGCTTTGATGGCAATGATAGAACCTCCTAAACCGGTAAGTTCTGAATCTCAATCTCAAGTGTGTGTTAAATGTGTTAAATGTGCTGATTTTGAAAAACTGACAGATGAAAACAAGCTTCTCAAGGTCCAACTTGAGAGTGCCAAAATAAACTGTCAGATTTATCAAAAAGATTTAAAAGATTTCAACAAAGTTCTTGATGGTTATAAAAAGGATGTGTCTGAACTTAAAAAGACTTTGTCAATTAAACAACTTGCCATTAATAACTATATTAATGAAATGGAAAACACTAAGTTAGAAATGGCAACCATCAAGAGCTTTGCTGAAAAAGTGAACAAGAAGTTAGAAAGTTACAAGCACATAGCATATGTAGTTGACCATATCATAGAAGAACCCTCCCAGTCGAATAGTGCAAATAAATAAGGCGGTCCCATCTCCGGCATTGTTTGAAAACCACAACTTACATGCAATACCACCGGAGACTTTAGTCAATTCTGACTCCACATCAGAAAACGAGCCCAACACTTCTAGTGTCGGGGATCCGTATTCTGATGTGAGACCTGTACTAGGAAACAATGAGGGTGTGGTCGCTGCTGATGATTCAGATGAAGAAGATGAACAATCTGAGACGGTTGAAAATGAAAGTGATATCCCTGATGAAAATCATATAATCACTACTGAGCCAGTCTCACCATCTCAGATCATTCATCCCATGGCAAATGCTCATCGAAAAAATGTGGTTAAGAAAAATGAAAAGTCTGTTGGTAAGAGTGTTGAAAAGAAAGAGGTAAAGAAAATTGAGAAAAATGTGATTAAACCAGTTGAAAAGAAAACTGAAACTAAATCTGAGAAAAATGTGGTGAAACCAGTTGAAAAGAAAAATGAGAGTAAAACTGAGAAAACCAATGAAATGAGCAATGAATCGTGTGATAAACCTGTCAAAATCTTCTATCGGATGCAAGGCTCTGATAAGATTTTATCTGATGATGAATATCCGATTAAATTTGTCAATTATTCCAAAATCGAAAAGATCTGGCAGGAAAGTACGATTTGGTTTCCAAAATTTGAAAGAACCAATGACATTCCTCCAGAAATTTTAGAGAAAATTTATTCGGATAAAGATGCCAAGGTCAATGTCACACAATTTGTTTTGCCAGTTGATAAAGCAAACAGTTTTATTGAACCAACTTACTCGAAGGAACCAGCTCCTGAGAGTTTAAGGAAACAATTCATGGTTGATCGTTATCCCATTGCTAGTTTTTCGAAGTCGCCGATCAAAGAAAACTATGAGGAATACCGTGCGTGTTATAAGTGCGGGGAATGGGGACATTTACTTGCCGCCTGCCCATACGTACGACACAAAAGGCACGAGGTGGAGATGAGGCAATATCATGATTATCCGGTTGACAACTACGGTTATCCACAAAGACGGTTTTACCCTCAGCAAGAACCGTATTATAATCAAAACAATTTTTACAACAAGAGGGAAAACCGTCCGATGACGTATGATAAACGCAACCGGATAAACACTGAGAAATCTGCTAAGAAACCTTTGATGAACTCAACTGCTGATAACAAAAAGGTTGCTCCTAATCCTAATGGAAAACAAGCAGTTGGACCTGTCTCTGTTAAATCAGAGAAGGTAACCAAGAAGGTTGCATTTAAAGATAAAGTAAAGAAACCGGCTGAGACTTCAAAATCTCAGATCCGGATCTTGAAAAGATCTGAGCAATCCTGGTCATCTAAGGAATCTGAAGGAGCCTCAACTTCACAGAATGAGAAGAATGAGAAAAAGAAAGTTGTGAGTGAGAAGAAAGGGGTTGAGTTAACCTAAGATGTTTGTGAATTGAAAGAATCTTTGAAACAACCCGTTCAAAGACCCAAGACCAAACAGGCTTGGGTCCCCTGAAAGATCTAACTGCTTTACTTTATATGTGCAAGGAGCTCCAGCTGGCCCTGTTAGCAGCCTATGGATTGTTGACAATGGAGCTTCTGGTCACATGACAGGGGACCTTACGCAACTCTTTGATATCAAATACTTAAACGGAGGTTATGTAGCATTTGCTGGTAATAAGGGAGGCTACATTACGATGGAGGGTAGTGTAAGCAATGGGGTCGTGACATTTGAGCGGATATTATACGTGAAACAGATAGATTACAATCTGCTCAGTGATAGTCAAATCTGTGATAAACAATTTTCTGTGTATTTTGATGACAAATCCTGCTATATCTTGAAACCTGGGTTTGAACTTCCGAAAGAGTGGGTGATGCTAAAGGCACCGAGAGTAAACAATTTGTATATTCTCGATATGTCCAAAGCAATGACCACCCATGGCCAAGTCACGTGTTTCCTCTCTAAGGCTACAGAAAAATAATCTATTATGTGGCACAGGAGAATGGGACACATCCATTTGAGAAAGATGAACCAGTTAGTGAAGAATGAACTTGTCACGGGAGTTAATGTAAAACACTTCCATTTGAATGACAAGTGTGTTAGTTGCAAAAAGGGAAAGCAGCACAAACAGACCCATAGACCAAAGAAAGTCAATTCTGTTGAACTGCCGCTTGAACGTTTGCATATGGACTTATTCGGTCCAGTCAGACGTAAAAGTCATGCCGGGGAGTTGTACTGTCTTGTGGTGACTGATGATTATTCAAGATTTTCATGGGTCATGTGCTTGCATCAGAAAAGCGACACTTTTGACAACTTGAAGGTTCTGTTTACACGTCTGGAGAATATATATGGTCTGAAGATCAAACGAATCCGAAGTGACAATGGGACGGAGTTCAAAAACGCTCAGATGGAGGATCTTTGTGCAAACAAGGGAATTCATCATGAATATAGCGCTCCGTATACACCCCAGCAGAACGGTGTCGCAGAAAGAAAGAACAGGACTCTAATCGAGACGGCGAGAACTATGCTTGCGGATTCAAATCTTCCAGTCATGTTCTGGAACAAAGAGATTTACGCAGCATGTTATACTCTTAACCGGGTTTTGACAGTGAAGAAGTTTGGCAAAACTTCTTATGAGCTGTTGAACCGACGCAAGCCGAATCTTGAGTATCTAGAACCATTTGGTGCCCCGTGTACAATGCTGAATCCTTCGGAGAAGTTCGCACCAAAGGCTGAAGAAGGTTATTTTGTTGGATATGCAACCCCACTAAAACGGGTATTCAACAAAAGAACTAGAAAAGTCGAGGAGTGGGCTAACGTCGAAGTACAAAGATACACACAAAATGTACAGGGTGGAGGTCCAGATTGGATGTTTGTTTACAAAGACTTCTTTGAATCATTCAATCTAGATAGCATGGTTGAAGAAGCTGTACTTCGCTTATATTACGAGGTCGAAAACGCCGTGACTTCACCGTTAGTGCGTCCGATCACCGTAAACCCCCAAGCAACTTCTAATGATACCACTGCTCCTGTGATGGAAGAAGAGGTGTTCCAAGAAGCTTCTACAACGCTTAATTCATCAGATTCAGAAGATGAAGACGATGATGCTACAAGTGAAGCTATTCTAGACAACGCTACAGTGACACCACCAGTGAACCCAACTAATACTGATGCTTCAACATCAAATGTGGGTAATGATCTGGTTTCTACAGAGAATTTGACAAATCAAACGGGAGTACAAGTACCTGATTATCCGGAATCTCGAATACATCGGATACACCCGCTTGAACAGGTTATTGGTGATCCTGGTAGCAGCGTGATGACAAGAGGGCAGCTGAGAAATGCTCAAGCACCAGAAAATATTGGCAACCTTGCTTTATATGCCAAAATACAAAAATCTGGTCTTCAAAATGACTGGTCTTTCGCTTGTTATGTTTCGCAGGTCGAGCCGCGGACTTACAAGGAAGCTCTTTTGGATGATGCCTGGGTGGAAGCAATGTAGGAGGAGTTGTTACAATTCCAGAAACTCGGTGTATGGACACTGACAGATTTGCCCCCTGGAAGAAAGAAAATTGGAACCAAATGGGTGTTTAAGTGCAAGAAGGATGATAGAGGAGTCATAGTGAGAAACAAAGCTCGTTTGGTCGTTCAAGGTTTTCATCAGGTTGAGGGAATCGACTACAATGAAATATATGCACCGGTTGCACGCTTGGAAGCTATCCGAATGTTCCTAGCGTTTGCATCATGGAAGAAATTTAAGGTGTATCAGATGGATGTAAAGAGCGCATTTCTTTACGGTGTGGTCAAAGAGGAAGTTTACGTAGGTCAACCGCCAGGCTTTGAGGACCCTATTCACCGGGATAAGGTTTATGTGTTAAACAAAGCTCTCTACTGGTTGCACTAGGCTCGACAATGGTATGAGGAGCTGAGCACGTATCTTCTCTCGAAAGGATTTAAACGCGGACTGGTAGACTGCACACTGTTCACGAAACGAGCAGGAGATGATTTGCTTCTTGTACAAATTTTTGTTGATGATATTATTTTCGGGTCAACTAACGAACTTCTGTGCAGGGAATTTGAAAAAGTTATGCAGGAAAAGTTCGAAATGAGCGCAATGGGAGAAATGCAGTTTTTCCTAGGCTTGCAGGTGGAGCAGAGACCAATGGGGATCTTTATTCACCAGACGAAATACGTTTCTGAAGTCTTGAGCCGATTCCAGATGGATGATTCGAAGCCGATGGATACCCCGATACAACCTAATCACGGGATTGGAGTTGATCTTAAGGGACAGCTGACTGATCCATTTACATACAGAGCAATCGTCGGATCTCTGATGTATCTCACAGCGTCTAGACCCGATATAATGTTTGCGACATGTCTTTGTGCGCGATATCAATCGAAGCCGAAACAGAGTCATCTTGCAGCTGTCAAGCGTATCCTTAGATATCTGAAGGGTTGTCCATCGAAAGGACTTTGGTACCCTCATGATGATAATTTTGACCTAATCGCTTTTAGTGATGCAGATTGGGGCGGCTGTGACAAAGACAGCAAATCCACAATGGCTGGATGTCAGTTTATGGGGAGCAGGCTCGTGACCTGGCAATGCAAGAAACAAACCGCAGTTGCATTATCCACATGTGAAGCAGAATACGTTTCAGCATCGAGTTGCTGCTCACAGGTTCTTTGGATCCAACAACAGATGGTGGATTATGGTTTGCAATTTGTTAAAACCCCTATTTACTGTGATAATGAGGCCGCAATCGCATTAACAAAAGACTTAGTAAATCACTCAAAGGCTAAACATATCCGGATTAAATATCATTTTATCCGTGATTGTTATGCTAAAGAGTTGATCGATATGGTCAAAATCCACACTGATTACCAACGCGCAGATCTTTTTACCAAAGCTTTTGACAAATCCAGATTTGATTATCTTTTAAAAGCTAATGGTATTAAAGAAAAATAGGACTGATCACCACCTCAGTCTATCACTTTTTAGTTTAAATTTTTACTGTTTTTCAGAAAAATTTCAAAAATCCAAAAACATTAGTTTCAGCAATGGTAGCATCGTACAATGGCTTGGTTGCTAGTCAAATTGGGAACAATAACTTGACCAATGGGGACTATGCACAGATCGACAAGGAAGAGATGGAATTGTTGGATATTCAGTGGACCTTTGCGAGTATCATGAGAAGAGCCACTGATTTTATTCAAAAGACTGGAAGAACTGATCTTTCGACCTCTCCCAACACCACTTATGGCTTCAACAAAGCCAAAGTCACTTGTTTCAACTGTGGTGAGAAAGGTCATTTCAAAAGAGAGTGCACACAGCCAGCACAACAAGGTAATAGAAATCCATTCAACTCTACTTACCAGAACCGACAAACCCAAAATCAACATCAAGTATCATACCAAAGTCCCAACATTTCAAGCTTTCAACCTCATAACAACCATCAAAACCGCCAAAATAACCAACAAAATAACAATGCTAGACAATCCACATCATAAAACCAAAACCAAACACAACAGAACTCAAACCGAACAATCATTCCCATCTCTACACCAAACACACAAACCCAAACTGAAAATTCAAATCAAGCATTGGTGATACAGAAGGATGAGGGTTTTGATTGCACCGGTATGCAGTTGGGTGTGGAAGAAATTACAGCTGGTAATGTGGCTTGTGTGGCACAGCAGATGAACTTGGATTAACCGGTCGAGGTTGAAGAAGAGATTGTGTCTGAGAAGATTGAAGAGTTGAATGATGAGATGAATGTTGATGTTGATTGTGCTGAGAAGAAGACTGGAATGATTATGAATTCGGTTGCTGATATTCCAGAACAGTTCGATTCTACTTATTCTGATGAGGAGAGAGAGTCTGACTTTGAATCTAGTGTTAACTCACTGGATGATGACATTGACCAGTTGCTTGCTGAAGCCGACTTCTTGATGACAAGGAAATCATGCATAGTGGATGATGCTTGCACCAGAATTGACTATTCTAAGTTTTTCGCTGGGAAGGAAGCACACTTTGCACTGATGGCCATGACAGAACCTCCCAAACAGGGAGCTTCAGCTGGCCCTGTGAGCAGTCTTTGGATTGTTGACAATGGAGCTTCTGGCCATATGACAGGGGATCTTTCGCTACTTTTTGATATTAGAAACATCAATGGAGGCTATGTAGCGTTTGCCAGGAACAAAGGAGGCTATATTACCAGGGAGGGTAGTGTGAGCAATGGGATTGTGAGCTTCGAGATAATTTCTTATGTGAAGCGGATAGATTACAATCTTTTGAGTGTCAGTCAGATATGCGACAAGCAATTTTCTATGTACTTTGACGACGAATCTTGCTACATACTCAAGCCAGGTTTTGAATTACCGAAAGAGTGGGTGATGCTAAAGGCGCTGAGAGTGAACAACTTGTACATTCTCGATATGTCAAAAGCCATGACCACCTAAGGCCAAGTCACGTGTTTTCTCTCCAAGGCTACAGAAAAAGAATCCATTATGTGGCACAGGAGAATGGGACACATTCACCTCAGAAAGATTAATCAATTGGTGAAGAATGAACTTGTCACAGGCATGAACGTCAAAAATTTTCACCTAAATTACAAGTGTGTGAGTTGTAAAAAGGGTAAGCAGCACAAACAATCCCATAGACCAAAGAAAGTTAATTCCGTTGAACTGCCACTTGAACGTTTGCACATGGATCTGTTTGGACCGGTCAAGCTTAAAAGTCATGTTGGGGAGTTATACTGTCTTGTGGTGACTGATGATTTTTCAAGATTCTCATGGGTAATGTGCTTACACCGAAAGAGCGACACGTTTGATAATTTGAAAGTTCTATTCACTCGTCTGGAAAATATCTATGGTCTCATGATCAAGAGGATTAGGAGTGACAATGGGACGGAGTTTAAAAATGCACAGATGGACGATCTTTGTGAAAACAAAGGAATTCATCATGAATATAGTGCTCCATATACCCCACAACAGAACGGTGTCACGGAACGTAAAAACAGGACTCTAATTGAAACGGCGAGGACAATGCTTGCGGATTCAAATCTTCCAGTAATGTTCTGGAATGAGGTAATTTACACAGCTTGTTATACTCTTAATCGCGTTTTAATGGTGAAGAAGTTTGGCAAAACTTCTTATGAGATGTTGAATCGTCGCATGCCGAATTTAGAGTATCTAGAACCGTTTGGAGCTCCTTGTACTATGCTTAATCCATCTAAGAAGTTCGCACCGAAGGCTGAGGAAGGATACTTTGTTGGATATGCAACCCCACTCAAACGGGTATTCAACAAAAGAACTCGTCAGGTCGAGGAGTGGGCTAACGTTGAAGTGCAATGGTATACTCAGAACTTACAAGGAAGCGGTCCAGACTGGATGTTTGATTACTAAGATTTCTTTGAATCATTCAACCTAGATAGCTTGGTTGAAGAGGCTGTACTATGTTTATATTACGAGGTCGAAAACACAGTGACTTCACCGTTAGTGCGTCCGATCACCGTGAATCTTCAAACAGCTTCTAATGATAACAATGATCCTGTCGTTGAAGAAGAAGTATTTCAAGAAGCTTCCACAACATTGAATTCATCAGAATCAGAAGATGACGACGATGATGTTACAAGTGAAGCTATCTTAGATCATGCTAAAGAGACACCACCAGTGAACCCAACTACAAATGGTGCTTCAACATTGAATGTGGGTAATGATCTGGTTTCTGCAGAGTACTTAACTACTCAGACGAGAGTCCAAGTACCTGATTATCTGGAATCTCGTATACATCGAATTCACCCGATCGGGCAAGTTATTGGTGATCCTGGTAGCAGTGTGATGACAAGAGGACAATTGAGGAATGCAAACTCACCAGAAAACCTTGGCAATCTTTCTTTATATGCCAAAATACAAAAATCTGGTTTTCAGAATGACTGGTCTTTTGCTTGTTATGTTTCGCAGGTGGAGCCGCAAACTTACAAGGATACTCTTTTGGACGATGCTTGGGTGGAAGCAATGCAAGGGGAGTTGTTGCAGTTTCAGAAACTTGGCGTCTGGACACTGATAGATCTGCCCCCGGGAAGAAAGAAGATTGGAACGAAGTGGGTTTTAAAGTGCAAAAAGGATGATAGAGGAGTGATCATAAGAAACAAAGCTCTTTGGTTGTACAAGGATTTCATCAGGTGGAGGGAATTGATTACAACGAAATCTATGCACCAGTTGAACGCTTAGAGGCAATCCGAATGTTTCTGGCGTTTGCATCATACAAGAAATTTAAGGTGTATCAAATGGTTGTCAAGAGCGCATTTCTTTACGTTGTGGTCAAGGAGGAAGTATACATAGGTCAACCACCAGGCTTTAAAGATCCTATTCACCGAGATAAGGTCAACGTTTTGAACAAAGCTCTCTACGGGTTGCACCAAGCTCCAAGGCAATGGTATGAGGAGCTGAGCACGTATCTTCTCTCAAAAGGATTCAAGCAAGGTTTGGTAGATTGCACACTGTTCACTAAACGAACAGGCGATTATTTGCTTCTAGTCCAGATTTATGTTGACGATATTATATTTGGGTCTACTAACGAACTTCTGTGCAGAGAATTTAAACGTGTTATGCAGGAAAAGTTCGAGATGAGCGCAATGGGAGAGATGCAGTTTTTCCTAGGCTTGCAGGTGGAACAAAGACCAACGGGGATCTTTATTCACCAGACGAAATACGTTTCTGAAGTCTTGAGCCGATTCCAGATGGATGATTCGAAGCCGATGGATACCCCAATACAACCTAATCACAGGATTGGAGTTGACGCTAAGGGGGAGCTAGCTGATCCATTTACATACAGAGCAATCGTCGGATCTCTGATGTATCTCACCGCCTCCAGACCTGATATAATGATTGCCACATGTCTCTGTGCACATTATCAATCGAATCCGATACAGAGTCATCTTGCAGCTGTCAAACGTATCCTTAGATATCTGAAGGGTTGTCCGTCGAGAGGACTATGGTACCCTAATGATGATAATTTTGACTTAATCGATTTTAGTGATGCAGATTGGGGCGGCTGTGACAAAGACAGCAAATCCACAACGGCTAGATGCCAGTTTATGGGGAGCAGGCTCGTGACCTGGCAATGCAAGAAACAGACCGCAGTTGCATTATCCACATGTGAAGCAGAATACGTTTCAGCATCGAGCTGTTGCTCACAGGTTCTTTGGATCCAGCAACAGATGGTGGACTACGGTTTGCAATTTCTTAAAACCCCTATTTACTGTGATAATGAAGCCGCAATCGCATTAACAAAAGCCTTAGTAAATCACTCAAAGGCTAAACATATCCGGATTAAATACCATTTTACCTGTGATTGTTATGCTAAAGAGTTGATCGATATGGTCAAAATCCACACTGATTACCAACGCGCAAACCTTTTTACCAAAGCTTTTGATAAATCGAGATTTGAATATCTTTTGAAAGCTAATGGTATTAAAGAAAAACAAGACTGATCACCACCTCAGTTTATCGCTTTTTAGTTTAAATTTACTGCTTTTCAAAAAAAAATTCAAAATCCATAAAAAATTAGAAAATTTCTTTGCTGACTGCTATATCTTCTTCCCTTAGATTAATGCCGTCAGATTTCTGTGAACAAACGATATCTGGGCAGTCACATATTTGAAATGCTCCAGCTTATCCTTGGGAACAGTAAATTCAAAAAGCTTATAAAAATCAGAAAAATCCAAAATGATTTCCTAGAGAAAAAGGGGAAATGATAGTACATCAGTGGGGATCTGACACATTCTAAAGAAATGTAATGCTATATAGGGCGTGTGTCTGAGTTTGTGCGATGTGCTGATAGGCTACGTAGACCTATTACTGCGTGCCTGATACATACATATGAAACGAATTGTTATGTGGATGAACTCCTCATTGGCATATGGTCTTAGTACCGTAATTTCGTTTGATAGGGTATTTGTACAAAACTCGGAGGTTTTGGGTCGTTATGTTATTAGTTGTCTGGGGATAGCCTCTCTGATCTTCTGCTGTAAGTCATTACGGACCTAGATCAGATAGGTTGTCTTTATAAAAGAGAATTCTTGATTTTAACCATGAAAACTAGTCCGAATCAATCAATTTTCATCAAAAACCATTGTTCATGCAAAACAGAAAAATTTTGATCAAATTTGGGTCCAAATCAGCTCAAAAACTATCAATTCGTGTTGGATCAGTATTGCTCTTTTGTATGAACTTGCTAGTGAACACTTAGGTGTTTAGCAAGTTCTTAATCAGTGATAGCACAGCGGAATGTTATGAGTTTAAAGCTACACTTATCAACAGGAGTTATTACTCCCCCTGGATGTTTGAGAAACTAATAAATGATAAGTATTTATTGAGAATCTAAGTATTGAATGAGAATGAAACACTTAAACAGATTCTCAATAAATATGAAATGGAAATAACAATAATATGCTTTGAAGGATTTCTGTATTAAAATCAATGTCTAAAACAGAGGGATGAACCCTTCTATTTATAGACTTTACAAATACATGAACCTTGCCAAAAAGCAAGTTCAGAGACAAGTTGCAATCTTGGAACTTGTACATAAAGTAAATGTAATACTAAAGTAATAAACTACTGATACAAAAAGGCGGTGGAAAAGATCTTCACATAAGTACTGATGAATGACAAACTACTGATGAGTAGTTTGTCTTCAGTAGTTCTTCAGTAGAAATGTCTGGTTTGGACTTCAGAACTTCTGATGACTTTTCTTCTTAAGTACTTGTGGAATCTCTTCTTTAGCAGTTTGATCTTCCTTCTTCAGCAGTTCTATACTTAGAATATTTTGACAGAAGTGAATTAGACTAAGCTTTGCAAAAGTGGTTTCACCAATCCTCTTTTTCCTAACAATCTCCCCCTGGATTGATGAAGCCAAAACCTTTCTAATTCCTTATTGTTTTCTTCTGTCATTCATGATTTTCCATATTCCTTTGAACATGGTATTCTTTAGCTGGTTCAGCTGTTCATCAGTGAGATATCCTTTTTGTGGTTCTAGATGTTGGATTGTAAGCAGGTCTTGAGTTGATAGCTTCTTCAGATCATTCATCGACTTATAGGCTCTGCTTGTCTGATCTCTTCTTGTCACTAGTACCGAGTTGTTATCAGCAAAGGACCATCTGATGATTGGTACTTTAGACTTGTCAAAGTCTAAAGTGTAGGGAACCATAGTGGTACCGTGGGATTCTCCTGAGTGTTGGATGTTTTCAACTTCAGTGACTCTCAAGTGGGATTCACCTCATTGTTCTTGTTGCATCACATTAGGTATTTGAAAAGTTGGCAAATGATGCTCAGTAACTACCTTAGTGTGCAGTTTGTCTTTGATGGTTTTCTGGATTTGATAGGCAAAGGTGGAAGGATCCCTGAATTGTGTGATCAGAGGTTTTTCTTCAATGTCAAAGTCAGAATGGACTACTGTACTTCCTTCTAGTAGTACCATTCTGAAATCAGTCTTCACATTCTCCTCTGATTTCTTCTTTTGAGTAGCTGGTCTTCTTTGAACACCAGAAGTTCTAACTACTGAAGTTGATACTTCAGCAGTTTCAAACTTCTCTGGATTTGCAGCCCTTGCAGCCTTGTATTTTCTGTAAGTGTCCATTAATCTTTCTTCCTTCCATTTAGACACAGAGGATTTTGAACCATAACCATTAGCTACTAGTTCTTCTATCATCTGGGCTCTCTTGGCTTTTGTATCTTTACTTGTTGCAAGTTTGTCTGCAATAAGTTGAGCTCTTCTTGTCAGCTCTTCCATGGAGAGTCTCTTCAATGTATGGGCTTTGATCTTGCTGTTCTTAGTAATATAAGACATCAGTTGATGTCTTTTGTCTTCCTCAGCAATTCTGTCTAGGCTAGCCTGCCTTTGAAGTTCAGCTTCATAAGCCTGTAGCTTTTCATCCAGGCTTAAGTCTAAATCATCCCTTTCTTCTAGAAGTTTCCAAATCTAATCTTCCTTGGCTTTCTTCTGAACTGCCACTAAACTCTTCTCAAGAAGTTCTGCTGATTGAGAGATTGGAGAAGGGTTTAGTACAGTCATAGTGGTAACTGTTGTAATAGGCCTAGGAGGAACATGAGTTGGTTGCGTAGGTTCAGTTGATCTGGAAGGCTCTTGTTCAACAGTTTGATTTTTGGAAGTGTTAACATCTGATGGGTTGATAACTACTGAAGGTTTGTTAACTATTGAAGGATTGTCTTCAGTACTTTTTGATTCTTCATCAGAACTTTGTCCATCAGAGGTTTCTTCATTGTGCCCTTGGGATTCATCAGACATTTCAGTATCTTCTATTTCTTGAATAGAGACACCAAATTGTTGGGCCAGTTTTTCTTTTCTGGCTTGGTTTCTTTGATCTCTTTCTTGGATAGCCACTCTTGCCTTTTTCCTGGCTTCAAGTGACTCCATAGGTTCCTTAGTCTTCTCCCCCTTTTTGGCTTCATCAGGCTTTGATGTTGAAGGTTGGGAGAACTAACCTGTAAGATTAGCAATCTGTTTCCTGTTGAAGTCAATCTTGTTGGACAGATCGTTCATCTTTGTCTGTATCACTCGAAATTGGTTCTTTATGGCCAGCTCCAAGTTAGCTGTGTATGCTTGGAAGTGATTTTTGATGAGGGTGTTCATCATATGAGATAAGGGACCATCTGGGCTGCTTAGCTGGTTCATGTCTATGCTGGATTGCCCAGGGAATTGGGTAGGCATTTGTAGTGAGGGGTGTGTTTTTGGTTGATCTTCTTGTTGTACAGAAGATGCCACTATAGGGGAATCAGGGATTAAGTGGACTTTAACCTGATCTGGTGTGACTAGCTTCTTGAACATAGATACACCAGGTGCAGGAACTTCACTTGTAGCCGTCAATTCAGTAGTTTGGTGTTTTGAAACATCATCCAAGTCAATGGAATCATCTGAATCCCTGATTACATCCTCAATGAGGACTGTATTAGTTACATCATGAGCTGAGCCCAACTCAGTTGTCTCATGTACCTCTTTTTCTAGGTTCAGAGGATTTCCTACCTCAGGCATTAAGCATTCATCAGTAGTTGGCACAGTTGAGGTCTTAGCTATGTTGCTTCTTTCCTCAGATCCACCACTGGGTGGTAAATGAGTAGTAGCAGCCTCAAAAGTACCAAGAGTTTCTAAGTTTGGGCTTAGAAACCCTGGTTCATCCTCATCTCTTTGGTTAGGGCTTTGAATATCCACATCCATGTCAAATTCTGAGGCTATGTCCCCTGTTTGATGTGGTTGTTGGGGACTGACATGTGTAGATGGGACCTTTTCTTTTAGCCCAGAGAGAAGTTTGGCTATTTCAAAATCTGGTTCAGAAAGTTGGGGTGTTGGTTTAGTAGTTTGGTCAATGGGTTCAGCAGTTTCAAAAGAAGCATCAATAGGAATGGTTTTCAAAAGTCTTTTTCTTTTGAAAAGAATTGTGATTGGTGCTCTTGGTGGGGTTTGAGGTGGATGAGACTGAGAGGTTGTTTCAGTCACATCTTTATGAAGTGCAGATTGCACAATAGTTTGTTCAGGCATCTCAACCTCCTGAACAGCTTTTCTTTATTGTTTGGTGGGTTTTTGTTTTTGTACCTTGGGTTTCTTGGCCTTTGGGGGTGTAGGTTTGGAAGATGAGGGTTCCATGGGGACTGCTTCTAGTTCCCCTTGGTCATCTTCTGGCCAGGCAACCTGTTTGTTGTGCCTAGAGTATGCTTGTGAGGTTAAGGGTTTCAAAATTTCAGTTTTACCCACAAGCACCTCATCACCCAGTTCTTTGATTATGCATTGCATAATGAACCTTGGGTATAACAAAAACTTCTTTTTAGTGTTATTATGATGTAACACCGACTCATTAAAGAAAAGTTTTGATGCCCTGTAATTTGTTTCATTCACTATGGAATGAAAAATTGGTTGAAAGGTTGAGGGCATCTGGTCATAAGACCCTGTTTTAGGACTCAAACACATAATGATACAATGAAACAAAAGTTTGTATTTTGGTTCAAAATACTTTTTAATCATTGTAGCTTGTGAGAGAGTACCTTGATAACCACATTCAGTCATGGTTAAGTGGATGGCAGAATTTTCAAACTTTTCAGGGGCATTCACATCATTCAACCCCAGTCTGTTTGCAAGTGTGGCCGGTGTGATGGCCATTTGTCTCCCTTTGATTGTTGAGTTGAGAGAGATAACCTCATCATCCACCATCACTGTCTCAGCGTTAGCCCAGAACTCATTAAGAGTTTCAGGATGTATTGGTGGGTCTATTGTGATAGCGGTGAAATATTGGGATTTGACGACGAGATCAATGATCTCATCGTATTGGGACTGGCCCTCTTGTTTTTCTAAGTAGGCTCTAATATTGTGTCCCTGTTTAAGAACTAAAGCCATGTGGTTTATGTGTGTATGAATCGAACAGTCTCTTTGCAGGTTTAGGGTTTGAGAGTTTTTTGAGAGAGAAGGAGGGAATTTTTGCTTTTTGAATGGATAAGTGTTGGAAAAGGTATTTATCAGAAGTTTTAAACCGCCTAGGTCAGAACTTCTTTATCAGAAGTTTTAAACCGCCTAGGTCAAACTTCTGATGTGGGAAAAGTCTGATTTGCCCTTTTTGACTAAACTGCTGATGAAGAATTATTTTCATCAGTAGTTCCCACTTTCTCTTCAGTAGTTTTGAACAACTGATGAGAATGCTTTATAAATACTTTATTCATAACTTCTGAAGGTTGTTTTATCAGAAGTTAATCACTTTTCAGAAAATATCCCTATACTGATGTTTTGTTCATCAGTAGTTTCTCTTTTGTTTGTTTTTCAGAAGTTTTCAATTTTGAAAACAGATGTATGTGAAAAATGAAAAATATGTGCAGAAAAGTAAAGAGAAACACTTACAAATTTAGCATCCCAAGCATGGATACTAACTTCTGAAATATTGATGTGTCAAGGGGTTTAGTGAATATGTCAGCTATTTGATTAGCTGTTGCTACATGTTTCACTTCAATCTTGCCTTTTTCATAGCAATCTCTTATGAAATGATACCTGATTTCAATATGTTTAGTTTTTGAAAACTGAACAGGATTTTGAATGATGCTAATGGCAGATTTGCTGTCTACAAGCAATGGTGTCTTGGTTTCTTTGATTCCATAATCAAGAAGTTGATACTGGAGCCATTGTATCTGTGATGTACAACTTGCAGCTGCAATGTATTCAGCTTCAGCAGTTGAAGTTGCAACAGATGTTTGTTTCTTTGATTGCCAGGACACTAGACAGTTTCCTAAGAATTGACAACCACCAGATGTTGATTTTCTTGACATTTTACACCCTGCATAGTCACTATCTGAAAAAGCTGATAACTTGGTATTGCTTGAAGCAGGATACCAAATTCCAAGTGTTGGAGTTCCTTTCAGATATCTGAAGATTCTTTTGACTGCAATGAGGTGTGATTCCCTAGGAGCTAATTGATATCTAGCATAGACACATGTTGAAAACATAATATCTGGTCTAGAAGCAGTTAGATATAAAAGGGAACCTATCATACATCTATACATGGTTTGATCAACATGTTTTCCTTGATCATCTGGTTCAACTTGTGTGGTCGGTGTCATGGGAGTGGAACATGATTTACAGTCTTGTAAAGAAAATTTGTTTAATAATTCTTTAGCATGTTTTGATTGATGTATAAAAGTTCCATTTGTTTTGTTGTTTAATCTGCAGTCCCAGAAAGTACTGCAGTTCTCCCATTGTACTCATCTCAAATTTTGATTGCATGAGTTTCTTAAATTCATCACACAGTTTTGTGTTTGTTGAACCAAATATGATATCATCAACATATATTTGAACAAGTAAGATATGATTTCCAACATGTTTTATAAAAAGAGTTTTATCAATGGCACTTCTTGTGAACTTATTTTTGAGTAAAAAGGTTGAAAGTGTTTCATACCAGGCTCTTGGAGCGTGTTTGAGCCCATAAAGAGCTTTGTCTAGTTTGTACACCCACTCAGGATGAGAAGGATCCTCAAACCCAGGTGGCTGACAAACATACACTTCCTCTTTTATCTCTCCATACAAAAATGCACTCTTAACATCCATTTGATAAACTTTTATTTTGTTGGAAATGGCATAGGCCAGAAATAACCTGATGGCTTCAAGCCTTGCAACTGGAGCAAAGGTTTCATCATAGTCAATTCCTTCTTCTTGAGAGTAACCTTGTACTACCAGTCTTGCATTGTTCTTTATAATCATACCAACTTCATCTTGTTTGTTCCTGAAAACCCATCTTGTGCCAATTGGTTGCTTGTTTGGTGGTAAGGGACAGATTTCCCCAACCTGTTGCTTGTTGAATTGAAGCAATTCATCTTGCATTGCTTGCACCCAATTGTTGTCTTTGAGGGCTTCCTGGTACTTCTTTGGTTCCAATTGTTAAATAAATGCTTAGAAGAGACAAAAGTTGGAGAGCTGGTTTCTTGTAAGAACACCTGATGCAATATTACCCATGATTTGATCAAGTGGATGATCTTTGTGTTCTATCAGTTGTTGTAAACCACTGACAGGTGTTGGTGGCTCATGTTCTTCAAACAAACTACTGAGGTCTATTATATCTGGTTCAGCAGTTTCAATGTCTTCAGTAGTTGCAGGTGCTGAAGCAGATGTTTGAGTTTGTTCCTCAGTATTTGTTGAATCAGAAGTTTGTGAAACTTCTGATGGTTTTGAAGTTGACTTAATGACTGTTTGAGGAGCCCATGGTGCTGGATCCTCATCATCAAGCCTTTGATCACCATAATAAGTAGGTTTGGATGAAGTGACAGTCTTTTCAGTTCCAAAATGGAAGCTGTCAAGATCAAAAAGTTCAGCAGGATGTGCTGGAACGAGAGTGTGTTTTGACACATTGAACTTGACATTCAATGTTTCTTCTACTATCCTGGTTCTTGAGTTAAAAACCTTGTAGGCTTTTCTAGTTGAAGAATAACCAAGAAAGTAACCTGAATCAACTTTGGCAGCAAACTTTGAAATAGATTCCTTAATGTTCAAGATGAAACATTGACACCCAAAAGCCTTGAAAAAGGAGATAAGGGGCTTCATGCCATGAAGAACTTCATAGGCAGTCTTGGAATGTCTCTTGACAATAAGGACTCTATTTTGAACATAACATGATGTGTTAACTGCTTCTGCCTAAAAGTATAATGGTAGGCCAGAATCAACTAACATTGTTCTTGCTCCTTCACTTAAAGTTCTGTTCTTCCTTTCTACTACACCATTTTGTTCAGGAGTTCTGGGAACACTGAATTGTCTAATAATCCCTTTGGACAAACAGAATTCATCCAGAGTTTTGTTCCTGAACTTTGTCCCATTATCACTTCTAATGGTTTTGACAGGTAGAGAATATTGCTTCTCTACATGTAGAATGAAGAACTTGATGATTTCAGCAGCCTCATCCTTGGAAAATAAGAAGAATACCCATGTAAATCTTGAGTAGTCATAAATGATGACTAAGCAGTACTTCTTACCAAGGCTCATGATCATTACAGGCCCAAATAAGTCCATATGGAGTAGTTGAAGACATGCAGTTGTTTTTGATTCTTCAATAGACTTATAGGAGGACTTATGTTGTTTTCCCTTTAAACAGGATACACAGTGTTCTTGACACTGGTATACTTTTAAGGGTAGACCTCTAACCAAGCCCATTTTTGTGACTTTATTTATGGTTTTAAAGTTCACATGGCCAAGTCTCCTGTGCAAGAGATCAGTCTCTGAAGTTGATGCCTTTGAGAAGAAACAGGCAGTGTTGTTCAGTACTTTGGCTATCAACATCTTTTGGCTATCTTTTGGCTATCAACAAAGTGTGATCTTCAATGATCTTCTCTATCAACTTCTGGCCTTCTGGTGATATGATCTTGCATGCTGTCTTTGTGAAAAAGGAAGAATATCCTTTATCACATATTTGTGACACACTTAGCAAGTTGTACTCAAGGTTTTCAACCAGATTGACCTTGTCAAACTGTATTTTGCCAGAGGAGACATTGCCATGTCCTAGCACATATCCCTTAGCATTGTTCCCAAGGGATACAGATCCTTCTCTTTGACTGATAAAATTGTTTATCAGGTATCTGCATCCTGTCATGTGCATTGAGCCTCCACTGTCTACATACCAAATGCTATTTAAGCCTCTGGAAACTCTCTGCACAAGATAGTAAATTAGTTAGATTTAGGGACCCAAGCCAGTTTGGCTTTGGGTTTGCTCTTGAGAACATTTACAGTTTGTTCATGACCAAGTTGAGAAATTCATGTCTTTTTGGCAATGGATTTTTCATTGAGAGCAATGGTGGTATCCTTTTGAGGACCACCATCAACTTTGGTCATCAGTAGTTGTACCATGTTCATGAGATCTTTAATCTCAGCAGTTTGTGAAACTGCTGATTGTAACACCCCAACCGATGGCGGAAACATCGGGGTGCCACGTAATGATGATTGTTCAGTAGCTCATGGTGAATAATAAGTTTCATAAATGATTTAAATAACTTACATACAAATGTTCTAGAATTTGTACTTCAAATTGAATAAAACTATACACATATCTTCAAGCATCAATTCAATTCTTCAAGCAAATAGAACCTGAAACATGTTAAGTTGAAAATATTTTGGGTCAACAAAAGTTGGTGAGAATTACATAGGTTTTTGATGATTGAATAAAATGTTGTGCAATTCATGTGTCATGTCAATCTAGTCCATATGTGAGAACATACTAGAAATAAATCGAGTGCATAATCAACCCTGATGACTGTTATAAAATGATACATACCATACGCTCATGGTCCAATATGTTATACGATAACAAACACCCACGTAACCTTTGTAGGAGGCACGTATCCGGGTGGGATTGTCAGTCCAATAGATCTATCAATGTATACCGCCGGCTGATCAATGTTAATGATTATGCTAGAATGGTGCTTACTCTAATCATGCTCAAGACATAATGCAACATAGAAAACACATAGACACATTGATGATTGAATTGCAATGATGATGTTATAAACATGTTTCACCCCAAAAATGGTGATAAATAGAAAAGGGGCTATGTAAAACTCACCTTGGTAAAATGTTATCTCTTGAAAATAGTGTGTTGCCCAATGTGTCAAGTATCACCCTATAATAAGGTAATAAATATGTCTAAGTCTATCTAGTCTACAAATGTATACGTTCTAGGGCTTTGAATTGGGGATAATTGCTCGTTTGATTAATATTAAAAATATTTGCCAATTGAGAGAAATTTAGTAATTAAATAACTAAAAATCTTTTTATAAATGTTAAATCTAGGATGGCCACATGAATGTGTTTAAAGTATAAAAATAATTTTTATAAAATTATTTTCTTTAAAATAGATTATTATATCTATTTATAACAAATTGTCAAAATCTAACTTTAATATTTAAAAATATTAAAATTAAATAATTTTTAGTTTAAAATTCATATTTCTGTTCTAAATGGTTAAAAATAATTTGTATAAAATTTTGGTCCAAAAATGATGAAAATTGGATTTATTATGATTTAATTATGATTAAATCTAACAAAAATTGATTAAAAATATAAAATAAATGATTTTACTGAATTAAAAATTATTTCTGAAAAGCTTAATGTTATAAAAGCTTAGGATAATTTTTGTGGAAATTAATAAGATCGTTTCGATATTTTTATAGATTTTTGTAAATAAAATAGAATAAACTTGATTTATTTATTATATATATTAAATAAATAAATTTTTGAAAACTAAAAATTGTAAGTTGAACTATTACATCAGATTAACACAAGATAATTTTTGTAGAATAAATAAAAGAGTTTTAATAATTAAAAATGAATTTACAAGATTAAATGTAAATATATATATATATATACATATATGGTTTGAACAAAATAAACAAAAATAAGAACAAAAAGGCTGCTGCTGGGACTCGAACCCGCAGCCCCTCGTTTGGATAATAGTGCACGTGACCATCTGGTCTAGACCAGATTCTTGTTCAGATTTGCTTTCAAAAAATATTAATACACAACTAACATGAAACCCCAAATCATTATGAACCCTAGATTCTACAATCAAACAATCAGACAATATAAACCCGATTGAAGTTAGGGCTTTTGTTGTTTGATTGCCGACTAATAAAACCCACAAAAAAAATTAGACTCACAGTGTTGAATCGTTGATGAATGTCCGGTCAAAGCAAAAAGTCAAACTACGAACAAGATAATAATATTTAGAGTGATTCAGAGAGAATTGGAGGTTGAGAGAGAGTTGTGAGCGAGTAATCAAGGTTCTCAGTTGATCAATTTATAGTGTAATGGTTTGGAGGCTCGATTTGGCAACGTTGACCTTGAATCAATCATGACGCGTTTTTAATTAATTGTTTTGGTTAATTAGATTGAAATTATACGTGTAATAGGTGAATGTTAGGCCGGTAATCACGATTTGTTGCCATATATGAACGATTACGAATTGATTGTGATAATTAAGCTGGTCAAAAAAAAGAAAAAGAAAAAAAAAATTTATAATAATCTGCTGCTGCTCGCTGTTTCGTAACAGCTAAGAAGAAGGAGGGCAGCGAAGATTGGGTTAAATAAAATTAAAGTTAGGTTTAGTTCAAAAGGAATGTGTAGATCAAGTGGTGTTGTGTGTGTGTGGTAATGTTTGGCCCGGGTGTTGACGCGAGTTCGATCCCGGCAGAGGGATCTCTCTTTTTTTTTTTAATAAAGCTGATAAGGGAGGGGGGTATGGGCTTGATGGTTTAGTGGGCTCAGGTTATTGGGCCGCGTCTGGTTTGGTTTATGTTGGGCCGGGGTTTCTTGTGGGCTGGGTTAGTGACTAGGCTTCAATCATGGGGAGTGGGCTGCAGCAATTAGTTTTGTAAATGTTATAATATATTTTTTTTTTAAACTAAATGTATTATTATTATTATTATTATTATTATACACATATATATATACATATATATATATATATATATATATAAGTTGTGAATGAGGAAAAAAAAATAAAGACTTTACCACCTTTTTAAAATGTAACAAAAATAAGGGTGTTTATAAAAATTCGGGGGAAAATTTCGCGATGTTACAGTCTCCCCTACTTTTAGAAACTTCGTCCCGAAGTTAAGAGAAAACCAGGATTACATTTGGTCATCTACCGGAAACCTTTGATAAAATTTCACACTACCTTGATGTACCTGTAAATTCATGATTACGTTCCGGACCGTAATTACCAATTTACCTTACATTAGGGTTTTGTGTCCTTTTATGACTTTACCGATTGTTGAGCAGGTCTGATAGTCCCCACCAGTCGTTGAGCAGGTGGTAGGGCCTCTCCCGACTGTTGGAAAGACATGATGACCCCTACCAATCGTTAAGTAGATTGTTTGATAGTCAACCATTTGTTGTACAAGTAAGCACGTATGATCATAGATATAGCAATCAGTTCACATTCAAACAAGCATGCACACAAATGTTATAATATTACTTGAATTTATTACTTGAATCCAAAAAGTATCAATACATAGAATTAAAGGTAGACAATATTTAAATGGTGGGACTTGCTGTTAAATAGCTGGAGGGTCTTGATCTCGGTTTAGTTCAGGGCATCGGTTATGGTAGTGATTTGGGTTTCCACATTCATAGCATTGACCATAGTTGTATTTACCAGGTTGATTAGGATTAGTAACCTGAGCAGGGTTGTGGATAATCGCAGTCAGTCGGGCATCAACACCTTTGTTGTTTTTGCTGTTGTTGTGGGTGATGTTGTGGTTGTTGTTACTTTCCTATTGGTTTTCACCACTGTTATTGCGAGTGCTACGACGTGGAGACATGATCTGTAAGGGACACAATGAAGGTTCAATGTGGCATGAAATGAATGAGGTGATATAAGGAATGTAATCATTTATTCATTAATTAAAACGAATAAACGAAAACGTTGACTTATCAAAGACTCCAGATTCTAATAACATATGAAGACATGCTTTAGCCTATAAGTGAACACTCATTCCGAGAATTCCCAGGTAGGCATCCGGGTCCCTCGTCTGATTGGGATATATGCGCAATGCCTGCCTAGACAGAAGACTCAGAATACAGGCGTTCACCCTTCCAGATTGCACGTGTTCGTTATTAAAATCTAGAACTTCGACGAGACTCCAAGGGGGTTCAGGTTAAACCTGAGGAATTTGTCTTATTAGTCTAAGAGTAGATCCACTGATGGAGAGCAACCTTCTTGTAGGAATGAAAGTAGGGATAAGAACTAGGAGGGAGATTGAGAATAGCAAGTAAAAGAAGCAAGTACTTGTTAAATCCTATGGTTATAGACTAGATTATTTTTCTAATAACCTAATTCCCTATAACCATGGCTCTGATACCAATCTGTAACACCCCAACCGATGGCGGAAACATCGGGGTGCCACGTAATGATGATTGTTCAGTAGCTCATGGTGAATAATAAGTTTCATAAATGATTTAAATAACTTACATACAAATGTTCTAGAATTTGTACTTCAAATTGAATAAAACTATACACATATCTTCAAGCATCAATTCAATTCTTCAAGCAAATAGAACCTGAAACATGTTAAGTTGAAAATATTTTGGGTCAACAAAAGTTGGTGAGAATTACATAGGTTTTTGATGATTGAATAAAATGTTGTGCAATTCATGTGTCATGTCAATCTAGTCCATATGTGAGAACATACTAGAAATAAATCGAGTGCATAATCAACCCTGATGACTGTTATAAAATGATACATACCATACGCTCATGGTCCAATATGTTATACGATAACAAACACCCACGTAACCTTTGTAGGAGGCACGTATCCGGGTGGGATTGTCAGTCCAATAGATCTATCAATGTATACCGCCGGCTGATCAATGTTAATGATTATGCTAGAATGGTGCTTACTCTAATCATGCTCAAGACATAATGCAACATAGAAAACACATAGACACATTGATGATTGAATTGCAATGATGATGTTATAAACATGTTTCACCCCAAAAATGGTGATAAATAGAAAAGGGGCTATGTAAAACTCACCTTGGTAAAATGTTATCTCTTGAAAATAGTGTGTTGCCCAATGTGTCAAGTATCACCCTATAATAAGGTAATAAATATGTCTAAGTCTATCTAGTCTACAAATGTATACGTTCTAGGGCTTTGAATTGGGGATAATTGCTCGTTTGATTAATATTAAAAATATTTGCCAATTGAGAGAAATTTAGTAATTAAATAACTAAAAATCTTTTTATAAATGTTAAATCTAGGATGGCCACATGAATGTGTTTAAAGTATAAAAATAATTTTTATAAAATTATTTTCTTTAAAATAGATTATTATATCTATTTATAACAAATTGTCAAAATCTAACTTTAATATTTAAAAATATTAAAATTAAATAATTTTTAGTTTAAAATTCATATTTCTGTTCTAAATGGTTAAAAATAATTTGTATAAAATTTTGGTGCAAAAATGATGAAAATTGGATTTATTATGATTTAATTATGATTAAATCTAACAAAAATTGATTAAAAATATAAAATAAATGATTTTACTGAATTAAAAATTATTTCTGAAAAGCTTAATGTTATAAAAGCTTAGGATAATTTTTGTGGAAATTAATAAGATCGTTTCGATATTTTTATAGATTTTTGTAAATAAAATAGAATAAACTTGATTTATTTATTATATATATTAAATAAATAAATTTTTGAAAACTAAAAATTGTAAGTTGAACTATTACATCAGATTAACACAAGATAATTTTTGTAGAATAAATAAAAGAGTTTTAATAATTAAAAATGAATTTACAAGATTAAATGTAAATATATATATATATATATATATACATATATGGTTTGAACAAAATAAACAAAAATAAGAACAAAAAGGCTGCTGCTGGGACTCGAACCCGCAGCCCCTCGTTTGGATAATAGTGCACGTGACCATCTGGTCTAGACCAGATTCTTGTTCAGATTTGCTTTCAAAAAATATTAATACACAACTAACATGAAACCCCAAATCATTATGAACCCTAGATTCTACAATCAAACAATCAGACAATATAAACCCGATTGAAGTTAGGGCTTTTGTTGTTTGATTGCCGACTAATAAAACCCACAAAAAAAATTAGACTCACAGTGTTGAATCGTTGATGAATGTCCGGTCAAAGCAAAAAGTCAAACTACGAACAAGATAATAATATTTAGAGTGATTCAGAGAGAATTGGAGGTTGAGAGAGAGTTGTGAGCGAGTAATCAAGGTTCTCAGTTGATCAATTTATAGTGTAATGGTTTGGAGGCTCGATTTGGCAACGTTGACCTTGAATCAATCATGACGCGTTTTTAATTAATTGTTTTGGTTAATTAGATTGAAATTATACGTGTAATAGGTGAATGTTAGGCCGGTAATCACGATTTGTTGCCATATATGAACGATTACGAATTGATTGTGATAATTAAGCTGGTCAAAAAAAAGAAAAAGAAAAAAAAAATTTATAATAATCTGCTGCTGCTCGCTGTTTCGTAACATCTAAGAAGAAGGAGGGCAGCGAAGATTGGGTTAAATAAAATTAAAGTTAGGTTTAGTTCAAAAGGAATGTGTAGATCAAGTGGTGTTGTGTGTGTGTGGTAATGTTTGGCCCGGGTGTTGACGCGAGTTCGATCCCGGCAGAGGGATCTCTCTTTTTTTTTTTAATAAAGCTGATAAGGGAGGGGGGTATGGGCTTGATGGTTTAGTGGGCTCAGGTTATTGGGCCGCGTCTGGTTTGGTTTATGTTGGGCCGGGGTTTCTTGTGGGCTGGGTTAGTGACTAGGCTTCAATCATGGGGAGTGGGCTGCAGCAATTAGTTTTGTAAATGTTATAATATATTTTTTTTTTAAACTAAATGTATTATTATTATTATTATTATTATTATACACATATATATATACATATATATATATATATATATAAGTTGTGAATGAGGAAAAAAAAAATAAAGACTTTACCACCTTTTTAAAATGTAACAAAAATAAGGGTGTTTATAAAAATTCGGGGGAAAATTTCGCGATGTTACAGTCTCCCCTACTTTTAGAAACTTCGTCCCGAAGTTAAGAGAAAACCAGGATTACATTTGGTCATCTACCGGAAACCTTTGATAAAATTTCACACTACCTTGATGTACCTGTAAATTCATGATTACGTTCCGGACCGTAATTACCAATTTACCTTACATTAGGGTTTTGTGTCCTTTTATGACTTTACCGATTGTTGAGCAGGTCTGATAGTCCCCACCAGTCGTTGAGCAGGTGGTAGGGCCTCTCCCGACTGTTGGAAAGACATGATGACCCCTACCAATCGTTAAGTAGATTGTTTGATAGTCAACCATTTGTTGTACAAGTAAGCACGTATGATCATAGATATAGCAATCAGTTCACATTCAAACAAGCATGCACACAAATGTTATAATATTACTTGAATTTATTACTTGAATCCAAAAAGTATCAATACATAGAATTAAAGGTAGACAATATTTAAATGGTGGGACTTGCTGTTAAATAGCTGGAGGGTCTTGATCTCGGTTTAGTTCAGGGCATCGGTTATGGTAGTGATTTGGGTTTCCACATTCATAGCATTGACCATAGTTGTATTTACCAGGTTGATTAGGATTAGTAACCTGAGCAGGGTTGTGGATAATCGCAGTCAGTCGGGCATCAACACCTTTGTTGTTTTTGCTGTTGTTGTGGGTGATGTTGTGGTTGTTGTTACTTTCCTCTTGGTTTTCACCACTGTTATTGCGAGTGCTACGACGTGGAGACATGATCTGTAAGGGACACAATGAAGGTTCAATGTGGCATGAAATGAATGAGGTGATATAAGGAATGTAATCATTTATTCATTAATTAAAACGAATAAACGAAAACGTTGACTTATCAAAGACTCCAGATTCTAATAACATATGAAGACATGCTTTAGCCTATAAGTGAACACTCATTCCGAGAATTCCCAGGTAGGCATCCGGGTCCCTCGTCTGATTGGGATATATGCGCAATGCCTGCCTAGACAGAAGACTCAGAATACAGGCGTTCACCCTTCCAGATTGCACGTGTTCGTTATTAAAATCTAGAACTTCGACGAGACTCCAAGGGGGTTCAGGTTAAACCTGAGGAATTTGTCTTATTAGTCTAAGAGTAGATCCACTGATGGAGAGCAACCTTCTTGTAGGAATGAAAGTAGGGATAAGAACTAGGAGGGAGATTGAGAATAGCAAGTAAAAGAAGCAAGTACTTGTTAAATCCTATGGTTATAGACTAGATTATTTTTCTAATAACCTAATTCCCTATAACCATGGCTCTGATACCAATCTGTAACACCCCAACCGATGGCGGAAACATCGGGGTGCCACGTAATGATGATTGTTCAGTAGCTCATGGTGAATAATAAGTTTCATAAATGATTTAAATAACTTACATACAAATGTTCTAGAATTTGTACTTCAAATTGAATAAAACTATACACATATCTTCAAGCATCAATTCAATTCTTCAAGTAAATAGAACCTGAAACATGTTAAGTTGAAAATATTTTGGGTCAACAAAAGTTGGTGAGAATTACATAGGTTTTTGATGATTGAATAAAATGTTGTGCAATTCATGTGTCATGTCAATCTAGTCCATATGTGAGAACATACTAGAAATAAATCGAGTGCATAATCAACCCTGATGACTGTTATAAAATGATACATACCATACGCTCATGGTCCAATATGTTATACGATAACAAACACCCACGTAACCTTTGTAGGAGGCACGTATCCGGGTGGGATTGTCAGTCCAATAGATCTATCAATGTATACCGCCGGCTGATCAATGTTAATGATTATGCTAGAATGGTGCTTACTCTAATCATGCTCAAGACATAATGCAACATAGAAAACACATAGACACATTGATGATTGAATTGCAATGATGATGTTATAAACATGTTTCACCCCAAAAATGGTGATAAATAGAAAAGGGGCTATGTAAAACTCACCTTGGTAAAATGTTATCTCTTGAAAATAGTGTGTTGCCCAATGTGTCAAGTATCACCCTATAATAAGGTAATAAATATGTCTAAGTCTATCTAGTCTACAAATG
The DNA here is from genome assembly GCA_028751855.1 of Ambrosia trifida. Taxonomy (NCBI): domain Eukaryota; kingdom Viridiplantae; phylum Streptophyta; class Magnoliopsida; order Asterales; family Asteraceae; genus Ambrosia; species Ambrosia trifida. Next base: position 75,366,090 of record CM054128.1, on the reverse strand, counting down.
TATACGTTCTAGGGCTTTGAATTGGGGATAATTGCTCGTTTGATTAATATTAAAAATATTTGCCAATTGAGAGAAATTTAGTAATTAAATAACTAAAAATCTTTTTATAAATGTTAAATCTAGGATGGCCACATGAATGTGTTTAAAGTATAAAAATAATTTTTATAAAATTATTTTCTTTAAAATAGATTATTATATCTATTTATAACAAATTGTCAAAATCTAACTTTAATATTTAAAAATATTAAAATTAAATAATTTTTAGTTTAAAATTCATATTTCTGTTCTAAATGGTTAAAAATAATTTGTATAAAATTTTGGTGCAAAAATGATGAAAATTGGATTTATTATGATTTAATTATGATTAAATCTAACAAAAATTGATTAAAAATATAAAATAAATGATTTTACTGAATTAAAAATTATTTCTGAAAAGCTTAATGTTATAAAAGCTTAGGATAATTTTTGTGGAAATTAATAAGATCGTTTCGATATTTTTATAGATTTTTGTAAATAAAATAGAATAAACTTGATTTATTTATTATATATATTAAATAAATAAATTTTTGAAAACTAAAAATTGTAAGTTGAACTATTACATCAGATTAACACAAGATAATTTTTGTAGAATAAATAAAAGAGTTTTAATAATTAAAAATGAATTTACAAGATTAAATGTAAATATATATATATATATATATACATATATGGTTTGAACAAAATAAACAAAAATAAGAACAAAAAGGCTGCTGCTGGGACTCGAACCCGCAGCCCCTCGTTTGGATAATAGTGCACGTGACCATCTGGTCTAGACCAGATTCTTGTTCAGATTTGCTTTCAAAAAATATTAATACACAACTAACATGAAACCCCAAATCATTATGAACCCTAGATTCTACAATCAAACAATCAGACAATATAAACCCGATTGAAGTTAGGGCTTTTGTTGTTTGATTGCCGACTAATAAAACCCACAAAAACAATTAGACTCACAGTGTTGAATCGTTGATGAATGTCCGGTCAAAGCAAAAAGTCAAACTACGAACAAGATAATAATATTTAGAGTGATTCAGAGAGAATTGGAGGTTGACAGAGAGTTGTGAGCGAGTAATCAAGGTTCTCAGTTGATCAATTTATAGTGTAATGGTTTGGAGGCTCGATTTGGCAACGTTGACCTTGAATCAATCATGACGCGTTTTTAATTAATTGTTTTGGTTAATTAGATTGAAATTATACGTGTAATAGGTGAATGTTAGGCCGGTAATCACGATTTGTTGCCATATATGAACGATTACGAATTGATTGTGATAATTAAGCTGGTCAAAAAAAAAGAAAAAGAAAAAAAAAATTTTATAATAATCTGCTGCTGCTCGCTGTTTCGTAACAGCTAAGAAGAAGGAGGGCAGCGAAGATTGGGTTAAATAAAATTAAAGTTAGGTTTAGTTCAAAAGGAATGTGTAGATCAAGTGGTGTTGTGTGTGTGTGGTAATGTTTGGCCCGGGTGTTGACGCGAGTTCGATCCCGGCAGAGGGATCTCTCTTTTTTTTTTTTAATAAAGCTGATAAGGGAGGGGGGTATGGGCTTGATGGTTTAGTGGGCTCAGGTTATTGGGCCGCGTCTGGTTTGGTTTATGTTGGGCCGGGGTTTCTTGTGGGCTGGGTTAGTGACTAGGCTTCAATCATGGGGAGTGGGCTGCAGCAATTAGTTTTGTAAATGTTATAATATATTTTTTTTTAAACTAAATGTATTATTATTATTATTATTATTATTATACACATATATATATACATATATATATATATATAAGTTGTGAATGAGGAAAAAAAAAATAAAGACTTTACCACCTTTTTAAAATGTAACAAAAATAAGGGTGTTTATAAAAATTCGGGGGAAAATTTCGCGATGTTACACTGATGATTCAGGTTTAACTACTGAAAGAGAATTTTGAGAAAAAGATCTTTGTTGAGATTTTGTCTTTTTCTGAGAAAAGGTGTTTACTGGTTGTTGTTTCCTGGGAGAAAAAGTTTTTACAAAATTATTTTGATTTGTTTTCCCACAACCAGTTGTTTATTTTTCTTGTTGTACTAAATACCTTTTCTGTATCTGCAAAATTCTGTCTTGTGGTTGAACAGACCACAGATTTCACATTCTTTTGTCTTTTCTTTCAAAGACAAGTTTCTGACTGTATTGATTGGTTTTAGGTCATCAGTAGTTTTCAGGTTCTCAACTCCTGATGTAGTTGAAACTACTAATGGCTTAAAGTCAGAATTAACCAGTACTTCTGAAGAACTTTCTTTGTGAGTTTTTAGAAAGTTCTCATAGAAAGATGTGCAATCTTTCTCTTCAGAAGTTTCACCTGAAACAATTTTTCTCCCATCTTCAGTAGTTTTGGGGGAAAAATCTGTTGGTGTTTCAGTGTGATTGTACCCTATGCCAAACCTAACATTTGAAGCACTTTGTTTGTTTAGCAATAGTTGGTACCCCTTACAAGATTCAACCCATTTTTCACATGTGACTTTGGTGTCAGCAAGCTCTTGTCTGACATTTCCTAGGTCATTTATCATGATTTTAATTTGTGCTTGGGTTTCAATAGCAGTGTTAGTTAATTTAGAAACTTCTTTTGTTTTTGCAGAAAGTTTTCTTTCTAAATCACATTTCATCTGAGTGAATTTTCTCTCGGAGTCATTTGCTTTCCCTTGTAAGTGCACATTAGTCTCTCTTATGAGAGCAAAAGATTCTTTGCAAGAATTTGAACAAAGTTTTGTCAAAGATTCTTTTGATACCTGTGACAAGGCAGATTTTGAGGTGCATCCCTCAAATGCCATTAAGGCAAAGTTCTTTCTGCCATTGTCAGGCTCTCCCCAGTTGATGTCAAACATCTTGTTGTCTGCATCAGGATTACACTCTGTGGTGTCAAAAGGAAGACTGCTCCAGTCAACATACCCTGAAGTAAATAAACTTTGTTGAGAGGGTTGCTGAGGCTGTGGAGGTTGTTGAGCAGCTGGAAAGGGAGGGATTGATTGTTGGCTCTGCATCTGTTGAGCAGGCATCTGTACATACTGTACTTGTGGCACATATTGGTGTTGTGGAGCTTGTGCCTGTACAAAATGTGCACTCCCTTGTGTTCCATTATTCCTGTTATAATTGGGGTTAAAGTTATTTCCAGACTGAGATTGGTTAAAGCCAGAGCTTCTACACTCTCTAGCAAAGTGTCCCAACTTTTGACACTTGTGACATCTAAGTTTAGATTTGTCAAAACCAATTTTTGTTGAACTGTTGAGTCCTGGAAATTTCCTTCCTGACCTTTTGTAAAATTTATTTGTTTTTAAACTTAACATGGCCAGTTGATGCAAAATATCCATTTCTTCTAAGTCATCACTGCTGAAATTCTTTAAATCATCCATGATAAAACACATGTTATCAGCAATTTGACCAAAATCATTATTGTCATAACCTGGGAATGATCTTTCAGATGAGATCCCAACAGTTATGTCAATATGGTCAAAAGATCCAAAACTATTTGAACAAGTTGGTGAGTCTTGTCCCAATAGTGCTGTACTACTTGTTAGATAGTCATCAGCAGTTTTGCCATAACTTTGCAACTTTTTCTTTTGATCAATTTCTCTTTCAAAAGTAAGTAATCACCCATGAAGTTTTGTAAGAGTGAGGGAGCTAAAGTCTGGTGAAGATCTTAAGACTATAGAGTATGTTTCCCATTTTTCAGGTAAAGACCTTAAAAATCTATGAAGCATAGATACAGTTGTGTAGGTCTGACCATTTAATTTTAGCTCAGATATTAATGAGGAGAATCTTTCAAATTGTTGAGTTAAAGTTTCCCCATTAATGTGAGAAAAAGTTTCATATTATTGAGCCAGGATTTCTCTGGTGTTGACAATCACCTCTTCAGTTCCTCCAAACTGTTCTTTGAGGCAGTCCCAAAGCTCTTTGGCACTATCACAATGTAATAGGCCAGAGTAGATTTCATTTGGGAGTGCCATTGCCAACATAGAGAAAGCTTTAGCATCAAGCTCAAGTTTTAGGAAATCATCATCTGTATAGTCTTTTGGGTCTTTTGGAATCTCTTCTTTAGTTTCAAGATTAATATTTACAGGTTTATGAGGACCATATATCACAGATTTCCAGCAACCTGTGTTGGTCTGTGATAAGGTATGTGCCATTCTCCTTTGCCAGATGTTATATTCATTTCTTACTAGCATAGCAGGTTTATTGGCAGAACAAGTATTATGAGGATCCATTTTAAAGAGTATTGATTTGTCAAATATGTAACATCGCGAATTTCCCCTAATTTTCTTTGATAAAAAGAATGTATTGTTTTAAACAATATATGTTTTAAATACCTTAAACTAATAATTATTTGTATCTCGACACTTTTGTACGTTTTAAAAATATTTCGAGTCACTTCCGGGCTTATATAATCATATTATGAATTTAGAATAATATAGTTTTAGGGAAATAATTGCCAAAAAAAAGATTTGTGTGGACCGGGACTCGAACCCGTGTCCACAGCCAACCAACACACAGTGACAACCAACTGAGCCAACTATCATCTTGTGTAGTATTTCAGAAGAAAATAAACTTAACACATTCCTTAAATTGATTAGTCAAAGTCTTAGTCAAACAGTCAAAGTCTTAGTCAAATAGTCAATTTATCATAAAACCTTACTTTATGGTGTTGACCAATTTTAATGGCTAATTGACTCCAAAACTAGTATAAAAACCCACCTATGACCCATTATACTTTGCACCTCTAAATAGATTGTTTCAATCCGATTAAACTTTCCCTCACACCTTTCTTCTATAGTCTATTTACTTCTACAATTGAAGCTTTGATTATAAGCTCTTGTAATTGGCGAATTGGAAGCTTGATATTCTTTCTTTTTCGTTTTCTTCAATTTGGACTAGCTACGTTGTTGAGTCTTTGGGATTCGCCTCGCATACATTCACAACACATTATTCTATTTTTTTTTTCACGAGACATAACATTTTGCTAAGGTTTGTTTTACATAGCCCCTTTTCTATTTATCACCGTTTTTAGGGTGAAACATGTTACAACATTCTATATGCAATTCAATCATCAAAGTGTCTATGTGTTTATCTATGTTGCATTATGTCTTGAACATGACTAGGGTAAGCACAATTCTAGCATAATCATTAACATTGATCAGCCGACGGTATACATTGATAGATCTATTGGACTGACAATCCCACCCGGATACGTGCCTCCTACAAAGGTAGCATGGGTGTTTGTTATCGCATAACATATTCGAGTGAACCATGAGCGTATGGGATGTACCACATTATAACAGTCACAAGGGTTGATTATGCACTCGATTTACTTCTAGTATGTTTTCACATATGGACTAGATTTGCCATGACACTTAAATTGTACAACATTTTTATTCGATTATCAAAACCTATGTAATTGTCACCAACTTCTGTTGACCCAAAAATATTTTCAAAATTAACATGTTTCAGGTAACAATGAAGCTGAGGCTTGAGTTTGCATAAGGATTATACATGAAGTTATTATTTGGAGCTATTTGAAGTTTTGTTATTTGATATTATGTATTAAATTCCTAGACATCATTTTATGTTGGATATTATGTTTTGAATAAATTATTTAAAATTCAATTTATACCATGTGCTACTGAAACAATTATCAATACGTGACATCCCGATGTTTCCGCCATCGGTTGGGCTGTTACAGATTGGTATCAGAGCCTTGGTTATAGAGAATTAGGTTATTAGAAAAAAAATTAATCTAGACTATAACCTTAGGGATTTAAACAGTACTTGCTTCTCTTACGTGTAACCCTAATTGCTTCCTTAATCTTATCCCTATCCTATACCTTATACAACCCTAAGCCTTACAAGTGAATGCTCTTATTCGTCTGCTGCAATCCTGATCCACCATTAGATTAATAGTACAAAATCCTCAGGTTTAACCTGAACCACCTTGAAGATCTCGTCGAAGTTCTAGATTTTAATAACGAACACGTGCAATCTGGAAGGGTGAACGCCTGTATTCTGAGTTTTCTGCCTAGGCTGGCATTGCGCATATATCCCAATCAGACGAGGGACCCAGATGCCTACCTGGGAATTCTCGGGATGAGTGTTCACTTATAGCCTAAAGCATGTCTTCACTATATTATTAGAATCTAGAATCTTTGATAAGTCAACGTTTTCGTTTATTCGTTTTGATTAATGAATAAATGATTACACTCACTTTCTTTAAAACTAAGCTCTAAAATCTCAAAATTTTACACCTAAATCTTACCATCTTAGCCACTTGTTCGATTGTCTTCAACACCCTACCCAAATCATGTTATTTCCTTTCTCAACATATTATATATTTTAAAACTATAACCTCATAGCCTGATCTTGACGAGGGGTTAAAAAAAAAAAAAAAAAAAAAAAAAAAAAAAAGCTTTTTCAACATTTTCAAAATTTTCATCACCTAGTACAACACTAAAGATTTCTAAATATTTTTCAAAATTTTTATCACCTATAAACTACGGGAAAAAAATACAGGTTTTTGTAAAAAGATGTCCTCAAACTTAATTTCTAAATTCAAATGTCTATTTATTAGCATAACAAACGATTTTCTATATAATGCTTTAATCTATTAAAAATCACTTAATAGAACCTTGATCTACAAAACCTAATGTCATGTTTAAAATCTCCAACTAATGGGAATATTATAATCAAAGCTCATTTAGTTTGTACTATTTACGACTTTTTTTTTATGTACTAAACCAATTTTTAAATCCTTCCATCCTCATGAACAAAAAATTTAATCTCCAACTCCCCATGGACTCCTACTTATTTTCAACTAGTTCAAAATTTTTTTTTCAATATTTGGCATATACCACAATCATGTCTTCACATACACTTGATTCTAACCTTTGATTCAAGCCCCACAATTTACACTGCTACATAATCTCTTTACTATAAAATAAACTCTTTATAAACTATCTTCACATTCACTATCTCTCACAACCTTGATTCTGCTTCAAGATTTTTCATCATCGTCTCAAGAACTAAATTCATATCCTTCACCTTCTCACACATGAGCTAGTTACCCATGATAACCAAACTATTGAAACTTGATTGTGTGTTGCATCAAACATAATCCTTAGTTATACATGAGGATTCGATTATCTACCATATTTAAACATTTGATACTAGAAATCATGGAATATAAACTATTTGCTATAGACACACCTAGAGTCATTAACCTTGTCTAGGACAACACTATTACAACTCGCATGCTATGCTTGATACTTGATTGTTTATATGTACATATTATCAATTTGCAATTTATGTGTGAAATAATTGGTACACTTAATCAAACAACTGGTAGAGGATGAAGTACTTGCTCAACAGTTAGTTGAGTACCAAATAACCTACTCAACGATTGGTAGAGGTCATCATGCCTGCTCAACAGTCGGTAGAGGCCCTACAACCTGCTCAACGACTGGTAGAGTGTCACACCCTCAAATTCTACGTGCGGGGTTTTACCGCGAGGCGCATGACAAACAAGGATCTAAGTCAACGGTCACAATAAACGACACTATATGATACGTAAAATGAAGTAAACAACCATCAAGTTTTCATAAATCCATTCGCTGCGGAAGCGTAACTTTTATTACAACCCAAAATGTAAAAGTACGTAAGTCTGAAAAAGATATGACAATGCATGTGAAACCTAGACGCCATGTGACTCCGTGCGCCTATGATAAGCTGCTACCTCAACGACCTGAGACAAACATGCTAAAAACGTCAGCAAATAATGCCGGTGAGTTCACAGGTTTTATAATAAATGTTTAAAGTAATAAAAGCCATCATGTTACTACTATATCAGAAGTAATAGCGTTAGCTAGACGCATGAGTTATACTACTACGACCGGAAACCATTACAGACAACGATATATGATTTTGCCCGAAATGATTTAGCGTACGACCGAGACAATATGCACCCGTCCGGCTCCCAGCCGACGGGTGGGGTCTGTCAATCCCAATAGATCTATCCACATTTCCCCCGTTATGCTATCCAGCATATTCATGGTTTCCCCGGGACTTTACGTATCGTATAGTATGTAAATGAATCAACCACTAGCATAACATGATAATTTATGTAATAAGTATAAGCATGTGTCTCCCCCAAAATGTAAAGTGTAAGGCGGGGCCGTGAAACTCACCTGATGGTGCTCTTCGTATTATGACAAGTAAACCTGCTCAATAGACGGCCCCTAATACCGGTGACCTATCATGACGAGCATATAAGGTGTTAGACTAACAACCCGTAGGTTGATTAGTCCCTAGTAGTCCAGACCATAACCGTGTACATATGAAATGATGTTTCAACGTTTAACCGACCGTACCAGACAAGGCCCGACATCCCATTGGTGACCCGACATTTCATGTGTTAGACAATACAAGACATCATGCCACATATGCAGTTAAACACTTAATACGTGTAATAGTTCACCTAGTCTAGCATAATGTCCAATTAACGCGTAAACAGGTCCGAACACGTATCACTAAGTCATTGGGTGTATCCCGGGGTTCCTATCATGTTTCTAGGCGTCAAATCATGTTCCGGGATGTTAAAATATACATACAGCAGCATTACACGCGATTAGGAAGTAAACTAGCATTTAGGAAAGTCAACATGTGATTATGGATGGTCAACAGGCGATTACAAGGGCTAATCGCCCCTTAGGATAGGCGATTAGGGCTATTCATGTGCATTATAGGCGATTATGGTCATAAGGTATGCAATTCAAGGCTTAACTAGTGATTAGGATCACAATCGCATGAAATGGAGGCGATTATGACCCCAATCGCCTATATATACGCGATTAGGCTTCCCATTCAGGCGATTAGGCCCCTGATCGCCTATAACATAGGCGATTAGGATGCCCAATCGCCTATAGTGCAGCTGATGTGGTTTTTCGCGCGTTTAACCCTCCAAATCATATCCGAAACGTGTAAAAACACCCAATAATCATCCTAACACATTAACAAACATTTTTCAAACAAAACCCCTAAGTTTTCATCATTATAACAGTTCCGAATGCGAGCGTTTTCCTAAAATGGCAACTTAGCATGTAAACATCACATCGACATGCAAGAACTTGCCCTAAATAGCAAATATCCAGATTAAATCACATAACCACGTTGTCCGATAGCATCCTACTGTTCTAGCATCATCCTACAACAAACCCTAACATCACACAATCAACAACACACCTCATATCATCCTTAATCATCCAAAATCCTTCAAATGGGTCAAGACATCAAGTATCAACAATACACAACCAAAACCATTCAAACTCCTAGGACATCATCATACTAACTTGTAACAGCAATAAACATCATAATAACACAAGAACAACCATGATTCAATCCTAAAAATCCTATCTTTAAACACATATAACACATATAACACATGTAGAGGTGTGGGTTTGTTTAAAAACGGTTTTAAATGGATTTTCAAAGATAAAAACATTTATAAGCCAGGTCTGGACGTTTAGGGAGTAGAACATAATCAAATAAAGGTTTGGGTTTGAAGAACACACCTTGTAATCAAGAGGTGATGATGGTATAAGCTTGAAAATGGTGGTTTTGATGCAAAAACGAGTTACAGAGGGTGTTTGTGCGTTGGGTTATGTTATGGGACGGCTAGGGTTGCACAAATGATGTTTTGGAGGTCAAGGGTGGTATTTATAGGCGTTTCTAGTCGTTTGGGGCAATTCAGGCGATTATGCAGCTCTTCATGCGATTGGGACTGCTACTCGCATGAACTTTCATGCGAGTAGCCTCCTACTCGCTTAAAGTTCCCCTCCAATCGCCCCTATATTGGCGATTAGGCTATTCCCCATAAGCCTAATCGCCTGTAACCTCTGTATTCGTGTGTTTTGCGCGTTAAACCCCGTTTTAACATATGTTAACACATATTCACATACCGGCAAGCCACATAATGATTGTAAACATATAATGCATGATAAATAACACGTTCCCGCCCGATCACCAATTCCCGGGACTCGAGACTTGCGTGGGTGCGTTAAACCCGGCGATTCCACGAATCACCGATTTTCGTACACATGGTTATGGACCGACACCCAATGGTTTCTCGAACCATTGTAACGACTCCCGATGATTCCCGAATCATCAGTACGACTTAATTGACCCCAGTTAAGTATGATATTAAGTAGTTATTTAAAATGTTTTCGTTGAGATAGACTCGTATGCATGTAAAGTATGAAACGCATGTATGTAAAGTATAAAAGTATTGACCTGAATATGCCGGGTGTCACATCATCCCCCAGTTGAAAGAATTTTCGTCCTGAAAATTAAATGAAGTCCGTAGATGAAGAGACGAAAGGAAGAAAGAAAAGAAAAATTTTCCCCGTTGTTACATCATCCCCCAGTTGAAAGGAATCTCGACCCGAGATTCATTTTTCTTTGGAGGCCACATAGTTCGATTCAAACGCACGCTTAGGAAATAGATGAGGGTACTTAGCCTTCATCTGATCTTCTCGTTCCCACGTGAACTCCGGTCCACGATTAGAATTCCAACGAACCTTAACGATACGGATTTTACTCCGATGAAGGCTACGAATCTTATAATCTAGAATTTCAACTGGTTCCTCCACAATACGTAAACGATCATCAACCTTGATTTCTTCGAGAGGAACTACGAGAGATTCGTCTGCCAAACACTTCTTAAGATTCGATACATGGAAGACGTTATGCACGCCACTAAGCTCGGCTGGTAAGTCAAGTCTGTATGCCACCGGCCCAATACGTTCCAAGATGGGGAACGGTCCGACATAACGAGGGTTAAGTTTGCCGCGCTTCCCAAAGCGTATAACGCCCTTCCATGGAGATACCTTCAATAAAACCCTGTCGCCAACCTGGAACTCCAAAGGTTTGCGACGACGATCAGCGTAGCTCTTCTGACGATCACGAGCTGTCGCCATACGATTACGAATTTGTACGATCTTTTCGGAAGTTTCGTACACCATTTCTGGACCGGTGAGTTGGCTTTCGCCCACTTCGGCCCAACAAAGAGGGGACCGGCACTTCCGTCCATACAGAGCCTCGAACGGTGCCGCCTTAATGCTGGAGTGGTAACTATTGTTGTAAGAGAACTCCACCAACGATAGGTGAACCTCCCAACTCTTACCGAAATCGATGACGCATGCTCGAAGCATGTCTTCCAGCGTCTGAATCGTCCGCTCGCTCTGACCGTCAGTTTGCGGATGATATGCGGTGCTCATGTCCAGTTGAGTACCCAACGCTTTATGTAATTGTTTCCAGAAACGGGAAGCGAAACGAGGGTCACGGTCGGAGATGATAGAGACGGGCACCCCGTGCTTGGAAACCACTTCCTTAATATAGATACGAGGCAACCGCTCCAGACTGTCGGTTTCCTTAATAGCGAGGAAATGCGCGGACTTTGTCAACCGGTCGACAATCACCCAGATCATGTCACAACCACTGGGCGACTTCGGAAGTTTGGTCACAAAATCCATGGTAATCCGTTCCCATTTCCATTCAGGAATTTCAGGTTGTTGTAGAAGACCAGACGGCTTCTGGTACTCTACCTTGACCTTAGCACAGGTCAGACATTTGCTGACATACGAAGCTATGTCAGCCTTCATATTGGGCCACCAATAGAGTATCTTTAAGTCCTGATACATCTTATCGGAACCCGGATGAATAGAATACCGGGATTTGTGAGCTTCGTCCAAGACAAGCCCCCGCAAACCCCCAAATAAAGGAACCCAAACGCGCTCGGCGAAGTAATGCAGGCCATCAGACCCAAGCTCGAGGTGTTTATCAGCACCGTGCATGGTTTCAGCTTTAAGGTTTTCCCCCTTCAAAGCTTCCAATTGAGCCGAACGAATTTGGTCAGGCAACGAAGAATGAATAGTGAGCTGTAAGGCTCGAACACGACGAGGTTTGACAGACTCCTTCCTACTCAAGGCGTCTGCCACAACATTCGCCTTACCAGGATGGTACTTAATGGCGCAGTCATAGTCGTTCAGGAGTTCGACCCAACGTCGTTGCCGCATGTTCAATACTTTCTGGTCGAAGATATGCTGGAGACTCTTGTGATCGGTGTATACTTCGCACTTGGTACCGTACAAGTAATGTCTCCAGATCTTCAACGCAAAGATCACCGCACCTAACTCTAAATCATGAGTGGTGTAGTTCTTTTCATGGACCTTAAGTTGGCGAGAGGCGTAGGCAATAACCTTCCCGCGTTGCATTAACACACAAGCGAGACCACGAATGGAAGCGTCACAGTACACAACAAAATCATTTGTGCCTTCAGGTAAGGATAAGATGGGCGCAGAGCAAAGTTTAAGTTTCAGCATCTGAAATGCTGATTCCTGCGGTTCACCCCAGTCAAACTTTCGGTCTTTCTGGGTAAGAGTAGTGAGGGGTTGAGCGATCTTCGAAAAGCCCTCAATGAAACGACGATAGTAACCCGCAAGGCCTAGGAATTGCCGCACCTCAGATGGCGTCTTTGGTGCTTCCCATTCCTTAATAGCTTCAATCTTTGCCGGATCGACATGAATTACTAGTTCATTAACCACATGCCCTAGGAATTGTACTTCACGTAACCAGAAATCACACTTTGAGAACTTAGCGTACAACTGCTCCCGTCTCAAAAGTTCCAAAACCAATCGTAAGTGTTCCTCATGATCCGTCTCGTTCTTAGAATAAACCAAAATGTCGTCGATAAACACAATAACGAATTTATCGAGATAGGGCTTGCAAACGCGGTTCATCAAGTCCATGAAAACGGCAGGTGCATTCGTAAGACCGAAGGGCATGACCAAAAACTCGAAGTGGCCATAACGTGTACGAAAAGCGGTCCTTGGAATGTCAGCTTCTTGTACCCGCAGTTGATGATACCCAGACCTCAGATCTATCTTGGAATAAAAACTGGAGCCTTGGAGCTGATCGAATAAATCATCAATTCGAGGAAGCGGGTAACGATTCTTGATGGTTACCTTGTTCAGTTCCCGATAGTCAATACACATACGAAGGCTCCCATCTTTCTTTTTGACAAATAGGATAGGGGCTCCCCACGGGGATGAACTAGGTCTAATGAACCCTTTTTCTAACAACTCCTGCAGTTGGTTAGATAATTCTTGCATCTCGGGAGGTGCAAGGCGGTAAGGAGCTCGGGCAATAGGCGCCGCGCCGGGCGCAAGATCAATGCTAAACTCGACCTGACGGTGAGGTGGAAGACCAGGCAAATCATCGGGAAATACGTCGGGAAAATCACGAACGACAGGAATGTCCTCTATCTTCTTCTCATTGTTAGATGAAACCGAAACAAGAGCTAAGATCGCGGAATACCCCTTACGTAAATACTTATACGCCTTCATACATGAAATGATGCTCAAGGGAACTCCACTTTTCTCGCCATGAACCAAAAGAATCTCTCCATCCGGGAGAGGGAGGCGAATGATTTTATCGAAGCAAACGATCTCTGCGCGATATAAGGACAACCAATCCATACCCACTACAACGTCGAAACTACCCAATGACACCGGCATGAGGTCGATAGGAAAAGATAACCCTGATAGTTCCAACTGGCATCCTTTAAGAATATGAGTCGCCTCAATATTCTTACCATCAGCCAGTTCTATAATATACTTGACCTCTAAGGGAGTCGGTACAATGTCTAACAGTCGGCTAAACTCAACAGATATAAAACTCTTGTCGTCACCCGAATCAAATAAAACGGAGGCATAACGATCACAAAGAAGAAACGTACCAGTAACAGTATCCGGATCCTGTCGGGCCTCGCCCGAACCAATGACGAAGGCGCGCGCGTTCCTGCCGCCACCCCCCGTTGCCCCTGTCATTCCTCCCAGCATTCCCTTGCTTCAGTTTGGGGCAGTCCTTCTTAAAGTGCCCTGTCTCCCCACAATTAAAACATCCCTGGTTACCCCTAGGTGCAGCAGTGGTAGTAGTAGTAGGGGCAACCACCTGTTGCTGAGTCTGAAGATTCACCCTACACGTCTGGGCCAGATGCCCGTTCTTCTTGCAACGGGTACAAAAACTACAATTCCCCACATGATGATACCCACAACGATCACACCTAGGCAGCCTACCAGTATAACCACCCTGCCTTTGCCCAGAAGACGAACCCGTAGTCTCAAACTTCTTATGCTGCTGCTGCTGCTGAGGCTGCGCCGTACCCTTACCCGTGTTATCCCATTTCCTCTTGTTGCTGTCAGAGGTCTTCACCACAGTACCCTTAGGAGGCAAAAGACCCTCCTGAACCTTCTGTTTAGTCAACCTGTGAGCTAATCGAATGGTATCCCGAAGTGTAGCAGCATCATTAGCGGTCACCAACCCGCGAATCTCAGGCACCAACCCACTGATGTAGAACTCAATAGCCTTATATTCAGGCGTCACCGAATCCGGGCACAAAAGTGCCAGCTCATGGTAGCGAGTGGTATACTCCTCTATCTCCGATCCCACCATCTGATGATTCCACAGCTCGTGCTCCAAACTCTTGATCTCATCCCTGGGACAGTACTCCATCTTCAAACGAAACACAAATTCGGTCCATGGCAACGCATGGGCCTCCAGCAAACCAATAGTCTGAATAGTCGAATTCCACCAAGTCAAAGCACGTCCCTCAAACGTCCCCGAAGCATACTTCACACGAAACTCCTCAGGGCAGTTGCACATGGAGAAAGCAGACTCAACCTTCTCCAACCAACGGAGTAGTCCCACAGCCCCCTCAGTCCCACTGAAGTTATGGGGCTTGCAGTCCTGGAACATCTTATAAGTACAGTGGACTGGAGGAGGTGGAGGTGGTGGAGGAGGAAAAGCATCCCCTAATACCAACAAAAACAACACGGTCAGAAGACGATCATCACACGACAAAAGATAAGGAATGAGGGTAGGAGTAATTATATTACCACCATGGCCCTGGTGGGCGGCCTGCTGCGCAGCAATAGCAGCTGCCACGTGCTCCTGGATCAGATTATTCAGCTCCGCCTGGGTCATGCTGATGTTGCCACGACCCCCATTACGTCCACCGCCATTCCGGCCACCAACACGAACACCAACGCGACCACCACGACGTCCTGCCAGCTTCTGTCAAGATCAAAGACAAGACATCAGATTCCAGAACAGATAACAAAGAATCATGAAGAAACCGTAAGTAATAAAGTAAATCAAAGGATTGGATCCCATCATAGTCATTAGACCAAACACATAGTCCGCCAGGATTTCCATGCATCTCAACTTATCATTTCGTGTGCACCCGAAATGATAAGTCGCTCTACATGGTCCCCGAGGCGTGCTCCTAGCCTGACCTTCAAACCACCAGGCACCCATGTTCAAAATATAAACAGCAAGTACAAGTGTGCGACAATGTGTGCAAGCAAGTGTGTCCGTTGGAGTATAGAAATGGGAGATGTCCGAATCTTGGACAAATCTCCGCAGGATGCCGAAACCACTCCAACGTACGCCACCGCCGTGCAAAGGTAGTAAGGATCCTCGTTTCGAGCACGAAGTTGAAGTACAAGATAGGAAATAAGAGTAATGGATAGGTGATGTAAGCATAAATAATAACAAATGTAATACGAACACCCCGGCAAATTCCCGTATGACATGACTTATATGAATGTGACCGTCTAGTGTGTGCGACTCGGCTATAGACTTGACTCAACATGCAGTCCTAGTTCACTATAACCATTGGCTCTGATACCAATCTGTCACACCCTCAAATTCTACGTGCGGGGTTTTACCGCGAGGCGCATGACAAACCAGGATCTAAGTCAACGGTCACAATAAACAACACTATATGATACGTAAAATGAAGTAAACAACCATCAAGTTTTCATAAATACATTCGCTGCGGAAGCGTAACTTTTATTACAACCCAAAATGTAAAAGTACGTAAGTCTGAAAAAGATATGACAATGCATGTGAAACCTAGACGCCATGTGACTCCGTGCGCCTATGATAAGCTGCTACCTCAACGACCTGAGACAAACATGCTAAAAACGTCAGCAAATAATGCCGGTGAGTTCACAGGTTTTATAATAAATGTTTAAAGTAATAAAAGCCATCATGTTACTACTATATCAGAAGTAATAGCGTTATCTAGACGCATGAGTTATACTACTACGACCGGAAACCATTACAGACAACGATATATGATTTTGCCCGAAATGATTTAGCGTACGACCGAGACAATATGCACCCGTCCGGCTCCCAGCCGACGGGTGGGGTCTGTCAATCCCAATAGATCTATCCACATTTCCCTCGTTATGCTATGCAGCATATTCATGGTTTCCCCGGGACTTTACGTATCGTATAGTATGTAAATGAATCAACCACTAGCATAACATGATAATTTATGTAATAAGTATAAGCATGTGTCTCCCCCAAAATGTAAAGCGTAAGGCGGGGCCGTGAAACTCACCTGATGCTGCTCTTCGTATTATGACAAGTAAACCTGCTCAATAGACGGCCCCTAATACCGGTGACCTATCATGACGAGCATATAAGGTGTTAGACTAACAACCCGTAGGTTGATTAGTCCCTAGTAGTCCAGACCATAACCGTGTACATATGAAATGATGTTTCAACGTTTAACCGACCGTACCAGACAAGGCCCGACATCCCATTGGTGACCCGACATTTCATGTGTTAGACAATACAAGACATCATGCCACATATGCAGTTAAACACTTAATACGTGTAATAGTTCACCTAGTCTAGCATAATGTCCAATTAATGCGTAAACAGGTCCGAACACGTATCACTAAGTCATTGGGTGTATCCCGGGGTTCCTATCATGTTTCTAGGCGTCAAATCATGTTACGAGATGTTAAAATATACATACAGCAGCATTACACGCGATTAGGAAGTAAACTAGCATTTAGGAAAGTCAACATGTGATTATGGATGGTCAACAGGCGATTACAAGGGCTAATCGCCCCTTAGGATAGGCGATTAGGGCTATTCATGTGCATTATAGGCGATTATGGTCATAAGGTATGCAATTCAAGGCTTAACTAGTGATTAGGATCACAATCGCATGAAATGGAGGCGATTATGACCCCAATCGCCTATATATACGCGATTAGGCTTCCCATTCAGGCGATTAGGCCCCTGATCGCCTATAACATAGGCGATTAGGATGCCCAATCGCCTATAGTGCAGCTGATGTGGTTTTTCGCGCGTTTAACCCTCCAAATCAGATCCGAAACGTGTAAAAACACCCAATAATCATCCTAACACATTAACAAACATTTTTCAAGCAAAACCCCTAAGTTTTCATCATTATAACAGTTCCGAATGCGAGCGTTTTCCTAAAATGGCAACTTAGCATGTAAACATCACATCGACATGCAAGAAGTTGCCCTAAATAGCAAATATCCAGATTAAATCACATAACCACGTTGTCCGATAGCATCCTACTGCTCTAGCATCATCCTACAACAAACCCTAACATCACACAATCAACAACACACCTCATATCATCCTTAATCATCCAAAATCCTTCAAATGGGTCAAGACATCAAGTATCAACAATACACAACCAAAACCATTCAAACTCCTAGGACATCATCATACTAACTTGTAACAGCAATAAACATCATAATAACACAAGAACAACCATGATTCAATCCTAAAAATCCTATCTTTAAACACATATAACACATATAACACATGTAGAGGTGTGGGTTTGTTTAAAAACGGTTTTAAATGGATTTTCAAAGATAAAAACATTTATAAGCCAGGTCTGGACGTTTAGGGAGTAGAACATAATCAAATAAAGGTTTGGGTTTGAAGAACACACCTTGTAATCAAGAGGTGATGATGGTATAAGCTTGAAAATGGTGGTTTTGATGCAAAAACGAGTTCCAGAGGGTGTTTGTGCGTTGGGTTATGTTATGGGACGGCTAGGGTTGCACAAATGATGTTTTGGAGGTCAAGGGTGGTATTTATAGGCGTTTCTAGTCGTTTGGGGCAATTCAGGCGATTATGCAGCTCTTCATGCGATTGGGACTGCTACTCGCATGAACTTTCATGCGAGTAGCCTCCTACTCGCTTAAAGCTCCCCTCCAATCGCCCCTATATTGGCGATTAGGCTATTCCCCATAAGCCTAATCGCCTGTAACCTCTGTATTCGTGTGTTTTGCGCGTTAAACCCCGTTTTAACATATGTTAACACATATTCACATACCGGCAAGCCACATAATGATTGTAAACATATAATGCATGATAAATAACACGTTCCCGCCCGATCACCAATTCCCGGGACTCGAGACTTGCGTGGGTGCGTTAAACCCGGCGATTCCACGAATCACCGATTTTCGTACACATGGTTATGGACCGACACCCAATGGTTTCTCGAACCATTGTAACGACTCCCGATGATTCCCGAATCATCAGTACGACTTAATTGACCCCAGTTAAGTATGATATTAAGTAGTTATTTAAAATGTTTTCGTTGAGATAGACTCGTATGCATGTAAAGTATGAAACGCATGTATGTAAAGTATAAAAGTATTGACCTGAATATGCCGGGTGTCACATAGAGCCTATCATACCTGCTCAACAATCGGTAGAGGTTCCTACTCACTGACTGGTAGAAGTCATTTTCCTGCTCAACAGTTGGACTCATTTTTGGATACATTGTAAATGATTCAATCACAAGGTTATTTTGCATTATTTACATGTGTGTTTAGAGTCATAGAAGGACACAAAACCCTAATGTATGGTAAATTGGTGATTGCGGTCCGGAACGTAATCATGAATTTACAGGTACATTAAGGTAGTGTGAAATTCTAATAAGGTTTTAGTAGTTCATTTGGTTTTCATATAGCCAATCAATTCATGCATTTCTTATAAGATTCCTAAAACATATGTTTAGTATTTTGCTAGATTCTTATGCTTCTTGCTACTTCAGACGAACCTAATCCAATCCTTAAAACTCACATCTCAAACCTCTTATCCAAATTATTCGAAACAAATTATTCTATTACCTATAAATTCATGTCGTGCCTTAACCCAAACCTCAGCTGCCTTAATTTCTACCTAATCAACCTCAGACCTGTGTTTTTAATAACTTCGGGACGAATTTTCCAAAAGTAGGGGAGACTGTAACATCGCGAATTTCCCCTAATTTTTTTTTTGATAAAAAGAATGTATTGTTTTAAACAATATATGTTTTAAATACCTTAAACTAATAATTATTTGTATCTCGACACTTTTGCACGTTTTAAAAATATTTCGAGTCACTTTCGGGCTTATATA
This sequence comes from Ambrosia trifida, assembly GCA_028751855.1. NCBI lineage: Eukaryota > Viridiplantae > Streptophyta > Magnoliopsida > Asterales > Asteraceae > Ambrosia > Ambrosia trifida. The sequence continues at coordinate 75,346,746 of CM054128.1, read as the reverse complement.
ATCATATTATGAATTTAGAATATATAGTTTTAGGGAAATAATTGCCAAAAAAAAGATTTGTGTGGACCGGGACTCGAACCCGCGTCCACAGCCAACCAACACACAGTGATAACCAACTGAGCCAACTATCATCTTGTGTAGTATTTCAGAAGAAAATAAACTTAACACATTCCTTAAATTGATTAGTCAAAGTCTTAGTCAAACAGTCAAAGTCTTAGTCAAATAGTCAATTCATCATAAAACCTTACTTTATGGTGTTGACCAATTTTAATAGCTAATTGACTCCAAAACTAGTATAAAAACCCACCTATGACCCATTATACTTTGCACCTCTAAATTGATTGTTTCAATCCGATTAAACTTTCCCTCACACCTTTCTTCTATAGTCTATTACTTCTACAATTGAAGCTTTGATTATAAGCTCTTGTAATTGGCGAATTGGAAGCTTGATATTCTTTCTTTTTCGTTTTCTTCAATTTGGACTAGCTACGTTGTTGAGTCTTTGGGATTCGCCTCGCATACATTCACAACACATTATTCTATTTTTTTTTCACGAGACATAACATTTTGCTAAGGTGAGTTTTACATAGCCCTTTTCTATTTGTCACCGTTTTTGGGGTGAAACATGTTACAACATTCTATACGCAATTCAATCATCAAAGTGTCTATGTGTTTATCTATGTTGCATTATGTCTTGAACATGACTAGGGTAAGCACAATTCTAGCATAATCATTAACATTGATCAGCCGACGGTATACATTGATAGATCTATTGGACTGACAATCCCACCCGGATACGTGCCTCCTACAAATGTAGCGTGGGTGTTTGTTATCGCATAACATATTCCAGTGAACCATGAGCGTATGGGATGTACCACATTATAACAATCACAAGGGTTGATTATGCACTCGATTTACTTCTAGTATGTTTTCACATATGGACTAGATTTGCCATGACACATGAATTGTACAACATTTTTATTCGATTATCAAAACCTATGTAATTCTCACCAACTTCTGTTGACCCAAAAATATTTTCAAAATTAACATGTTTCAGGTAACAATGAAGCTGAGGCTTGAGTTTGCATAAGGATTATACATGAAGTTATTATTTGGAGCTATTTGAAGTTTTGTTATTTGATATTATGTATTGAATTCCTAGACATCATTTTATGTTGGATATTATGTTTTGAATAAATTATTTAAAATTCAATTTATACCATGTGCTACTGAAACAATCATCAATACGTGACATCCCGATGTTTCCGCCATCGGTTGGGGTGTTACAAAATATCTCTTATAGTGATGGATATTGATAAAAGTGAGCTTATAATCCTTTATTGAATATCAATAAGAGCCTGTGTCTGATTCTCAATGTGTTAGATTGATAGGTGATCAGATAAACCAGTGCTCTGATACCAATTGTTGGATCAGTATTGCTCTTTTGTATGAACTTGCTAGTGAACACTTAGGTGTTTAGCAAGTTCTTAATCAGTGATAGCACAGCGGAATGTTATGAGTTTAAAGCTACACTTATCAACAGGAGTTATTACTCCCCCTGGATGTTTGAGAAACTAATAAATGATAAGTATTTATTGAGAATCTAAGTATTGAATGATAATGAAACACTTAGACAGATTCTCAATAAATATGAAATGGAAATAACAATAATATGCTTTGAAGGATTTTTGTATTAAAATTAATGTCTAAAACAGAGGGATGAACCCTTCTATTTATAGACTTTACAAATACATGAACCTTGCCAAAAAGCAAGTTCAGAGACAAGTTGCAACAAGTTGCAATCTTGGAACTTGTACATAAAGTAAAAGTAATACTAAAGTAATAAACTACTGATACAAAAAGGCGGTGGAAAAGATCTTCACATAAGTACTGATGAATGACAAACTACTGATGAGTAGTTTGTCTTCAGTAGTTCTTCAGTAGAAATGTCTGGTTTGGACTTCAGAACTTCTGATGACTTTTCTTCTTCAGTACTTGTGGAATCTCTTCTTCAGCAGTTTGATCTTCCTTCTTCAGCAGTTCTATACTTAGAATATTTTGACAGAAGTGAATTAGACCAAGGTTTGCAAAAGTGGTTTCACCAATCCTCTTTGTCCTAACAATTCGTAGTTTTTTGCTCCGTATAGGCTCTGATACCACTTTGTGGAGGATCGTTTTGTCAAAAACAATTTAGTTACGAAATGATAATAATTTGAACAAAATATGCAAATCACCTTTTAAGATCCATTTCATTAATAAACAATATTTATTAATCTTACAAAACGTTGTTTACAATGAAATAAACACTTTTCAGAAAAGCTTAGAACACTAGAGAGAGATACAGGTTGAATGGGGAACACAAATGAAAAAAGTTAACATTAAACTCAAAATTTCAGTTTATATAGGCCTGCACATTCGCCCCCCCATAAGGGTCGAATGTACAGGTTCGCCCCTTTAAGTGGGCGAATCAGCACACTGCAATTCAGGCTTCCATCTTCGACCAGTATATCCCACCTTTGACCATTATCAGTCATCTTCAACCCTTCTAAAGTCACTTTCACCCCACGTTTTCACCAAAATAGAAATGAATGTGCAATCCAATAGCACTAGTCGCAAAACGTGCATCAACAGTAATAAAAATTTAAATTCTTTTTTTATAAAATATGAATGAAAAAAATAAATTTTTGTCACTAACCTCCTTGAACCTTGCCGAGTACTGACTTATCCTTCAAGTCTTTAATCATAGCATCTAGTTTTATCTTAAATAATCAACACAAAATATCAGGCCTGTCTTCAGGATTAAGTGTCGTGTCTTTTAAAAATCTGACAACTTCGGTACGTTTCGGATAAAATGTGATTGTTATAAAGAAATCAAGATAGCCATACCATTTACAAAGTGCCATTGCATCAAGATAATTTTGCAACATATAATGTGCACCGCCTGTAAATGTTTCCACGGCCACCGCCGCCACCACGGTCGCCAGCACGGCCGCCTCTGCGACCTCCACGAGCTCCTGACATCTTCTGTCACAACATGAAACAAAAGACTTAGACTTGTCCGTTGTAACACCCCAACCGATGGCGGAAACATCGGGATGTCACGTATTGACGATTGTTCAGTAGCTCATGGCAAATAATAAATTTCATTAATTGATTACATAAATTACATACAATTGTTCTAAAAGAATTTGTACATCAAAATGAAAAATACTAGATACACATCTTCAAGCATTAACTCTAATCTTCAAGCAAGCTATATCCTGAAACATGTTAAGTTTGAAAATATTTTGGGTCAACAAAAGTTGGTGAGAATTACATAGGTTTGAATGTTGAATAAAATTTGTACAATTCGAGTGTCATGACAAATCTAGTCCATATGTGAAAACAATACTACCCGGTAAATCGTGTGCATAATCAAACCTTGTGACTATAACATTGTGGTCCATCCCATACGCATATGGTTCACTCGTTTTTGTTGCGATAACAATCACCCACGCTACCCATACTGGAGGTAACGTATCCGGGTGGGGTTGTCAGTCCAATAGATCTATCATTGTGTATCGTTGGCTTGTACGGAGTTAATGATTATGCTAGAATAATTGTGCTTACCATAGTATTGTTTAAGACATAACGCAACATAGAATAACACATAGACACTTATGTTGAATTGCAATTGAAAATGTAACATGTTTTCACCCCAAAATAGTGAAAAGGGCTATGTAAACTCACCTTAGGTGCTTAATGAGTTCCTAAGTTTTATTGAGCGTGCAAACACTTAGTAATAATGCCTTGGAAAACTCGGAACTAGCTAGAGGAGATAATGATGGATGAAAACTTTAGTATGTGGGAGATGGGATAATAATGTTTTTTTTTTATTGAATGTTATAAAGAGTTGAATGGTAGGCTATTGTATTTATAGTGTAGAAATTGGAGTTGTAATTAGGGACTACTTTGACTAGGCTAGAATTTAGGAACAACTTTGACTTGACTAGAAGACCATATTTACTAACACTTTGACTTGACTAGGAGACCATATTTACTAACACTTTGACTTGACTTGACTAAGAGACTACGTTTGACTTTTCAGGTTTGACTAAAGGACCTTGAAAGGGTTTAAGTTTAATTGGTTTTAATTAACATCACAAAACACCAAATGGTGTAGTGGTTTGTGTGGTGGGGTTAAGGTTTAGCCCGCCAGGGACTCGGGTTCGAATCCTGGCTCAGGCAAACATTTTTTTAACGTTTTTAAATCAGAATATTTATTAAAATCCAATTTAATATTGATTATAAGTCATTATTTAAACAAAAAATTAATAAAATGGATGGGAAAGATAATGTAAACATGAATCGGATGAATAAACGAGGGAGTTCTATATATATATATATATATATATATATATATAAATTGTGTGATGTTACACCCGTGGTATAACCCATTAGGAATTTCAAGAAACTAGACCGGGTCCAGTTCGGGTCCATCCGTTCAAATGCAAAGTCCACTAGGGTTCCCTTGCATCCCAGTTTATGATCTCGTGTGCACCGGACATGATAAACTGTTCTACATGGTCCTCCAGGCGTACTTTAAGCTTGAAGTTCAAGTCACCGAGCGCTAGCACCCAATCATGGTATTATCATAAGTATAAGTATAAGATAGCATGTATAAGGACGAGCGTGTCTATTGGGGCATAGAAGGGAGATGTCCGAATCCCTGGACAAATCTCAAGAGTATGCTGAAGCTACCCCAATGTACACCGCTGCCAAGAAGGTTCAACAGTATGTCGTCCGCCGTCGAATCATGATAAGAATGAGTTAAGGAGTAGGATGATAAAGAGTAAACATATGATGTAGCGTAGAAGATGATGACACCGACACCCCGACAAGTTATAATGTTACCCACATATTAAGACTCGACCATCTGTGACCGTCTAGTGTGTGCGACTCAGCTATAGACTAGACTCTACATGCAGTCCTAGTTTACTATAACCGTTGGCTCTGATACCAATCTGTCACACCCTCAAATTCCACATGCGGGGTTTTACCGCGAGGCGCGTGACACACCAGGATCCCAATCAACGATCACAATAAACAAACAACAAACATGCGTACATATATATATTAAAACCAAAACATCATGCTTTGAGCCTTAAACCAAATTTCATTAAAAAATATACTATTAACTGAATGTCAGATTTCCAAATTTCATTCAAAATAAAGGAATGATATTGTTTAGATTAAACATACCTCCTCATCAACAACTATCATTTCAATAGAATAAATCTCAACGGGATTGTTATACATAGGCTGCCGCCACAGTTTCACAACACAAACTTTGAGCGTATAGTCCCTTTTAGTTAAATCAACATCCTTAAGCATAACAATCCGTTTTCGTGCCTCAGAGCTGTTATTTAAAATAGAAGATGTAATAAGACTCAAGATTTGAATCATAATACATGTTTCTCAATCATTTAGTAATAAGCTAGCATAAGCTAACATATAAATAAATTATAATTAAAGAAAAATCATGTCACTAACATTAAATAATAGTTATGAAATGAAGCAATGTACGATACCTTGAATCCATTAGTTGTTTCGTGTCAATTCCTTGAGAAGCCATATCTTATGCCTTTACTTGTAACTGAAGTGAATGATACGTGCCAAGGTTATAATCAGCTGGGATCTATATATAAATCTCTTTGAGGGTTAGTCAAAAAGGGAGGGAAAAGATTTGTGGTAAGTTGAAATTAAAAAACTTGTGTCATTAGTATGGATAACAGTGTATAGGCACTATTTGTAAAACGATGTTAGATAAATATTTGCAATGAAAATGACATTTACAATATTAGTAAATGACAAAAGAAATTTTGGTCAGCATTTCTGAAAAAAGCAAATTCATACACTAATCCGTAAAATTTGGAAATTTAAATGAAAACAACATATCACTCATATTATATTACTTTAGAAAAGATTCAATAAAAAACGTCTTTATTTTAAAAACAACAAAGACGATTCAGAATTTAAAATCAAATCAACACTTAGAATCTCTATAGAACAATTATTTAAAATAACAAAGGTCTTCAGAAGTTTAGTTAATCAAAGGTTTTGCTTTCCTCATCAATAATTTTCTCATCAGAGGTTTCTCAACAGGACTTAAACTACTTAGGGTATGGATAAACAATTATTTAAAGTAACAAAGGTCCTCAGAAGTTTATTCATCAGAGGACAGTTCATTATCAGATGTTTCTCATCAGGAGTTTAAACATCAGTGGTTAAAATAATAAATGTACGTAATGAAAATGACACTTACAATATTAGTAAAGGACAAAACACATTATGGTCAATATTTCTTAAAAAGCAAATTGATACACTAATCAGGAAAAATTGGGAAACTAAAATGAAAACAATCAACATATATAAACACCTTACATATTTTGTCATTTGTAACGAAAATGACACTTACAATAATGGTAAAGGACTAAACACACTATGTTCAACGTTTCTTAAAAAGAAAATTGATACACTAATCGGGAAAAATTTCAAAATTTAAAGGAAAACAAAATATCATTCATTTTATATTAATTTTCAAAAGATTCCATAAGAAAAACGTCTTTATTTTAAAAACAACAAAGACAATTGTGAAATTTAAAATCAAATCAACACTTAGGATACCTATAGAACAATTATTTAAAATAACAAAGGTCTTCAGAAGTTTAGTTAATCAAAAGATTTGCTTTCCTCATCAATAGTTTTCTCATCAGAGGTTTCTCAACATGACTTAAACTACTTAGGGTATGCATAAACAATTATTTAAACTAACAAAGGTCCTTAGAAGTTTATTTATCAGAGGTTTGTATTTGCTCAGCAGTAGTCATTATCAGAGGTTTGTCATCAGCAGTATAAACATGAGTGGTTAAAAAAATAAATCTACGTAATGAAAATGACACTTATAATATTAGTAAAGGACAAACACATTATGGTCAACATATCTTAAAAAGCAAATTGATACACTAATTAGGAAAAATTGGGAAACTCAAATGAAAACAATCAACATATATAAACACCTTACATATTTTGTCATTTGTAACGAAAATGACACTTACAATATTGGTAAAGGACAAAACACATTATGGTCAACGTTTCTTAAAAAGAAAATTGATACACTAATCGGGAAAAAATTGAAATTTAAATGAAAACAAAATATCATTCATATTATATTAATTTTCAAAATATTCCATAAAAAAACGTCTTTATTTTAAAAACAACAAAGACGATTGAGAATTTAAAATCAAATCAACACTTAGAATCTCCATAGAACAATTATTTAAAATAACAAAGGTCTTAAGAAGTTTAGTTAATCAAAGGTTTTGCTTTCCTCGTCAATAGTTTTCTCACCCGTCTCCAAGAACGCTACGATGCTATACATCCGCGCACTAGAGTTTTGTACGTTGGATTGAATCCTTCCTTCCAATTCAATTGTTTTTCTACTCGTTCCTTGTCCCTTCTTTACTTTTAGGCAGCATTCAGTATTTCAGTGATACTGAGTGAGGGTGGGATTAGAGGTCTCTCAACAGAACTTAAACTACTTAGGGTATGTATAAATAATTATTTATACTAACAAAGGTCTTCATAAGTTTATTCATCAGAGGTTTAGATTTGCTCAGCAGTAGTTCATTATCAGATGTTTGTCATCAGCAGTTTAAACATGAGTAGTTAAACAAATAAATCTACGTAAAGAAAATGACACTTACAATATTAGTAAAGGACAAAACACATTATGGTCAACATTTCTTAAAAAGCAAATTGATAGACTAATCAGGAAAAATTGGGAAATTAAAATGAAAACAATCAACATATATAAACACATTAAATATTTTGTGATTTGTAACGAAAATGACACTTATAATATTGGTAAAGGACAAAACACATTATGTTCAATGCTTCTTAAAAAGGAAATTGATACACTAATCGGAAAAAATTCCGAAATTTAAATGAAAACAACATATCATTCATATTATATTAATTTTCAAAAGATTCCATAAAAACGTCTTTATTTTAAAAACAACAAACACGATTGAGAATTTAAAATCAAATCAACACGTAGGATCTCTATAGAATAATTATTTAAAATAACAAAGGTGTTCAGAAGTTTAGTTAATCAAAGGTTTTGCTTTCCTAGTCAATAGTTTTCTCATCAGAGGTTTCTGAACAGGACTTAAAATACTTAGGGTATGTGTAAACAATTATTTAAACTAACAAAGTTCTTCAGAAGTTTATTCATCAGAGGTTTCGATTTGCTCAGTAGTAGTTCATTATCAGATTTTTCTTATCAGCAGTTTAAACATGAGTGGTTAAACAAATAAATGTACATAATGAAAATGACACTTACAATATTAGTAAAGGACGAAGTACATTATGGTCAAAATTTCTTAAAAAGCAAATTATTACGCTAATCAGGAAAAATTAGGAAATTCAAATGAAAACAATCAACATATATAAACACCATCTTAATCTATTCATCTAGTCAAAAATTTAAACATAAGGGATATAGTAGTTAGTTATTTTACAATTTTGATGTCCATAGATATAGATATCCCAAAAACATTAGTGCAAGCAACAAAAAATAAGTTATCAATGTGTCAAAAGACAAACAACCCCAAATTAAACCTTAGAAACACTAAGAAGACGATCAGAATGAAACCACTCAAATTCACAAACATCACCAACAACCAATCCATTCTTCTTCAAAAGAACATGCCACCCTAATATCACCACCCTTCTATAAAATTGCAAACAAATTTAATGCAATTAGGCTTTTTTAAAATTTACACTTTTAAAAAATATATAATTTAAATGCAATAAAACTTACCTCTTATAACAACCATTTATTTCAGTCCCCACTTCAGCCTTCACAGGTGCTTGATCATCAAACTTAATTTTCAATGACATTCCAGGTTTCAGCCTAGAAGCCATAGCCAGTGTATTTGTGATTTGCTTCAAAATATCCAAAACATATTAATTAACAAAATTGAATAAGTTAAAATTTATAAAACTTATATATCCGAAATATAAAGAAAATAAGAATATTACCATGAGCTTCTGAATCTTGGATTTCATATAAAAGTGATCCTATATAGCAAAAAACGTACATGGTAAATTAATTAAACAAAATACCCAACCATTGTAAACTATAAAAAATAAATTAAATATATAAATATCAAATTTTACCCAGCCCTTTTCAATTTTGCTTTTGGTGGAGAAAATATTCGCAGCAAATATAGAGGCAGAAGGAGGGAGACTCCCGGAATCATCCGAATCAATAACAACATCATGAGAAGGAGCGGCGGCGTTGACGACCTGTTGTAATTAATCGAAATCGACTCCTCTTCCATCTTTATGATACGCAACAATCTCATAACGTGAACAACACACAAGCTTGAAAACAACAACCATCTTACGCCTCAAACGAAGATCACGAAGCACATTTACCCAACCACCTTGCAAAAAATACTTCTTACCATTCTCTGACCGGCCAAAACTAACCTCCCATTCCCTAATATCTCCAGCATCAATGGTAATCTTTTTGGAAGGGAAAATATTATGATAGTTGTAGAAATAAAAAGCGCGTGGAACAGGCTGCAAACAATATTAAACTTTTTATGATTTAAACAACTAATCAAAATATAAATTAAAACTTCAATCTGTATATACAACTATATTAAACAAAACACAAACTTACAACATAGTCGGACGACAAATCACGAACCGAATAAAAGAAACAATTGCCTATGTTATACTTCTGGTTCAAATTTAAAAACATAACCTTCAGCGATTGAGGCTGCAAATATTTAAAAAAAAAAAAAAAAAAAAAAACTAAGCAATTGGCAGTCATTCCTATACCCCTCATCATACTTTTCCAACCATCTATGAAGTAGAAAACATCATCGATCAATTCAAGATTAACAGGCCAATGAAGATCATGTTCGGTTATTAAATCAAATTTTCCAAACGCCAGCTCATTGGATTGAAAAAACTTCCCAAAGGTATTTGGCAACATCTAAATCAGGAATGAATAACCGAAAAAAAATTAGATACAAAATTTTTTAAATAAAAACATAAACATGAGAAAGAAAGTTAAATACTAGAGTTAGCGTTTTAGGATTAAACAAAATTGTAAAAATGCGAGAAACCATGTTTCAAATATAGTTCATATTCATATACAATAATCATAGATCATAGATAACTAATCTAACATATAATAACATAATATTAATGACAGTAACAAAAAATCAGTGGTTTTGGTTTCATCATCAATATTTCATTATCAGTAGTTTTCTAATCAGAGGTTTGTCATGAGAAGTTAAACCGTAAGTAGTTCATATTCATATACAATAATCATAGATCATAGATAACTAATCTAACATATAACAACATAATATTAATGACAATAACAAAAAATTAGAGGTTTTGGTTTAATCATCAGTATTTCATTATAAGTAGTTTTCTAATCAAAGAGTTCTCATGAGAAGTTAAACCATAAGTAGTTCATATTCATATACAATAATCATAGATCATAGATAACTAATCTAACATATAACAACATAATATTAATGAAAATAACAAAAAATCAGAAGTTTTGGTTTCATCATCAGTATTCCATTATAAATACTTTTCTAATCAGAGGTTTTTCATGAGAAGTTAAACCATAAGTAGTTCATATCCATAGGTAGTTCATATTCATATACAATAATCAAAGTTCATAGACAACTAATCTAACATATAACAACATAATAAAAATATAAAAAATAATTTAGAGAAACAGAAATAAAATAAAAAAGGATTTTTACAAAAGAATGTTGGAAATTTAAAAAAAGATATTAAAAAAATAATCAGAAAAACACAAAGAGTAATCGAACGAATCCATTTAAACCAAAAGAGAATGCATTAGAGTTTAGAGAAGTAACATAATCCTAATAGTAAATCGTGACAACAATATGTTCTTCATCAACCAAAGAACACAGATCTAGTGATGTAACAGAAGAAAACATTGGCGATTAGTATAACAAATGAAAAAAAATTAACACATCACAAAAATAACAAAACAAACACATACCTTTTACCAAGTAGACACAACAGGTGCTTCAGAAGAACATAACAAAAATGATGAGAAAACAAAGAGAACATTCATAACAAAAACACAAATTAGATTTTTAAAAACAAAATAATAAACGAAGATAATTAAACGAAAAAAATACCTTAAACGAAAAAAAACAAACACAGCGTCGGCAGAGATGATGAAGAACCCAAGAGATCTTGAAGAATCTTGACGAAATCAGATGAACAAAGAAGGGGGAAGAGGGAAAGAAGAGGGAAAGAGAGAGAGAGAGAGAGAGAGAGAGAGAGAGAGAGAGAGAGAGAGAGAAAAGAGCGTGTTGAAATTGTGAAATGAGTTTGTGTGTCTCTGACCTCTTTTCTCTGCACCACGCAGACGTACGCAGACGTTTGAGGTCTGCAGATTGTTTGTTTTTTTGGATGATCTTTCACTCAAAAAGGTCTTCCTGACCTCTTCTTGGTGCAGACTTGTTCCAAAGTCTTCTAAAGCCTTCAAAGGTCTTCTCCACTTCACTTTTCCTCACCCACCACCACCACCCACTACCACTACCACCACCACCACCAACCACGGTCCACCACCACCGTCCACCACCACCTACCACCTTCCACCACCAACACGGTCCACCACCACCCACCACCACCACCACCACCACGGTCCACCACCACCACCATGGTCCACTACCACCACCAACCACCGCCACCGACCACCACGGTCCACCACCACCCACCACCACCACCGTTCACCACCATCATGGTCCACCACCACCACCATCCACCACCACCACCCACCACCGTCCACCACCACCACGGTCCACCACCACGGTCCACCACCACCACCGTCTACCACCACCACACTCTACCACCACCACCACCAACCACCGTCCGCCACCACCTACCACCGTCCACCACCACCTACCACCGTCCACCACCACCACGGTTCACCACCACCAACCACGGTCCACCACTACCACCACCCACCCACCACCACCGTTGTGACACCCGGCATATTTGGCTTAAACCTTATAGTAACATCTAAGTCTACCTTAGCGGGAAACATTTATAAACGGACTTAACCAGGTTAGTTGAGTCGGGTCAAGTTAGGATTGTCCAGGGTTCAATGATCTGGAGGATCATTGGGAGTCATTTTGGGAATACACTAGTACCGGGTCCCGTTGTTGGTGACATTACATAAATTAATTAAGTGTATGTGTAGATTATGGGTCGTGTGGTGGAATATATACATAGATATGTTTAAATGATGTGTAGATGATTATCCATGCTTAAATATGTTAAACATAGACTAGGGTTGCATGCTCATATGTTAAGGTGTGTTAAAATGCGTTAAACACGACAAACTGGAAAAAACTAGATGAACATAGGTCTGGTTCTACCACTTCGAGTGGTCGAAGGTGGAACTATGTATTGGTTCGACCCTTTGTAAATGGGCGAACCTGGGATGCGGAATTGAAAGAATTCCCTTCGACCAGGACAGGGCTCATTCGACCCTGTGAAAGGGTCGAAGGAGGCTACCTTCGACCACTAACAGGGGGCGAAGGTGGAATAGTATAAATACCAAACCTTGTCATTTTTCACCATTTCACAAACCCTAACCGTCTTAAAACACTCTCAAACGATTTTAACCACTAAGGAAGGAGTTTTTGCTCTTCTTTTTCATAATCTAGTCTATCTACAACATCTAAACAAGAATCCAAGGTGTGTTCTTAATCCTAAATCATTTTAAGGCATTTTAATCCGTTTTTATCTAACCCTAAATGTCCAGATCTGTCTAAGGAAGATTTTATCAATAAAAACCTTTTAAACATCTCTCTAAACCAAAACCCTATCATTAAACATAGGTTTTGTATCAATAAACATATGTTAAATATGTGTTATGTGATGATATGTGTTGTTTAATGATTTGCTGCTATTCGAATGCTAGAAACATGATCTAAGGTTGCTATTGATGTTGGTTTATTGTTATTTAGGGTTACAATTAGATAGATGGTGATATAATGGTTATTTTGGGGATTTTATGAAATCTAGGGCTTGTGCATGTTAAGTATTAGTGATAAAATGATTGGGGGTTTTTGATTATAGGATAAACTGAGTAATTGTTGATGATTATGGGTTAGTATTAAAAAGTTTCCAAATTGGGTAAAGATTTCATGCATGATGTGACATTTCCATAATATTGCCATTTTGGGAAAGTATTAAAACAAGCTGGTTTTGGGGCAAAATTGGTGGGGACTTGTAGGGATAAGTTAATCATACTTGACTGCTGTGTTTGATGATGTTTCGAGGTGTTTCGAATGTGTTTGAAGCGTTTTTAGGAAAATTTATACAACAGGGGCGAACCTGGACTCCTTCGACCAAACGAATGGGCGAAGGAGAGAATCCAGGGTCGAACCTGGAAAATGTTGGGCGAACCTGATCAAACGGTCGAACGTGGAAAAACCGGCGAAGGAGACTTAAAATGGGCGAAGGAGATTTTATCTGACTGGTTCTACCGTTCTGATGCAGAAATGAGATTTTTGATACAAACTAAGTGTTTTATGCTTGAACCTTGTGTGTAATCTATGTGTACTTGATTAGTTAGGATAATGAGTCACCAACGGGATGTCGGGTCGGTCTAGTGTTTCGGTTAAACATTTAAACACCCCTTAATACACACTTGGTTAAGATCTGGACAATCGGGGACTAGATAACCTTATGGTTATTAGTCGGAACCCTTATGTGAACATTTTGATATATCTCCGGTAGAGGGATTATCAAGGGCTTAGCATTTTCTTACTTGTAACCGAAGAACGCTATCTAAGGTGAGTTCACGGCCCCACTTTTACTGCTTTAACTTTTGAGGGAGAAAACATGCACTAAACTATTTTGGTAACATATGTCATACTATGGTTTTTAACTTTGTATTGCTATACGATCTTTGGAAGTCCCGGGGGAAACCATGAATATGCGGGGATGCACAACGGGGGAAATGTGGATAGATCTATTGGGCGTGACCTGCCCCACTCGTCGGCTTGGAGGGCCGGGCGGGTGCATGTTGTCTCGAACTGGTAACATTGGTATCATGCTGAACATTCGGGCTGCTTAAACATATGTTAAACATTGCTAAACGTGTCTAGTAATGGTTTCCAATCGTAGTAGTAATAAAACTTACGCCTAGCTAGCGTACTTGGTAACACTGATATAGTATGGACATGGTAACGTTTTGGAAACACTTGGTAACATATTGAACAAACCTGTGAACTCACCAGCAATATATGTTGACGTCTCTTGGCATGGTTTTCTCAGGTCGCTAAGGTAGCAACAAATGGAACTAGGCGCACGGGTTTGCATTGGCGTCTAGACTTAGTTCATGTTTTGTAATAAACACTTGGTACATTTGGGTCTATGGTCTGTAACTTGTTAAATGCTTCCGCTACTGATTTTGAGATTGGGAAAACTATGTCCTTTTGAATGTCATGTATCTTCATATAGAGTTGTTTATTGTGACCGTTGACTTGGATCTAGGTTTGTCATGCGCCTCGCGGTAAAACTCCGCAAGTGGAAATTTGAGGGTGTGACAGATTGGTATCAGAGCCAAAGGTTATAGTGAACTAGGACTGCATGTAGAGTCTGGTCTATAGCCGAGTCGCACACACTAGACGGTCACATACTTTGAGTCTATTAGTAGGATACGTACTAACGTTGTCGGGGTGTCCTTACATCATCATCATACTTCTATGTTACATCATCCGCTTTTATTTGGGTTCTTACCTACTTTTGTCTTTCTCTTCGGGATTGAAGGGGAAGGGTTGATTTGTTGATTCTAGCACACACATGCCTTCTTACACTTGCACCTATCGTAACACGTTACTAGGAGACGATATTCGGTGACCGGAGTCCGGATTAGTGGTACATCTGGAGGACCATGTAGAGCAGTTTATCATTTCGGGTGCACACGAAATAATAAACTGAAATGCATGAAAATCCCGATGGACTTCGAGTTTGGATGTATAGTCCTGGATTTGTCCCTAAGTTAACTCTTGTAAATTTCTGGTGGTTGACACTAGAAGTGAATCTGAATGTCTCGATTTCTTGATTTGCTAGATTATGTCTGGTGCTCGCGGTGGTGGACGTCGTGCTGGCGGCGGTGGCCGTGCTGGCGGCGATTGTCGTGCTGGAGGCGGTGGTCGTGGCAACATCAACATGACCCAAGCCAAGCTAAACAACTTGCTACAGCAGCAAGTGAACATGGCTATGGCTAATTTCCAGGCTGGGATTAATCCCATGGGTGGTGAGTTGATTTCTGTCGACCTTGCCTCATTCTTGGGTTTCATGTCCTTTCGTTTGTGTTTTACTCATGTACCGTGTTTCAGGTGTTGGTGCCAATCCACCCCCACCTCAGTGCTCTTATAAGAAGTTTCGGGATTGTCAGCCCCATAACTTCGCTGGAACTGACGGAGCGGTGGGACTGCTCCGATGGCTGGAGAAGGTTGAGTCTGTGTTCGTCATGTGTAACTGTCCTGCTGGGGACCGGGTGAAGTATGCTACTGCGACATTTGAGGGGCCTGCACTGTCGTGGTGGAATGCTACTACTCATAACGTGGGATTGGGGGAGGCTATTGCTATGCCTTGGGCGGAGTTTGTGCAACTGTTGAGAGGTGAGTACTGTCCGAGGGAGGAGGTACAGAAGTTGGAACATGAAGTCTGGAGCTACAAGATGGTCGGGTCAGAGATAGAAGAGTACACTGTGAGGAGGAATGAGCTGGCGGTGTTGTGCCCTGATTTGCACACACCCGAGTATAGGAGGATTGAGCACTATGTGTCTGGGCTAGTGCCAGAGATTGCTGGATTGGTGGCTGCTGGGAATCTTCCCACTATTGTTGAAGTTGTCCGATCAGCTCATCGGATGACTAACCTGAAGGTGGCAGAAGGTGTTTTGCCTCCTAAGGGTGCTGCTGTGAAGGTTACTGAAGGGAACAAGAGGAAGTGGGATGGCGTGGGGAAGCGTGTTGTGCCAGCACCATCTCAGCCGGCAAAGAAGTTTGATTCATCTGGGTCTTCTGCAGGGCAGAAGTCGGGAGGGTATGTTGGGAAGCATCCCAAGTGTAACAAGTGTGGTTTTCACCACTCTGGGAATTGTGATCGGGCTCGTTGTCATCGGTGCCATCAGTTGGGGCATCATGCTAAGGATTGCAGGGTGGCACTTACCCCAACTCAGACTCCTGTTGCTACTCCTATTCCTGTTGCTTAGGGGACTCCAGGAAAGCAGGGGTGCTATAACTGTGGTGACATGGGATACTTCAAGCGTGAATGTCCTAAACTGAAGCAGGGTGATAATGGAAGGGGCGGGAACGGTAACGGGAACAACGGGGGCGGAGGCAGGACTGCACATGCTTTCGTCATTGGATCTGCAGAGGCTAGGCAGGATCCAGACACAGTTATCGGTACGTTCCTTCTTAATGATCGCTATGTTTCTATCTTGTTTGA
Source organism: Ambrosia trifida (assembly GCA_028751855.1). Taxonomy (NCBI): domain Eukaryota; kingdom Viridiplantae; phylum Streptophyta; class Magnoliopsida; order Asterales; family Asteraceae; genus Ambrosia; species Ambrosia trifida. Next base: position 75,330,159 of record CM054128.1, on the reverse strand, counting down.
TTCTGGTGCCGATAAGAGTTTCGTATCTATGGACGTTAGTCGATTGCTAGATATAGTACCCACACCTTTAGAGGCTAAGTACTTAATAGAATTGGCTGATGGTAAGAAAATCGAAGCGACACACACCCTTAGGGAATGTCGCTTAGAACTGTCGGGTTTGTCTTTCCCCATTGACCTTATGCCGGTACCCCTGGGTAGTTTTGATGTCGTTGTCGGCATGGACTAGTTATCGTTGTATCGTGCGGAGATCGTTTGTTTCGATAAGATTATTCGGATCCCTCTCCCTGATGGAGAGACTCTTTCGGTTCATGGCGAGAAAAGCGGTGCTCCGCTGAGTATCATTTCTAGCATAAAAGCCCGTAAGTACCTTCGGAAGGGTTGTTCGGCCATTCTGGCACTTGTTAACGTTTCTACAGACGATGAGAAGAAGATCGACGATATTCCGGTGGTTCGCGATTTTCCCGATGTGTTTCCTGATGATTTGCCTGGTCTTCCTCCCCATCGTCAAGTTGAGTTTGGTATTGATCTTACTCCGGGTGCAGCTCCTATTGCCCGAACTCCGTATCGTCTTGCACCTCCCGAGATGCAAGAGTTGTCCACCCAGTTGCAGGAACTCTTGGAAAAGGGTTTCATCCGACCGAGTTCTTCCCCGTGGGGAGCTCCTATTTTGTTTGTGAAGAAGAAAGACGGAAGTCTTCGCATGTGTATCGATTATCGTGAGCTGAACAAAGTGACCATCAAGAATCGTTATCCTCTTCCTCGCATTGATGATCTCTTTGACCAGCTCCAGGGCTCCAGCTACTATTCGAAGATTGATTTGCGGTCCGGTTATCACCAGTTGCGCGTCAAGGAAGCTGACATTCAGAAGACTACTTTTCGCACTCGTTATGGCCATTTTGAGTTCTTGGTCATGCCTTTTGGTCTCACTAACGCACCGGCGGTGTTCATGGATTTAATGAACCGCGTTTGCAAACCTTACCTTGATAAATTCGTCATCGTGTTTATTGACGATATTCTGATTTATTCCAAGAACAAGGCGGATCATGAAGAGCACCTACGGTTGGTCTTGGAACTTTTGAGATAGGAGCAGTTGTATGCTAAGTTCTCGAAGTGTGATTTTGGGTTACGTGAAGTTCAATTCCTAGGGCATGTGGTGAATGAACTGGGAATTCATGTCGATCCGGCTAAGATCGAAGCTATTAAAGACTGGGAAGCACCAAAGACGCCATCTGAGGTGCTGAAATTCCCAGGTCTTGCGGGTTTCTATCGTCGTTTCATTAAGGGATTTTCGAAAATCGCTCAACCCCTCACTACTCTTACCCAGAAGGACCGAAATTTCGACTGGGATGAACCACAGGAATCAGCATTTCAGATGCTGAAGCTTAAACTTTGTTCTGCACCTATCTTATCTTTACCTGAGGGTACGGATGACTTCGTTGTGTACTGTGACGCTTCTATTCGTGGTCTCGGTTGTGTGTTGATGCAATGCGGGAAGGTTATTGCTTATGCTTCTAGTCAACTCAAAGTTAATGAGAAGAACTACACTACTCATGACTTGGAACTGGGTGCGGTGATCTTTGCGTTGAAAATCTGGAGACATTACTTGTACGGTACCAAGTGTGAAGTATACACCGATCACAAGAGTCTTCAGCATATTTTCCACCAGAAGGTGTTGAACATACGGCAGCGTCGCTGGGTTGAACTCCTGAACGATTATGACTGTGCTATCAAATACCATCCTGGCAAGGCGAACGTTGTGGCGGACGCCTTGAGCAGGAAGGAGTCTGCGAATCCTCGCCGTGTTTGAGCCTTACAACTCACCACTCATTCGTCATTGCCTGACCGAATCCGTTCTGCATAGTTGGAAGCTTTGAAGGAGGAAAACCTTAAGGCTGAGACTATGCACAGTGCTGAGAAGCATCTTGAACTCAGACCCGATGGTTTACACTATTTTGCGGGACGTGTTTGGGTCCCCTTGTTCGGGGGATTACGCGAGCTTGTTTTGGATGAAGCTCACAAATCCCGGTATTCTATTCACCCTAGCTCCGATAAGATGTATCAGGATTTGAAGATACTTTATTGGTGGCCAAACATGAAAGCTGATATAGCTTCTTATGTCAGCAAATGCAAGACTTGTGCTAAAGTCAAGGTGGATGACCAGAGGCCGTCTGGTCTCCTGCAACAACCAGAGGTTCCGAAATGGAAGTGGGAGCGAATCCCGATGGATTTTGTCACCAAGCTGCCAAGGTCACCTAGTGGTTATGATATGATCTGGGTGATTGTTGACCGGTTGACAAAATCGGCACGTTTAATACCTATTAAGGAAACCGATGGACTCGAGCGGTTGGCTCGACTTTACCTTAAGGACGTGGTTGCTCGGCACGGAGTTCCTGTCTCTATTATCTCTGATCGTGATTCTCGTTTTGCTTCGCGTTTCTGGAAGGCTCTGCACAAGGCTTTGGGTACTCAGTTGGATATGAGTACAGCTTATCACCCGCAAACTGATGGACAGAGTGAGGGGACGATTCAAACCTTGGAAGACATGCTTCGGGCATGTGTTATTGATTTTGGCAAAAGTTGGGAGATCCACTTGACGTTGGTGGAGTTCTCCTTCAACAATAGCTATCACTCTAGTATCAAGGCAGCTCCGTTCGAGGCTCTATACGGACGGAAATGTCGATCACCACTTTGTTGGGCCGAGGTGGGCGAGAGCCAGCTCACTGGTCCGGAACTTGTGTACGAAACTTCGGAGAAAATCGTACAGATTCGTAACCGTTTGGCTGCTGCGCGGGATCGTCAGAAGAGCTCTGCTGATCGCCGTCGCAAACCTTTGGAGTTCCAGGTTGGGGATAGGGTACTTCTGAAAGTTTCACCATGGAAGGGCGTCATAGGCTTTGGGAAGCGTGGCAAGCTTAACCCTCGTTATGTCGGACCATTCGTAATCATGGATCGGATTGGACCGGTGGCTTACAGACTTGACTTACCGGCGGAGCTCGGTAGTGTTCACAACGTCTTCCATGTGTCTAACTTGAAGAAGTGTTTGGCTGATGAATCTCTCATTGTACCACTGGAGGAGATCAAGGTTGATGATCGCCTTCGCATTGTTGAGGAACCTGTCAAAATTCTAGAATATAAGATTCGTAGCCTTCGTCGGTGTAAAATCCGCATTATCAAAGTTCGTTGGAACTCGAATCGTGGACCGGAGTTCACGTGGGAACGGGAGGATCAGATGAAAGCTAAACATCCTCATCTTTTTCCGAAACGCGCGTTCGAATCGAGACATGTTACGGCTGAAGCGGAATGAATCTCGGGTCGAGATTCCTTTCAACGTGGGTGTAACACCCCAACCGATGGCAGAAACATCGGGATGTCACGTATTGATGATTGTTCAGTAGCTCATGGTAAATAATAAATTTCATTATATGATTTAGATAAATTACATACAATTGATCTACAAGAATTCGTACATCAAATTGAATAAAACTATGCACACATCTTCAAGTATCAATTCGAATATTCAAGCAAGTAGAACCTGAAACATGTTAAGTTGAAAATATTTTGGGTCAACAAAAGTTGGTGAGAATTACATAGGTTTTGATAATCGAATAAAATTGTTGTGCAATTCATGTGTCATGGAAATCTAGTCCATATGTGAAAACATACTAGAAGTAAATCGAGTGCATACCAATTCTGGAATGGTTGACCTCGACTTGAATGTGTACGCGTAAATATAGAAGAATTTGTACGAGTTAATGCTAATTAAAGGTGTTTTTGACCTGTAATGGACCGGAAATCTCGAACCCATACCAATTCTGGATCAAAAACGCGTGGAATTTGAGATGATTATGGATCCCGTTTGACACAGTTGACTTTTCTGAGTCAACTGTCACCATAAAAACACATTATATATTTAAAATAGGTAGGGGGATTGACACAAATGCCTTGTAGACCAGCTGGTTGGGCGTCTTTAGCTTGTGACCCGGCTGAGGGCTCGGGTTCGAATCCCGGCCCCAGCGTATTATATATTTTTTTTGTAATCAAGCAAGAGGGGAGTTGGGCCGAGTTGTGGGCCCAGCTTCTTGGGTTTCAGCACTTGGGCCTGCAGAATGGTTTCAAGGGGGTTTGGGCTTTGGGTTTGGTTTGGAGATAACTTGTTATGGTTTAAAGAAAATAATTCTATATAAATAAATAAAATCTAATTTTATTATTATATTTATTATTGTTATTATTATTATTATTATTATATATATAATATTTATATATATATATATACATATAGGTTGTGTGTTAGGCATATTAAGGATAAAATATATATAATGGGGGCTTTATGTATAAAAATTTGGGGAAAAATTTTGTGATGTTACAGTCTCCCCTACTTTTAGGAACTTCGTCCCGAAGTTAAGAGAAAAACACCGGGTTTACAATTGGTCAACTACTGAAAACCTTGATAAAATTTCACACTACCATAACGTACCTGTAAATTCATGATTACGTTCCGGACCGCAATCACCAATTTACCTTACATTAGGGTTTTGTGCCCTTTTATGACTCTACCGATTGTTGAGCAAGTTTGATAGCCTCTACCAGTCGTTGAGCAGGTTGTAGGGCCTCTCCCGACTGTTGGAAAGACATGATGACCTTTACCAATCGTTGAGTAGGTTGTTTGGTAGTCAACTAATTGTTGTACAAGTAAGCAAGTATGATTATAGATATAGCAATTAGTTCACATTCAAACAAGCATGCACTCAGATGTTATGATAATACTTGAATTTATTACTTGAATCAAAAAGTGTCAATACATAGAGTTAAAGAGAAAATGGACATCATTCAAATGGTGGGGTTTGCTGTTAAGTAGCTGGAGGGTCTCAAGCAGGGTTATTTGGAGCATCAAGAGCGTTTGTAGCAGGGATTCGACAAGCATCCGCAAATTGCCCATACCTTTGACAATTGGTGCACTGTCGGCAGGGAACTTGGGTTGGATGGTGATACTGGCAGGTGTCACACTTTGGTAGCTTCCCGTTGTATTGTATCTTGTTGGGTGGGGCAGTGGTGTCTATTGCAAAATTCCTGACCTTGCACTTCCCCTTGGTTGAGGCCTCGGTTTTGATTCCAACGGCAGGTTGGGGAGTATCCTTTTTCTTTTCCCCTTTACGAGTCAGGGTTCCTGCCTTCACATGGTTATCTGTTAGGGTGGCAGCCAAACGCTTTGCTTCCTCCAAAGTAGCAGGGTTCCTTCCCCACACCGTGTCTTGAATCTGCATCGGTAAGCCACCAATGTATTTTTCGATTGCAATAGGCAAGGGGGTGACCTTGTGGGGTAGCAGTAGGCTAAGTTCGTGAAAACGAGTGTTGTAAGCAAGGTTTTCTCCACTATCTTGAGCAAGATCATGAAACTCATCTTCCAGCTTCTTGATTTCATTACGAGGACAGAACTCTGCCTTCATAATGTCTTTAGCTTGATCCCAGGTTAAGGCCAGTGCAGCTTCAGCCCCACGAGTGCGTTTTTCCTCATTCCACCAAGTGAGTGCTCGTTTGTGAAGAACACTCATGGCATAACGGACCTTAAAGTTTTCGGGGCACTCACTGTTAATGAAGGTATTCTCAATACCCTCAAACCATTGTAGGAGCCCTGTAGCACCTTCTTCTCCGCTAAACTTTGGGGGATTACAGGAATTAAAGTGCTTGAGAGTGCAGGCTGGAAGACCATTTCCATTCCCGTTGTGGTTTCCATTCCCGTTGCCGTTACCGTTCCTGTTATCGTTCAACTGGATGACTTGAGCTAGTAAGTTGGGAACCAGAGTTGCGATTTGTTGCGCCATTTATTGAGAAATGATTGCAGCCAGTTGAGCATCGACACCATTGTTGTTGTTGTTGTTGTTGTGGTTAGTGTCATGGTTATGGTTGTGGTTGCTACTTCCTTCGTCATGGTTGTCACCACTGTTGAGACGAGCGCTACGACGTGGAGGCATGATCTGTAAGAGACACAATGAAATGAATGAGGTTATATAAGGAATGTAATCATTTATTCATTAATTAAAACGAATAAACGAAAACGTTGACTTATCAAAGATTCTAGATTCTAATAACATATGAAGACATGCTTTAGCCTATAAGTGAACACTCATCCCAAGAATTCCCAGGTAGGTATCCGGGTCCCTCGTCTGATTGGGATATATGCGCAATGCCAGCCTAGACAGAAGACTCAGAATACAGGCGTTCACCCTTCCAGATTGCACGTGTTCGTTATTAAAATCTAGAACTTCGACAGGATCTCAAGGTGGTTCAGGTTAAACCTGAGGATTTTGCCTTATTAGTCTAAGAGTGGATCCAGTGATGGAGAGCAACCTTCTTGTAGGGATGAAAGTAGGGATAAGAAGTAGGAGGGAGATAAAGAATAGCAAGTAAAAGAAGCAAGTACTGGCTAAATCCTATGGTTATAGACTAGATTATTTTTATAATAACCTAATTCCCTATAACCATGGCTCTGATACCAATCTGTAACACCCCAACCGATGGCGGAAACATCGGGATGTCACGTATTGATGATTGTTCAGTAGCTCATGGTAAATAATAAATTTCATTATATGATTTAGATAAATTACATACAATTGTACTACAAGAATTCGTACATCAAATTGAATAAAACTATGCACACATCTTCAAGTATCAATTCGAATCTTCAAGCAAGTAGAACCTGAAACATGTTAAGTTGAAAATATTTTGGGTCAACAAAAGTTGGTGAGAATTACATAGGTTTTGATAATCGAATAAAATTGTTGTGCAATTCATGTGTCATGGAAATCTCGTCCATATGTGAAAACATACTAGAAGTAAATCGAGTGCATAATCATCCATTGTGACTGTTGTATTGTGGTACATCCCATACGCTCGTGGTTCACCTCGTTTATATTGCAGTAACAAACACCCACGCTACCTTTGTAGGAGGCACGTATCCCGGTGGGATTGTCAGTCCAATAGATCTATCAATGTATACCGTCGGTTGATAAATATTTATGCTAGAATTGTGCTTTCTTTAGTCATGTTCAAGACATAATGCATAATAGATAAAACACATAGACACATTGATGATTGAATTGCATAAATGATGTTGTAACATGTTTCACCCTAAAAATGGTGATAAATAGAAAAGGGGCTATGTAAAACTCACCTTAGCAAAATGTTATACTTCTTGAAAATTGAATAGTGGTGTTGCCAAAATGTGTCAAATATCACCCTATAATAAGGTAATAAATATGTCTAAGTCTATCTAGTCTACAAATTTATATGTTCTAGGGCTTCGAATTTGGGGATAAATGCTCGTTTGATTAATATTAAAAATATTTGATAATTGAGAGAATATTAGTAAATAAGTAAACAAAAATCTTTTTACGAAATTTAAATTTAAGATGGTCACAATAATGTGTTTAAAGTATAAAAATAATTTTTACGAAATTATTTTCTTTAAAATAGAATATTAAATCTATTTATAACAAATTGTCAAAATTTAACTTTAATATTAAAAAATACTAAAATTAAAGAATTATTAGTTTAAAACTTTTATTTCTGTTCCAAATAATCAGAAATAATTTGTATAAAATTTTGGTGCAAAAATATTAAAAATTGGATTTATTATGATTTAATTATGATTAAAAATAATAAAAATTGCTTAAAAATATTAAATAAATGATTTTTCTGAAATAAAAATCATTTCAGAAAGGTTTCTTGTTATAAAAACTTAGAATAATTTTTGTGGACATTTATAAGATCGTTTTGATATTTTTATAGAATTTTATAAATAAAATGGAATAAACTTGATTTATTTATTATATATATTAAATAAATAAATTTTTGAAAACAAAAAAAAATTGTAAGTTAAACTTTTTCAGTAGATTAACTTAAAATAATTTTTGTAGAATTATTAAAAGAGTTTTAAAAATTTAAAACGAATTTATAAAATATAGGTAATATATATGTATTTAATGTTTGTTTGTTTTTAAAATAAAACAACAAAAAGGAAAAAAAATTCGCCACAGCCGGGGATCGAACCCGGGTGGCTCTGATATTGGGCACCAGACACAACCACTTGGTCCAGACCAGTGGTTGTGTTTGATTTCAGTTTATATAAAATAAATAAGATAATTGCAATCGTGTTCTTCCCAATTCGAGCCCTAGATTTGCAATCGAGCAATTTACACAACGTTAATCTAATTGACCATAGGGTAAACGCTGTGTACGTGCCGATGAGTGAAACCCATAACAGAAAACAAACATACAATTATGTTTTGATACTGAATCGATCGGTCAAGGGCCGAAGTCAAAAATTCGATCAAAATCCAAGAACAGAAGGTTTTTGAGAGAAATTGGGGTTTGAGAAAAGATGTTCGGCGAGTTGAGATGGTCCAGTAGTGATCAATTTATAGCTATGATGTCTGGATCGTATAATTGGAATGGTTGACCTCGACTTGAATGTGTACGCGTAAATATAGAAGAATTGGTACGAGTTAATGCTAATTAAACGTGTTTTTGACCTGTAATGGACCGGAAATCTCGAACCCATACCAATTCTGGATAAAAAACGCGTGGAATTTGAGATGATTATGGATCCCGTTTGACACAGTTGACTTTTCTGAGTCAACTGTCACCATAAAAACACATTATATATTTAAAATAGGTAGGGGGATTGACACAAATGCCTTGTAGACCAGCTGGTTGGGCGTCTTTAGCTTGTGACCCGGCTGAGGGCTCGGGTTCGAATCCCGGCCCCAGCGTATTATATATTTTTTTTGTAATCAAGCAAGAGGGGAGGTGGGCCGAGTTGTGGGCCCAGCTTCTTGGGTTTCAGCACTTGGTCCTGCAGAATGGTTTCAAGGGGGTTTGGGCTTTGGGTTTGGTTTGGAGATAACTTGTTATGGTTTAAAGAAAATAATTCTATATAAATAAATAAAATCTGATTTTATTATTATATTTATTATTGTTAATATTATTATTATTATATATATAATATTTATATATATATATACATATTGGTTGTGTGTTAGGCATATTAAGGATAAAATATATATAATGAGGGCTTTATGTATAAAAATTTGGGGAAAAATTTTGTGATGTTACAGTGGGGATGATGTGACATCCGGTAATTTTCTTTTCATTTCGTTTTTTCCGTTTCTTTCATTTTGGGGCTTTGTGCAATTTTCAGGACGAAAATTCTTTCAACATGGAGATGATGTGACACCCGGCATATTTGGCTTAAACCTTATAGTAACATCTAAGTCTACCTTAGCAGGAAACGTTTATAAACGGACTTAACCAGGTTAGTTGAGTCGGGTCAAGTTAGGATTGTCCAGGGTTGAATGATCTGGAGGATCATTGGGAGTCATTTTGGGAATACACTAGTACCGGGTCCCGTTGTTGGTGACATTACATAAATTAATTAAGTGTATGTGTAGATTATGGGTCGTGTGGTGGAATATATACATAGATGTGTTTAAATGATGTGTAGATGATTGTCCATGTTTAAATATGTTAAACATAGACTAGGGTTGCATGCTCATATGTTAAGGTGTGTTAAAATGCGTTAAACACGACAAACTGGAAAAACTAGATGAACATAGGTCTGGTTCGACCACTTCGAGTGGTCGAAGGTGGAACTATGTATTGGTTCGACCCTTTGTAAATGGGCGAACCTAGGATGTGGAATTGAAAGAATTCCCTTCGACCAGGACAGGGCTCATTCGACCCTGTGAAAGGGTCGAAGGAGGCTACCTTCGACCACTAACAGGGGGCGAAGGTGGAATAGTATAAATACCAAACCTTGTCATTTTTCACCATTTCACAAACCCTAACTGTCTTAAAACACTCTCAAACGATTTTAATCACTAAGGAAGGAGTTTTTGCTCTTCTTTTTCATAATCTAGTCTATCTACAACATCTAAACAAGAATCCAAGGTGTGTTCTTAATCCTAAATCTTTTTAAGGCATTTTAATCCGTTTTTATCTAACCCTAAATGTCTAGATCTGTCTAAGGAAGATTTTATCAATAAAAACCTTTTGAACATCTCTCTAAACCAAAACCCTATCATTAAACATAGGTTTTGTATCAATAAACATATGTTAAATATGTGTTATGTGATGATATGTGTTGTTTAATGATTTGCTCCTATTCGAATGCTAGAAACATTATCTAAGGTTGCTATTGATGTTGGTTTATTGTTGTTTAGGGTTATAATTAGATAGATGGTGATATTATGGGTATTTTGGGGATTTTATGAAATCTAGGGCTTGTGCATGTTAAGTATTAGTGATAAAATGATTGGGGCTTTTCCATTATAGGATAAACTGAGTAATTGTAGATGATTATGGGTTAGTATTAAAAAGTTTCCAAATTGGGTAAAGATTTCATGCATGATGTGACATTTCCATAATTTTGCCATTTTGGGAAAGTATTAAAACAAGCTGGTTTTGGGGCAAAATTGGTGGGGACTTGTAGGGATAAGTTAATCATACTTGACTGCTGTGTTTGATGATGTTTCGAGGTGTTTCGAATGTGTTTGAAGCGTTTTTAGGAAAATTTATACAACAGGGGCGAACCTGGACTCCTTCGACCAAACGAATGGGCGAAGGAGAGAATCCAGGGTCGAACCTGGAAAATGTTGGGAAAACCTGATCAAACGGTCGAACGTGGAAAAACGGTCGGAGGAGAACTTAAAAACGGGCGAAGGAGACTTAAAATGGGCGAAGGAGATTTTATCTGACTGGTTCGACCGTTCTGATGCAGAAATGAGATTTTTGATACGAACTAAGTGTTTTATGCTTGAACCTTGTGTGTAATCTATGTGTACTTGATTAGTTAGGATAATGAGTCACCAACGGGATGTCGGGTTGGTCTAGTGTGTCGTTTAAACATTTAAACACGCTTTAAAACACACTTGGTTACGATCTGGACAATCGGGGACTAGATAACCTTATGGTTATTAGTCGGAACCCTTATGTGAAAATTTTGATAGATCTCCGGTAGAGGGATTATCAAGGGCTTAGCATTTTCTTACTTGTAACCGAAGAACGCTATCTAAGGTGAGTTCATGGCCCCACTTTACTCCTTTAACTTTTGGGGGAGAAAACATGCACTAAACTATTTTGGTAACATATGTCATACTATGGTTTTTAACTTTGTATTGCTATACGATCTTTGGAAGTCCCGGGGGAAACCATGAATGTGCGGGGATGCACAACAGGGGAAATGTGGATAGATCTATTAGGCGTGACCTGCCCCACTCGTCGGCTTGGAGGGCCGGGCGGGTGCATGTTGTCTCGAACTGGTAACATTGGTATCATGCTGAACATTCGGGCTGCTTAAACATATGCTAAACATTGCTAAACGTGTCTAGTAATGGTTTCCAATCGTAGTAGTAATAAAACTTACGCCTAGCTAGCGTACTTGGTAACACTGATATAGTATGGACATGGTAACGTTTTGGAAACACTTGGTAATATATTGAACAAACCTGTGAACTCACCAGCATTATATGTTGACGTCTCTTGGCATGTTTTTCTCAGGTCGCTAAGGTAGCAACAAATGGAACTAGGCGCACGGGTTTGCATTGGCGTCTAGACTTAGTTCATGTTTTGTAATAAACACTTGGTACATTTGGGTCTATGGTCTGTAACTTGTTAAATGCTTCAGCTACTGATTTTGAGATTAGGAAAACTATGTCCTTTTGAATGTCATGTATCTTCATATAGAGTTGTTTATTGTGACCGTTGACTTGGATCCTGGTTTGTCATGCGCCTCGCGGTAGAACTCCGCAAGTGGAAATTTGAGGGTGTGACAACCGTCCACCACCACCACCGTCCACCACCACCACCGTCCACCGTCCACCACCACCATGGTCCACTACCACCACCCACCACCGCCACCCACCACCACCACCCACCACCGTCACCTACCACCACCACCACCATCCACCACCACCCACCACCACCACCACCACAGTCCACCACCACCAACCACGGTCCACCACTACCGTCCACCACCGCCTACCACCGTCCACCACCACCACCACCACCACGGTCCACCACCACCAACCACGGTCCACCACCTCCACCACCCACCACCACCATGGTCAACTACCACCACCCACCACTGCCACCCACCACCACGGTCGACCACCATCCACCACCACCACCACCACCGTCCACCACCACCACCATCCACCACCACCACTACCCACCACCACCACCACCGTCTACCACCACCACCACAGTCCGCCACCACCAACCACGGTCCACCACCACCGTCCACCACCACCTACGACGGTCCACCACCACCTACCACGGTCCACCACCACCACCTACCACGGTCCACCACCACCGTCCACCACTATCCACCACCACCGTCCACCACCACCGTCTACCACCAGACTGCTGTAAAAAATCAGTTTATTTAAATTCCAGTTTATTTCAGCAGCCTGCAGACATTAACAAACAAACAGTCTTCTTCTTGCAGACTGCAGACCTTTGGTCCACCTCTTCTCCTTCAGATGTCTGCAGATGTGGTCCGCAGACTGCAGACCTTTTCCTGCAGAAAAAACAAACAGCACCTTTGTGTTGTTTTGAAACAGAGGTTTGCTCACGGGTCGGGCATAACTCAAAGATCCAAATGAATGAGGAACGAACACGTTAGTATATTTAACCTCATGCTGCCACGTAAGGGGCACGATTCCCCAACCTATCTCTTTGCTCTTTAACATTGTTCCTTTAATATATATAGATATTTGGATCATTTGAGAACCACCAATTAGGGAGAGAACCAAGGAACCAATATGAACATGTGGCATTTTGTAAATATGAAGGGTGCCTACAAAAACCCTCCATCAAAAAATAAAAAAAATAATAATAAAATTATATAACCTAAATAAAACAAATAAAAACACCAAAATGATTATTTCGTATTAATAATTAGAACAAAAAATAAAACATGGCTGATATGACGTCATCCCTAATGCACATGTGCAATTCATTGTTATATATACAGAAATATACCGTATGTACATGTGCATTTCACTATGAAATCACACTATTGAATGAATTGTCAATTACCATAATTAAATGATTATTAAATGGACACGATATGAGATATAAAGGGGTCACAATTTTATTCAATGATCATTAAATGGACGCAAAGTGAGATATAAAATACACTCGAACTCGCCAATTGTTTAGTCATGCATATTATAACATAAATTGAAAATAAAACATGTGTATCACAACAAACACGAATAAACTTAAAACACCTCTATATAAGAACCATAAAATAAAAAACGTGTACTGCATGCACATGAGCATTTCACTAATATAGTTAGATTTTTTAGTGGTTTAGCTTTTGGGCTTAGTTTTTATGTCTGGTGGGATGGGGTGCAGTGGTGGGTTTAGGTTCTTTGGTGGTGGGGGTTTAATTATAATCATGCACATGTGCATATGTCAATTTAATTATCATACCAATTTACATACGCTAAAAATAATAATTACAAACATAATCAACCACCATATAAGGCCACCCAAAATATACATATGTGCATGCATTATCATTCAAATAACAAAGCTTTTATACCAATTTGTTATTATCATACAACTACATGCAATTTCTACCAAACGCATTAACTCAATAAAACAAATGATAACAAAAAAAAATATCCATATTACAAACCAACTATGTTACCACTAACCACCTACCTACAAACTTCTAATTATCTTATGTCCACCAACAGTCCCCTTCTATTGCTTATTTGTCCCTTCTAATCTTCTTCCCCTTTTACTTATCTTCTTTCAACACTCTTCACACTTCATTGATCCCTCGTCTAACATCTCCATTGTTTTTTCATCTGTCAACCTGAACATCGTATACTTCTTAAATTTATCGCATTATTCGTTTGTTTAAACAACTAACAATTAACATTTATTAGTTAACATGAAAAATATACAGATATGCACATGTGCATATATACCTAAATTGCTTAAATAAATAATAGCGACATTTTTTAACTTCCTGATCAACGATTATGTCATCATCCTCAATTGCATCCGGCAGCTTTTCTTGACCCTTTCTCTCTCGATTATAACACAAAAGTTACATTCTTTTATGTTTATCCCATCTTTGTCTACAAATAATAAACAACGCATAAGAAAACCATATTTTCAATCTTAATGCACAAGTGCATTAACATTACTTTTTTCATTACCACATAATATATGAACATTTGCGTTAGAGCAAAAGACATTAATGATATCAGTATAATGCACATGTGCATTAACACTACTTTTATCAGTAGCAACTACGTTATCCACATCTGCATTAACATTTTTAATTCACATGTACATAAAAACAATCATTAACCACATTCTGTAACAAAATAATAATCCTAAAAATAACAATAATAAGCAATTCAACTAATTAGATTCACAAAACACACACATAAAAACAATCATTAACCACATTCTATAACAAAATAATAATCCTAAAACTAAAGTTGGTACATATATCAAACAATTTAATAGCCATCACAAACTGAACCCTAGGGTTTCACTACTGTATAAAACGAAATAATATTCATTGAATAATAATAAACGATTCTCACTTATACTAATTCGTACATATTAAATATTATAAACAATTTCTTAATCATCACAAATTAAACCCTAGGGTTTCGCTACTGTCTAAAACAGACTTAAACAAAATTACAAACATGACATATATAATAATAATAATAGCATTAAATTGAAGCTGATACTAAACATTAATACTGTGATATAAGAATTAATGAAAACATAGACTACAATTTACAGGTTTATCGGGAACGATGTGTTTACCGACCGATCACTACTAGAAAACTGGGCTATTGTCACCAAGTAACATGCAAGAAGTCTACTACTACTACTACTACTACTGCTACTGCTACTGCTGCTGCTGCTGCCACTGCTGCTGCCGCTGCCCCTACCGCTGCCACCACCACTGCCGCCACTGCCTACCACTACGGCCACTGCTACCACTACTGCCACTGCTGCCACTGCTCCACTGCTGCCACTGCTACCACTACTGCTGCGGCTACTGCTACTGCTACTGCTACGGCCACTGCTACCGCTACTCCACTGCTCCTGCTACTACTACCCCTACTGCCACTGCTACTGCTACTGCTACTGTAACTGCTACCCCTACTACTACCACTTCTACCCCTACTCCACTACTACCCCTACTCCATTACTACTGCTACTGCTACTGCTACTGCTACTGCTACCCCTACTTCTACTGTTATTGCTATGGCTACTGCTACTGCTACCCTTATTGCCATTGCTACCCCTACTACACTGCTACTGCTACGGCTACTGCTACTTCTACCCCTACTGCCACTATTACTGTTGCTTCTACTGCTACTGCTACTGCTACCCCTACTTCTACCACTACTACCACTGCTACCCCTACTCCACTGCTACAGCTACTGGTACTGCTACCCCTACTCCACTGCTACTGCTACTGCTACTGCTACCCCTACTGCCACTCCTACTGCTACGACTACTACTACCCCTACTGCCACTGCCACTACCACTGCTACTTGTACTGCTACTGGTACTGCTACCCCTACTGCTACTGCTACTGCTACAACTACTGCTAATGCTACTGCACTGCTACTGCTACTGCTAATAATATTAATAATATAAAAAACGTAAAAGTGAAAAACAAGGAAAAATAATTCAAACTTTGCTTGTTTTAAGGAATAATTTGTCACACCACGTCTAAGGCGGAAACACGTGGCGCGACGGTTCAAAAGTATTAAGCCAAGATTAATGCAAAGCACAATATTAATTAGAAAACGGGCATTTATTCAATGCTAATAATCATGTCAAATTGTCAATACATAATCATAAATTGTTTTCGAAAATGATAAAGAGGCTTCTCCCTTTATCCCTAAATCCATGGAATAAAGAGATAAGACCCCATCACGACATTCCCAACGCCCGATTTGGAGACATCCCCGACCCTGCTCGCCATGCTAACTTCCATCAATCAATTACCTGAAAGATATGTTTGAAAATCGTCAATATATAAATATTGGTGAGTTCACAGGTTTTAATTTAATAAGTCTTTATAAAGTGGGAATATCCTTGTTATGACATTTATAGGAGTTGCAAAGTCCTACAATTTACTTGAGCCTATAACCAAACCAAGACAATTAATAATGCCCCCGCCCAAAGTCGTTACTCGGTATTCCTACGACTTTATTTCAGAATAAGTGCACCCCAGGCATACGCCGATGCATAATCGACGCTATCGATTAGGGGTGGGCCTTGTCAGGCACCAATAGTACTATCCAAATATCCCTTTGGTTTCTCATTCCTGAATAAATGATTATAGTGGGGAGGTCTCAACCCCGAGTGGCGATCTTTACTCAAGTATCCAACCCGTCATACAATCCCAACATATCTTTCCCCCGTAAAAACGTTAAATAGTTTAGAAATGGGGCCGTGAGACTCACCTGTAACTGTGCTTGGCTCAAAGAAAATAGTAAAGTTTGTGATCCCGTACCTACAAAGGTTCTAGGCGTATAAGTCACTTACACCTATGGTGTATGTGCCTTGGCAAGTTGTACACCCAACTTCCCGACCACGTCTTTATCCCAATTCCCGTTTAATAGTTTCGTATCCTAGGCTCAATGGCGATGGATTACCCTTTCCTTACAAGTCATATATTATTCTTATAATTATTCTTTATGACTTGTACAACATTATACTTGACACGACTCCACCCAACGTATAATTATTTTCCCATTCAAATAATTATACTTAGGATCTTTTCGCTCAATATAAAGTGTTCTCTTATTAACCGACCCGACTTACTTTGCCACATATTTATTTTCCCATTTAAATAAATATGCTAAGTCTTTGTCGCTTGGTAACATAATCTTAACGCCCGACTAGACTTACCACACCGTACATTTATTTTCCCATTTAAATAAATGTACTAGAATCTTGTCGGTATTCACGCGTTCGTAGATATATCTCATCTACTCGTCTCGGTTTTCCTTCTCGCACATCTATTTTCCCATTTAAATAGATGTACTAGAATTCCGTCGGAAACGAGTATATGTACATATATCGTCGCGTGGATACTACTTGTTAAGTTCATGTGTCGTTTAGCGTTTTAGTTTGTTATGTTCCTCTTTTCCCACGAATATTGTTACTACACTTAGGAAAGTGTTACGCACGTTTCACCCTTGTTATATATATTTTATTTCCGTAAAATATATATGTATATTTTTATTTCGACGTAATAAGTCCGTTTACGTTGGTTCGTGCAACTAAGTTTGTTAGTTAGCGTTTTTCATATTTATTCCCGTTGCGTGTTCTTATGGAAGTATTGTTCCAACTTCCGATTCCGAACGTTTATCTCTCGGAAAAATATATTATGTACGTTTAGTTCGACTCGTCCAACTTGTTACCAAAAATGTCTCCGATACTTTTATATTCCCATTTATATAAAAGTACCTTATTTTTGTACAAGTCTTTCCAAGTATTTGTTTTATAAAATCTACTTTATAAAATACTCGCGTTACTCTATTTATTTTTATAAAACGTCCATTTTATAAAAATATACTTTTTACTTAAAATGCCCAAGTAGGCTATTATTATTTACCAATTCAACCTTGTAAATCGTTACTTACACTTCTTGACACCAATATTTCTATTATTGTGTTTTTGGCCCAATAACTTCTAAAATATTTATTTTAGTCCATTGGTTTCCGAGTTTGTCATATTTAATCCTTTAATTTACACTTGTAGCATTTTTCCCTAAATCTTTCATGGTTATTATTTTTCTTCCACTTTAGTGGACTTTGAAGAACCATTTTCATCATGTCTAGTTGTTTTCACTTCTTTTTACTTCTAATGCTCTTTTAATCCATTCTAGATGTTAATAACATGTGTATTTCATATCTTTATCCAAAACATCAAATTTTTACTCATCCAAGTGAGTGGACTTTGAAGAACTAGTTTTTCCATCTATGGCTTTCTAACCCATTTTAGTATCTTTTTGACATTAACTAGTCATCTTATGATGATTAAAACCATATTTCATCATATTCAAGTCTTTTTCCCAAAACATGTTCCACTCATCTTCTAACCCAAGTGTATGTTATTATTATTACATTTTCTCACAATATCACTTTTATTAATGTTAATCCAAGATTTCTTCATGTTATTATTCCTTTATTTTTATTCTTGTAAGATTCATCCTCTTTATGTTTCAAAACCATACTTTACCCATCAATGTACAACTTGCTCATAAAAGCACTTAATATGAACATTAACAAACAAAACAAGATTAAAACTTACTACTAGCTCAAGGCTAGGGGAGACAAGAACCTTGGATTGGATGGGGTTTTAGTGTGTTCTTCCAATGGGTTAAGCTCCAAGCTCTTGAAACACACAATGGGGTTTTGAAGGATAATGATCTAGAGGTAGTTTGGAGTAGTAAAAATTGCAAGAATAATGTTGATGTGGGGGTGTAATGCCACGGCCACAAGGAAGAAGAAGAAGAAGTTTTTGTGTTTTGCTTCAAGTGTGTGTGTATGTATCTATATAATCTCTTTCAAATCTTACCAAGATCACTTGTATCTTTACAAGATTGGATGATATCTTTAGGAAGATTATGCAAGATTATGGAAAATATTTGGGGGATATTAGAGGGTGTTTGGGCCGTGAGTTAGAGAGAGAAAGAGAGGTGATTAGTTGATTTTTGTTGCCCAATACTAGTCCATGCATGATCATGATTAATATCCCTCTAATGATTTGTTTTAGATAACACAAGTTATCTTCTCTTGAGTGGGCCATAGGCCGGCCCCAAGGGGGTGTTTGGTGGGGTCCACCTTGCTAATTATTATCCATAATATGTTTAAGTTACTTCCCTTCGGGTACCGCCCGGGTATCTCTCGAATTTTAACCGCGGTTTACCTCAATATTAAAATACCGTTAATATTCATAAAATTTCGCTCAGTTAAATTACTGATAATTTATTTCGGTTTTTGTCGGGTGAATTTTCGTGTTACGCGCGTATCGGGTGCGGTACGCGCACTTTATTCGTTACCGGGAGATTTGTGCAATAAGCTTTTACGTATGGCTTTGGGTTTCCAAAACTCATAATATTTTGTGAAAATATTATTTATTTTATATTCCGGGTGTCCGGTGTTCGTTTCGCTTATTTCAGTTTTACCGGGTAATCGCCAGTGTCCATACCGGATAGTTTTGTCTGCGCACGATCCTATCATGCTTTGCTATTAAACTCATGCATTCCTATGCATTATTTGGGAATTTCCTATCTTTCTAAGGCCTCAATTAAATATTCAGCACATCATTACGGTTAATTACGTTAATCGCGTTTAATTAATTAGTACGGAATTACCTTAATTTTGCCGGTTGTTACATTCTCCCCCCGTTAAGAGAATTCCGTCCCGGAATTCACTTTGAGCTCTCCGGTATAGGGGTCTTCTTAAATAGGGCGGGATACTTTTGCTTCATCTGGTCCAGCCTTTCCCACGTGAACTCCGGTCCACGCTTGGCATTCCAACGCACTTTGACCAATCTGATCTTACTGCGTCTTAGTTTTTGGACCTTCCAATCGGTTACTTCGACTGGCTCTTCGACGAAGTGTAACTTGTCGTCAATGTGGATTTCGTCTGCGGGGATGATGAGGGTTTCGTCGGATAAGCACTTTTTCAAGTTCGACACGTGGAACGTGTCGTGTACACCGTTAAGTTCTTGTGGTAACTTGAGCTTGTATGCTACGGGGCCTACTCTGGACAGGATTTCGAATGGTCCAACATATCGTGGGTTTAGTTTTCCGCGCTTCCCGAAACGCGCGACACCTTTCCAAGGTGACACCTTTAGTAGGACCCTGTCTCCGACTTGAAATTCCAAAGGCTTCCTCCTCATGTCTGCGTAGCTCTTCTGTCGGTCGCGTGCCGCTTTGAGACGTTCTCTAATCAGAAAGACCTTATCCGTCGTTTCTTGAACAATTTCGGGCCCGGTAAGTTGCTTTTCGCCAACTTCGGCCCAACATAGAGGCGATCTGCACTTGCGTCCATATAGAGCTTCAAAAGGTGCAGCTTGAATGCTCGTGTGGTAGCTGTTGTTATACGAAAACTCTACCAGTGGCAAGTGAGTATCCCAATTTCCGCTGAAATCGATTGCGCATGCCCGTAGCATATCCTCCAGGGTCTGGATGGTTCGTTCACTCTGACCATCGGTTTGTGGATGATATGCGGTACTCATGTCAAGGCGGGTACCTAGGGCTTTATTCAGACTTTCCCAAAATCTTGAGGTGAAACGACTATCTCGATCGGAGATGATAGAAATAGGTACACCGTGCTTCGACACAACTTCCTTAATGTACAAACGGGTTAGTTTCTCCAACTTATCCGTTTCGCGAATGGGGAGGAAGTGTGCAGATTTTGTCAATCGATCAACGATTACCCAGATCATGTCATGGCCGCTTGCTGTCTTGGGCAATTTGGTGATGAAGTCCATAGTGATCCTTTCCCATTTCCATTCCGGTATTTCCGGTTGCTGGAGCAATCCGGATGGTCTTTGGTGCTCGGCCTTGACCTTTGCGCAAGTCAAACATCGCGCAACATATGCCGCTATATCTCTCTTGAAGTTTGGCCACCAGTAAAATTCCTTCAAATCGTGGAACATCTTGTCTGCTCCGGGGTGAACCGAATATCGCGAACTGTGGGCTTCGGCTAATACCAGTTCACGCAATCCACCGTACACTGGTACCCAAATTCTATTCATAAAATACAGAGCTTGATCTGCTTTTGACTCCAGTGACTCAACCATCTTCCGTAATCTTTCTCCTTTGACATTCTCGGGTTTAAGAGCGTTAGTTTGAGCTTCACGAATCCGGTTAGTCAGGTTCGTGTGGATGGTTAGACCCAAAGCTCGGACACGCAGTGGCTTAACCCGTTCCTTGCGACTCAAGGCATCGGCTACAACGTTTGCCTTCCCGGGATGGTACTTTATCTCACAATCGTAATCGTTCAATAATTCGACCCATCTCCGTTGTCGCATGTTCAATTCCTTCTGGTCAAGGATGTGCTGCAAGCTTTTATGATCAGTGAAGATCGTACACTTGGTTCCGTACAGATTGTGTCTCCATATCTTGAGTGCGAATACCACGGCTCCTAGTTCCAGATCATGTGTGGTGTAATTCTTCTCGTGAAGTTTTAGCTGTCTGGAAGCATAGGCTATGACCTTCTCTCGCTGCATCAATACACAACCCAATCCCTGATGAGAGGCGTCACAGTAAACTACGAAGTCTTCTGTACCATCGGGGAGTGCTAGTATTGGTGCACCACATAACTTATCCTTCAGCAACTGAAACGCTGCTTCCTGCTTTTCCGTCCATTCAAACTTCTTATCCTTTTGGGTTAGCATGGTTAAGGACTGTGCTATTTTAGAAAAGTTCTCGATGAACCTTCTGTAGTAACCCACAAGGCCAAGAAATTGTCGTACTTCAGTAGGCGTTCTAGGGGCGTCCCAATTCTTGATTGCTTCGATCTTGGCGGGATCGACATGTATACCCCTTTCATTCACCACGTGGCCTAAGAAGTGAACCTCTCGAATCCAAAAATCACATTTTGAAAACTTAGCATAGAGTTTCTCTTTGCGAAGTACCTCGAGGATTAATCGGAGATGTTCCTCGTGTTCCTCCTTCGTGCGTGAGTAGATCAAGATGTCATCAATGAAGACAATAACGAATTTGTCCAAGTATGGTTTGCACACTCGGTTCATCAGGTCCATGAAAACAGCTGGTGCGTTAGTTAAACCGAAAGGCATAACCAGAAACTCATAGTGTCCGTAACGAGTCCTGAATGCTGTTTTTGGCACGTCTTCTTCTTGAATACGTAGCTGATGATAACCGGACCTTAGGTCGATCTTGGAGTAGAAACTGGATCCTTGAAGTTGATCAAACAAATCGTCGATCCTGGGAAGAGGATAGCGATTTTTAATAGTTAACTTGTTCAGTTCCCGATAGTCAATGCACATCCGAAAAGTGCCATCCTTCTTCTTCACGAATAAGACGGGAGCTCCCCAAGGTGAGAAGCTTGGTCTTATGAAACCTTTGTCCAACAAATCTTGCAGTTGTTCGGACAGTTCCTGCATTTCCGAAGGAGCTAGGCGATATGGCGATCGCGCTACCGGTGCTGCTCCTGGAACAAGGTCGATACGAAACTCGACTTGTCGGGGTGGTGGCAATCCTGGCAAGTCTTCTGGGAATACATCTGGAAAGTCCCTGGCTATCGGAATGTCTTCTAGCTTTCGCTCGTCAGCCTTCTTGTCTACCACGTGCGCCAAGAATGCGACGAGACCCTTCCTTAGGCACTTCCTGGCTTTCATGCTGGTAATAATTCTCAATGGCGTTCCACGCCTTTCCCCTTGGATCGATAAGGTTTCACCGCTCGCGAGGGGAACTTGAATTACTTTGTCATTGCACACGACGATGGCGCGGTGTGCGGATAGCCAATCCATGCCAACGACTATGTCGAAGCTACCCAGTACGACTGGCAATAAATCAATGTCAAACTCATGACCACAGAGATCCAACTTGCAATCCTTTGCTACCTCTCGAGTTTCTATAGTCTTACCGTTAGCTAGTTCAATGGAATATGGTGTGTCTAGCTTACTAGTCTTTAAACCAAGTAATCTTTTAAATTCGACAGATACGAAGCTAAAATCAGCGCCAGTATCAAACAATACTGAAGCATAATGACCATTTAGAGGGAACGTACCAGTGACCACATTAGGGTCTTGTCGTGCGTCACCGGCACCAATCACGAACGCTCGCCCACGGGCTTGGTTGTTAAGTTTGGGGCAGTCCCTCTTCCAATGATCGAGCGATCCACATGAGAAACAGGGCCTCGCTCCACTGTTCTTTGGCGCTCCTGATCTGCAGTCTTCAGTCTTGTGCCCCGAACGACGGCACTTACCGCAGATTACTTCGTTCTTGCCCTGATAACCTTGCTTCCCATTATTTCCACGTCCAGTGGCTACATACCCTTTTCCCTTCTTCCCTGAACCTGATGATCCATCCTTCTTCCTCTCGTCGCGCTTACGCTTCCCAAACCTTGGCCTATTTCCCTGTTCACTTGACCCAACGGCTGAACTTGTACCCAGATTCTTACCCTCAACGCTGCTGGACTCAGTAAGTTTCAACCCTGACACTTTCCGGATTAGAGTGCCCATTCGGATGGCGTCTTCAGTGAGGCTCAAAGCGAGATCGATAGCTTCACGCATGGTTGTAGGCTTGGAAGCAGTAACCATGCCGCGTATCTGTGGTGCCAGTCCGAAGAGGTACCTTTCCACCTTTTTGCTTTCCGGGGTGACCAGGCGAGGCACTAACCGGGAGAGGTCATGGAATCTGGACGTGTAACCAGCTACGTCCGGTCCAACCATGGTGAGGTTCCAGAACTCAGTCTCTAGCTTCTGCACTTCACTCGCCGGACAGTACTCGGCGATCATTAGTTCTTTCAACTCCAACCATGATAAGGAGTAAGCAGCATCATCTCCCAGTGTCTGCACTTGGTTGTTCCACCAGGTCAGAACTTGGTCCAGAAACAGGTTGGTGGCATACATGACAGCCTGTCGTGGGGTACAGCTGCTAATACGAATCACAGCTTCGGTTTTCTCGAACCATTTGACTAGTCCGACAGAACCTTCAGTGCCGCTGAAATTCAGTGGTTTGCAGTCCAGGAAAGCTTTAAACGTGCAGCCACGTTCTCGTGAGGCCGTTTCTGCAATAATAAAGCAATGTTAAATATAAGGTAGGAGTTTTCACGAAGACTCCTGTCGCATATACCCGACGTCTTCTTACCAGTAGGGGAGGTTTCGCGTCTGTCGCTCCCGGTTCGGTCTCGCGACCTTTCGGTGCGCGTGGCATTGTGTTCTGCGAGAGCCTGAGCGATACGTCCCGAAACTAGGGTTTCAAGCTCTTCAGGTGTCGTGGGTAGTCTTTCATTCCCACTGTTGCTTCTTGTGGCTGGTGCCATGTTTCTTCAATAACCAATATCAAAGGTTAATTTCCAACAATCATTCATACAATATCATCACATATATAGTATAAACAACCACACAACATACGAACACAATAATCACCATAATAACAACACGCAATCACAACATAAACAGAATAAGTAATAATAATCGTAGATAATCACAACACATATTTTACCATAACAAAACTTTCATTAATTTCAATACCAAGTACAATGATTTGTTCATAATAACAAAAACCGAGGATACCTTCCTCATACATTGCTCTTTGAAATACACTAGAAATGTAATGTCATATGCCGGCACAATCCCGCTCGGCTAGGCAAAAATGCAGATGGGTGCTATAACCCATGCTGTGCTATCATACTACTACTACTACTGCTATGTCCGCGAGTGATCTCCCAAAACGTCCCTGATGCTACTGTGGCGGTGGCGGCGGCGGGTGCTGGTACTGGTACTGAGGTGCGCACATGCTGATGGTCATACTGATCGCCATAATGCGATCGTACAAGAATTGGCGATGCGCAAAGTGTGCGTCGCCCGTAAGGCCACAATGAGCATCCATGCTCAATAGTTCCTCAGCGTAATGTGCCAGTGCATCCCTGGCATCGATGATCCTGGCCCACATGAGCTGGGCCTGCTGCTCCATCTGACTCACGGTGCGCTGCACCGTGTCGGTGAGGGTCTGGAAATCTCTCTCCAGTGAGATCACCTTGGACCATGCGGGTCCTGACAGTGGGGCCATCCCGTGGGGCTGCGACGGCCCGGGGATGTCAGTGTATGTCGGCTGAGACGGGCCGACGATATCGGGTATGGGTAGTGGTGTGAAGGGTGGGGCAAAGCCCGGTAATCCAGTGAAACAGTAGGGTGGTACCTGGTATGGGTCTCCCGCACCTAGAGTATATGGTGCAAATGGGGGTGTCACAAATGGGGCTCCTGCATCCATAGTGAATGGTGCAGGTGGTGGGGTATGGAGCATCTCGGGTAGGGGTGGTAGTGTGGGAAAAGTGGTGATGGGTAGTGTCATGGATAAGGGTGTGGGGACTATAAGCTCGGCGAGTGGGACCATGAGTGGCTGGGTGACAGTGACCCACTCTAAAGTAGACATCACAGTGGTAGGGGTAGGAGGGCTAGCAGTGGCATGAGCTGCCAGTCCTGCTCGGTGCAACTCAGAGCTGCGGGCTGAGCTGCCCTCAAGGATGTGCCCAGTAGAAGCTGGCCCATCCTGTGGTATGGGCTCGGGCATGGTAGGTAAGGAGGCTGGGGTAGTGGTAGCATGCCCTGTCATCGGAGCAACGTGCTCCTCCTGGCCTGCTGGTGGGATAGGCACAGCAATGTGCTCCACCGACGCAGTTGACTCATCGTCAGAGTCATCGGAGATCCACCCGTTGTGTCCCCGGCAGACAGGCACGAGCCTCATGCCAGAGGGAACGGGGATAGGTGGGGTGGGTAAAGGCTCACGATCGACGGGTGTGTGTCGGTCGTACGGAGACTCGACAGTCTCCGACCGTGTAGGGATAGGTCTCGAAGGACCTGCGCAACCTACAGGGAAGTCCCTGACGGCGCGGATAGGTAGTGCTGGCAGTGGTGCTGCCTGGAATGGCACTAGAGGCAAGTCGGCCTCGGCCATCGGTAGGTCGGCCACGGCGGCCATGTCGTCTCCAGCGGGGGCCCACGCTGGGTCCTCGCTAGGGTCCGTCTCGTCGGAGCTATCTCCGTCGGCGCCCTCCATGGCGACATCAACGTCCATCTCATCATCCTCGGGATCGAGTATCACTACCTCGATCGGCTCCGGTGGTGGTGCTGGGATGATCTGGAGGCTACTGTCGTAGCTCGGTGCTACGCTCCCTGCGTTCGACATCCTGGCAAAAGAAACCGTACTAATATTTAAGTATTATTCGTTAGGTAGTTAAGGCACATATCTACGGTTCTCTTCCTAACCTTCTAACAAAAATAATACGTATACTTACCATGGCTAGCTTGGTCGGAATCTCCATATACCCAAATGGTCGTTGGAAGAATTTATTTTATTGCGTTTCGCATTTACTTTGAAAGATTTTGAACCATATCCGGTTATAGTTTAGATTTTTAAAATGCTAATTCGCTATAACCTTGGCTCTGATACCACTTTCTGTCACACCACGTCTAAGGCGGAAACACGTGGCGCGACGGTTCAAAAGTATTAAGCCAAGATTAATGCAAAGCACAATATTAATTAGAAAACGGGCATTTATTCAATGCTAATAATCATGTCAAATTGTCAATACATAATCATAAATTGTTTTCGAAAATGATAAAGAGGCTTCTCCCTTTATCCCTAAATCCATGGAATAAAGAGATAAGACCCCATCACGACATTCCCAACGCCCGATTTGGAGACATCCCCGACCCTGCTCGCCATGCTAACTTCCATCAATCAATTACCTGAAAGATATGTTTGAAAATCGTCAATATATAAATATTGGTGAGTTCACAGGTTTTAATTTAATAAGTCTTTATAAAGTGGGAATATCCTTGTTATGACATTTATAGGAGTTGCAAAGTCCTACAATTTACTTGAGCCTATAACCAAACCAAGACAATTAATAATGCCCCCGCCCAAAGTCGTTACTCGGTATTCCTACGACTTTATTTCAGAATAAGTGCACCCCAGGCATACGCCGATGCATAATCGACGCTATCGATTAGGGGTGGGCCTTGTCAGGCACCAATAGTACTATCCAAATATCCCTTTGGTTTCTCATTCCTGAATAAATGATTATAGTGGGGAGGTCTCAACCCCGAGTGGCGATCTTTACTCAAGTATCCAACCCGTCATACAATCCCAACATATCTTTCCCCCGTAAAAACGTTAAATACTTTAGAAATGGGGCCGTGAGACTCACCTGTAACTGTGCTTGGCTCAAAGAAAATAGTAAAGTTTGTGATCCCGTACCTACAAAGGTTCTAGGCGTATAAGTCACTTACACCTATGGTGTATGTGCCTTGGCAAGTTGTACACCCAACTTCCCGACCACGTCTTTATCCCAATTCCCGTTTAATAGTTTCGTATCCTAGGCTCAATGGCGATGGATTACCCTTTCCTTACAAGTCATATATTATTCTTATAATTATTCTTTATGACTTGTACAACATTATACTTGACACGACTCCACCCAACGTATAATTATTTTCCCATTCAAATAATTATACTTAGGATCTTTTCGCTCAATATAAAGTGTTCTCTTATTAACCGACCCGACTTACTTTGCCACATATTTATTTTCCCATTTAAATAAATATGCTAAGTCTTTGTCGCTTGGTAACATAATCTTAACGCCCGACTAGACTTACCACACCGTACATTTATTTTCCCATTTAAATAAATGTACTAGAATCTTGTCGGTATTCACGCGTTCGTAGATATATCTCATCTACTCGTCTCGGTTTTCCTTCTCGCACATCTATTTTCCCATTTAAATAGATGTACTAGAATTCCGTCGGAAACGAGTATATGTACATATATCGTCGCGTGGATACTACTTGTTATGTTCATGTGTCGTTTAGCGTTTTAGTTTGTTATGTTCCTCTTTTCCCACGAATATTGTTACTACACTTAGGAAAGTGTTACGCACGTTTCACCCTTGTTATATATATTTTATTTCCGTAAAATATATATGTATATTTTTATTTCGACGTAATAAGTCCGTTTACGTTGGTTCGTGCAACTAAGTTTGTTAGTTAGCGTTTTTCATATTTATTCCCGTTGCGTGTTCTTATGGAAGTATTGTTCCAACTTCCGATTCCGAACGTTTATCTCTCGGAAAAATATATTATGTACGTTTAGTTCGACTCGTCCAACTTGTTACCAAAAATGTCTCCGATACTTTTATATTCCCATTTATATAAAAGTACCTTATTTTTGTACAAGTCTTTCCAAGTATTTGTTTTATAAAATCTACTTTATAAAATACTCGCGTTACTCTATTTATTTTTATAAAACGTCCATTTTATAAAAATATACTTTTTACTTAAAATGCCCAAGTAGGCTATTATTATTTACCAATTCAACCTTGTAAATCGTTACTTACACTTCTTGACACCAATATTTCTATTATTGTGTTTTTGGCCCAATAACTTCTAAAATATTTATTTTAGTCCATTGGTTTCTGAGTTTGTCATATTTAATCCTTTAATTTACACTTGTAGCATTTTTCCCTAAATCTTTCATGGTTATTATTTTTCTTCCACTTTAGTGGACTTTGAAGAACCATTTTCATCATGTCTAGTTGTTTTCACTTCTTTTTACTTCTAATGCTCTTTTAATCCATTCTAGATGTTAATAACATGTGTATTTCATATCTTTATCCAAAACATCAAATTTTTACTCATCCAAGTGAGTGGACTTTGAAGAACTAGTTTTTCCATCTATGGCTTTCTAACCCATTTTAGTATCTTTTTGACATTAACTAGTCATCTTATGATGATTAAAACCATATTTCATCATATTCAAGTCTTTTTCCCAAAACATGTTCCACTCATCTTCTAACCCAAGTGTATGTTATTATTATTACATTTTCTCACAATATCACTTTTATTAATGTTAATCCAAGATTTCTTCATGTTATTATTCCTTTATTTTTATTCTTGTAAGATTCATCCTCTTTATGTTTCAAAACCATACTTTACCCATCAATGTACAACTTGCTCATAAAAGCACTTAATATGAACATTAACAAACAAAACAAGATTAAAACTTACTACTAGCTCAAGGCTAGGGGAGACAAGAACCTTGGATTGGATGGGGTTTTAGTGTGTTCTTCCAATGGGTTAAGCTCCAAGCTCTTGAAACACACAATGGGGTTTTGAAGGATAATGATCTAGAGGTAGTTTGGAGTAGTAAAAATTGCAAGAATAATGTTGATGTGGGGGTGTAATGCCACGGCCACAAGGAAGAAGAAGAAGAAGTTTTTGTGTTTTGCTTCAAGTGTGTGTGTATGTATCTATATAATCTCTTTCAAATCTTACCAAGATCACTTGTATCTTTACAAGATTGGATGATATCTTTAGGAAGATTATGCAAGATTATGGAAAATATTTGGGGGATATTAGAGGGTGTTTGGGCCGTGAGTTAGAGAGAGAAAGAGAGGTGATTAGTTGATTTTTGTTGCCCAATACTAGTCCATGCATGATCATGATTAATATCCCTCTAATGATTTGTTTTAGATAACACAAGTTATCTTCTCTTGAGTGGGCCATAGGCCGGCCCCAAGGGGGTGTTTGGTGGGGTCCACCTTGCTAATTATTATCCATAATATGTTTAAGTTACTTCCCTTCGGGTACCGCCCGGGTATCTCTCGAATTTTAACCGCGGTTTACCTCAATATTAAAATACCGTTAATATTCATAAAATTTCGCTCAGTTAAATTACTGATAATTTATTTCGGTTTTTGTCGGGTGAATTTTCGTGTTACGCGCGTATCGGGTGCGGTACGCGCACTTTATTCGTTACCGGGAGATTTGTGCAATAAGCTTTTACGTATGGCTTTGGGTTTCCAAAACTCATAATATTTTGTGAAAATATTATTTATTTTATATTCCGGGTGTCCGGTGTTCGTTTCGCTTATTTCAGTTTTACCGGGTAATCGCCAGTGTCCATACCGGATAGTTTTGTCTGCGCACGATCCTATCATGCTTTGCTATTAAACTCATGCATTCCTATGCATTATTTGGGAATTTCCTATCTTTCTAAGGCCTCAATTAAATATTCAGCACATCATTACGGTTAATTACGTTAATCGCGTTTAATTAATTAGTACGGAATTACCTTAATTTTGCCGGTTGTTACATAATTAATGGTGGACTTTGACTAAGGGCTATGATTGGCCTGCAAGGACACAACATTTGATGATTTCTATGGCCATGCTTGGCTAAAACTTCTATTCATATCCGGGTGTAAACTTTGATTCTAGGGTTCTAAACATTGGGTGTTTTCTATCTTTTATTTTCTTTTGAATGTCAAACAATTGTGTTGAATTGCGATTAATCTTATGTCGAAGTCATTTTAGTTAATTGATTTTGTGCCAATTTCTAGTGTCATGAACATGATTCCTTGCTTTAACAAAAATCTAGGGTTATATGTTCTAGAGTTATAAAGTATATTATCGTCCATCATAGATGTTGATGATTCTTAATACCTAAACCTAATGAGACAACCAACCTGCGAACAATGATGACACGACACAAGAAAATATGTAAGTTATATTTTTTAGTCATGATTATGGTAGTTTCAATAGTTTGTGAGTTGTTAATTGTCATGATTAGGGCCGTTTATGAGTAGGGCTATCATAAGTTGTTCATGATTAGGGTTGATTAAAAGTTTATATTCACGAGCCTCACCAGGTCGTTTTAATCCATTCTTGGCATACATTTTGACGTCAACATTGAGATCATTTTGGTTGCATTGTAAGCCCATTTTTATAGCAATATTGAAACCATTTTTACGTCAATTTTGTCACCAATTTGGCTGCATTTGTTTGTCCATTTTTAATAGCAGTTTGACCCATTTTTTAGCCGCAATTTAACAACAATTTAAATCCTTTCTTGACATTATTTTGACATCAACTAATCCTAATTTTTAAAATAGCCAACCATGTATATGCGGCAATTTTTAAAATAGCCCACTTCCGTAGTTCAGGAACATTAACTTGTATTATATAATATAATATGATAAATATCATCTTTCATGAATAACATCCGTAGGGAAGCAAATTCGAGGTAATGGAATCGCATACAAATTTATGGGTTGGTTTAGGTTTATGTATATTGAAGAGGAAAAAACTCACCCGAATGATCGAGTAGTTTTGAACCCTCCAAGAGAAGATGAGGATGATAGCGCACTTCATCTTTTCGGGTCCAGATCTGTGATCATAAGAGAGAGAGAGATAAAAAAACGGGACTGTAGAGAGAGACCCAGTTTTGGAGGAGAAATTTTCCTCTACCCAGTAGTAAAAAAGTGGTGTGCTCATAACTTACATATACAAGAGGTCGAGACCTCTTTATATAGGAAGTTAATGATCTTTCCAACTGGACCCAAGTCAACGGGCTACCCAAATGGATCCCCTAACATAATTGAGCCAGGCCCAGTTAGGGTTTTCTCTACAAGTCCTAAGTCCAGTATCGCTGAACCCTGCGAATGGGTTAGTACAAGATAATAATAATATTAATATTAAATAAGTAAAGTCGCGAAAGTGACCCGTGCAAGACGGTTTGGGGGTCCGTTCCGGATTTTATCTCTTCATATATCGCGTAAAATGTTTAGTTTCATGTGTATCGAATAAAATTTCTAGTGTCATGTATAACTTGCAAAATGTTAAGCTAAATGTCTGGCCTGAGGTTGGGTTAGAACATAGAAGTGCAACTTACCCGCCCGTTTACCTTCTATATAATTTCCTTTGGCGATGGAAATTAAGTGACATAATTATTTTTATACTTTTGAGGTGGTTTTTACCATAAAAATGTAATGTCATAGCAATAAGACGGAATAATGGAAAGAAAAAAAAATTAGAGCGTTAATTGTTTGTGTCAACTTGCAAATCCGTAAATCATGTTCAAGTTTGTGCGACAGTTTTAGCGATTGGGCCATGTTTGAAGCAGGATACGAATAGACCTAACACATTGACCAGGCTGGGGACATGCTAGGATGGTCCTTGTGTATCTTTAGGCTTAAATGATTGTATAATGATGGAACAAAGCATTTAAATTTCAAACCTTGGAGCAACAACATGAAAATTATATACCAAATAATAACATTGAATTTAAACTTATGAATCCATAAAGGCTAATTAAACAAAAAAAAATTTGATTAGTATTCAATACCTGCATGTCACCAACTAAAATTCATCAGGGCTTATCTTTAGGATGTGTAATGGCTTCAAAATCAAAACTTTTTTGTTCTTCATTAGTTAGCCACTGAGAAAGACACTCGTGGATGATTTCGATATTACGCATAGTGATGGAGGAAAGAGCACCCCCTTTAACAACTTTGATCTTGGCATATCTCAAGATATGCTCTAGGTTCGATTTTGTGGGCTTATTTACATAACAGTCAACTATCTTCTTTATAGAACCGCACCAGATTGGTCGAACCAACTTAAGGAATTTATGAACCACCACCATTGGAAGGCTCACACTTCCCAGAGCTGACTCGCTACTGCCGCATGTTGCATGGTAATCCGAAACACCAAGCTTCAGAAGATCATATGTGTCTGCCAGGTCCCTAAATGTTGTGCATAACATTATTTACATAACATGTCAACAGTTACTCATAAAAAGGAAACTTTTGAATGATTTTAATGGGTGAGAGGGAGTGCATACCGGATAATTTACCATCACTTCTGTAAACCTCTAACCTGTACAAGCCCACTTTTTTAATGATAGCAGCCAGATTTTTCAATGCCCATGGATGAGCCAGCACCACGACTCTACCAGTTTCACATATCAATAGCACTGCTTCCTCTACATCAGGCTCACTTCCAGTATAATAATTAATAAAAGAACACAATTTACTAACCAGTGGGAGATACGTTTTGGTTGTTCACATCCTTAGCATTCAAAAAAATTGATTGCATTAATGGTTTTTTGATCAATCGCATGCCATGGGGGCAAGGGTGGAATAAGTTTGTAAGTTGTGAGTATGAGGTTATGATAAAATTACAATTTTAACCTTTTAAGTGTCTTAATTGTTCCCAATATCCCTATAATACCCTTATGAAATAGGCTTTATTCTCTTATACTTGTTGCTTTAAAAATTGTACCCATGTCAAAATTCCAATATGGTACATCAATCCTCCTTTATAATGTATTATAGATTATAGATTATAGATATAGGGTAGGGTTCCTGTAGGAAAATGTTTTTTTGTAAGAAGTGTAGGAAGTGTTTTGATTCATTGGATCTTAAGATTGATGGTTGAGATTAAAAACCTATATGTGTTTAATTTTTAATTAATTGTTTATAGTAGTTGATGGCAAGATGGTACAATGAGTGATTTATTTGTGGGCAATATGGTAATTGCGTGTGTTTTATTTAGAGAAAACCAATTACTCTCTCCTATTAGTTTTGAAACTGTTCCCGTAATTCCTTAATTAATGCATATTCGTTTCTCTCTCATATCAGTTTTAAAACAATTCTACTGTGTTCTTGGTTTAAAAAAGTGCGAGGCGCTTCGAGACGTTTTGGTTCCAAAATCCGAAGCGCGGGGCTTAAAGCGCGAGGCGAGAGCTTCACGTATAGTATTAAAAAAATTATAAAAAAAATATTTATATATGTCAATATGACATTTTCTACATGTTAATCAATCATAAGCACAAAAACATGATTATAAAACATCTTTGAACACTTAAAAAGCATATTCAAAACATAAAAACGACGAGACACTACTGTAGCGGGCCAAATAAAGCAGTTTAAAAGGGTTTTTTTGGCTGAGGCGCTACTGTAGCGCGCGCCTCAAGCGCCCAAGGCGACGCTTCATGTAGTTCAGCGCTTTTTTGGCAAAAAAAGGCATTTTTCTTGGAGCCTCGCGCCTCAAACGCTTAAAGCGCGCCTTAGGCGTGCTTTTTTAAACCAAGACTGTGTTAATTTCAATATAAAACACTCCTGATGTTACTATAAAACACTCCCGATATTATTATAAAACACTCCTTAATTAATGCACACTAGTTTCTCTCTCATTATAAAACACTCCTAATGTTATTATAAAACACTACTGCTGTTAACATTTGATGATAAAATCTATACTTCCCATGTGTTGAAAAATAACACACAATGTATAACCCATGTTTTCTGATATGATCATGATTGTAAGAATTGATGATATCAATGAAGAACGAAAAATAAAAATAAAATATAAGTCGATCGTGGGTTTAGGAGTTAGGTGTATAATTAATTTATAAATTGATGTTAATAGAATATAGGTTTTATTTTTTGAATTTGATCTGATAATAACTAAATTGAATCAGTAAATTGAATGATAGATAGTTAAATAATATGTTGAAAACAGTGCTAAATTAGTAGGATTTCTTAAATTTAAAAATTGGTAAAAAGGCTTAAATGTCCTTAATCTTAAAAGTTAATCCTATGGTTATAAATTTTTCTTACACTTCTTACACAAATCAATTTTCCTACAGGATCCTCTACCTATAATATATATATATATATATATATATATATATATATATATATATATTAAATAAAAATTAGATCGTTGGATGGCAGCCAACGGCTACATTTTTGAATTCGTCCTCGCTAGCTCACGCGAGCTAGCTCGCTTGGGCTCGCTCGCGCCGAAGGTCACTTGGAGTTATTATTAGCCGAGTGATCCACGTAGATAATATTGTGGCTCGCGGACCACAACGGATAGTGTTACAAACGATGCAACGAAACATAGAAAGATATGTATTATTTCAAAATATTAGAATCTGTTTTGGCGTGTTATAGCCTAAAATAAATATTTGAAATTGGTCATATTTGAAAGTCTAATGTAACAGTTTTGTAATATTGCTAAATTTTCAAAATTTTTATAACCTATTGAACGTAAACTATATATAGCATGTCAATCGATAAATAAAGTTGAAATATATTAGCGTGTGTTTTATGATCCAAATGACTAGTTATCGCATAATATCTACTCTATGTAACAAACGTGTTAGGTGGTGAAATTTTGAGGGTGATATTTTCTTGCATTTTTATTGTACATCTTTAGGATATTAAAAATGATGCTGAATTCAGAATATAACTATGTATTATCTTGGGTGTACATTCTAAGGATTGGCTAACCGTTTACCATATTTTTATTTAAATGCAGGTATTGATTAGATGAGTATAATAACTGACTAAGTCTTGCATGATTCTTAGAGACTCAGTTGGTGACCGTTTCGAGCTCGTGTGAACGTGGAGGACTCACAAATGGCTAGCAGGCTTAGTTGATGATATTCCAGATATTTTGGGATGGAAGTTGTAATTTCTTACTATAAATAGGGGTGTGAGGAAGGATCATAGGACACTTCATCTACTATTCTCTCACTCTCTTGCTACTGCCACACACTTACATATTTGCTATTGTAATCATCAGAAAGACTTCATTCCCATGCAATCTTGGTCTACCATCCTTGATATATCATGTTAACATATTTTATTTACTGTTTTATTTACACAAGTCATCTTTTTCCAAGAACTCAAACTCCTGTGTCTCTGCGCTTCGCAAAAGTCATGCTCAAAAAAATTAAAGAACAAAATAGAAAAAAGGAGTTATTCCTTGACATATTGCAAATTAATAATAGTAATAGTAAAATATAAATGTATCCATGAAAACATATTTTACAATGCAGAAACAAATTTGCACCACTCCTTTTAGAAAGCTAGATGTATATGCTCTTTCGATTAATTTCACATCTTAACTATATATTCTATTTGAAAAGTGACGTACTCTTATATTTATCATTTAATCTTATATACTATTGATATGAGTTTTCCTATTAACATGACCTTTCCAAGTTTCCAGTGACAAGTGACCTTTCCGTGTTTCCAGTTAAATTTGACCTTTCCTTTTTTCCGGTTACACATGACCTTTCATGGAAGGCATTTTTTTTTAACAACAATCCCTCTATATATAAATATAAAAAGCTAATCAGCAGCTGAATACAAACACCAAGTAAGGGCGAAGAATTTTAAGGGCCTAAAGAGGGCCCGACCCCTACCGTTTTTTGGTACAGTGGTGGAATTTTTCGATTTTCGTAGGTAAATTGAGTCCGGGTTGAATTCGGCCGCCATCAATTTGATCTTCCGACCACTACCGATCGAAAAAAATGAGTTCAGCCCCCACCGATTCGAGAACCATGCTTTGCCATTGACACCAAGGACAGCCAAACTACAGTAATTCTAATACATCAAAAGTGGTCCACCTTTCACATGTCAAAGTCGGCAGATTTGTCCGATGTTGAATCCACATGTATGCGTCTTCTTTAATAAGGTCGACCAATTTGGATATAGGGATGATGTTGCCTTCGAACACCTTCAAGTTTCTCGCGTACCAAATTCTCCACATAGTCGCCATGACCACCATATAAACTAATTTCTTTCATTTCTTGGATCCCGTGCATGCCATAATAAAATCTATTATCTGGCTTTGAGACGAGACACTTTCGGGCCAAGAGATTCTCATCCAAATCAGAACATTCCACCAAACGGCTCTGGCCCAAAGACATTTGATAAAAATGTGATCCACGTCTTCAGTTCCGTATCCACACCTATCGCATATGTTATTAGGCAGATTGATCCCATGCTTCAGTAACTCCACTTTGGCTGCTACTCTCCCATCGATAGCCCTCCTTAGAACATAGTTGCACTTATGAGGAGCCCAATTATTCCATTTGAAAGTTGTTTCCTACTACTGAATGTTCCTATTGTTGGCTATCTCAGATCTGATATCTTTCGCTAAAAACTAAACTTCACAGCTGTTATCCCAAACCCATTTGTCCTGCCGCCCGATTGAAGAGAACTGGGCCAGAAGATCCGTAAGGTCTTCGAATTGCCCCTTTTCCGCATCCAAACTTGGTTCCCTGATCCACCTCCAATTCCACCTAGCGATCCTATCCATGAAAACTCGAAAAGGCGTTACTGACCCATTCTTCGCCTTGGACAATTTGTACAAAATGAAAGACTTATACATACCAAGGCTACACACGGTGCACTGGTGCAGGGGTGGTACCCTCCTACACATCAACATTATTTTTCAGAATAGTGTACCCCTATGTCCTTGACGTCATTTACACCCACACCATTTTTGAACCTAAACCACTCTACATTCTATATTCATTTTGTTAATCTTCAAATGGTAAATGGACGTTGGATTGTGGATGAGGAAATTGCCTTAGTCAACAATTATGTTACCACAATCAAGCAAAATACACATGTCAATTCAGCAGAGTTTTGGAACACGGTTATGACTAGATTCCATCAACAAACGCGTAACAACCATCGTAGGAGTGTGTACCATTTGAAAGACTATTTTGAAGTGCGTTGAAAGGCAAGAAGAGTTTAACGAGGATGAGGCGAGTAAGGCTACCCCTACTGAGTACTGTATCCTGCACAACGATAATGTGATACCCCGCAATTTCAGGTTCCCACTTTAACTAAACTCTAGTTACGTTCCTTGCATTCTACTTAACTAGGGTTACCTAGATAGGACACACGTTGCACGGTTATAGGTTAATAACTACATGAAGTGGTAATTCGGGTAATTACCAGACTGTATACATGATTAGTGAAGCTCGGACGTTGGTGAACCATGAAGTTAAATTATTGTGAATTAATTGATTGAGATTGATTGCAATTACGTGCTTCTATGATACTCTGTGAAACTATGTGCAAACTGTATGTGATTACATGAACTTAAACCGAATACATTAATAAAAACCATAATGGATGGACTAGTAGGATGGTTGGGGTCTTAACACGTGGGGTTACACTTGTTACAGTCCAAAATAGCGAAAACATCGAAGAAAACAGGATTTTCATCGATGCAGGCCACCCGGAGCGGGCCGGGGAGGAGTTAGCGGCCGCTCACTCTCTCCGAGCGGCCGCGCGCTCCCTCCAAGCGGCCGTGCCGCGCTCCTTCCGAGCGGCCGCGCGCCGCATTCTGACGCAACTAAACCGACTTAAAACCCTATTTAAACAATCTTAAGGCGCAAGAACATCGATCGGGAAGCTTCAAGAGCATTTGGTTGATTGTTTCGAAGAGCTTGCGGTATAATCTTTTATCTATTGTGTTTTAATCTTCTTTAATATGTGATAAAACCTTATAACTAAGTTTGTCCTGGTCTGAAACCTTTTTAAAAAGATTAAAACTTGAAGTTTATAAAGATTGAATGGGTTAAACATGATCCTATGCGATTAGTAATATGATAGATTTCTTGTTGCACAAGTTTGTGATGTTTTGATCTTTAAGGGTTTATGATTTTGCATGTGTTAGGATAGGTTCGGATCATGCTAGGTCTTATGAATGTTTTGTGATGATTATTGATTGTTGTTGATCGATTATATGCACACGTGAGTCGTTTAAGTAAGAGTTTATGCATGATTAAAATCTGGACAGAATGTTTAGGTCAACTTGTAGGGTTTGTTACGTTACTTAAACATGATGGTTTTGAAGATTTCTTTGTATGGTTGTATTATATATGTTCTTAGCTTTTCATAATGGGTAAAATCGATTAATTTGGACGTCGTTTGAATAGTTTTTGGAATTTTCTTTGAATAAAAGTCATATCAGATTTTCGGATTAACAAACTGAGTCATCTTTAAACCATCATAACTCTTGTTTTACAAGGAATTAAGTTATGAAATTTGAACAGTAGGTTAACATTGGAATAATCAGGCTTTTCCAACTGAATTCATCCCATTTGGATGAATACATGATTTTTGGGAATTTTTCTACTAACCTGACCTGTTGTAGAAACTTTCTAGACATGTCTATGATGCATGATTTTTCATAATTTTTGTGTTTGGTTTTGAAACACAAAAAATACCCAAAGAATATCCAGTAAAAATTTGGGAGTTTAATTCTTTTGTTAAGTATTTTAAATAAATTAGTTTTCATGGCGCATGATCTGTCCTAAAAACGCAGATTGTGTATTATGTGTTTATGTGACTAATTGGAGTCCTATGTGGTATGTATTTGACATGTACTTGAATGGGCACTCATATGATATGCATATGAAGTGTAGAACTAATGATAACCAACATACTCACCAACGGGTCCGTAGGGTTTACTTATGCATGTAGAATCATTAGGTGTCACATATAAGATTTTGAACAATTAAACGTCTTGGACAAACGGGGTATATGGTGTAATGGTATTACACATATACTTACTTAGTGACACATATACTAGGGAGTCCGTAGCACACCCTACTTTGGAGTTGGATTTATTTGCTTCCATACTAAGGTGAGTTTCACTACTTTTTCTCAAAAACATGCGTCTCGGGTTTGAGCCAACTTACAAAACGTTTTCTAGTCCGGTTTGGGACTACTTTTACATATTGGGTTTTGAAATGCTTTGACTCATTGCGTGGGTCGGGTTTTGACTCCTTGTGTGGGTCGGGTTTATGATTCCTTGTGTGGATCGGGTTTTGATTAGTTTAAAACTTATTGGTCCTTTGTGAACTAAACACTCTATCACATGAAAAGTCCTTGCATATTATTGGGTTAATCGCTGGAGGATTTTGGCAACAGTTGGGATAAGCACTTGCCTTTGATTGAATTCTCGTATAACAACAGTTACCCCACTTCAATACAATGTGCGCCTTTAGAGGCATTTTATGGACGCAAGTGTAGGTCTACCATCTGCTGGACTGAAGTTAGGGATAGCCAGCTAACAGATCCCGGACTTTTGCACGAAACTTCTGAGGAGATAGTGCAAATCAGAAATCGGATGGCTGCTGCTCGTGATCGACAGAAAAGATACGCTGATATGCGTAGGAAGCCTTTGGAGTTCCAGGTTGGGGACAAGGTTCTATTGAAGGTGTCACCTTGGAAGGGGGTGATACGCTTTGGAAAACGGGGAAAGTTGAACCCGCGATACGTTGGACCATTCGAGATTGTCGAAAGGATTGGTCCAGTAACTTATAGGTTGAACCTGCCTAATGAACTTAATGGGGTACACGATGTACACCACGTATCGAATATAAAGAAATGCTTATCGGATACAACACTGGTGGTGCCACTGGAGGATATCCAGGTGGACGATCAGCTATGATTCGTGGAAGAACCGGTGGAGATTCTTGAGCGGGGCGTCAAGAAACTCAGACAGAGCATCATACCGACTGTTAAGGTGCGATGGAATTCTCGTCTAGGACCGGAATACACGTGGGAACACAAGGGATCAAAAGCGGCTCAAATATCCACACCTCTTTACTGAACCTGAAACGGTACATAGATTAAACGTGGAACATAAAACAGCCCTTTCAAAGTGAATTTCAGGGCGAAATTCCTTTCAACTTGGGGATGTTGTGACTTCCGGGAACCAAGCACACATTTTTCTAGCTGGCTTTACTGTTTACTTGCTGAATTTCGGGACGAAATTCTTTTCAACTTGGGGATGATGTGACACCCCGCATTTTCAGGTTCCTACTTTAACTAAACTCTAGTTAACTTGCATGTGCATACGTGACTAAACACTTGACTAGGGTTATTTAGGAAGGTCTTCCTATATGCTATAGGGTAATAACATATGTTATGTGATAATAACATATGTTACATTATAATAAGTAAAGTTATCATCACAATGCACACACGAGTCCTGTATCCCGAACTTTGGTGATTTGTCTAGCATACATGATAATGTGTACAATTGAAATATGATGAACGTGAAGTAACATGTTTATGTGAATTACGTGTTTATGCGAATTACCGCTTAACTGATAGTTAGTACGTAAACCATGCAAATTACGTGCACTCTATGATTAATATGTTATGAGATGATAAAAACAATAGTTTTTACATAAGTTAGTATGAATAATATTATTGAGACTATTCTCGGGATTAAAACCGTATTAATGGGCCTGTTTATCAAGAAAAGGCCCATAAACCCGAAACTTTGGCCCATGATCTTAACCCTAGTGTATTATGTTTATAAAAAAAAAAAAAAAAAAACACAAACCCTAGCCTCCATTTGCGCCGTGCGTTTTCAAGAGGGTGTACCCTTTTCTTCACTTTCAATCTTGCATCAATTCCTTACAAGTTCAAGTGATTTGGGTGCTATCTTGGAGTTTTAAGGACGTAAGCGATTCAAGGTATATATTTTATGTGTTGTATGATAAGTTTTAAGGCTGGAAAAGTTGTAAAAACCCTAAGAAATACTTATGTTAAAATCCCAAATCAACATGTGTAGGATATCTTGGATGTTTGTTATGTATGTTAATGAGTATTGTTGATAAAAAATCATATCTAGAGCACATGGTACATAAAAATCAGAGGTTAAACGTGATAATATGGATTTTGTTGTGTTAATATGAGTTTATTGCATGATTGTGGGTTATTAAGGATGATTAGGGTTTATAAGAGTCATGTTGTTAAAATTCTGATTTCTGGCAGATTATCTGTAACGACTTGTATGGCTGTTATAGGGTGATTAACATGTGTAATCTTATTGTTTTCTAATACTAAAACATAACTTATGATGTTAGCTTTTCCAAAAAGTCCAAAATCATGCGTTTTGGACTTGTTTTGATGTGTATTCATGATTTTATAAGTTTAAAGGTCATATCAGATTTTCGGGATTATAAATTGCGTCAACTTTAAACGGTCATAACTCGTGATTTACAAAGGGTTAAGTTATGAAATTTGGACAGCAGGTCAACATTGGAAAAACTTGGCTTTTCCAATTGGATTCACCTCGTTTGGGTGAATATCCAAGTTTTGGGAATTTTTCTACTAAACTGACCTGTTGTGGAAATTTTCTGGACATAGCTGTGTTGTACGAATTTTAATAATTTTTGTGTTTGGTTGTGAGACAAAAAAAAATATGGATTATCAAATTAATCCCAATGAATATTCAGTAAAAATTTGGGAGTTTAATTCGTTGGATAAGTATTTTAAATAATTCATTTTTCACAGCGTACAATCTGCCCTGAAAACGCAGATTGTGTAAGGGATGTTTACGTGACTATTTGGAGTCTTATATGGTATGTATTTGACATGAACTTGCATGAATACTTATATGAGATGTGTATGAGGTATTAAACTGATAATAATCAATATGATCACGAACGGGATACGTAGGACTTACTTGTGCATGTAGAGTCATTAGGTGTCACTACACGGTTTGAACTTTAAAAGTCTTGGACAAACGAGTTGTATGGTGTGTTGATTATGCACATATACTCACTTAGTGACATTTGTAATAGGGAGTCGGTAGTTCATTTCTGTTTGAGGAATTTGGATTATTCACGTGCAACCTAAGGTGAGTTTCACTACTCCTTTCTCAAAAGCATGCGTCTCGGGTTGAGACAACGTACTTAACTTTTTCTAGTCCGGGTTGGGACTACTATTTTCTAGTCCGGGTTGGGACTACTACTTTCTAGTCCGGTTTGGGACTACTTACACATCCCGGGTTGGGATGCTATGGATCCTTGTGTAGGTCGGTTTTTGCTAGTTCGCAAACTGTGTCATTGATGAACTAAACCAACTCTATCATCTGTAAGTCCTTCAGATACTGAATGAGTTGCCGGGTTATGGCAAGCGGGTTATTAGTTGATAGCGCTATTAGGTCTGACAAACCTCACACCGGCTCGGGGAGTGCGGGAGTAAACTATAACTTAACAGATTTTATCATTGTTGATAGGCAATGATGTAAGGCATGCGACTTACATTTGTGGCTACACGTACATCAGCAGTTCGGTATATCGGTGTTAGTTATCATGAATGGGTTAGCTACCCTTGACATGCGATGAACTAGTGTTTACACGGTTCTTGGAACGAACTCAATACTTGTTTACGTGGTTTTGGAAACCAGCGCATTTACATACTCATTTACTTTACTTAGTGAACTCACCAACATTGTTTGTTGACCCATGAGATACATGCTTTTACAGGTAGTTAGCTTCCGGTGCCAGGATTAGAAAGCACTGCACACTTCCCTGCATTTGAGTCTTGGGCATACACCTAAATTACATATTATGCTTTTACATTTTCTTTCGTATGGTTTTAATTTGGGCGCGTTGTTTTGCGCATGGTTTTTAAAGGTTTAAATTTGGTTTACGCTTCCGCAACTTAACAAAACATGGTTTTTGAAAACGAACTAAATGGTTTGGGCATTTAGAGTTCGTTCATATGACTTATGGCTATGGGATCTTGGTATGTCATGCGCCTCGCGGTATAAACACTGCAGTGGAAATTTGAGGGTGTGACAGATTGGTATCAGAGCCATTGGTTATAGTGAACTAGGACTGCATGTTTAGTCTAGTCTATAATCATCATAGCATAAGTACACTTACAACGTAAGTGCACAACTAGCTTTTAGCTACATATATCAACGACATATGATTTCGGGATATATGTTATCTTCTAGTTCTAGACCTAATTCTGAACACGTCAATGGTGGGAACCCAGGGTTACACCAGGTGGCGCATTACTGGGAGTAGTATCCTAACAAACCTCGCGGATGAGGAAACAACAATAGTACAGGGGAGAAAGCCCTTGCGAGCGTTGTGGCGCACGTACACAGGAAGCTGCACGATGCGCATGACGTGGTACCATTAAACCAAATCAATTTCGAAGAAAGTCAAATACTGAGATTTATCCTTTTTCACTGAGCAAGGAGACAATTAGTTTCTGTTCCTTATTAATTGACCTTTCTTACTCTCATTTGGAACTCAGACAAGACTGGGTTACACATATAAATGTACCTTACGCCTTGTACGAGCGGGCGAACGTATGACTGCGTATCCCTGTTTCTCATAAGTATATGGTAGATTCATGGGAACACATTAGATCAGGGCTTATTACAGACACTCTTGGGGAGTTATGCAAAGCCTGCGACGTAGTGCAACATCTCAAGGGAAGACGAAACCTACTAATGGCTGATAACCACGATCAGAGGAACGAGTAGTACGGCTTACCACTAAACTGGTTTACATAGGACTGGAGAAGGAGACTTTATGTGATGAGATCCATATAACACTGACACCGCGAAAGAGGAGGAAGAAGGGATGGAGGGAGAACCTGAGCTAGACGAGCACATAGAAAGTGAGGATGAAGGCTCTACTATGTAGACGGAGCGTGGTGACGATTGGCTTCTATTTTTTTTCTTACCTGCCTTGTCTTTTCTTTTTCCATTGTTAAATTAGATAAGACCGAGTTCTTATGATCAACGATAGGGTGGTTTAGGCCCTCGCATCTTTCCAAGCTAGTAAAGATACATCTTGCTAAATCATTCGTTTCCCCACATTTGTACTTTCTTATTCCTTGAACGCACATGCCACAACAACAACCTGCCATCATATTTTCAAGCCTTTTTATTGGTCATAAACCTCGATGACTCCAACGGAATTGAAGGAGACTGTCTGATTACTTCGATAGTTTAAATCTTTGCCATG
Organism: Ambrosia trifida; assembly: GCA_028751855.1. Lineage (NCBI taxonomy): Eukaryota > Viridiplantae > Streptophyta > Magnoliopsida > Asterales > Asteraceae > Ambrosia > Ambrosia trifida. The sequence goes on along the minus strand of CM054128.1, from coordinate 75,285,939 downwards.
TGCATTTGCCCCAAGCAGGATGGGGTAATGTATGTTAAATGCACACTCGATGAGTTACAAATACTTGGATGTAGAACGTAACACCCTGTGGTGAAACCTAGAAATTTGTTATATAAAGACGGTTGGATCTGAGATCGACACCTACAGGAGTTAGCTACTATATGCTCAAATCTATTTAACCTACCTTACTAGCGGATCGAGTTTCTCTCCAAAAGGGTTGGTCCCTCAGATTCGTGGCATGGCCACTGCAGCTCACCTACCCAGAATCTAACAAAGCTTTCAACTGGCTCGCAAAGACATTGACTAGGCTATTGAGCATGGTACTTTTCCGAAGCATGGTGCTTCATCTTTTACTTTTGGAAATAGCAAGAGAACGTGGGATAGTGTGAGGTACAAGTCCTTCAACAAACAATAACCACAACGGTAACAACAACAATGGGGCTCGTGGAATAGCAATTGTGATTGGCTCTGGGGAAGCTAGGACTGATAAAAATGTCGTGACGGGTACGACACTCTTGCTTCTATTTTATATGATACTGGTGCGGACTATAGTTTTGTGTCATCAAAACTTAGCAAACAACTAGGGATGGTTCCTACTCTTCTTGATACCCCGTACACCATAGAGCTAGCTGATGGGAAGCCTGTTGAGGTAACCCACACCCATTGTGACTGTAAGCTCGAGTTGGATGGGCAATCATTTGCCATCAACATTTTACCTATCACCCTTGGAAGCTTTGATCTCGTGGTTGGCATGGACTGGTTGTCCAAGCATCCCGCTGAAATTCTATCTCGGGAGAAGATTGCTCGTGTCCCCTCCCAGGTGGAGAACTTTTATCTATACAGGGTAATTATGGTGGTGCCATGGTGGGCACCATCTCTTCTTGAAAGCCCAGAAGTGTATTCGTAAGGGCTATCCAGCCATTTTGGATAACATATCTGACACTCGAGCTGAAACTGAAACTCAAACTAAGATTGAGGACATCCCTGTAGTCCGAGATTTCCCAGATATTTTCCCTAGAGGAACTACCTGGACTTCCACCTGTTCCTCGGGTGGAGTTTCAAATTGACCTTGTACCTGGAGCAGCTCCAGTTACACGCGCACCATACCGCCTAGCACTAGGAGAACTTCAAGAACTGTCTACCCAACTCCAGGAGCTATTGGATAGGGGCTTTATTAGACCTAGTTCTTCGCCATGAGGAGCTCCAGTTATGTTTGATAAGAAGAAGGGTGGGAGTTTCCGCAGGTGTATCGGAAGTTGAACAAAGTAACGATTGAGAACCGCTACCCTCTACCTCGTATTGATGACTTGTTCGACCAGTTTCAAGGGTCGAGTTTCCATTCTAAGATTGACTTGAGGTCAAGATACCATCAACTGAGAGTCCGAGAGAAGGATGTGGCGAAGACAGCCTTTCGAACTCGTTATAGACATTATGAGTTTTTGGTGACGCCATTTGGGCTAACCAATGCACCGGCTGTGTTCATGGATCTAATGAACCGCGTGTGCAAGCCTTATTTGGACAAATTCATCATAGTGTTCATAGATGACATACTGATTTATTCCAAGAGCAGGGAAGAGCACGAGCAACACCTGCAACTGAACTTGGAACTCTTGAGAAATGAGCAGTTGTATGCAAAATTCTCTAAATGTGACTTTTGGATTCGAGAAGTCCAATTTCTTGAACATGTGGTTAACAAGGCAGGAATACATGTCGATCCCGCCAAGATTGATGCTATTAAAAAGTGGGAGGCTCCAAAACTCCCACAGAGGTGCACTAGTTTCTTGGTCTTGCGGGATATTATCGTAGATTCATTAAGGGATTATCTAAGATCACTCAACCCCCCACTGCCTTGACACAGAAGGGTATTACTTACAAGTGGGGAGATGCCTAAGAATCTGCTTTTCAATTATTAAAGTCGAAACTTTGCAGTGCACCGATACTATCACTACCTGAGGGTACAGAGGACTTCGTGGTGTACTGTGATGCGTCTATCCAAGGATTAGGGTGTGTGCTGATGCAGGGTGATAAGGTGATCGCGTATGCCTCACGTCAATTAAAGGTTCATGAGAAGAATTACACCACCCATAACTTGGAACTGGGAGCAGTGGTTTTTGCTCTAAAGATCTGGAGGCATTATCTCTATGGGACGAAGTGTACGATCTTCACTGACCACAAGAGCCTCCAACACATATTCGATCGATGGGTCGAGCTTCTGAATGATTATGATTGTGCCATCAAATATCACCCAGGGAAAGCTAATGTAGTAGCTGATGCCCTCAATCGTAAGGAAACGAAACCCAAACGGGTGCGAGCTTTACAACTCACTATACATTCTAATCTTCCTGATAAGATACGTGAAGCCCAGGGCGAGGCTTTGAAGGAAGAAAACATCGGGATTGAAACTTTACATGGTGCTGATAAGCACTTGGAACTGAAGACGGATGGTCTTCAATACTTCATGAAGCTCACACCTCTCGACATTCGGTACATCCTGGTTCGGACCAGATGTACCAAGATCTCAAAACTCTTTACTGGTGGCCAAACATGAAAGCTGAAATAGCCACTTATGTTAGTAAGTGCATGACTTGTGCGAAGGTTAAGATTGAATATCAGAAACCTTCCGGCCTACTCCAGCAACCAAAAATCCCTATGTGGAATGGGACAGGATTTCTATGGATTTCATCACAAAGCTTCCTAGAACGCCAACTGGCCATAACATGATTTGGGTTATCGTGGATCGTTTAATCAAATCGACACACTTTCTGGCAATAAAGGAAATGGACTCGCTGGAGAAACTAGCTAATCTCTACATCAAGGAGGTAGTCTCTAGGCATGGGGTGCCTACTTTTATTATATCTGATCGCGATGCGCGATTCACTTCTCATTTTTTTAACTACTCTCCAAAACGCTTTGGGAACTCGCTTAGATATGAGCACAGCCTATTACCCATAGACGGATGGACAGAGTGAACGAACCATCCAAACATTGAAAGATCTACTACGAGCGTGCGTGGCGGATTTTGGCAACAGAGTTAATGTGGACAATAATATCAGCAATTGCCGAGTCACACAATCAGTACATGTTTAACTGAAACAGAACAACGGTATGAGTTCATCTCTCATAAACTAATATGATCCTCTTACCGAAATATCACAAAAAGTTTATTGCTTTTTGTTGATTTAGTTCATATACAAAAACTCAAAAAGATTTTTGGCGTGTTTTAGCATAAATCTCAGAAAAAAACCAAAAGATTTTACATTTCTGCGTTATTTTTGATAACCGATGTTGGAAAATGTTCATTTTCTGAAGTTTGACGAGCCAATTTGAGTTTTGTATCTTTGAAATGAGAAATTTTGAGAAATTGAAGGTTTAGATGATTTAAAATGTCAAAACGGGAATCGAATCGGACAAAATGGTAAAAATCAGTTTTCCAGATTTCCATTCGACCTTTCGTTAGGTGGAATGAATTTTTGAGGTGTTGATTCAAACCAGTTTTCAGGTCGAATGAAAGTGGATTAATTTTTAAAATTCATTTGAAGCCTATTGTTTTTCATTCGCCCATTAATTAGGTCTAATGAACAATATGTAACTCATTCGAACCATGAAAGGTTCGAACCTACATTACCTCTATATATATATCATATCACTCATTCGAACGCTCATTTGCACATTTCTCAAAATTTTCTTCATAACCCCACTGATTTGCTCGTGAATTATAGACCTTATCATTGTAATCCTTGTGCTTTCTTGATCATTTCCATATCTAATTTGCTGGTAATGTACTCCTAATCAGATCAGAATCAATGATTCTTATAACCGAACCCTAGGCTTAGAAATAATGAACTTAAACATGATAACAATCAAAATTGTTATTCTACATTCAATGTTCGATGGTTTTACGGGGGGGATTATCACAGATTCCAGTGTTTAACATGTCTTGATCATGATTATCGATTACTTAAAACCCTAGAATCATTTGAAAACCATCTAAAATTGAATGTTTGGTACAATTGATGGTCATTCAATGTTAGTCGGCCATATTAGGTTGTTTTGCAATAAAAATGAGAGGTTAAAAAGGAGTAAATAGTAATTTGATCATTTCAAATTTCAAGAGCTTCCATCTGACCACTTTGAAAGGTCGAATGTGGAACATTTATGTCGAATGAACAATTTTATTTTCATTCGACATAATTAAAACCCATTCAAACCATCGACAGGTCGAATGAAGAAATCATTTTATTTTTGTCCACTACCTACTTGAATCCCTATATAAAGGGAGCTTCTTGATCAATCAATTGCACCAACACAAACACCATAATTCTCATAAGTTTCGGCCCTCCCTTAACCACTTCTTAAAGCCCCTAACCGATCCATACAAGACCCACTCTAGGAAGCTTCAAGGCCACGAATTTCCCTCTCTACCATGAAGCATTAAGGTAAGTTCTAATCAACCATATCTCTTAGTCTCATTGCTCTATTGTGAACCCAAACCCAAGCCTTTTTATCATGACAATCGGTCCATGATTAATGTTGGTAATCGGTTGATGTGTATTTTATAAACCAAGCTTCTAAATCACACCTATTATGTACACTTTGTTCTACTTATATATGTTCAATACATGTCAAACAATCAGTCATGCTTTACATATGGAATCTTGAAACATTTTTGCTCAAACCTGACATAAGCTAATAGACTAGGCTCCGATTTTCTAACTAAAACATGTTTAGTTTATGCTTAAAGATAAAGGTTCCTAATCAAGGTATATAATCGGCTTCCAACACAATCACATAATAACACACCATGTAATGGGTCGAAGGTACCTTGAGAAGCTACGTTTAGCCCTCTAACTGATCGATCACGATGCTACAATATGTGGTGTAATCGGCTATCATTTGCTAACACATGTTAGTTAAACTAAAACACATGTTAGCACTAGCTTGGACATATTAAAGGCTAAATACATGTTAAAATACTCATTTTTATATAAATAAAACAACCTTACATGGTAGATTAGAGACAATATGTGACCCATGACTCGACATGTGGCCCATATGGGTCCACTCCATGATCTAATAAAAGCCTCCCGTACATAAACATGATGCACATTGAATGTCACGGTTCACAATAATGGGTGCCCAACTTGTATGATAAACGAGAACACACAACTTACTATGTCCTCAATAATCATAGGGCAATCACTAACTGGACGATAGTTGCTTCATATTTCGGTTTCACTAGACCACATACATCTCTATTAGTTGAGTTTTCACTGCCTCGTTTTAATATTCTTACATTTTGGGGGGGGGGGGGGGAACATGCTACAACTAGTTCATTATCATTTGGGGTGTATATTCTATTTTGACTACCATGTGGAACATGAGACATTTGGTTCATGAGATCTCAATAGTCCTCGTCCTTACATTACACTATAACCATTAGTTATCAAAGCCAAGGAGCACTTTAATAGATCTATTGGGTTGACACCCCCACTCTTGGTTAGTCGCTCTAACCAGTTACATACAAAAGAGTGTTAGTATTCTACTATACATACATTGTCTTTAGTGTACAATGCACGAAACACAACAGTTAAGAGGTTTGGCTACGGGACTCATGGTTTGCACAGTGATCATTCACTTAGCTAGCTTATGATTTGTCATACACGAATTACACAAATGTTTATTTGTTACACTCAAACCCGTGAACTCACCAACATCATTGTTAACAAATCTTTCATGCATTTTCAGGTAATTGATGGCGAGCAGCGGGGGTTTGAGAGAGGCGTTCAAGCATGCACTGGGTGGTATCTCTATGGAATGGGTTTTGTCAATCCTTTAATGTTGTAGTTTGAATTCCATGAATTTCAGACAATTTATTTGCTTTCAGACAATGTTAGTATGGTTTAAATAAGTTTTATGACAATATCCATCCGTTGATGGTACTTTTTAATAAATTTGTGTGTGTTGCTTGTACCTTGTGCTTGAAAACCTTTCGAGGTCGCATCCTCGTGTTTCTGCCTTGGCGGGGTTTGACAGATTCGTATCAGAGCATAAGGTTATAGTGATCTATGATTCTTTCGAGTCAACTATAACCTAAAACTATTTTCGAAACGTTTTCACAAAGTACCACATTGTCTCGCCTTGCACCTCTCAAATCTCAAGCTGCTCCACGATGATGCATGTGTATGGTAGTTTAATTTGCTTACATACATGTTTATTTACATATATATATGCATGCGTATGATAGGATCATGGCCACTAATGTTGACCTCACTATTCTGTCCGACTCTAAAACTGACTACTTGGTAGATGACACACCCGAGGAGGATCTCCCACTCACCCACACTGCCCCTATTCCTTACGAGGCTCCTGACTTCCCCCATCACGGAGGAGGTTGGATCTCGGACTCTGAGATGGACATAGACCCAGCATCCCTAGTTAGGCGTACCTCAGATGATGACATCGATGATGACCTCCCACTTGCTGACCCGGACATTAACCATCCGGTGGTTCCTTCCACTACCCCTACTTCCTCGAGCCTGGCCCCATCTTTTCACATCGACTATGCATTTAGTACCCTCCAGAGGTATACTCCCCGTAAGAAGGTGCGGCGGATTGTGGTCATTGCCCTCCCTGCCCGTACTCCGGTAGTTACCCTGCCCGCCGACCCTGTCCCTACCGACGCACCCGTTCTATCCACTGTCCCTATACCAGAGTCGTGGACCATGGAGGCACCCGTATTAGTGGTCGATCCATCGCCGAGACTGAGGAGGCACTTATAAGCCCGCAAACGGCCTTACCTTCCCAGCCTCACCGGTAACCTAGCCCAATGGGATGAGGAGGATGACCACGAGGCCATGACGTTGGGAGGATCATCTGGGAGGCCACTCTACACGGAACACGACGTTATCCTATCCCACGACGCGCAGCTTGTTGATATGGGGGTTCGTGTCCGAGAGTTGGAGGTTTGTGCTGAGGAGGCTGAGCGAGGGAGTTGGTGATAGCTTTGGGTAGAGCAGATGCGGAGAGACGCATCGAGGCTTTGGAAAGGAGGATGACCGAGATGACTCTGGGCATGCGTGACGCGATTGCTGCATTGGCCGCTGCATTCCCATCTTCTTCTTCCTAGTATGTTCTGTGGTTGTATTTGATGCTACTTGATGTTGTTGCACTATGTCATGCTATGTTATGTTGTTATGTTTTGTTACTGTAGCTTAAAGCTATTGCGGTTCATCCACCCATCTTTTGTACTGACTCTTATGTATTTGGGTTTATGTTAGTATGTTATCTACGGTAGTTCTGTGTTGTTTATTCTTTTGTCTTGTGGTTGTAATTGATTTGCAATGCGTAGTTATATCTGATTGTTACGATTGTATGAACGAAAATATTTACAGAATATGTGTCTCACACTTTTGATATGTGTTATATCAGAAGGACATCATGCACACTCGACAACTACACCAACCAATGATGGCGAACGATTACCCGCCACTCCCGCTGAGCTAGCTAGAGTAATTGCTGAGGTAATTGCTGAGGTAATTTCTCGACATGACGCTGCTCAAGACGATTCTAGCGGAGGTTCCAGAGGTATTGGTCGTCGACAGGGAAGCGATATGGATAACGGTAGAAATTTTTGGTTTAAATTCTCTACTTACTACTCATACACAAACCTTTGTGTTAATTATATTCACTATTGTATACACTGATGTTGAAAACCCTTTACAAGGATGTTCGTACAAAACTTTCATGGCTTGTAAACCATGGAATTTTTATGAACTGAATGTGCTGTAGGGATTGTCCGTTGGATTGAGAAGATCGAGTCAGCCCTAGACATCAGTGGTTGCCTCGAGGACCAAACAGTAAAGTACTCCACTTGTACTTTCAAGGATGAAGCCCTTACCTAGTGGAATCTTCTAGTACAGACACTGGGTAGCGATGTGGCATACAATCTTGCTTAGGCCGATCTCAAAACTCTGCTCATGGATAAGTACTGTCCGAGGAGTGAGCTGTAAAAGCTGGAGGCAGAATTCTGGAATCTATCCATGGTGGATGCCAACGTGACTGCATATACCACTCGTTTTCACGAGCTCTCTCGACTTATTCCTCAAATGGCAATGGTGATGATAGTGATGGAGATGAAGAAGACTATCAAAATGATAACTATTCCAATGAAGGTGTGAACCAAAACTTTGGTAATCAGGGATACTATAACCATGTGTTCAATCACCATCACCCAAGGGAAAACCAAATATGGCACCGGAATCACAACAATAACCAAAACTGGGGTGAAAATTATGTGGGTCGGGCAGATAGAAAACCTCATGAGCGAAGACAGCCGAGGAATGAAGAGGTCAATGCTCCCCGGAGGTGGCCTCAAGCTCCGATGCTAGGGGTTAATGGTCGGTTTAGGTCGGTTATTTCTGAGAATGAGTCACCAATTGTTCCACCATCTTGGGGAAGAAGATCTTTTGATTGCAAGGCAAATTACATCAATTTACATCAATATTCTTTCTCACTTTCATGGCAAGGCCACCGAACAGCCATACACTCATCATTCCAAGTTCTTGGCAATTTGTAGCACTATTGGGGGTCACAATGTCTCCCAAGATGAAGTTTGGTTGAGATTGTTCCGCTTTTCTCTTAAGGACAAGGCAAAACATTGGTTCCTTACTTTGCCTTCACATAGTATCTACACTTGGGAAGAGATACAACAAGTGTTCATGGATGAGTATTATTCTATTGCCAAGATGGATGATGCTCGATTGGAAATCCGTTCTTTTCAACAATTACCGAGTGAGCTTCTCCATGAGTCCTTCAATCGTTTCAAGGAAATGATCCGAAAATGCCGACATCATAAGATTGAATTATGGGAATTGGTAAAAAGTTTTGTAAACTGGTTAAACAAGGAGGAAAGGAAATACTTGAAGTCCACAAGCAATGGGACTTTACTATCTTACCCGGAGGAAGAAGATTGGGATTTTTTGGAACGACTGAGTAAAAATTCTAAACCCAAAGAGTCTGCGGATAGAAGAACCAAGCATCCTATTTCAATATCTCTTCCCGATTTGGATGCTATTACAAAAGACCGAATTGCTACATTGGAAAGGGAGTTCGCCCGTATGATGAAAAGAGTGGTGTAGGTGGTGCAATATTCGGTATGTGAAGTGTGTGATGAATTAGGACACAAGGCGAATGAGTGTCTAGAGAATTCAGGTCAAGACACCGCGAAGGTAAATCAAGTGTATGGGGGAGACAAGAAATATGATATGAACTCCAACACTTATCATCTGGGTTTGAGAAACCATCCTAACTTTAGGTATGTTAATTCTTCTATTTAGATGAACCCGAATTTTCAATAAAAAAATCAAGTGGGAGCTTACCAAAGCCGTCAACGAAATTATTTGAAGAATTCTAATCAAGGCGGAGGGTACCAAAAAGGGTATAATCAAGGTGGGTCATCAAGAAACCAAAGTGGGAGTGACGATTCGAAGTTTGATGCCATCTTGAATTTTCTTAAGGAGAAAGAGAAGAAGAATGAGGTGAGAGACAAGCCTCACGAGGCCCTAGCATAACAAGTGGGTCAACTAGCGGAGGAAATGGCTCAATGGAGAGGAAGCGCGGGGAAGTTTCCAAATGACACAACATCAAGGATCAAATTCGAAGAACACTTGCAATGTTCCCATTAATAAGGTAATCGTTCTCCGTAGTGATAAAATTCTTGATAATAAAATTGAGAATAAAATTGAGCTACCATCTTCCCAATTTGTTGAAGGGGAGATGGAAGAGGTGAGTGATGAGAGTGGGGGTGAGAAGGAAACGAGTCAAAATCAAAATAAACTTTTTTTTTTGAAAAATCAAAACCCGTTGAGAAAAGGGGCCCATAACAAGAAGAGTTGTGGGAGATTTTTAAACAAGTAAAAATTAAATTACCACTTTTAGATGCAATCAAGCAAGTCCCCTCCTATGGAAAGTATCTTAAGAACTTGTTCACCCAAAAGAGAACTCATAAATTTCCAAAGAAAATTGATTTAACTAAAAATGTGAGTTCCATTCTTTCAGGTGCCCTTCCACCAAAGCTGCAAGATCCATGGGCGCCCATCATATCCATTCAAGTTGGAGAATTCAAAATGACCCGGGCACTTTTGGATCTTGGGGCTAGTGTATGTATCTTGCCAGGTAGCCTTTATGACCAACACGAATTTGGTTCACTTCAGGAGTCTAATACCACTATGGTGTTAGCTGATTTAACTCCTAAGCTTCCCCGCGGGATAGTTACCGACGTGATAGTGAAAGTTGAAGAATTTTACTATCCGGTGGATTTCCTAGTACTTTATTATGTCTCTATGGACCGAACCAAACAACCAACGGTTATTCTTTGTCGACCATTTTTAGCAACATCCAATGCTCAAATTAATTGCAAAACGGGTATGGTTGACATGACTTTTGGTAACAGTCGGTTGAGGTTAAATGTTTTTGTTACAAATGGGACTAACCCTCTAGTTAATGATGAATGCTACATGGCGGACATTGTTGACGCGTGTATACCTCAATGTGACACCGTTATAGATGAGAAGAACACAATAGAGGATTGTTTTATGTTTGACAAGTTACAGGTGGAGACGATAAAAAGCATGGTTGAGGAGGAAAAGTGGCAAGAGTTGATGGCAGTAAAAGAGGGAAGACCACTATGGAGTCATGAAGTGGAAAGTCTTCTGGATCACATCACGAAGTTGAAGCCTTCATTAGTTGAACCGCCAGAAGTGGAATTGAGAGAGTTGCCTAAGCATTTGACATATGCTTATGTTGGTGAAGGCAATACACTCCGGCCACCTCCTGGACAACAAACAACAACAGCCATAGTCTACGGCTACTGAGCCGTAGGCTACGGCGGGGTATGTCCCCACCTCCTTGCTTGTTTTTCTTGATTTTTAACGTACGTTGAACCTTTCTAATATGTGTTAATCTTAAATTGGAGCATAGGTACCCTTATTAAAGACCTGGGATCGAATGCAATTTCCACCCAACGCTTCCACAATTTTGGAATCTTGTAAATGGCTTTAGTATGAATACTAGGATGAAATCATAACTAGTTTCTTTAATGATGAACACTTAAATTTTGCAATCACTTGTGATTTCATGAACGTATTGGGGTAAATGTCTAGTTTTAATTAATGTATGTAACTTACAATTCTAAAGCATGGTTTTATTAGTATATAATTGTATAATTTCGGGTAAGCTTCGTTTATTTGGGATGGGTCTTACAACGTTCCCGATATTTCCTGCAACTAGATCATTGTAACAAGTCACCAAGGCAAATAAGAGGGAAACATTTTCTTATGCAATATCTTGAGTGACTTTCCCCAGGTTATTCTTGGATTGTTAAGGCATCATGTTTGCAGAAACATAAGCTGTTTGTGGAGAATTGGGAGAATTTGGAGGAATAATAGTGACCGCTGGTTGTGACTGAGGTGGAAAATAAAATGTGGATATTGGTTGTGGTTAGGGTGGGATATAACAATAAGAACTTGATGTATTGAAAATCAGCTATGGAATGGGTTGTGGAACGTTTTTAAGTCCAAACGGATCATTAATTATGGATGATATGAAAGCATTTTGAGGTTTAATGCTTGTTGATGCTTGGAAAGTGACAACATGATACACATCAGGATTTGGAGGTAAAGGGATTCGTTTCGCCTTCCCACTATCTTCAATTGCCTTATTTTCCTTCTTACGAAAAAAGTCAGCAACGGACAAGCTTTCATATTTTCCTAACTCCTTTAGCATATCCACGTATTGAGTCCAATGCCGAGGAATTGCATCTGCAAAACGCTTAGTTAGTTCAAAAGTGGTACATTTAAGTTCAAACTTACAGAGTTCAATAAATTATACAGATCAAAGCATTCTCGCAAGCGAATCTTCTTAGCACGCTCATCTCCTTCACATCCTGTCTTCAATAAATTATAGAGATCAAAGCATTCTCGCAGGCCTTAACTGATGTTAGATTACTTTAGGTAAAGCCTATGAAAGAATCGAGAATGCTTTTCTTTCATCCTTGTATTTCTTCTTGTCATCCACACTTAACTTTGTAACTACCACAGGTATGTTTGAGTTCTCTTGAAATTGCCTCACGAACGGATTTTCAACCCAATACAATTGTCAATATCTATATCCTCGACGTATCTTTGGATATGTCCCTTCCAGGAATAATAATCACTGAGATGCTGCATCTTTGATGGGCACTAGGCGTAGGACCCTGTTCACACGTATGAGTGATGTTCTTTATGGTCCTGAATACAATGCTAATGCTCATAATGCCCCAAAAACATGAATTGTAATCCAAATTAACCAAAAAGCACCAAAACTAAGTTCATGGGTTTTGTTAAAAAAATCTCAGATCTGAAACATATTAACGTTGTTTATCACCTAATGTTGATTCAAACACTTTTAGAATATGATCGTGGATATAAATAAAAAATAAAACACAACAATTCAATCCATGTTAGAGAAATACTTTGTAAAAATTCAAAATTGGTTCAAAATGGGTTTTAAATAAAAACTTGAAAAATTGCTTCAAACACTCAGATATGATAATACACCAATTTAACAACACGTGTAGAATCGAGCAATAGCCCTGATACCATTTTTAGGATCATGAAAATCTTGATGAACAAGATATTTGGAGAAACTACGCGCGTGACTAATTTGAAGGTGTAATCAATGATCTATGTTGTTGTTAGATGTGATTGATAGGGTAAAGGATAATTAAAATAACACACACACAAATTGGGAAGCACTTCGTTGTATTAATCTGAATGAGCAAAAGTTACAAGTTTTAAACACTAAGGCTCTTATTTATAGCCTGGGCTCCTGCACCTAATGCCTTATTGTAAGGATCGCATTTAGTCAAATCAACAATAATATCACAAAAGTATGAGTAATCTAGGTGCGGAAACCCTAGATTACATGGAAAATGATAATGATCCGATCAGAACCCGATAATATGCATTTTCAATATGTTTTCATTAATAAATGATTGATAAAAGCTTACAAAGTTTAGATATTAATGAAAACCTACACTATAGAAATCTCTAGAACACACACGACCAAATGACCAAAAGTTCTAACTTGAAATCGACTCCAACATGTATATATATATATATATATATATATATAGACTCTCCATTCGACCTTTGCAGAGGTCGAATGGACTCATTTGACCTTTACCAGGCTCAAATTAACATCAATCATAAACAAACTATTCTAAACAAACTCCCTTCGACCTTCTTGAAATACATTCGACCCCATGACAGGTCGAATGGACTTGTGAATCTTCCAATCTTCAACATTATTCGCCAATCTTTTACAATCCGAAAGCGATAGCCACATAAATGCATCTACACTACTCTTAAGAATCGCAGAACTTTCGGTCCTTCTGGGTAAGAGATGTGATGGGTTGAGCAATCTTCGAAAATCCCTCAATAAAGCGATGATAATAACCATCAAGACCAAGGAATTTCCGCACCTCAGATGGCGTCTTTGGTGCCTCCTAGTCCTTGATGGCTTCTAACTTAGCTGGATCATCATGTGTTCCTTGTTCATTAACCACATAACCAAGGAACTGAACTTCTCGCAACCAGAAGTCACACTTAGAGAGCTTAGCATAAAGTTGTTCTCTCTGTAGATGTTCCAAGACAAGCCGTAGGTGTTCCACATGGTCCACCTTGCTCTTGAAATAGATCAGGATGTCATCAATAAAGACAATGACGAACTTATCAATGTAAAGTTTGCAAACGCGGTTCATCAACTCCATGAACACTCTCGGTGCGTTAGTAAGACCAAACGGTATGACTAAGAACTCAAAATGGCCATAACGAGTACGAAAGGTAGTCTTAGGTATATCGGCGTCATGTCCTCTCAAATTGTGGTATCCGGACCTCAGGTCGTTCTTCGAGTAAAAACTAGAACCCTGAAGTTGGTCGAATAGATCGTCAATACGTGGAAGAGGGTAGCAGTTCTTGATCGTCACCTTGTTCAGCACTCGGTAATCAATGCACATACGTAAACTCATTTCCTTCTTCTTAACAAACAGAATAGGGGCTCCCCACGGAGATGAACTAGGCCGTATAAATCTCTTCTCCAACAACTCTTGTAACTGGTTAGATAGCTCCTGTATCTCAGGAGGTGGAAGATGGTAAGGGGCTCGAGCGATAGGGCTGCACCAGGTTCCAGATCAATACGAAACACAACCTGACGTTGAGGCGGGAGACCAGGTAAATCATCAGGGAAAACATCAGAAAAGTCACATACAACAGGAATGCTTTCAATCTTCTTCTCTTTAGTGGATGATACAGAAACAAGTGCCAGAATAACTGTGTAACCCTTCCGAAGATACATGTAAGCCTTCATGCAAGAAATGATACTCAATGGTACACCGATCTTCTCATCGAAAACCGATAAAATCTCACCATCGGGAAGAGGAAGTCGAACAATATTATCGAAACAGACAATCTCAGTGCAATACAAAGATAACCAATCCATACCCAGAACAACATCAAAACTATCCAAATCAACTGGCATAAGATCGATAGTGTAACACCCGAGGTGTTACGGGTCTCTTAAACGGGTCGGGTCGTACCCGATCACCCGATTATTTAATAAAATAATTCAAGTTCGAATCTCGCGACAAACCGTTTCAACCGATTATATAGATAATAATTATTGGACTTTTATTATCTCGGTTAAACGCTCCTTATCTGCTATTAACCCGCTGCCAAACGCCTATTATTTTACTCTTATAACTGTTACCAAACATCACGAGTTCTAGTTATTATCCCCGTTGCCAAACACCCTCTATTTTAATTATCCTATAAAAACCCTTTCTCTCTCTCTAATCTCTCGCTACTCTTTCTCTCTATTCAGTATATACACACACATAAAGTGTGTTCCTCTGATCAAGAAACTGACCGGAGAACATGGCCGGCTTCCGCCGCCTCCATCTCCTGCACCACCGCTGCTCCTCCTCCGGTCACCCTCTCCGGCAAACCCTTCCTTTCTCCGGTACGTCTCCACCTCGCCGAGCCTCTTCTTCTGTTTCTGTTATCAAACATCAACCAATCGAATCAATAAACCTTTCTGTTTGGACCCATTTCACTGTTAGTATAATCGGACAGTCACCTAACTATGGTGACTGTCATCAAGCATCAAATCCGGCTACCCTTTGTGTCTGTGGTGGGCCGATGAATGTCCAGCAAAGGTTCAAACCATAACCCTCCTCCTATTCCAGTTTGGTCCTTAATAACCCACAGACTAATACTGATAATGATAATAACTAAAGGACCGGTTAATCTCCGATGAGGTTCCGATCAGATTTATGGTTATATCTTAATCACCTCCGGCTCATGTTTGGTATTCGTGAACTCTCTGTTGAAATCACCCGATTATATTATTGGATGTGGTTTTGAAGTTTATCACCATATAACCAATAGTGGTTGGTTATAGATGGTTATTTTTATTATGGTACTAACCGATATGTGTTGTATATATAATCAGGTAACTTGAGGTGAATCTATGAGGTTGATGATCATCCCTAACCAAAGGTCCGGATTAACTCCCGATTATGTTCCGATAATAATTTGGTAAGATTCGGTCACTATTTCCTATTGGTTGATTGGTCACGATCTTGTAATCTATTTATTAACACGGTGATTATATTGATTGCGAGGTACCGATCATTGAATTGGAAGAATACGAGTCGTCGCCGAGTCGACTTAGTGACTCGGTCAACACCCGGAATAGAACCCGGTCCAATAGCTAGACGAGGAATATTATTAGAATTATACGAATATATATATATATAATACGAATAACGTACGGATTTGATAATAATAATAAGAGAATAATAAACATATATAAAATATATATGTTTATATATATAAGATTCGATATATAAAACGATATACTAGACTCGGGTAAGTTCGTGTCTAGAGTTCTTTAGGTTCGTGTGCCAAGCTGTAAAGGCCAGCTTTATTTCTTTTTGCCTAGATTTAGGATGCCCGTAATAAACCCCGAGTTTAGGACTATCTAATATATACCGAGTTCTATATGTATAAATTATATATATGATATATATCCTAAGTATTACAATCTAACAAGTCCCACGCGTAACACGTATCAATATATATATATATATATATGAAATATAATTGTAATAAGAAGATTAGCTGAAGATATAACGCAAACCTGTGAGTATCGTGAACTCCCCACTTTTACTGTTTTATTAAGTGTTTTTGGGGGGAATACATGTCATTTATAAGAAAACATAATAATGCTTTACATAAAAGAATGATTACTAATAAAAGTTATATAATAAAAAGGGGGTAATAGAAACGACAAGGACAGTACTGGACGGTATCGCCATTTCTTTCTTGTTCAACTAGAGGACAAGAACCAGTTTTACCCGAGTAGAGGGTAGAAATAATTATATTATCACAAGTAGAGTGATACCATAGATAGGAATGGCAACCAATAGAATATAATCGGAATAATAGACATATAATCCAATTGATATAATAGAATATATTTTCCCCTCCAGAAATTATAACTGTAAAGCATGTTTATAAAATAATATTTTAAATAAAAGAATTATCAATAAACGAACAGGCCATTCACTTTATAAAATACACGACCTCACCAACTTTATGTTGACAGAAACTATTTTTGACAAGTGTTCAGGTAACCCAACAGATATGATGACGTGGATCCTGGAAGACTAAAGACTGTTATTACCCTGGATTCCGCTGCGTAGCTCCGATAAACCGACCCGACAACCCGGCTACGTCAGCCAGGGTCGTTACAGATAGGGAAGGACAAACCCGACACTCAAGGCGATGTAAGTGCATTATTCATGTATGTCCCTAGCTAGTGATCCAGTACTGAATGCCGAGTAACAAATAGAAGACGAAAGGTCGATCGAATATATAAGGCTTCATTCGAACCCTGAAAGGGTCGAATAAAACCCATTCGAACCTTGCAAGGGTTAAATCGGTATGCCTATATAAAGGGAAAAGTTAGTTATTTTGTAATGTAGTTGATCATTTGAGATTTTTCCAGTTTGTGTGATTCTCGGTATTAGGTCTAGGTTTTAATCTGTAATATTCTTGATTTGATCTAATATATGAGTAAAGTTATGGAAATTGCTCGTTGATGCACATTCTGTTTTCATCAAGATCGTTATTGATTATTTCTTACTAGGTTTGCACAACCGGAGGGGATTCCGCACCCTACGGTTGGTATTCGTGAGATCACAGTTCGTGTTTATAATCGTAAAATGAATTCTCAAGTGGTATCAGAGCTTATGTTCGATTTCACGATTGCAAACTAATCTGAATTGATGAAAACAGATTAAAATTCTGTATTAAAGATCACACCCTATAAATTTTGAAGCTTTTTATAAAAACATTGTTTTTTATTGAATTGGATTTGAATTTGATGTTATTTTCAAAGATTCTTTCACAAAAATTTGTCTAAAATCAAATCGGAGCAAAACCTATCCAATTTGATTACATTTGGTGAAAATGTTTCCAAAACAGATCTGATTCGAATGTTCTTGAGGTTGAAGATGATGAACAGACCTAAAAAGGTCGAATGAGAACATCGAGAGGTCGAACCAAGAGTATTTTAGGTCGAACCAACTTATTTTAGGTCGAAAGCATATGGAATATTATAAGAATATTCCAAAGGATATTCTAAGAATATTCCAAAGCATATGGAATATTATGAGAATATTCCAAATGGCTTATCCTATAAATAGGAGAAGTTTTATCAAAAACTATACACCTCTTTACCTCATTCTCTCTATAATCGGTCACCACCACTATCGTCGCCTTCCTTCTTGCAAGTGTTGCTCTTGGTTGGCTTGTGCTCGGTTGTGAACTTCCTACTAGCGAGGATTCGTTGTAACCCGCGTGTTACAATTCCGGTGTATGTAACACCCCAACCGATGGCGGAAACATCGGGATGTCACGTATTGATGATTTTTCAGTAGCTCATGGTGAATAATAAATTTCATTAAATGATTTAAATAAGTTACATACAATTGTTCTAAGAATTTGTACATCAAATTGAATAAAACTATGCAAATATCCTCAAGCATCAATTCAAATCTCCAAGCAAGTAGAACCTGAAACATGTTAAGTTGAAAATGTTTTGGGTCAACAAAAGTTGGTGAGAATTACATAGGTTTTGATAATTGAATAAAATTGTTGTGCAATTCATGTGTCATGGCAATCTAGTCCATATGTGAAAACATACTAGAAGTAAATCGTGTGCATAATCAACCATTGTGACTGTTGTATTGTGGTACATCCCATACGCTCATGGTTCACTCGTTTAAATTGCAGTAACAAACACCCACGCAACCTTTGTAGGAGGCACGTATCCGGGTGGGATTGTCAGTCCAATAGATCTATCAATGTATACCGTTTGGCTGATGAATGTTTATGCTAGAATTGTGCTTACCCTAGTCATGTTCAAGACATAATGCAACATAGAAAAACACATAGACACATTGATGATTGAATTGCATAAATGATGTTGTAACATGTTTCACCCCAAAAATGGTGATAAATAGAAAAGGGGCTATGTAAAACTCACCTTAGCAAAATGTTATGTCTCGTAAAAAAAATAGAATAATGTGTTGTGAATGTATGCGAGGCGAATCCCAAAGACTCAACAACGTAGCTAGTCCAAATTGAAGAAAATGAAAAAGAAAGAATATCAAGCTTCCAATTCGCCAATTACAAGAGCTTATAATCAAAGCTTCAATTGTAGAAGTAATAGACTATAGAAGAAAGGTATGAGGGAAAGTTTAATCGGATTGAAACAATCGATTTAGAGGTGCAAAGTATAATGGGTCATAGGTGGGTTTTTATACTAGTTTTGGAGTCAATTAGCCATTAAAATTGGTCAACACCATAAAGTAAGGTTTTATGATGAATTGACTATTTGACTAAGACTTTGACTATTTGACTAAGACTTTGACTGTTTGACTCAAGGCTTTATTTAAAAAAAAAAAAATCTTGTATGTGAAAAAAAAAATTTAGAATCATATTATTATTATTATTATTTATATACATTTATGTATTTATATAAGTTGTGAGTTAGGATAAATAAAGACTTAGGCACATTTGTATAATATTAATGATAAAGGTGTAATAAAAAATTTATATATATATAAGGGCTTTTTATGTATTAAAATTTTGGGGAAAATTTTGCGATGTTACAGTCTCCCCTACTTTTAGGAACTTCGTCCCGAAGTTAAAAGAAAAACACCAGGTATACAATTGGTCGACTACCGAAAACCTTGATAAAATTTCTCACTACCTTAACGTACCTGTAAATTCATGATTACGTTCTGGACCGTAATTATCAATTTACCTTACATTAGGGTTTTGCGTCCTTTTATGACTCTACCGATTGTTGAGCAGGTTGTTTGGTAGTCAACTAATTGTTGTACAAGTAAGCAAGTATGATTATAGATATAGCAATTAGTTCACATTCAAACAAGCATGCACTCAGATGTTATGATAATACTTGAATTTATTACTTGAATCAAAAAGTGTCAATACATAGAATTAAAAAGTAGACATCATTCAAATGGTGGGGTTTGCTGTTAAGTAGTTGGAGGGTCTTGATCTCGATTTAGTTTAGGGCATCGGTTACGGAAATGATTTGGGTTTCCACATTCATGGCATTGACCATAGTTGTATTTACCAGGACGATTAAGATTAGCAACCTGAGCAGGGTTGGTTGGTTGGTTGGTGTTAGGGTTTGGGGACTCATGACATGTGTTGACCAGATGGCCATACCTACCACAATTGGTGCACAGGCGACACACTGAAACAGTGGGGTGATGTCGTTTGCATGTATTACACAATGGAATGTTTCTTGTATAGGGTTTCTTGTTAGAAGCTTGTGTAGTGAGGTTTACATTAGGATCCCTAGTCTTGCGCTTCTGGTTCTCGGTAGTTACCGCGGCCACAATACTTGTTTCCTCGCCTTTCCGAACTAAGGTCCCGTTCTTTATGTGATTTCCATCGCCATTTCCATTTCCATTGCCGTTCCCATTCATTGGGATGACTTGAGCCAACAAGTTAGAAACCAGAGTTGTGATTTGTTGCGCCATTTGTTGGGAAATAATCGCAGCCAGTTGGGCATCAACACCTTTGTTGTTTTTGTTGTTGTTGTGGTTGGTGTTGTGGTTGTTGTTACTTTCCTCTTGGTTTTCACCACTGCTATTACGAGTGCTGCGACGTGGAGACATGATCTATAAGGGACACAATGAAGGTTCAATGTGGCATGAAATGAATGAGGTGATATAAGGAATGTAATCATTTATTCATTAATTAAAACGAATAAACGAAAACATTGACGTATCAAAGATTTCAGATTCCAATAACATAGTGAAGACATGCTTTAGCCTATAAGTGAACACTCATCCCGAGAATTCCCAGGTAGGCATCCGGGTCCCTCGTCTGATTGGGATATATGCGCAATGCCAGCCTAGACAGAAGACTCAGAATACAGGCGTTCACCCTTCCAGATTGCACGTATTCGTTATTAAAATCTAGAACTTCGACGAGATCTCAAGGTGGTTCAGGTTAAACCTGAGGATTTTGTCCTATTAGTCTGAGAGTAGATCCAGTGATGGAGAGCAACCTTCTTGTAAGGATGAAAGTAGGGATAAGAAGTAGGAGGGAGATAGAGAATAGCAAGTAAAAGAAGCAAGTACTGGTTAAATCCTATGGTTATAGACTAGATTATTTTTCTAATAACCTAATTCCCTATAACCATGGCTCTGATACCAATCTGTAACACCCCAACCGATGGCGGAAACATCGGGATGTCACGTATTGATGATTTTTCAGTAGCTCATGGTGAATAATAAATTTCATTAAATGATTTAAATAAGTTACATACAATTGTTCTAAGAATTTGTACATCAAATTGAATAAAACTATGCAAATATCCTCAAGCATCAATTCAAATCTCCAAGCAAGTAGAACCTGAAACATGTTAAGTTGAAAATGTTTTGGGTCAACAAAAGTTGGTGAGAATTACATAGGTTTTGATAATTGAATAAAATTGTTGTGCAATTCATGTGTCATGGCAATCTAGTCCATATGTGAAAACATAGTAGAAGTAAATCGTGTGCATAATCAACCATTGTGACTGTTGTATTGTGGTACATCCCATACGCTCATGGTTCACTCGTTTAAATTGCAGTAACAAACACCCACGCAACCTTTGTAGGAGGCACGTATCCGGGTGGGATTGTCAGTCCAATAGATCTATCAATGTATACCGTTTGGCTGATGAATGTTTATGCTAGAATTGTGCTTACCCTAGTCATGTTCAAGACATAATGCAACATAGAAAAACACATAGACACATTGATGATTGAATTGCATAAATGATGTTGTAACATGTTTCACCCCAAAAATGGTGATAAATAGAAAAGGGGCTATGTAAAACTCACCTTAGCAAAATGTTATGTCTCGTAAAAAAAATAGAATAATGTGTTGTGAATGTATGCGAGGCGAATCCCAAAGACTCAACAACGTAGCTAGTCCAAATTGAAGAAAATGAAAAAGAAAGAATATCAAGCTTCCAATTCGCCAATTACAAGAGCTTATAATCAAAGCTTCAATTGTAGAAGTAATAGACTATAGAAGAAAGGTATGAGGGAAAGTTTAATCGGATTGAAACAATCGATTTAGAGGTGCAAAGTATAATGGGTCATAGGTGGGTTTTTATACTAGTTTTGGAGTCAATTAGCCATTAAAATTGGTCAACACCATAAAGTAAGGTTTTATGATGAATTGACTATTTGACTAAGACTTTGACTATTTGACTAAGACTTTGACTGTTTGACTCAAGGCTTTATTTAATAAAAAAAATCTTGTATGTGAAAAAAAAAAATTTAGAATCATATTATTATTATTATTATTTATATACATTTATGTATTTATATAAGTTGTGAGTTAGGATAAATAAAGACTTAGGCACATTTGTATAATATTAATGATAAAGGTGTAATAAAAAATTTATATATATATAAGGGCTTTTTATGTATTAAAATTTTGGGGAAAATTTTGCGATGTTACAGTGTAGTCGTCAAAGGTTGATTACTAAACCCCCTATGATTGTTTATATTATTTATTTGTTTATACGCGTTTAACCGAGATCCTGATTGGGAATATTTTATTAATCGGATTAATGAAATTAAACATATATAGATTATATATATAAATCGGCCTAATATATATTGAATATATAATCCGGTTTTGTTAATATATATAATCCGCTTCCGCTGTGTATTAGATACCATGATTTCCAACAGTGGTATCAGAGCCACGGTTACGCGCGTTGTCACACCCTCAAAATCCACTTGCGGAGTTTTACCGCGAGGCGCATGACAAACCAGGATCCAAACCAACGATCACAATAAACAAGTCTAAATGTAATTAATGCAATACCAAAACAATGTTTTAAAATCCCGTTTACAGCGGAAGCTTATTCAAAATAAAGTTCAACATAAATAACCAGAGTTCAATGTTTATGAAATCATGCAACTCTATCTAGACGCCGTGCAGACGCGTGCGCCCTAGATCCATGTGCTACCTTAGCGACCTGAGAAAACATGTAAAAGTTTACGTCAGCACAAAAATGCTGGTGAGTTTACAGGTTTGCAGTTCAAGTACTAAGTTCACCTGTCCATACTATAACAAATAGAAAACCAGTATACGCTAGCTAGGCGTACGTTTTGTTACTACCACGATTGGAAAACCATTACTAACTCGAATACCAGTTGTTATGCCCGAATAGTTCCAAATGTTCCTGTTGTTCCTGTTTGAGACAATATGCACTCGCCCGGCCCTCCAAGCCGACGTGCGGGGTTGGTCACTCCCAATAGCGCTATTCACATTTCCCCGTTGTGCAAACCCGCACATTCATGGTTCCCCCCGGGACTTCCAAAGATCGTGTAGTATACGTTAGAACCCATAGTATGACAGAATTTACCAAACAATCGTTTTAACACATGTTTTCTCCCCCGAAAGTATAAAACCAGTTTAAAAGAGGGGCCGTAAACTCACCTTAAGTTGCTTTACTCCTAATCCCGAGTAAACTCAGCTGCTATGTTAGTCCCGTACAGTGGCGACCTAACATACGACAGTTACAAGTACTTAGACTAATAACCCGCAGGTTAATTAGTCCCTAGATGTCCAGACCATAACCAAGTTTGTTTGAAAACACCGTGACTGTTTAACCGACCCAAAGTACAAGACTCGACATCCCATTGGTGACCCGAGACTCCCCGTGTTATGTTTACGCTCCAAAACATACAATAACGTAAGTATACTTAACATACGTTAACACACACAACAAGTTATAGCACATAGTTCACGTATCAACGAAATACATCCAAATATATGTTACCAAGTTATTAGACATGTTACGGGGTTCCTAGCATGTTACTACATGTGAAATCGGGTCTCGGAATGCTAATTTACACTTACAGCAGCAGTACACGCGATTAGGAAAAGTCAACTAGCATTTAGAAAAGTCAACTGGTGAATAGAAGCCCTATTCGCCCCTACTATAGGCGAGTAGGGGCTACTCCCCTTTACTTCATGCGAATAGGGGCTATTCCCCTGAACTTACTAGTGATTAGGGCTACTCGCATGAACTTACTAGTGATTAGGGCTACTCGCGTGAACTTACTAGTGAATAGGCTTCTACTCGCCTATATATAGGCGATTAGCCTTGTACTCGCCTGAGTTATAGGCGATTAGCATTGCTACTCGCCTGTAACCATGCTGTTCCAGTTTTTCGCGCGTTTAACGTTCCAAATCAGATCCAGAACGTGTGTAACTACCCAATATCATCCCAAACACTATCCTAAACATGTTTAACCCAAAACCCTTCGTTCAACCTCGTATAATCAGTCCTGCATGCAACCCAAAACAATCCAAACACTATTCACATAGCATGCAACATCAATTAACGCATGTAATCATAACCCTATTATCCGATTACTGAGTTTTCTATCATCATACTCATAATATTAATTCTGACCTAGCATGACAATACATCAAAACATCATCAAGATCCATAAAAATCCTATCTTTCTAATCATACATACCCATAACGCATGTTAATTAGTTATAATCCGTTTAACAACCTTTATTGACGATTTTCAGAAAGCTTTTTCGTTTATGAACAGGTCTGGACCATTAGGGATTTATTAAAAACATTTACAAAGTGTTATGGATGAGAATCAAAC
Source organism: Ambrosia trifida (assembly GCA_028751855.1). Classification (NCBI taxonomy): domain Eukaryota; kingdom Viridiplantae; phylum Streptophyta; class Magnoliopsida; order Asterales; family Asteraceae; genus Ambrosia; species Ambrosia trifida. The sequence continues at coordinate 75,261,599 of CM054128.1, read as the reverse complement.
CTTGGAATTGTAAAAGATTGATGGTTAGACCTTGAAACCTTGTGTTTTTGATCAAAATCGCCTTCCAGAGGTTGTTCAAGTGTTTGGGGCGGTTATGGGACGACTAGGGTTGATATTAGGGAGTTTAGGAGGTTAAGTGTTGTATTTATAGGCGTTCCTAGTCGTTCCAGCACGTTACATGCGATTGTGCAGCAGTTCAGGCGATTAGGGCTTGTAATCGCCTGATGTTCATGTGATTAGGGGCCTATTCGCCCTTAACATCACACGAGTAGGGGCTAATCGCCCTTAAGGGCTCCCTACTCGCCTCCCCTATAGGGGAGTAGACCTCCTACTCGCCTATAGGGTTTTGCCTTGTGTGTTTTGCGCGTTAAACCCCGTTTTAACATATGTTAATGCATATTCATGTACCGACAAGTCATATAATGATTGTAAACACATAACACAAGTAAATACACATATTTACACTCGTTCACCAATTCCCGGGACTCGAGACTCGTACGTTCCGTATGCCCTGACGATCCTACAAATCGTTATCGTTTGTACACTTGGTTAAGGACCGACATCTAACGAACCTCTAGACCAACATCCAATGATCTTCTAGACTAACCAATAGTTCCCGAACCATATCCCGACTTAACTAACCCAGTTACGTACAATATACGCGTGACTCGCTAAGGTAGACTTTCCTCTAGACAACGTTGTTAACCCGAATTTGCCAGGTGTCACATCATCCCCACGTTAAAAGAATTTTCGTCCCGAAAATTTGTACAAGTACAGAAAGAACAAAAGAAATAATCGAAGGAAACAAGCAAAAGGTAGAAACCGAAAGAGAGAGATTTACCCGAGTTGTCACATCATCCCCACGTTAAAAGGAATCTCGACCCGAGATTCATTCAGCTGCCGAAGGGACATGCCTCGACTCGAACGCTTCCTTAGGAAAGAGATGAGGATACTTAGACTTCATCTGATCCTCCCGTTCCCATGTATATTCCGGTCCCCGGTTCGAGTTCCACCGAACCTTAACGATACGAATCTTGCTGTGACGTAGGCTACGAATCTTGTAATCAAGGATCTCCACAGGTTCTTCCACAATCCGAAGACGATCATCAACCTTGATCTATTCTAGTGGAACGATGAGAGACTCGTCAGCCAGACACTTCTTCAAGTTTGACACGTGAAAGACGTTATGTACGTTACCGAGCTCCGTCGGTAGATCAAGTCGATATGCCACCGGCCCAATCCGTTCCAGGATCGTAAATGGGCCGACATATCGCGGATTGAGTTTGCCACGCTTTCCAAAGCGTATGACGCCCTTCCACGGTGAGACTTTTAGAAGTACCTTGTCATTGACTTGGAACTCCAGTGGTTTGCGACGCTGATCAGCATAACTCTTTTGCCGGTCTCGTGCCGCCGCCAACCGATTTCGAATCTGTACGATCTTTTCCGAAGTTTCGTACACTAGTTCAGGCCCAGTGAGTTGACTCTCACCCACTTCAGCCCAACAAAGAGGAGAGCGGCATTTCCGTCCGTACAGTGCCTCGAACGGAGCAGCCTTGATGCTCGTGTGATAACTGTTGTTGTACGAGAATTCTACCAATGGCAGATGAGCTTCCCAACCCTTGCCAAAATCGATCACACACGCCCGCAGCATGTCTTCTAAAGTTTGAATCGTACGCTCACTCTGACCGTCAGTCTGTGGATGGTAAGCCGTACTCATGTCTAGTTGGGTACCCAAAGCCTTGTGCAAAGACTTCCAGAAGTGAGAAGTAAAATGGGAGTCACGATCCGAGATAATAGAAACAGGTACCCCGTGCTTAGAAACAACTTCTTTCAAGTAGAGACGAGCCAAACGATCCATGGTGTCGGTCTCCTTAATAGCAAGAAAATGAGCTGATTTCGTTAGCCGATCGACAATCACCCATATCTTGTCGTTCCCGCTTGGCGACTTAGGAAGTTGTGTGACAAAATCCATAGTAATCCGTTCCCATTTCCATTCCGGAATTTCAGGTTGTTGCAGGAGACCCGACGATTTCTGGTATTCCACTTTGACCTTAGCACAGGTCAAGCATTTGCTCACATATGAGGCTATGTCCGACCTCATGTTTGGCCACCAGTAAAGCACCTTTAGATCTTGGTACATCTTATCCGAACCAGGATGAATAGAATACCGGGACTTATGAGCCTCATCAAGAACAAGCTCCCGTAATCCCCCGAATAAAGGAACCCATATGCGTTCTGCGAAGTAGTGCAGGCCATCAGGCCTTCGCTCTAGGTGCTTGTCAGCACCGTGCATGGTTTCAGCTTTAAGGTTTTCCTCCTTCAAAGCTTCCAATTGGGCAGAACGGAGTTGATCAGGTAACGACGAATGGATAGTGAGCTGCAACGCCCGAACGCGACGAGGTTTAGAAGATTCCTTCCTGCTCAAGGCGTCTGCTACAACATTCGCCTTGCCAGGATGATACTTAATAGCACAATCATAATCGTTCAAAAGTTCGATCCAGCGACGCTGCCGTATGTTCAAGTGTTGTTGGTCGAAAATGTGTTGGAGACTCTTGTGATCGGTGTAGATGGTGCATTTGGTACCGTACAAGTAATGTCTCCAAATTTTCAACGCGAATACCACGGCACCCAACTCCAAGTCATGAGTTGTGTAGTTCTTCTCGTGCACTTTGAGTTGACGAGAAGCATACGCAATCACTTTCTCGCGTTGCATCAACACGCAACCGAGTCCATGAATGGAAGCATCACAGTAGACGACAAAATCATCAGAACCCTCAGGTAAAGACAGAATAGGAGCAGAACACAGTTTAGACTTTAGTTCCTCAAACGCGGACTCTTGTGATTCACCCCAGTCGAACTTCTTATCCTTCTGAGTGAGAGTGGTGAGGGGTTGAGCAATCTTCGAGAACCCCTGAATGAAACGACGATAATAGCCCGCAAGGCCTAGGAATTGCCGCACCTCAGTTGGCGTCTTTGGTGCTCCCCAGTCCTTGATCGCTTCGATTTTTGCTGGATCGACATGAATCCCTAGTTCATTAACCACATGTCCTAGGAATTGGACTTCGCGTAACCAAAAGTCACACTTTGAGAATTTGGCGTAAAGTTGCTCCCGTCGCAAGAGTTCCAAAACTAACCGCAGATGTTCCCCGTGTTCGATCTCGTTCTTGGAGTAGATCAGAATGTCATCGATAAACACAATGACAAACTTGTCCAGATACGGTTTACAGACGCGGTTCATCAAGTCCATGAAAACCGCCGGTGCGTTCGTGAGACCGAAAGGCATGACCAAGAATTCGAAATGGCCATAACGTGTTCGAAAAGCAGTCTTTGCAACGTCAGCCTCCCTGACGCGCAGCTGGTGATAACCGGACCTCAAATCGATCTTGGAATAATAACTAGAACCCTGGAGCTGGTCGAATAGATCATCGATACGTGGAAGAGGATAACGGTTTTTGACGGTCAACTTGTTCAGTTCTCTGTAGTCTACACACAATCGGAAACTCCCATCCTTCTTCTTGACAAATAAAATCAGGGCTCCCCAAGGGGAAGAACTTGGCCGGATGAAACCCTTGTCCAAGAGTTCCTGTAACTGGCTAGACAATTCCTGCATCTCGGGAGGTGCAAGACGGTAGGGGGCCCGAGCAATAGGAGCAGCCCCTGGTACAAGATCAATACCGAACTCGACTTGACGATGAGGAGGAAGACCAGATAAATCATCGGGAAAAACATCAAGAAATTCGCGTACCACCGGAATGTCGTCAATCTTCTTCTCATCACTGGAGGAAACAGATAAAAGCGCCAATACAGCTGGATAACCCTTTCGAAGGCACTTAAGGGCTTTCATGCTAGAGATGATGTTTAGCGAAACACCACCCTTGATACCGTACACAGAAAGAAATTCTCCATCAGGGAGAGGAATCCGAATAACCTTATCGTAACAGACAATCTCCGCGCGATACAAAGATAACCAATCCATTCCTACCACAACGTCAAAACTACCCAATGGTACCGGCATAAGATCGATGGGAAACGATAAACCCGACAACTCTAACTGACACTCCCGAAGAACACTAGTAGCTTCAATCGTTTTACCGTCAGCCAACTCAATAATATACTTGGTCTCTAATGGTACAGATACTACATCTAGCAGTCGACTAATACCCATGGATACAAAACTCTTGTCGGCACCAGAATCAAATAACACGCTAACAGAATGATTATTGAGAAGAAACGTACCGGTGACTGTATCAGGGTCCTGCCTAGCCTCAGCAGCTCCAATGACGAAGGCACGTGCATTTCTGCCGCCGCCCCCGTTGTTACCATTCCCGTTGTTTCCACCCTGTTTCAGTTTTGGGCAATCCTTCTTGTAATGCCCAGTGTCACCACAGTTGTAGCATCCCTGTTTCCCTGTAGTCCCCTGAGTAGTCGGAGCTGAACTGTTGGTCGGAGCCTGAGTCGATGGAAGTGTAACCCGACAATCTTTAGCATAGTGGCCTGTTCGCTGGCAGCGGTGACAACGGTTACTGTCGCAGTTCCCTAGGTGATGGCGTCCACACTTGTTGCATTTAGGCAGTTTTCCTGCATAACCACCCTGCTTATTACCCGAAGACGATGACCCCCCATTATCAAACTTTTTACCCTGCTGCGTAGACCCAGATCCCTTCCCGTCGTTTTCCCACTTGCGTTTATTGTTCTCTGGAGCCTTAGCAGTCGAACCTTTCGCCGGCAAAATCCCCTCGTTCACCTTTAAATTAGTCATCCTATGTGCAGATCGAACTACCTCCGCATAAGTAGGATGATTCCCAGCAGCCACTAACCCTGCAATTTCCGGCACTAACCCTGAGACATAATGTTCAATCTTACGATACTCCGGCACGTGCAAATCGGGACACAGCACCGCCAACTCATTCCTCCTAACCGTATACTTCTCGATTTCTGACCCATTCATCTTGAGGTTCCACACCTCATGTTCCAGCTTCTGTACCTCTTCTCTCGGGCAATACTCCCGCTTCAGCAACTGTACAAAGTTCTCCCACGGCATAGCATATGCCTCCCCAATACCCATATTCTGGGTAATACCATTCCACCAAGTCAATGCCACGTCTTGAAATAACGCAGCCGAATACTTCACCCGATCTTCTGGGAGACAGTTACACATCAAGAATACCGACTCCACTTTCTCCAACCACCTAAGCAAACTGACCGCACCCTCGGTGCCAGAGAATTCCTGGGGCTTGCAGTCCCGGAACATCTTATAGGTGCACATGGGTGGGGGTGGGTCAACCGGACCACCTGAAATGAAACGTATGAGAAACCACAAATAACGTACACAAGACTCACCCATGAGGCAAAGAAAATGGATAAAACAACTTACCACCACCGTTGTGCCCTAACTGAAAGGCAGCCTGGAGCAAGTTGTTCAGATCAGCCTGTGACAGGTTAATACCTCCACCACGACCACCAGCACCACCACGACCACCACCACGTCCACCATTGCGACCGCCTCCTCGTCCTCCACGCACTCCAGACATGATACTGGCAGAAAGAACGAGAAAATTTAGTTTCGCAGTTAAAGATAACTACTAATGTTCACAAGATTAAAGCCAGATTCAGTCCAGGACTATCCCCTCAAACCCAGAGCTCACTAGGGCTTCCATGCATTTCGTTTTATGATTTTGTGTGCACCCAAAATGATAAAACGCTCTACATGGTCCTCCAAGTGTTCTCCTAGTTCAAAGTTCAAGTCACCGAACATAGACTCGTAGCTACACACCGTAATACTACGGTAGTTCATGACAAGTGTTTCTATTGGAGTGCGAAAGGGAGATGTCCGAGCCTTGGACAAATCTCAAGAACACACGAGTTACTCCAACAGACCATACTGCCTAGAAAAACAGGTAACCCAACCTAAGATAGAACGGATGATGTAACGTAGAAATACTAACGATTTAGAGACACCCCGACAAGACCATACGTAAACCACTATAACGTTTAGTACCATGTGATCGTCTAGTGTGTGCGACTCGGCTATAGACTAGACTCTACATGCAGTCCTAGTTCACTATAACCATTGGCTCTGATACCAATCTGTCACACCCTCAAAATCCACTTGCGGAGTTTTACCGCGAGGCGCATGACAAACCAGGATCCAAACCAACGATCACAATAAACAAGTCTAAATGTAATTAATGCAATACCAAAACAATGTTTTAAAATCCCGTTTACAGCGGAAGCTTATTCAAAATAAAGTTCAACATAAATAACCAAAGTTCAATGTTTATGAAATCATGCAACTCTATCTAGACGCCGTGCAGACGCGTGCGCCCTAGATCCATGTGCTACCTTAGCGACCTGAGAAAACATGTAAAAGTTTACGTCAGCACAAAAATGCTGGTGAGTTTACAGGTTTGCAGTTCAAGTACTAAGTTCACCTGTCCATACTATAACAAATAGAAAACCAGTATACGCTAGCTAGGCGTACGTTTTGTTACTACCACGATTGGAAAACCATTACTAACTCGAATACCAGTTGTTATGCCCGAATAGTTCCAAATGTTCCTGTTGTTCCTGTTTGAGACAATATGCACTCGCCCGGCCCTCCAAGCCGACGTGCGGGGTTGGTCACTCCCAATAGCGCTATTCACATTTCCCCGTTGTGCAAACCCGCACATTCATGGTTCCCCCCGGGACTTCCAAAGATCGTGTAGTATACGTTAGAACCCATAGTATGACAGAATTTACCAAACAATCGTTTTAACACATGTTTTCTCCCCCGAAAGTATAAAACCAGTTTAAAAGAGGGGCCGTAAACTCACCTTAAGTTGCTTTACTCCTAATCCCGAGTAAACTCAGCTGCTATGTTAGTCCCGTACAGTGGCGACCTAACATACGACAGTTACAAGTACTTAGACTAATAACCCGCAGGTTAATTAGTCCCTAGATGTCCAGACCATAACCAAGTTTGTTTGAAAACACCGTGACTGTTTAACCGACCCAAAGTACAAGACTCGACATCCCATTGGTGACCCGAGACTCCCCGTGTTATGTTTACGCTCCAAAACATACAATAACGTAAGTATACTTAACATACGTTAACACACACAACAAGTTATAGCACATAGTTCACGTATCAACGAAATACATCCAAATATATGTTACCAAGTTATTAGACATGTTACGGGGTTCCTAGCATGTTACTACATGTGAAATCGGGTCTCGGAATGCTAATTTACACTTACAGCAGCAGTACACGCGATTAGGAAAAGTCAACTAGCATTTAGAAAAGTCAACTGGTGAATAGAAGCCCTATTCGCCCCTACTATAGGCGAGTAGGGGCTACTCCCCTTTACTTCATGCGAATAGGGGCTATTCCCCTGAACTTACTAGTGATTAGGGCTACTCGCATGAACTTACTAGTGATTAGGGCTACTCGCGTGAACTTACTAGTGAATAGGCTTCTACTCGCCTATATATAGGCGATTAGCCTTGTACTCGCCTGAGTTATAGGCGATTAGCATTGCTACTCGCCTGTAACCATGCTGTTCCAGTTTTTCGCGCGTTTAACGTTCCAAATCAGATCCAGACACTATTCACATAGCCTAAACATGTTTAACCCAAAACCCTTCGTTCAACCTCGTATAATCAGTCCTGCATGCAACCCAAAACAATCCAAACACTATTCACATAGCATGCAACATCAATTAACGCATGTAATCATAACCCTATTATCCGATTACTGAGTTTTCTATCATCATACTCATAATATTAATTCTGACCTAGCATGACAATACATCAAAACATCATCAAGATCCATAAAAATCCTATCTTTCTAATCATACATACCCATAACGCATGTTAATTAGTTATAATCCGTTTAACAACCTTTATTGACGATTTTCAGAAAGCTTTTTCGTTTATGAACAGGTCTGGACCATTAGGGATTTATTAAAAACATTTACAAAGTGTTATGGAAGAGAATCAAACCTTGGAATTGTAAAAGATTGATGGTTAGACCTTGAAACCTTGTGTTTTTGATCAAAATCGCCTTCCAGAGGTTGTTCAAGTGTTTGGGGCGGTTATGGGACGACTAGGGTTGATATTAGGGAGTTTAGGAGGTTAAGTGTTGTATTTATAGGCGTTCCTAGTCGTTCCAGCACGTTACATGCGATTGTGCAGCAGTTCAGGCGATTAGGGCTTGTAATCGCCTGATGTTCATGTGATTAGGGGCCTATTCGCCCTTAACATCACACGAGTAGGGGCTAATCGCCCTTAAGGGCTCCCTACTCGCCTCCCCTATAGGGGAGTAGACCTCCTACTCGCCTATAGGGTTTTGCCTTGTGTGTTTTGCGCGTTAAACCCCGTTTTAACATATGTTAATGCATATTCATGTACCGACAAGTCATATAATGATTGTAAACACATAACACAAGTAAATACACATATTTACACTCGTTCACCGATTCCCGGGACTCGAGACTCGTACGTTCCGTATGCCCTGACGATCCTACAAATCGTTATCGTTTGTACACTTGGTTAAGGACCGACATCTAACGAACCTCTAGACCAACATCCAATGATCTTCTAGACTAACCAATAGTTCCCGAACCATATCCCGACTTAACTAACCCAGTTACGTACAATATACGCGTGACTCGCTAAGGTAGACTTTCCTCTAGACAACGTTGTTAACCCGAATTTGCCAGGTGTCACACGCGTATAGATGGTAAAGTTATAATTTTGATCTATGTTTTGTTTGCCAAAAATTATTTATTTTGACGAAAGATCAAAAGCTTTTGGTTGTTCATGGATTGTGATGGGAATCGAGCCATAGGTATTTGTACCTTGTCATGGTTGTGTTTATGATGGTTTTATTTTATTTTATTACGGGTATTGGATCCGGTGTAATAGATAGAGATCTCGTGTCAAGTGGGAGTTGTCAAAATAGTTTTTGAAACCCTTTGGACTAGTTCTTTTCGTTTTTGGCTAAAACGAAACGCATGACCTATTCAGGGCTCGATTCATTTATTTTATTATTATGTTTTGTGGTTGTGTTTTATTTATTGTAAATAATCGAGATAACCCAAAATAAATAAATATTTTCACAATCATGGCAACAGTTTTATTAAAACAAGTTTTATAAAACCGAAAAGCATATTTAATAAAAGAGTTTTATTAATATTAAAACAAGTTCATTCGCGATAAAACGACCAACATACTTTAAATAGGGCATTTTAAACTATACCGTGTCGAGTGTTTAAAGGAGTTTCAGTTATCACGAATTATATAAAATTGGATTTTTTTAACTGTTGTGTAACTCGCGTCATGCTACGAGTTATTGAAAATATTTATGGTAAATATTAAAATAATTCCCAATTTTAAATTGATGTTTTATGCCACCCTTAACGAGTTAACACTTCATTCTAAATCGAACCCAAATGTTAGTACTGAACCCTGCATCTGGGCGTTGATCGTGAGTGAAGGTAATCATCACGTTTCCTGTGTAACATAGGCCGGTGTTACAGTTTATAGTAAAGGACTAAACATCGCTTGTTTATCAAGTGGGCATAGTTGGGGTTAAACATACATCGCTCTTAGCGATAACCCCAAAGGAAAGTTGTGTAGTGGACACAATTAACAATCGTTGTTTACCTACCTAATCGTATCAGTGGACAGTGCTGAGCCAGTTCACTGTGTATTGATGAATCGGGGTCTCATTCTAATTAATTTTGCTTTTTGGGTCATAAAATAATTAGGATATTTAAAACATAAAATACTAATAAGTTAATCTTGAACTTTGTAAGATGTCAACTGAAAACAATTCCGCCTCCCATTTCACTCTCAAGTACATCTTAGAGAAGGACAAACTGAACCACCCTAACTTCATGGACTGGCACCACAACTTGAAAATTGTTCTAAAGGCGGAGAACAAGTTGTATGTTCTTGAAACGCCAGTTAGCACTCAAGTGCTAAAGATGAAGGCATATGTGGATCACTTGGCTCGTCTGGAATTCCCCTTGAACGATGAGTTGGTTGGGGATATTATCCTAAACTCATTGGCCAAGTCATATGACCAGTTCATTATGAACTATAATATGAATGGGATGGAGAAGACACTTGCAGAACTGCATCATATGCTCAAAACTGTTCAGGTGAACATACCTAGCAAAACTGCACCAATGCTAGTGATCAAGGAGGATCAAATTAAGAAACCTAACACCAAGAAAAAGGGCAATCAGGGCAAAGGCAAATTTGTTGCCAATAAGAAACCTCTGAAAAATGCCAAGTGTTTTCATTGCGATGAAATTGGGCATTGGAAGAGGAATTGTGCTAAGTATTTAGCTGAACTGAAGCAAGCCAAGGCTTCTGGAGGAGAGTCCTCAGGTATATATGTTATTGAAATCTTTGTTTTTCCTAGCAAAACATGGGTGTTTGACACAGGATGTGGTTTCCACATTTGTAATGTTTTGCAAGGACTAAGAAAGATTAGAAGGCTGAAACAATGCGACTTGGAGGTCCGTGTTGGCAATGGAAAAGGAGTTACGGTGAAGGCGATAGGAGAATGTGTTCTCTTACTTCCTTCTGGTTTAGAACTTGTTTTGAACAATGTTTATTATATTCCTAGTGTGACTTGAAATATTGTTTCAGTTTCTTCTTTGCGTGAACATGGTTTTAATTATCGTTTTAATGGTGAATTTATTTCTTCTTATTTTAACGATATATTTTACTTTGATACAAAACCCAATAATGGAATCTATGAGATAGAAATCCAAAACGATAACATATTATGCAACATCTCCCATAAACGTAATAAGTTGGACTTCAATGATACATATATGTGGCATTGTAGACTTGGTCACATTAGCAAGAATCGTGTTAAACAACTCAAGACCGCAGGAATCCTGGATCCCAAGGGTTCAGAGTCGTTTGGAAAATGCAAATCATGCTTAAGTGGAAAGTTAACAAAAGCACCTTTTTCAAATGTTGGAGAAAGAGCTAATGATCTGTTAGGACTTGTAAATACCGATGTATGTGGTCCATTCAGAACAATGTCAAGACATGGAGAAAGGTACTTTGTTACATTTACTGATGATTTCAGTAGATATGGTTATGTTTATCTTGTGAAGCATAAACATGAAAATCTTGAAAAGTTCAAGGAGTACCAAAACGAAGTAGAACATCAGCTGAATAGAACTATTAAAATGTTTCGATCAGATCGAGGTGGTGAATATCTTAGTCAGGAATTCATCGACCATCTAATGGATTGTGGAATAGTTTCACAACTCACTCCACCTGGAACACCACAACATAATGGTGTGTCTGAGCGGAGAAATCAAACTCTATTAGATATGATTCGATCAATGATGTTTCGAACAAACCTCCCAAAATCCTTTTGAAGTTATTCTTTGGAAACTGCCGCAAGACTTGTGAATATAGCTCCAACAAAGAAGGTTGACAAAACGACTTATCAGATATGGCATGGAAAGAAACCTCATGTATCGTATCTTAAAGTCTAGGGATGTAATGCTTATGTCACTCTAAAATCTTCGGATAAACTAGATCCCAGAGGCGAAAAGGTGGTTTTCGTCGGATACGCTAAGAAGATCGGTTACCTATTCTACTACCCCATTGAAAATAGGATTTTCACTAAACGCAGAGGCACTTTCTTGGAGGAAGAGCTTCTGGCACGAGGGATTGGATATAACCATGTGGATCTTGAAGAAATTCGAGAATCACAAGTGACTGAACTGGTTGTTTAGACAGAACCAGATGTAATCGATCAAGTTGTTGAGGTTTAGCCTGAGAGGACTCAAGAAACAACAGAAACACCAAGTGTTCGAAGAAGTATTAGGGATCGCCGTGCACCTGAAAGGTATGACGGTATCTTCATGATTGATGAAGCTGAGCCTACTACTTACAAAGCTGCAATATTGTATTCGGAATCCAAGAAATGGCAAGAAGCCATGAATGCAGAGATGCAATCCATGTATGATAACCAAGTCTGGGATTTGGTTGATCTTCCTGCTGAATGTCGGACTGTAGGAAACAAATGGATCTTCAAGAAGAAGACTGACATGGATGGGAATGTGCAAACCTACAAAGCAAGGCTTGTAGCGAAAGGTTTTACTCAGACTCAAGGAATTGATTATTAGGAAACTTTCTCGCCAGTAGCCATGCTTAAGTCTATTAGAATTCTACTTGCCATTGCTGCATATTATGACTATGAGATATGGCAAATGGATGTCAAGACTGCGTTCCTTAATGGACATTTACTGGAAGATGTCTATATGGTTCAGCCTATAGGTTTTGTCGATCAAAAGAATCCTAATAAGGTGTGTGTGACATCCGTCACCTTTGGCTTTTGTCTAGTTTACAATTTTAGTCCTTCTAATATTTTTCCTGTAATTGTTGTCATTTTCAAATTTAATAAATGAGCGAACTCAAGTTATATTATTTGCATCTCAATCTCGATTTAGTTTAACGCGTATGTTGCAACGTTGTTCGGAAAATATATGTAAAAAAAAAAGGGATTCCTAGTTATATGAATTTTAAGTTTAAAAGTTAACTTAGTTAGTTGTTATTAAAGGAAAAACTAACTAGGAAACTTTAAATCTCACCAAATAAAATAAGAGGGGCCAAAAGTGACAAGTTTTGAAAGTTAAAAAAAAAAAACACATCTCTGCTGCTGATTCACGAAATTCCGGCCAGGACAGAATTCCGGCCGCCGGAGTTAATTCCGGCGAGGCCTTAAAACCTCCTATACGCGTCCGTTTCAACGGGTTAGCATTCCAAACGTTTTCTTCGTCATTACTCGACTCATTGGGATAATTATTATACGTTTTAACGCGGTTTTAAGAAGCTTTTAATAGCACCGATCGGAAGTTTTTTTTTGTTATTAAACATGCGTTTCAACTCGTTTTTGTATAAATTTGACAACCCCATCTTGCATCTGCACCCATTCCTCACCTAAACGACCCGATAATCATCAAAATCCACGTTCAAACTGCTCGAATTGGTGTTTTTTTTACCGGCTTTTGTTTGCTTCTCGCGAGCCCCAATCGCGTTGTAAGTAAATTTTTTTTTATGTAATTCTAATCTTGACTATGCCCTCTGTAATAACCCTAAGGTCTCAGGATGTAAAATCACGAGTTCGGGTTGATTGATTTTAAGCTAGGGTTAGGGTTCTTATTAGAAGTTTTGGGGAAGAAGACAAGCTTGAGTAATAATATAAATATAAGGCATTTTCTGATATATTAACTAATGGTGTAGATGGTCTAGTGGTTAAGGTGGATGGGTTGCTCCATGGGGATCCGGGTTCGACCCCCATGAACCCCATTTCTTTTCTTTCTTTTTTTTTCCTTCTTCTTTCTTTTTGGTTTATATTCTTTTCATTAATTATACATATATATTACATATAAACTTAGAATATTTGTAATAAATCCATTATTTATCCAAAAATCATGAAAATTTAGACATAACATCTTGACATCAAAAATAAGACTTCCACACTTTTATTTTTCGGAAAATGCATTAATTTTATATTTTTATTGAATTTAATCATTTTAATCATAATTAAATGATTAAAAATTCATTTTAAGTGATTTTAACCTCAAATTTTCTGGAGATTTATTTCTATGAATAATAAACTGTAATAAAATATAATTTCTTATAAAATGATTATTTTTGTTATTTTTACTAATTTTAATCATTAAAACATCATTTAAATTCATTAAAAATGTTTTAAATGCAAATAAATTATGGAAATATTATTTTAGCATCCCACAACATAAAATAATTATTTCTCATAATAATATCGTTTCGGGATCATACCTTGTATTATTCATACTATTTATATCTAAATTAGATTTAATAATAAATTGTTTAATTAAATATAAATCATTAACTCTATTTCAAGGCTATTTTTCTATAAAGTGGAATATATATCTATATGTGAAACACATAAGAGTTTTAGTCATTTATTAAATTCATCGTGAATATACTTATTTCGAAAAATGTTGTTCAAGTTATTACTAATAATGTCATCTTCCCTAATACGAGTCTAGCAAGCCCTAATGCCTTAGATGACTCGACGTTTTAGATTTTTATTTTTTTTTTCTCTTATAGTATTTTTATATATAGGTTGAATTCTTCGGAATTTTTAAGCCTTACGACGAACTTCGCGAAATTTATAATTAGCGAAACTGTGAGTATATCTTTCCCTTTTCTTTACTGTTTTACTATTTCGGGATGATTCATGTACCTATTAAACAAGTTTTATTTCTTATACTTAATGCAATTCTCATGTGTGTTTGCCTTATGTGATTTGGTGTGTATTATGCTTAATCATTAACCGCTGGGCGGCCTAGCATTTCAGTGAATAGTACTATGGTATACCCCCTTGAGACTCTCTTGAGAGGATCTTGGTCATTGTCATGTTAATTCATTATTCAGTTTGTTAGTCATGTGTTAGTCATTATTCTCAGGTTTGGTTTTGACTGATACTACTTAGTTACATATTTGCAAACAGTATACAACACATGAATTGCGAAACATTTTATTTCTATACTATATATATCAAACGAGTGTACTCACCAATACATTATATGTGTTGACAAAATTGTTTTGTACATGTTTCAGGTGACGTTTGATCTTACATGCTTTCACGCTTAGGCTGGACCTAGTGCTTAAATAAAAGTTGGACATTTATTACTTATGTTTGAAATTTCTATTAAGACTCTTTGTATTCGTTTTGAAACAATGGAAGTTATTTGCTATTAATATTTACAACTTAGTCCATGTGCTATTGAACAATCGTCACTACGTGACACCTCGATGTTTCCGCCATCGGTTGGGGTGTTACAGATTGGTATCAGAGCCATGGTTATAGGGAATTAGGTTATTAGTAAATGCTTTTGACCTAGACTATAACTAAGCTACCCATTATATGTTTTCTTTTATTCTCATATATCTTTAGACAGATTTTTCTCCTTTTATTCAAGAAGATCATATTCCACAAACGAAACGAAAACACCAAGTTAGGAGTGATGTCCATATCTTGGTGAATAGTTTCACTCCTTACATATTTTATTTATTTATCTTGGAATATTTTCCTTTCGAGATAGGAGACGTCCAAATCTCAAGGAATCTATCCCTCCAAAAGAAACTTAAATCACTAAGCTAGGAGTGATATCCTTAACTTAGTGACCCGTTTCACTCCAACGTATTTTTAATTTTTGGAAATATATCTTTGAGTTAGTAGTGAAATCCACATCTCAAGGATATATATTCCCCCATCTCGAGATCCGCTAAGGTTTTGGAAAATTATTTGTGACGGGGCACGTGCAATCTGGAAGGGTGAGCGCCTGTATTCTGGGTTTTCTGGCTAGGTTGGTAATTCGCATAAATCCCAATCAGACGAGGGACCCGTTTACCTACCTGGGAATTCTCGGGATGAGCATTCACTTATAGGCTAAAGTACGCCCCCACAAGTCACTAATAATGTTTCAATTTCTTTGGTTAGTCACCAGTTTCATGAGAAACAATCCCAAATATCTCATTTTATTCTTGATATTTTATTTGCTTTATCATGATTTGATTTTCATTATTAATCTATTGGAAATTTTCCTATGTTGATCTCTAAGTTACTCTTTAATTATACAATTTCTCGTATGCTATGTGTCATTCAAAATCTTGGAACTAAATCTCATAGGTGTTGCTTTATTTTTTTTTGTAGATGTCTGATCGCGAATCCCGCAAAAGAGCTTCTAAGCGTCAAGCTAAGTTGAAGTCTGATCAGCGTATCGCGACCATGCTCAATGACAAGCTGGAAACCCTTGTTCCTAACATTATTAATGCTATTATTCCAAACCTTCACCCGAACGGTAGCTCGAATGGGAACTCTAACGGGAATGCGGGTGGAAATGGTGGAACTAGTGAGAATAAGTGCACATTCAAACATTTCAACTCTTGCCATCCCAACAAGTTTAATGGTACTGAGGGAGCCACTGGGTTACTTGAATGGTTCGAAAGTATGGAGAATACGTTCATTAATAGCGACTGTCCAGCCAACTTACGTGTTCGTCATGCCACGGGTGTTCTTCAAAAGAGAGCACTCACTTGGTGGAATGGTGAAAAACATGCTCGAGGGACGGAAGCTGCTTTAGCTATGTCTTGGGATGATTTCAAAATTGCCATGACTACTGAGTTCTGTCCCCGTAGTGAGATGAAGAAGTTGGAGGATGAATTCTATCACCTCAAACAGGATAGTGGAAACAACGTTCCTTACAACAACCGTTATCACGAGCTAAGCTTACTGATTCCTCGTATGGTGACACCACTGCCCTTAGCCATTGAGAAGTATATTGAGGGATTACCACCTCAGATTCATGATACAGTTATGGGGAGTAAACCTGCTACTGTAGAGGATGCCATTCGTCTGGCAGCATCCCTTACCGACAAGCATGTCAAGGATGGTACCCTGACTCGCAAAGGTACTAAGCGAACCACTGAAACCTCTTCAACCCCTGCTACTACTGAACCTCCCAAAGCTACCCCTGCCTCTGCCTCTACTTCTGGATCCAACAAGAAACGTAAAGGCAGAAGTCAAAATTATGCTGTTGTTACACCTATTAATCAAATCCCCGCTACTAACCCACCTGCCGCACCTCAAGTCCAATCTGGCCCAAAACCTTATACTGGCATTTTCCCCAAGTGTAGTAAATGCAACTGGCACCACCCTACTGACCGACTTTGCTGGAAGTGTGACAATTGCGGCAAAACAGGCCATACTACCTCTCACTGTCGAGAAACCAAAACTGGAAATGCTCAAAATCAGAGGACTGGTCAACCCAGAACTTGCTATGCTTGTGGTGATCCTAACCACAGGCAAGATAGGTGTCCTCATCTGACCGCTTTTATCCAGTCTCGTCAACAAACCCCAGCAGTTCCAGCAATCCAAGCAGCTCCAGCTCGTGGACGTGTTTTCAACATTAATGCAAGTCAAGCTCAAGCTGCCAATGATGTGGTCAACGGTACATTCCTTATTAACAATTTGTATGCTTCAATTTTGTTTGATACCGGTGCGGATAAGAGTTTTGTCTCGTTAGAATTTGAACCCTTACTTGCTTGTGAACGTTCTCATCTTACACATCCTTTTACCGTGGAAGTTGCTGATGGAAATCCTGTTGTTATAAAATCTGTGATCCGCAATTGCACGTTGAATCTAAATGACTATGATTTTTCTATTGACCTGGTACCCATGAAATTGGGTAGTTTCGATGTCATAGTAGGCATGGACTGGCTTTCTAAACACCATGCCGAGGTTGTTTGCTTCGAGAAATATATTCGAATTCCACTTCCATCTGGTGAATCTCTATCTGTTTATGGGGAAACGACATCGAAGGGTTTGAAACTTATGTCTTGCACTCAAGCTCAAAAATATCTTCGTAAGAAGTATATATCTTTCTTGGCTCATGTGGTGGAAAAGAAGGATAAGGGTAAGAGTATTCAAGATGTTCCAGTTGTGTGTGATTTTCTAGAGGTTTTTCCTGAGGATTTATCTGGTTTACCTCCTGTTCGCTCTGTTGATTTCCGTATTGATCTTGTTCCTGGTGCTACTCCCGTCGCTAAAGCTCCATATCGTCTTGCACCTTCGGAAATGCAAGAACTTGCTAGCCAACTTCAGGAACTAACTGACAAAGGTTTCATTCGTCCGAGTTCCTCGCCTTGGGGAGCCCCAGTATTGTTTGTTAAGAAGAAAGATGGGACTTTTCGTATGTGCATCGATTATCGTGAACTTAATAAGCTTACGATAAAGAATCGTTACCCTCTACCTCGCATCGATGACCTTTTTGATCAACTTCAGGGTGCAGTCTGTTTTTCGAAGATCGACCTTCGTTCTGGATATCATCAACTTCGTGTTCATGAGGATGACATTCCCAAAACCGCCTTTCGAACTCGTTACGGTCACTATGAGTTCATGGTTATGCCTTTCGGTTTAACCAATGCACCTGCGGTTTTCATGGATCTAATGAATCGAGTTTGCAAACCTTTCTTGGACAAATTCGTGATTGTATTCATCGACGATATCCTCATTTACTCCAAATCCAGGACTACCCACGAACAGCATCTTCGTCAAATTTTAAGCCTTCTTCGTGATGAGCAACTGTATGCCAAGTTCTCCAAATGTGAATTTTGGCTTAAGGAAGTTCAATTCCTTGGTCACGTAATAAACGACAAAGGAATACACGTAGACCCTGCTAAGATTGAAGCCATAAAAAGCTGGATTGTACCCACAACTCCCACTGAGGTTCGTTCATTTCTTGGTCTTGCTGGTTACTACCGTCGTTTCATTGCCAACTTTTCAAAGATCGCGGTTCCACTTACTTCTTTGACTCACAAAGATAAACCTTTCATATGGGGATCCAGTCAGGAAGAGGCATTTCAAACTTTGAAACAAAAGCTTTGCGACGCTCCTGTTCTCTCTCTTCCTGATGGTGTTGACGATTTTGTGGTGTACTGTGATGCATCTCACCTAGGCCTTGGTTGTGTTCTCATGCAACGAGGCAAGGTCATCGCTTATGCGTCACGACAGTTGAAAACATCTGAGAAAAATTACACTACTCATGATCTTGAACTTGGAGCCGTTGTGTTCGCGTTGAAAATTTGGAGACACTATCTGTATGGTACTAAGTGTGTGGTCTTCACTGATCACAAAAGTCTTCAACATATTTTCAACCAAAAAGATCTAAATATGCGTCAGCGTCGATGGGTTGAATTTCTAAATGATTATGATTGTGAGATTCGCTATCATCCTGGAAAAGCGAATGTGGTGGCTGATGCTCTTAGTCGCAAGGCATATACTCAACTTAACTGCATTCAGACTCATGATCTCAAACTTCGAATCTATGAAGCCCAACATGTTTCGGTTACGGAAGGCAATATGTACAACGAAATGTCATGTGGAGCTGAAAATCTGTTGGAAACGAAACATGGTTTGCTCTATCTCTCCAATCGTCTATGGATTCCTGATCGTGATAATCTTAGAACTTTTATCATGGACGAGGCTCATAAGACTCGTTACTCCATTCACCCTGGTGCAGATAAGATGTATCAGGATCTGCGTCCCATGTATTGGTGGCCCGGTATGAAGAAGGATATAGCTCACTACGTGGCTAAATGCCTTACTTGTGCCAAGGTCAAAGCTGAGCACCAACGTCCATCTGGTTTGCTTGTACAACCAGAGATTCCTGTGTGGAAATGGGAGAACATTGCTATGGACTTCATTACTAAATTACCCCGCACTGCACGAGGTCATGATAGTATATGGGTCATTGTGGATCGTTTAACCAAATCTGCACACTTTTTACCCATTCGTGAGACTTATTCGGCTGAGAAACTGGCTAATCTTTATATCGCCGAGATCATTAGTCGTCATGGAACTCCTTTGAGCATCATTTCTGATCGTGACAGCAAGTTCACTTCTCGTTTTTGGCAAACTCTTCACGACGCGTTGGGAACTAAACTAAATCTTAGCACGGCATACCATCCTCAGACAGATGGTCAAACGGAGCGTACTATTCAAACATTAGAGGATATGCTTCGAGCTTGTGTCATAGATTTTGGTGGTAATTGGGATTCACACTTGCCATTGGTTGAGTTTTCGTATAACAACAGCTATCATGCCAGTATCCGTATGGCACCTTTTGAAGCCCTTTATGGTCGCAAATGTCGTTCTCCTGTGTGTTGGAGTGAGGTCGGTGATACTCTCATTACTGGTCCTGAACTTGTCCAGGAAACAACAGACAAAATTGCGGTTATTCGTGGATCCTTACTGGCAGCTCAGAGTAGACAGAAGAGTTACGCTGATCAAAGGCGTAAACCTTTGGAATTTCAAGTTGGTGACATGGTTCTTCTTAAAGTCTCACCTTGGAAGGGTGTTTTTCGGTTCGGGAAAAAGGGAAAGCTGGCTCCGAGATATGTAGGCCCGTTTAAGATTTTGGAAAGAGTTGGAAAAGTAGCTTACAAGCTAGATCTTCCCGAGGAACTCAACAACGTTCACCCTACCTTCCATGTATCAAACTTGAAAAAGTGTTTGGCGGATGAGAATTTACATGTTCCACTGGAGGATATTCAAGTTGACGAAACGATGCGTTTCATGGAGAAACCCGTGGAAATTATGGATCGTGAAGTTAAGACTCTTAAGCGTAGCCGTATTCCTATTGTCAAGGTTCGTTGGGAGTCTAAACGTGGCCCAGAATTTACTTGGGAACGTGAAGACCAAATGAAGGCGAAGTACCCTCATCTCTTTACAGGAACCTCCACTTGAAATAAATTTCGAGACGAAATTTCCTAAAGTAGGGGAGACTGTGACATCCGTCACCTTTGGCTTTTGTCTAGTTTACAATTTTAGTCCTTCTAATATTTTTCCTGTAATTGTTGTCATTTTCAAATTTAATAAATGAGCGAACTCAAGTTATATTATTTGCATCTCAATCTCGATTTAGTTTAACGCGTATGTTGCAACGTTGTTCGGAAAATATATGTAAAAAAAAAAGGGATTCCTAGTTATATGAATTTTAAGTTTAAAAGTTAACTTAGTTAGTTGTTATTAAAGGAAAAACTAACTAGGAAACTTTAAATCTCACCAAATAAAATAAGAGGGGCCAAAAGTGACAAGTTTTGAAAGTTAAAAAAAAAAAACACATCTCTGCTGCTGATTCACGAAATTCCGGCCAGGACAGAATTCCGGCCGCCGGAGTTAATTCCGGCGAGGCCTTAAAACCTCCTATACGCGTCCGTTTCAACGGGTTAGCATTCCAAACGTTTTCTTCGTCATTACTCGACTCATTGGGATAATTATTATACGTTTTAACGCGGTTTTAAGAAGCTTTTAATAGCACCGATCGGAAGTTTTTTTTTGTTATTAAACATGCGTTTCAACTCGTTTTTGTATAAATTTGACAACCCCATCTTGCATCTGCACCCATTCCTCACCTAAACGACCCGATAATCATCAAAATCCACGTTCAAACTGCTCGAATTGGTGTTTTTTTTACCGGCTTTTGTTTGCTTCTCGCGAGCCCCAATCGCGTTGTAAGTAAATTTTTTTTTATGTAATTCTAATCTTGACTATGCCCTCTGTAATAACCCTAAGGTCTCAGGATGTAAAATCACGAGTTCGGGTTGATTGATTTTAAGCTAGGGTTAGGGTTCTTATTAGAAGTTTTGGGGAAGAAGACAAGCTTGAGTAATAATATAAATATAAGGCATTTTCTGATATATTAACTAATGGTGTAGATGGTCTAGTGGTTAAGGTGGATGGGTTGCTCCATGGGGATCCGGGTTCGACCCCCATGAACCCCATTTCTTTTCTTTCTTTTTTTTTCCTTCTTCTTTCTTTTTGGTTTATATTCTTTTCATTAATTATACATATATATTACATATAAACTTAGAATATTTGTAATAAATCCATTATTTATCCAAAAATCATGAAAATTTAGACATAACATCTTGACATCAAAAATAAGACTTCCACACTTTTATTTTTCGGAAAATGCATTAATTTTATATTTTTATTGAATTTAATCATTTTAATCATAATTAAATGATTAAAAATTCATTTTAAGTGATTTTAACCTCAAATTTTCTGGAGATTTATTTCTATGAATAATAAACTGTAATAAAATATAATTTCTTATAAAATGATTATTTTTGTTATTTTTACTAATTTTAATCATTAAAACATCATTTAAATTCATTAAAAATGTTTTAAATGCAAATAAATTATGGAAATATTATTTTAGCATCCCACAACATAAAATAATTATTTCTCATAATAATATCGTTTCGGGATCATACCTTGTATTATTCATACTATTTATATCTAAATTAGATTTAATAATAAATTGTTTAATTAAATATAAATCATTAACTCTATTTCAAGGCTATTTTTCTATAAAGTGGAATATATATCTATATGTGAAACACATAAGAGTTTTAGTCATTTATTAAATTCATCGTGAATATACTTATTTCGAAAAATGTTGTTCAAGTTATTACTAATAATGTCATCTTCCCTAATACGAGTCTAGCAAGCCCTAATGCCTTAGATGACTCGACGTTTTAGATTTTTATTTTTTTTTTCTCTTATAGTATTTTTATATATAGGTTGAATTCTTCGGAATTTTTAAGCCTTACGACGAACTTCGCGAAATTTATAATTAGCGAAACTGTGAGTATATCTTTCCCTTTTCTTTACTGTTTTACTATTTCGGGATGATTCATGTACCTATTAAACAAGTTTTATTTCTTATACTTAATGCAATTCTCATGTGTGTTTGCCTTATGTGATTTGGTGTGTATTATGCTTAATCATTAACCGCTGGGCGGCCTAGCATTTCAGTGAATAGTACTATGGTATACCCCCTTGAGACTCTCTTGAGAGGATCTTGGTCATTGTCATGTTAATTCATTATTCAGTTTGTTAGTCATGTGTTAGTCATTATTCTCAGGTTTGGTTTTGACTGATACTACTTAGTTACATATTTGCAAACAGTATACAACACATGAATTGCGAAACATTTTATTTCTATACTATATATATCAAACGAGTGTACTCACCAATACATTATATGTGTTGACAAAATTGTTTTGTACATGTTTCAGGTGACGTTTGATCTTACATGCTTTCACGCTTAGGCTGGACCTAGTGCTTAAATAAAAGTTGGACATTTATTACTTATGTTTGAAATTTCTATTAAGACTCTTTGTATTCGTTTTGAAACAATGGAAGTTATTTGCTATTAATATTTACAACTTAGTCCATGTGCTATTGAACAATCGTCACTACGTGACACCTCGATGTTTCCGCCATCGGTTGGGGTGTTACAGTGTGCAAGCTGAATAAATCCATCTATGGATTAAAGCAAGCATCTCGCTGCTGGAATCTCCGTTTTGATCAGAAAATCAAAGAGTTTGGTTTTATCAAGAACGAAGATGAACCATGTGTTTATAAGAAATCTAGTGGGAGCTATATCACTTTTTTCATACTGTATGTAAATGACATACTAATCATTGGAAACAATATCCCTATGCTTAAAGATGTTAAGACCTGGTTGGGTAAATGTTTCGCAATGAAAGATCTTGGTGAAGCCACTTATATTCTGGGAATAAAGATTTATAGAGATAGATCAAAGCGGTTATTGGGTTTAAGTCAAAGTACATATATTGATAAGGTCATGCGACGCTTCTCAATGCAAGACTCAAAAAGGGGGCTCTTGCCAATGGCACCTGGAACCATTCTAAATAGCAAGCAGTGTGTAAACACTGAAGAGGAAAAGAAGAAAATGGAAAGAGTTCCATATGCTTCTGCTATTGGTTCTATCATGTATGCCATCTTATGTACCAGACCTGATGTCTCGTATGCTCTTAGCATGACGAGTAGATGTCAACATAACCCAGGAGAGAGTCACTGGGCTGCAGTGAAGAACATTCTTAAGTACTTGAGAAGGACTAAGGACATGTTCTTAATATATGGAGGACTGGATGAGGAGCTGTCAGTTAAGTGTTATACTGATGCAACCTTCCAAACTGATCGTGATGATTCAAGATCACAAACGGGATATGTTTTCATTCTGAATGGTGGGGCTGTAACTTGGAATAGCTTTAAGCAAAGTGTGGTTGCTTAATCCACTTGTGAATCAGAATACAATGCTGCATCGGATGCTGCAAAGGAGGCTGCCTAGATGAAGAAGTTCATTGGTGATCTCGATGTTATGCCTAGCATAAAGAAACCAATCGAGATACTGTGTGACAACATTGGTGCCATTGCTTTTGCAAAGGAATCAAGGTCACATCAGACCACAAGGCATATACTCCAAAAATTCCACTATATTAGAGAGATAATAGGACGTGGAGACATCGTAATAAACAAAGTTCATAAAGATCTGAATCTGGCTGATCCCTTTACTAAGCCTTTACCTCAGGCTAAACATGAGAAGCATGCTGGAAAGATAGGGCTTAGAGTTGCTAGACAGTGGGCATGATCTGTAGTTAGTATTGGTGTTTTACTTTGAACAATAACAGTTACATTGAATATTTATTTGATTTAATGGGTTAAATGCAAATTTAAATATTTTGTGACTGTGTTCATTATTTGTACGTTTAAATCCTTGAATAAGAGTATTCTAAAATATCTGTAGTCGATCAAATTACATGGGAATGAATTTGAATGTAAGACTATTGTGAATTGAGATGATTGTATTTATTAGATGAATAACTCAAGGGTTTGAGAATCATAATTCACAGATATCATTAGGGAATGATATTGGATGTAACTCGCTTCAAAACGATCTCCATGGATCTGTGTCATGAGATGTTTTGATATTGATATGTTCAATATGTTCTTTTTCCTAAGGCACATATTAAACAACATTGATCAATGACTATCTTTGATGTTATCTAACACTATCCTGAAACATGGGTAGCAATCCGGATAGCGTTGGGAGAAATCCAACATTAAGTGAGAGTTGTATGACGCTAATGGAATTCTGTACTTCTATAGGATTAGAAGTTTAGACATTCTGGCGCCCTCGTTAACTCAAACTGGTATAAACGCGTGGCAATGCTCGGACTAAGGTAGTTCGTTAGACCACTTTGAATTAAAGGCGAGAATAGAGAATGGTTGATCACTATATAAGAATGAATGATCCATGTCTTATGATCAACGAATGTCTATACAGAAGGGACTTATTGATAGAATTATCAGGGCTATAGTATTTGGTTAAGTAAAGCGTTACTTGATTCAAAGAACTAGTTGACGACTGTAAAGTGTCATACTGTCTTGGGTGCAGTGCGATGCAGCTAGGCATCCAATTCTATGCACGTTGACTCGTTTAATTAAAATCGTCCAAGTGGGAGATTGTTGGACATATGGTATGTCCGATAGTAATTAAAGTCGAAATCAACGTAACCCGACCTGGTACGATCCGAAGAGTTACACGTTAGTACACGAATCAGAACAAGTTCACGTGTGGGTGGATTGTTATTTGTGAAATAATAATATTTTTAACTAGAGAGATTTAATATTAATTAGATTAATATTATGGAATATTTTAAGAATATTCTAAGGCATATGGAATATTATGAGAATATTCCAAAGGATATGGAATATTCTAAGAATATTCCAAGGCATATGGAATATTATAAGAATATTCCAAATGATATGGAATATTCTAAGAATATTCCAAAGGATATTCTAAGAATATTCCAAAGCATATGGAATATTATGAGAATATTCCAAATGGCTTATCCTATAAATAGGAGAAGTTTTATCAAAAACTATACACCTCTTTACCTCATTCTCTCTATAATCGGTCACTACCACTATCGTCGCCTTCCTTCTTGCAAGTGTTGCCCTTGGTTGGCTTGTGCTTGGTTGTGAACTTTCTACTAGCGAGGATTCATTGTAACCCGCGTGTTATAATTTCGGTGTAGTCGTCAAAGGTTGATTACTAAACCCCTTATGATTGTTTATATTATTTATTTGTTTATACGTGTTTAACCGAGATCCTGATTGGGAATATTTTATTAATCGGATTAATAAAATTAAACATATATAGATTATATATATAAATCGGCCTAATATATATTGTATATATAATCCGATTTTGTCAATATATATAAACCACTTCCGCTGTGTATTAGATACCATGATTCCCAACAAATCTCCCCACCATACTTCTACAAAACCGCACTCCTTTATCTCTCCTTTACCTTTGTGAGCCTTCCTACGACCACCTTCACGTGTTCGGCACCTTATGCTACCCGAACACCTCCACCATCCGTCCTATTAAACTCACCCACCGCTCTCTTCCATGCCTTTTTCTAGGCTACCCGGCCAAATATCACGGGTACCGATGCCTTGACCTTGTTTCGGGCAAAACCATATTTTCTCGACACGTCACCTTCGACAAAAAAGTTTTCCTCTTGCCAATCCTTCCTCCCCACCTCATGATCACTCTTTCCTTGACCCTAACCCACTCCTATTCGACCCACACTACTTTTCCTTACCAAATCCATCCTCGTCGGCCCAACATACCTCATCTATACTCCACACGACCCAAACCACAACCCAACCAACTTCTCTCGCCTCCAAATCCCAATCGGCCCAAACACCACACACTCCCCCAGCCCACACCTCACACTCTTACCCGACCCAAAACTTAAACCCCCCACCGGCCCACACCCAACACCCTTCACCGTCCCAACACTTAAACCCTCCACCAGCCCACACCCTACACCCTCCACCTGTTGCACCCGGCCTACCACCACCCCCAGAACCCGACCTAAATCATCCACCCACTGTCAACCCTACGCATCACCCAATGAAACTCGGTCCCGTTCCGGCATCTTTAAACCTAAAAGCCCATTTTCCCTACATACCCAGACCAGTCCCGCTACCTCAACTCTACCTAAATCCCATCATTCCTCCCTTACCAACCCACACTGGAAGCAAGCCATGGTTGACGAATACGATGCTCTATTGGCCAACAACGCATGGGAACTTGTCCCTAGCCCACCCGATGCTCCTGTCATCCAATGTGTCACACCCTCAAAATCCACTTGCGGAGTTTTACCGCGAGGCGCATGACAAACCAGGATCCAAACCAACGATCACAATAAACAAGTCTAAATGAATATAATGCAATTTCAAAACATAGTTTAAAATTCCCGTTTACAGCGGAAGCTTATTCAAAACAGTATCTCAAAAGTAAACCAATTGTTCAACATATGAAAACCATGCGACTCTAACTAGACGCCGTGCAGACGCGTGCGCCCTAGTTCCATTGTGCTACCTTAGCGACCTGAGAAAACATGTAAAAGTTTACGTCAGCACAAAAATGCTGGTGAGTTTACAGGTTTTGTATCCAAGTACCAAGTCCACCTGTCCATACCATAACAAATCGAAAACCAGTATACGCTAGCTAGGCGTACGTTTTGTTACTACCACGATTGGAAAACCATTACTAACTCGAATACCAGATGTTGTGCCCGAAAAGTTCCAATTGTTCCTGTTGTTCCTGTTTGAGACAATATGCACTCGCCCGGCCCTCCAAGCCGACGAGCGGGGTTGGTCACTCCCAATAGCGCTATTCACATTTCCCCGTTGTGCAAACCCGCACATTCATGGTTCCCCCCGGGACTTCCAAAGATCGTGTAGTACACAATAGAAACCCATAGTATGGCAGTAGTTACCAAATAATCGTTTTAACACATGTTTTCTCCCCCGAAATATGAAACCAGTTTAAAAGTGGGGCCGTAAACTCACCTTAACGTGCAAGCAAAGAATCCGAACAGCAAGCAATATATGCTACCGACACCCTAATAACAGTGTCGCTTAGTGAGTATAGGCGTAATATCATTACCCATATAACTCGTTTGTCCAAGGCGTTTTAAATGTTCAAAAGTGTGTATGCGACGCCTAGTGATTCTACATGCAATAGTAAACCCTACGGACCCGTTGGTGAATACGTTGGTTACAATTAGTTTCTACCTTCCGTATGTGTCTCAGACAAGTGTACTTCAGTTACATGTCAATTCCATACCACCTAAGACCTCAATTAATCACAGAAGCACATAATACACAATCTGTGTTTTCAGGACAGATTGTGCGCCATCAAAACTAATTTATTTAAAATAGCAAACCAGTGAGTTAACCTCCCAAATTTTTACTGAATTTACTTTGGGATTCACTCGACAATACCTATTTTTGTTTTGTCTCAATTCCAAACACAAAAATTATGAAAATTCGTACAACACAGCTATGTCCAGAAAATCTTCTCAACAGGTCAGTTTGGTAGGAAAATTCATAAAAATTGTGTATTCATCCAAACGAGATGAATCCACTTGGAAAAGCTCTATTTTTCCAGTATTGACCTACTGTAAAAATTTCATAATCTTATTCCTTGTAAATCTCAAGTTATGACCATTTAAAGTTAACCCAATTTACAAATCCGAAAATCTGATATGACCCCTAATCAATTAAAATTCCAAAAACGACTCAAACGATGTCCAAATTCGATGGTTTTGCCCATTATGAAAAGCTAAGACCTTGTACGTTACAATCATGCAAAGAATCGATCAAACCAATTGTTTTCAAGCCACGAAACAGACCCTACAAGTCGACTTTCAGAATCTGTCCAGATTCTGATCGTACAATATTATCAATTATATCAAACCCTAGTTGCATATTATCAATCAATAATACCTAATAATCATCATACAACTTTCCTAATACCTATTCCCATCAGATCCTATTATCAAACATGTCAAGATCAAAGCTTTCAGGATCAAAACACCAATAACTTGCGCAACAAGCATCCTATGATGTTACTACGCGTTTATTAATAGGTTTAATCCGTTTAATCTTCAAAAAGACTCATGTTTTAATGTTTATTAAACCCATTCAGACCTGGACAAACTTGTTATATGATTTTTACAATAAAACATAAAGTAAAAAGCGTAAGAAATCATGAGTTATACCCTTAGCTCTTCAAATCAATCAATCGCGTGCCTTGGAGCCTCCCAATTGATGATCTTGAGCCTTAGCAGGAGTTTTTGGAGTGAAATATTCGTGTGGGGCAGTAAGGGGGCGATTAGGGTTGAGTATGAGGGCTGCATGGGAGTTAAGGATGTTTAAATATGAGTTTGAGGCGGTTTAAACCCGTCAGTCCTCTTCGAGCGGCCGCTCGGAGCCTGTGAGCGGCCGCTCACAGGTCCGGGGCGCGCGTTTTTGCTTCGTTTAGCCTCCCGACGCGTTACCTATCGACGTTTTCGTTGTTTCGAACCGTAACAAGTGTAACCCCATGCGTTAAGACCCTAATCAACCTCATACTCCACTTTTAATAATTTTTATTAACGTGTTCGGTCTAGGTTCACATAATCACGTATGGTTTTCACATAAGTTGTCAGATATCACCGAGACACCTAAGTTTATTATTCACCAACGTCCGAGGTTCACTAATCATGCAATCACACGTTAACTCACACAAGGAGTCAAAACCCGACCCACACAAGGAGTCAAAGCATCTCATAACCCGAGATGTGAAAGTAGTAACCCGACCCACAAAAGGAGTCAAAGCATCTCATAACCCGAGATGTGAAAGTAGTCCCAAACCGAACTAGAAAACGTTTTGTAAGTTGTCTCAAACCCGAGACAATGCACGTATGTCCTTTCTAGCTATCTAGCTAACCCTCGTTAAGTATAATATACGCGTGACTCGGTAAGGTAGACTTTCATCTAGACAATGTTGTTAACCAGAATTTGCCGGGTGTCACATCATCCCCACGTTAAAAGAATTTTCGTCCCGAAAATTGCACAAGTACCAAAAGGAATAACGAAGGAAACAACAAAAGATAGAAACCAAAAATAGAAATCAAAAAGAGAGATTTACCCGAGTTGTCACATCATCCCCACGTAAAAAGGAATCTCGCCCCGAGATTCATTCAGCTGCAGAAGAGACATATCTCGACTCGAACGCTTCCTTAGGAAAGAGATGAGGATATTTAGACTTCATCTGATCCTCCCGTTCCCACGTATACTCTGGTCCCCGGTTCGAGTTCCACCGAACCTTAACGATACGAATCTTGCTGTGACGTAGGCTACGAATCTTGTAATCCAGAATCTCCACAGGTTCTTCCACAATCCGAAGACGATCATCAACCTTGATCTCTTCCAGTGGAACGATGAGAGACTCGTCAGCCAGACACTTCTTCAAGTTTGACACGTGGAAGACGTTATGTACGTTACCGAGCTCCGTCGGTAAATCAAGACGATATGCCACCGGTCCAATCCGTTCCAGGATCGTAAATGGTCCGACATACCGTGGGTTGAGTTTGCCACGCTTCCCAAAGCGTATGACGCCCTTCCACGGTGAAACTTTCAGAAGTACTTTGTCATCAACTTGGAATTCCAATGGTTTGCGACGCTGATCGGCATAACTCTTTTGCCGGTCCCGTGCCGCTGCCAACCGGTTACGAATCTGTACGATCTTTTCCGAAGTTTCGTACACTAGTTCAGGCCCAGTGAGTTGACTCTCACCCACCTCGGCCCAACAAAGAGGAGAGCGGCATTTCCGTCCGTACAGTGCCTCGAACGGAGCTGCCTTGATGCTCGTGTGATAACTGTTATTGTACGAGAATTCTACTAACGGTAGATGAGCTTCCCAACCCTTGCCAAAATCGATCACACATGCCCGCAGCATGTCTTCTAAAGTTTGAATCGTGCGCTCACTTTGACCGTCTGTCTGTGGATGGTAAGCTGTACTCATGTCTAGTTGGGTACCCAAAGCCTTGTGCAAAGACTTCCAGAAGTGAGAAGTAAAATGGGAGTCACGATCCGAGATAATAGAAACTGGCACCCCGTGCTTAGAAACAACTTCCTTCAAATAAAGACGAGCCAAACGATCCATGGTGTCGGTCTCCTTAATAGCGAGAAAATGGGCTGATTTCGTCAACCGATCGACAATCACCCATATCTTGTCATTCCTGCTTGGTGATTTAGGAAGTTGCGTGACAAAATCCATGGTAATCCGTTCCCATTTCCACTCCGGAATTTCAGGTTGTTGCAAGAGACCCGACGGTTTCTGGTATTCCACCTTGACCTTAGCACAGGTCAAGCATTTGCTCACGTATGAGGCTAAATCCGACCTCATGTTTGGCCACCAGTAAAGCACCTTCAGATCTTGGTACATTTTATCCGAACCAGGATGAATAGAATACCGGGACTTATGAGCCTCATCTAAGACAAGCTCCCGAAGTCCCCCGAATAAAGGAACCCATATGCGTTCTGCGAAGTAGTGCAGGCCATCAGGCCTTCGCTCAAGGTGCTTGTCGGCACCGTGCATGGTTTCAGATTTAAGGTTTTCCTCCTTCAAAGCTTCTAACTGGGCAGAACGAAGTTGATCAGGTAGAGATGAATGAATGGTGAGTTGCAACGCCCGAACGCGACGAGGTTTAGTTGATTCCTTCCTGCTCAAGGCGTCTGCTACAACATTCGCCTTGCCAGGATGGTACTTTATAGCACAATCATAGTCGTTCAGAAGTTCACTCCAACGACGCGGCCGTATGTTCAAATGTTGTTGGTCGAAAATGTGTTGGAGACTCTTGTGATCGGTGTAGATGGTGCATTTGGTACCGTACAAGTAATGTCTCCAAATTTTCAACGCAAATACCACGGCACCCAACTCCAAGTCATGGGTGGTGTAGTTTTTCTCGTGCACCTTGAGTTGACGAGAAGCATACGCGATCACTTTCTCGCGTTACATCAACACGCAACCGAGACCATGAATAGAAGCATCACAGTAAACAACGAAATCATCAGGACCCTCGGGTAAAGACAAAATAGGAGCAGAACACAGTTTAGACTTCAGTTCTTCAAACGCTGACTCTTGTGGTTCACCCCAGTCGAATTTCCTATCCTTCTGAGTGAGAGTGGTCAGGGGTTGAGCGATCTTCGAGAACCCTTGAATGAAACGACGATAGTAGCCCGCAAGGCCTAGGAATTGCCGCACCTCAGTTGGCGTCTTTGGTGCTCCCCAGTCCTTGATCGCTTCGATCTTAGCTGGATCGACATGAATTCCTAATTCATTAACCACATGTCCTAGGAACTGAACTTCGCGTAACCAAAAGTCACACTTTGAGAACATAGCGTAAAGTTGTTCCCGTCGCAAGAGTTCCAAAACCAAACGTAGGTGTTCCTCGTGTTCGGTCTTGTTCTTAGAGTAGATCAGAATGTCATCAATAAACACAATGACGAACTTGTCCAGATATGGCTTGCAAACGCGGTTCATCAAGTCCATGAAAACCGCCGGTGCGTTTGTGAGACCG
This sequence comes from Ambrosia trifida, assembly GCA_028751855.1. Classification (NCBI taxonomy): domain Eukaryota; kingdom Viridiplantae; phylum Streptophyta; class Magnoliopsida; order Asterales; family Asteraceae; genus Ambrosia; species Ambrosia trifida. Next base: position 75,229,715 of record CM054128.1, on the reverse strand, counting down.
AAAGGCATGACCAAGAATTCGAAATGGCCATAACGTGTTCGAAAGGCAGTCTTGGCAACGTCAGCCTCCCTGACGCGCAGCTGGTGATAACCGGACCTCAAGTCGATCTTGGAATAATAACTAGAACCCTGGAGCTGGTCGAATAGATCATCAATACGTGGGAGAGGATAACGGTTCTTGACGGTCAATTTGTTCAGTTCTCTGTAATCCACACACAATCGGAAACTTCCATCCTTCTTCTTAACAAATAGAATCGGGGCTCCCCAAGGGGAAGAACTTGGTCTGATGAAACCCTTGTCCAAGAGTTCCTGTAACTGACTAGATAATTCCTGCATCTCGGGAGGTGCAAGACGGTAGGGGGCCCGAGCAATAGGAGCAGCTCCTGGTACAAGATCAATACCGAACTCGACTTGACGATGTGGAGGAAGACCAGATAAATCATCGGGAAAAACATCAGGAAACTCGCGTACAATTGGAATATCGTCGATCTTCTTCTCATCACCAGAGGAAACAGATAACAGTGCCAAAACGGCTGGATAACCCTTTCGAAGACACTTAAGGGCTTTCATGCTAGAGATGATGTTTAGCGAAACACCACCCTTGATACCGTACACAGAAAGGAATTCTCCATCAGGGAGAGGAATCCGAATAACCTTATCATAACAGACAATCTCCGCGCGATACAAAGACAACCAATCCATGCCTACCACAACGTCAAAACTACCCAAAGATACCGGCATAAGGTCGATGGGGAACGATAAACCCGACAACTCTAATTGGCACTCCCGAAGGACACTAGTAGCTTCAATCTTTTTACCGTCAGCCAGCTCAATAATATACTTAGTCTCTAATGGTACGGGTACTACATCTAGCAGTCGACTAACTCCCATGGATACAAAACTCTTGTCGGCACCGGAATCAAATAATACACTAACAGAACGATTATTGAGAAGGAACGTACCGGTGACTGTGTCAGGGTCCTGTCTAGCCTCAGCGGCTCCAATGACGAAGGCACGTGCATTTCTGCCGCCGCCCCCGTTGTTCCCATTACCGTTGTTCCCACCCTGCTTCAGTTTTGGGCAATCCTTCTTGTAGTGCCCAGTGTCACCACAGTTGTAGCATCCTTGTCTTCCTGTAGTCCCTTGAGTAGTCGGAGCTGAGCTGTTAGTCGGAGCCTGAGTCGATGGAAGTGTAACCCGACAATCTTTAGCATAATGCCCAATTCGCTGGCAGCGGTGACAACGGTTACTGTCGCAGTTCCCTTGATGATGGCGTCCACACTTGTTGCATTTGGGCAGTTTTCCCGCATAACCACCCTGCTTGTTACCCGAAGAAGAAGAAGAACCCCCATTGTCGAACTTCTTATTCTGCTGTGCTGACCCAGCTCCCTTCCCGTCATTTTCCCACTTGCGCTTGTTGTTCTCTGGGGCCTTAACAGTTGAACCCTTCGCAGGCAAAATACCCTCATTTACCTTTAAGTTGGTCATCCTATGAGCCGACCGGACCACCTCTGCATATGTAGGATGATTTCCCGCAGCCACTAACCCTGCGATTTCCGGTACTAATCCCGAGACATAGTGTTCAATCCTCCTGTATTCTGGCACGTGCAGATCGGGACACAGCACTGCCAACTCATTCCGCCTCACAGTATACTTCTCAATTTCAGACCCAGTCATCTTGAGGTTCCACACCTCGTGCTCTAGCTTCTGCGCCTCTTCCCTCGGACAGTATTCACGCTTCAGCAGCTGCACAAAATTCACCCAAGGCATAGCATACGCCTCCCCAATACCCATATTCTGAGTGATGTTATTCCACCATGTCAATGCAACATCCTGGAATAACGCAGCAGCATACTTAACCCGATCCTCTGGGAGACAGTTACACATCAGAAACACTGACTCCACTTTCTCCAGCCACCTAAGCAAGCTCACCGCACCCTCAGTGCCAGAGAATTCCTGGGGCTTACAGTCCCGAAACATCTTGTAGGTACACATGGGTGGGGGTGGGTTAACAGGACCACCTGAAATGAAACGCATGAGAAACCACGAAGAATGCAAACAAGGTTCACCAATGAGGCAAGGAAAATGGATAAATCAACTTACCACCACCGTTGTGCCCTAACTGAAAGGCAGCTTGGAGTAAGTTGTTCAGATCATCCTGCGATAGGTTAACACCTCCACGACCACCAGCACCACCGCGACCACCACCACGTCCACCATTGCGACCACCTCCATGTCCTCCTCGTACTCCAGACATGATTCTGGCAGAAAGAACGAGAAAACTTAGTTTCGACGATAAAGATAACCACTAATGTTTACAAGATCAAAGCTAGATCCAATCCAGGACTATCCCTTCAAACCCAGAGCTCACTAGGGCTTCCATGCATTTCGGTTTATGATTTTGTGTGCACCCAAAATGATAAACCGCTCTACATGGTCCTCCAAGTGTTCTCCTAGTTCAAAGTTCAAATCACCGAATATAGACTCTTAGCTATACACCGTAATACTACGGTAGTTTATGGCAAGTGTTTCTATTAGAGTAGGAAAGGGAGATGTCCGAGCCTTGGATAAATCTCAAGAGTATGCGAGTTACTCCAATATACTACACTGCCTAGAAAGCAAGTAACCCGACCTAAGATAGAACGGATGATGTAACATAGAGAGACCAAATGATTTAGAGACACCCCGACAAGACCATACGTAAACCACCATAATGTTTAGTACCATGTGATCGTCTAGTGTGTGTGACTCGGCTATAGACTAGACCCTACATGCAGTCCTAGTTCACTATAACCATTGGCTCTGATACCAATCTGTCACACCCTCAAAATCCACTTGCGGAGTTTTACCGCGAGGCGCATGACAAACCAGGATCCAAACCAACGATCACAATAAACAAGTCTAAATGAATATAATGCAATTTCAAAACATAGTTTAAAATTCCCGTTTACAGCGGAAGCTTATTCAAAACAGTATCTCAAAAGTAAACCAATTGTTCAACATATGAAAACCATGCGACTCTAACTAGACGCCGTGCAGACGCGTGCGCCCTAGTTCCATTGTGCTACCTTAGCGACCTGAGAAAACATGTAAAAGTTTACGTCAGCACAAAAATGCTGGTGAGTTTACAGGTTTTGTATCCAAGTACCAAGTCCACCTGTCCATACTATAACAAATCGAAAACCAGTATACGCTAGCTAGGCGTACGTTTTGTTACTACCACGATTGGAAAACCATTACTAACTCGAATACCAGATGTTGTGCCCGAAAAGTTCCAATTGTTCCTGTTGTTCCTGTTTGAGACAATATGCACTCGCCCGGCCCTCCAAGCCGACGAGCGGGGTTGGTCACTCCCAATAGCGCTATTCACATTTCCCCGTTGTGCAAACCCGCACATTCATGGTTCCCCCCGGGACTTCCAAAGATCGTGTAGTACACAATAGAAACCCATAGTATGACAGTAGTTACCAAATAATCGTTTTAACACATGTTTTCTCCCCCGAAATATGAAACCAGTTTAAAAGTGGGGCCGTAAACTCACCTTAACGTGCAAGCAAAGAATCCGAACAGCAAGCAATATATGCTACCGACACCCTAATAACAGTGTCGCTTAGTGAGTATAGGCGTAATATCATTACCCATATAACTCGTTTGTCCAAGGCGTTTTAAATGTTCAAAAGTGTGTATGCGACGCCTAGTGATTCTACATGCAATAGTAAACCCTACGGACCCGTTGGTGAATACGTTGGTTACAATTAGTTTCTACCTTCCGTATGTGTCTCAGACAAGTGTACTTCAGTTACATGTCAATTCCATACCACCTAAGACCTCAATTAATCACAAAAGCACATAATACACAATCTGTGTTTTCAGGACAGATTGTGCGCCATCAAAACTAATTTATTTAAAATAGCAAACCAGTGAGTTAACCTCCCAAATTTTTACTGAATTTACTTTGGGATTCACTCGACAATACCTATTTTTGTTTTGTCTCAATTCCAAACACAAAAATTATGAAAATTCGTACAACACAGCTATGTCCAGAAAATCTTCTCAACAGGTCAGTTTGGTAGGAAAATTCATAAAAATTGTGTATTCATCCAAACGAGATGAATCCACTTGGAAAAGCTCTATTTTTCCAGTATTGACCTACTGTAAAAATTTCATAATCTAATTCCTTGTAAATCTCAAGTTATGACCATTTAAAGTTAACCCAATTTACAAATCCGAAAATCTGATATGACCCCTAATCAATTAAAATTCCAAAAACGACTCAAACGATGTCCAAATTCGATGGTTTTGCCCATTATGAAAAGCTAAGACCTTGTACGTTACAATCATGCAAAGAATCGATCAAACCAATTGTTTTCAAGCCACGAAACAGACCCTACAAGTCGACTTTCAGAATCTGTCCAGATTCTGATCGTACAATATTATCAATTATATCAAACCCTAGTTGCATATTATCAATCAATAATACCTAATAATCATCATAAAACTTTCCTAATACCTATTCCCATCAGATCCTATTATCAAACATGTCAAGATCAAAGCTTTTAGGATCAAAACACCAATAACTTGCGCAACAAGCATCCTATGATGTTACTACGCGTTTATTAATAGGTTTAATCCGTTTAATCTTCAAAAAGACTCATGTTTTAATGTTTATTAAACCCATTCAGACCTGGACAAACTTGTTATATGATTTTTACAATAAAACATAAAGTAAAAAGCGTAAGAAATCATGAGTTATACCCTTAGCTCTTCAAATCAATCAATCGCGCGCCTTGGAGCCTCCCAATTGATGATCTTGAGCCTTAGCAGGAGTTTTTGGAGTGAAATATTCGTGTGGGGCAGTAAGGGGGCGATTAGGGTTGAGTATGAGGGCTGCATGGGAGTTAAGGATGTTTATATATGAGTTTGAGGCGGTTTAAACCCGTCAGTCCTCTTCGAGCGGCTGCTCGGAGCCTGTGAGCGGCCGCTCACAGGTCCGGGGCGCGCGTTTTTGCTTCGTTTAGCCTCCCGACGCGTTACCTATCGACGTTTTCGTTGTTTCGAACCGTAACAAGTGTAACCCCATGCGTTAAGACCCTAATCAACCTCATACTCCACTTTTAATAATTTTTATTAACGTGTTCGGTCTAGGTTCACATAATCACGTATGGTTTTCACATAAGTTGTCAGATATCACCGAGACACCTAAGTTTATTATTCACCAACGTCCGAGGTTCACTAATCATGCAATCACACGTTAACTCACACAAGGAGTCAAAACCCGACCCACACAAGGAGTCAAAGCATCTCATAACCCGAGATGTGAAAGTAGTAACCCGACCCACACAAGGAGTCAAAGCATCTCATAACCCGAGATGTGAAAGTAGTCCCAAACCGAACTAGAAAACGTTTTGTAAGTTGTCTCAAACCCGAGACAATGCACGTATGTCCTTTCTAGCTATCTAGCTAACCCTCGTTAAGTATAATATACGCGTGACTCGCTAAGGTAGACTTTCATCTAGACAATGTTGTTAACCAGAATTTGCCGGGTGTCACACAATGTATGTGGCTTTTCAAACACAAGTTCCATGCCGACAGTTCTATAGAGCGACCCAAGGCTCGCTTGGTAGTAAATGGAAAAATCCAAACAGTTGGCATTGGCTGTGATGAGACTTTTGGTCCGGTGGTTAAACCCACCACTATTTGCATTGTCCTCAGTCTTGCCATTTCAAGAGGCTGGTCTATGCACCAATTAGATGTCAAAAACGCTTTCCTACACGGCCACTTGAAGGAAACCGTATACATGTTTCTGCCTCCTGGTTTCACCTCTTATATACACACCCTAAATATGTTTGCAAACATAATAAATCTTTATATAGTCTAAAACAAGCTCCCAGGGCTTGGTATCAACGTTTTGCAGGGAATTTGCTAAGGTGTGGATTCAAAGGCAATGTTTGTGACACTTCACTCTTTATATATCATCATGGCAACCAAATGGCGTACCTACTACTCTACATGGATGATATCATTTTAACTGCCTCAAGCAATAGCCTTCTGCAATAAATCATTAAGTCCCCCACTACTGAATTCAAGATAACTGATTTAGGGATCTTGCATCACTTTCCGGGTATCGACGTGATCAAAGAAGCTAACGGGTTGTTCTTATCGCAGTCAACATATGTTGCCGATATCTTGTCTCGTGCTAACATGTCAAATTGCAAACCCGCTAGAACACCAGTCGAGCCTGGCTCCAAACTTTGTGCTGACACGGGCTCCACCTTTAATGACGGTTCTCTTTTTCGAAGTTTAGCTGGTGTTCTTCAGTATCTTACTATCACGAGACCAGACATCGCCTATGTTGTTCAACAAGTCTGCCTCTTCATGCATGCTCAACGAGAACCGTATTTTCAGTTCGTGAAACGCATTCTCCGTTACATTAGGGGCACTCTTAATCAAGGCTTACTACTTTTCCCCTCATCCTTTACATCCTTGACAGCTTACTCTGACGCTGATTGGGGCGGGTGTCCCAACTCTAGACGCTCAACGTCTGGCTATTGCGTTTTCTTGGGCACTAACTTAATTTCTTGGTCTTCTAAATGACAGTCTACTATTTGCAGGTCCAGCGCATAAGCCGAATACCATGTCGTGGCCAACACTGTCGCGTGAACTGTTGGGTTATATTGAGACCACAGTTACCAGAATAGAGGCTTTTGAATGATTATTGTATAGGTTTAAAGTTAAAGGACCTAGAATGTAATTATTGCATAGTTTTGTTGAACTAACCCTAATCTGCGCACTTATGTGCACGGGCTCTGCGCACTTAAGCTAAGTGCGCAGGCCCAAATCAGCTGGCTATATAAAGCTGATATGTGTGCAGGATTGGGGTTAGGGTTTTGGAGTTTATCTTTGTAGCACACTGTGCATACGTGCGTACTTATTCGTATTCCAAGGTTATTTATCTTCAAATCAGATATGGAATCATTATGTTATTCATTGTGTGTGTCGGGTCTTTCAATATTCATCTAGTTTTATTTGTTTCTTGGATTAATCACTTGAAACACCTAACTAATAGGTGTTTCTAAGTGATAACAATCTATTGCATTCAACAAGATCTAGTATTTCGGGACTACAATTTGGTATCAGAGCCATTGTGCTCTCGATTGTATCTACTTTAAGATACCAAAACCCTCATCTTGTTAAGCTTCTATTATCAAGATTATTTTCTTTGTAAACTTTAAAATTTAGGTGTTTTTCTCATATTTTGGTTTCAAATTTTGTGAAAATCGTGTTTCTAAATGTTTAAAGTATATTATTTTGATCAGAAAATGGTTTGGAAAGGATTCAGCTGAATTTCATGTTTGTTACAGCTCGTATCTGCGCACTTATTTCATATATCCTGCGCACATAACTCATAAGCTGAGCACTTGTTTCTTAGTTTGAGTACTTGAATTAAATTTTGCACACTTGTCATTTTGTACGCATCTAGGGTTTCTGCGCACTTGTTGCTTTGTGAATTTTGGTTTCTGCGTACTTATTCATTTAAATAGATCTCTGCCTACTAGTCATTTTGAATTTGGATTCTGCGCACTTATTCATTTAAATAGATCTCTGCGTACTTATTCATCTAAGTTAATATCTGCGCACTTACAGCATCTCATTGTCTTGAGTACTTATCTAGGGTTTCTGCATACTTAAACAGAAATCTTGGATTTGTGCGCACTTACTGAAGGTGTAGTGTTGAGTACTTGGCTAGGGTTTCTGCGAACTTAAAATCTTAAACGAGAGTTTAAGTGAGGCTGCGCACTTAATTTAGTGCGCAGGCTGATCAGTAAACACTGAGCACTTATAATGCCCAAATGTTGACTGATCTGCGAACTTATAGCCATACGTATACTTCCAAGCTGCACACTTAACTAAGACTACAACTTGACAAGGCTGTTTATATTCTTACAGGTTGCTGCATACTGATCCAGACTGCTGTGAACTTAAGTGTGAACTTAATTGCGCACTTAACTGCGAACTTGCTGTGTACTTACGGACTTGGACAATCTTTTGGACTGATAATTAAAATCTGTTAAACCACGTTTCTAAAATTCATCTAAAACATGGCTGGTAACAATAATCAATCAACTGTTAACCCTATAACACAACAAGATCTTGAAACCGGAACTACTACAAGAGTACCTAAGTTAAAAGGTGCTGAAGATTACGGGACATGGAAAAACCGAATGAGGTCATTCTTTTACGTGACAGACTTCACCCAATGGAACTCTATCCAGTTGGGCCCACACATTCCCATGAGAACCACTGCCACTAGAGAAGAATTCAACCCTGATCCAACAACCTATACCGATGTTGACAAACAATTACTTCAAAGAGATCATAAGGCTTATGGTGCTCTAACCATGGCCCTATCTAATGATGTTTACAACATGTTTGAAGAGTATGGAACGGCACATGATCTGTGGTTTGCATTGAATGAATACTACGAAGGCAATGAAGAGATGCGCCAATACAAGCAAGACATGGTGCAAAAAGAATATGATATGTTCGGTAGCATTCGTGGGGAGAGTCTGAGCTCGCACATTGATAGGTTTATGAGCATGTTAACAAAAATGAAAAAGGCTGGAATTCCTGTGAACAACAGAAATTCTATCAAGAAGCTGCTGGATTCATTACCAAAAGAATGGAGCATCCAATGCATGCTAATCAGAAAAGAATATCTTGATGCCCAGTCTACATTGGCTGATCTCATCAACACATTGAAGTCCTTTGAGATGGACATTACAAAAAGGGAGATGAATCAGACCAATCCAAAGGCAGTTCCTATCACTGCAATGAAGAACTTAGCGTTAATGACTCCAGTGGGGAACATGGGTTCAAGCTCATCTCACGTGTATGCTGATGGAACAATTGGTGGTAGTTCAAGTTCAGGAAAAGCTGTCCCATACTCTCAACCCAATGTCACTAACCCTCAGCCGTCAACTCTCAATCCTCAACAGACGAAGCTGGCAACTGAACACGTTGAACTTTTCAACGCTTTCATGACGAGCTTTGAAGCATTAAAGACTGGTGATCTAAAAAGTGATATGATGAGCCCTGAGGACATGTATCAAGTTGATCCAGACGATATGGAGGAAATGGATCTGAAATGGCAGATGGCCATGATCACTTTGAGGGTGAAGAGGTTTCAAGATAGAACCGGTAGAAGAGTCGGCATGGGGAAAGCTGGGTTTGACAAATCTAAGATCAGGTGTTACAACTGCAAAATTCTCGGACATTTCAAGTATGAATGTCCAACTCTGAATCAAGTTGAAGCCAAACCAGCAAAGAGAGTGGTGGCAATTACAGAAGGAGGAGAAGGTAACCAGCAGAAGGCGCTTGTGGTTCAGGATTTCGATTGGGGAGAGGAAGTCGCTGTGGCAGAAGCTGAAGTTAATAAAGCACTGATGGCAAAGATCTGCACAAAGTCACCTCTTGGTGTGAGCTCTCTGGAAGGGTCCTCAGCTGAAATGCCAAAAAGAGAAGAGATGGAGAAGGCTGGTTTAAAAGGCGTGTTGAGTGTGGAGAAAGGGAAGGAGACTGCTGCTGAGGAAGCCTTTGTAGCTGAAAAGACTTCCACAAGCAAGGATGATCAGCAATCACAGAGCATGAAGAAGAAAGCTGAAGAGAGAGACCTGGTAAGTATTCCTCTCGAAATAAAATCAAAGCTGTGCTCACCAAGGTGTGTTACAGCCGTTGCTTACTGTTTGTCCCATAATAGGAGAATTTTAAGAGAAATGGATGACATACGAAAAATCAATACTGAAATGAAAGAAAATGAGTTAGCCTATCAGCGAAAGTTAAATGCAACAATTGCTGAAATGCACACTCTAAAAGAATTTGTTCTTAGAAAAGATTTTTTAATAAATGACTTAACTGAAAAACTAGAAAAATCTAGAAATGAAACCAATCATCTCCAAATTGTTGTGGACAAATGGAACGTAAGCAAGCATGCTCATACTGATATCCTTGATTGTTCAAGGAAATCTTTTGTCAAAGATGGAATTGGGTATAAGGATAAAAAGGGAATTGTAAAATCTCTGTTTTTACCTTTGAGCAAAAGTGAATATATACCCATTCCAAAACCACATCCAAAAAATGATCTTTTTGAAAAAGAATGTGTCACATCTGAGTCACACTCTAATATGAGTAAAAGTAGTGCAGATATGACCCAACAGGATCAGGTGGACGATGATGACAGTTGTGGTGGTCAAACAATGGGGTTAGGTCACCCAGGTGCCAATTACTCCACAGTGAATTGGTTCATCTGGAACCATGATAAGTCAAACATTTCTTTAAATTCGGATGACTGTAATAACTTAACTAATTTGGATGACTGTAATAGTTTATCTAGGATGGATAACTGTAATAGTTTATCTAGGCCGGATGACTGTATTACTTTAACCTCTAAACTTGATTTAAAGGGTGTTGTGGACCCAAATGATAGGATGAATCCTATCAAACGATCGGATGTTTGTGTTGAAAATGTTATGCCTGTTTGTGTTGATCTTAATGATGCATTCTGTGATAATGAAAATGTATATAGACCATCTCCATTTGTTCCAGAACTAAAAAGAAACAGGTTTGGGAAATTTCTTACTGAAGAAATTCCAGAATTTACACCATCATCAACAGATGTGTCATGTTCTGAAGAGTCACAAAGTGAAACAGATAACACAATTTCTGAAGAATCACAAAGTGATACAGAAAGTGATATCAGCGAGCCAGAATGCAACACAAACGAAGAATCAAGCAACAACAACAGTGATGAAGCATGTTCAACAGACAGCCTCAATTCAAGCAACAACAAAAGAAGAACATCACAACCATCATCATCCAGATCTTCTTCAAAGATCAAACCTAAACACTCAAAATGTTTTAGATGTGGAAATGAAGGACATGTGGTTAAAAAGTGTCATTTGCAACCCAAACCACAAACTGATACCAATAACCAAAAATCTTTTGCAGTTCAAATTAAAGATCTTCAAGAAACCATAAAAAGTTTTGTTAAGGTCACAAAAAATTGGAAAAGGCAAGAGTTTATGTCGGGGGAAAATCACGACAAATTAAAACTAAAACAGACCTGGATTCCAAAAGTTACTTAAAGTGTGGTCTGAGTCGTGTTTGTACATAGTGTCTCATATATTTATCTGTATATTTCTGTTGTCTTATGTACTTTTCAGAATAAACTACAAAAGTGGTTGATTGCCCTGATGAGATATCTATGGCACGTTGATAGCGGGGCATCAAGGCACATGACGGGACTGAAAGAACTCCTGAAAAACTATCGATTCATTGATGGAGAGTTTGTTGCTTTTGCCGGCAATGAGAAGGGTGGAAAGATAGTCGGGATAGGGGACGTGATTTCTGATGCATTGACTTTAGAAGATGTGAACTACGTTCCAGAATTGTGTTACAATCTGCTGAGTGTATCACAAGTCTGCGACAAAGGAATCTCAGTGTTATTTAATGACATGGAGTGCATCTTTCTAAAGCCTGGATTCATTCCTCCTACCAACATGATTATGCTAAAAGCTCCTAGACAAAATAATACTTACGTGATAAATATGAGGGATGCAAAGTCTGAATGTCAAATGACATGCTTACTTTCTAAAGCATCCGAGTCAGAGTCACTGCTTTGGCACAGGCGATTAGGACATGTCAACTTCAAAAACATTAATAAGCTTTCAAAACTAAATCTTGTAAGAGGTCTTCCTTCTAAGGAATTTCCCTTTTCTGAAAAATGTTTAGCATGTGCCAAAGGAAAACAACACAAAAAGTCGCATAAGTCCAAAGCTGTGAATTCTATAGACTCACCTCTTCATTTATTACACATGGATCTGTTTGGTCCTATTAGTGTTAAAAGTCTTGCTAAAAAGTCTTATTGTTTGGTGATAACAGATGATTTTTCCAGATTCACATGGGTGTACTTTCTGGAATACAAAAGTGAAGTTGCTGAGATTCTGATGCTGTTTGTTCCTCTCATTGAAAACATTATAAAGACAAAAGTTAGATCAAGTCGAAGCGATCACGGAACCGAATTCAAAAATCAAAGTTTCGTGACTTTCTGCAACAATAGAGGAATTCATCTTCAGTACAGTGCTACGAGAACTCCTCAACAGAATGGTGTTGCTGAAAGGAAAAATCGTACACTAATTGAGGCGGCCAGAACCATGCTTATCGACTCCAAACTGCCGATCATTTTCTGGGCTGAAGCTGTGAATACCGCCTGTTATGTTCTTAACAGAGTCTTAATCGTAAAGACGAGCGGGAAAACACGTTATGAGTTGCTTTTTAAGAGAAAACCTTTGATTGACTACTTCAGGCCTTTTGGATGCTCATGCACGCTGCTTAACAATTTCGAGAACATAATGAAGTTCGATGCAGTTGGTGATGAGTGTTTCTTTGTTGGATACTCCTCGAGTCAAAAAGCTTATAGAGTATACAACAAACGAACCAAAATGGTTCTCGAGTCTTTTTATGTTGACTGGCAGGAATCCAACTCTACCAATACAGGAGCCGGTCCTGACTGGTTCTTTGATGTGGATGTTGTTTTCAACAATTTCAGCATCATAGATGAACAACCATCTGAAAATCAAGCAGCCGATCCTTCTCCTCTTGAAGATACTCTTTACTCTTCAGAAGACGATGCAGCACCTTTCACCACCCGCTTCTCTCCACTCGTAGCTGATCCAATTGTTCCCCTTCAGACCACAAATGGTGATGCAACTGTTGAGACCACTACATCTCCTGAAGTTACTCCAGCTTCAGAAGAAACATCTGCAGCACAACAGTCTGCAAATGATCCATCCAGTTCGTCAACTCCTACAGATCATCTTTCCAATCTGCCTTCCCATATTCAAGAAGAACCAAACATGGGATTTAAATCTTTTAAGGATCACCCTGTGGAGAACATCATTGGACCAATCTCAGAGGGTGTTCTTACTAGAAATCAGGCAGACAAACTGAACATTGCACTTTCAGCCTTCTTATCTCAGACGGTACCTTTCAGTATTGAAGATGCTGTCAGAGATGCAAGTTGGGTTGAAGCCATGCAGGATGAGCTGTATCAGTTTAGAAAGCTAAAGGTTTGGGAGCTTGTGGATTTACCTGAAGGAAAGTATCCTATTGGCACAAGGTGGGTTTTTCGCAACAAAATGGATGAACGAGGTGTGGTAATTAAGAATAAGGCTCGTTTAGTCGTTCAGGGATTTCGTCAACAGGAGGGCATTGATTATGAGGAAGTGTTCGCTCCAGTTGCTAGACTTGAAGCCATTCGTATCTTTCTGGCTTACGCCTCATACAAGAACTTCAAAGTCTTTCAGATGGATGTGAAAAGTGCATTTCTGTACGGGAAGATCAAAGAAGAAGTCTATGTGTGTCAACCCCCAGGTTTTGAAGATCCCCATCATCCCAATAAGTATTACAAACTGGATAAGGCTCTCTACGGACTTCATCAAGCTCTACGAGCTTGGTATGAGACCTTATCGTCATACTTGCTGCAGAATGGGTACACAAGGGGGAAGATCGACATGACCTTATTCACCAAAGAAGTCAATAAACACTCTATCCTCGTTCAGATTTATGTTGATGATATTATCTTTGGTTCCACTGATGAAAATTTGTGCAGGGAATTTGAAAGCATAATGAAGTCTCAGTTTGAAATGAGCATGATGGGAGAATTATCGTTTTTCTTAGGCTTGGAAGTACAGCAAAAAGAAGACGGAATTCTAATTCATCAAGCAAAGTATACAAGAGACATCTTGGCAAAATTCAACATGACCGACTGCAAGCCGTCCAATACTCCTTTTGCGGCCCAAACAACACTTGTACCAGATCTTCAAGGGCCTTCAGTGAATCCTCATACATATCGATCAATGATTGGCTCTCTGATGTATCTTACAGCTAGCAGACCAGATATAATGTGGGCAGTTGGATGCTGTGCGCGTTTTCAGTCCAATCCTAAGCAATCGCATGAGACTGCAGTAAAAAGAGTCTTCCGCTACCTCAAAGGAACACCTAAACTTGGTTTATGGTATCCTAAGAGCGATAACTTTGATCTAATCGCTTACTCTGATAGTGATCATGCAGGTTGTAGGATAGACAGAAAATCTGTCTCTGGTGGCTGTCAATTTCTGGGTAACCGGCTAGTGTCTTGGCAGAGCAAGAAGCAGACCACCGTGTCAATCTCTACTGCTCAGGCCGAATACACTGCTGCTTCCAGTTATTGCTGTCAGGTGTTATGGATCCAAAATCAGCTTTTGGACTACGGTTTGAATGTCATGCATACACCTATTTTCATTGATAATGATGCATGTCGTGACATCGTGAAGAATCCAATTGACCATTCTAAAACCAAACATATTGAAATTCGGATTCACTCAATTCGCGATGCACACGACAAAGGGTACATACAGGTGTTGCCTATCGATACTGCTGATCAAAAAGCAGATATCTTTACAAAAGCTTTTGATAAAACCCGTTTTCATCAGTTGGTTTCATGGCTTGAGATGATCAACTTTGAATAAAAAAAAAAAATTGTGTATATTTTATAAAAGAAAAATCTTCTTTTCCTTTAAAACAAGATTTTTGGGGGAGAAAGTAAACCGGTCTATTCTCATTGCAAAATTAATTCAGGAAATGATAGGAACTAATCATATCTCGTCAGCTTGTGAATAGGACCCAGAGGATGTTGTGGCCTCAAGCAACGATGTGTCGGTAGATTCAGCCCGGAATCAAGTAAACTGCCACTAGGTGATTAACAATGAAGTTCTACACGGAAAGCTAGATTCCCACTGTGCTTTAGGTCTGCACAAGCTGAGTCCGGTCATACATAGGTTGAGAAATTAAAAGACACAGAAAATTTTGTGCATAAGCAAATCAAAAGACACCTAAGAGTGCAAGCTACCAATGCGGGGGGAAGAAAAACAAAATTTTTGAAACTGAGCAGAAAAGACACGCAATGTTAGTGACGTGCAAACATACATAGATAGCTCACCAAACGATCAGATGATCATCTTCTCTGCTTATGGTAACATAGACCTGAAGCTCTCATCATCTGATCAAGATAATGATCATCTTCTCTGCTTATGGTAACATAGACCTAAAGCTCTCATCATTATATTTCAATAAACCTTGAGGATCGGTAGGCCAATACCTAGCACACTGTGGGGTCCATAAAATTTTCGTCAATATTACCAAAAAACATGATAAACAGTATCACCAAACACATGTTGAAAGAGAAAAGGCATGGATTTAAGTGGACAAGCATACCGACAATTGTTCTTAGGCTGCAGCTATCCAACGGGAAGTTGAAACGGGTTTCGGCAGGTATGGTTAGTATGATCTTGAATGCAGAAGGTAAGATTTGGTAAAACCCCCTTTATCTAAAGGATTTGGGCCTTAATTTCAATCTTTGGGCCAAATTATGGGTATCTGCGTACTTGTTGGGGCCCTGCGCACTTAACTCAAGTGCGCAGGCCCAATAGCCCATGTGTATATATACTGGTCAACAAGGTCAAAAGATTTTTTTATCATCCCAAATTTCTTTTTACAAACCCTAATCATCATTTCACCGTTCATAATCATCATCATCATCGTTCATCATTATCATCTTCACCGTTCACCATCATTATCATCATAATCACACACTAATCACATCATCTCATACCTATTTGCACTGATTATTGTCTCTCATCTACTGTTTAAGGTAGATATTATGTTTCTAATGATTTATTGATTGAATTTACAGGGTATTATAGCAGATTCAAGATGCATCAGTTAGTTGTTGTTGTATTTTTGAGTTTTGAATGTTTGAAGATCTGCGTACTTGACATATGAACAAGTGCGCACTTGTCTCATAGAGACTGCGTACTTGTCTCATAGTCATATAAGTGCTCAGAAACCCTAATCAGCTGCGTACATAACTGTGAACTTGAAATCTTGAACGAAGGTTCAAGTGTCTGCGTACTTGCTTAGTACGCAGACTTGACTATGTGAACTAAGGGGTTACCATGCCCGGGTGGACTCACCTGCGAACTTGTTTTGGTCTAAGTGCTAACCAAGTGCTCAGTCAAGTATGTGCGCACTTGACTGAGCACTTGGCTTTAAATGGGCCTGCGTACTTGAATTGGTCTGAGCACTTGGCTTTAAATGGGCCTGCGTACTTGAATTGGTCTGAGCACTTGGCTTTGAATGGGCCTGCGTACTTGAATTGGACTGAGTACTTGACACTCTTGAACACTTGGACTCTAAACAACACACATCTTTCATATTGACTATTAAGACACTTAAACGGACTGCGAACTCAAAACCGGACCTTAATAATCTAATAACTAAAATTCAAACGTACCATTGACACCGATAACATCAATTCATCAATTCTTAATCCAATGACCGTTAAAATTCAAAATCTAAAAATATTAATAAGATCTAGGTCTAAGTTCGTTGTCCGTGTAAGTTTAAGTCTAAAATCAATTATCCGAGATCTAATTGGCGTTTCGTGCTCTTGGCTAAACAGATGGCACTTGACTGGGATCCTAGGGGCATGCACAATCAACCAATGAATCTCGATACTGAGGATGTCAACTTTAGAGATGTCGTGGCTTGGATAAGACGCAGTAAAGTCGGATTTGCTGTGCAGAACGCTGAACCAGTTTATGTCTCCCACATTGAAGACTTTTGGAGATCAGCGAAAGTCGAGACAGTATCCAGGGTCAAGCGTATCAAGGCAACTGTCAGAAACAAGCTTGTGATCATTACTGAGGACACGGTTCGAAATGTGCTAAAGCTGCAAGATCAACCTGGAACGTTCAGATCCATGGCTAAAGCTGACATTCACTAACAATTCAAGATTTTCGGCTATAAGGGTGAATTCGACAAGAGAGGCGACATAAAGAAGAGTCAGCTTACTAGAGACTGGAGACTTATCAGTCACATATTCCTAATGTCTTTATGTCACAGAAAGGGAGGATACAATGCGTTGAGTGCTGAATGGGCGACAGCTATGATTAAGATCTGCAAGGACGAAGTGTTCAATCTGTCAGGCATGATCTTCGATTATATGGTAAGGAATGCAGATGCTGGTTCAGCGAAGTGGGCTATGTATCCTAGGTTTGTTCAGATGATGATAAACACTCAGCATGAGGGTCTGCCTGTCGGTGACGAATACATATTCACCAGAGGGGCTAGATTCTTCACAGAGTGCAACACACCGGACTGGGAACCAATGCTAGAAAAAATGTACGTGGCCCAGCGATATCCGGTTGCTATGGAGCTGTACAACAAAATCAAGAAGCGAAGATCAGATGCTGCAGTACCCAGACCACAATCCAGAGCTGCTCCTGCACCTGGATCATCTGAGCCCACTCCTTCAGCCCAGCCGACGGCTGAAGAGATTGCCCTAGAAAAATCAAGGGGCAAAAGAGTGGCGACTGAACCAGCTCCATCAAGACCAAGCATAAAGAGAAGACCAGCTGGTTTACTGCAGGAAGGGAGAGAAACGTTGACAGCCGAACAGCTTGAAGCCGCTGAAAATGTACGAGCAGTGGCTGAATTTCTAAGGGAAGCAAGAAAGAAAAGAAGAAGAGATCAGCTGCCCGAATCTGAGATTCCACGTGTTATGACTCAAGAAGATACTGAGGGAGAAGCGATCTTAGAACAGATGTTTGGGCCTGAACCACCAAACCAACCAGGACCTTCTACTGCTGCCACTTCAGCTCCAGGGCCTTCCACTGCCACTGCATCAGCCCCCAAAGCTCCTACCCACCGATCAGCTGAACCTTCTTCATCAGCTCCTGCTGCACCTCGTCGAAAACCGGTGCATCAGGAACTATACGAGAAGCTTGTGAAGGAGGTAGGTAAGGTTGCGGCCAGGGAAATCTGCACGATGAAAAGTGATGTGCACAATAACCAGGAGCTAAGAAAGAAGGTGAAAAAGCTCAAAGTCAAGAACAAGAAAATGGAGAAAGTGATAAAGGATCAAAGATACCTGATTAAGTTTCAACATCAGGTTCAAGTGGAGATGTTTGACATGTTTCAGGAATTGAAGAAAAAGTTAACTGATGCTCCTAGCGCTACTTTTGACGAAACTTTCGATTTCCGAAAGTGTCTGGAGGCAGAAAAAGAGAAAGAAAAAGCGGCTGAGGAAAGTGAAGTGGACGAGGTGAGCGAAGATGAAATGCCAGAGCGGTTTGTGGAGATGGGAACAGATCAAGAGGTTATTTATGAGACATCAGATGGGCACAAATTGGACCCTGAAAGAGCAGCATGGTTCCCAAGAAAGCCAATTACCATTCCTGCCTTACATCAGAACATCCATCATACCAGGTCTGCTCACCGGGAAAAGATTATCTCGTGGAAGTATGATGCTGAAAAGGGACTGTTTGCTGTGAAAAGGAGAGGGGGGGTAATCCAATACTTCAAGGGTCAGAAGGAGCTGAAATCTCTTCCCCGATGGGATATCAGGGAACTTAGCAGGGCCCCATTCCTTAATCCCTCTCTTGACTCACAGGCTGGCATGGTTGAAAACTTTATCAGGAAAGAATGTGAAAGTGACTTCCAGATCTTTAAGCCGCAAAAGCCTAGAAGAAGAATATCAAAGACTAGAATCGATCCAGCAACGGGAAGAGGAATGATAACTTATTTGATAGACCCTCCTCAGGTCGTCACACGAGTTCCGATCAGACCCGAGCTTCCAGTGATGCTAAGAAACTTCAAGAAATGGTTCTATGACAGCAACACTGGTGAAGCGGTGATCAAGCTGGAAAACGATTCAAAGGTGTTGAGGATTTTGGATCCGGTTGATGTGTTCGCACTAAACTTGTCAGATCTGAATATGCTTTTTGCAAATCAGATCAATGTTGGTGCTGGAAACACATTGTTTGAAGAAGCCGTGCTGTTTAGAAGGGCAGTGGATAGGGCTTTGAAATTGAAGAGTGAGCTGCTGGATATAGTTGACAGGATAAACGCAGCAGACAAAGAAAGGGAGGACAGAGAAAAAGCTGCACAAGCTGCTGTTGCTGCTGCTGCTGATGCTGCTAAAGAAACTGAAGTTGTTGCTGCTACAGAAACTGCTGCTTCAGAGGTACTTCCAGAAGATCCTGCATCAGCAGCTAATCCTGAAGGAACTACAACAGAATCTATCCAAACTTCTCCAGCAGCTGAGGTAGATCCAGTCACACTGTACTTACAAGACCCTCCTGCACAGGTTGAGGGGGAGGAAAGCGATGTGGAGGTTGACTGAAGATTGAAGACTGGTAGCTGTGGTCTAGGGGGAGTATTGTTGGGTTATATTGAGACCACAGTTACCAGAATAGAGGCTTTTGAATGATTATTGTATAGGTTTAAAGTTAAAGGACCTAGAATGTAATTATAGCATAGTTTTGTTGAACTAACCCTAATCTGCGCACTTATGTGCACGGGCTCTGCGCACTTAAGCTAAGTGCGCAGGCCCAAATCAGCTGGCTATATAAAGCTGATATGTGTGCAGGATTGGGGTTAGGGTTTTGGAGTTTATCTTTGTAGCACACTGTGCATACGTGCGTACTTATTCGTATTCCAAGGTTATTTATCTTCAAATCAGATATGGAATCATTATGTTATTCATTGTGTGTGTCGGGTCTTTCAATATTCATCTAGTTTTATTTGTTTCTTGGATTAATCACTTGAAACACCTAACTAATAGGTGTTTCTAAGTGATAACAATCTATTGCATTCAACAAGATCTAGTATTTCGGGACTACACGAACTCAGTTGGGTTCGAAATCTTTTGCTTGAGTTACATGTTCATGTCCGCCAGGCCACTCTTATTTATTGTGACAACATCTCGGTTGTGTATCTCACTGAAAATCCAGTCAAACATCAACACACCAAACACATTGAACTGGATATCCATTTTGTCCGAGAAAAAGTCCGTCTTGGTACAGTCAAAGTCCTTTACGTCCCTGCTGACTACCAATACGCAAATATCTTCACCAAAGGTTTACCGAAGCATCTCTTTAAGCGTTTTCGTTCCAGTTTATGCCTTCGTCTTCCTACGGCTCAAACTGCGGGGGCGTGTTAGCCGATGTTTATGCATCGATGGTCAATGATTAGCCGATGATTATGCATCGGTGGTCAATGGTCAATGTAGTAATTGTAGATTATTATGTAGTGGTCAATGGTCAATGTAGGTGGTCAATATAGTTATTGTAGATTATTATTGTATTTTCATATTATCTTTTCCCTTGTAACTATTTAAGCACATTGTATGTCAATGAGAAACCAGGTCATTGTATAATCTCACATCAAATGCTTGTAGAATAATATGTGAAGGGGACATATTTGTGGTTCTATAAAGATGGACATTCTAACAAAAATTACCAAATAAATGATTGTGTCGTGGTGCACAAAAGATGTCATGGTACATTCAAACAAAATTTACCAAATGAATTGACCCACTCTTGTATTACACTTGATTCATTTTTTTTTTTTTGAAAGAACATGAGATCTCATGTTGGCTTCAATTTAATATTATCTATTATATATTTTATTTTATTAAAAGTTGATCTTAAATAAGTTCTTGTTTCTTGATAAGACACGGTACTGGTATGAGAAACACAACAAAAAGATGACGAAACTACAAAATGAAAAGTAAGAAGAACCATAATCATATGCGATGCAAGCTTTGACTTGGAGAATCATTATAAATTGACCAAAGAACTATTATTAATTCCCTTGTTTTATATTTTTCGTATATTTTGACTTGGCAGAGACCGTTAAGGCATGCACAATAGGTGTATTTGATTCCCTGTGACGTCCCTTGAGCGTTTTATGGAACTTATGCGTACAAGGATGGAATCTGCATGGCTTTGCCTACAAGAAAGAAATCCGAGCAATAGCAAAGACGGAAATTGCAGCGAAAACCCTTGCAAGGGTTGCTCGTGACTATGGCCGGCTGGGAGGGTGAGCCGGGTGGTCACCGGCTCCGGGCCCGACCCTTAAATGGGCCCGAACATCTAGCTCAGCTGGTTTGAGGTAGGGTGGGTTTTCCTTTAGGGGTTCCCGTCCTTGGGGGAGGTCATAGGTTCGATCCATGCACACCACAAAAAAATTCCCCGTGACGGTTTGAGCTTAGGCAAGGAGGACACCGGTGCGTGGGTAGGGATTCGAACTTGGGACCAATAGGTTAGAGTTGTATAATAATTTCCATTGATCTAAACCTTTCAAAAAAAATATATTAAATTCTATATTTAGGATATATATTTGTGTTTTATACATTAAAATCTTGTTAGTGGAGTTGGAAAAACCATGTTAATTTAATGTAGAGGTCTCAAATTCAATCCTTGGCTCTAGCACTATACTCAAATTTTTTTATAATTCATTCCTCTTTACAAAATTTTAGCCCCAAATTCTTTTTCGCCCAAGGCTCAAATTTTTTTTGACGTTTTCGGAGACGGCCCTGCTCGTGACCCTAGATAAAGACATGATTTAATGGCAGTCTTCTTCTCCTTCTCAAACAAACATACCTTATAGGGGTGTAAGCGATTTGAGCTACTCGAGCCCGATCGGCTCGAAAAAAAAAAAAAAAAAATTGAAATAAGCCGAGCTTAAACAAGCTTGAGCCCGGGCTAGATCCTAAAAACAAGCTCGTTTAGTTATTGAGACTGAGCACGAGCTTCGTTTATTAAACTTAAGCCGGCTCACGTGCCTAAACGAACCAAGTTTTATTTGATTTTAATGAATATATTGAAAATATAGTTAAATAATATAAATGCTATTTAGTATGTTATGGAAAAATAACAAAAAAATATGTTAGCAAATATTTACAACTAATATAAATTACGGGGAAAGATTATCTACAAAGTGTTTTTTTGGTAAAAAGTAAAAATTGTGAGAATCAAAGGAGGGTACAAAGTGTTTTTTGGTAAAAAGTAAAAACTGTGAGAATCAAAGGAGGGTATTTTTTTTTTTTCTTAATTTTTTTTTTCCATATTGTTAAACATGTATTATAGTATTGAAACCTAAAAAAAACAAAAAATAAATAAATTTTGGTGTAGAGTAATTACATGAAGAGTAATTACATAATTACTATAGTGTAAACTAATGTATTTACTTTAATGACGTAATTACACTAAAAAAAATTAATTTTTTTTTTTTTTGTATTATTCATCTAGAAAGTACGTTTAAGCACATGGGAAAAAAAATTTATAAGAAAAAAAATAAAAAATCCCGGTTTGATTCACACACTTCTCAACAAAAAAACATTTTGTATTTAATCTTTACTCAATAAATTAATTAATGAATAATAAACAAGCTAAGCCCTAGTCAACCTCATAATCTTTCTCCTCAAACAACCCCCCCCCCCCCCCCCCCCCCCCCTACTTAAGTACACCACCGTCAGGCTGCACCATCATCCATCATCCTATAGGCCACCATCAAGCTCCACCACCGTCAATCTCCACCACCCTGTCAAGCTCTGGTACCGTCACCGTCCACCATTATTAACCTCCACCACCGTCGAATTCCAGGTTCTGTCAACCACCACCATCGTCTATAACTTGTAATTATTTGTAAAAATATTGGATTGTATGACTAATTTTAATCACAAATTAATGGTGTTTTGTTTCATTTTCGACTTAATCTTTATTTATTAATAATAAACTGTCATGCAAATTAACCGTATTTGTTGGGTAAGAAATCTGGGAATCCGTCTCTGGCCAAACTTTCTGGCAAACTCTACAGCCATAAAAATATTGGATTGTATGACTAATTTTAATCACAAATTAATGGTGTTTTGTTTCACTATCTTTAACATCAAGAAGCCAAATTAGGGGCAACATCAATAGCGGAGAGAAATCGCCGATAATGGTATTAATTGGCAACGTTAGTGGAGACAATTGTCGCTGCTATTGCTCCTTTTCTTTATAGTGGAATTCTTCGACAGTGGTAGAGAGGCGTTTTTTTTTCCCATCTATTTTGTTGCGTTAGATCCACTAGAGACAACATATAACAATACCAACATAGAGTATCATAATTTCTTAAGTGCTTGTAGATAAATAATAGTTTATACAAAGTAGTATACTTTTTATAACCTGTCAATCTATTATACAAAGAGCTATTATACAAAGAGAGGTTACAAAACATTATTGAACATTATTGTTGCTAGAATGACTTTAAAAAAAAAACAAAGTGCACATAAAAACATATCCCTTTGATGCTTA
This sequence comes from Ambrosia trifida, assembly GCA_028751855.1. Lineage (NCBI taxonomy): Eukaryota > Viridiplantae > Streptophyta > Magnoliopsida > Asterales > Asteraceae > Ambrosia > Ambrosia trifida. Next base: position 75,206,479 of record CM054128.1, on the reverse strand, counting down.
AACAGCAAGAAGAAGACTAGGCATGGATGCATGATCAGTAAGCTGGCTCTGCCACACACATTGACACTTGTCAACACCCGGTGATCCTAGGTGGACGTTTGCTGAGTTGGCAAAACGAGTGACCGTAACAGATGTGTTGAAGTACTCCCTTACTTGAGTTATAACCCCATCTTTGACCGTCCACGCGTGCACCCAGCTAACTTCACAGCTCTTGTGAAAATACCCTTCAGCCAAAACCACTGAACCGATGGACACGACAGAGATAGGCTTGAATTCGAATGAGTGGTCCTTGTTCGAGGTGGTACAACCCGTGAGCAAGCGCATAAGGCGGTTGCAAGATGGAGGACCATGAAACCACCATTCGATATTGGGAGCTAGGAGGTGGTGGACGGTTTTGGCATCTCGTGTAGCCAATGCTTTGTAGAGGTTAGAGACCATATTGATATTGTGGTTGCATTCATCTGTCACGGTTAAGTTTTGTTGTTGATCGGCCATCTTTTTAATTATGTTGTTAAGACTTATGATTTTCTCTTTTGTTAGAAATGTGAAGAGGCTAAAATGCATGACAAGTCTTATATAGAAGTAGGAGGAAGATATTTGAACAGTGGGGTTTGACCAACGACATTTTAATGATAAGTACGAACACTAGTCTAGTTTTGAGTGAAAAAGTTAAGTTTTAAGTTCAACTTAATATGTTTAGATTGATTACTTAATAACTTAATTTAATAGTAATAATAATAAATAATCGTTTCGTTTTTTTTGTCCGGCTAAACTCCCACAATCCGAGACCCCGCAATACCTAGGCAAATTTCTGCACAAAGCAAGACTCGAACTTTCAACCCCAGGGTAGGAAACAGGCAAAGCCTTAAAACCTCCCACTCCACCACTCCGTTGTGGCTTCATTGTCTCCGTTTATTTTAAATTGCATTCTTTTAAGAAATCTTAAACGTATAAAACTTATAATTAAAGGTGTGAATTTTGGTTTATTTAAAACGGATTCGGGTTAGTTTTAGTTTGAACCCAAGAACCCTAAATAGGATAGGGTTATCCAGTTGACCCTTTTAACCCATTTATATTTTATTTATTTTTTAAAAAATGTGTTTCGCGTTAAATATTAAATTTGTTGATTATTTCTTGCCGTATTTATAACTTAATAGATATATTGACATAAGAATTTAATATTTAAATAAAAGGATTGAGTTATTTTACACCGTATAACAAAAATAATAAGGTTGAGAAGAATACAAAAAACACAATAAATCACGTATGTCCTATTACTTGCTGTCACACTTGCAATGTATATATTTTTTTCTTTTTTAGTAAATATTTTATTTAGAATTAGTATATGCGAAAATATAGAAAATAAAATCGGCCGCTAATGGAGTCCTGATGGCGTTGAACGCACCAACCTAGAAACACAAGCTATTAGCACCTCTACTTATTCATCAGTTTTTTACTAACTAGTTTTAAAACTCTTATATAGTTTTAATAATGTATGAAATTCGACATAGAGTGGCCCAGTTATATATTAATACAGTGAAATCCAATTAAGCATTTAACAATCGCTATTCTATTATTATAAAAGTGGCGATAAAAGAAAAGCATAACAACCTCACAATTAAATTAAATTAAATACTCGTTGGCGTCTTGATGTTAAAGATAGTGATTAGATCAATCCACAAATATTCATGTAATTTTTAGATTTATATGTCTGAATTAATTTTTTTTTCAGGTTCAAGTCGAGTTCAAGTTAATAGTATATTAAAGTCTAGATCACATTCAACCCACCAACCTATAAACATATGTTTAGCACCCCTACCTATTTATCAGTTTTTTTTTAACTAGTTTTAGAAACTTATATAATAAGTTAATAGTATATGGAATTCAACATAAAGTGGCCCTGTTATATTATAAATACAGTGAAATCCAATTAAGCATTTAACAATGGCTATTCTAGCCATAAAAGAAAAATACAACACCCTCACATTAAATTAAATACTCGTTGGCTTCTTGATGTTATAGGTGACACCATTCACACTTAGAAATTAATTCTCGATTATTTTTTTTTTAAACTGAACTTCAGTAAAAACCGCACACCCGGTCTTCAAAAAAAGGACCGATGGCCAAAAACTAAAACATATACAAAGGATTCATCCTCCAATTGTTCCATACAATCTTTTTAAACCTTGATCTAGCTCTAATACACATAAAAGACAAGGACTTAACCTTAGTCACAATCTCGCCAACTCTAACTTCTTTTTGTCTAAAGATCTTCTCATTTCTTGCGTTCCATATAGCCCACATCTTAACCATAATAATTCCTTGTATTATCATTCTTTCTACGTTAGTTCTTCTCCTATTTGGTAATTTTAACAAGTCTTGAACATCAAAGGCGAAAATTGGGCCCATATTGCACCAAGACCCAATCGCCGACCAAACCCCAAACGATAAACCACACCCGGTAAACATATGCATAGACGTTTCGTCATCCACTTCACATAAAGCACAAGAAACTTCTTGGATGTTTATTCGCCTTCGCCGAAAGCAACCTGTGTCAAAATGCGATCCATTTCAAGGCGCCACACAAAGATTTTTATCTTTAGGGGAACCCACGTAATCCACCGCGTATAAAACTGCCTCCCGTGATGTAACAACCGGCAAAATAAGGTAATTCCGTACAAATTAATTAATATATGATTAACGTAATTAAATGCAATTATGTGTGATTTAATTATCAAGGCCTTAGGGGATAGCAATTTCCAAATAGTGCATAGGAATGCATACGTTTAATGGTAAAGCATGATTGGATCATGTGCGAATAAGCTATCCGGTATGGACGTTGGCAATTACCCGGTAATAATTAAATAAACGAAACGGATCCCGGACACCCAGGATATAAAATAAAGGGTATTTTCATAAGATATAATGAGTTTTGGAACTCCAAAACCATAAATGAAAACGTCTTGTACAAATCTCCCGGTAACGAATAAAATGCGCGTACCGCACCCGATACGCGTATAACTCATAATTTCACCCGGCAAAGGCCTAAATAACCTATCAACGCTTAAAATAGACTATATTTAAGGGTTATTAAAGGTATATTTAATGTCCGGATAACGCGTGATTAAAACCCGAAAAATACCCGAACGACACCCGAACGACGGGGGATTAAACATAACAAACAATGGGTATTTATTTGAAGTTGTGGACCCCACTTAAACCACATGGGGGCCGGCCTAAGAGGCCATAATTATGCACATGTGTGTGTGGTAATAATAATCTATGATCCTAACATAAAGCATGCTTTACATAAGGACAAAAGGTGTAAGAGAACATTAGTGCAAAAGTGATCACTTTCTTGTCCCCCCTTGGAAGATTTCGGCCCTATGGCCATGCAATCCAAGACAAAAATGCAATCTCATTATACCCTAGTACACACATGCATGTATAAAATATAGTGAAAGATTATGATGGATCACAATTATTTAACCAAGATTTGCAAGAAACCTCTCATACTCATACATACATACACGGCACTTATACACACACACATATCATCTTTTCAAAAATCTCCCAAGTACACATATAATCTTCCATAAGATCTCTTGAATCTTTAGCATCATTACATGTGATAAGGGTATAAAATAACATGTGTTAGGAGATTGAATAACAAAGCAAAACACTCTTTCTTCTTCCTTTCTTGAGCCGTGGGCATCCATACACACACACACATTGTTCTTCAAGTTTAACACTTCCAAATTACTCAAAACAATCCATCATCCAAACCCCTATTGTGTGTTTCAAGAGCTTGGAGCTAAACCACTTGGAAGAACACACTAAACCCCTCTCAAATCCAAGGTTTTTGTCTTCCCTAGCCTTGTGCTAGTAGTAAGCATTCTTAATCTTGTTTTTGATTGTTATTATTCATGTATGTGTTCCTAGTAGCAAGTTGTACATGAAGGGTTTAAAAATGGTTTTGAACATAATCTTTAATAGGTTTTCATGTGTAAAATGGAAGATTAAAGATATGAAAATAAACCATGGATTTGTTGATGATGATGTATTAGTCTTGAAAATATATAAAGTTTACATGTAAGGCTAAGTAGGATGATGTTTTGGTTAAGATTATGAAATGAACTTGAATATGTTAAAAGTAACTTTAATTCATCTTATTATGATCATCTAAGTTATAATATGTGGTAAAACATGTTAGAAGTTCATAAATGAAGAAGATGGAAAATCTAAGTTAGCTTACTTAGATGAATGATATTTTGATAAAATGGACAAATACATAAAACACACATATAATTAGTCTTCCATATGAAATACAAGACTAACATAAGTGTTTTGATACAAAAATAACTTACCAATAAAAAGTTGAATCTTCAAAGTCTACTATTTTGAGTGAAAAATGCTAACTTTGGAAGTTAGAGTGGAAAAATGCAACTTTTGTAAGTTAAGGGACTAAAGTTGTAACTTTGAAAGTTAGAGGACTAAAATGGACATTTTAGAAACTATTAGTCCAAAAATACAAGTATGGAAAGTTTGGTGTCAAAAATGCAAGTAATAAAGTCTAAGGATGATTTTTGTAAATACTAGTAGAAATACTTGGGTATTTTGTATAAAAGTGTATTTTTGAAAGTTATAAAAATATAAAAGGGTTTTAACATAAGGATTTTTATAAAATAGAGATTTTATAAAAATATTAAACAAACTTGGAAAACTTATACAAAAATGAATACTTTTATATAAATGGGAATATAAAAGTGTTGGAAACATTTTTGTAGTTAAGTTAACAAGTTGGGTTAAAAATACATAAGTATTTTAAACCATCCAAGTAACATGTGAAAATAGGAAGAAATATGGATAATATTTCTATAAAATACATGTTGGGGAAAAACTTGGAAAAATTAACTAAACGAGTTAAGATATCGAACTAAAACGCGTTAACGAACCATACCCGGACAAATCATGGGAAAAATGCCATTGCGGCAAGATAAGAAAAATATATATATTTTAAGAAGTAAAATATATATGTACATTGGGTGAAAACTAATAAACACTTTCCTAAGTGTTAAGAGAATTATTCGTGGGAGAAACACATGACATAAACAAATAAGACGTTAAAACAAACGTATATACTTAACAAGAAAAATTACACATTTATATATATGTACGCTCGTCTCGGCAAAATTCTAGTATATCTACTTAATGGGAAAGTAGATATGTGGGAAGGAAAGCCGCGACGAGAAGACAAAGATATATATATGTGTATGTCGTACCAACGAGATCCTAGTATATTTATTTGAATGGGAAAATAAATATACGGTATGGTGAGTTGAATCGGACGTTAAGAATATACAATCGAACGACAAGATCTTAGCATGTTTGTTTAAATGGGAAAACAAATGTGTGGCAAAGTGAGTCCGGTCGAGCATTGAAGTATATATTATATCGAGCGATGCGATCTTAAGTATAATTATTTAAATGGGAAAATAATTATATGTTAAGTGAAGTCGAGTCGATGATAATAAGATACAAGTTATGGAAATATTAACAAGAGTAATATATAACTTGTAACACAAAGGGTAATGTAACGCCAACAAAACCTAGGATACGCGCTTAATTAAACGGGATTTGGAACAACTTGTGGTCGGGAGTTGGGTGTACAACTTGCCAAGGCACATGCACTATAGGAATAGTGACTTATACGTCTAGGACGTTTGTAGGTGCGAGACCACCCACTTGCTATCTACCTTTTGAGCCAGACGCAGTTTCAGGTGAGTTTCATGGCCCCATTTTAAACTACTTTTACGTTTTCGGGGGAAAGATATGTTAGGGAAATGTTTGACGGGTTTATTACTTGAGGTGTGACCGCCACTCGGGGTTGAGTCCTCGCCTCTATAATCATTTATTCGGAGATTGAAACCGGAGGAATATTCGGATAGTACTATTGGTGCCTGACAAGGCCCACCCCTAATCGATAGCGTCGATTGTGCATTAGGTTATGCCTGGGGTGCAAATATTCTGAACTTAAGTCGTGGGAAACCGAGTAACGACTTGGAGCGGGGCACAATTATTATATGTCTTGGTTTGATTATAGTCTCAAGTAGATTTATAGGAATTTGCAACTCCTATATATTGTCATAACATGGTATTCCCAAGTATTCAAGTTTTAGAAACTGAAAACCTGTGAACTCACCAATATATTTATATTGACGAAACTTTTAAAACATATCTTTCAGGTAACTAGATGATGAAGGATCAGGCAAGCTGGGTCGGAGAATCTCCCAATGCGACGTCGAACTTTTGCGGGGTTTCACTTTTATTTCCCAAGGCATTTGTGATATATATGAGAAACCTCTATGTTTATCTCAAAAACAATTAACTTTTGTGTAATGTTTGAAACAGATTTGACGTCATAATAAATGACCCATTTTCTTAAATTACTTATGTTTAGCAATAACCTTGACTTTATGCTTTTGAACCGTCGCGCCACGTGTTTCCGCCGTTGACGTGGTGTGACAGAACGTGGTATCAGAGCCAAGGTTATAGCGAACTAGAGTATTTTCTTTAAAAACTAGACTATAACCGGATTTGGTTCAAATAATAAAGTTTTCAAAAAGAAAATATATAAAGGAGTTAAATAAAAGTAATTTTCAAGGAGCATTGGGCATGAGGAGATTCCGACCAAGCCAGCCATGGGTATTGTTATGCTTTAACGCAAAATTAGAAGTTAGGAAGGTTACTATAGAGTACGCCATAACTGTCTAATTTAAATAATTCATATATATTAGTACGGTTCTTTTGCCAGGAATGTCGAACGCAGGAAGTATCGCGCCGAGCTACGACAGTAGCTTGCAGATCATCCCAGCACCACCACCAGAGCCAGCAGAGTTGGTAGTGCTCTCCTCGGGAGATGAGGACGTAGAGATGGGCGTCGCCGCCGACGGAGCAGGCGACGATAGCTCAGATGAGACAGACCCCAGCGAGGACCCCCACTGGGCACCGGCCGTGATTGACGCGCCACTGCCCATTGTACCGGCCGCACCTTTGGCCGTACACCCCGTTCGAGCCATCAGGGACTTCCCTGACGGCTGTGCCGGTCCTTCGCGACCTAACCCAGCCCAGTCGGATGCGGCAGAGTCTCCATTTCGCCGACAGGCTCACGCCGAGCACGAGCCGGCACCGGTACCCCACATTCACGTACCTGCAGGCATGAGACTCCTGCCTATCGCCCGTGGGAGGAACGGGTGGATATCCGACGACTCCGACGACGAGTCTGTAGGTTCGGTAGGGCACATGTTGGTGCCCGAGATTCCGGCTGATCAGGAGGAGCCAGTGGCTCCAATGCTAGAGGACGCCCCAGCCGACCCCATAGCCCCACCAGCACTCGAGCCTATACCTCAGGAGGAGCCAGCCCCAGCAGCACTTGTACATGAGGGTAGTCCCGCCCGTAGCTCTGAGCTACATAGGGCAGGCATGGAGGCCTTCGCCACTGCGAGCCCTCCCACACCCCCTGTAGTGGTGTCCACTCCAGAGTGGGCCACTGTCTCGGAGCCGTTAGTAGCCCCACTAGCCGAGCCTATGCCACCACCTCCAGTAGCCATGACCTTACCCATCCCCACCATTCCCAGCATGACACCTGCACCATACCCTCTAGGTGCAGGGGACCCTTATATGATGCCACCCCACTTTTCCATCAGGCCACCAGGTTTCACCCCACTACTGCCACATATCCCGATACCAGCCCCCTTCGGGCCATTCCCATCCACACACCCAGATATACCCGGACCATCCCAGCCACCCAGGACGACACCCTTGTCTGGACCAGCATGGTCCACTGCCATCACTCTAGAGCGGGATTTTCAGACTCTCGCTGATACGGTGCAGCGCACCGTAACACAGGTGGAGCATCAGACACGTCTGATGTGGACGAGGATGATAGATGCGCGGGATGCTTTGGCGCATTACGCGGAGGAGTTGCTGAGCCTGGACACTCAGTGTGGTATCACAGGGGATGCGCACTTTGCGCATCGACATTTCTTGTACGAGCGTATCATGAAGATCAGTATGACGATCAGTACGCACGCGCCGCAGTACCAGTATCCACCGCCACCGCCACAGTAGGATGTATCGGGGATGCACAGAAGACCCACCAGCTTGTGTACATATTAGCAACAGTATGGTAGTACAGCACGGGTTATGACACTCGTCTGCATTTTGCCTAGCCGTACGGGTATTACGGCGTATGATATGATGTTTTATTATTTCAAAAGCAATGTATTGTATGAGAAATGTATTATCCATTTTGTATTATGAACAAGCATTGTACTGGTATTATTGAAATTAATGAAAAATCTTATTATTATGGTGAAATATGTTGTTGTCTATGATTATTATTGCTTACTCCATATGTTGTGGTTTGTATATTTGTGTGGCGATGTTGTGTTGATTACTATTTATTTTTGTATGATGTGTTGGTATGTTGTGTGATGACATGGTGTTGATTATTGTGTTCATACTTTGGTTTGTTATTTATGCTTTGTATTGTATAAATGTTTGCCAAATTAACCTTTGATAATTATTATTGAAGAGAAATGGCACCTGCCACTAGAAGCAATAGCGGAGCAGACGGACTGCCCACAACACCGGCCGAGCTCGAAACCATGATATCTGAACGCATAGCTCGCGCCATCGCTGAACACGAAGCCGCACGCTCTGAACACTCCCATGACAGGACAGGGAGCGAGCGACGAGAGACCTCCCCCAGTGGTAAGAGGTTTAAAAATAAATGAAAAAGTGATGGGAGGATATTTCACAAACTCCTATCCCATAATAACATACTACGTTACTATTACAGGGACAGCCTCGGGAGAGCGCGGCTGCACCTTCAAGGCTTTCTTGGACTGCAAGCCAATAAACTTCAGCGGCACTGAAGGTTCCATAGGCCTGGTCAAATGGTTTGAAAAGACCGAGGCAGTTATCCGCATCAGCGGGTGTACCCCTCGACAGTCTGTCATGTACTCCACCAATCTGTTCCTAGATCAGGCCCTAACTTGGTGGAACGGCCAAGTACAGTCTCTAGGAGATGATGTTGCATACTCTCTATCATGGGCGGCACTGAAGGAACTTATGACTGCCGAACACCGCCCGGCAAGCGAAGTCCAGAAATTGGAAGCCGAGTTCTGGAACCTCACCATGGTAGGAGCAGACGTTACTGGGTATACGTCTAGATTTCATGATCTCGCTCGACTGGTACCTCGTCTGGTTACACCGGAAAAGAACAAGGTGGAACGTTACTTATTCGGGTTAGCACCACAGATCCGCAGCATGGTCACCTCTTCCAAGCCCACGACCATGCGCGAGGCGATTGATCTGGCACTAAGCCTCACTGAGGATGCTATCCGCATGGGTACCCTAATCCGCCAAGTTTCAGGATTAAAAATTTCTGAGGCAAGCAGTGTTGAGGCCAAGAATCAGGGATCAAGTTCAGCTGTTGTGACTAATGATCAGGGTAACAAACCGAGGTTTGGGAAAAGAAAGAGGGATGAGGGAAAAAGGGATCGAGCGTCGGGTAGCTCGAACAAGAAGGGAAAGGGATATGTCGCCACGGGACGTGGTAACGGTAACAAGCAGGGAAACCAGGGGAGAAACAACGGGTTAACTTGTGGGAAGTGCCACCGCACCGGGCACAAGACTGAAGAGTGCCGATCTGGAGCACCGAAAAATGGAGGGGCTAGACCATGCTTTGCATGCGGGTCATTGGATCATTGGAAGAAAGATTGCCCCAAGATCAACAACCAGGCCCGCGGCCGAGCATTTGTGATTGGAGCCGGTGACGCACGGCAAGACCCCAATGTGGTCACTGGTACGTTTCCTCTAAATGGTCATTATGCCTCTGTATTATTTGATACCGGTGCTGACTTTAGCTTCGTATCAATTGAGTTTAAAAGACTACTTGGTTTAAAAACTAGTAAACTAGATACACCCTACTCTATAGAACTGGCTAATGGTAAAACTATTGAAACGAGAGAGGTAGCAAAAGATTGTAAGTTAGAACTCTGTGGGCACGAGTTTGGGATTGATCTATTACCGGTTGTATTGGGAAGTTTTGACATCGTTGTCGGCATGGATTGGTTGTCCGCACACCGTGCCATTGTGGTTTGCAACGATAAAGTTATTCAAGTTCCCCTCGCAAGCGGTGAAACTCTCTCAATTCAAGGGGAAAGACACGGGACGCCACTAAGGATTATTTCGAGCATGAAGGCTCGTAAGTGTCTGAGAAAAGGGCTTGTCGCATTCTTGGCACACGTAGTGGACAAGAAGGCCGACGAGCGAAAGTTGGAAGACATTCCAGTCGCCAGAGATTTTCCGGATGTATTTCCAGAAGATTTGCCGGGGTTGCCGCCACCTCGACAAGTCGAGTTCCGCATCGACCTCGTTCCCGGAGCAGCTCCTGTGGCACGATCGCCATACCGCCTAGCTCCATCAGAGATGCAGGAACTGTCCAGCCAGCTACAAGAATTATTGGACAAAGGTTTTATAAGACCGAGTTTCTCACCTTGGGGAGCTCCCGTCTTATTTGTGAAGAAGAAGGATGGCACATTTCGCATGTGCATCGACTATCGAGAGCTGAACAAGCTAACCATCAAGAATCGCTATCCTCTCCCCAGGATCGACGATTTATTTGATCAGCTCCAAGGTTCCAGCTATTACTCCAAGATCGATTTGAGGTCAGGCTATCATCAGTTGCGTATACAAGAAGAAGATGTACCAAAGACGGCCTTCCGAACCCGTTATGGGCACTATGAATTCTTGGTGATGCCGTTCGGCTTGACCAACGCACCAGCGGTTTTCATGGACCTAATGAACCGCGTGTGTAAGCCATACCTGGATAAATTCGTCATCGTCTTCATTGACGATATTTTGATCTATTCACGCACGAAAGAAGACCACGAGAATCACCTTCGGTTAATTCTTGAAGTATTACGCAAAGAGAAGCTCTACGCAAAATTCTCGAAATGTGACTTTTGGATTCGGGAAGTTCACTTTTTAGGCCACGTGGTAAACGAGAAGGGCATACACGTTGATCCCGCCAAGATCGAGGCAATTAAAAATTGGGAAGCCCCTCGAACCCCTACCGAAGTACGACAATTTCTAGGCCTTGCGGGTTATTACAGAAGGTTCATCGAGAACTTTTCGAAGATAGCACAAGCTTTAACCATGCTAACCCAAAAGGATAAGAAATTTGAGTGGACGGAAAAGCAAGAGGCAGCATTCCAATTGTTAAAAGACAAGTTATGTGGCGCTCCGATACTATCACTCCCTGATGGTACGGAAGATTTTGTGGTTTACTGCGATGCCTCGCATCAAGGTTTGGGTTGTGTATTGATGCAGCGAGAAAAAGTAATAGCATATGCTTCCAGGCAACTGAAAATCCATGAGAAGAACTACACTACACACGATTTGGAATTAGGTGCAGTGGTGTTCGCTCTCAAGATATGGAGGCACTATTTGTACGGAACCAAGTGCACGATTTTCACTGATCACAAGAGTTTGCAACACATCTTTGATCAGAAGGATTTGAATATGCGACAACGGCGATGGGTTGAATTATTAAACGATTACGATTGTGAGATAAAGTACCATCCCGGTAAGGCGAATGTCGTAGCCGACGCCTTGAGTCGCAAGGAACGGGTTAAACCATTGCGTGTTCGAGCTTTGGGTTTGACTATCCACACGAATATGACTGAACGAATTCGTGAAGCTCAAGTTAACGCCCTCAAACCCGAGAATGTCAAAGGTGAAAGGTTACGAAAGATGGTTGATTCACTGGAACCAAAAGCGGACCAGACACTGTATTTCATGAATAGAATTTGGGTTCCAGTATATGGTGGATTGCGTGAGCTAGTATTGGCCGAAGCTCACAGTTCTAGATATTCGGTTCACCCTGGTGCAGACAAGATGTTCCACGATTTGAAGGAACTTTATTGGTGGCCAAATTTCAAAAGGGATATAGCAGCCTATGTTGCGTGATGTTTGACTTGCGCAAAGGTCAAGGCTGAGCACCAGAGACCTTCCGGTTTGCTCCAGCAACCGGAAATACCGGAATGGAAATGGGAACGAATCACCATGGATTTCATTACCAAGTTACCTAAGACAACAAGCGGTCATGACACGATCTGGGTAATCGTTGATCGATTGACAAAATCTGCACACTTCCTTCCGATTCGCGAAACGGACAAGTTGGAGAAACTGACCCGTTTGTACATTAAGGAAGTGGTATCTAAGCACGGTGTACCTGTTTCTATCATCTCCGATGATCAGTACTTTAGATTGGTCAAAATCTGAAGTATAGGGAACCATGCTGGATCCCTGAGATGTTCTTGAGTGTTGGGTGTTCTCTACTTCAGTGACTCTCAGGTGGGATTCACTTCTGTCTTCTGTTTGTACCACATTAGGTAATTTAAAAGTAGGTAAGTGATGTTTAGTAATTACCTTTGTGTGCAGTTTGTCAGTTACAGTCTTTTGGATTTGGTAAGCAAATGTTGAAGTATCCCTGAACTGTGTTATCAGAGGCTTTTCTTCAATATCAAAGTCTCCGTGTACAACTGTGTTTCCTTCTAGCAACACCATCTTGAAATCAGTCTTTGTATTGTCCTCTGGCTTTCTTTTGGTAGCAGGTCTTTGTTTAACACCAGAAGTTCTAACTACTGAAGTTGATACTTCAGAAGTTTTGTACTTCTCTGAATTTGCAGCCTTGTCAGCCTTGTATCTTTTGTATGTGTCCAGTAGTTTGTCTTCTCTCCATTTTGACACTGAGGCTTTGAACCATAGTCATTGGCTACCAATTCTTCAATTATCTCTGCTCTCTTAGCTTTTCTATCCTTCTCTGTTGCAGTCTTGTCAGCAACAAGTTGAGCTCTTCTTGTTAGCTCATCCATTGAGAGCCCTTTGAGTGAATAGGCTTTTGTCTTGCTGTTCTTTGTAATAAAAGACACCAGTTGTTGTCTTTTGTCTTCTTCAGCAACTCTTTCTGTTTCAGCTTGTCTATTCAACTCTGCTTTATAAGCTTGAAGCTTTTCATTTAAGCTCAAGTCTTCACTTGCTTCCAAGTTGTTCCAGATCTCATCTTCCTTAGCCTTTCTTTGGGCTGCAAGTAAGCTCTTCTCTAATAGTTCTTTGGACACTGAAATTGGAGAAGGGCTCAGTACAGTCATTTGAGTTGTTGTAGGCCTTGGAATAGGAGTTGGTTGTTGTTCAGTTGGTTTGGAAGGCTCTTCAGTTGTTTGTAAGATGGAAGTGTTAACTACTAAAGTGTTGATAGAAGTATGAACTACTGAAGGATTGTCTTCAGTACTTTCAGAGTCTTCAGCAGTTTCTTCATTATGGCCTTGGGAAGTTTCAACATCAACTTCAGTTCTAGAAACAAGCCTTTCTTGATCTACTTTTTGTTTCTTGGCTTTTTCTAGCAGTTGTTGTTGTTGTAGAGCCACTCTTGCCTTTATCCTGGCTTCCAGTGACTCCCTTGGTTCCTTAATCTTCTCCCCCTTTTTAGCTTCATCCACTTCTGGAAGCTTGCCAGGTTGAGAAGTTCTACCAGAGAGTTCAGCAAGCTGTCTTGAGTTGTTGTCAATTTTGTTGGACAACTCACCAACTTTTTTGTTTATCACCTCAAATTGAGTTGTGGTTTTCAACTCCCAAGTAGTTGTGAAAGATTTGAGGTGATTGGCTATTAGTATGTTCATCATCTGGTATAGGGCACCATCTGGGTTGCATAGGAGGTTCAGATCTATGCTTGAAGACCCAGAGAATTGGGTAGGCATTTTTAGTGAGGGGTATGTTTTTTGGTGATCTTCAGGATGTACTGAAGATGCCACTTTAGGGGAATCGGGGATCAAGTGGACTTAAACCTGATCCGATGTGACCAGCTCTTTGAGGTTAGAGACACCAAGTGCAGGACCTTCACTTGCAGCCATCAATTCATGTTTGGTGGAGTGTGAATCATCATCCAATTTAATGGAATCATCTGAATCCCTAATGATATCCTCAATGAGAACATTATCAGTTGTATCATGAGCTGGTCCCAACCCAGTTGTCTCATGTACCTCTTGTTCTTGGTTTAGAGGATTTCCTACCTCAGGCATAAAGCCTTCATTAGTAGTTGCCACAAGTGAGGTCTTAGCTATGTTACTTCTGTCCTCAGATCCACCACTGGGTGGTAAATGAGTAGTAGGAGCCTCAAATGTACCTAAGGTCTCTAAGTTTGGGCTTAGAAACCCTGGTTCATCCTCATCTCTTGGGTTAAGGCTATGGATATCCACATTCATGTCAAGGTTTGATGGTATGTCCCCTGTTTGATGTGGTTGTTGGGGACTAACATGCTCTACTGGGATGGTCTCTTTTAGCCCAGAGAGAAGTTTGGCTATTTCAATGGTTGATGGTTCTGGTTCAGTAGTTTGGGGTAGTGTTTCAGCAGTTTCAAAAGAAGGGTGAGTAGTTATGGTTTTCTTGAATTTCTTTCTTTTGAAAAGAATGGTAATTGGGGCTCTTGTGGGGGTTTGAGATGGATGAGACTGAGAGGATGTCTCAGTCACATCTTTATCAAGTGCAGATTGCACATTGGCAGGTTCAGGCATCTCAACTTCCTGAACTGCCTTTCTTTTAAGGCTGGTGGGTTTTGGTTTTTGTTGTTTTGTTTTCTTGGCCTTTTTGGGTGAGGGTTTGGAAGATGAGGGTTCTATGGGGACTGTTTCTGGTTCCCCTTGGTCATCTTCTGGCCAGGCAGCTGATTTGTTATGCCTTAAGTATGCTTGTGAGGTTAAAGGGTTTAAAACAGTTGTTTTACCCACAAGCAGCCCATCTCCAAGTTCTTTGATTATGCAATGCATGATGAATCTTGGATACAACAAAAACTTCTTTTTAGAATTTAGGTGATGTAACACCAACTCATTAAAGAAAAGTGCTGATGCCCTGAATTTTGTTTCATTCACAATGGAATGAAAAATTGGTTGAAAAGTAGAGGACATCTGATCATAAGATCCATTTTTTGGACTCAGGCACATGATTATGTAATGAAACAAAAGTTTCTATTTAGGTTCAAAATATTTCTAAAAAATAGTAGCATGTGAGAGAGTACCTTGGTAACCACACTCTGTCATGGTCAAATGAATTTCAGAGTTTGGAAATTGATCTGGGGCATCCACATCATCTAGACCCAGTCTAATTCCCAAGGTTGCTGGTGTGATTGCCATTGTTTTCCCTTGGATGGTTGATTTGAGGGAAATCACTTGATCATTCACGGTCACCGTCTTTGCATTTGCCCAGAACTCATTGAGAGTTTCAGTATGGATTGGAGGATCAACGGTGAAGGCAGTGAAGTATTGGGATTTGACGACTAAATCAATGATTTCGTCGTATTGGGACCAGGCTTCATGTTTCTCAAAGTAGCCTCTTTGATTGTGTCCCTGTTTCAGTGTAAGAGCCATGTGGTTTGTGTGTGGGTGGATCGAACAGTGTTTTTGTTTGCAGGTTAAGGGTTTGAGAGTGTTTTTGAGAGATAAGGAGGGAATTTTGCTTTTTGAAAGGATAAGTGTTGGAAAAGGTGTTTATCAGAAGTTTATAACCGCCTTAGGTCAAACTTCTGAAGTGGGAAATGTCTGATTTACCCTTAATGACAAAACTGCTGATGAAGAACACTTTTCATCAGTAGTTCCCATTTTCTCTTCAGTAGTTTGTTAACAACTGATGAGAATGTTTATAAACACTTTATTCATAACTTCTGAAGTTTATTTTATCAGAAGTTAATCATTTTTCAGAAAATATTCCCATACTGATGTTTTATACATCAGTAGTTTTTCTCTTTTTGTTTTTCAGAAGTTTTAGATCAAAACAGATGTAAGTGAAAAATAAAATATGTGAAGAAAAGTAAAAGAAACACTTACCCAAGCTTGGATACTAACTTCTGAAATGTTGATATGACAAGGGGTTTAGTGAATATGTCAGTTATTTGATTAGCTGTTGTCACATGCTTAACTTCAATCTTGCCTTTTTCATAGCAATCCCTTATGAAATGATACCTGATTTCAATATGTTTAGTCTTTGAGAACTGAACAGGATTTTGAATGATGCTAATGGCATATTTACTGTCGACAAGCAATGGTGTCTTGCTCTCTTTGATTCCATAATCAAAAAGTTGATATTGGAGATTGTATCTGTGATGTACAACTTGCAGCTGCGATGTATTCAGCTTCAGTAGTTGAAGTTGCAACAAATGTTTTCTTCTTTGATTGCCAAGACACTAGACAGTTTCCCAAGAATTGATAACCACCAGATGTTGATTTTCTTGACATTTTGCACCCTGCATAGTCACTATCTGAAAAAGCTGATAACTTGGTATTGCTAGAAGCAGGATACCAAATTCCAAGTGTAGGAGTTCCTTTCAGATATCTGAATATTCTTTTGACTGCAATTAGGTGTGGTTCCCTAGGAGCAAATTGATATCTAGCACAGATACATGTTGAAAACATAATAAATGGTCTAGAAGCAGTTAGATATAAAAGAGAACCTATCATACATCTATACATGGTTTGATCAACCTGTTTTACTTGATCATCTGGTTCAACTTGTGTGGTTGGTGTCATGGGAGTGGAACATGATTATAGTCTTGTAATGAAAATTTGTTCAATAATTCTTTAACATATTTAGATTGATGTATAAAAGTTCCATTTGTTTGTTGTTTAATCTGCAGTCCTAAAAAGTACTTCAGTTCTCCCATTGTACTCATCTCAAATTTTGATTGCATGAGTTTCTTAAATTTATCACACACTTTTGTGTTTGTTGAACCAAATATGATATCAACATAAATTTGAACAAGTAAGACATGATTTCCAACATGTTTAATGAAAAGAGTTTTGTCAATGGAGCCTCTTATAAAGTTATTTTTGAGCAAAAATTTGGAAAGTGTTTCATACCAGGCTCTTGGAGCCTGCTTTAGCCCATAAAGAGCTTTTTCAAGCTTGTACACCCACTCAGGATGTGAAGGATCCTCAAACCCAGGTGGCTAACAAACATACACTTCCTCTTTGATCTTTCCATACAAAAATGCACTTTTAACATCCATTTGAAAAACTTTAATTTTGTTGGAAATAGCATAAGCCAGAAATAACCTGATGGCTTCAAGTCTTGCAACTGGAGCAAAGGTTTCATCATAATCAATTCCTTCTTCTTGAGAATAACCTTGTACCACCAGTCTTGCCTTGTTCTTAATAATCATACCAGCCTCATCTTGGTTGTTCCTGAAAACCCATCTTGTGCCAATTGGTAGCTTGTTTGGTGGTAAGGGACAGATTTCCCAAACCTGTTGCTTCTTGAATTGGAGCAACTCATCTTGACTTCTTAAGTTCCAACTGAGAAATGAATGCTGAGAAGAAGCAAAAGTTGGAAAGCTGGTTTCTTGTGAGAACCCCTGTTGCAATATAACCCATGATTTGATCCAATGTATGATCTTTGTGTTCAATCAGTTGTTGTAAACCACTGACAGGTGAAGGTGGCTCTTGTACTTCATCAAACAAACCACCGAGGTTTATAATGTCTGGTTCAGCTGTTTGAACATCTTCAGTAGTTGTAGGAGCTGAAATAGATGTTTGAGTTTGTACATC
The DNA here is from genome assembly GCA_028751855.1 of Ambrosia trifida. NCBI lineage: Eukaryota > Viridiplantae > Streptophyta > Magnoliopsida > Asterales > Asteraceae > Ambrosia > Ambrosia trifida. The sequence goes on along the minus strand of CM054128.1, from coordinate 75,188,816 downwards.
AGCAGTCGTTGAATCAGAAGTTTGTGAAACTTCTAATGGTTTGAAAGTTGACTTAATGACTGTATTAGGAGTCCATGGTGCTGGATCCTCATCATCAAACCTCTGATCACCATAATAAGTAGGTTTAGATGAAGTGACAGTCTTTTCAGGTCCGAAATGAAAGCTGGCAAGGTCAAAGAGTTCAGTAGGATGTGCTAGAATAAGAGTGTGTTTTGACTCATTGAACTTGACATTTAGTGTTTCTTCTACTATCTTGGTTCTTAAGTTAAAAACCTTGTAGGCTTATCTAGTGGAAGAGTAACCAAGAAAATAACCAGAATCAACTTTAGCTGCAAACATTGAAATAGAGTCTTTAATGTTTAGAATGAAACATTGACATCCAAAAGCGCCCTGAATAAAGGAGATAACGGTCTTCATGCCATGAAGAACTTCATAGGCAGTTTTGGAGTGTCTCTTGTTGACAAGGACTCTATTTTGAACATAACATGCAGTGTTGACTGCTTCAGCCCAGAAATACAATGGTAGGCCTGAATCAGCTAACATGGTTCTTGCTGCTTCAATTAATGTCATGTTCTTCCTTTCTACCACACCATTTTGTTCAGGAGTTCTGGAAACACTGAATTGTCTAATAATCCCTTTAGACAAACAGAATTCATCCAGAGTTTTGTTCCTGAACTCTATTCCATTATCACTTCTAATGGTTTTGACAGATAGAGAGTATTGTATCTCTACTTTTAGAATGAAGAACTTGATGATTTCAGCTGCCTCATCCTTGGAAAATAAGAAGAATACCCAAGTGAATCTTGAATAGTCATCAATGATGACTAAGCAGTACTTCTTCTTACCAAGGCTCAAGATTTTTACTGGCCCAAATAAGTCCATATGGAGTAGTTGAAGACATGCAGTTGTTTTTTATTCTTCAATAGACTTATAGGAGGACTTATGCTGCTTTCCCTTTAAACAGGATACACAATGTTCTTGACACTGGTATACTTTCAAGGGTAGACCTCTGACCAAGCCCATTTTTGTGACTTTATTTATGGTTTTAAAGTTCACATGGCCAAGTAATCTGTGCCAGAGATCAGTCTATGAAGTTGATGCCTTTGAGAAGAAACAGGCAGTGTTGTTCAGTACTTTGTCCTTTTCAATGTCCACTGCATAGACATTGCCACATCTTTTGGCTATCAACAAAGTATGATCTCCAATGATCTTCTCTATTTACTTCTGGCCTTCTGGTGATATGATCTTGCATGTTGTCTGTTGCTACAACAAGGAAAATGACCGGGATTAGGTTAAGAGATGTTTAGGTTTAAGAGCTAAGGGTATGTTAGGTTAAAGTTATGATTTAGGGGATCCTCTAGCTCCTGGAAGGACCTGCACAAGGTAGCAGACACCATTAGCCTTAACGCTGGACGGGGCCTCCCGCGTTTGGACTCCGGCGTGAGAATAAGTATATATTCGATTGGAGTATATGAATAAAGTAGAGAGTGTAAGAGTAAATAGAAGAAGTGAGAAGTGTGTGTGGAATGACAACCTAAGGGTCTCCTTATATAGGCAGCGGAATTCTACCCGGGAGCTCCCTTATGGTAGCATCCTTACTATACCTGGTTAGGATTGACTCTCTTTTGTTCCTTGCAGTGAGACTTTGCCCATTTAGTACATTTTCAGCTTTTACTACTTCCTAGGCATGGCTTGGAGCTGTGTGATGTTTTGTCCCATGCTCATAGTAATAAGCCAAAGTACCTTTTTACATTTCCAATGTTTTTACTGTTTGCTTTCTGCTGCATAGCTACCGTATGGCAGCCGAGCTACCGTATATTAGGTGTTCAGCTCCAATAAGTCAGGCAAACCTTTATACTTCATTTTTGCTTTCTTTTTTGATAAGGGACTAACTGTGGTCATTTTAGGACCCACATCATCAGCCCCCCAGTCATAAGCATTTGTAAAGAAGTTATAAGTGCTTGTGACTTGTAAATTATCTCCTGCCTCGATGGCAATGTTAGGCAACCTTACCTTGGTACCGAGGAGTTATCAGATTCCAAGCTCCCTCATGGGAGCCTTGTATTTGTGTAGTGTCTTCGCCAATTTTTTATGTGGATTTCTGTCCCTTCATTCCTCATTAAGACCCTATTTTTAATTAATATTAATGGCCATCATTGCTTTCTTGGGGGCAGACTTACGTCCCATCAGCTACTGCGTGTGGCTGCTAATTTGACGGGCGCCCTAGGCAGATGTCATCCTACTGGACAACTAGGCGGTTTACTTCCTTGGTAACCGTTTTTTATCATTAAATTCAAATTTTGAATTTATAAAAGGAGATAACTCCTCTCAATTTCTCATTCCATTCCCTTTTCGTAAAACTTCTCTCTTTCACCCACGATCACCTCTTCGCCGGCGTCTTTCTTTTCTTCTATAAAACCTGGTAAGTAACTTCCTTTTCCTTCACACTTGCTTTTCATTATGTCTAAAAACGATCTTGCTTCTCAGTTTACTCGGTTATCTAAATCCGATGCCGAACAGTTTTGTTCGGAGGTCAATATCCCTGTGTCTTTTGAACCCTCCGTTCCAAAGGGGAAGACTCCAGTAACCACTGTTTCCCCTGGCAAGATAGCCGTTTACACTCGTCAGTTCGACCAGGGTAACCTTCGGTACCCATTTTCTAAGTTTTTTCTGAATGTTCTCGAGTATCATCAACTTGGTCTTGATCAGTTGTGTCCCTCTGGTGTAGCCCGAATCATCCACTTTGAAATCGTGTGTCGTTGTCTCGGTTATGATCCTTCTCTGGCCATGTACCGTCGATTCTTTAGGTTGGCTAAAAATGGGAACTGAATTACCATTGAAAAAACTCAGTGTGAACCAGCCCTGATTTCGAGTGTTAATGGTCTTGTGTCTACCTGGAAAGATAAGTTTTTCTTTTTGAACTCTGATTTTCTGCCCTTTAAGGCTCCAAGGAGGTCTTCTGATGCTCCTCTGAATGAGAAAGAGCCTGACCCTGACACTCTTGATCAGAAGCTATTGGAAAAGCTTCGTATTTTTCCTACCCGTCTCCGCACCTTTCCTGAAGATTTTCTAGTCATGATAGGTCTGAGTGTTAATTGGTATGATCCTGAAACTGAACCTGTGATTTATCATGGTAGGGAGGGTATGTTTCGTTAAGGCTTACTTTCTCTCCCCAACTTTTGCTTACTTGTTCCTTTTTCTGATCTCTTTTTCTTTTTTGCAGAAATGAGTACCCTTGATTTCCTTTCTCTGGACGACATTGCTGATGTTAAGTTCAAGGTTCGTGCCTCGGGGGAGGGTAAGAATGTGGTTGTGAGGACTGAGCATGTCCGTTTCCAAGTGGAGTATACAAGCGTTATTTCGTCATCTTCAACTGTTGCGGAGCCTTCGAGGAAGAAGTCTGTTACTGTTCGTCGCTCCAGCAAGAGACTTCAGGGAGTTTCTTCTAGCTCAGGGAATATACCTGCTATCCCCTTGGTCATTGAAGAGGAGGATGAAGATTCTTCCTTGATAGCTTCCTGTATGGGATGTGTACCTGCCTCAGGGAAGGGCAAGTTGACATTATCTTCCCCTAAGAAAGATGATGCTTTGTTCAAAAAGCCTAAGGATGTGGTGGTCAATAATGGTGATCAGAAGTTATTTTTGTCGAAAGCTGAGGGTGGTGAGAGTTCAAAGCCGATTGCTGACGTTGGTGTTGATTCCCCTGTTCAGCAGGGTCATGGTAAAGGAGTATTTGTGCCTAATTGGGGTATTAAGAGTACTGATGTGTTGAAGAAGGCTTCCGTCTGTCAGGATTTGATTGACCATTGCATCCCTGATGCAGAGAGGGCCACGCACAGGGAGTGGGTGGACAAGGATTTGATGAAAAAGATGTATTATCATTTTGGTCAATTTTTGTCTTTGTTCCCAGACGAGATGGCTAGGTGGGGTGGTTTGTTACTTCGGATTGAGCAAGTTGAAGGTTCTTATGAGAAGCATGAGGTTGAGTTGGTGAAGGTGAAAGAGGAACTAGCTAAGTATGCTGCCCGGGGGAAGGATCTGGTGCATGAGTTAGCCGTATCCAGGACCCAGCTTGGTTTGGAGAAGGAGAAATTTGACAAGATGTTCAAAGGGTTAAATGATGAGAAAGCGAAGGTTGCTAAGGAAAGGGAGGGTCTGGCTCGGGCTAGGGAGGCGGTTAAACAAGAACAGGTTGTTGTGGAGAAGGTTGGCATGGAGCTCAGGGCTCAAGTGGATCATTTGACTGAAGAGAAGGAATGGCTGGTTTCTAAGGGGGTTGCCCGTTTTGTCACCAACTTGCTGCATTCCCAGGAGTTCAATGCTCTGTTGGCTGATATTTACGCCAAGGCTATAGCCTTCGGTCGTCATGGGGGAATTCAAGCTGGTTTCAAGGTAGCCGAGGAGGGTCAGAAGATCGAGGAGCTACCATCCTTTAAGCCTTATTCTGGGGAAGAGTTTGTGAATACTATGAAGGCGATGGAGCTTTCCACTTACCCTTACATTGCAGCCATTGCTAAGGCTTCCCAGCAACCTATCTCCTTCCTGCAAGATTTGGAGCCAGAAGGTTTGAAGAAGGAGGTTGTAGGGTCGGAAACTAGGTCTTCGGGAGCTTATTGAGCCATCTCTCCAGCTTCCCCGATCCCGTTTCCTGGTATCCTGCCGGGTGAGAGCTTCTTCTCCCTGAAGGAAGACTTCTCCTCTCTCGAAGGCTTCCTCCATGGTTTGAGGAACATCTTCATGAAATCTTCTTAACAACTTTTTGGGGCGAATGGCCCCCATGAATCCCGACACTCGAATCTTTTCCGTGGCACCGCTATATTGTATGCCTTCCCTCTTATATCTCTCGATGAAGCTTCGGAGATCCTCGTGTTCTGCCTGTTGGATCTGGTACAGTATGGCAGCATTTTTAATGCACTTCCTTAGGGGATTAAATTTTGAGGTGAAGCTTCTCCTTAGATCATCAAAGGAGGAGATGCTCCGAGTAGGGAAGCCGCAAAACCATAGGCGGGCTGGTCCTACCAATGTCTACATAAACATCTGGCAGCACTCGGAATTGTTCCATTTTTTCCACACTGGCTGCTCCGGAAAAAACGTTCAGGTGGTCGTCGGGATCCTCAGTCCCATCGTACGTTTTCACATTAGCCGGCATTTTAATCTTATTGGGGAAATCAAAGTGTGCTATGTGCTCGGCAAAGCATTCCAACGACTTGGGATGGTACGGCTTCGAGGGGGTAGCTTCAATTCTGACTTCTGCCGTAGAGGTTTGAGCAAGGGGTTGGGAAATGCCCAGACCCTGACCTCCAGGAAGAGTTGTTGCTGCTATTTGGTTTAACGGAGGTGTGTACTGCCACGGATATCCCTCAGGCCATGTAGGGAAATATGGCGGTATATAATGTGACACCCGGCAAACTCAGGTTAGTAACGTTGACTAAACTAGTAAGTCAACCTTAGCGAGTCATGCATATTACGTCCTTAACAGGGTCAGTCGAGTCGGTATGATGATTCTGGGAATCATCGGGAGTCGTTATGATGATCCGCGGGGTCATCGGAAGTCGGTCCATAACTATGGGTACAAGGATCGGCGATTCAGGGAATCGCCGGGTCTAATGCACACACGAGTCTCGAGTCCCGGGAATTGGTGAACGGATGTAAACGTGTTGGATATCATGCATTATATGTCTGGAATCATTATGTGACTTATCGGTATGTGAATACGTGTTTAAATATGTTAAAATAGTGTTTAACGCGCCAAAAACCCATTCCAGCACCTTATAGGCGATTAGGAGCCTGGGGGACTCCTAATCGCGTCAACAGTAAGCGATTACAAGGGGAATGGGGCGAGTAGGAGGCCTAATCGCGTGAACAGTGGCGATTAGAGCCCCTACTCGCGAGTAGGAGGCTGATCGCGTGAACAGTGGAGCGATTAGGCCCCTACTCGCCTGATCTGGGCTCCTAATCGCGTGAACAGCAGGGCTCGGGTCAAAACACCTATAAATAGAACCCTTAACTCCCCAAACACCTCTAGAACAACCCTAGCTGCTCCCAAACCACCCACACACCTTGAAACACCTCTGGAACTCTTTTTGCTACAAAAATCACCATCCCCAAGCTTACACACCTTTCTTTAACAAAATCCAAGGTGTGTTCTTCATCCCTAACCTTTGTAAAGTTGTTATTTTGAGTTCCCCAAAGTTCCAGACCTTGTTTTACCAAAATGTGTCTTTAAAAACCTTTCAATAGAGTCCTAAACTAAGTCTACACCTTAATGCTTGTTATATGTGAAGTTTACATGCATATGTTGGTCTTCTTGGTGATTTTAACATGAATGTTTTCAAGATATGATTGTACTTCTGTTATGTAGAGGTTGTTAGGAAGGTTGTCTTAGAATCTTAGCCATTATTGTGGTGTTTTGAAGAAAATGCATATTTTGACCCATTTGTATGTTCTTGAAGATTTAGGATGATTATGCTATGATTGTTGATGTAAAGTTGTTAGAATTGATGCTAGGAAGATGTTAGAACAGAGGTTTGATGATTTACATGTTGGTAGAGGTTGAAATCTGATTCTTTCCATTTAAGGAAAGATAAGGTTGGTAGGTGAAACCTAGTACTTTGCCATTTTAGGAAACAATTGCATAGAACATGCTAGATCAGTGATATGTTGGGGGTTTTTGCTTGAAATGGGTTGGTAAATGATTTAGGTTTGATATTGGGTGTTGTTGCATGTTTCGGATCTGATTTGGAGGGTTTAACGCGCGAAAATTCGTTGCACAGCAGCAACAGGCGATTGGGCATCCTAATCGCCTGATGCCACGCGATTATGCAGACATATGGGGCGATTAGGACCCTAATCGCCGCATACTTCATGCGATTAGGCCCTAATCGCCTGTAGGCTGATGCCTACTCGCGTGTAACCTACCTAATCGCATGTACTGCTGTCGTGAACGCGTTTTGACATCCCGGAACACGATTTGACACCTAGGAACATGTTAGGAACCCCGGGATACACCCAATGACTTAGTAAGACGTGTTCGGACCTGTTTATGCGTTAATTGGACATTATGCTAGACTAGGTGAATTGTTGCGCGTGCTAAGTGTTTAATTGCATATGTTGCATGATGTCTTGCATTTATCTAACACGTGGGATGTCGGGTCACCAATGGGATGTCGGGTCTTGTCTGGCACGGTCGGTTTAACAGTTAAAGGTGTTTTCAAACGTTTATGGTCACGGTCTGGACATTCGGGGACTAGTTAGCCTGCGGGTTATTAGTCCAATACTTATACGCATCTTATGATAGGTCGCCGCTATCTGGGGCTATCATAACATAATTACTTAACTGTTTTCAAGTAACGCAAACCAAGGTGAGTTTCACAGCCCCACTTTTACTGTTTTGCTTTTGGGGGGAGAAACATGCTTTGTACGAACTATTTAAAGGTCATGTTATACTATGGGCACTTTATGTTACTATACGGCTCTTATGGAAAGTCCCAGGGGGAAACCATGAATGTGCTGGCATGCACAACGAGGGAAATGTGGATAGATCTATTGGGCCTCACAAACCCCACTCGACGGCGGGGCCGGGCGGGTGCATATTACCGAGGCATCGGTAGCCCAGTCAATCTGGGCTGGTATCAACTTTTGGATCATGTTTAGTAATGGGTTCCCAACCGTAGTAGTAAAAACACTTAACGTCTAGCTAACGTTCTTATGACATAGTATTAACGGAAATGATCTTTGTAAAACTTGTGACAACACTTTTATAAAAGAAAACCTGTGAACTCACCAGCATTATATGTTGACATTTTTGGCATGTTTTCTCAGGTCGCTAAGGTAGCGGTTATCGGACTAGGCGCACGGAGTCACGCACAGTGTCTATTATTTTGAAACATATTAAACAATGTCTTTGTAAACAATGATATGTCTTTTGGTTGTAAACAAGAATGCTTCCGCTGCTGGTTTACAGCTCAAAGCATGATATTTTGGTTTTAAATATAATTATGAATGCATGTTTGTTGTATGTTTATTGTGATCGTTGACTGAGATCCTGGTGTGTCACGCGCCTCGCGGTAAAACCCCGCACGTGGAATTTGAGGGTGTGACAGATTGGTATCAGAGACAACGGTTATAGTGAACTAGGACTGCATGTAGAGTCTAGTCTATAACTGAGTCGCACACACTAGATGGTCACAATTAGTCGAGTCTTAGCAAGTGGGTAACAATATGACTTGTCGGGGTGTCGGTGTCATCATCTACTACGCTACATCATCTGCTTACTCCTTATCATCCTATTTCTTGACTCGTCCTTACTATAATTCGGCGACGAACGATATACTATTGAACTTTCTTGACGGCGGTGTACATTGGGGTAGCTTCGGCGTACTCTTGAGATCTGTCCAGGGATTTGGACATCTCCCCTCTATGCCCTAATGAACACGCCCGTTCTTATGCATACTATCTTGTACTTATACTTATGATAATACCATGATTGGGCGCTAGTGTTCGGTGACTTGAACTTCAAACTTAAAGCGCGCCTGGAGGACCATGTGGAACAGTTTATCATGTCGGGTGCACACGAGATCATAAACTGTGCCGCATGGGATCCCTGGCGGACTTTAGGCTTGAACGGATGGACCCGAGCTAGGCTCTGTCTAGCTTCTTGAAATTCCTAATGGATTATACCACGGGCGAGCCTAAATCTTTTGTTTCATTTTGTGACAGAAGATGTCAGGAGCTCGTGGAGGTCGCAGAGGCGGCCGTGCGGGCGGTCGTGCTGGCGGCCGTGGTGGCGGCGGTGGCCGCGGGAATATTAATATGACCCAAGCCGAATTGGATAACTTGATGCAGCAGCACGTGAATATTGCTCTGGCTGCATTCCAAGCCGCTCATAATGCTATGGGTGGTACGTCGATTCTCATCTATTCTACCTCGTTCTGGGGTACTTTACCTTTTCTTGATACTCACCTGCGTGTCTGTTCCAGGTGGTGCTGTCAACCCTCCTCCATCCCAGTGTTCCTACAAAAAGTTTATGGATTGTAAGCCCCACAACTTTAGCGGCACTGAAGGGGCAGTGGGACTGCTCCGATGGTTGGAGAAAATCGAATTTGTTTTCTCGATGTGCAACTGCCCGGAGGGCGACCGGGTGAAGTATGCTTCTGCGACCCTAGAGGGTCAAGCCTTGACTTGGTGGAACTCCACCACCCAGACTATGGGCATTGGGGAAGCCCACGCTATGCCCTGGGCAGAATTCATTCAGTTGCTGAAAAATGAGTATTGCCCGAGGGATGAAATCCAGAAGCTCGAGCATGAAGTCTGGAATCATAAGATGGTGGGTTCTGAGATTGAAGCTTATACTGCTCGGCACAATGAATTGGCGGTGTTGTGCCCCGATCTGCACGCACCCGAATACCGAAGAATTGAGCATTATGTTGCTGGGTTAGTACCGGAGATTGCCGGGTTAGTTGCTGCGGGTAATCTCACTGTTTATTCTGAGGTGGTTCGGTCGGCTCATAGGCTGACCAACATGAAGGTGGCTGAAGGGGTCTTGCCTCCTCGAGGCGCTGCTGTGAAGGCCCCTGATAGTAATAAGCGAAAGTGGGAAGCTGTGGGGAAAGGCTCGAGCTCGGCTCAGCCTCAGCAGGTGAAGAAGTCTGATACTGGGGGATCATCGTCTGAGCAAAAACCAGGGGGTTATATTGGGAAGAAGCCGAAATGTGACCAGTGTGGATTTCACCACAACGGTCGTTGCGAGGACCGGAACCGTTGCCACAGGTGCCATAAGCTTGGGCACCAGGCAAAGGATTGCAGGGTTAATCTTCAGGGTAACCGGAACCCTCCTGCTACACCTACTCCGGCTCCTCCTGTCGCTGCTCCCCAGGGAAATCAGGGCAAACAGGGGTGCTACAATTGTGGTGAACTTGGTCACTACAAGCGGGAATGCCCCAAGTTGAAGCAGGGTGAAGCCGGGAAGAATGGGGCGGGTAATGGAAACAATGGGGGCGGAGGCAGGAATGCTCGCGCCTTCGTGATTGGTTCGAGCGGTGCTCGACAAGACCCCGACACTGTTACTGGTACGTTTCTTCTCGATAATCGCTATGCTACGGTTTTATTCGATTCTGGTGCCGATAAGAGTTTTATATCTCTTGGGTTTAGTCAATTGCTTGATAGGGTACCTACACCTTTAGAGGCTAAGTACTTGATAGAATTGGCTGATGGTAAGAATGTTGAGGCGACGCACGTCCTTAGGGAGTGTCGCCTTGAGTTGTCGGGTTATTCCTTCCCTATTGATCTTATGCCGGTGTCCTTGGGTAGTTTCGATGTCGTCGTGGGTATGGATTGGTTGTCCCTGTATCATGCTGAGATCGTTTGTTTTGATAAAGTCATTCGACTCCCTCTCCCTGATGGAGAAATTCTGTTGGTGCACGGTGAGAAGAGCGGGGTCCCATTGAGTATCATTTCGTGCATGAAAGCCTATAAGTATCTTCGGAAGGGGTATTCCGCCATTCTGGCACTTGTTTCGGTTTCGTCTGAAGAAGAGAAGAAGATTGAAGATATTCCTGTCGTCCGTGACTTTCCCGATGTATTTCCCGAAGACTTACCTGGTCTCCCGCCTTATCGCCAGGTCGAATTTGGTATTGAACTTGCTCCGGGTGCGGCCCCAATTGCCCGTGCCCCTTATCGTCTTGCACCTCCAGAGATGCAGGAGTTATCGAACCAGTTGCAGGAGCTGTTAGAGAAGGGTTTCATTCGACCCAGTTCGTCCCCGTGGGGAGCCCCTATTTTGTTTGTCAAGAAGAAGGACGGAAGCCTACGGATGTGTATCGACTACCGGGAGTTGAATAAGGTTACCATCAAGAATCGCTATCCTCTTCCTCGCATCGATGACTTATTTGACCAGCTTCAGGGTTCTAGTTTCTATTCGAAGATTGATTTGAGGTCGGGGTACCATCAGTTGAGGGTTCAAGAAGCTGACATTCCGAAGACCGCCTTTCGAACTCGGTATGGCCATTTTGAATTCCTGGTCATGCCTTTTGGTCTCACCAACGCACCTGCCATCTTTATGGATCTGATGAACCGTGTTTGTAAACCTTACCTTGATAAGTTCGTGATTGTCTTCATTGATGATATTCTAGTCTATTCCAAGAACGAGGTGGACCACCAGGAACACTTACGTCTTGTTTTGGAACTTCTGAGGCGGGAACAGTTGTACGCCAAGTTTTCTAAGTGTAGCTTCTGGTTGCGTGAAGTTCAATTCCTTGGTCATGTTGTTAATGAGAAAGGAATTCACGTTGACCCAGCGAAGATTGAAGCCATAAAGGACTGGGAAGCACCAAAGACGCCATCTGAGGTGCGGCAATTCCTAGGCCTTGCAGGTTATTACCGTCGTTTTATCGAGGGATTTTCGAAGATCGCTCAACCCCTCACCTCGCTTACCCAGAAGGACAGAAAGTTCGACTGGGGTGATTCGCAGGAGTCGGCCTTCCAGTTGTTAAAGGCTAAACTCTGTTCTGCTCCTATCTTGTCCTTGCCTGAGGGTACGGACGATTTTGTGGTTTATTGTGACGCTTCTATCCGGGGTCTTGGTTGTGTACTGATGCAGCGCGAGAAGGTCATCGCCTATGCCTCTCGTCAGCTTAAGGTTCATGAGAAAAACTATCCCACCCATGATCTGGAGTTGGGTGCGGTGGTCTTTGCTTTAAAGATTTGGAGGCATTACTTGTACGGTACCAAATGCACTATTTACACCGATCACAAGAGCCTCCAGCATATCTTCGATCAGAAGGTGTTGAATATAAGACAGCATCGTTGGGTCGAGCTTCTTAATGATTACGAGTGCGCTATCAAATACCATCCTGGCAAGGAAAATGTGGTCGCAGACGCCTTGAGCAGGAAGGAGACGGCTAAACCTCGTCGTGTTCGGGCTCTTCAGCTCACTATCCATTCCGGCTTACCTGATCGAATCCGTTCAGCGCAGCAAGAAGCTTTGAAGGAGGAAAACCTTAAAGCTGAAACCATGCATGGTGCTGATAGCCACCTTGAACTCAGGTCCGATGGGTTACACTATTTCGCTGAACGTATTTGGGTTCCTTTATTTGGGGGCTTGCGGGAGCTCGTTCTTGATGAAGCTCACAAGTCCCGGTACTCCATTCACCCTGGCTCTGATAAGATGTATCAAGACCTAAAGATACTTTATTGGTGGCCGAACATGAAGGCGGACATGGCTTCGTACGTGAGCAAGTGCTTGACCTGTGCCAAGGTCAAGGTCGAATATCAAAAGCCGTCCGGCCTTCTGCAACAGCCTGAAATCCCCGAGTGGAAGTGGGAGCGGATTACGATGGACTTTGTGACCAAACTCCCGAAATCGCCCAGTGGTTGCGACATGATCTGGGTAATTGTCGATAGGTTGACAAAGTCTGCGCACTTCCTCGCTATCAAAGAGACCGATGGTCTCGAGCGTCTGGCACGGTTATATCTCAAGGAAGTGGTCTCTCGGCACAGGGTGCCTGTCTCTATTATTTCTGATCGTGATCCTCGGTTCGCCTCTAACTTCTGGAAGTCTTTGCATAAGGCTCTGGGTACTCAGTTGGACATGAGCACAGCGTATCATCCGCAAACTGACGGTCAAAGTGAGCGGACAATCCAAACGCTAGAAGACATGCTTCGGGCATGTGTGATCGATTTTGGCAAGGGGTGGGAGAGTGTAACAACCGGCAAAATTAAGGTAATTCCGTACTAATTAATTAAACGCGATTAACGTAATTAACCGTAATTATGTGCTGAATATTTAACTGAGGCCTTAGAAAGATAGGAATTCCCAAATAATGCATAGGAATGCATGAGTTTAATAGCAAAGCATGATAGGATCGTGCGCAGACAAAACTATCCGGTATGGACACTGGCGATTACCCGGTAAAACTGAAATAAGCGAAACGAACACCGGACACCCGGAAAATAAAATAAATAATATTTTCACAAAATATTATGAGTTTTGGAAAACCCAAAGCCATACGAAAAAGCTTATTGCACAAATCTCCCGGTAACGAATAAAGTGTGCGTACCGCACCCGATACGCGCGTAACACGAAAATTCACCCGACCGAAACCGAAATAAATTATCAGTAATTTAACTGGACGTAATTTTATAAATATTAACGGTATTTTAATATCGAGGGAAAACGCGACGAAAATTTGAGAAATACCCGGGCGGTACCCGGAAGGAACTAACTTAAACTTAATATAGAGAGATAATTAGCAAAGTGGACCCCACCAAGTACCCCATAGGGGCCGGCCATGGGCCCACTTGGGTGGAAGATTGTGTGAGATAGCTTCTTAATCCTTCCATATTATTATTAATCATTAGCTTGCATGCAATAAGATTGGACAAGGGAATTAACCCAATCATTTCTCCTCTCTCTCTAAAATTTTCGGCCCCTAACACCCTCTTATAATATCTTAGAGATTTTATTTTGATCTTCATAATCCTTCCATAATCTTCCCAAATCCAAGAAAAGATAATAAGTAATCTTTGCAAGATTTGGAAGAACATTATAAGCCACTTGAAATGCATTAGAAGAAAATCACAAAATCTCCTTCCTTTTTCTTCCTCTTGGCCGTGGATTTGCACCACCCCACCAACACTTTTCTTTCAATTTTTACTACTCCAAATTACCTCTAGATCATCATCCTTCAAAACCCCTTCTTGTGTGTTAAGAGCTTGGAGCATAACCCACTTGGAAGAACACACTAAACCACACCCAAAATCCAAGATTTTGTCTTCCCTAGCCTTGAGCTAGTTGTAAGTCTTGCATTGTTTTATTAATTTAAACATTTTGTTTTTGTGCTATGATGCAAGTTGTACAATGTGGGTAATAAAAATGAGTGCTAAAGAAGTAATGGGTTTTTATTAAAAATGAAGATGAGAGAATAATATTATGATGAAATCTTAGTTATTTTTAATAAAAGTAATATTTTGATGAAAGTATAATAATAAGAACATGTTTGGATGATTGAAGATGAGAAAAGCAATATTTTGAAAAGTGACTTGAATATGATGAAAAGTGATTTTAATCATCTTAGGAGGATATAATAAAGTCATAAAAACATTAAAATGGATTAGAAGGCCATAGGTGGAAAAAGTAGTTCTTCAAAGTCCACTCACTTAGATGAGTGAAAGTTTGATGTGTTGGATAAAAATATGAAATAAACATGTTAGTAATATCTAGAATGGATTAAAAGAGCATTAGAAGTAAAAAGAGGTAAAAACAATTAATCATGGTGAAAAGGATTCTTCAAAGTCCACTAAAGTGGAAGGAAAAATAATAACCATGAAAGATTTAGGGAAAAATGCTACAAGTGTAAATTAAAGGATTTAAAAATGACAACCTTGGAAACCAATGGACTAAAATGAATATTTTAGAAGTATTGGACCAAGAACACAATGATGGAAATATTAGTGTCAAAAAGTGTAAGTAACGATTTACAAGGTTGAGTTGGTAAATAATAATAGCCTACTTGGGCATTTTAAGTAAAAAGTATATTTTTATAAAATGGACGTTTTATAAAAATAAATGGAGTAACGCGAGTATTTTATAAAGTAGATTTTATAAAATAAATACTTGAAAAGACTTGTACAAAAATAAGGTACTTTTATATAAATGGGAATATAAAAGTATCGGAGGCATTTTGGTAACAAGTTGGACGAGTCGGACTAAAACGTACATGATATATTTTCCGAGAAATAAGCGTTCGGAAATCGGAAGTTGGAACAATACTTCCATAAGAACACGCAACGGAAATAAATATGAAAAACGCTAACTAACGAACTTAGTTACACGAACCAACGTAAACGGACTTATTACGTCAAGATAAAAATATACATATATATTTTACGGAAATAAAATATATATAACAAGGGTGAAACGTGCGTAACACTTTCCTAAGTGTAGTAAAAATATTCGTGGGAAAGGAGAAACATAACGTAACAAATTAAAAACGCTAAACGACACATGAACTTAACAAGTAGTATCCACGCGATGGTGTATATACATATACTCGTTTTCGACGGAAATTCTAGTATATCTATTTAAATGGGAAAATAGATATACGAGAAGGAAAACCGAGACGAGTAGGCGAGATATATCTACGAACGCGTGAATACCGACAAAGATCCTAGTACATTTATTTAAATGGGAAAATAAATGTACGGTGTGGTAAGTCTAGTCGGGCGTTAAGATTATGTTACCAAACGACAAAGACTTAGCATATTTATTTAAATGGGAAAATAAATATGTGGCAAAGTAAGTCGGGTCGGTTAATAAGAAAACACTTTATATTGAGCGAAAAGATCCTAAGTATAATTATTTGAATGGGAAAATAATTATACGTTGGGTGGAGTCGTGTCAAGTAAAATGTTGTACAAGTCATAAAGAATAATTATAAGAATAATATATGACTTGTAAGGAAAGGGTAATCCATCGCCATTGAACCTAGGATACGAAACTATTAAACGGGAATTGGGATAAAGACGTGGTCGGGAAGTTGGGTGTACAACTTGCCAAGGCACATACACCATAGGTGTAAGTGACTTATACGCCTAGAACCTTTGTAGGTACGGGATCACAAACTTTACTATTTTCTTTGAGCCAAGCACAGTTACAGGTGAGTCTCACGGCCCCATTTCTAAACTATTTAACGTTTTTACGGGGGAAAGATATGTTGGGATTGTATGACGGGTTGGATACTTGAGTAAAGATCGCCACTCGGGGTTGAGACCTCCCCACTATAATCATTTATTCAGGAATGAGAAACCAAAGGGATATTTGGATAGTACTATTGGTGCCTGACAAGGCCCACCCCTAATCGATAGCGTCGATTATGCATCGGCGTATGCCTGGGGTGCACTTATTCTGAAATAAAGTCGTAAGAATACCGAGTAACGACTTTGGGCGGGGGCATTATTGATTGTCTTGGTTTGGTTATAGGCTCAAGTAAATTGTAGGACTTTGCAACTCCTATAAATGTCATAACAAGGATATTCCCACTCTATAAAGATTTAGTAAATTAAAACATGTGAACTCACCAATATTTATATATTGACGATTTTCAAACATATCTTTCAGGTAATTGATTGATGGAAGTTAGCATGGCGAGCAGGGTCGGGGATGTCTCCAAATTGGGCGTTGGGAATGTCGTGACGGGGTCTTATCTCTTTATTCCATGGATTTAGGGATAAAGGGAGAAGCCTCTTTATCATTTTCGAAAACAATTTATGATTATGTATTAACAATTCGACATGATTATTAGCATTGAATAAATGCCCGTTTTCTAATTAATATTGTGCTTTGCATTAATCTTGGCTTAATACTTTTGAACCGTCGCGCCACGTGTTTCCGCCTTAGACGTGGTGTGACAGAAAGTGTTATCAGAGCCAAGGTTATAGCGAATTAGCATTTTAAAAATCTAAACTATAACCGGACATGGTTCAAAATCTTTCAAAGTAAATGCGAGACGCAATAAAATAAATTTTTCCAACGACCATTTGGGTATATGGAGATTCCGACCAAGCTAGCCATGGTAAGTATGCGTATTATTGTTGTTAGAAGGTTAGGAAGAGTACCTTAGATATGTGCCTTAACTACCTAACGAATAATACTTAAATATTAGTACGGTTCTTTTGCCAGGATGTCGAACGCAGGGAGCGTAGCACCGAGCTACGACAGTAGCCTCCAGATCATCCCAGCACCACCACCGGAGCCGATCGAGGTAGTGATACTCGATCCCGAGGATGATGAGATGGACGTTGATGTCGCCATGGAGGGCGCCGACGGAGATAGCTCCGACGAGACGGACCCTAGCGAGGACCCAGCGTGGGCCCCCGCTGGAGACGATATGGCCGCCGTGGCCGACCTACCGATGGCCGAGGCCGACTTGCCTCTAGTGCCATTCCAGGCAGCACCACTGCCAGCACTACCTATCCGCGCCGTCAGGGACTTCCCTGTAGGTTGCGCAGGTCCTTCGAGACCTATCCCTACACGGTCGGAGACTGTCGAGTCTCCATACGACCGACACGCACCAGTCGACCGTGAGCCTTTACCTACCCCACCTATCCCCGTTCCCTCTGGCATGAGGCTTGTGCCTGTCTGCCGGGGACACAACGGGTGGATCTCCGATGACTCTGACGATGAGTCAACTGCATCGGTGGAGCACATTGCTGTGCCTATTCCACCAGCAGGCCAGGAGGAGCACGTTGCTCCGATGACAGGGCATGCTACCACTACCCCAGCCACCTTACCTACCATGCTCGAGCCCATACCACAGGATGGGCCAGCTTCTACTGGGCACATCCTTGAGGGCAGCTCAGCCCGCAGCTCTGAGTTGCACCGAGCAGGACTGGCAGCTCATGCCACTGCTAGCCCTCCTACCCCTACCACTGTGATGTCTACTTTAGAGTGGGTCACTGTCACCCAGCCACTCATGGTCCCACTCGCCGAGCTTATAGTCCCCACACCCTTAACCATGACACTACCCATCACCACTTTTCCCACACTACCACCCCTACCCGAGATGCTCCATACCCCACCACCTGCACCATTCAGTATGGATGCAGGAGCCCCATTTGTGACACCCCCATTTGCACCGTATACTCTAGGTGCAGGAGACCCATACCAGGTACCACCCTACTGCTTCACTGGATTACCGGGCTTTGCCCCACCCTTCACACCACTACCCATACCCGATATCGTCGGCCCGTCTCAGCCGACATACACTGATATCCCCGGGCCGTCACAGCCCCACGGGATGGCCCCACTGTCAGGACCCGCATGGTCCACGGTGATCTCACTGGAGAGAGATTTCCAGACCCTCACCGACACGGTGCAGCGCACCGTGAGTCAGATGGAGCAGCAGGCCCATCTCATGTGGGCCAGGATCATTGATGCCAGGGATGCACTGGCACATTATGCTGAGGAGCTGCTGAGCATGGATGCTCATTGTGGCCTTACGGGCGACGCACACTTTGCGCATCGCCAATTCTTGTACGATCGCATTATGGCGATCAGTATGACCATCAGCATGTGCGCACCTCAGTACCAGTACCAGCACCCGCCGCCGCCACCGCCACAGTAGCATCAGGGACGTTTTGGGAGATCACTCGCGGACATAGCAGTAGTAGTAGTAGTATGATAGCACAGCATGGGTTATAGCACCCATCTGCATTTTTTTGCCTAGCCGAGCGGGATTGTGCCGGCATATGACATTATATTTCTAGTGTATTTCAAAGAGCAATGTAAGAGGAAGGTATCCTCGGTTTTTGTTATTATGAACAAATCATTGTACTTGGTATTGAAATTAATGAAAGTTTTGTTATGGTAAAATATGTGTTGTGATTATCTACGATTATTATTACTTATTCTGTTTATGTTGTGATTGCGTGTTGTTGTTATGGTGATTATTGTGTTCATATGTTGTGTGGTTGTTTATACTATATATGTGATGATATTGTATGAATGATTGTTGGAAATTAACCTTTGATTGGTTATTGAAGAAACATGGCACCAGCCACAAGAAGCAACAGTGGGAATGAAAGACTACCCACGACACCTGAAGAGCTTGAAACCCTAGTTTCGGGACGTATCGCTCAGGCTCTCGCAGAACACAATGCCACGCGCACCGAAAGGTCGCGAGACCGAACCGGGAGCGACAGACGCGAAACCTCCCCTACTGGTAAGAAGACGTCGGGTATATGCGACAGGAGTCTTCGTGAAAACTCCTACCTTATATTTAACATTGCTTTATTATTGCAGAAACGGCCTCACGAGAACGTGGCTGCACGTTTAAAGCTTTCCTGGACTGCAAACCACTGAACTTCAGCGGCACTGAAGGTTCTGTCGGACTAGTCAAATGGTTCGAGAAAACCGAAGCTGTGATCCGTATTAGCAGCTGTACCCCACGACAGGCTGTCATGTATGCCACCAACCTGTTTCTGGATCAAGTTCTGACCTGGTGGAACAACCAAGTGCAGACACTGGGAGATGATGCTGCTTACTCCTTATCATGGTTGGAGTTGAAAGAACTAATGATCGCCGAGTACTGTCCGGCAAGTGAAGTGCAGAAGCTAGAGACTGAGTTCTGGAACCTCACCATGGTTGGACCGGACGTAGCTGGTTACACGTCCAGATTCCATGACCTCTCCCGGTTAGTGCCTCGCCTGGTCACCCCGGAAAGCAAAAAGGTGGAAAGGTACCTCTTCGGACTGGCACCACAGATACGCGGCATGGTTACTGCTTCCAAGCCTACAACCATGCGTGAAGCTATCGATCTCGCCTTGAGCCTCACTGAAGACGCCATCCGAATGGGCACTCTAATCCGGAAAGTGTCAGGGTTGAAACTTACCGAGTCCAGCAGTGTTGAGGGTAAGAATCTGGGTACAAGTTCAGCCGTTGGGCCAAGTGAACAGGGAAATAGGCCAAGGTTTGGGAAGCGTAAGCGCGATGAAAGGAAGAAGGATGGATCATCAGGTTCAGGGAAGAAGGGAAAAGGGTATGTAGCCACTGGACGTGGAAATAATGGGAAGCAAGGTTATCAGGGCAAGAACGAGGTAATCTGCGGTAAGTGCCGCCGTTCGGGGCACAAGACTGAAGACTGCAGATCAGGAGCGCCAAAGAACAGTGGAGCGAGGCCCTGTTTCTCATGTGGATCGCTCGATCATTGGAAGAGGGACTGCCCCAAACTTAACAACCAAGCCCGTGGGCGAGCGTTCGTGATTGGTGCCGGTGACGCACGACAAGACCCTAATGTGGTCACTGGTACGTTCCCTCTAAATGGTCATTATGCTTCAGTATTGTTTGATACTGGCGCTGATTTTAGCTTCGTATCTGTCGAATTTAAAAGATTACTCGGTTTAAAGACTAGTAAGCTAGACACACCATATTCCATTGAACTAGCTAATGGTAAGACTATAGAAACTCGAGAAGTAGCAAAGGGTTGTAAGTTGGATCTCTGTGGTCATGAGTTTGACATTGACCTATTACCAGTCGTACTGGGTAGCTTTGACATAGTCGTTGGCATGGATTGGCTATCTGCACACCGCGCCATCGTTGTGTGCAATGACAAAGTAATCCAAGTTCCCCTCGCGAGCGGTGAAACCCTATCGATTCAAGGGGAAAGGCGTGGAACGCCACTGAGAATTATTACCAGCATGAAAGCCAGGAAGTGCCTAAGGAAAGGTCTCGTCGCATTCTTGGCGCACGTGGTAGACAAGAAGGCTGACGAGCGAAAGCTAGAAGACATTCCGATAGCCAGAGACTTTCCAGATGTGTTCCCAGAAGATTTGCCGGGATTGCCGCCACCCCGACAAGTCGAGTTTCGTATCGACCTTGTTCCGGGAGCAGCACCTGTAGCGCGATCGCCATATCGCCTAGCTCCTTCAGAAATGCAGGAACTGTCTGAACAACTGCAAGAGTTGTTGGACAAAGGTTTCATAAGACCAAGCTTCTCACCTTGGGGAGCTCCCGTCTTATTCGTGAAGAAGAAGGATGGCACTTTTCGAATGTGCATTGACTATCGGGAACTGAACAAGCTGACTATTAAAAATCGCTATCCCCTTCCCAGGATCGACGATTTGTTTGATCAACTTCAAGGATCCAGTTTCTACTCCAAGATCGACCTAAGGTCCGGTTATCATCAGTTACGTATTCAAGAAGAAGACGTGCCAAAAACAGCATTCAGGACTCGTTATGGGCACTATGAGTTTCTGGTTATGCCTTTCGGTTTAACTAACGCACCAGCTGTTTTCATGGACTTGATGAACCGAGTGTGCAAACCATACTTGGACAAATTTGTTATTGTCTTCATTGATGACATCTTGATCTACTCACGCACTAAGGAGGAACACGAGGAACATCTCCGATTAATCCTCGAGGTACTTCGCAAAGAGAAACTCTATGCTAAGTTTTCAAAATGTGATTTTTGGATTCGAGAGGTTCACTTCTTAGGCCACGTGGTGAATGAAAGGGGTATACATGTCGATCCCGCCAAGATCGAAGCAATCAAGAATTGGGACGCCCCTAGAACGCCTACTGAAGTACGACAATTTCTTGGCCTTGCAGGTTACTACAGAAGGTTCATCGAGAACTTTTCTAAAATAGCACAGTCCTTAACCATGCTAACCCAAAAGGATAAGAAATTTGAATGGACGGAAAAGCAGGAAGCAGCGTTTCAGTTGCTAAAGGATAAGTTATGTGGCGCACCAATACTATCACTCCCCGATGGTACAGAAGACTTCGTAGTTTACTGTGACGCCTCTCATCAGGGATTGGGTTGTGTATTGATGCAGCGAGAGAAGGTCATAGCCTATGCTTCCAGACAGCTAAAACTTCACGAGAAGAATTACACCACACATGATCTGGAACTAGGAGCCGTGGTATTCGCACTCAAGATATGGAGACACTATCTATACGGAACCAAGTGTACGATCTTCACTGATCATAAAAGCTTGCAGCACATCTTTGACCAGAAGGAATTGAACATGCGACAACGGAGATGGGTCGAATTATTGAACGATTACGATTGTGAGATAAAGTACCATCCCGGGAAGGCAAACGTTGTAGCCGATGCCTTGAGTCGCAAGGAACGGGTTAAGCCACTGCGTGTCCGAGCTTTGGGTCTAACCATCCACACGAACCTGACTGACCGGATTCGTGAAGCTCAAACTAACGCTCTTAAACCCGAGAATGTCAAAGGAGAAAGATTGCGAAAGATGGTTGAGTCACTGGAGTCAAAAGCGGATCAAGCTCTGTATTTCATGAATAGAATTTGGGTACCAGTGTACGGTGGATTGCGTGAACTGGTATTGGCCGAAGCCCACAGTTCGCGATATTCAGTTCACCCTGGAGCAGACAAGATGTTCCATGATTTGAAGGAATTTTACTGGTGGCCAAACTTCAAGAGAGATATAGCGGCGTATGTTGCGCGATGTTTGACTTGCGCAAAGGTCAAGGCCGAGCACCAGAGACCATCCGGATTGCTCCAGCAACCGGAAATACCAGAATGGAAATGGGAAAGGATCACTATGGACTTCATCACCAAATTGCCCAAGACAGCAAGCGGCCATGACATGATCTGGGTAATCGTTGATCGATTGACAAAATCTGCACACTTCCTCCCCATTCGCGAAACGGATAAGTTGGAGAAACTAACCCGTTTGTACATTAAGGAAGTCGTGTCAAAGCACGGTGTACCTATTTCTATCATCTCCGATCGAGATAGTCGCTTCACCTCAAGATTTTGGGAAAGTCTGAATAAAGCCCTGGGTACTCGCCTTGATATGAGTACCGCATATCACCCACAAACCGATGGTCAGAGTGAACGAACCATCCAGACCCTGGAGGATATGCTGCGGGCATGCGCAATCGATTTCAGCGGAAATTGGGATACTCACTTGCCACTGGTAGAGTTTTCGTATAACAACAGCTACCACACGAGCATTCAAGCTGCACCTTTTGAAGCTCTATATGGACGCAAGTGCAGATCGCCTCTATGTTGGGCCGAAGTTGGCGAAAAGCAACTTACCGGGCCCGAAATTGTTCAAGAAACGACGGATAAGGTCTTTCTGATTAGAGAACGTCTCAAAGCGGCACGTGACCGACAGAAAAGCTACGCAGACATGAGGAGGAAGCCTTTGGAATTCCAAGTCGGCGACAGGGTCCTACTAAAGGTGTCACCTTGGAAAGGTGTCGCGCGTTTCGGGAAGCGCGGAAAACTAAACCCACGATATGTTGGACCATTTGAAATCCTGTCCAGAGTAGGCCCCGTAGCATACAAGCTCAAGTTACCACAAGAACTTAACGGTGTACACGACACGTTCCACGTGTCGAACTTGAAAAAGTGCTTATCCGACGAGACCCTCATCATCCCCGCAGACGAAATCCACATTGACGACAAGTTACACTTCGTCGAAGAGCCAATCGAAGTAACCGATTGGAAGGTCCAAAGACTAAGACGCAGTAAGATCAGATTGGTCAAAGTGCGTTGGAATGCCAAGCGTGGACCGGAGTTCACGTGGGAAAGGCTGGACCAGATGAAGCAAAAGTATCCCGCCCTATTTAAGAAGACCCCTATACCGGAGAGCTCAAAGTGAATTCCGGGACGGAATTCTCTTAACGGGGGGAGAATGTAACAACCGGCAAAATTAAGGTAATTCCGTACTAATTAATTAAACGCGATTAACGTAATTAACCGTAATTATGTGCTGAATATTTAACTGAGGCCTTAGAAAGATAGGAATTCCCAAATAATGCATAGGAATGCATGAGTTTAATAGCAAAGCATGATAGGATCGTGCGCAGACAAAACTATCCGGTATGGACACTGGCGATTACCCGGTAAAACTGAAATAAGCGAAACGAACACCGGACACCCGGAAAATAAAATAAATAATATTTTCACAAAATATTATGAGTTTTGGAAAACCCAAAGCCATACGAAAAAGCTTATTGCACAAATCTCCCGGTAACGAATAAAGTGTGCGTACCGCACCCGATACGCGCGTAACACGAAAATTCACCCGACCGAAACCGAAATAAATTATCAGTAATTTAACTGGACGTAATTTTATAAATATTAACGGTATTTTAATATCGAGGGAAAACGCGACGAAAATTTGAGAAATACCCGGGCGGTACCCGGAAGGAACTAACTTAAACTTAATATAGAGAGATAATTAGCAAAGTGGACCCCACCAAGTACCCCATAGGGGCCGGCCATGGGCCCACTTGGGTGGAAGATTGTGTGAGATAGCTTCTTAATCCTTCCATATTATTATTAATCATTAGCTTGCATGCAATAAGATTGGACAAGGGAATTAACCCAATCATTTCTCCTCTCTCTCTAAAATTTTCGGCCCCTAACACCCTCTTATAATATCTTAGAGATTTTATTTTGATCTTCATAATCCTTCCATAATCTTCCCAAATCCAAGAAAAGATAATAAGTAATCTTTGCAAGATTTGGAAGAACATTATAAGCCACTTGAAATGCATTAGAAGAAAATCACAAAATCTCCTTCCTTTTTCTTCCTCTTGGCCGTGGATTTGCACCACCCCACCAACACTTTTCTTTCAATTTTTACTACTCCAAATTACCTCTAGATCATCATCCTTCAAAACCCCTTCTTGTGTGTTAAGAGCTTGGAGCATAACCCACTTGGAAGAACACACTAAACCACACCCAAAATCCAAGATTTTGTCTTCCCTAGCCTTGAGCTAGTTGTAAGTCTTGCATTGTTTTATTAATTTAAACATTTTGTTTTTGTGCTATGATGCAAGTTGTACAATGTGGGTAATAAAAATGAGTGCTAAAGAAGTAATGGGTTTTTATTAAAAATGAAGATGAGAGAATAATATTATGATGAAATCTTAGTTATTTTTAATAAAAGTAATATTTTGATGAAAGTATAATAATAAGAACATGTTTGGATGATTGAAGATGAGAAAAGCAATATTTTGAAAAGTGACTTGAATATGATGAAAAGTGATTTTAATCATCTTAGGAGGATATAATAAAGTCATAAAAACATTAAAATGGATTAGAAGGCCATAGGTGGAAAAAGTAGTTCTTCAAAGTCCACTCACTTAGATGAGTGAAAGTTTGATGTGTTGGATAAAAATATGAAATAAACATGTTAGTAATATCTAGAATGGATTAAAAGAGCATTAGAAGTAAAAAGAGGTAAAAACAATTAATCATGGTGAAAAGGATTCTTCAAAGTCCACTAAAGTGGAAGGAAAAATAATAACCATGAAAGATTTAGGGAAAAATGCTACAAGTGTAAATTAAAGGATTTAAAAATGACAACCTTGGAAACCAATGGACTAAAATGAATATTTTAGAAGTATTGGACCAAGAACACAATGATGGAAATATTAGTGTCAAAAAGTGTAAGTAACGATTTACAAGGTTGAGTTGGTAAATAATAATAGCCTACTTGGGCATTTTAAGTAAAAAGTATATTTTTATAAAATGGACGTTTTATAAAAATAAATGGAGTAACGCGAGTATTTTATAAAGTAGATTTTATAAAATAAATACTTGAAAAGACTTGTACAAAAATAAGGTACTTTTATATAAATGGGAATATAAAAGTATCGGAGGCATTTTGGTAACAAGTTGGACGAGTCGGACTAAAACGTACATGATATATTTTCCGAGAAATAAGCGTTCGGAAATCGGAAGTTGGAACAATACTTCCATAAGAACACGCAACGGAAATAAATATGAAAAACGCTAACTAACGAACTTAGTTACACGAACCAACGTAAACGGACTTATTACGTCAAGATAAAAATATACATATATATTTTACGGAAATAAAATATATATAACAAGGGTGAAACGTGCGTAACACTTTCCTAAGTGTAGTAAAAATATTCGTGGGAAAGGAGAAACATAACGTAACAAATTAAAAACGCTAAACGACACATGAACTTAACAAGTAGTATCCACGCGATGGTGTATATACATATACTCGTTTTCGACGGAAATTCTAGTATATCTATTTAAATGGGAAAATAGATATACGAGAAGGAAAACCGAGACGAGTAGGCGAGATATATCTACGAACGCGTGAATACCGACAAAGATCCTAGTACATTTATTTAAATGGGAAAATAAATGTACGGTGTGGTAAGTCTAGTCGGGCGTTAAGATTATGTTACCAAACGACAAAGACTTAGCATATTTATTTAAATGGGAAAATAAATATGTGGCAAAGTAAGTCGGGTCGGTTAATAAGAAAACACTTTATATTGAGCGAAAAGATCCTAAGTATAATTATTTGAATGGGAAAATAATTATACGTTGGGTGGAGTCGTGTCAAGTAAAATGTTGTACAAGTCATAAAGAATAATTATAAGAATAATATATGACTTGTAAGGAAAGGGTAATCCATCGCCATTGAACCTAGGATACGAAACTATTAAACGGGAATTGGGATAAAGACGTGGTCGGGAAGTTGGGTGTACAACTTGCCAAGGCACATACACCATAGGTGTAAGTGACTTATACGCCTAGAACCTTTGTAGGTACGGGATCACAAACTTTACTATTTTCTTTGAGCCAAGCACAGTTACAGGTGAGTCTCACGGCCCCATTTCTAAACTATTTAACGTTTTTACGGGGGAAAGATATGTTGGGATTGTATGACGGGTTGGATA
Organism: Ambrosia trifida; assembly: GCA_028751855.1. Taxonomy (NCBI): domain Eukaryota; kingdom Viridiplantae; phylum Streptophyta; class Magnoliopsida; order Asterales; family Asteraceae; genus Ambrosia; species Ambrosia trifida. The sequence goes on along the minus strand of CM054128.1, from coordinate 75,162,613 downwards.
CTTGAGTAAAGATCGCCACTCGGGGTTGAGACCTCCCCACTATAATCATTTATTCAGGAATGAGAAACCAAAGGGATATTTGGATAGTACTATTGGTGCCTGACAAGGCCCACCCCTAATCGATAGCGTCGATTATGCATCGGCGTATGCCTGGGGTGCACTTATTCTGAAATAAAGTCGTAAGAATACCGAGTAACGACTTTGGGCGGGGGCATTATTGATTGTCTTGGTTTGGTTATAGGCTCAAGTAAATTGTAGGACTTTGCAACTCCTATAAATGTCATAACAAGGATATTCCCACTCTATAAAGATTTAGTAAATTAAAACCTGTGAACTCACCAATATTTATATATTGACGATTTTCAAACATATCTTTCAGGTAATTGATTGATGGAAGTTAGCATGGCGAGCAGGGTCGGGGATGTCTCCAAATTGGGCGTTGGGAATGTCGTGACGGGGTCTTATCTCTTTATTCCATGGATTTAGGGATAAAGGGAGAAGCCTCTTTATCATTTTCGAAAACAATTTATGATTATGTATTAACAATTCGACATGATTATTAGCATTGAATAAATGCCCGTTTTCTAATTAATATTGTGCTTTGCATTAATAATGGCTTAATACTTTTGAACCGTCGCGCCACGTGTTTCCGCCTTAGACGTGGTGTGACAGAGAGTCATTTACCGTTGGTGGAATTCTCCTACAACAACAGTTACCATTCTAGCATCAAGGCAGCTCCGTTCGAGGCTCTTTACGGGCGGAAATGCCGGTCTCCTCTTTGTTGGGCCGAGGTGGGTGAGAGTCAACTCACCGGCCCGGAACTTGTGTACGAGACTTCCGAAAAGATCGTACAAATCCGTAACCGCATGGCAGCAGCTCGGGATCGTCAAAAGAGCTATGCCGATCGTCGTCGCAAGCCTTTGGAGTTTGAGGTTGTCGACAGGGTTTTGTTGAAGGTATCTCCGTGGAAGGGCGTTATACGTTTTGGGAAACGGGGCAAATTGAATCCTCGGTATGTGGGACCATTCGCAATCCTGGAACGGATTGGACCGGTAGCATACAGGCTTGATCTGCCGGCTGAGCTCAGTAATGTTCATAATGTCTTCCATGTTTCTAATCTGAAGAAGTGTCTGGCGGATGAATCTTTGGTTGTTCCTCTCGAAGAGATCAAGGTGGATGATCGTCTACGTATCGTGGAGGAACCGGTTGAAATTCTTGACTATAAAATCCGTAGCCTTCGCCGGAGTAAAATCCGCATTGTTAAAGTCCGTTGGAACTCTGATCGTGGACCGGAGTTCACGTGGGAACGGGAAGATCAAATGAAGGCTAAGTATCCCCATTTATTTCCTAAGCGCGCGTTCGAATCAAGACATGTCTCTGCTGAAGCTGAATGAATCTCGGGTCGAGATTCCTTTCAACAGGGGGATGATGTGGCAACCGGAAAATTTTTCTTCTCTTTCGTCTCTTCCTTTTTGGCCTTGGGCAATTTTCGGGACGAAAATTCTTTCAACAGGGGGATGATGTGACACCCGGCAAACTCAGGTTAGTAACGTTGACTAAACTAGTAAGTCTACCTTAGCGAGTCATGCATATTACGTCCTTAACAGGGTCAGTCGAGTCGGTATGATGATTCTGGGAATCATCGGGAGTCGTTATGATGATCCGCGGGGTCATCGGAAGTCGGTCCATAACTATGGGTACAAGGATCGGCGATTCGGGGAATCGCCGGGTCTAATGCACACACGAGTCTCGAGTCCCGGGAATTGGTGAACGGATGTAAACGTGTTGGATATCATGCATTATATGTCTGGAATCATTATGTGACTTATCGGTATGTGAATACGTGTTTAAATATGTTAAAATAGTGTTTAACGCGCCAAAAACCCATTCCAGCACCTTATAGGCGATTAGGAGTCTGGGGGACTCCTAATCGCGTGAACAGCAAGCGATTACAAGGGGAATGGGGCGAGTAGGAGGCCTAATCGCGTGAACAGTGGCGATTAGAGCCCCTACTCGCGAGTAGGAGGCTGATCGCGTGAACAGTGGAGCGATTAGGCCCCTACTCGCCTGATCTGGGCTCCTAATCGCGTGAACAGCAGGGCTCGGGTCAAAACACCTATAAATAGAACCCTTAACTCCCCAAACACCTCTAGAACAACCCTAGCTGCTCCCAAACCACCCACACACCTTGAAACACCTCTGGAACTCTTTTTGCTACAAAAATCACCATCCCCAAGCTTACACACCTTTCTTTAACAAAATCCAAGGTGTGTTCTTCATCCCTAACCTTTGTAAAGTTGTTATTTTGAGTTCCCCAAAGTTCCAGACCTTGTTTTACCAAAATGTGTCTTTAAAAACCTTTCAATAGAGTCCTAAACTAAGTCTACACCTTAATGCTTGTTATATGTGAAGTTTACATGCATATGTTGGTCTTCTTGGTGATTTTAACATGAATGTTTTCAAGATATGATTGTACTTCTGTTATGTAGAGGTTGTTAGGAAGGTTGTCTTAGAATCTTAGCCATTATTGTGGTGTTTTGAAGAAAATGCATATTTTGACCCATTTGTATGTTCTTGAAGATTTAGGATGATTATGCTATGATTGTTGATGTAAAGTTGTTAGAATTGATGCTAGGAAGATGTTAGAACAGAGGTTTGATGATTTACATGTTGGTAGAGGTTGAAATCTGATTCTTTCCATTTAAGGAAAGATAAGGTTGGTAGGTGAAACCTAGTACTTTGCCATTTTAGGAAACAATTGCATAGAACATGCTAGATCAGTGATATGTTGGGGGTTTTTGCTTGAAATGGGTTGGTAAATGATTTAGGTTTGATATTGGGTGTTGTTGCATGTTTCGGATCTGATTTGGAGGGTTTAACGCGCGAAAATTCGTTGCACAGCAGCAACAGGCGATTGGGCATCCTAATCGCCTGATGCCACGCGATTATGCAGACATATGGGGCGATTAGGACCCTAATCGCCTCATACTTCATGCGATTAGGCCCTAATCGCCTGTAGGCTGATGCCTACTCGCGTGTAACCTACCTAATCGCATGTACTGCTGTCGTGAACGCGTTTTGACATCCCGGAACACGATTTGACACCTAGGAACATGTTAGGAACCCCGGGATACACCCAATGACTTAGTAAGACGTGTTCGGACCTGTTTATGCGTTAATTGGACATTATGCTAGACTAGGTGAATTGTTGCGCGTGCTAAGTGTTTAATTGCATATGTTGCATGATGTCTTGCATTTATCTAACACGTGGGATGTCGGGTCACCAATGGGATGTCGGGTCTTGTCTGGCACGGTCGGTTTAACAGTTAAAGGTGTTTTCAAACGTTTATGGTCACGGTCTGGACATTCGGGGACTAGTTAGCCTGCGGGTTATTAGTCCAATACTTATACGCATCTTATGATAGGTCGCCGCTATCTGGGGCTATCATAACATAATTACTTAACTGTTTTCAAGTAACGCAAACCAAGGTGAGTTTCACAGCCCCACTTTTACTGTTTTGCTTTTGGGGGGAGAAACATGCTTTGTACGAACTATTTAAAGGTCATGTTATACTATGGGCACTTTATGTTACTATACGGCTCTTATGGAAAGTCCCAGGGGGAAACCATGAATGTGCTGGCATGCACAACGAGGGAAATGTGGATAGATCTATTGGGCCTCACAAACCCCACTCGACGGCGGGGCCGGGCGGGTGCATATTGTCTCTACCTATCGGGTTACCGAGGCATCGGTAGCCCAGTCAATCTGGGCTGGTATCAACTTTTGGATCATGTTTAGTAATGGGTTCCCAACCGTAGTAGTAAAAACACTTAACGTCTAGCTAACGTTCTTATGACATAGTATTAACGGAAATGATCTTTGTAAAACTTGTGACAACACTTTTATAAAAGAAAACCTGTGAACTCACCAGCATTATATGTTGACATTTTTGGCATGTTTTCTCAGGTCGCTAAGGTAGCGGTTATCGGACTAGGCGCACGGAGTCACGCACAGCGTCTATTATTTTGAAACATATTAAACAATGTCTTTGTAAACAATGATATGTCTTTTGGTTGTAAACAAGAATGCTTCCGCTGCTGGTTTACAGCTCAAAGCATGATATTTTGGTTTTAAATATAATTATGAATGCATGTTTGTTGTATGTTTATTGTGATCGTTGACTGAGATCCTGGTGTGTCACGCGCCTCGCGGTAAAACCCCGCACGTGGAATTTGAGGGTGTGACATATAAGGTGAGTATTGAGGCTAGGAGTAGTTAGGATACGTTGCTCCTGAAGGAGTAACGGGTCCTCCCACAATACATCCAGTTCCTGCCAGGGAGGTAGCAACAGCACTGCTGGCTAATGGCAGGGATCTCAGAGCCTCTACAAAGGAGAGAGGTATTGAGGATGACAAGGAAACTTGTGTGGTTTCCAACAACTGTCTTGTCGTACGTTCTTGGGCCCCAGGGGAGAGCACAGTACTGCTAGGACCTTCCACTGAAAAAAATACCTCCCTGACTGTTCAAGTAAGGGTGAGGACTTGTGTTGATACGTTGGGTTGCTGGGGATGTGGTAGTTCCCCATAACGGAGGAGCAGGTGAGAGGGTGACAATAGGTTCTTCGTCATAAGACAACCTGACTTTTACACCTCTGGACCTTTCCTCACATACATAGCCAATCAGGAGGTGTCGGAATTGCAAGAAGTTTCTTCGTACTCCCTCCGGGGTGATATCCATTCGTTCAATAGGTAGCAACACGTCATCTCTAGGAGACGAATAAACAGCCATTGAGGCTGGTGGAGTTTGATAGTTGAGCATGTCTCCTAGAGACGGTTCGACGTGTGGTCCGTCCGTTCCAGGTGTTTCATGGCCTGCAGCATCACCGGAGGTGTGACTGCTGGCCGGAGTTTCTTGAAGACCCCCATCTTGGTGGCTATCTACACCGGTCCTCACAAAAGAAGGTTACTTAGGAACAAATGGGACTGAAGAACTTTCAACGGCTTTGTTCAAAGTAGCGACAGCCCCACGGTGGGCGCCACTTGTTGCTACAACAAGGAAAATGACCGGGATTAGGTTAAGAGATGTTTAGGTTTAAGAGTTAAGGGTATGTTAGGTTAAAGTTATGATTTAGGGGATCCTCTAGCTCTTGGAAGGACCTGCACAAGGTAGCAGACACTGTTATCCTTAACGCTGGAGGGGGCCTCCTGCGTTTGGACTCCGGCGTGAAAATAAGTATATACTCGATCGGAGTATAGGAATAAAGTAGAGAGTGTAAGAGTAAGTAGAAGAAGTGAGAAGTGTGTGTGGAATGACAACCTAAGGGTCTCCTTATATAGGCAGCAGAATTATGCCCAGGAGCTCCCTTATGGTAGCATCCTTACTATACCTGGTTAGGATTGACTCTCTTTTGTTCCCTGCAGTGAGACTTTGCCCATTTAGTACATTTTCAGCTTTTACTACTTCCTAGGCATGGCTTGGAGCTGTGTGATGTTTTGTCCCATGCTCATAGTAATAAGCCAAAGTACCTTTTTACATTTCCATTGTTTTTACTGTTTGCTTTCTGTTGCATAGCTACCGTATGGCAGCTGGGCTACCTTATATTAGCTGTTCAGCTCCAATAAGTCAGGCAAACCTTAATACTTCATTTTTGCTTTCTTTTTTGATAAGGGACTAACCGTGGTCGTTTTAGGATCCACGTCATCACTGTCTTTGTGAAAAAGGAAGAATATCTTTTATCACACATTTGTGACACACTCCGCAAGTTGTACTCAAGGTTTTCAACCAGATTGACCTTGTCAAACTGTATTTTGCCAGGAGAGACATTGCCATGTTCTAGCACATATCCCTTGGCATTGTTCCCAAAGGATACAGATCTTTCTCTTTGACTGATAAAATTATTTATCAGGTATCTGCATCCTGTCATGTGCATTGAGCCTCCACTGTCAACATACCAAATGCTATTTAAGCCTCTGGAGACTCTCTGCAGAAAGTAGCAAATTAGTTAGATTTGGGAACCCAAGCCAGTTTGGCTTTGGGTTTGCTCTTGAGAACATTAACAGTTTGTTCTTGACCAGGTTGAGGAATCCATGTCTTTTTGGCTATGGATTTTTCATTAAGAGCAATGGTGGTATCCTTTTGAGGACACCATCAACCTTGGTCACCAGTAGTTGTACCATATACATGAGATCTTTAATCTCAGCAATTTGTGAAACGGCTGATGATGTTGGTCTAACTACTGAAAGAGAATTTTGAGAAAAAGAGTGTTGTTGAGATTTCATCTTTTTTTGAGAAAAGGTGTTGCCTGGTTGTTGTTTCTTGGGAGAAAAGGTTTCTTCAAAATCATTTTTGAGTTGTTTTCCCACAACCAGTTGTAAATTTTTCTTGTTATATTGAATTCCTTTTCTTTATCTACAAAATTCTGTTTTGTGGTTAAACAAACCACAGATTTCACATTCTTTTACCTTTTCTTTGTCATTTAAAGGCAAATTTCTGACAGTTTTGATTTGATTTAGGTCATCAGTAGTTTTCAGGTTCTCAACTCCTGATGTAGATGAAACTATTGATGGCTTAAAGTCAGATTTTATCAGTACTTCTGAAGAACTTTCTTTTACAGTTTTTAGAAAGTTTCCATGAAAAGATGCGCATTCATTCTCTTCAGAAGTTTCATTTGAAACAAATTTTCTCCCATCTTCAGTAGTTTTGGGGGAAAAATCAGTTGGTGTTTCAGTGTGAGTGTACCCTATGCCAAACCTAACATTTGATGCACTTTGTTTGTTAAGCAGCAATTGGTACCCTATACAAGATTCCACCCATTTTTCACAATCAACCTTGGTGTCAGCAAGCTCTTTTCTGACATTTCCTAGGTCTTCTATCATGATTTTAAGTTGTTCTTGGGTTTCAATAGCATTGTTAGTTAATTTAGAATTTTCTTTTGCCTTTGCAGCAAGTTTTCTTTCTAAATCACATTTCATCTGAGTAAATTTTCTCTCAGAGTCATTTGCTTTGCCTTGTAAATGCACATTGGTCTCTCTTATGAGAGCAAAAGATTCTTTACATGAGTTTGAATAAAGTTTTGTTAAAGATTCTTTTGATACCTGAGACAGGGCAGATTTTGAGGTGCAGCCCTCAAATGCCATTAAGGCAAAATTCTTTCTGCCATTGTCAGGTTCTCCCCAGTTGATGTCAAACATTTTGTTGTCTGCATCAGGATTGCACTCAGTAGTGTCAAAAGGATGACTGCTCCAGTCAATATACCCTGAAGTGAACAGACTTTGTTGTGAGGGTTGCTGAGTCTGCGGAGGTTGTTGAGCAGCTGGAATGGAAGCGATTTATTGTTGGCTCTGCATCTGTTGAGTAGGCATCTGTACATATTGTATTTGTGGCACATATTGGATTTGTGGAGCTTGTGCCTATACAAAATGTGCACTTCCCTGTGTTCCATTATTTTTATTATAACTAGGGTTAAACTGATTTCCAGACTGAGATTGGTTATAGCTAGAGCTTCTACACTCTCTAAGTTTAGATTTGTCAAAACCAATTTTTGTAGAACTGTTTAGTCCTGGAAATTTCCTTCCTGACCTTTTATAAAATTTGTTTGTTTTTATACATAACATGGCCAGTTGGTGTAGAATGTCCATTTCTTCTAAGTCATCACTGCTGAAAGTTTTTAAATCATCCATGATAAAACACATGTTATCAGCAGTTTGACTATATTCATCATTGTCATAACCTGGGAATGATCTTTCTGATGAGATCCCAGCAGTTATGTCAATGTGATCAAAAGATCCAAAACTATTTGAACAAGTAGGTGAGTCTTGTCCCAATAGTGTTGTACTACCAGGTAGATAGTCATCAGCTGTTTTACCAAAACTTTGCAATTTCTTCTTTTGATCAATTTCTCTTTCAAAAGTTACCAATCTCACATGTAATTTTGTAAGAGTGAGGGAGTTAAAGTCTGGTGAAGATCTGAGGACTATAGAATATGTTTCCCATTTTTCAGGTAAAGACCTTAAAAATCTATGAAGCATAGATACATTTGTATAGGTCTGACCATTTAATTTTAACTAAAATATTAATGAGAAGAATCTTTCAAATTGTTGTTTTAAAGTTTCCCCATTTATGTGAGTAAATGTTTCATATTGTTGAGCCAGGATTTCTCTAGTGTTGGCAATCACCTCTTCAGTTCCTCCAAACTGTTCTTTTAGGCAGTCCCAAAGCTCTTTGGCACATTCACAGTGTAAAAGTCATGAGTAGATCATTTGGGAGTGCCATTGCCAACATAGAGAAAGCTTTAGCATCAAGCTCAAGTTTTAGGAAATCATCTTCTGTGTAGTCTTTTGGGTCTTTTGGTATTTCAACTTTAGTTTCAAGATTAATGTTTACTGGTTTGTGAAGACCATATCACAGATTTCCAACAACCGGTGTTGGTCTGAGACAAAGTATGAGCCATCCTTTTCTGCCATATGTTGTATTCAGAACGAACAAGCATATCAGGTTTATTAGCAGAACCAGTATTATGTGGATCCATTTTAAAGAGTATTGATTTGTCAAATATCTCTTAAAGTGATGGATGTTGAAAAAGTGAACTTTTAATCCTTTATTGAATATCAATAAGAGCCTGTGTCTGATTCTCAATGTGTTAGATTGATATGTGATCAGATAAACCAGTGCTCTAATACCAATTGTTGGATCAGTATGCTCTTTGACAGTTTACTTGCTTGTGAACACTTATGTGTTTTAGCAAGTTTAATCAGATTTGCACAGCGGAATAAGTATGTAAAGTTACACTATCAACAGGAGTTATTACTCCCCCTGGATGTTTGCAAACTAAAGACAAACTAATGAGAATCTAAGTATTGAATGTGAATGACAATAAATACTCAAATAGATTCTCAGTTAATGAAATGGAAATAACAATAATAAGCTTTGAAGGATTTCAGTTTTCAATTAAAATCGATGTCTAAAACAGAGGGATGAACCCATCTATTTATAGACTTACAGATGCATGAACCTTGTTACAAAAGCAAGTCTGCAACAAGTTGCAGTCTTGGAACTTGTACAAAAAGATAAAGTAATAATAAACAATTAAACTACTGAAACATAAGGGCGGTGGAAAGATTCTATTACAAGTGCTGATGAATGACAAACTACTGATGAGTAGTTTGTCTTCAGTAGTTCTTCAGTAGACTTGTCTGGTTTGACTTCAAAACTTCTAATCTATCTTCTTCAGTACTTGTTGAATCTTTCTTCAGTATCCGTGTCTTCTTTCTTCAATAGTTCTATACTTAGAATAATTTGCAGAAGAATGAATTAGACTAAGGTTTGCAAAAGTGGTTTCCTCAATCCTTTCTGTCCTAACACATTCCTTACATAATCAAACACAAAAAAGCGGATTCAAAAACCCAATTGAATGGGTTCGATCAGGGGTTGACTTCTGTTCGTTGACTTGGTTTATTTAGGAAAGTGTTGTGTTTAATTATTTCAGGATTTCGTTACAAAAGCAAGGTGGCTCAGTTGGTTATTGTAATTGTGTTAAGACTTAGACCCGTAGTGGACGCGGGTTCGAGTCCCGGTCCACACAAAAAAAAAATTGGCATTTATTTTACATATACCATATTATTATATATACATATTAAGATTATATTAGTTTAAAAAAATGTTACAAACATTTTAAAACATGATAAAACATCGAGATTCAACGATAAAACCAAATAATTAATAATATATTGTGTTTGAAACATATATTGTTTAAAACAAACATTTTTTTATATATATTTAAAAATTTGGGGAAAATATGCGATGTTATAGTCTCCCCTACTTTTGAAAACTTCCTCCCGAAGTTATTAAAAACACAGGGTTGAGGGTGATTGGTTATAAATTTGGGCAACTGTGATTTGGAAAATTTGGGTTAAGAACGATATAAATTTGTAGGTAATAGAATAAACTGTTTCGAATAATTTGGATAAGAGGATTTATATGTGTAAGTTTTAAGGGTTGGTTTAAGTTCGTCTGAAATAGTAAGGAGAATAAGAATCTAGCAAAACACTAAACTTAAGTTTTAGGAATCCTAAAAGAAATGCATGAGTTAATTGACTATTGAAGGACTAAATGAATTACCAGGTAACCTGAGTTTATAATTGGTTATCTACCGAAAACCTTGATAGAATTTCACACTACCTTAACGTACCTGTTAATTCATGATTATGTTCCGGACCGCAATCACCAATTTACCTTACGTTACGATTTTGTGTCATCCTATGACTCTAGACACACACATAGTGCAAGATGACCTTGTGATTGAATCGTATACAATGTATCCAAAAATGAGTCCAACTGTTGAGCAGGAAAATGACCTCTACTAGTCAGTGAGTAGGGACCTCTACTGATTGTTGAGCAGGTGCGATGGCCTCTACCAGTCGTTGAGCAGTTTGTTAGAACCTCTATTGACTGTTGAGAAGACATGATGTCCTCTACCAATCGTTGAGTAGGTTATTTGGTACTCTACTAACTGTTGAGCAAGTACTCCATCCTCTACTAGTTGTTGATTAAATGTAACATTTATTTCACACATAAATTGCAAATTGATAATATGTTTATGTAAACAAGTTTACAAGTGTAACAAGTATAGTATGTGAGTTGTAATTGTATAGATTTGGATATTAATATAGCAATTAGTTCACATTCAAACAGGCGTGTATCCAAGTGTCATGAACATACTAAATAACCAAACTCTCATATAAAAGAAAAAATTTCAATACTAGGATTTATTACTCGAATCAAAATGCGTCAATACATAGAATTTTAAAAAGCAAATAACATTCAAATGGTGGAGCTTGTCGTTAAGCAGCTGGGGGTTCTTGATCTCGGTTTAGGTTAGGGCATTGATTACAAAAATGATTGGGGTCACCACACTCGAAACATTGTCCACGAGCAGGCCTACCATTATGAGGATTGGTGGCTGGAGCATTCCTAGTAGGATTATTCTGAGCAGCAGGGGCATTAGCAGTAGGAATTCGACAAACATTCGCGATATGTCCGTACTTTTGACAATTGATACACTGACGACAAGGCACTTGGGTTGGGTGGTGATACTGATAGGTGTTACACTTAGGATGGTTACCGGTATACTGTTTCTTGTTGGGTGGGGCAGTGGCACCTATTGCGAAATTCCTGGCCTTGTGTCTTCCGTTGGTTGAGGACTCAGTTTTAATCTCGATAGCAGGTTGGGGAGTATCCTTCACAACAGTTTTCTTTTCGCCATTCCGAGTCAGAGTTCCTGCCTTCACGTGGTTATCTATTAGGGTGGCCGCCAAACGCTTTGCTTCCTCGAGAGTAGCAGGGTTCCTTCCCCACACCATGTCCTGAATCTGCATGGGTAAGCCGCCAATGTACTTTTCGATTGCAACAGGCACGGGGGTGACCTTATGTGGTAACAGTAGACTAAGTTCGTTGAAATGAGTGTTGTAGGCTAGGTTTTCTCCACTGTCTTGGGCAAGATCGTGAAACTCATCTTCCAACTTCTTGATTTAATTACGAGGGCAGAATTCCGCCTTCATAGTGTCTTTAGCTTGCTCCCAAGTCAAGGCCAGTGCGACTTTAGCTCCGCGAGTCCTTTTCTCTTCGTTCCACCATCTGAGTGCCCGCTTGTGGAGGACACTCATAGCATAGTGAACCTCGAGATTGTTAGGGCACTCGCTATTAATGAGGGCATTTTCAATACCTTCGAACCACTAAAGGAGACCAGTGGCTCCTTCATCCCCGCTAAACTTAGGAGGGTTGCAAGAGTTGAAGTGCTTGAGGGTGCAAACAGGGTGAGCATTCCCGTTCCCATTGCCATTCCCATTGTGATTACCATTCCCATTGCCATTTCCATTCATTTGAACGACTTGAGCCACCAAATTGGGAACCAACGTCGCTATATGTTAGGCCATTTGCTGGGAAATGATCGCAACGAGTTGGACATCGTTGTCATGGTTATTTTTGTTGTTGTTGATGCTTTCACCATCATGATCGTTGTTAATACGGGAGCTGTGATGAGGAGGCATTATCTGTAAGAGACACAATGAAGGTTTCAATGAGACATAGAATGGATCAAGGATAATGAGGTGTAATAAGGAATGTAATCATTTATTCATTTATTAAAACGAATAAACGAAAACGTTGACTTATCAAAGCTTCTAGATTCTAATAACATAGTGAAGACATGCTTTAGCCTATAAGTGAACAATCATCCCGATAATTCCCAGGTAGGCATCCGGACTCCTCGTCTGATTGGGATTTATGCGCAATGCCAGTCCTAGATAGAAAACTCAGAATACAGGCGTTCACCTTTCCAGATTGCACGTGTTCGTTATTAAAATTTAGAACTTTGACGAGATTAACAAGGTAATTCAGGTTATGACCTAAGGATTTTGTCCTATTTGTCTAAGGGTAAATCCAACGATGGAGAGCAATCATCTTGTAGGGGCTAAAGTAGGGATAAGAAGTAGGATGGAGATAGGGAATAGAAACAAGTAGGGTTGCAAGTAAAAGGAGCAAGTACTGGTTAAAATCCTATGGTTATAGACTAGATTATTTTTCTAATAACCAAATTCCCTTTAACCATGGCTCTGATACCAATCTGTAACACCCAACCGATGGCGGAAACATCGGGGTGTCACGTATTGATGATTGTTCAGTAGCTCATGGTAAATAATAAGTTTCAATAATTAATTAAATATATTACATACATTGTTCTAAAAGAATTTGTACATCAAATGAGAAATACTAAATACAAGTCTTTAAGCATTAACCTTAATCTTCAAGCAAAGCTATAACCTGTAACATGTTAAGTTTGAAAATATTTTGGGTCAACAAAAGTTTGTGAGAATTACATAGGTTTGAATATTGAATAAAAATTGTACAATTCGAGTGTCATGGAAAGTCTAGTCCATATGTGAAAACAATACTACCTGGTAAATCGTGTGCATAATCAAACCTTGTGACTAGAATATTGTGGTCCATTCGATACGCATATGGTTCACTCATTCTTGTTGCGATAACAATCACCCACGCTACCCATACTGGAGGTAACGTATTCGGGTGGGGTTGTCAGTCCAATATATCTATCACTGTATATCGTTGGCTTGTACGGAGTTAATGATTATGCTAGTCTAATTGTTCTTACCATAGTAATGTTTAAGACATAATGCAACATAGAATAACACATAGACACTTATGTTGAATTGCAATTGAAAATGTAGCATCCAAAATAGTGAAAAATGGGCTATGTAAACTCACCTTAGCGCAAGTCTTGAATCCTTTGAAATAGTCTAAGTATGGCACAAACGATTCCAAGTATTACCCTAAGTTCAAGACAAAATAAGTCTAAGTTTTCTAGTCTAACGTATTATAGGGTTCCTAATTTGGGGATTGACAATTGATTAATCGTTGATTTAGATAAATTGTTAATGAATTAAAAAATAAAGAAATTTAGGAAAACAAATAATTAAAAGAACTTTTTGTAAAATCTTGATTAAGGTGGTTGTATTACAATGTTATAAATGTGAAAATAATTTTTATAAAATTATTTTCTTAATTATTGAATATATAGTATATTAATATTTATTTGTCAAAATATAGTATTAATGTCTAAAAATATTAAAAATCATAAAGTTTCAAATTAAAAATTATATTTCTGTTTTAAATGAACAAAAATAATTTATGTAAAATTTTGATGTAAAAATAGTGAAAAATGGATTTATTATGAATTATTTAAGATTAAAATAGCAAAAATTAATTAAAAATATTAAATAAACGTTTTTCAAAATTAAAATTTATTTCTGGAACATTTATTGATTTATAAGCTTAAAATAATTTTTGTGAAGTTTTATAAAACTGTTTAGAACTTTTAAATGATTTGTAATTTATAAATGAATAAACTTGTAATTTATTTTATATATTTTAAATAAATTATTTTAAAAAAAATTGTATGATAGTCTTTACCATCAGAATAGTATAAAATATTTTGTTAGAGAATTTAGTAACCATTTTTAGTATTTAAAAACTATTTTAAAGATTAATAGGTTAAATATATAAATAAAGGGTTTTTTTTTAAAAAAAAAAAGTGTTTGTGGGTGCTAGGAATCAAACCCGGGGTCAGACCTGTTTGATAGGTTTAAATCACAAGCCCAGACCAACTGGTCTGGACCCTGAGAACAGTTAGAATTGGATTCAGTTATTTGTATAGGTTGTTTGGATTATATTATAAATAATTATCGAAAATTAAAAAGGGTGACTGGTTTTGAACCTAGACCAAAGCCGGTTCATGTTTTTAACACAAAGCATATCACCAACTGATTTATAGATCAGTTGGTTATTATTTTCAGATCGTTTAAAATAATCATGATGTCTGCGATGGGTCATCTTCCCCAAATAAGATGTATGAACCCTAGATCCTAATCAATTACAAAACGCGATAAAAAACCCAATTAGCAATAGGGTTAATGATCTAGATGCGCCGATTAAACTACAGAAAGTATGGATTAGAATCAAACCTTAGAACAAAGCTCTAACTCACGAGTCAAAGGCACGGTCAAACAAGATTGATTATTCGCGTTTTGGTGAAAAATTGAAGGAAATTAAGGGTGGGGGTTTGTTATTTGGCACAATAAGGTCATCAAGGAAGGTCCAATTTATACTATTACAAATCAATTTAGAAAGTTTGACCCCTCTTTAATTAAAAACGCGTGTATGATCTATAATTGGTATGTTTTGATCTAGATTGGCATGGGGAATACGCTGTAAAGCCGGTCAAACACATTCCTTACATAATCAAACACAAAAACGCGGATTCAAAAACTCAATTGAATGGGTTCGATCAGGGGTTAACTTTTGTTCGTTGACTTGGTTTATTTAGGAAAGTGTTATGTTTGATTATTTCAGGATTTCGTTACAAAAGCAAGGTGGCTCAGTTGGTTGTTGTAATTGTGTTAAGACTTAGACCCATAGTGGCATTTATTTTATATATACCATATTATTATATATATACATATTATGATTATATTAGTTCAAAAAAATGTTACAAACATGATAAAACATCGACATTGAACGATTTTACCAAATAATTATTAATATAAGGTGTTTAAAACATATATTGTATAAAACAAACATTTTTTTATATATTTAAAAAATTGGGGCAAATATGCGATGTTACACCTTCAAATTAAGTTAATCTGAAAGAGTGTGCAACACGATTCAGTGAGATATCCAAATATTTAAGAATTAACATACGTATTGATACGTATATAACAACAATACATCTGTTAATTCACTCGTACTTGAGCACTTGCACTGCACCACATCAATTAATTACCTAAAAAACAAAAAACTCCATACTAAAGCCTTATCTCTGAGCAAACAACAAGACAAATACATAATAGTTGTACAATAAATACTACATAAAACCCTAAATTCATCTATTTCTATCTAACAATCCATGCACAAACAACAATAAACTAAATAAACTATGTGACTCACCCTTCGGTGTAATCAGACTGGAGAAGATCAAGATACGTGTCCCACTTGTTTCCAATAGCCTAAAAAATACAAATCCAGTAAGATATTATTGGAGGATTCCGCTTCTGTTTACTGCAATAGTAGCAGGGACAAGGTTGATGACGACCTCCGACTACTCCGATGCCATTGCAGGTCACATCAATGGAGGATTTTGCTTCTGTTTGGAGCAAATGGGGAATGGGGAAGATCGACGTTTTGCATAAAAAGAATGGGAATGGGGAAGATCGATGCTTTGTTTAGAAGATCTGATAATTGTGTTGTTTTGGTTATGGTTTGAATATCTGATATTGTTGATGCGTTTTGCGATTAAGGATTGGATATACTTGATTAACATATGTTAGTAGATAGCCGAAGGTGGTTCAGACTGGGCGAATGTAGAATAATCTGGGCGAAGGTAACAAGAATGGGGCGAAGGTAGAAGTGGACTGGGCGAAAAAAGATTGGACCTGAACAAGAAGACACATTCGACCACTTAATGTGGGCGAATGTGGAAAATGCTCACATTCGACCAGTTGTAAGGGGCGAATGTGCAGTGTCTATATATAGATTTTAAGTTTTTGATAATGGTAGAGAGTTGTCATTTGTGTCCAGGTTCAGATCAGGTTTGTAGATGTTTTTGAGAGATTGTCTGTGTGATCTAGATTAACATAAAGTCATTGTAAATGCATTTTGAATGAAAGTTAATCTATGAAATGTTATTGAAAATGATCTTGATTGTGTCGTGATTTGTGTTTTATCAATTTGTTCAGATCTAGGGTTTCCGCACCTAGATTTGTGACTTGTATGATCGTATAATCCTGTTTTAGCTAAAATCCAACGCTCACAAAGTGGTATCAGAGCCTAGAGGATCATACAACAACAAATTTGATAAGATCAGAGCTGATTTGGACATGTTTTTGACATAAAATCATCTGTTTTTACAAAAACTCTTAAAAACATAGTTTTTGATCGATTTAAAGGTGAATTTGTGGTCGAATTCAAGTTTTCCAAGACTTAAAGTTGTTCCAAATCAATTCCGAAACATAACCTGATTGAGATCATTCAAATCCATGAATTTTTGAAAATCTGAGATCAAAATAACCGTTTTTCAAACAATAACCGTTTTTCAAAAATGAGATCTGCTAGTTTTGGGCGAACCTGGAACCTGGACTGAGTGTTGTGGTCGAAAGTGCAGAAAAGTGGGCGAACCTGAGAAAATAGTGGTCGAACCTGAAAATTTGTTTAGAATTTTTTCACTTTCGGGTAGAAAATTCCACCTTCGACCGTTCTGATTTGGGCGAAAGTGGAATAGTGTTTGTCTGTGGTTACATTCAGTACAAATCTTCCTTCGGTTGTTACTGTTTGGACGAAAGTAGAACCAAAGGGACGAAAGTGAGATAGTTTGGACGAGAGTGAGAAATTTTGGACGAACTTAGAATATTTTGGACGAACGTACTGAATTTCGGGCGAACGTAGGATTTTTGCTGAAAAATTTTCTAAGTGTTGAGATTTTCAGATTGTGATCATGTGGCGTTTTCAAACTACTTCGGGATCAGCACCAACACAACCACAACAGCAGACAATGGACCCATGGACAGTGGCAGCGCAAAAGACGAACACGCAATCCTCACAACCACTTAACTACATGACAACAACGAGCACGATGCCTCAAAATGTAGCACATCCGGCACTACAATCAGATTACTGGGGAGTAGCTGCAGCGGCGGTAAATACTCAAACCACTAATGCTATTTCTACTTTGATTAAGGATTTGTCTACAGGAAGTGGAACTCGGCCACCGAAGCTCATGGATATGCAAGAGTATAACCAGTGGCACACCATGTTCAAGATCCATCTGGAAGGCATGGGAGTTGAAGGAGCAGAGGCATGGAGCATGATTGTCAAAAGATACACAGCACCGATTCTGGAGAACACAGGTGAGTTGATTCCTCTGGAAAGCCTAACTGAGGACGAAAAGAAGAAATATGTGGTGGAGAAGAAGGCGTTCTCTCAACTGACACAGGCAATCACAAGTGACCTGTTGCATCAGTTTGGGACATGTACTACGTCAAAACAGCTTTGGGATAAGCTGAAGAGGAAGCATGATGGTAACGAAAAGACCAGGAGTCTGAGAATGGAGGAATTAGTCAAGGAGTTTGAGAATTTTTCTTTTATTAATAATGAAACTTTGAAAGAACTAACTCCAAGATATATGCATTTGTTGTCTGAATTGTCTAGTTATGGTGTACAGATTCCAATGACTAAGCAGGTGGATAAGTTTGCAGATGCTTTACCACCACAATGGGATCAGCATGTGGAGGTACTCAGAGAGAAGGATGCTTATCAATTCTGGACCATTTCAGAGTTTATTGAAAAGCTGGAGAACAAAGAGTTGGAGGATAGGAGGAAAGCTAGAAGGTCACAGATTCCTCAGAATCCCAGTCTGTATTTTGGAGGTACTTCAGTTCCAGCTGGAAACTCGAGCTCTGGAAGCATTGCACCACATGTTGCATGTATTTCCAATGTCATGGGTTCATCAAAACCAACCACCAACTACACACCACCACAATACAATTCCTACTCACAACCATCATACACACCACCACAATATAGTTCCTACATTTCACCAATCTCTCCAATGCAACAAGCAAGTTTTTACACCGCTAACCAATCACAACAACCATTAAACCAAGTTACTCAACATAAACAACAACCGGTGGTTTTGGATACATCTAACTTGGGAAATGTAACTGTGGAGGTTGCTCAGCAACACATTGCATTAGTCTCAGCAATGGTTTCATCCTACAATGGGTTGGTTGCTAGTCAGATTGGGAACAACAACTTAACCAACGAAGACTACGCACAAATAGACAAGGAAGAGATGGAACTCATTGACATTCAATGGGCTTTTGCGAGTATAATGAGGAGAGCAACAGAGTTCATCGAGAAAACTGGAAGGACTGACTTGGCAACTTCTCCCAACACAACCTATGGTTTCAACAAGGAGAAGGTTACGTGTTTTAATTGTGGAGAAAAAGGACACTTCAAAAGGGAATGCACCCAGCCACCTAAACAAGGTAATCGAAACCCTTTCAATGCAAACTACCAGAACCGTCAACAAAACCAAGTTTCTTACCAAAATAACAACAACTACCAAAACCGAAACTTTAACAACCAAAACAGACAACCAAACACTCAACACCAGATTCAAAACCAATCTCCTAATCACACAAATCGAACAGTTGTACCTATTACTACACCCAATGAGACACAACAAAATGCTAGTCAGAACCAAGCTTTGGTGACTCAACAGGATGAGAGGTTTGACTGGTCGGGTATGCAAATAGGAGTTGAGGAAGTGACTACTGGTGGGAATGTGGCATGTGTTGCCTATCAGGTTGATATGGAAGAATCGGTGGTAGTTGATGAGAAGAAAGAAACTGAGGAGAGTGAAAGTGATGATTCTGAGACTGAGATGGAAGTGGAGAGTGAACCTGTTGAGGTTAAGGCTGAGGAAAAGAGTTCTGGAATGGTGATTGATTCAGTTTCTGATGTTCCCGAGGAGTGTAAATCAGTTTATTCAGACTCTGAGAGCGAATCAGACACAGAGGCAAGTGTTGATTCTTTAGATGATGATATTGATCAGTTGCTGGCAGAAGCTGACTTTTTGATGACGAGGAAGTCGTGCATAGCTGATGATGCTTTCACCAAGATCGACTACTCCAAGTTTTTCACTGGAAAGGAAGCTCATTTTGCGTTGATGGCCATGACTGAACCGCCAAAACCTGTAAGTTCTGAATCTAGCACTGATGTTATGAGTGATAAATATTGTGGAACATGTGATAGATTGACAGAGGAGAATAAACAACTCCGAATTTCACGAGATAGTGCTATCTTGAACTGTCAATCTACTCGCAAAGATTTAAATGCTTTTAACAAAGTATTAGATGGCTATAAAAAGGACATTTCCGACTTGAAAAACACTTTGTCATTGAAACAATTGGCCATAAACAACTACATCAATGAAATTGAAAACACCAAGTTGGAAATGGCAGCCATAAAATGCTTTGCTGAAAAGGTTAACAAGAAGCTGGAAAGTTATAAGAATGTTGCTTATGTGGTAGATCATATCATTGATGATAACACCACCAATTACAAGTCTGTACCATCTCCGGTTCTTTTTGAAAACCATAACTATCACCAAGTTATACCGGAGAGTTCGGTAAAATCAGACTCATCATCGGAAAAGGAATCTAATACCTCGAGTATTGGTGATCCATATTCCGATGTGAGACCGATTTTGGGCTTGAACAATGAGGGTGTTTATGCTGAGAGTGATAGTTCAGACTCAGAAAATGATGATACTGGTAGTGATCAATCTGTTAATGAATGTGAGATTCCAAAAGAAAATCACATCATTACTACTGAACCAGTGTCACCATCTGATCATGTTCATCCGATGGCAAATGCTAATCGTGATAAAAAGTCTGAAAAGGTTGATGTTAAGAAAGATAATGTTGTTAAGAATGAGGTCAAAAAGAATGAGCTGAATGAACCAAGTGACAAACCGGTTAAAGTGTTTTATCGGATGGAAGGATCCGATAAAATCATTTCTGATGAGGAATTTCCGATTAAAAATGTTAACTATTCTAAACTTTATAAAATCTGGCAAGAAAGCACAATATGGTTTCCAAAACATGAGAGAACCAATGAAATTCCACCAGAAATTTTAAAGAAATTGTTTTCAGAAGTTCCTCAAGAACCAAAAATCCATGTCACTGAGTTCATTCGTCCAAATGATAAAGCAAATGGTTTTCATGAGCCTTCTTACTCGAAAGGACCACTTCCTGAGAGTTTAAGAAATCAACAGTATAATGATCAATTTCCTGTCAGATCATTTGCTTCACCAAATGCTCATTATGTGTTTGAGGAATATAGAAAATGCTTTAAATGTGGAGAACGCGGGCATTTACTTGCTCAGTGTCCATATGTAAGGCACAAAAGACATGAGGTTGAGGTTAAGAATTCCATGAAAAAGCCGATTGATCATTATGTACCACCACATAGACGGGCTGTTCCTCAACAACAACAATTTTATAATCAAAACAATTTTCAAATGAGGAACAACCGTCCATTTCAATATGATCGAAGGAATCGGATTGCAATGGAACAATCTTGGAGAAAACCTGCGGTGAACACAACAGCTGATAGACAAAAGGTTTCACAAAAACCAATTGTCAAGTCAAATGTTGGACCTAAGTCTGTTAATTCAGATAAGGTTGCTAAGAAAGTTACTTTTAGTAACAATGTTCAGAAACCTATTGAGAAACCAAAATCTCAAATTCGTATTCTCAAAAGGTCTGAACAATCTTGGACACCTAATGGTACTCCAGGAGCTTCTACTTCAAAGGTGAGTGAGAAAAATGACACTGTTTTGAAAAATCAGAAAACGGTTGATTCAAAACAAAAAGTTGTTGAAAAAGTCATTGAGGATGTTTCTTTGAAATCAAATGTTCAAAGGCCCAAGACTCAGGCTTGGGTCCCCCGAAAGAACTAAATGTTTACTTTTTGTGTGCAGGGAGCTTCAGTTGGCCCTATTAGCAGTCTCTGGATTGTTGATAGTGGAGCTTCAGGCCACATGACGGGGGATTTGGCGTTGCTGTTCGATGTGAAGAATATTAATGGAGGATATGTGGCGTTCGCGGGTAATAAAGGAGGTTATATCACAATGGAAGGAAGCGTGAGTAATGGGATTGTGACTTTCGAGCGGATTTCATATGTCAAGCAGATAGACTATAATCTGTTGAGCGTCAGTCAAATATGCGATAAACAATTTTCTGTGCATTTTGATGACAAATCCTGCTATATTCTCAAACCGGGCTTCAAGATTCCAAAGGAGTGGGTTATGTTGATGGCACCTCGAGTCAACAATCTTTATATTCTTGATATGTCCAAGGCAATGACATCACAGGGACAGATTACATGCTTTCTATCCAAGGCGACCGAAAAAGAATCGATAATGTGGCACCGCAGAATGGGGCACATTCATCTGAGGAAAATGAATCAGTTAGTGAGAAATGGACTTGTCGATGGAGTAAACGTGAAACATTTCCATCTGAACGACAAGTGTGTGAGCTGCATGAAAGGCAAACAACACAAACAATCCCAGAAAGTGAAGAAAGTTAACTCTGTTGAGATGCCGCTTGAGCGATTGCACATGGACCTTTTTGGACCGGTCAAACGCAAAAGTCATCTTGGAGAGCTTTATTGTTTAGTCGTCACTGATGACTATTCACGATTCTCATGGGTGATGTGTTTGAAGAACAAAAGCGACACCTTTACCAACTTACAAGTTCTGTTCACTCGACTGGAGAATATCTACAACTTGAAGATAAAAAGGATCAGGAGTGACAACGGGACGGAGTTCAAAAATGCAAAGATGGATGAACTTTGTGAAAGCAAAGGGATTCATCATGAATATTCGGCTCCGTATACCCCGCAACAGAACGGTGTTGCTGAAAGAAAGAATAGGACTCTGATTGAGGCTGCTAGAACAATGCTCGCTGACTCAAATCTTCCAGTAATGTTCTGGAATGAGGCGATTTATGCAGCAAACTACACTTTAAATCGGGTTTTGACAGTGAAGAAGTTTGGAAAAACATCTTATGAGCTGTTACACCGACGAAAGCCCAATTTAGAGTATCTAGAACCATTTGGGGCGCCATGTACGATGTTGAATCCAAGCGAGAAGTTTAGTCCTAAAGCTGAGGAGGGATATTTTGTTGGATATGCAACCCCGCTCAAACGGGTATTCAACAAGAGAACTCGTCAAGTGGAGGATTGGGCTAATGTGGAAGTTCAACGATACACACAAAATTTGCAAGGCACGGGCCCTGATTGGATGTTTGATTACAAAGATTTCTTTGAATCATTCAACCTAGATAGCTTGGTTGAAGAAGCTGTGATCAGATTACTTTACGAGTGTGAAAACGCGGAAACTTCACCGCTGATGCGTCCAATCACCGTAAACCCCCCACCAGCTTCTAATGATACCAGTGCTCCTACACAAGAAGAAGAGTTGTTTCAAGAAGCTTCAACTTCATTAGACACTTCAGAATCTGAAGATGAACAATTTGAAGAAGCCGTTCTTGAAAATGCAGAAGACTTAGAAGAGCAAACTGTAAACCCAACTCCAAATCCAGATGTTGCTTCATCATCTAACACGGGTCATGATCAGGATGCTGTAGAGAACTTGACTGCTCAGACGGGAGTGATTGTACCTGTTAATCCGGAATCTCGGATTCATCGTATTCACCCGCTGGAGCAAGTAATCGGTGATCCTGGTAGTGGAGTGATGACCAGAGGGCAGCTTAAAAGCGTTAATTCGCCAGAGAGTTTTGGTGCTTTAGCATTGTATGCCAAAATTCAGAAATCTGGTAGTCAAAATGATTGGTCGTTCGCATGTTATGTGTCGCAGGTAGAGCCAAGGACATACAAAGACGCTTTGAATGAAGATGCCTGGGTTGAGGCAATGCAGGAGGAGTTATTGCAATTCCAGAAATTGGGAGTCTGGACGCTCACAGATTTGCCTCCGGGAAGAAAGAAAATAGGCACTAAGTGGGTGTTTAAGTGCAAAAAGGATGACCGTGGAGTTATTGTACGGAACAAAGCTAGATTGGTTGTGCAGGGTTTCCATCAAATTGAAGGAATTGATTACAACGAAATCTATGCACCAGTAGCACGAATCGAAGCTATTCGGATGTTCCTTGCGTTTGCTTCGTATAAGAAATTCAAAGTCTATCAAATGGACGTCAAGAGCGCAGTTTTGTACGGTAAAGTCAAGGAGGAGGTTTATGTCGGGCAGCCACCAGGCTTTGAGGACCCAATCCACCGGGACAAGGTCTACGTGCTGAACAAAGCTTTATATGGTCTGCACCAGGCTCCAAGACAGTGGTACGAGGAGCTAAGTACATACCTCATCTCCAAAGGATTCAAGCGCGGTCTCGTCGATTGCACCCTCTTTACGAAGAAGACGGGAGATGACTTGCTTCTAGTACAGATTTACGTTGATGATATTATATTTGGTTCAACTAACGAACTCTTGTGCAGGGAATTTGAAACTGTTATGCAGGAGAAGTTCGAAATGAGCGCTATGGGGGAAATGCAGTTTTTCCTCGGCTTACAGGTGGATCAAAGACCCGACGGGATCTTCATTCACCAGACGAAATATGTAGCCGACATCTTGAGTCGATTCCAGATGGAGGACTCTAAGCCGATGGATACCCCGATTCAACCCAATCACGGGATTGGAGTGGACGCTAAGGGGGAGCTGACAGATCCATTTACATACAGAGCAATCATCGGATCTCTGATGTATTTGACAGCGTCTCGACCAGATATTATGTATGCAACGTGTCTCTGTGCTCGCTACCAATCGAAGCCGAAACAAAGTCATCTGACGGCGGTCAAGCGTATCCTTCGATATCTGAAGGGTTGTCCATCAAAAGGACTTTGGTACCCTAATGATGATGATTTTGATTTTATTGCTTTTAGTGATGCAGATTGGGGCGGCTGTGACAAAGACAGCAAATCAACAACAGCCGGTTGCCAGTTTTTAGGGAGCAGGTTAATTACCTGGCAATGCAAGAAACAGACTTCTGTCGCACTGTCTACATGTGAAGCCGAGTATATTTCAGCCTCGAGTTGCTGTTCGCAAGTGCTCTGGATCCAACAACAGATGGTCGATTACGGTTTGCAGTTTCTTAAAACCCCTATACACTGTGACAACGAAGCCGCAATTGCATTAACTAAAAATACTGAAAATCATTCTAAAGCTAAACATATCCGGATTAAATATCATTTTATCCGTGACTGTTATGCTAAGGAATTGATTGACATGGTCAAAATCCATACTGACTACCAACGTGCAGATTTGTTTACAAAAGCTTTTGACAGATCACGCTTTGAATATCTTTTGAAAGTAAACAATATAAAGGAAAAACAGGACTAATCGGCTCCTCGGTTTATCATTTTTCGTTTTTAGTTTTAGTTTTAAATTTTTGCTAATTGGGAATTTCTCTTTGCTAATTGGGAATTTCTCTTTACTATCATAATCCTCAAAGAAGTTGATGCTTTCGAGGGGATTGTTTAATCCTCAAAGAAGTTGATGCTTTCAAGTGGATTGTTTCTTTCAAAATTTTTTTTGTTGTTTTTCAGAAAAATTAAAAACCCAAAAAATATGTTCTTTATTTTAGGGGGAGTCATTTTATCAGAAAAACCAAAAACATTGAAAAATTTTCAAAATACCTAAAAATTAGAAAAACCCAAAATGATTTCCTGGATAAAAAGAGGAAATGATAGTACATCAGTGGGGATCTGACACAGGCTAAAGAATTGTATAGTTTTAATGAGACGTATGTTGATTACGTGTGATATGCTGATAGGCTTCGTAGACTATATATTGCGTGCATTAGTGATACAAACATAACAAACTACGCGTTTGTGGATGAACACCTCATGGGCATATGGTCTTAGTACCGTATTTTCGTTTGATAGGATGTTTGTACAAAACTCGGAGGTTTAGGGTCGTTATGTTATTAGTTGTCTGGGGATAGCCTATCTGATCTTCTGCTGTAAGTCATTACGGACCTAGATCAGACAGGATGTCTTTATAAAAGAGCTTTATGCCAAAACCTAAAGTTACCGAATTGAGGAACTTTCCATGTTATATGATGATCAAAGATTATCTATAATATCGTATTGATCATTGATGCAAATCATGATTAATATCAGTCCTCAACCAGGTATGGTGCATATGTTACTTTGCTGCATTAATTTGCTAACCTGTATACCTCTATGCATTATATCTTGTACAATTACAGACGACGAAAGCATAATCACGCTTTACAATGAGTCTTTGTGCAAATTACTTCTTGATACGGGAGTATGTCGTGTGTGTGGGAACCACAATGTGTTAGTCTAATACATCTAATTCGTATCATTTTAAAGCATTGCGTAATTGTCTGCATGTGAGCTTATGTGGACAACAATATCAGCAATTGCCGTGTCACATATTGTTTCTAATGATAATATTGAAACAGATCAACGCTGTGTTTAGATTTCTCAGAAAACTGATATGATCCTCTTACCGGAAATCACAAAATGTTTACTGCTTTCATTTACTTTGATGCATTTTACTTTGTCGCATTTTACTTTTATCGTCAAAAAGTTCAGAAAATCCAAAAAGATTTTAGGTGTGTTTTGATAAAAATTTCAGAAAATCCAAAAGATTTGCATTTCTGCTTTATTTTAGATATTCGGGGATGCTTGATGGTCAATTTCTTAGATTTGATAACACCATCTGGACTTTGTAACACTCAAAATGTGAAAATTTGAGTTTTGGAAGTTTAACGGATTGAAAAATGTTGAACGGGATTCGAATTCGTGATTTGGCGAAATTTTCAGATTTTTCCATTTCACATTCGCCCCTTAAATGGGTCGAATGTGGAAAAATCATCTCTTTCGACCGTTTTGTTTTTGGGCGAAGGTGGACATTTTCACTTCCGGGTGTAATTTCCACTTCCGGGTACAACTTTTCACCTTCAGGTCTTTCACTAGGGGCGAAGGTGGAATTCTGTCACATTCGTGTCATTAATTTGGGGCGAATGTGGACTTAACCCACATTCGTCCACCTCAACCGGTCGAATGTGGATCTCTATAAAAACCCTTTTCACCTTCGAGTTCTCATTCTGAAATTTTTTTTAAACATTCATCATAACCAGACCTTGTTGCTTGTGCCTTTTGTGATCCCTTGATTTGTTTCCTAGTGATTTCTGATCAATTTGATACAAATTTTACAGGTATTGGACTTCAAAACAGATCCAAATTGTTCGTTTTCAGAACCGGACCTAGGGTTTCTGTTCTAGTGATTTTTGATGATTATTGTTGCTTATTTTTGATAGCCGATCAGTTCTCATAGGTTTTAGGGGGAGAATGTGGAAGGAATTAGGATAATAACATGTATAGATGTTAGTTTTGATCGATTGAACACATAGAACCCTAATTCCACTTTAAAACCTATGTAAACTGATTAATTGACAAAATTGGTAATAAACGAGTGTTAGTCGGGCATGTTAGTATGTTTTAGGATCAAAATTACAAGTTAAAACAAACAATGGCAAAATTTCAAATTTTGGGGGTAAACCATTCCACATTCGGGTGTGATAAACGGGCGAAGGTGGAACGGGTTGGGCGAATGTATAACAAAACGGATGAATGTGACTTTTAATCAAGATCATATTCACTTTCGTCCATATACTTTCACATTCGACCACAAAATCTCACATTCGACCAGCTTAAAACGGGCGAATGTGCAGATCAGTTTGACCAAAATTTTTATAATTTGTCGTTTTTGTGTTTTGACGTGTTTTTATTGATTTTCATGTGCAGATGGCTGAACAACCCGAGAATATTGAATCACCAGCAGTGAATGTTGAAACTCCAGCTGAGATCACAGTTCAAGATCCAGTACCAGTAGCTGAAACATCTGTTCCTAGCAGTTGGCCTTTTGAACGATCGCACAACTGTTGCGCTTATCTAGGAGACGTTGAGAAGAACACGGAGTTTACTGGAATTATCGAATTTCTGAAGAGGAGCAGGATTGTTCATGCTCTAGCCACACCAACCATCATATACAAAGACATCATAGAAGATTTTTACCAGAATGCGAAGTATGATTACTGGGAGAATCAGACTATCATCAAGAGCAAGATTCAGGAGATGGAGATGTTCTTGACTGAAGCTGACATTCGGGAGGCGTTACAGATTAAGTTCGAAGATAGTGAGGATCCCAGGGAGTTATCGTGGACAGAACAGAAGGCGTGCTTCTTAAGGATGAAATACAAAGGTCCAATCACTGACGGATCTATGTATAAGGGGAAGCTGGGAGTACAGTACAAGTATTTTGCTCATGTTCTGATTCATGTCTTTGGTTGTGTGAGTGGTGGTTATGACGTGATGAGAAGGAGTTTGAGTTCATTAATGGTTGCGTTGACACTCAACAAACCATTTAATGTTTCTGGGATGATTCTTGACCACATGCTGGAGATGCTGAAGGGAATGAAGAATAAGAAGTTCATGTTGTATCCGAGGTTTCTAATGATGATCTTTGACTACAAGTATCCAATGTTGAAAAAGGATCCGACAATGATCCTAGGTCAAGATCACATGAATATTAGAACCTTGATGAGGATGAAAGGTTATAAAGGTGTGCCTGATAGTGAGAAGCCACCTAACAGGAGATTATTTGGCGCTTTGGCTCGTCCGGATTACATTGATCCTGGCAAGAACAAAGCAAGACATGATGATAGTGACTCAGACAACGATGATCCCTTAGTGTATGTTGATTCAAGCACTAAGCGGAAACGTCAAGTAGTCAATCCTGGAGCCAAAGGGAAGGGCAAAGGAAAGGCTATAGATCAGGGAAGCACTAAGCAACAGGTAGCTAGAAAGAAATCGACGGCGAAGAAAGGATCGAGTTTGGTGGATGAAGAGTCTGTAGATTCGGAAGAGACTGAGGTTGATGAACAGTGGGATTCTGATGACGAGAATGTGAGGACCACCAAACGTAAGGCCACTATGGTTGGTGAGTCTGAATCCTTAAACCAGTCGATAGAAGAAGCTGAGAGGAGAAAGAAATCGGTTGAAGATGAAGGTTTAGGTGTTGACCTAGCTGAACTGAGTGTTGGAGAAACTGTAGTTGTGAATTTGCCCAAGAAGACTAAGAAACAAAAGACTATGGCAAAGAAATCAAGCGTGAAAGAACTGAGAGAAAAAGAGTTGGCTCAGTTGTTGAAGGGAAAGAGATTACCTGATGCTGGAACACCTTCTAAGCTATCTTCACCAGTTGCCAAGAAACAGAAGAAAGCAAAAGAGGCAGAGACTTTACCAATCGATCAGTTTAATATCGATATGGATAAAGTGCTCGATATGTTTAGAAAGCCTCAAAAGGAGAAAGTTGTTGAAGTTGAGCCATCCAGATCTAAGTCAAAGAAAGTGACTGTAGATGATGATGTCATGAAACAAGTTAATAAGAAAATGGAGGACATGATGAAGATGCTGGTTGCTCAACAAGCTGAGATTACTAAGTTCAAGCAGAATGAGGAGAAGATGCTCCAAATTGTAGTTGCTTCGAAATCTAATCAGGATGATATAAATGATAAGATTAAACTGATTGAAGCAAAGAATGAAAAGCTTGAAAGAAAATGTGAAAGAAACAAGAGCAAAATCAAACTGATTAAGGCTGACAACAAAGAATTAAAGAAGGAAAACAAACGCCTTTGTGGTTTGATTGAAAAGCTGTATAGCAGAGCACCCCAGTTGAAAGAGGGTGAAGAAGATGAAGAAGAAGATGAACAGAAAGTTGATTATGAGTATTCTGAATCTGAGAAAGAAGATGATGATGATGAGGATGATGATGGATCGGATAAAAGTGATGATGACAACAATGATGATGATGATGACAATGATGATGATGATGATGCTGAAGGTACTGGGAAAAAGCAAGGAGATGAGTTTAGCAGTGGAAGTGATCATGATGGAGGAGATGATACTTCTAGATTTAGTTATGAGAAGAGAACACCACAGAAGAAGAAAGATACTGGAGAATCGAGTTCCAAGAAGAAAGGTGGGAATGTTGATTCGGATGAAAGTATTTTCTGGAACGAGAAGGTGAGATCTCTGTCTGATGATGCTAAACAGTTATATAAGAATATGTTGGAAAAGAGAGAGTGGACCATTGAGTTCACAGGATGCTTCGCTGAAATATTCCAAACTGATGATTTGAGATATGAGTTGGAATATGAAGATCCAGATCTTGAGGAAGGGGAATTACCTGCATCTGTGGCGAAAGAAATACTAGATGGTCTCGCACAGAGGGTAGGAAAGACGTTTGAGGAGTTTATGATGGATGAATCGATTCCTGATATTCCTGAAAAGGATATGGGTAGTCATTCAGATGATGTGCATACTCCAGAAAACAATGAAGTTGAAATAGAAGATATTACTCATGAAGAGTTTCCCCAGTATTTCAGAAAAGAAGATGAGAATGAAGTATTTCCTGACTTCACTGAGATACCAAATAAGTCAGCGAAACAGAAAGCAAAGAAAAGGAGCGAAGAGTTTGTTGAGAAGGTATTTGGAACTGAAAAGAAAGATTCTTCTAACCAGTCTGATGAGTTGAAGAATTATATGAAGAAGTTGAAGGAAATGGATGAGAACCGACCTAAGCCTGAAGCTCAAGGTAATTTCTATCGATTTCATAATGCCAAATTCAAAGGCAGAGCTCTCGGGTGGACTTACTTAGGCAGACTGAAGTGTATTGCTGCAAAATGGGAAACCGGAATTCTGTACTTCAACAGATTCTGTGATTTGCTTGCTCTACCGTACTGGGCGGTGAGAGACTTATGCAGATTCCCAATGTCAGGTGCCGAGGTAAATGGATCGCATGTCGGTTGGTGCGCAGACAAATTGGTTTGGGAAAGTCGTACGAGATGGAACAGGTTCAAGCCTCAATATCCTCGTAGAAAAGAGCATAGGGATATTGATCCTCAAACCAATATGAAGCGTGTGACTTTGATTTATAAAGCACCTAATGTGATGAGAAAGATACCGTTGATGCCAATGCCACAGCATTTCAGTGCTGATTTCATCTTTTGGTATTATGATTGGAGGAAGGCAGAAGCGGTGATCGTGTTGAGGGATGGAAAGGATAAATACAAGCATGTTCATGTATTTGATCCTATGTGGCTGATAAATTGCACATTCGAAGACATCATCATGTTGTTCTACAATCCGATTTACTATGAACCCAATGACTTTGCTCAAGCGAGAAAGTATACTCAAGTTGTGGGAGTTTGTTTTGCATATGATATAAATGCAGGAAGCAACTTGGAGGGTAAACTTGGCAAGACTGTGAAGATTGCTAATGTGTCAAAGCCTGTGAAGAAAACATTCGAGCCGCCAATGACTTCTGAGCAGAAGAAGCAGCTCAGAATCAAACTGATGAACAAGACGATGGACTATCAGAGAAAACTATCCAATCAATAGTCGAGGGGGAGTTTGTTGATGCGTTTTGCGACTAAGGATTGGATATACTTGATTAACATATGTTAGTAGATAGCCGAAGGTGGTTCAGACTGGGCGAATGTAGAATAATCTGGGCGAAGGTAACAAGAATGGGGCGAAGGTAGAAGTGGACTAGGCGAAAGAAGATTGGACCTGAACAAGAAGACACATTCGACCACTTAATGTGGGCGAATGTGGAAAATGCTCACATTCGACCAGTTGTAAGGGGCGAATGTGCAGTGTCTATATATAGATTTTAAGTTTTTGATAATGGTAGAGAGTTGTCATTTGTGTCCAGGTTCAGATCAGGTTTGTAGGTGTTTTTGAGAGATTGTCTGTGTGATCTAGATTAACATAAAGTCATTGTAAATGCATTTTGAATGAAAGTTAATCTATGAAATGTTATTGAAAATGATCTTGATTGTGTCGTGATTTGTGTTTTATCAATTTGTTCAGATCTAGGGTTTCCGCACCTAGATTTGTGACTTGTATGATCGTATAATCTTGTTTTAGCTAAAATCCAACGCTCACAGATATATGTGTTGTTTTGTTTTGAAGTTCGATGTTAGGAGAGAGAGGGAGGTTTTATGGGGAGACGCGCGGGAGAATTTGAGATTTTGGTGACACAAAATCATGACATGCAACTTCCTTTACCATCATGCCTTTTAAATTTATGACGGAAAATTCATGACACGCAGAGAAAAACGTCAAGAATTTATTAGTTTTTATCAAAGATGACACTTTTTTTATGACATACGCTTTTTTATGTCATTAAATGTGTGACATTAAAGGGTTATTTTCTAGTAGTGTATGTGACCTCCAACGGTCTTGATGGTCGTGTAAAACAAAGACAGGCTCCCGATTAGAGGGTCAGAGTTATTGTTGTTGTGATCAGAGTTTTCATAATCTTTTGTATATTTTCAATTAATTTCATTACATACTTGCAGAGTAGCAGACGACTTAATTTGTTGTGAAACTCATTTAGATAAATCTCCAGAACAATAGATTCAATTTTCAGGTGGTGTTGGTGGTGGTCGTCAGAAAACACGCCAGAGATGTCGTTATTACGCAGGGGAAGATGGTGCCATGGTGGGGCTACTGACGAGAGAGAAACAAATGAAGATGCAGAAAGGTTGACATGAAACTCTAGTAGTTGAAATGAGGGGAAGGGTTGTGGTCCCTACTCTTTATTGTTATAGTAGGTTAAAGTGTATTACACGGGAGGCGCGATGTTGCAGCTATAATTTAGAATGCGCGAGATGGAGTGGCGACGATAATTTACAATGTGGTACTAATATGTAACAACTCAACTAAGTTAATTTATCAATCTCCTCGTCTAAATCTAAAATGAATAAAAGTTTACATGCACTCATAAAAATAACCTACTATAGACATGAAAAGCAAGAAAATATATGAGCCGACAATTAAATCGTATGCCATTAGAAGTTTTACAACAAAAGTATCAACAACTAAAAGCATCGATTTTGTAAATATAAAGGTTTTACCAACATGTCAAATGACCAAAATCATTCCCTTGACCACAATCATTACCTACTTGTCAATTTAACTCACAAAAGTTAAACAACCGAAAAACATCACCTACTTGTCAGCTTTAAAGTTTTACTTTATTTCTTTAAATTGAGTATCAATTCTCTCCTGAGCCTTTCCTACATCATTCTTTAATTTTAAAGCCCATTTAACAACTCTCATAAATAGCAAAGCATCATCTGAAAGTCAATTTTCGTTTTGCATTTGATCTTGTTATCCTGCAAATACCTCAAGCCATCAATATCAAACATAAAAAGACCAACTGGATCTAACACATTTTGCAACTTTGGTACCTTCAACTCTGTAATCTTGTAGTTTAATTATATTTATCGACTATATTGGTTCAGTTGCACATATATAAAATTGAATTAACCAAAGCAAATTAGTATATAATCAAACTAACTATTGTATTTAACTAAAGATGAGATCCTAACTTTTATGCCAAAATATATATTTAATTTTTTAATATCAATTAATTTTTGTCAAAGCCCAGATTTGAACTAAACTTGACCTAATAAGCCAAGCCTAAAATGGAGGTCAATGACCTTAGTTAATTGGTTCAAAATTTGATCAAATTGTATTCAAATTCAGTATGTAAGATGCTATAGTGCCAAAAATAGATATTCATCTCATACCTAGAATAATCGCTTGTGTGCCTTGGTAGTAAGCTTGTCAATGTCCTGAATTGTTCTTGGAAGACCTTTCACTAAAAAGGTCTTCCTGTCCTCTTCTAGGTGCAGCCATATACCCAAATCTTCCAATTACTTCTCACCACATATCCCTCTTCTATTTTCTTCTTCATCTCTTTTCTTCTTCATCAGTCAAGTCTTCTTCATCCTATTCTTCTTCTTCTCAACCCATTATCTCCTCCTCTCTTCTCCCCTTCCTTGCCGGCTTTCTCCTCCGGTGCTCCCCTTCGACTCTGCCTCCTCTTCCCCCACTGCCGTAGCCTCCCTACTCCCCCGCTGCCGCCGTGTAACACCCCAACCGATGGCGGAATTATTGAGGTATCACGTGATGACGATTGTACAATAGCTCATGGACTAAAAGTGTAATTTTGAATACATTGAATTAAATAGTTTGTTACATTGAAATGAAAAATACAGAATAAAATAATTCTAAAGCGTAAAGTCTAACTAAAATACATTGAAGTCAAAGCTTAAATATAAATCCAAAATCTTAAAAGAAGCGTCTCAAAACAACCTGAAACATGTACGAAAATAGTATATGTCAACACAAAAATGTATTGGTAAGCAGACCCTGTTTTGAATACATATAGTAGGAAAAGTGTTTCGCAATTTGTGGAGGATTGATTTGACAAAAACAAGTTTAGTTGATCATACAAGTCTACTAATCCAAGTGCGGAATCCCTAGATCAGTTACAAAATGATAGTAATCGAATCAAAACACGCAATTCACCTTTTCAATATCCATTTCATTCATAAACATGTGTAGTAATCCTTACAATAAACAAGTTTCAAAGACATCCTATTGACCTAGAAAGAATTCAGATCGAACTAGACACAAAGATGACAAAAAGTTAAACTTAAAATCAAATTTCAGCCTTATATAGACCTGCACATTCTCTCCCCCCCCCCCCCCCCCCGATAGGGTCGAATGTGCAGGTTCGACCCTTCAAAGGTTCGAACAAACACATGGTCTTCAAGTCTTCCACATTCGCCTGATTCTTTTCACCTTCGACCTTCAATAACCACATTCGACCTCCTGAAATCCACCTTCGCCCCCACGATTTCATCAAAACATCTTAGAATGTACAATCCAAAAGCATTAGTCACAAAACGTACATCAACAAACTCCCCCTCGACTATTGCTTGGATTGTTGTCGTTGGTAATCGAGCGTCTTGTTCATAAACTTGATACGCAAATTCATCTTCTGCTCTTTTGTCATAACTGGTTCAAAAGTTGGTTTAGATTTCTTCTTTTCTTTCGGAATCTTCACAAACTTTCCCAGCTTCTTGTCATAATCACATCCCGCATTGACATCCCAAGCGAAACACAAGCATACCACACGTTGGTATTTCAGAGCTTGTTCGTTGTCCTTCTCTTCACAGTAAATTGGGTTGTAATACAACATAATAATATTTTCATGTGAACAGTTCATCAACCACATTGGATAAAAAATATGAATCTTCTTAAACTCATCTCTTTTATCCTTCAGCAAGATAATAGCTTCTGCGGTCTTCCAATCATAGTACCACCACATGAATTCTTTTGAGAAATGTTGTGGAATCGGCATCAAAGGAATATGTTTCAATACGGTCAGTGGTTTATATTTTAATGTCAGCTTGTTCATCCCAGTAATTGGATCAATCTTTTTGTGAACAATCCTTTTAGGATACTGTGGAGTGAACACATCCCATCTCGTTCTGCTCTCTCTTGCCATATGATCTGCGAAATAGCCAACTACATCATTGTTCACAGTTGCTCCAGACAAAGTATGTCGGCAGATATCTCGTACAGCCCAATAAGGTAGTGTCTTTATATCATGGAATCTGTTAAAATACAGAATTCCCTTCTCCCATTTCACAGCAACACACCTTAGCTGTCTCAAATATTCCAACCGAGAGCTTTTCCTTTGAACAATTCGTTGTGAAACTTGTAGAAACCACCCTGAATTTCAGTCTTTGGTTGGTTGGCTTCTTTTTCTTTCAGTTTCCTTAATAAGCTCTTCAGATCATCAGATTGTTCAACATTCGGTTTCCGATTCTCTGCAATCTTGAATACTTCACTAACGAATGTCTTACTCTTCTGTTGTGCAAGTTTCTTAGCCTGATTCAACATCTCTGTTAGTCCCAAACAACACAAGATATCACCCAATGGTTTAATCGAATGCGGAAAATAAGATCAAACCACAAGAACAAAAAGAAAATATATTATTAATAACTTTGTGCCGCTGCTTCGATCGCACACGGTTTCAAAGAACCGTCTGGTACGATCTCTAAGAAGATTGCACACGTTCTCTAGGAACGTCTGGTACAATCTATAGGAACCTTGCACACGAGAGAACTCGTCTGGTACAAGGTTCGCACAAGGGGCTACATGGTTACAAAATATGAGAGGTCTACCTAACAATAAACAAAACATGACAATATATAGGAGCCTCTAGCCCATTGGCCCACATGGCCTGACCCAAGCCCAAGTCCTAATCTAAGCCCAATAAATATAAATGTGTATAATAAAGATAAGCATAAAACTATACAATTTCTAGGCCTTACAATATCCCCCTAGTTTTATGCTATCTTTATTACGGCATAGATGATCTCCAATCTTGGGTCTTCTCTTTTAGAGGCCCAGCAGTGAACGAGTCCACCCTCTATAAACCTTCCAATACAAGCAGACACAACCCAATTTTTTTTTAACCCGGCTCAAACTCAAGTTCCTTAATAAAATCCGCCACCCAACTAGAGAACTTGATCCCATGTCTTCGTAATCCCAAAAAGATTCACAACCGGCAAGCCCAAAACGGTTGAAATCACAAAATTAGGGAGCCCAAATGTGTTAAGGCCCACGACTAAAAAACAAGAAACTAAAATTGAGCCGGCACCTTATATTTCCGAACCAAAAGCCAAGTGTTGTTACTCGGCCCAAACAATCAGCAAAACTCCAATCCTTTAATCTCGAAAGATTCAAACTTTGCAATAATCACATTCCATATTTTTAAATTCAAAATAATGGACCCCATTTCCAAACAAATATTCGGCACCTTATTATTTCCAAACCTCAGCACCATTAATATCTCCACTTAATTACACAATCAACAGTGATTGCAGCAAATCCTCCACCACCTTTTCAAATTCAAATAATAACTTTATTTCCAAAATAAGTGGGATAAGTTTGGAAAGTCAATCAGCCCTATCACCAATTTCGGATACAATCCATTTCATTCGGACGCACCCATATCCGAAACCCAATATCAACCAACAAACACGTGCAAACCAAGATCAAATACCACAAACATCAACCATATCTTAAGAAGATCCATCATAACAATAATCCGCATGAACACCTCAAGAACGCATGATGAACAATCATAGCCGCATCCAATCCAAAACATTATGATAATACAACCGGACAACCATAACTGTTACGTAACCCAATAAAAAATTCCATGCGCAAGACCCTCATTCTCAAGCTTGAATAAGACTTTAACAAATCCTCAATTACAACCATAACAGCCGATACTCATAACAACCTCAATGAATGAAAATCATCCAACATAAACGTTCACAAAATATGGAGGAAAATCATTAAAACTTCATAACCGAAAATAAACGTAATACCTTGTTAAACTCAGAGTTTGATCATATGCTCATTCGAACACCCTTGATAATTCATCCAAACCACCACCAATCACGATTTTTAATATAAAACTAACCATATGAACCGGAGAACCTCTCTTTCGACTTACATACATCCCCCGACACTATACAAATCCTTCTTGTTCTTCGAGTAATATCAAAACCGAGCCCTTGAATGGCTTCAATGGCTCTGATACCACTTGTTAGTCCCAAACAACACAAGATATCACCCAATGGTTTAATCGAATGCGGAAAATAAGATCAAACCACAAGAACAAAAAGAAAATATATTATTAATAACTTTGTGCCGCTGCTTCGATCGCACACGGTTTCAAAGAACCGTCTGGTACGATCTCTAAGAAGATTGCACACGTTCTCTAGGAACGTCTGGTACAATCTATAGGAACCTTGCACACGAGAGAACTCGTCTGGTACAAGGTTCGCACAAGGGGCTACATGGTTACAAAATATGAGAGGTCTACCTAACAATAAACAAAACATGACAATATATAGGAGCCTCTAGCCCATTGGCCCACATGGCCTGACCCAAGCCCAAGTCCTAATCTAAGCCCAATAAATATAAATGTGTATAATAAAGATAAGCATAAAACTATACAATTTCTAGGCCTTACAATCTCTTAAGAAAATTTAGGAAATGCATCATCCTGTTTATCTTTAAAGTATTCCGGATATTCTTCACTAGTAATATCCTCAATCTCAACATCTTCAAATACCGGTGCATCTCTATCATCAGAGTGATTCCCAGCTTCTTTTTCAGGAATATTAGGAATTTGATTGTCACTCATCAACTCTTCAAGAGATTTACCGACCTGTTTAGCCAATCCTTCAAGTATGTCTTTGGCTACGGCTGCAGAAACTTCACCATCTTCCAGATCAGGATCATTATATTCAAGTTCAAATCTCATATCATCCAATTCAAAAATCTCTGGAAACTTTCTAGCTAGCTCGATCGTCCAGACTTTCTTAGTCAACATCTAACGATACAATTTCTTATCTTCATCTGATAAAGATCTTATCTTGTCAGTCCAGAAAATACTGTCATCATCAGTATTTCCACTAGGAGCTTTCGAACTAGATTCTCCTGCATCTTTATCAGAATCCCTCTTTTCGCATCGATACTTCTCTGTATCATCATCATCATCGTCATCATCATCTGCAAAACTGTTATCGTCAGAATCATTTCTAGAATCATCTTTATCATCATCCTTCTTCTTCTTAGGAGCATCACCGGCATCCTGATCCAATTCTTCATCATCCTCTTCCTCTTCTTCAGATTCAGATGATTCGAAATCAACTTGTTCTTATTCAGGTTCTTTATCTTCCTCTCCAGCTTTCAACTGTGGAGCTTTTGAATATAAATCATCAATAAGTTTCCTTAGACTCTTATTGTCCTTTTTCACCTGTTTATTCTCGGGTCTCAAAGAGATGTATCTTCTTGTGTTTTTTGTTTATGAGTTGGCAACTTCTGATTTTTCTTCTTGAATTTGTTTTATCTTCGCTTCCAATTCTTCTTGACTCTCTTGAGAAGATTAAACAATATCTAACATCTTCTTATCATTCTTTCTCAATTGTTCTATCTCTTGCTGTTGCTGGTTAATCACTTTCATCATTTCAGCAAGCTTCTGGTTAACTGCATTTATCACATCACTCGATACAGTAACCTGTGGTGTTGAAGCTTCAGCAACAGAAGTCTTCTTCTTGAATTTGTTCATAACTCTTTCCAAGGCAGCGTCAAAATCTGCAGTTGGATCAACATTCTTTTCAGCAGCAGATTTCTTCAACTTCTTTGCTATCGGGGATGTCACGAGTGTAGCAGATTTAGAACTACTAACTTCAGGAATTTTCTTTCCTGCAAGTAGAATCTCAACTTCTTTCGCTCATCTTTTCGTTGGATTCTCTTTCTCATCTTTCTTAGACATCGTCTTATACTTAGGCTTTTTCTGTTTTTCACCAACCATAGGAGATCCACTGAAATCTTGTTCACCAATACCAAGACCCAGATCTATCTCTTCAACAGCAATTGGGCTCTTCTGCCTCTGTTCCTCTATGGTTTTATTTAGACTTTCAGACTTACCAGCCACAGTGGCCTTGGGCTTGGTTTGTTTGACAGTCTCTTCACCAGAATCCCATCTCTAATCTTCTAGAGTCTCCTCAGAATCGGCAGACTCTTCATCAACCAACATGGTTCCCTTTCTCGCCATGCTTTTCTTTATTCTCATTACTTTCTTTGGTGGTTCAACCTCAACTTCCTTTCCTTTACCCTTCCCTTTGCCACTCTTAGCACCAACATTCACAACTTGGCGTTTTCTCTTTGCTTCTCGATTAACGTGAAACAAAGGATCATTGTTGTCTGA
The DNA here is from genome assembly GCA_028751855.1 of Ambrosia trifida. NCBI lineage: Eukaryota > Viridiplantae > Streptophyta > Magnoliopsida > Asterales > Asteraceae > Ambrosia > Ambrosia trifida. The sequence goes on along the minus strand of CM054128.1, from coordinate 75,123,713 downwards.
GTTACTGTCAGCATTTCTAGCTTTGTCCTCACCCGGATCCTCATAACCTGGATTAATCAAGTGTCCAAACAGGTTCTTATAAGGTGGTCTTTCGTTCTCAAGTACCCCTTTGTATCCTTTCATCCTGATCAACGTATTCAGATTCATGTGATCTTGAACTAGAATCTGAGTAGGATCTTTGTTCAGAGTAGTATACTTCAAATCAAAGATCATCGGTAAGAATCTGGGGTATAATAAGAACTTCTTTGACTTCAAACCTTTCAAAGGTTCAAGCATGTGGTCAAAAGTCATTCCTGAAACATTAAACGGCTTGTTCTATGTCAAGGAAACCATTAACGAACTGATGCTCTTCCTCATAACATCATAGCCACCACTAACAGATCCAGAACAATGTATCATGACATGGGCTAGGTACTTGAACTGCGGACTCAACTTTCCTTTATGTAAGGCTCCATCTGTAATCGGTCTGTTATACTTCATGCGGAGAAAAAACTTTCTCTATTCAATCCAAGATAAGCTTCTAGGATCTGTCGGTTCATCTCGTAATCTCAATGCTTCCCGAATATCGTTCTCAGTAACAATAGCAAGCTGTCCTTGAATGTTGCTTACTATTGTTGTTTGGTTTTCCCATAAATCAATCTTCGCATTTCTCTAGAAGTCCACTTGATGGTCTTTGTAAATGATTGCTGGTGTAGCTAACGCATCAACGACTCTGATCCTTTTCAGAAAATCAACAATGCCAAAAAAATTTGTGTGTTTCTTGACCTCGCCAAGGAATGCACAGCAGTTATGAGCTTCCTCGAATGGAAAATCTTCTTCTTTCTTCTTACCAGTGGCTTTTCCTGATGATCCAGCTGGTATATCAGTGTTCTGTGGTTCTGCCATTTAGAATTCTGCAAAAACGAAATATGAAAATTCATTAGAAACGGACAAAATTTGCAAAATTGAAATTTGGTTTTGAAAATCTCACATTCAACCCATCGGGGGTACGAATGAAGAAATTTTAAGGTTCGAATGTGAAAAATAAGGTTCAAATGTGAAAATTTTGATTAAACTTGTTCATTCGACCTCAATGCCACATTCGACCCTCTGAACAAGCACATTCGACCTAAAGAGTCACATTTAACCCTTTATAAATGGTCGAACCAGATTGTTCATATGACCAAAATTTCAGAATGCAATCCAGTTCATTTTAACATCTGATTTTCATTTGATTAGCATCTAACATGGCCGATAAAGCTTTTTCAACAATCAATTGTTTCAATTACTTAGTTTTAGATAGTTTTTAATAAAATCTAGGGTTCAAAAGACTTTGAATGATCAATCAATCGATCTGGTATGTTATTGTCCTAGATTTTTGTTTATTCTCCCCTAAAACTATCTATAACTAAAGCCTAATCAACAATTGTATCTATAACAGTCAATAATTGTCCATCATTCAAGTCCAATGGTTCGAACAAATAAACAAACAATCTGCCTTCATTTCTTGATGAATACCTGTAAATCTAGTATTAAAATGATCAGAAATGAGTAGGGATCAAAGTTATAAGGTCTAGAAATCACGGGCAACAAGGGTGGGTTATCTCAGAAATTTGAAATCCAATAACTAACACATCTCATGAGTTTATTCACACCATCATATCACATTCCCAATTATCATTGGGCTATATTTTTCATGTATGGTGTGATCCATCTTTTAAACATGTGTTTCACATTTATATGCAGGTAATTCCATGATTACCCAAATCAAGTTTTCACCTCAATTTATAAACAAGGCTTTTAAGGCGTTTCATCAAACACTTGGTGTGCTCCCACCAAATTCAATTGATTTTCATGGGTTTAAGTTTAGCTAAAACATTCCCATTTATCTAATCCTCATCATATCATGTTGTTTAGGCTCTTTAGCCCAAATTCCTCATTATAACAACTCCTAAGAGTCAACTAATTCATTAAACATAGAGAGTTTCAACCTAGAGGTTAAACCCCAATTTTTACACATTAACATAATCATATGACTAGAACCAAACACAAGTGTAGAATGTGATTTGTAACCAAATTAGGTATGATTGAGGCTCTCTAAAGCTAGAGAAACCTCCAACAACTTAGAATCTCACATTTTTTACAATACCCTAGATTTTTACCATGATAAAAAAACGAGTATAACATCAATTTCTACAAAATAAAAGGTACCTTGATGTTCATTAGGCCTTAGATGACCCGTTTCTTGCTAATGCACTGAAAACCCCCTTGATTTGGCTTAGATTTAAGCAAGGTTGATGAGTTAGGGTTTGGGTTGGTGTAGGAGACAATTCTCCTGATCATTACACGACACACACACACAATGTGTGTGTTTTTACTGTTTTATGTTTATTAATAAAACCCACTTTATCATATTGGCAACTATGGCCTCTCAAGTTTTTTCCCAAAGTCTTTTGTTGTTAAAACTCATTTAGCAAAATTAGTGTTATTCCCATAATAAGACATAACCCAAGTTCTCCTTATTAGAGTCTCACTTTATTATTTTGCTAATCATGCCTAATGGCGTATTTTGGGGTGTTACGGATAGTTTGTACTTATGACCTTAATCATTAACCCGGTGTGGGCCTAGCATAGAAATAAATAGTACTTGACTATTTTTATGTGTAAACTACTTGCTTTGTCGCATACTATTGGGCGACTGCTATACATATATACTAGATATCCCATTATTCTTGGATATCATTTCTACTCTAAAGGTTTGATATTGGGTGACATTTGTACATAACTTGAACACTAAATTGTAGACAGTATAACACATGAATTGTGAAACTCTTTACCTACTATATTTATTCAAACAGGGTATGCTCACCAATACATTTTGTATTGACAAAATTATTTTCGTACATGTTTCAGGTTGTTATGAGATCACTTTTAAGCTTTTGGAACTTAGACTTAGATTGAGATTTACAGTATTTCTTTCATGTAATAATTAAACTATTTAATTCAATGTATTCAAATTTACACTTTAGTACCATGAGCTATTGAGCAATCGTCACTACGTGACACCTCGATGTTTCCGCCATCGGTTGGGGTGTTACAGATTGGTATCAGAGTTGTGGTTATAGGGAAATAAGTTATTAGAATGCCTTTTAGCCTAGTCTATAACTAAGCTTACATTCACGAGTCCTCTCGTGTATATTTCTCTCTATTCTTATATTTTCTTTCAAGATATTTTCTCTATGATTCTTTCTCATTATTCTTTCGGTGTTTTGACACTCGTATTTCACAAACGAAACGATATCACCAAGTTAGGAGTGAAATCCATACCTTGGTGATTAGTTTCACTCCTCTATATGTTATTTATCTTAGTAATATATCTTTGAGATAGGAGTGACATCCACACCTCAAAGAGTATTTCCTTCAAAAAAGAAACTTAACCACTAAGCTGGGAGTGATATCCTTAACTTAGTGATTGGTTTCATTCAACAATAGTTTTCAATTTTGAAATACATCTTTGAGTTAGGAGTGAAATCCACATCTCAATGATCTGTTTCTACGTCTCATTTTTAATCCCGCTAAAGTTTTGGAATTCACTAGTGATGGGGCACGTGCAATCTGGAAGGGTGAGCACCTATATCCTGAGTTTCCTGTCTAAGCCTGGTATTTCGTATAAATCCCAATCAGACGAGGGACCCGTATACCTACCTAGGAACTCTTGGGATGAGCATTCACTTATAGGTGAATCCGAAAGGTGAAGAACCTCTAACCATGTCTTATACTTACATGTTATTCTCATTATGGTTAAAGGATAAACCCGAAAGGGAAAGACCTCTAACCATGTCATTATTTCATTTCAGTATCGATTACTTAACATATCTTGGTTGCACGCATTTGCTTCTTGTTAGGGTTATGGAAAAGCATAACACCCTAGTGTAAGGTAAATCGATGAATACGGTCCGGAACGCAATCATGTATTTACAAGTATATGAGGGTGGTATGTAATTCTATTTAGGCTGTTGATAGACAATCAGTACGAGTCCAAGTATCGGGAGTGTGGTGGGTCAGCTGCGGTACACCCTATATATAAGCATAAACGATACTACGGGAACGGACTAGGAGTTTGACCAAGAACCTACCCATTACTTTATATTTACCTCTTCATTAGATAATTGACTAACAGACATCATTTTCGATAAGAACATTTTACATAAGCTTCAATTAGTTTTGTTGGAGCCTTCCTTATTGACCATCTCTACAGAAAACTTTAAACTTTGTATACTCTTACACTCTCTGTTATTCGAAATCCTGTTGAATGTCCTTAATAAAGTTCGGTCAGAAACCTTTCTAAAGTAGGGGAGACTGCTTCATTAGTGCCTCTGCCCTCACCCGTTACACATTCCCAAAACCTTTCTCATTTAAACTCTCAACTTTCTAACTTTGGGTTAACTGTCAAGGATTTTTGGGACTCTTACTTCGGATATTAGACAACTACTTTAAATTTTGTCAAACTATAATTGATGCATTTTTTTTTTTAAAAAAACCCACTTGGCTTTTGCAACGCTTTTTGTTTCATAGAAACCTCCACTTGAAAGAAATTTCGAGACGAAATTTTCTAAAGTAGGGGAGACTGTGACATCCGTCACCCTCGTCTTTCATCTAATTGACAATAATAGTCCTTCAAATATTTCCATTATAGTCCCTGTAAGTTTCGTCGTTTTCAAAATTAATTTTAGAGCGAACTAAAAATTTATCATTTATATTTATTATGGATTGGGTATATGTTTTTATCAAACGTGTATGTTGAAACGTCATCCGGAATGGATATTATAAAATTTCAAGTTTTATAAAAGTTTTAAGTTAAACTTAGTATTGTTAAGTTTTATAAAGGAAATATTAACCTAGTTTCATAATAAAACTAACTTGGTTAATAGTTGAGGGGCTAATTGTGTAACATTTCAAAACTTAAAAAAATGAATCTGTCACTCCCTCTTCTTGTTCGCATCCGGCCACACAGGCTCGCCGCCGGCGAGTCACCGGCGGTTTTGTATGGGAAGGATTGGATTGTCAAACATAGACTATGATCAAACAAGTCTATCAATTCAGGTGCGGAATCCCTGAATCGATTACGAAATGATAATATAATCAGCAAAAGACACAAATCACTTCAAACATTTCTTTTTCATTCATAAACATCATTGATAATCTTTACAAAACCTTGTTTATAATGATAAAGACTCAATACTGACTTAACAAAACCCTAGGGAGAGAACACACTCAAAGAGGGAAACAAAAGTGACCAAAAGTTAAAGTTACAAAATGATTCAGCCTTTATATACACCTGCACATTCGACCAATCGAATGGGCGAATGTGCAGGTTCGACCAAACTATCTGGGCGAATCAACACATTACATAAACAAAATCTTCCTTCGACCTTCTTATCTACATTTGACCAAACTTATTCCACCTTCGACCGTCCAATAATGACAAAACATAATAGAATTCGCAATTCAATAGCATTAGTCGCACTTCGTGTATCTACAGGTTTAGTAACCGGATTTTGTCACAAAACGTTTCCCCTTCGATGTATAATGGGTTTCAATGATTTAAATGTTATTAAAATGCGATTTAATGAGTTTTTAGTGAGGATTAAATCATTTGAACCTTGTAACCGTCGAGCACTTAAAACAAGTCCAAACGTTTGCTTTTCTTGGGTATTATTATAAATTGACCACCTCCCTACGATCCCCGGACTTCGAACAACACAAACCCACTTTAAAACTTGTTCCAGATCGGGTTTGATTGCTTAAAGGTTAGGGTTAGGATTTGGCTTAGATAATTGGGGAAGAAGATGAAGATATATTAGGTGTTTAAAAAGGTTTTTTCATAATAAAATCACAACTAAAAGAGCTGGTGTAGTGGTTAAGATTAGATGTTTCTGCATATCAGGTCCGGGTTCGAGACCCATGTGGACCGCATTTTTCTTTTTCTTTTTTTATTTTCCTTTGTTTATTACTTCTAATTATTATAAAATATACATAATAGGTGTATATCTTTAAATATTCATAACTAATTCATTTTTGATCCAAAAATTATGAAAATTTAGGTGTAACATCTTGACACCCTAAAGAAAATTACTAAACTTTTATTTTCTGAAAAAAAAAAGTCTTATTTTTATATTTATATTGATTTAATTTGTTTTAATCATATTTAATTGATTAAAAATTCATTTTTAATGATTTTAATCTCAAACCTTTTGGGCAATTATTTCTCATCATCATGAACTGAAATAAAAATTATTGATTTAGAAAACACTTATTTTTATTAATTTTCCTATTTTTAATCATTTAAACATGATTTAAATTCATTAAATCAGTTTTAAATACAAATAAATTGATAAAAATTATGAAAAATTTATTTTAATCAATTTTCATCAGACATTATTTATTTCTCACAAAAATAATATTTTTGGATCATATCTTGTATTTTTGGTCTTATTTATGTTTAATTAGACATAATGAATCATTTATTTATTAGTACCATTTAACATCTATTTTATGAATACTTTTTTTATAAAATAGAAATAATCTTATGTTTGAAAGTCTTTATTATCATTTGTGGATCATTGTGTAACTCATAATTATTTGTTTCAATATTTATGATTATTGTAATAATTTACAATAATTAGTTAAATTATTTTGCCTTAATTATTCGAAACATATTTTTATCTAAATATTCAATTGGTAATAGTTATATTACCTAAACCATATTTATAAAATTCGACATATTATATTTGATATACAACTTTTATATTAATTCGATTTATCATAAAAACTCTAATTCCCCAAATCGACTTAGCAAACCCTAATGTCTTAGAACCCTAGATACCTTAGACTTTTTAGACAATTTCTTATTAGTATTCTTATACATTATAGGTTAAATTCCTCGGAATTCCCATTACTTAGCTCATGATCGCTTACGTTGGATTTTGATCGCTTTCGCAAACTGTGGGTATATCTTTCCCCTTTTTCATGTTTACACTTTTGGGGTGACTCATGTACGTTTATTACTTCACTCACTTAATCATGCTTTAGTCTATATTTACAATCGCAATTCTTGTATGTGTTTTACTTGTTGATCGATGATAGTGTGTACTTATGACCTTAATCATTAACCCGGTGTGGGCCTAGCATAGCAATAAAAAGTACTTGACTATTTTTATGTGTAAACTACTTGCTTTGTCGCATACTATATATAATCATACTATTGGGCGACTACTATACATATATACTAGAGATCCCTTTATTCTTGGATATCATTTCTACTCTATAGGTTTGATTTTGGGTGACATTTGTACATAGCTTGAACACTAAATTGTAGACAGTATAACACGTGAATTGCGAAACTCTTTACCTACTGTATTTATTCAAACAGGGTATGCTCACCAATACATTTTTCATTGACAAAATTATTTTCGTACATGTTTCAGGTTGTTATGAGATGACTATTAAGCTTTTGGAACTTAGACTTAGATTGAGATTTACTGTATTTCAATTTAGATTGTTCGTTTTTTTTTAATCGTTGTATTTCTTTCATGTAATAAACTATTCAATTCAATGTATTCAAATTTACACATTAGTATCATGAGCTATTGAGCAATCGTCACTACGTGACACCTCGTTGTTTCCGCCATCGGTTGGGGTGTTACACAGACACAGACGTATGAAGTTTGCAAGAACAATGAATTTCGGTATTCGGATGTAATGCTCTTAATGGAAATTTTGGGGCGAACTGTTGTTGATGAAAAATTGCTTAAGTCACTTCATGTTGTTAGTTGGTTTTACTCTCATAACTTTGAAATAGCAGTAGTTAACTATGAAAATGGTTTTGAAAAATTATTCCTCCGAGAGAACATAGAGTATTCCAACGATTTGGAGTTTCTTGAAGAACTAGGCTAGAAAAGAATGAGTAACATTAATTGGAATACATTTCATCTTAATCTAAAACAAATGATCAGGGCAAGGATAATGTATTTGATGGAGAAAGTGGAACAAGTTATGGAAGAGTCATTCTCTTATTGGAGTTCAAGTGCTAAAGATGATGAAATTTAAATGTTTTTATATGCTTTCATTTTCAAATATGAATATTATTATAATGTGGTTATTTTGCTTATAATGTTTATAGCTTGTGATTGAAAAAATATTAATGTTAAACTAGATGGTTATTATATATCTATCTTTTGTTTCAATATGTGGTTTGAAAAAAATAGTAACTAATTAAGTTAAATAAAGTTTACTATATGTTAAACTGTGAGTAATAATTACCAAATGCTTTGGCGGTTTTGCTTCAACATTTGTTACACATGTCAAGATTTTAATTATGAAGTTGAAAAGGTTTCTGCAATTTAACTATATAGTGATATTTTAAGAACGAATTGAATCGTGTAATAAAAAATGTTGTTACACATATCAAGGTTTTAAACATGTTGCTTTCCAAATTTATATCCCTTGAAACATTGTCACTTTTTAACTCTCCATTCATAATGATATTATGTTAATATGTGCTTCAACCAGTTTTCTCAAAGATTCTTACAGTGATAGAAAAATGGACTACCAACAAACTGTTGGAAATGAAGTTGGAATTGGTGGTCTCGGAAGATTCTTACAACCAAAGAAAAACTAATTCCAGTGTTTACTACATTCAGTGTCGGTTTAGAGACGAGATTGATATATATTAAAACCTGTGACACCCGTCGAAATCACAGGTCATACCCGTACCAATAGTTACATGATTACAGTGTGCATAACATTACATGTTAACATTTGCATCATAGTTGGGCTATACAGGGTTCCAACGAGCCAATCTCAAAGACCTACAGCCCAACAGTAGTCCCATTAGTTAGTTCAAGGCCTCAGTTAGTCCTATAATTCATGATAGATTTTAGGACAATTCATGCAATTGAACAAGAATTCCAACTTGTTACCTCGACAAAAACAAACAATGTTCACCTACATGAACTATCCATATGCATTGTCCAACAAGGACAATTAAACTCTTATTAACTTGAGTACAAGGGTATATATCTTAATACACATACATATGTACATCCATAAGACAAGTTTATATCTAGCAAAATCCAAATTTATATATATATATGTGTATATTCATGGCCACACACACATACAACACCAAGAATTCCATGTTTTATACTTCAATTCCCCATGGAAACACCAAAGTAGAATGAGAGACACACATTAGCTTGTTCTTACACAAGTTGACTTCCTAAACCATCAAAAACACTATGTAGGAATCATCTACACACATGAAAATGCATTGGAAATGAACAACTCTCTTACCCACACATACATACATACATACATACATACATACATACATACATATGATTATATACACACACTCACCACCACCTCACATGGCAACAACACAATTCACATGAACTCCAAGACCAAGTTGACTTGCCACAAAAGCTCCTTTTGTCTCTTTATTTTTGGCCCCCAAGAAATCTCCAAAGAGGTGTGCACACAATCCCCTAGGACACTAGTCAACCACTTGCACTAGAATGGCAAAACATAAAACACTTGATCATTCCCACAAAGTCAACCTTGCCAAAGTATTTTTCTCCTACCCCATGGTTTTCGGCTGCTAACACCACCCCTACAAACCAAGCCAAAACTCAAGTCAACACCTTACTTTACAAGGTCTCTAGAAGAATGCACATCAAGAAAACAAAGAGTTGACTATCCCCAATTGTGAACCAATGAGACCATGGCCATCCTCTCACCAATCAGCTATATATAGATCCCAAGAGGGACATGAGGATCACACTACAACTTCACATAATTCACTAACACTTGAACACTCTTCCTTTTCCCTTGGTTACAATCGGCCGAGCCCCAACCTCCCTACCAAGGCTTCATTCGATCACTAGCCATCAACCAATTTGAGTCACAAGCCACTATAAAGCCTTTAGGAGTCATTTGGAAGGAAGTTAGCTTATTTTTCTTTGTTATCTTTGGCTATATACGAGTGAGGTATAACACCCGAACCATTTTCATTCTTTATACACTTCGGTTACATGTGGTGGTCACCCGAGCACACACACACTCGCACACCCTTAACAAATGATTTTGTCAAGTAAAACTAACTTAGGCACTAAAGTTTTATGATAAAAAGCTCAATTTTTAAGTTCATGTATACACACAGACGTAAATTGGTAAATACACCTTGGAACACATGTATATGGACATTTACGAGCACACACACATACATATAGATGTGTCCATATGCCACATACATATAAGGTATGCGAGTATATACCAGGGCAAAACACCTAAATGTGCTATTTTTATGCAAAAACTATCAAAAGATGTGTCCATATGCCACCCTAGACTTACTTAGCGGTGACGTAAGTAACACTCGGTAACATTTAGTAAGACAAAGCACTTGTTTTACCAAAAACAGACTAAACATCGTCACTTTAACGACAAAACAAACATTTCAGACACATACAGTGTGTGACACACGTGGATAGTGGTACAGAAGCCCCTAGTCCACGGGTGTTGCAGTCGGGTGAACAGTTGCATGATAGATAGAACAATAAATAGACTTAAGGTGCCTTTATATGAACTTAGGGCATCCCAAACCAGACACACAGTGCCAGATCCAGTTCAGTCTAGCATTCAGACACCAAGTGAGTATTCATGACCCCTTTTTACAGTTTTCACATTTTTCTGGGGGAAAAACATGCGTACAGTTTTCAGTTACAATACATGACTATTATGTGAACATGAGACATTACGGTTCAGGATAGATCTATTGGGTTGACATCCCCACTCTTGGCCAGTCGCTCTGACCGGATGATAGATATCAAAAGAGTGCTTGTATTTCATATTATTTCATTGTCTTTAGTGTACAATGGGCGAGGCACAGATCACATATTGATTATTGCCCTAGCTAGGTAATGATTTAGTCAGTTTTGGATTACATGTCCACCATATAGAAAACCTGTGAACTCACCAACTTTATGTTGACCCATATTTCCTTTAACGCATGTTTTTCAGGAAATTAGCATGGATAATGGAACTTGCAGGGGTCGCGCGCGAGCATTTGTGGGATACCTTATTTTGGACCGTTGTGTTGTTGTCCTAATGCTAGACATTTACATACAATGGTTTTGAATATTAAACAATTAACTCTTTGTAGAACAAATCTGGTTGTTTAATGAAAGTTCCCGCTTTATTTTAATCAATGCTCGTGTGACCTTTGTGCTTGGAAATCTTTCGAAGTCGCACCTCGCATTTCCGCCTAGGCGGGGTGTGACAAAACCGTATATCTCTACCTATTTAAAGAATGAAAGAATATTATGTAGGGTTTTTTTGTTATAAGACTTCGTTTATGTTTGCTTATATCTTCTATATAGTTGGTTAAGTCGGATATTGTAAATTTCTTACCTTGCATTAATTCAATTTTTTAGTCATATTCAGATTTGTTCTTTTAGAAGATTTGTATTTTGTATGTAGTTTGTTATCTTAAATATTTCAGTAAAATTAAGTATGTGCAATAATAAGTTTGAATGCTATGACAGATGTTTCACAAATTTGACAACAACTAAACAGATATGGTAAAATAGAATATGATATATAATAAAATGAGACTTTTGTGTGACAACATCTGTTGACTAGTTAACAGATGTTATAAAACAGAGTATATACAACAAAATGAGTATATCTTTAAATACTGTAGAATGGGTCAAAGAGATTTTTATTTTAGCTCAACAGAGGCTTAAATTCCAAACTTAATGATTACGTTTTTGAACTTAGTTTATTAACAGTACTAGTTTAGTACCCGTGCGATGCACGGGTTTCGCTACGTTATTGTTCATAATAAATATAAGTTATTATACAGAGGAAGAAAGTTACAATGATAATTGATTATTGGCATATTAACATTAACGAATATTTTCTAAATGAATTGACATGATTTCTATCTATCTATTTATACTAAGGAGTGTTAATATAACTTTTAACAACTTATACCAAGGGGTTTGACTAAAAGTTATTTGTATAAATATGTTACTTTTGCGATTTAATTAACTTTTTGATACCTTTGTCAATATATCCAACATAATATTTAAATACAATACAAAAACAAACAATTAAGTACCATGAAAAAATAAAACCAAACATAATGTCATAGCTGAATTGCTAAGTTCACATAGTAGCCAATATTAAAAAAAGCAATTAAAATAAAAAAATGCAAAAAGAAATACGACGTAATTATCAAACATATGAAAATTTTCTTTTGGCCTTGCGCTTCTTACTTTCACGTTTCTTCATTTTGGAAACTGAAGTTAGTATAAGCACACCTTCTGTGTTGAAGTACCTAAAAGTGGCAAAATCACCATTTGCTATTTCATTTACCTTCAACCAATCACCCCAATCTTGTATAGCAAATCTAATTTCTCCATTTGACATTTCCTTACGAAGCGACATTATACATTGAGTACCTTGAAGATTCCTTACAGTAATGAGACTGTTTTTTTCAAATTCCACCATCTTAACAATTCTCCTTGGAAGACGCTACATAATGCAAACATATAATGATTTATAATGAATTCTAAATTAACATAAAAATATATTAAGTTTTTGAATAAATTAGTAATATTGATAATATAAACAGCAAAAAAAATACTCACAAGGCGGTTTCGAGCAATTATGATGAACTCATGATAAACTTTGTTGGCATTTAATGTAGATATCATGTTTTGAAACCGGACATATCCTATATCTCTGTCCGTAACATGAGGAACTTTTTCTTTCGAAATTATAAATTGATAACCATCCTCAACAAAAATGGTAAGCTTAATCTTTTGGGAATCAACCTGATGACATACAATCAAGTATGGAACCAAAGGCAAGCTTTTGAATAATTCTGACCAACCATTAATAAACACAAACTGTTTATCAAATTTTTCCAGCCTCACTTTCTTCTCAATAACATCATTCAGAAAAACTGAAACATCCTTGTTTTCCAGTTTATCGTACTTCATGTTTTTGGCAAATAACTCAGGAATAATCTGCACAGATAAAGAATAATTAACATCGTATGAACAAAATAAGTATATTCTTTAGCTAATTAAAATAAACAATACCAAGAAGTACGGTGTATCTTGATAAACGCGATGTGCAAATAACGCAACATGTCGTTTATCTTTATCTAAAGCTGCAGCAGTGATATTCATGTTGTTCCTTCGACAATCATCCAAGCTATTCCATTCAATTCCAAGAGGAAAAACGTCAAGCTAATACGTATGCATATCATACGGGTTAAAAACTAATAAATCTCCCTGATTAAGTTGTAGATCCTCAATCATCGTCTTCCAACCTTCGGAGAATACCGGTTCACCATTTTTTTTGGATACACGTATTTTGTAAGACTTATTAGCATCAACTTGTATAACAACGTTACAACAAATACTTTGAAGATACTGAGTGAAAAACCAAGACGGTAAGACCTGCATTTATGTCAAACATATCAAAAAATAACATATAATGTCCATAATAAAAATTTTAAACAATGAATAATCATAGATTTTGTAATACCATAAAGTGTGCCACAACGTTAATTAGCTCTATATAAAACGATGGAAGCATCTTTTCAACCTGTATACATATGAAATCATTTATAATGTTATAAAACAATATCGAACATCAAGGCGTAGACAACATACTAATGTAAAAAAAATGGGAATTTATTAAGCGAAAGTTATGTTGCGACATTATTCACACAATTAACGTTTCAATTATAGCTTCAATGGACGTTACTATTATTAAAACAACAAAGGCTTTAAGTGTTACAATGAAGACATTAGACCATATAATAACAAAGATCTGCTCATATTAAAATTCAAATTTAATGGTCAACAAATGAGATAAACTTTAGCCGAAATTATATGTAATTCAAATCACAAATTAAGCAACTTAATTATGAATCCTAAATTGTAATAACATTTAGCATTTGTGATAACCTAAATGACTTATCTACAGCCGTTAATAATACTTTTCATTATGCCTTCTCTGCAGCAACTTAATGCGCAACATATGTGATAATCGTTATACAAACTTAATTGTCAATCAAATCACCCATTAACTGTGCGATTATAATGACTTATAAATTGTTAAGTTTACGCATAGGTGAAACGTTTATGACTTCTCTGCAGCCATTAATCAAATTAATAAAACTTCCATGCTCATTCTCCTATTTGTCCTCCAATGGACCAATAATGCCGTGCAAAGTGAAGGAAAATTTGCAGCCATATTCAACAACTCCTCTGAACATGGATCGGATGTTCTCAGCTTCGTCTTCCTTTCTTGTCTTCGTTCGCCGGTTCATCGGTCACCCATGCCTAGAGAGCTTCTAATTCAGCTTCTTCGGCAGGTGAGACATATATTTAAATCTCAGTTTTTTTATATAATCTTTGGACTAAATTAAAGGTGATTCAAATCACAAATTAAGCAACTAAATTAAACAGATTAATATACAAAATAACAGTTAACAGATTAAAACTTAACAAATATAAAATCATCTTTATCATGAACAGAAACAATATTGGCTCGTTTATAACAATTAACGAATTTGCAGTAATCAAAGATCGGACAACATTTTAATGAAGGTAACAGAATTGAATTTAAGTATGACTTACAGGGGATTCATGTGTGAAGATTAATTGACTAACTTGTGTGCAAGCTTCGGCTTTGGTATTCTTTGTATCAAAGTAATAACTTTGTTAGACAATTTATAATAAACATGATGCAATTTTTTTAAAAAAACATATAGATAAAGAGATAAGAAGATGAGAATATAATCATTATCCTTTAAAATTTACTTCAAATTTGTGATAAGATAATTGTATTTCAAATTGATGATAATCCACTAATAATTAAAGCTTCAATGTATATTGATGTAGGATGGAATGAATCCACTAATCGTTATTTTAGATTATACATCAAGTTTTATATCAGCTAAAATAAAACTTGAATATAACATCATGACACGTGAAGTTAAAAAAGAGAGTAAACAATATATGGATGATCAATCTGGACAAATTGTAGGCATGGACTAACATTAAACTCCATGTAGCTTGAATTTTTATCGACCTATTTTATAATTAAAAGATTAAAACAACAAAGAGATATACTTTATTGATTTTATTATATGATATGTAAAAAGAAATTATCAAATTCATTTAATCAATAAACATAAATAAAATGACGTTCGTGATACAATAGAAAGAAAATTCAATTACTTTAAGTGTCTAAAGACTTCTTTGTAAACAACATTGGTCGTCTTATTCGTAGCTTCACCATCTTCGTCTAAAATTAGTAATTTTGCTCCGGATCTACTCTTTACTCTTGAAAGAGCAACATATAACTGTCCATGGGTGAATACAGGTTGTTTTATAAACAAACCAACTCGAGCAAGTGATTGTCCTTGACTTTTATTTATCGTCATTGCGAAGCAAACACATATGGGAAACTGCCTTCTCTGGAACTTCAATGGAATCTTTTTGTCAGATGGTATCATAGTAATTCTTGGAATATAAGTTCGGGTTCCAATGGTACCTCCTGATATTATTTCAGCCTCTATAACACGTTTACCCAGTGATTTAATTAGTAGTCTTGTACCATTGCACAATCCATTCTGTTGATCAATATTTCTTAGCAGCATAACAGGAACACCAACCTTCAACACCAAACGATGATTAGGCAACCCAGATGCTTTCAGTCCATTTAGAACATCCGGAGAGTATATGTCATCATTTATCTCTTCATTTCTCTTCTCATCCGGACAAAGACAATCCGCACTCAAGTACTCTTTTGCTTCACCAGGAAATATAGATAGCAAACGATCATTAATCTCATGGACCACTTCATTTTTAGGAGCCAAAATTGCACATTCACGGAAGAATTCAGGATTTTTATAGTTTTGTAGAATATCTGGATAAACAAACTCTATTAGACTTTCAATCGGATCAGACGACGGCTTTATTAACAGATCATCAGGAATTTCTATAATTGCTTCGCCATCGTTATCACCTTCAACCTTCCCCTCACCAATGTCCAACAACCATTTTGCAAACAATGCAGTTTCTTTCAAATCACTCGTATTAGATCCAACGGTCAGCCTCATGTTCTTAGTTAACCTTAGCACTTTACATTTGTTCCATAAATAAGAAGAGCTTAAAGCTGCATTAACAATTTGTTGCCTACTTCCGTTTGGAACAACAGGAAGAATTTGTCTAAAATCGCCACCAAAAACAAAAACTTTTCCTCCAAATGGTGTATCAGCATTTGACGAAACATCACCATTGAATAAATCTGACATTGACCTATCGAGAGCTTCAATTGCATGCTTATGTATCATTGGAGCTTCGTCCCATATGATCAATTTAGTTTCTTTCAATAAATGAGCAAGAGCACTGTTTGCTGGGATATGACATTGTGAATCTTCATTAACATTAATAGGAATAGAAAAGCGAGAATGTGCGGTCCTACCTCCTGACAGTAGCAAAGATGCAATACCACTTGATGCAACGTTTAACACAATATCACCTCTACCTCGAATTGCCGTTGACAATGTCTTCCATAAATAAGTTTTTCCAGTTCCACCGTAACCATAAACAAAGAAAATACCCCCTTTCTGACCATCCACGGCTTTCATAATTTCATCAAAAATTTGTCTCTGTTCATCAGTTAATGAGTTAAACATGGGGTCAAATTCATTAACTAATTCCGTACGATCATAATTCAACTCCTCATTGATTAAACGATTCTGAGCGGAAGCTATTGATTGATCATCAGGAAAAGGCATACATGGAAATCTCCTTAAACTTGAGTTATTTCGTAGCATAAATTTTTCAATCTCAGCCAAAGTCAAGTTCTTTATCTGATCTTCGGTAAGCGATAAATCTAAAGCATGAAAAAAACAAATGCAATAGCTTAAAAAACATTAAATATATAAAAAAAATACGGACACAATCAGGAATCAACATGAATATTAAAATACGTTATATGCAAGTATTAATTGAAATCGATGAGGTGATATTCTAACTGAAACGACGGCTTTATTAAATGTTTATGATGGTACCTCGAACATTAGAATTCTTTTCCCGTGCATAGAGAATTCCATCAGATAAAATCGTCCATGTTTTCTCCCAAACATAATCAGGTCTGGAAAGAGTATTACACAAAAGCATTGTTCCAAACAAAGCACGAAGAAAACGACCATCCCCACTAAGATTTGCTTCTCTAATTGCCTCAATGTACTCCATATCATCATCTAGAAGTCCACGTGCAAAGCAGGCATCTCTGAATGTAGGAAATATTTCACCATTATAACTTCTAATATGCTCAAAGCATGTCGGTCCTTTGACTTTGTTAAGAAGAATCCTCAAAAAATAAGCCTCTCCAAGAGCGGGAGAAACTGAATGAACACGACCAACTGTACGACCTGTAATCCTTGTCTCCCAACAACGTTTTTTAAGTTTCCACACAAACTTTGTTGGTAATTCCACATAGCTAAGCTCTCTTGCAACTGGATCAGTTTCATTAAGCTTCATCCAGCCTAAAAACATTGATGAAGCCACAGAACTTTTTTTTAAAACATCATCAACATGATCCTCTGCGCCAAATACCACGTTCTGTTGACCTGGAAGATGAAAAGGAAGTCGAGTAACAGAAGGATATCTGTAATGAACATCAAATTTAAAAATTCTCCATGATGCGTCACATGCAGATATGTATCTAACATCATAAAATTCCTTTATCTCGTTCGTTGGTAAATCAGAAACATCTTGCTTATCATCCGGTACAGTAGCCATAGACGCTTTATCAGGTCCTTTGTTTATATACTTGAACAAATATTTGATAGAAGCTGCCTGGTTGCACCATTCTACATTGATATGAGCCTGGTATCTCTTTAAAAGATACTAATTATATGGAACAACATATCTATTATCCAACTGAACATCACCCTTCTGAACAAAATTTCCCGAGTCTCGTCTCCTGTATATCGGATAACCTTTAGCATCAATGCACGTTTCAGGTGAAAACTTCTTTGGAAACTTTTTCGTGCATTTCCTGTCACACATACATGGAGACTTCATATTAGCTTCTCCACATGGACCATGCATCATGTACTCACTCACAAGAAGATGCAATTCCGGATCTTCTCTTTTATCAGGAATCTCAGCAGATATAAACGGTTCTATATGGTCAACCGTCGGAAGCTTGTGATCAACATCCATGAATAAGCAAATATGAGCATGTGGAAGACCACGTTTTTGAAACTCCACCGTGTAAACAACTACAAAAGAAAAGTAAAAACATTTTCAATTACATAATTGTAGAACGAATATTATGCTTTTATAAATATAATTATATTTTTATGAACTATTGGAAATAACAATACTTGAGTTACACGCTAAAGCCTATCTATTATCATACTTGAGAAGTGATAAAAAAAAAATAACAATTATAATAGATGCAATCTTCAACAAAGAAACACATGGTAAAAAACCGGAATTTAATATTTACTTTCATTAAAAACAGAGAATTAAAAAGTAAAAATTTTACTTTCATTAAAAAACAAATAATTAAAAAGCATAAATTTCATTAATAATTTATCAAATCTACTCACTTAAATAGACAAATTCAAATTGATTAAGTAAATACCTGCTTGAACTTTTCCTAGAACTGCCTTTTCCTTTAAATCTTTCAAGAACGTATCAAGCTTCATTTTAAAAATACGGCATAAAATATCAGGCCTATCTTCCGACTTAACTGTTTTATCCTTAAGAAACCTTCTTACCTCCGGCCATTTCGGGCTACATGTAATAGTAATAAAAAAATCTGGGTAGCCGTACCACTTACATAGAGCCATTGCATCGAGGTAATTTTGCATCATATACCGAGCTCCACCAGTAAACGACGACGGTAGTATTACACGTTTACCCGACTTGGAAAAATCTTTATTACCATCCTTATGCTGATTCTGAATATTCTCATATGTGTCACACCTAAGATCACTTTGCGAATAACGTACAAAGTTAAGTCGCTCAGTTTCAATCATGGTGTAAGAATCAACCAAAAATTGCTGAAATAGTCTTCCAGCATTCAGAATCAATGAGAATTTCTCTACCCTATCTTGAACATGGTACGCAAAAAATTCTCGCATAGTACGGACGTTTACTTGTTTCTGGATCATCTGTTTTTCTATGTGGAATATCTATTCTATAACAATCCTCACCATACGGAAACAAAAGCGGATATTGAAGAGCCAAATATGATGGATGCAATTCACTAATATGCTTTAGAAAACCGTTGTTTTTTTCAACAATAATATCTCGCTTACCAAGAGCTTCAGTAATGTCCCCCAAGATCAAAGCAGCAACTTCAGAAGCTGTTGGTAAATTATATGTCCTACCATCTTCTACTCTTTCACAAATGAGACGGAGCTTAAGATTAACATGAGGATTTTCCTTAAAAGAGTCACGTACCATCCTATAAGATTTCACAAGCTGGTTGTTGTTATCTAACATAGCCTTTAAAGCTTCAATGATGGCAATATCTAATGTCTTTGAAGATTTAGTAGATCCATTCCGTTTGTCACCGCTACAAAAAAAATAATGTTGATGTTAAACATTATAAAATAAAATATTGTTACAAAACTAAAAAAAATAAAACTAACATATATAAATATTAGAAATACATACATGAACAACGAATGTCTATTTGTCACTTCATTATCGGTATCATATATATATAGCTGGTGAAATTTTGGCTGTTCTCCTTCTTTTGGAAGAAGGCTTCCCATTCTATGGTAATTTTGGCCGCCAAGTCTGAATATATAAGGAGCATTTCCCGTATTGATTGTTGAATCAATCGTTCCACCCATAGAAGTAAAAGAGAACATAGAATTAAAGCGACGAATGTGTGTTAGGAAATACTTGCTTATATCATCTTTGCGCCGAAACAGATCTTGATAACTTGATGTGGCATCTTTAAAATCAGGTAGCTCTACACGCCCGTAACCACAACATAGAGAATAACAAACCTTCTGAAGGGTTATTTTTCCTTTACCAGCCTCAAGTTTCCATAATGTTGCATTACAAATTCCACATTTAACATCTTGATCACCATGATCTACGTAATCTATAATTCAAAATATTTACAAAGTAATGAGGAAACAATTTATAAAAAAAAAAGATGATTCAATTATGTTAAAACTATTACGAACGTATTAATAATTGAATACCTTTAGAGATACCTCTGATTGGCTGTTCATCATCTTCTAAATCTTCTGTCAAGTCAATCATTGGTACGACATTTTGCCTTACTTACAAACTTATGCTTCCCGGCAGATAACTTTGATAAACACGAACTTTCATTTCTGGAACCTGAATTTCCAGATGAGGATACCATTGAAGACATTACAAATTGGGAAGTAGAACTTGATGGCGTACTATTATTTTCGATACGAACATATGTACCTAAATAGAAAACAAATTGTATATATTAAAAAATGTTAATATAACTAAATATTACTTTAATCTTTGATCCAAAACACATACCGCTGCCGATATTATTCAACGAACTTGTATGGCTTATTGTGCTAGGAGTACTACGCAAACTCCTAAGCGCATATCTATGTGCCGTTGTATTTTCTTTATCCTTAACAATCGACGACCTTATGTCAGATGTAGATAAATTGCTATTAGAGTTTGGAATGCTTTTACCCTCATTACATTTTCTTTTATCCAAATATATCCTTCTAACTTTTCGATTCACAGAAGCTGCAGTAGGAGTAACAGGATCCGGAGTAATAACTGTAAAAAACCATCCAAAGGAGAATGAAAAAAAATATCACTTAGTTTCTTTACAAAAAATAAACATTGGCCGTAACTTATATGAATATATATATATATATATATATATATATTTGTCTAAGATTAAAATATATTTTTATCCATACCATTTGTAATTTGTGACAAAGGTGTCCTGATTAAATTACCTACAAACAATTAAACCAACATTATAAGAAAATAAATGAAATACAAATTACCAAACACCCATACTTAAGTAATAAAAATGTTACCATCGGATGTTTCATTATTGTTGACAGGATTTGGTAAACATGAAGATGAATGCTCAAATGTTCTTTTAGACATGTTCCTCCAAAACGAAAATATATATATATATATATATATATATATATATATATAAAATGTCGATTACATGAACAAAGTAAACAAAGAAATAGCAACAATAAGAATCATATTAGAAATAAACCTTTAAATTAAAAGATACTATACTTACCTGAATAATATCAAACATCAAAACCTCTGTTCTTGAGAGCAATCATGTGATTGATTATATGCAACCATATAAACATATCAAAAGGACGGTAATTATGATTCTAACTTCAAACCAATAGAGAAGATGATATATGATAATGACTTAAAATGGTGGCCTTTAAATGAAGATTCAAAAATTTCGAAATGCTATTCAATATTTGTAACGTGAATATTCAATATTAGCCAAATCAACTTTATAAGTGAATTTCAAACAAACTGTGAGTATTTTTGGTCAAATCCTAAATTCATATTCACGAAAATATGCCAAGTATTTTAGAGGGAAATGAACAAAATTTTTCATAATTATTTGTAAAGTAGTTGCAATAGATAATGGTGAAGAGTTAGTTACAAAGAAAATAATGCTAGGAAAGATAGAAATAAAACACACCAATTCAAATTCACATTACAAATTATAATAATAATGGAACATATACAATAGAAAATCGTTTTGAATGTTAATCATATAATAACATTTGTTGTTTAAACATTTGTTTCACATGTTTTATGTAAATAAACTGAAGATGTACCTGGATAATCGAGGATGCTAAGCTTGTGTCCT
Organism: Ambrosia trifida; assembly: GCA_028751855.1. NCBI lineage: Eukaryota > Viridiplantae > Streptophyta > Magnoliopsida > Asterales > Asteraceae > Ambrosia > Ambrosia trifida. The sequence continues at coordinate 75,101,744 of CM054128.1, read as the reverse complement.
ATGTGTTGAATTCAATAAACTGAAAATTGCCTACCATTATGTTTTACATTCAATAATAGCAAACAAATCTATTGAATAAGCACAAAAGCTAAAGGCGTTTCACTGTGAATGCATGCTTTAGGTTGATTGTTTGAGGATCAAAACGATTCAATATAAGAAAACCATTCACCATTTTATTACTCAAACATAAAGTAGTCTTAGAACGAAACGAAAAAAGAAACAATCCAACAACGAAAAAAACCAAACATGTCCAAAATAAAAAACAGCAACAACTGAATCAGCTGGTGAATGGGGGCTGGATAAATCTATTTCTCTTTTTTTTGGAACCAACATCCGCTTCTTCGCACTTGCTCTGCTTGAACGCCTCTCCTCTTTTGTATCTCCCCCGATTCCATCCTCTTTTGCATCTCCGACGATTCCATCCTCTTTCTAATCTGCATCACTAACATTAGAAAGTGAGAGATCCTCTGCTTTGTAAACCTCTTCCAGGTTTCTTTTAAGATCACCATATGTACTTTTATTAGCATCTTCAGCAACAGTAGACGTTGGAGTGACATTCTCGTCCGTTGACGATTGCGCATCCTAAAAAAGAAAAAATGAATATAAATGAATGCCATCTACTAATACATACCGAAACACCACAAAATAAAATAAACCTCACCTTCAAAGAAACCGTATCTGGCTGCTGATCACCCGGCGAAGCATCATTTTGATTTAGATCATCACTCTGATTTAGTACAAAAAAACATATATAAATAGAATATCACTATCATATGACATGAAATATATAACTGTATTACACATACCTTCTCAACGGAATGCTTATCTTCAACCTTCTTAATAATATCAACATCATTTGAAACCTTGTTAATAGCATAATACTCAATGTTGTGATCAACATTGTATTTTGTCACCTTAATGTGAAACGCTAACTTCTTTCCAATCAACTGCTTAAACTCGGTTGGAAAATCCTCAAACTCATCAGCCTGTAAATACAAAATAATATTGCTTAACTGTTTATAACGTGTATGTAAAAATCAATATTATCTAATAAAATGGATTATTAGGTAAAACCTGGTCCTGTCTGTTGACAATTTCTGCAGCCGTCTTCCCTAACATCCTAATTGATTCTCGATTAAAAAGAGTTAGAGAAACACTTCCAGTTGAGTCTTGAACAATAAGAGGAATTTTGAACCTTTATAAAATAACACCACAAAATATAATAATAACAGAAATCTAATGAAATAAAGATTAATAACCAACAAAAAAAAGTAATTAAATTTATTTAGATTATACCTGTACTCAGCGTTTACAGGTTCGACCTTGCATGTTTTATTACTACATTTAAACTTCCGCTCACCAATATCAGGAATTCCATCTGCATTTTCTATTACACCAAATTCCTTTTCAACTTTGAAATGGCAGGAAGTGCACGCCTCATAATACCACAGTTTTTTAGTACATATCCCCTTAATTGTAGCAACCACGACCAAATGTTTATTCTAGCGTGAAAAAAAAAAAGAAAACCTTTTAAATAAACAACACAAATACAATTTAAAAAAATGTATATTAGTAGATTCACTAATTCAAATTACCTCATCAATTATAGAAACAAACGCTAGAGGACTATATTCAGAATTAACAAACATATCCTCTTCTGAAGCAGCCATGACAGAACCTGACTCGTTACCACTTATGGCCCTTGCGTTTCCATACTTTGCAAAATATCTAATGCCAACAAAAAATAACTTAACATCACAATATACTTTAAAATTTATACAGCGAACAAATCATTTACACGCAAACGGAAAAAATAAAAATTACCGTTCTTTAAAGGTAACGATTTCATCAACTGCGGAATTAATGAACAGCTTTGTTGCACTAAATGCATTTGAGACACTCCGCTTATCTAAAATGAAAATACAATCTACACTTAAAAATAAACAATACTAAAAATAAAACTCATATCAAATTCATACTATCAGCCTTTAATTACCTTGATGAAGCTTTACTGACCCAAACTGAATAAGTAGAAACACATCCTTCTCCCTATCTTTGCGAGTCATAAATGAGTGCATCTCAATTGCAAATTCATCCCAAAGGGTCACACCAAGCTCCTCATCACTGATACATATTAAAATTAAACACTTTAATAAAAAGAAAGTTAAATAAATATCATATAATGAAACTGCTTAATAATACTTACTCTAAATCAGTCAGCTTTAGGTTAAGCCTTTTCCCAGGTCCTAGTTTTGTTACGGTATCCTCTATGTCATAGCAAATCACGACATATCCAATGAGATCTAAAATAACATTGTTCGAAATATGTGTTAGTTTTTTAAACATGTACAACAAAAATATTATTAATATGTATAACGAATATAATGTAATACTAACCTATTACTGCACCCACAGCTTTGTTATCTTCAACAACAGACGATTTTCCCATAATTGACTTAAAATCAGTCAAATCAAAGCCATGTTCAGGACCACTCCAGTCGTCGCATTTCCTCACAGATGTGCTGATATAAAAAGTTAGTTTGTGGTCATTGTTGACCAACTGAAAATTATTTTTGTTTTCAGCAAGAGAAGGCCTATTTATCAATAAATTCTCATCCTCAATGAAGAATTTCTCAAATCTGAAGAAGAATCTATGCAAACAGCTTGCATGTATTTTGTTTCCCTATATGTTAAACAAAGATTAAGATCTCAAATAGTATAATGTGGTATAGTATAATAGAATTATGAAAATAAAAAAAACAATATCTTAAAATTAAAAAATTTCAATTACCTCTTCATCCATAAGAATCATTTCTATGGAGTAGAATTTATTTTCTTCACCATTCATTTTTCGCCTCCACACCTTCAGAATCTTGACCTTAATTTTACAGTCATCTTCATTCAACCTCAATGCATTCAACATGGTAACATTTCCATTTGCCATATCTAATTATAAAAACAAAAAATAAGAAAACCAAAAAACTTTGTTGTTAGTATTTATATATATTGTGAATCATTAACATAAATAATAAAATATAATGTGAAATTAAAAAAATACTAACCTCAAGAAAGCTGGTTGAATAATTATTTTCTTGTAGAGAGAATGTGTGAAAATGGTGAACTTTAATGATATATATAGAGAAAGAAGTATATTTAAAATTCAAAAATTTAGAGATAAAATCTCTTTTTAAAAACCGAATTCTATTAAAAGATAAGATTAAGAATTTGAAAATTTAAAGTTAAAGATAAGAATAATTATCTATTTTTTTAGGAGATATATGTTATTAAAAAATATTATGTTATAATAAACAATATATATTTGATACATAATTAAAAAAAATATATCAACAGACAGTTGATTACAATCTAATATAAAAACTAATGAACAAAATCTGATTTTTAACTGAAATATAAATTAAGTGTCCTAATGAATATTTGAAACTGCTCATCTTAAACGTTTATTGCCATTTGACATAACCTTAATGTTGTATGATTTTGGAAAGTTGTTTATTGTGGTAAGTTAAAACAATATTGATAACACACTTAACTAAGAAAACTATTATAGATAATGAAAATGTATAAAAATAATATTAGAAATTAAAGCTACATAGAAAACCTTATATTAACCATTAATAAACCAAAATTTGGGACATTCAAGTCTTCTTATACATATTTAGAAGACCACAAAACTTTTAATCCCCTACTTCATATATACCTTCCAACAATATACCCCAACACTAAGTAAACAAAATTTGGGGAATTTGAAGGTCTATTCACTATTGGTTTCATCAAACCTTACTTCCTTACTACGTCATTTCCAAATTACAAACTAATAAACCTACTATTCTAAATTTGTAGCTTCTGGCTAAGGAGATGAAAACACCAACATACCTTCCCTTTTGAAATACATAATACGATAACGCCTACCATTCTTCAAACGAAGCTTCTTCATGCATGACTTCCACTCACTGACAGCATATCTCCTTTTACTACCAGAACCTTCAACACGCAGCTTCTTAGTAATAGACTTCCCATTTTCCACTTGAATACGTAAGCTTTCCACCTTATCAAACTCACAATCCTTTCCAAAAGGGATTGAAAAACGCTACAAAAAGTTAAGTAAATATTAAATAAATTAAAATAAAAACTAAATAAATTTGAACAGATACATATGTTTAAGCACTAAAAACTTACTAAATGGTATGTCACTTTTTAAACGGCTTCATGATCTGGAACAGCATATTGAGATTCAGTATCACTGTCTTCAGATTCATCAGAAGAAAGCTCAATCACTTCATCAGAAACTTGGAATTCTTGTTCAATATTTGCATTCCATATTTCATCAGCGTCAGCCCGCCTTCCATCTTCTCGAAACAGTTCTAACTTGAATTCAAACTCAGCAACCTTTTCAAACACCAGGAAATCTCCAATGCGTAATTTAAGATCTTTAAAAACAGTGCTCCAACCATCAGTGAAATAAAATCCAAAGATATACAGCTCAATTAGGACTGTCCATTCATACACATCTCCCAAACGTATGACAACCGGATGTGGAAGCTTACTGTCTTTGAAATGATGGTCCACATAATCAGCAGGCAAATTCTACATACGCCGATTGAAATATTGTAACAACCGGCAAAATTAAGGTAATTCCGTACTAATTAATTAAACGCGATTAACGTAATTAACCGTAATGATGTGCTGAATATTTAATTGAGGCCTTAGAAAGATAGGAAATTCCCAAATAATGCATAGGAATGCATGAGTTTAATAGCAAAGCATGATAGGATCGTGCGCAGACAAAACTATCCGGTATGGACACTGGCGATTACCCGGTAAAACTGAAATAAGCGAAACGAACACCGGACACCCGGAATATAAAATAAATAATATTTTCACAAAATATTATGAGTTTTGGAAACCCAAAGCCATACGTAAAAGCTTATTGCACAAATCTCCCGGTAACGAATAAAGTGCGCGTACCGCACCCGATACGCGCGTAACACGAAAATTCACCCGACAAAAACCGAAATAAATTATCAGTAATTTAACTGAGCGAAATTTTATGAATATTAACGGTATTTTAATATTGAGGTAAACCGCGGTTAAAATTCGAGAGATACCCGGGCGGTACCCGAAGGGAAGTAACTTAAACATATTATGGATAATAATTAGCAAGGTGGACCCCACCAAACACCCCCTTGGGGCCGGCCTATGGCCCACTCAAGAGAAGATAACTTGTGTTATCTAAAACAAATCATTAGAGGGATATTAATCATGATCATGCATGGACTAGTATTGGGCAACAAAAATCAACTAATCACCTCTCTTTCTCTCTCTAACTCACGGCCCAAACACCCTCTAATATCCCCCAAATATTTTCCATAATCTTGCATAATCTTCCTAAAGATATCATCCAATCTTGTAAAGATACAAGTGATCTTGGTAAGATTTGAAAGAGATTATATAGATACATACACACACACTTGAAGCAAAACACAAAAACTTCTTCTTCTTCTTCCTTGTGGCCGTGGCATTACACCCCCACATCAACATTATTCTTGCAATTTTTACTACTCCAAACTACCTCTAGATCATTATCCTTCAAAACCCCATTGTGTGTTTCAAGAGCTTGGAGCTTAACCCATTGGAAGAACACACTAAAACCCCATCCAATCCAAGGTTCTTGTCTCCCCTAGCCTTGAGCTAGTAGTAAGTTTTAATCTTGTTTTGTTTGTTAATGTTCATATTAAGTGCTTTTATGAGCAAGTTGTACATTGATGGGTAAAGTATGGTTTTGAAACATAAAGAGGATGAATCTTACAAGAATAAAAATAAAGGAATAATAACATGAAGAAATCTTGGATTAACATTAATAAAAGTGATATTGTGAGAAAATGTAATAATAATAACATACACTTGGGTTAGAAGATGAGTGGAACATGTTTTGGGAAAAAGACTTGAATATGATGAAATATGGTTTTAATCATCATAAGATGACTAGTTAATGTCAAAAAGATACTAAAATGGGTTAGAAAGCCATAGATGGAAAAACTAGTTCTTCAAAGTCCACTCACTTGGATGAGTAAAAATTTGATGTTTTGGATAAAGATATGAAATACACATGTTATTAACATCTAGAATGGATTAAAAGAGCATTAGAAGTAAAAAGAAGTGAAAACAACTAGACATGATGAAAATGGTTCTTCAAAGTCCACTAAAGTGGAAGAAAAATAATAACCATGAAAGATTTAGGGAAAAATGCTACAAGTGTAAATTAAAGGATTAAATATGACAAACTCGGAAACCAATGGACTAAAATAAATATTTTAGAAGTTATTGGGCCAAAAACACAATAATAGAAATATTGGTGTCAAGAAGTGTAAGTAACGATTTACAAGGTTGAATTGGTAAATAATAATAGCCTACTTGGGCATTTTAAGTAAAAAGTATATTTTTATAAAATGGACGTTTTATAAAAATAAATAGAGTAACGCGAGTATTTTATAAAGTAGATTTTATAAAACAAATACTTGGAAAGACTTGTACAAAAATAAGGTACTTTTATATAAATGGGAATATAAAAGTATCGGAGACATTTTTGGTAACAAGTTGGACGAGTCGAACTAAACGTACATAATATATTTTTCCGAGAGATAAACGTTCGGAATCGGAAGTTGGAACAATACTTCCATAAGAACACGCAACGGGAATAAATATGAAAAACGCTAACTAACAAACTTAGTTGCACGAACCAACGTAAACGGACTTATTACGTCGAAATAAAAATATACATATATATTTTACGGAAATAAAATATATATAACAAGGGTGAAACGTGCGTAACACTTTCCTAAGTGTAGTAACAATATTCGTGGGAAAAGAGGAACATAACAAACTAAAACGCTAAACGACACATGAACTTAACAAGTAGTATCCACGCGACGATATATGTACATATACTCGTTTCCGACGGAATTCTAGTACATCTATTTAAATGGGAAAATAGATGTGCGAGAAGGAAAACCGAGACGAGTAGATGAGATATATCTACGAACGCGTGAATACCGACAAGATTCTAGTACATTTATTTAAATGGGAAAATAAATGTACGGTGTGGTAAGTCTAGTCGGGCGTTAAGATTATGTTACCAAACGACAAAGACTTAGCATATTTATTTAAATGGGAAAATAAATATGTGGCAAAGTAAGTCGGGTCGGTTAATAAGAGAACACTTTATATTGAGCGAAAAGATCCTAAGTATAATTATTTGAATGGGAAAATAATTATACGTTGGGTGGAGTCGTGTCAAGTATAATGTTGTACAAGTCATAAAGAATAATTATAAGAATAATATATGACTTGTAAGGAAAGGGTAATCCATCGCCATTGAGCCTAGGATACGAAACTATTAAACGGGAATTGGGATAAAGACGTGGTCGGGAAGTTGGGTGTACAACTTGCCAAGGCACATACACCATAGGTGTAAGTGACTTATACGCCTAGAACCTTTGTAGGTACGGGATCACAAACTTTACTATTTTCTTTGAGCCAAGCACAGTTACAGGTGAGTCTCACGGCCCCATTTCTAAACTATTTAACGTTTTTACGGGGGAAAGATATGTTGGGATTGTATGACGGGTTGGATACTTGAGTAAAGATCGCCACTCGGGGTTGAGACCTCCCCACTATAATCATTTATTCAGGAATGAGAAACCAAAGGGATATTTGGATAGTACTATTGGTGCCTGACAAGGCCCACCCCTAATCGATAGCGTCGATTATGCATCGGCGTATGCCTGGGGTGCACTTATTCTGAAATAAAGTCGTAGGAATACCGAGTAACGACTTTGGGCGGGGGCATTATTAATTGTCTTGGTTTGGTTATAGGCTCAAGTAAATTGTAGGACTTTGCAACTCCTATAAATGTCATAACAAGGATATTCCCACTTTATAAAGACTTATTAAATTAAAACCTGTGAACTCACCAATATTTATATATTGACGATTTTCAAACATATCTTTCAGGTAATTGATTGATGGAAGTTAGCATGGCGAGCAGGGTCGGGGATGTCTCCAAATCGGGCGTTGGGAATGTCGTGATGGGGTCTTATCTCTTTATTCCATGGATTTAGGGATAAAGGGAGAAGCCTCTTTATCATTTTCGAAAACAATTTATGATTATGTATTGACAATTTGACATGATTATTAGCATTGAATAAATGCCCGTTTTCTAATTAATATTGTGCTTTGCATTAATCTTGGCTTAATACTTTTGAACCGTCGCGCCACGTGTTTCCGCCTTAGACGTGGTGTGACAGAAAGTGGTATCAGAGCCAAGGTTATAGCGAATTAGCATTTTAAAAATCTAAACTATAACCGGATTTGGTTCAAAATCTTTCAAATATATGCGAAACGCAATAAAGTAAATTTTTCCAACGACCATTTGGGTATATGGAGATTCCGACCAAGCTAGCCATGGTAAGTATGCGTATTATTTTTGTTAGAAGGTTAGGAAGAGTACCTTAGATATGTGCCTCAACTACCTAACGAATAATACTTAAATATTAGTACGGTTCTTTTGCCAGGATGTCGAACGCAGGGAGCGTAGCACCGAGCTACGACAGTAGCCTCCAGATCATCCCAGCACCACCACCGGAGCCGATCGAGGTAGTGATACTCGATCCCGAGGATGATGAGATGGACGTTGATGTCGCCATGGAGGGCGCCGACGGAGATAGCTCCGACGAGACGGACCCTAGCGAGGACCCAGCGTGGGCCCCCGCTGGAGACGACATGGCCGCCGTGGCCGACCTACCGATGGCCGAGGCCGACTTGCCTCTAGTGCCATTCCAGGCAGCACCACTGCCAGCACTACCTATCCGCGCCGTCAGGGACTTCCCTGTAGGTTGCGCAGGTCCTTCGAGACCTATCCCTACACGGTCGGAGACTGTCGAGTCTCCGTACGACCGACACACACCCGTCGATCGTGAGCCTTTACCCACCCCACCTATCCCCGTTCCCTCTGGCATGAGGCTCGTGCCTGTCTGCCGGGGACACAACGGGTGGATCTCCGATGACTCTGACGATGAGTCAACTGCGTCGGTGGAGCACATTGCTGTGCCTATCCCACCAGCAGGCCAGGAGGAGCACGTTGCTCCGATGACAGGGCATGCTACCACTACCCCAGCCTCCTTACCTACCATGCCCGAGCCCATACCACAGGATGGGCCAGCTTCTACTGGGCACATCCTTGAGGGCAGCTCAGCCCGCAGCTCTGAGTTGCACCGAGCAGGACTGGCAGCTCATGCCACTGCTAGCCCTCCTACCCCTACCACTGTGATGTCTACTTTAGAGTGGGTCACTGTCACCCAGCCACTCATGGTCCCACTCGCCGAGCTTATAGTCCCCACACCCTTATCCATGACACTACCCATCACCACTTTTCCCACACTACCACCCCTACCCGAGATGCTCCATACCCCACCACCTGCACCATTCACTATGGATGCAGGAGCCCCATTTGTGACACCCCCATTTGCACCATATACTCTAGGTGCGGGAGACCCATACCAGGTACCACCCTACTGTTTCACTGGATTACCGGGCTTTGCCCCACCCTTCACACCACTACCCATACCCGATATCGTCGGCCCGTCTCAGCCGACATACACTGACATCCCCGGGCCGTCGCAGCCCCACGGGATGGCCCCACTGTCAGGACCCGCATGGTCCAAGGTGATCTCACTGGAGAGAGATTTCCAGACCCTCACCGACACGGTGCAGCGCACCGTGAGTCAGATGGAGCAGCAGGCCCAGCTCATGTGGGCCAGGATCATCGATGCCAGGGATGCACTGGCACATTACGCTGAGGAACTATTGAGCATGGATGCTCATTGTGGCCTTACGGGCGACGCACACTTTGCGCATCGCCAATTCTTGTACGATCGCATTATGGCGATCAGTATGACCATCAGCATGTGCGCACCTCAGTACCAGTACCAGCACCCGCCGCCGCCACCGCCACAGTAGCATCAGGGACGTTTTGGGAGATCACTCGCGGACATAGCAGTAGTAGTAGTAGTATGATAGCACAGCATGGGTTATAGCACCCATCTGCATTTTTGCCTAGCCGAGCGGGATTGTGCCGGCATATGACATTACATTTCTAGTGTATTTCAAAGAGCAATGTATGAGGAAGGTATCCTCGGTTTTTGTTATTATGAACAAATCATTGTACTTGGTATTGAAATTAATGAAAGTTTTGTTATGGTAAAATATGTGTTGTGATTATCTACGATTATTATTACTTATTCTGTTTATGTTGTGATTGCGTGTTGTTATTATGGTGATTATTGTGTTCGTATGTTGTGTGGTTGTTTATACTATATATGTGATGATATTGTATGAATGATTGTTGGAAATTAACCTTTGATATTGGTTATTGAAGAAACATGGCACCAGCCACAAGAAGCAACAGTGGGAATGAAAGACTACCCACGACACCTGAAGAGCTTGAAACCCTAGTTTCGGGACGTATCGCTCAGGCTCTCGCAGAACACAATGCCACGCGCACCGAAAGGTCGCGAGACCGAACCGGGAGCGACAGACGCGAAACCTCCCCTACTGGTAAGAAGACGTCGGGTATATGCGACAGGAGTCTTCGTGAAAACTCCTACCTTATATTTAACATTGCTTTATTATTGCAGAAACGGCCTCACGAGAACGTGGCTGCACGTTTAAAGCTTTCCTGGACTGCAAACCACTGAATTTCAGCGGCACTGAAGGTTCTGTCGGACTAGTCAAATGGTTCGAGAAAACCGAAGCTGTGATTCGTATTAGCAGCTGTACCCCACGACAGGCTGTCATGTATGCCACCAACCTGTTTCTGGACCAAGTTCTGACCTGGTGGAACAACCAAGTGCAGACACTGGGAGATGATGCTGCTTACTCCTTATCATGGTTGGAGTTGAAAGAACTAATGATCGCCGAGTACTGTCCGGCGAGTGAAGTGCAGAAGCTAGAGACTGAGTTCTGGAACCTCACCATGGTTGGACCGGACGTAGCTGGTTACACGTCCAGATTCCATGACCTCTCCCGGTTAGTGCCTCGCCTGGTCACCCCGGAAAGCAAAAAGGTGGAAAGGTACCTCTTCGGACTGGCACCACAGATACGCGGCATGGTTACTGCTTCCAAGCCTACAACCATGCGTGAAGCTATCGATCTCGCTTTGAGCCTCACTGAAGACGCCATCCGAATGGGCACTCTAATCCGGAAAGTGTCAGGGTTGAAACTTACTGAGTCCAGCAGCGTTGAGGGTAAGAATCTGGGTACAAGTTCAGCCGTTGGGTCAAGTGAACAGGGAAATAGGCCAAGGTTTGGGAAGCGTAAGCGCGACGAGAGGAAGAAGGATGGATCATCAGGTTCAGGGAAGAAGGGAAAAGGGTATGTAGCCACTGGACGTGGAAATAATGGGAAGCAAGGTTATCAGGGCAAGAACGAAGTAATCTGCGGTAAGTGCCGTCGTTCGGGGCACAAGACTGAAGACTGCAGATCAGGAGCGCCAAAGAACAGTGGAGCGAGGCCCTGTTTCTCATGTGGATCGCTCGATCATTGGAAGAGGGACTGCCCCAAACTTAACAACCAAGCCCGTGGGCGAGCGTTCGTGATTGGTGCCGGTGACGCACGACAAGACCCTAATGTGGTCACTGGTACGTTCCCTCTAAATGGTCATTATGCTTCAGTATTGTTTGATACTGGCGCTGATTTTAGCTTCGTATCTGTCGAATTTAAAAGATTACTTGGTTTAAAGACTAGTAAGCTAGACACACCATATTCCATTGAACTAGCTAACGGTAAGACTATAGAAACTCGAGAGGTAGCAAAGGATTGCAAGTTGGATCTCTGTGGTCATGAGTTTGACATTGATTTATTGCCAGTCGTACTGGGTAGCTTCGACATAGTCGTTGGCATGGATTGGCTATCCGCACACCGCGCCATCGTCGTGTGCAATGACAAAGTAATTCAAGTTCCCCTCGCGAGCGGTGAAACCTTATCGATCCAAGGGGAAAGGCGTGGAACGCCATTGAGAATTATTACCAGCATGAAAGCCAGGAAGTGCCTAAGGAAGGGTCTCGTCGCATTCTTGGCGCACGTGGTAGACAAGAAGGCTGACGAGCGAAAGCTAGAAGACATTCCGATAGCCAGGGACTTTCCAGATGTATTCCCAGAAGACTTGCCAGGATTGCCACCACCCCGACAAGTCGAGTTTCGTATCGACCTTGTTCCAGGAGCAGCACCGGTAGCGCGATCGCCATATCGCCTAGCTCCTTCGGAAATGCAGGAACTGTCCGAACAACTGCAAGAGTTGTTGGACAAAGGTTTCATAAGACCAAGCTTCTCACCTTGGGGAGCTCCCGTCTTATTCGTGAAGAAGAAGGATGGCACTTTTCGGATGTGCATTGACTATCGGGAACTGAACAAGTTAACTATTAAAAATCGCTATCCTCTTCCCAGGATCGACGATTTGTTTGATCAACTTCAAGGATCCAGTTTCTACTCCAAGATCGACCTAAGGTCCGGTTATCATCAGCTACGTATTCAAGAAGAAGACGTGCCAAAAACAGCATTCAGGACTCGTTACGGACACTATGAGTTTCTGGTTATGCCTTTCGGTTTAACTAACGCACCAGCTGTTTTCATGGACCTGATGAACCGAGTGTGCAAACCATACTTGGACAAATTCGTTATTGTCTTCATTGATGACATCTTGATCTACTCACGCACGAAGGAGGAACACGAGGAACATCTCCGATTAATCCTCGAGGTACTTCGCAAAGAGAAACTCTATGCTAAGTTTTCAAAATGTGATTTTTGGATACGAGAGGTTCACTTTTTAGGCCACGTGGTGAATGAAAGGGGTATACATGTCGATCCCGCCAAGATCGAAGCAATCAAGAATTGGGACGCCCCTAGAACGCCTACTGAAGTACGACAATTTCTTGGCCTTGCGGGTTACTACAGAAGGTTCATCGAGAACTTTTCTAAAATAGCACAGTCCTTAACCATGCTAACCCAAAAGGATAAGAAGTTTGAATGGACGGAAAAGCAGGAAGCAGCGTTTCAGTTGCTGAAGGATAAGTTATGTGGTGCACCAATACTAGCACTCCCCGATGGTACAGAAGACTTCGTAGTTTACTGTGACGCCTCTCATCAGGGATTGGGTTGTGTATTGATGCAGCGAGAGAAGGTCATAGCCTATGCTTCCAGACAGCTAAAACTTCACGAGAAGAATTACACCACACATGATCTGGAACTAGGAGCCGTGGTATTCGCACTCAAGATATGGAGACACTATCTGTACGGAACCAAGTGTACGATCTTCACTGATCATAAAAGCTTGCAGCACATCTTTGACCAGAAGGAATTGAACATGCGACAACGGAGATGGGTCGAATTATTGAACGATTACGATTGTGAGATAAAGTACCATCCCGGGAAGGCAAACGTTGTAGCCGATGCCTTGAGTCGCAAGGAACGGGTTAAGCCACTGCGTGTCCGAGCTTTGGGTCTAACCATCCACACGAACCTGACTAACCGGATTCGTGAAGCTCAAACTAACGCTCTTAAACCCGAGAATGTCAAAGGAGAAAGATTACGGAAGATGGTTGAGTCACTGGAGTCAAAAGCGGATCAAGCTCTGTATTTTATGAATAGAATTTGGGTACCAGTGTACGGTGGATTGCGTGAACTGGTATTAGCCGAAGCCCACAGTTCGCGATATTCGGTTCACCCCGGAGCAGACAAGATGTTCCACGATTTGAAGGAATTTTACTGGTGGCCGAATTTCAAGAGAGACATAGCGGCTTATGTTGCGCGATGCTTAACTTGCGCAAAGGTCAAGGCCGAGCATCAGAGACCATCCGGATTGCTCCAGCAACCGGAAATACCGGAATGGAAATGGGAAAGGATCACTATGGACTTCATTACCAAATTGCCCAGGACAACAAGCGGCCATGACATGATCTGGGTAATCGTTGATCGATTGACAAAATCTGCACACTTCCTCCCCATTCGCGAAACGGATAAGTTGGAGAAACTAACCCGTTTGTACATTAAGGAAGTTGTGTCGAAGCACGGTGTACCTATTTCTATCATCTCCGATCGAGATAGTCGTTTCACCTCAAGATTTTGGGAAAGTCTGAATAAAGCCCTAGGTACCCGCCTTGACATGAGTACCGCATATCATCCACAAACCGATGGTCAGAGTGAACGAACCATCCAGACCCTGGAGGATATGCTACGGGCATGCGCAATCGATTTCAGCGGAAATTGGGATACTCACTTGCCACTGGTAGAGTTTTCGTATAACAACAGCTACCACACGAGCATTCAAGTTGCACCTTTTGAAGCTCTATATGGACGCAAGTGCAGATCGCCTCTATGTTGGGCCGAAGTTGGCGAAAAGCAACTTACCGGGCCCGAAATTGTTCAAGAAACGACGGATAAGGTCTTTCTGATTAGAGAACGTCTCAAAGCGGCACGCGACCGACAGAAGAGCTACGCAGACATGAGGAGGAAGCCTTTGGAATTTCAAGTCGGAGACAGGGTCCTACTAAAGGTGTCACCTTGGAAAGGTGTCGCGCGTTTCGGGAAGCGCGGAAAACTAAACCCACGATATGTTGGACCATTCAAAATCCTGTCCAGAGTAGGCCCCGTAGCATACAAGCTCAAGTTACCACAAGAACTTAACGGTGTACACGACACGTTCCACGTGTCGAACTTGAAAAAGTGCTTATCCGACGAAACCCTCATCATCCCCGCAGACGAAATCCACATTGACGACAAGTTACACTTCGTCGAAGAGCCAGTCGAAGTAACCGATTGGAAGGTCCAAAAACTAAGACGCAGTAAGATCAGATTGGTCAAAGTGCGTTGGAATGCCAAGCGTGGACCGGAGTTCACGTGGGAAAGGCTGGACCAGATGAAGCAAAAGTATCCCGCCCTATTTAAGAAGACCCCTATACCGGAGAGCTCAAAGTGAATTCCGGGACGGAATTCTCTTAACGGGGGGAGAATGTAACAACCGGCAAAATTAAGGTAATTCCGTACTAATTAATTAAACGCGATTAACGTAATTAACCGTAATGATGTGCTGAATATTTAATTGAGGCCTTAGAAAGATAGGAAATTCCCAAATAATGCATAGGAATGCATGAGTTTAATAGCAAAGCATGATAGGATCGTGCACAGACAAAACTATCCGGTATGGACACTGGCGATTACCCGGTAAAACTGAAATAAGCGAAACGAACACCGGACACCCGGAATATAAAATAAATAATATTTTCACAAAATATTATGAGTTTTGGAAACCCAAAGCCATACGTAAAAGCTTATTGCACAAATCTCCCGGTAACGAATAAAGTGCGCGTACCGCACCCGATACGCGCGTAACACGAAAATTCACCCGACAAAAACCGAAATAAATTATCAGTAATTTAACTGAGCGAAATTTTATGAATATTAACGGTATTTTAATATTGAGGTAAACCGCGGTTAAAATTCGAGAGATACCCGGGCGGTACCCGAAGGGAAGTAACTTAAACATATTATGGATAATAATTAGCAAGGTGGACCCCACCAAACACCCCCTTGGGGCCGGCCTATGGCCCACTCAAGAGAAGATAACTTGTGTTATCTAAAACAAATCATTAGAGGGATATTAATCATGATCATGCATGGACTAGTATTGGGCAACAAAAATCAACTAATCACCTCTCTTTCTCTCTCTAACTCACGGCCCAAACACCCTCTAATATCCCCCAAATATTTTCCATAATCTTGCATAATCTTCCTAAAGATATCATCCAATCTTGTAAAGATACAAGTGATCTTGGTAAGATTTGAAAGAGATTATATAGATACATACACACACACTTGAAGCAAAACACAAAAACTTCTTCTTCTTCTTCCTTGTGGCCGTGGCATTACACCCCCACATCAACATTATTCTTGCAATTTTTACTACTCCAAACTACCTCTAGATCATTATCCTTCAAAACCCCATTGTGTGTTTCAAGAGCTTGGAGCTTAACCCATTGGAAGAACACACTAAAACCCCATCCAATCCAAGGTTCTTGTCTCCCCTAGCCTTGAGCTAGTAGTAAGTTTTAATCTTGTTTTGTTTGTTAATGTTCATATTAAGTGCTTTTATGAGCAAGTTGTACATTGATGGGTAAAGTATGGTTTTGAAACATAAAGAGGATGAATCTTACAAGAATAAAAATAAAGGAATAATAACATGAAGAAATCTTGGATTAACATTAATAAAAGTGATATTGTGAGAAAATGTAATAATAATAACATACACTTGGGTTAGAAGATGAGTGGAACATGTTTTGGGAAAAAGACTTGAATATGATGAAATATGGTTTTAATCATCATAAGATGACTAGTTAATGTCAAAAAGATACTAAAATGGGTTAGAAAGCCATAGATGGAAAAACTAGTTCTTCAAAGTCCACTCACTTGGATGAGTAAAAATTTGATGTTTTGGATAAAGATATGAAATACACATGTTATTAACATCTAGAATGGATTAAAAGAGCATTAGAAGTAAAAAGAAGTGAAAACAACTAGACATGATGAAAATGGTTCTTCAAAGTCCACTAAAGTGGAAGAAAAATAATAACCATGAAAGATTTAGGGAAAAATGCTACAAGTGTAAATTAAAGGATTAAATATGACAAACTCGGAAACCAATGGACTAAAATAAATATTTTAGAAGTTATTGGGCCAAAAACACAATAATAGAAATATTGGTGTCAAGAAGTGTAAGTAACGATTTACAAGGTTGAATTGGTAAATAATAATAGCCTACTTGGGCATTTTAAGTAAAAAGTATATTTTTATAAAATGGACGTTTTATAAAAATAAATAGAGTAACGCGAGTATTTTATAAAGTAGATTTTATAAAACAAATACTTGGAAAGACTTGTACAAAAATAAGGTACTTTTATATAAATGGGAATATAAAAGTATCGGAGACATTTTTGGTAACAAGTTGGACGAGTCGAACTAAACGTACATAATATATTTTTCCGAGAGATAAACATTCGGAATCGGAAGTTGGAACAATACTTCCATAAGAACACGCAACGGGAATAAATATGAAAAACGCTAACTAACAAACTTAGTTGCACGAACCAACGTAAACGGACTTATTACGTCGAAATAAAAATATACATATATATTTTACGGAAATAAAATATATATAACAAGGGTGAAACGTGCGTAACACTTTCCTAAGTGTAGTAACAATATTCGTGGGAAAAGAGGAACATAACAAACTAAAACGCTAAACGACACATGAACTTAACAAGTAGTATCCACGCGACGATATATGTACATATACTCGTTTCCGACGGAATTCTAGTACATCTATTTAAATGGGAAAATAGATGTGCGAGAAGGAAAACCGAGACGAGTAGATGAGATATATCTACGAACGCGTGAATACCGACAAGATTCTAGTACATTTATTTAAATGGGAAAATAAATGTACGGTGTGGTAAGTCTAGTCGGGCGTTAAGATTATGTTACCAAACGACAAAGACTTAGCATATTTATTTAAATGGGAAAATAAATATGTGGCAAAGTAAGTCGGGTCGGTTAATAAGAGAACACTTTATATTGAGCGAAAAGATCCTAAGTATAATTATTTGAATGGGAAAATAATTATACGTTGGGTGGAGTCGTGTCAAGTATAATGTTGTACAAGTCATAAAGAATAATTATAAGAATAATATATGACTTGTAAGGAAAGGGTAATCCATCGCCATTGAGCCTAGGATACGAAACTATTAAACGGGAATTGGGATAAAGACGTGGTCGGGAAGTTGGGTGTACAACTTGCCAAGGCACATACACCATAGGTGTAAGTGACTTATACGCCTAGAACCTTTGTAGGTACGGGATCACAAACTTTACTATTTTCTTTGAGCCAAGCACAGTTACAGGTGAGTCTCACGGCCCCATTTCTAAACTATTTAACGTTTTTACGGGGGAAAGATATGTTGGGATTGTATGACGGGTTGGATACTTGAGTAAAGATCGCCACTCGGGGTTGAGACCTCCCCACTATAATCATTTATTCAGGAATGAGAAACCAAAGGGATATTTGGATAGTACTATTGGTGCCTGACAAGGCCCACCCCTAATCGATAGCGTCGATTATGCATCGGCGTATGCCTGGGGTGCACTTATTCTGAAATAAAGTCGTAGGAATACCGAGTAACGACTTTGGGCGGGGGCATTATTAATTGTCTTGGTTTGGTTATAGGCTCAAGTAAATTGTAGGACTTTGCAACTCCTATAAATGTCATAACAAGGATATTCCCACTTTATAAAGACTTATTAAATTAAAACCTGTGAACTCACCAATATTTATATATTGACGATTTTCAAACATATCTTTCAGGTAATTGATTGATGGAAGTTAGCATGGCGAGCAGGGTCGGGGATGTCTCCAAATCGGGCGTTGGGAATGTCGTGATGGGGTCTTATCTCTTTATTCCATGGATTTAGGGATAAAGGGAGAAGCCTCTTTATCATTTTCGAAAACAATTTATGATTATGTATTGACAATTTGACATGATTATTAGCATTGAATAAATGCCCGTTTTCTAATTAATATTGTGCTTTGCATTAATCTTGGCTTAATACTTTTGAACCGTCGCGCCACGTGTTTCCGCCTTAGACGTGGTGTGACAAATATATACCAACACATCAGAAAATTATATAAATATAAAATAATTACAAAAAATAAGGTAATTTAAATATTTACCATCTTATTTTTTGCCGGTATTATCCACCAATACGGGAATTTGTTAGATACATCCGACGGTTGAACAGAACTTAATATCGTAACTTTGAAAGTAGCATGTTCAAACAACTCAAAGACAACGAAATCGCCTACTATAAGCCGAAGATCTTTTACAACTTGATTCCATCCTATTGTTATCTGAAATGAGTCTGACTTTTGTTCAACTATTACACCCCATGAGTTATCATCATCCGTGGTTATCAAAACAGGACCCAAAGGGTAGTTATGGTCGTAACATGGCGGCAGTTTCTGTTAATTAGTTAAATAAATAAATATTTTGTTAGTATTCTATAATAAACATCAAACTGTTGAATAACAATATAATGAAAAAACAGTTAAAAATACATAATAAAAATTGAAGATAAGATTAGAAAAAATATTACCAAGTAGCTGGCGTCGTTCAAAGGGATAGGTCTAAAGAAAGCAAATACCATTTTTCCAAACTGTTAAAGATTCAAACAGTGTTCCTGTTAAAAAGAAATTAATGAACAAAAAAATAGATCAATCAAGAAAACCTCATTAATATAAGTAATTCAAAAGCAAAAGATGATGAACAGACAATCTGTGCATACTAATCTGTTATAGCTTAACAGGGATCCACAATGCACAATAAACTACATTTAAACTACACCCAAAATATCATAAGTAGAACCAATACAGTGTAAATATTATAAGCACGACTAATGTAAAGATATCCCTGTTATATCACATACTAATCTGATATAGCTTATCAGAAGTCCACAATGCTTTATGCATTACATTTAAACTACAATGAAAATATTATAAGCAGTAACGTTTAACAGTCAAAGTATTATAAACATGACAAATAGGACACAATATAGCATACTAATACAGATACAGATACATATTAAATCAGTACAGAATTCAAACCAAATATTAAAATTAACTATAATAGCTAAGACATAAAAACCCCTAAATTAAAAATAACATATAAAATCGTCAGATAGAGATTCATATAAACTCAGAAACCCTAATTTATATGTATATATGAATCAATATAAAACGACGGTTATACAAAGAATACATGATTATAAAACCCCTAAATCGGCAAACCCTAATTTTACTTTACAACGATTCACATACAACGCAGTAATATTGTATATATGAATCAATATAAACGAAAATTTCATACCTGAATCGTTCAGTTCCCCCTAAAATAGACAAACCCTAATACGATTTTAGAATCATTCACATAAAACAACTGAAAACGGATGGATTAAATAACTATTGACAAAGCACTTGAGCGATCAGTTGAAGAAGAAGAAAATTTCATACCTGAATCGTTCGGCGATAATATTGAAGAAGATGAAAGGATTTGTATTAGTTTGGGTTAGAAAGAGAATGATTAGAGTTAGTTTGGCTGAAACAATAAAAGTCGGATAATTATAACTAATGAACGATTTTAGTGGAGTTAATATGTTGGACTATCCATTACCCGGATCCATAACCCAAATAAATGATCCATCCATTTGAGCGGGAAAAAAAAGAAGGGATGCCCTCAGAAGATGACAAGTGTCCCTAAACTACTTTTATTTATATATATTAGTAGATTATTTTTGTGTTGCAATTGTCTTTCACTCTATAAAAGGCCACAAAAGTAAGTTCCAACTTTATATTTACTTGAAATGCAACTTATACATGAAAATCAATTTTACAGATAGTTAGTTTATTCACCCTATAAAAGGGGAGGAATACCCAATAGTCATTTTGCAACTTTATATCCCTTCATATATTTTCACTTTGCAACTCTCCATCCCATATGCATAATGATATTAGGTTCAAATGTCCTTCCACCAATCTTCTCAAAGATTCTTACGATCAAAGAAAAATCGATTACCAACAGTCCGTTGGTAATGAAGTTGGAATTGGTGGTTTTCAAAGATTCGTACAATCAAAGAAAAACATCAATCCATCATTACTACATGCAGAGCCTGTTTAGAAACTTTAGGGTTTTCGAACTTGATGATGTTTAGATACGAACTGTTGTCGTGGTACTACTTTTGGTTGTGTTTGTGTTTTTGTTCCGATGACAATGACAAGGAAGATCATTCTCTAGGGTTTGTTTGTTAGAAGACTTTTTTATGTTTGCTTGCATTTTTATGTAGTTTGTTAAGTCGGATATTGTAAATGTGTTACTTAGCATTAAAGTAGTTTTTTAGAGATATTTGGATTTGTTCTTTTATAAGTCTTCCATTTTGTATGTAGTTTTGTTAAGTCGGATATTTCATTGAAATTATGTAATTGTAAGAATAAGGTTGAATCTTATAACAGATGTTTGACAAATTTATTGGCAACTCAATAGATATTGGTAAACAGAGTAAAGAAACCTCAATTAAGGATTAAGATTAACTGTTTCTTTTTAATATATGTTATCCCAACAGAGCTTTTCATGCATATGTTGATATTTCTCTCCGTCGTTGTAACACACCTTAGAGGGTCGAATTCCAAAGTTAATGATTACGATTTTGAACTTAGTGTATTTTGCAATTAGTGTATTTTGCAATTAGACGTAAAAGTAATAATTTAAACTCATAACAACATAATTTAAATTCAAACTTAATTTAAATTCAAATTAAGAGACAGTTAATAATTTGGAGGGGAAGGTTATTAGGGAACGGCTATTAGGTAATCATTGCTAATCAAAAAGTCTTTTTACCAAATGAGGTACTGATACATCTTTTGTTAATTCATATATTGCAATTATACTCAAGAGTAACAATTCAATATTTTGCAATTAAACCTAAGATTAATAATTCATATACACAAATAATATACTTATATTTATTTTATTTACTCACTTATACAAACACAAAATAACACAAACTTTTCATGTCCATATATTCAGATAAAACATGAGTTACACAATTATTATATAAAAACCATAAAAACATCAAATGTTTATATTTGCATAAATATTGGCAAACATTATTTGTGTTTGTCAGTAAACTTGAATGTAAAAAAAAAACAGAATCTAAAGAGTTGCTTCAGTGGGAAATTAACCAAATTATTATGTATTCAACATTAATAAAAATGCATTGTACTTAATAGATTCATTATAGTTAATGCATTTTTTTACTATAAAATGCGAATTTCACCTCTTCCTATATCACACCATTTAAACATTACCATCTACATCTGCATAGCTTTAGCAATCTTATAAGAATATTTATTAAGATGGATTCCAACAACAGCAAATGATCACAAATGGCAGACATTCAGAAAGTCCTTTTGGAATGTTTTAAAGAGGACGAAGAGCAGGGGATTCTTGAAGTAATTGAAGATGCTACACAATTGCTTGAACATCACATTTGGAAGACGAACCTGAAATTAATCAGGTGATTGCTACCAAGATATCAAGTGAGCGATGGATGATATCTTCATTTCTTATGGAATACAAAAGGTCAAATAAAAAGTTCAGTGAAGACATACAAAAAATCTGTAAGTCCTACAGAAACCATGTTCAATCCTTTGGACTAAATTTTTTAATTTTTTACACCACAATCACGAAAATAGTACTTTATTATATGTGACTTACTTGAGCGTCGGAGTACCACAAGCCTTAAAGGCCATGGGCCTTGCAGCTTGTTTCGTGACCCAATAAAATAAAATAAAATAAAGGAAAAATAAAGATTTTTTTAACGACACATGTTACTCCTTTACATCAAGTCATCAATAACTCTAAACTATTGCATTTGCCCAAATTTAAATCTATGAGCGTAAAAAAACATGTGTATGAATTGAGGTAGCCTCACTATAAAAATGCCTAACATATCTATCAAGGATAATTCACACTCTTTAATATGGTACTCTACTCCTTCAAATGTGTGTATTTTATAAGAGCGGATGAGGTGGTCCACGATGGCCACCCTGTGATAGCTGTGATACCGCGAAACACCGGCCGGCCTATTTTATTACGCCCGCGATTCAATCTTTTCGTGACATACATCACGTTGTTTTTTGTTCTCTGTTTAGACCGTTGGCCAACGATCAAATGGCTATTTGGCTTTAAAAAAATATTTTTCATAAACTCTCTCTCTCTCTCTCTCTCTCTCTCAATATATATATATATATATATATATATATATATATATATATATCTTTTTCAACCAAAATCAATACCACCAACAATCAAAACATACATCCAACAATCAAACAAGCAATATATATATATAACGTGATCGGTGGGGGGCAAATGAAGTTTTGATGAACGATTACTTTGTAGAAAACCCAAAGTACAATGATGAGATGTTTAAAAATCGATTTTGTTTATCAAAGGAATTATTTTTAAAGATTGTCGGGGACATCGAAGCTAAGTTCGAATAGTTTCAAGTAGGGTATGATGCTAGGGGGAAAAGAGTTTTACGGCGATAGAAAAATGCACATCCGGATTACGTTATGGATACGGATACACCAGCAAACGTTCCCGATGATGTTCTTTTGGAGTTGTGGAATGAACAAACCTACTATCAGCTTCGATTTGATCTAACGGAACACGTGGGTGGTTTAGGTATCGAGTTTGAGGACCCTTACCCACCGCTCACTTATTTTTTTTTTAATTTTTATGTTTTTTATTTAATGTAATAATTTTATATATTTTAAAAATAAAAAGTTTAGTGATGAAAGTGAATACCACCATATGTGTTTAGTGATGGAATGTAATGGAATGAGATGGCAGAATCTAATTGGATGTGATGGAATCACTAACCAACCCTTGTGCCCTAAGCCATAAAACGAAGATATCCATCATAACACCCAAGTTTAGCTCTAAATTGAATATATGTGTGAAAAACACTGGTCTAAAATTCCATACCCCTGAATTTCAGGATCAATCAAACCATGCATACAAAACCAAACAAACATGCCCCACATTAGCAATCACAACAACAACAATCTCTCACTTTTTTTCAATCAGCATTCCTTTCATGATTCATTTATAGGTAAAACATTCATTCATTTGTTTCTTCATGTGATAACAATTGATATTTATATGACTATACATGTATTTTGTGAGGGATATGAAGCATTATATGTACATAAATTTTGTGATCAGAATTATGAAAATGTTGTATCAGTGTTGTGCATATTGTGTTAAGAAATTTTCATATTGTTTATGTGTTATCATTTTGTTATGTGTTTTTTAATTATTTTCTTCTTTAGTGTTCATGCTGTTATCATATTGTTTCCCTATTGGTGTATTTGGGTTTCTTGGTTATAGAATGTTTATAGGTACACGTCGTCGAAGGGTTAAAAACGAAGGATTTAACCGTAAAAGATGGCGGGAATTGAAGTCGCATAGGAGTTTTAGATCTATGTATCGTGTTCATGTTGCGAAAGAATGTAATAAAAGTGTCTTTGTGCAGGACCCGCCTCGACAAAATGCCAGAGAGGCGGATAACAAAATTTTTGACAGTATGAATGCAGAGAGCAAGAATGGTAATTCGGTTAATAATAAATCGTCGATTGAGGAACACCCGAATGAGATACGAGAGGTGATGCCTGAAGATCATGACAGGCTTGATGAAAAGTACCAAAAATGTAGACTTAATGATTGTAAAGTTATAAAACAAGAAAGTTTGGATGGTGTTAAGGACAAGGATAAACGACATGATCATGGGAAAAGGGTCGTTGGGTGGACGGATGATGAAGAAAAGAGTCTGATGGATCTTGGGATATCAGAGGTTGAACGAACGAAAAGGTTAGAGAGTTTGATGGAACGAAGAAGATCAAGAACGCTGTCGAAATTTCAGATTATAAGAAATGCAATGGGAATTGGAAATAAAAGTTGTGGTCAAATTTCTTCGCTGTGTGTCCCAAAGAAGAATCCGTTTCTTTTTAAAAGTTCAGGTGATCTTCCTGATTCGGCTCCAACTTACATGATAAAAGACAACCCGTTTGACCTTCCTTATGACCCGCATGAGGAAAAGCCGTCTCTTACGGGGGATAGCTTTCAAGACGAGTTTATGGCTGCACGCCAGAAAGAACCAGTTTTCTGCAGGGGTGAAAGCTCCAGTTTAGGGGATATTGCACTTTCAGAATCTGCAAAAGATACTCACGAAATGCATTTCGACACTGAATTTGCTATCAGGCAGTTAAGAAGACTGGGAACTTCAAAATTAGGTATGTATTGTTTGGCACATATTCTTCTACCATTTTGATTTTTGAGGGATGACGGTCAAAACGGGTAGCTTTTTCTATGCGTTGAAACAGAGTCTGGTTGATCAAAAACACTTTTTTCAAACTTCTTTTTTTTTAGTTTTTATGATTAACTACGAATATGATTATAAGTTATACCGATTATATTATTTCAATAATAATCTAGTTTTGAAAATGAAATGATTTAGGAGGTTTACTTTGGGGAACTTTTGACCCGTTTGAGCTCTTAGAGATGAAGCATAAACTGAATCGGATCGGTGTCTGGTGTTTTATTTGTTTTTCAAGCAAAAACGGAAGATGACAGTAAACAGCCTCAAGAAAAACAATTGATAACTAATGTGGTCACTGATGATAACCGTGCAATAGAAGAAGGTGAGTCATCTGAGAAAGTGGTCAATGTGGTTGACCATCCAAAAGAACCTGAGGTTGACCATCAAGATATAGTCTCGAGTGATCAATCAACTTCATCATGCTATTCAAGCGAAGACGAGCCTATATTAATGCCAAACAAAGAAGCGATTCTACGTTGTTTAAGTTTGTCACGAATGAGAGTAATGTCACAAGGAAATAGTTTCCATAGAAATGCTGAATCCTTCGACTGTGGCCCGTCTGCATTGTTTGACAAGTCAAAAACCGACAGTTTCTTTTTTGGTTCCAATAAACGGATTCATTATGGTTCAACAAGCTCCCTTGCTTCCGATATGCAGGTGGAGGTCTCGGAACATGATTCACCACGATCAATAAACATGTCATCTATAGATGAACAAGGTAAAGGTAGTTTAGTAAACTCGGCAAACCCGTCTGAAATGGATTTGAATGAGGTAAGATTGAGAGATATAGATGAGGAAAGTGAGCAAGATGTAACTGAACCCGGGTTATCACAACGGGCTGTTGATCCAGACCGATTAGAATCAACAATGAAGCCAGAGAAAAACAATGAACAGGATGCACATTGTCTTACAGAAAAAGAAAGATAGATGAAAAAAGATCACAAGGATAGTTACTCAAAGTTAAAGGTTGGTTTCTTTTAGAGGTGCAAATATGTGTCGTTCGTTGGGTTGACCAGAAACACTTTTTTGTCAAAGAGTGTTAAATTTTCTAAACGTGTCAAATATTATTACAAAGATTACATCATAACAACGATAGTCTTTTTTTTCTTTTTTCTTTTTTTTGAATAAAATGTACTTTTTATGCATAAAAATACATTTTTGGGGACGTTTATTTTCAACTTGTTTGACCCATCAAATTCTACGATGAAATAGAATGCAAATTGACCCGTTAAAACGGGTCAAAATATTCAGGACCTAAGAAAGAAATGAAATTATATGTTTATTCTTTCCAATCACACAACTTCTTCCATATCTGTTTACAGCCAGCCCGAGTCGTCGATTGATCAGGATTGCTCATTCAATTGTGTTCATGAAGTTGTCATTGAGGTTAAAAGAATCAGATGATCGGCCCATTGTTGTCGAGTCCAATGAGGACTGGTTGCCTGAGACACAGCTCTAAAACCTTTAAATTATCTTAAGAAGTTGTGAACACTTTCAAACTGTACACATGGCAATGCAATGGTGCCTTAATTGTTGTTGATATCGATTGTAATTTGTATTCTAGCATTGTATAGGTGAAAATTTCACCGTGAAATCATAGATGCATTGTATAAGTTTAATCCAACTAGCATTAAACTATATAGCTGCTTGTGTTCCTGTGGAGGATCTAATAGAAAGCCTGCAATATTGTGATCACGTACAAATCCGTCCTTGTCAGCCATCTCTACACAAAACTTGTTAAGTGAGAATTCAAAATAACATCAGACGTTTATAAGTCGAAAGTTTGACCGTCAACTTGGTCAAACTTTTCCTGATTTTAAGCAAGGGAGGGGCCACTAAGTTTACAGTGGGCCCAACAAAACCGTGAACAAAGGTGGGCTTTTATAAAAAAAAATGGATTTACTTGAAAATTGGTTGTATATTATAAAAATTAACAAAAACCGCCTCAACCCATTTTAGAGGGTCCCTTTCAATGGCTTTCTTCTCCTTCTCGGTTTTCTTCCTATGACTTCTCTTTACTTTTTTTCAAGGTTTTCAGAACCGGACCGGACGTTGAACCGATCTTCATACTGGTTCACTGGTCGAACCGGTCGAACCGGTCGGACCGGATATAAGAACCGGATAATGTCATTAGTATTAAAAAATATATAAGTTTTGGGTAAGTGAATAGGAAAATCTAAATTTAAATCCGAATTACAAATCAGCATAGGTTTTTCCCATTTATAAACAAACATATGGAATTCTAATTTATTGAATTTAGTTGCTAGCATATCCATCCAAGCAATGAGCTATCAATCATCCATACACATTGATTCCATGTACCTTTTTAATACCATTGCTCCTAATACCAAAGCTTTGACTTGTGTATCTCTCTCCATGAACAACCTTCCATTTTCTTTAAACTATTCCCATCTCCAGACGTAACTAATCACTCTGATCAAACAACAAATTAACACCAACACCAAATCTTTACTCATCGATTTAAGTATCTTCTCGCCGCCGCCGAGCAACAGAAACAACACTAGCCAATTACCTCCGATTTAACCTTATCTCACTCATCACCGGTGAAAGTTTAACCTGTATTCAGATTTGAGCATTTTCCGGTCAAAATATAACCGGGCGGTTTTCCGGTTCGACCACCGGTCCGCCGGTTCGACCCCCGGTTCGATGTAAACACGATCCAACAGCCTGACCCGGACAGGTATGGGTCCCAGATCCCGGTCCAACCGGTTCGACCGGCCGGTCCGGGTTTAACAACACTGCTTTTTTTACCTGATGGCTCACAAACATCTTGTGGTATGGTCTCGGATACAAAGTCGGGTGTAGAAACGAGAAAATTAGGTTGCGGGAGGTTGTGAAGTTGATATTGGGACTGGTTGATTCTTAGTTGCTAAAAATGATTAATAGATTATCAATTAGTCATTGTGTATTCTTGGTAAATTATTTATATTTATGTATATTATTAATCCCTTCCATAATTATAGGGACTAATCATTGTATTTAATAATTGTCAATGAATGAGAATGACAAGGCATTGAACCATAATCATCTATCATGGTGTCAGAGCCAAAACCTATTTTTTTCTTCTTCCTCTAGACCGCTGACTTCTTCTTTTCTGCCGATTATAATTTTTTTTCAGTCAATATCATCATCGATCAGTGCCTTTTTTTGCCTCCTATTCATCATGTCTTCCATACACCCAGCCATCACAGTGACAAATATTAAAAACCTTATCCCCATTATCCTAGACCGCCAAACCGAACATTATAACACGTGGGCTGAACTTTTTGTCATCCACTGTAAAGCTTACGAGGTCTATGACCACCTTTTGTCGCGAGTCACAGTCACCTCATCCACGGCTGATCAAGCAACAGAACCGGCCACAAAACCCACCCAGCAAGAAACTTGGGAACGTATCGATGCCATCGTCCTACAATGGATTTATGGCACTATCACCAAGGATCTTGTCCATACCATAATGGTTACCAATACCTCTGCCTATGATGCCTGGTGCCGCCTGAAAAACCTTTTTCTTGACAACCAAGCCGCCCGAATCATCGCCTTACAAAACAAATTTTTCAATACCTGCCTAGACCGATTTTCCAACATGTCCTCATATTGTCAACATATGAAACTCCTTTATGACTAACTCACCAGTTTAGGAGCCAATGTCACTGAAGACCAACTAGTAATGCAAATCCTCAGCGGCCTCACCGAACAATATGAAACCATCTCCCTAATCCTCCAACAAACCAAACCGTTACCCGACTTCTATACTACCCGTTCTAACCTATGTCAAGTCGAAGACCAAAAGATAAACCAAACCTCTCTCTCGTCCCAATCCGCTGGAACCGACCTCAACACATACACTTCAAACCCGTCCCAATCCAATAACACACGAAACGCTAACCCGTCCGATGGTACCGATCACGGGCGTGGCCGAGGTCGTGGCCGTGGTCGTGGATCCTACGGCCGGGGTCGCTTTCAACAACCCACTTGGCAAACCCCAAACCCGTGGCAACCTCATAACTGGGCCGGCTACCCACCACAGACCCAACCTCAAACTCCTAATCCTTCACAAACACCTTGGGCCCAATGGTCTTATCCCCCTGCCCATATCCCGCCAGCCCATTTCACTACTACCCAACACCTCCTCAAGCCTTTCCCCCCCTAAACCTGGCCCATCTCAGGCAGCCCAATCGTACTCTGCATCATATTCCCCTACGGACATCGCTCAAGCCCTCTACAATCTGGCATTGCAAAATAATGATTCTTCTTGGACCATGGACACCGGGGCAACAGGTACAATGTCTCCTCAATCTGATAAGTTCCCCTCTATTTTTAATTCTAGCATTGTTCGCAACATAATTGTTGGGAATGGTAAAACCATTCCAGTTTTAGGCCAAGGCAATATTACCTTACCACCACCATTCCCACCCTTTAAACTTAATAATGTTCTATATGCCCCTAACCTTGTGAAAAACCTTATATATGTCCGTCATTTTACAACTGATAACCATTTGTCTGTGGAATTTGACCCGTATGGTTTTACTGTGAAGGACCTACAGACCAAGAAACCTATCCTACGGTGCAATAGGTCGGGGGATCTCTACACTCTCAGCCCGTCCAACATCACCAACCTCACAACTGCTTCCACTTTTACAGCTATTTCTCGAGACATTTGGCATCAACGGCTTGGTCACCCAGGCCCAGCTATTTTGAATAATTTAAAAACTTCTAGTAGTATTACTTGCAGTTCTTTAAAAAATAAAACTTGCAGTGCTTGTATTTTTGGTAAACATACCAAACTTCCTTTTGTTACTTCTAATACAAGTACACGTATGTCATTTGATCTTATTTATAGTGATGTTTGGACCTCTCCTATCATGTCTAACGGGGTCATCGTTATTATGTATTGTTCTTGGATGATTTCACCATTTTTTTGTGGACCTACCCTATTGCCCGAAAATCAGACGTCTTTGCCATGTTCACAAAATTTAACTTTATTGAAACCCAATTCAAAACTAAAATTAAACAACTTCAATGTGACAACGGTCGTGAGTATGCCAATAATCAATTTTATAATTTTTGCACTTCAAACGGCATGCACTTTTGTTTTTCTTGTCCTCACACCTCTTCTCAAAATGGCAAAGCCAAACGTAAAATTTGGACCATCAACAACCTCATGCGTACCCTCTTCGCCCATTCCTCTATGCCCACAACCTACTGGGCCCATGCCCTTGACACCGCCACTTACCTACTTAACATTATCCCAAGTAAAATACATAATTTCCAAACCCCCACCCAACGGCTTTACCATTGCATGCCCACCTATGACCACCTTCGTGTGTTCGGGTGTATATGTTACCCTCTAATTCCACACACCACAATCCATAAACTAGCCTATCGCTCCCACCCTTGTGTCTTCTTGGGGTACCCATCCAATCATAGAGGGTACAAGTGCCTCGACCTCCAAACCCGTTCCATTACAATTAATCGTCATGTACTTTTTGACGAAACCATATTCCCATTTGTCAAGTCCCACAAAACTACCCCACACATATATAAATTTCTAGATGACCCCCCTCACCCAACACTCTATTCGCCTCCCACTGTTTCCCCTAGCGCACCATCAGACCCTCCCCTTACCCCACCACAATCCCCTTCACAAAGTCACTCACCTCCTCCTGACCATCCTTCGGCCCAACCTCCCATCCAAACTCCCAGCCCCATCATCCCTTTCCCACTCCTATCGGCCCAATCCACTCTCCATTACCTTCGGCCCAACCGGAACAACACTCTTCCACCATCCCACCACCTAGTCAGTCCCCTATACCGCACCCACCACCACCTCCCCCGACACGCACCATGCACACCCGGGCCATGTCCGGCATCTCAAAACCCAAACAAATATTTAACTTATCCACCTCCACCATTGCACCATTACCAAAGAACCCCAAAGATGCCTTGTCTAAACCGGAGTGGTATAATGCCATGAAAAATGAATTTAATGCTTTAATTGTAACAACCGGCAAAAATAAGGTAATTCCGTACAAATTAATTAATATATGATTAACGTAATTAAATGCAATTATGTGTGATTTAATTATCAAGGCCTTAGGAAATAGCAATTTCCAAATAATGCATAGGAATGCATACATTTAATGGTAAAACATGATTGGATCATGTGCGAATAAACTATCCGGTATGGACGTTGGCAATTACCCGGTAATAATTAAATAAACGAAAAGGATCCCGGACACCCAGGATATAAAATAAAGGGTATTTTCACAAAATATAATGAGTTTTGGAACTCCAAAACCATAAGTGGAAACGTCTCATACAAATCTCCCGGTAACGAATAAAGTGCGCGTACCGCACCCGATACGCGTATAACTCATAATTTCACCCGGCAAAAGCCTAAATAACCAATCAACGCTTAAATTAGACTATATTTAAGGGTTATTAAAGGTATTTTTAATGTCCGAATAACGCGCGATTAAATCCCGAAAAATACCCGAACGACACCCGAACGACGAGGAATTAAACTTAACAAGTATTGGGTAAATATTTGGAGTTGTGGACCCCACCCAAGCCACAAAAGGGGCCGGCCTATATGGCCATATCATGTCCATGCAATGTGTTTTTATAATAACCTACTAAACCTAGGTGTAATGCATGCAAGAGCAAAAGACAAAGATGTAAGATGTGATTGTACAAAAGCATGCTCCCACTTGTTCTTTTCTTTTAAAATTTTCAGCCCCCATGTCTAATAATCCAAGACACAATCTAGTAATCATAACATAAGTACATACACATGCCTTAAGGATCTAAGGAAGGATCAAAGTAAATCTCAAGTATTTAGCAAGATTTGCAAGAAACCATCCATTCATACATACAAACCCACGGCCACACACACATATCACACATCCATCCAAGATCATTTTTGTACTTCTTAAGATCTCTTATATCTTTGGGAAGATTATGTGCAATCCATGGAAGATTACATGTGATAGCACTATATAAACATGTGTTAGATACTTACACATTCAAGTTTTCTTCTTTCCTTTTCTTCTCTTTGAGCCGTGAACTTCACCCCTCCCACATACATATTTCTTTCAAGTTTTTACATCTCCAAATCACTCAAAACAATCCATCATCCAAACCCCTATTGTGTGTTTCAAGCTTGGAGCTTAACCATTAAGGAAGAACACACTAAACCCCTCTCAAAATCCAAGGTTTTGTCTTCCCTAGCCTTGTGCTAGTAGTAAGCTTCTTAACCTTGTTTTGATTATTAATATTCATGTATGTGTTCTTAGAAGCAAGTTGTACATGAAGGGTTTAAAATGTGGTTTGAAACATAATCTTTAATAGGTTTTACATGAGTAAAATAAATGATTAAAGATATGTAAATGGATCATGGATTTGATGATGATAAAGTAGTGTTCTTGAAAATGTATAAAATCTACACATACACTAAGTAGGATGATGATTTGATTAAGATTTGTAGAATAAACTTGAATGTGTTAAAAGGTAACTTTAATCATCTTAAAATGATCATCTAAGACATAATAAATGATGGAATATATTAGAATGTCATGAATAAAGAAGTTGAGAAATTAAAGTTACTTACTTAGAAGAATGATATTTTGATATAATGGACAAATACATAAAACACACATACAAGTAGCCTTATATATGAAATATAAGACTAATAAAAGTGTTTTGATACAAAAATAACTTACCAATAAAAAGATGAAACTTCAAAGTCCACTATTTTGAGTGAAAAATGCTAACTTTGGAAGTTAGAGTGGAAAAATGCAACATTTGAAAGTTAAGGGACTAATATTGTAACTTTGAAAGTTAGAGGACTAAAATGAACATTTTAGAAACTATTAGTCCAAAGATGCAATGATGGAAAGTTTGGTGTCAAAAGTATAAGTAATAATTTTCCAAGGTTGATTTGGTAAATACTAGTAGATATACTTGGGTATTTTTGTATGAAAAGTATATTTTTATAAAAGTGAAAGTTATAAAAATATGGATTGTGTTAACATAAGGATTTTTATAAAATAGAGATTTTATAAATATGATAAACAAAAATTAAAACTTGAGAAACTTATACAAAAATGAATACTTTTATATAAATGGGAATATAAAAGTATTGGAAACATTTTTGTAGTTAAGTTAACAAGTTGGGTTAAAAATACATAAGTATTTTAAACCTTCCAAGTAACATGTGTTAGGAGGAAGAAATATGAATTATATTTCTATAAAACACATGTTGGGAAAAACTTGGAAAAATTAACTATTCGAGCTAAAATATCGAACTAAGACGCGTTAACGAACCGTACACGGACAAAACATGAGAAAAATGCCATTGCGGCAAGATGAGAAAATATATATTTTTAGGAAGTAAAATATATATATACATCATGGGTGAAAACTAATAAACACTTTCCTAAGTGTTGAAGGAATTATTCGTGGGAGAAAAACATAACGTAAACAAGTAAGACGTTAAACAAACGTATATACTTAACAAGAAAAATTACACATTTATATATATGTACGCTCGTCTCGGTAAAATTCTAGTATATCTACTTAATGGGAAAGTGGATATGTGGGAAGGAAAACGAGACGAGTAGACAAAGATATATATATGTGTATGCCGTGCCGACAAGATCCTAGTATATTTATTTGAATGGGAAAATAAATATACGGTATGGTGAGTTGAATCGGGTGTTGAGAATATACAATCGAACGACAAGATCTTAGCATATTTGTTTAAATGGGAAAACAAATGTGCGGCAAAGTGAGTCGGGTCGAGTGTTGAAATATATATTATATCGAGCGATGCGATCTTAAGTATAATTATTTAAATGGGAAAATAATTATACGTTAAGTGAAGTCGAGTCGATAATAATAAGGTACAAGTTAAGGAAATATTAACAAGAGTAATATATAACTTGTAACACAAAGGGTAATCCAACGCCAATGAAACCTAGGATACGCGCTTAATTAAACGGGATTTGGAATAACTTGTGGTCGGGAGTTGGGTGTACAGCTTGCCAAGGCACATGCGCTATAGGAATAGTGACTTATACGTCTAGGACGTTTGTAGGTGCGAGACCCTTTTGCTATCTGCTTAGTGAGCCGGACAGTGATTCAGGTGAGTTTCACGGCCCCATTTTAAACTATTTTTACGTTTTCGGGGGAAAGATATGTTAGGGAAAATGTTTGACGGATTTATTACTTGAGGTGTGACCGCCACTCGGGGTTGAGTCCTCGCCTCTATAATCATTTATTTAGGGAAATGAAACCGGTGGAATATTGGATAGTACTATTGGTGCCTGACAAGGCCCACCCCTAATCGATAGCGTCGATTATGCATTAGTGTATGCCTGGGGTGCATATATTCTGAACTTAAGTCGTAGGATACCGAGTAACGACTTGGAGCGGGGCATATTTATTATACGTCTTGGTTTGATTATAGTCTCAAGTAGAATTATAGGAATTTGCAACTCCTATATATTGTCATAACATGGTATTTCCCAAGTACTCAAGTTTTGGAAACTGAAAACCTGTGAACTCACCAATATATTTATATTGACGAAATTTTAAACATATCTTTCAGGTAATTAGATGAAGGAAATCTGGGCAAGCTGGGTCATGGAATCCTCCGATGCGGTGTTGAATATTTTGCGGGGTTTCACCTTTATTTCCCAAGGCTATGGGATATATTTGAGAAACCTCTACATGTGTGTTATAAACAATTTACTTTTTATGTAATGTTTCGAACAAGATTTGACGCCTAAATAAATGACCTATTTTCTTAAATTACTTGTGATTTGCGTTAACCTTGACTTTATGCTCTTGAACCGTCGCGCCACGTGTTTCCGCCATTGTCGTGGTGTGACATTAATTAAAAACAAGACTTGGGAACATGTCCCGAGACATACTGATATGCATATTATTCGTAGCATGTGGCTTTTCCGCCACAAATACAGGTTTGATGGTACGCTTGAGCGATATAAAGCTCGTTTAGTCTGTGATGGCAGTAAACAGGAAATTGGGGTTGATTGTGGGGAAACATTTAGCCCGGTTGTTAAACCGGCCACCATTCGCACTGTGTTGACTTTGGCACTATCTCAGTCATGGCCCATTCACCAGTTGGATGTCACTAATGCATTCTTACATGGACATCTTACTGAGACAGTTTATATGTATCAACCTATGGGTGGTGGCTGTTTTTTGTTATGTTGCTCCAAGAAAATCGGGTTCCACTAAAGTATCTTCCTCGGGAACACCGAAACGGCTTTCGATTTTACCTTTAGATTCCCAAAGAGCAGAAGCTGTTAAGGATTGCATAGATTTCATTAACTCATCTTCTTCCTTAACTTCCTCTAATCGTGTTTCTTCTTGAATTGTAAAAGTTTTGATTTGATATATATATCTAGTGACTAGTGTCTTAATGATGACATCTGTAATATCCGTCAAATTATAAACTAAAATAAATAAAGATGTAATAGAAAAATAAGTTGACTCAATGGGTCATAGAAAATATAACAACCATGTTATTACGATTCTAGATTATCTTATCAGTATTCAAGTTAGATAATTATCTCGGGTTAGATCGTATACGTATTAAAGATTATGTAAACAATAAAAATTAAACTAATTCCTAATATTAATTTATTTACTTAATAAAAATTAATACTAAAAACTAATAAGAAATAGAAATAATAAAAGACTACATGAAATAATAATATTTATTAACCTTCACGTAGACACACTTTCCACATACACTCATATAAACAAACCATTTGATAAAATAGAAGTACACATAAATATCCAAGAGATGCACAGCAAC
Source organism: Ambrosia trifida (assembly GCA_028751855.1). Taxonomy (NCBI): domain Eukaryota; kingdom Viridiplantae; phylum Streptophyta; class Magnoliopsida; order Asterales; family Asteraceae; genus Ambrosia; species Ambrosia trifida. The sequence goes on along the minus strand of CM054128.1, from coordinate 75,065,764 downwards.
ACACACATATGAGTATGTTCTAGAGTTTTGGACAGCTCATAATGCCAGCACACAAGTTTACTGCATAGCTCATTCATAAGCTTGAAACCTATGCATCCTTCACCACCTTCCACCTATCATCTTAATCATCATTACTAAACACACATGCATGCATGCCTTTGATTATAAATAAAGCAAGGTAAAGGATAGATCATGCACCAAATAAAAGAAAGAAAACAATACAGAGAGAGTTACGTGAGAGAGAGTGATAGAGAGAAATAAAGACGTGAGAGAAAGAAGGCACACCGGTCATCATCTCCAACCAGTCACCACTTCCGACCAAGTTCCGGCAACCAAACCATGATGTCCCTTTTGTTTTCCTGTCACACCGGTTACCACCACTGACAAAATACCGATCGGTCACCTTCTCCGGCTCACTGCACAACCCGACCCACAGACGCAACGTTGCCTGGCACTTGGCCCTCCTCACGCTACCGGTGAATAACCACAAGCCATCTTAGGAAGACACAAGTCACCGGCATTCAACCCAGACGCCGCGCACACGCCAACCGCAGACCCTGCTCAGATACCAACACGCCTCCCATGATGATAACTTTGAAGCCCATGCTATAAATTAAGAGCAAATCTCACTCCAACTTCCATCTCATTCACCATCAATCATTTCTACTTATGCTCTGTTCTATAACAATTTTTCGGTGAAAACCAAACGAACCCAAGCAACAAAATAGTATTGTTACTACCTACCTTCACCTTATTAGTAACCTTTGACCACATATTTAAATCTTGAAACCTCTCGTGGAGCTGGATACAGTTTCCGGTCAACTTACTCGTTCCCCGGCGACCCTTTGTAGCATCGATCAGGTTTTCTTTTCTTAAGCTTACATTCCTCTACATATACGATTATGTATTTACGAATACTAGAAACCCAAAATTCTAGTATGAAGGAACCATGCTGGCAACCTGTAAAGAAATCGTGATGAAGAAGAAGAAACTATATAATATTTTTATTTAAGTTGTCGTTAGTGCTTTTATATCTTATCAGTATGGTATGTTTCAAATACCATAATAAAATATATATACACACCATTTTAGTTAAAAGTCAACAAACAATATTTTCTTTAATAAATTTTTGTTATTATATTTAAATCATCACTACCATTTGCTACATACACCTTTTGGAAAAATTTTACAAACTACGTCTTGTATTTTAAATCACAATTTAGATATAAATGTATATATCTATACAATAAATTATAACATATAATTACGATGGAATATATAAATAAATATTAGTGTATATGTTTTATGAGAAATTATAAAAGCTGTATGGATTAGAAATTGTGTATATAACCGGTTGCCAGACATCAGTTCAACCTAACTCATTAAAATATTAAGTATCATTCTAAATAAGAATATTATGTAGATCTTCGCGAAAACTATTAAACAAGTTAGAATTGATTTGAAGCATTAAAGGTACGGATCCTTACCCCTCTCCTTTGTTATCTGGTTCAGTTGATAAAAACCCTATTGATAATATATATATAAATATTAAAACTCCTCCGTCTTTGAGCATCAATTCATTTGACCGTCAATTCATTTCTCGTTCTAAATATATTAATATTGAAAGTAGATTATATAAATCATACGATGCTTTTAATTCACTCATTATCGTATGTTCCCAAGTATGTGATATTAGTATTATTAGTTATTATCTGCATCAGATTATATGACTCAGATTTTCAGTACTCTGTTACCCTAAGCTACCGCTTCCCGTGGAGTGTCCCGCGGGCATGATGTTATGGCATCGGCATCATATGCTCCACCCATGATGGAGAGATTAGTTCACGGCGTCTCTTAAGTATAGGTGTGGTACAATGCAATTAGGAGGCGTATGGATCGATCCTAGTTTAGTTTCAGTTTCAGTTCCGGAAATGGTTGTGGGTATGCCAACCTACGCCATTTCATGTGTTGATAGACGGGAGTAGCTACCCGTATATCAACACGTATAATAGAATTCAGTTTGGCTTATGGGTACATCTGTATTACATGACTCAGTTCAGTTATGTGCTTGTTACGTTTCAGATCAGTATTTGTATTATCAGTTTTAGTTCATTATTGCGTTACTATTTGAGCCTAATATTCCGTATTGGGCCTTCAGCTCATTCCGTAAACTTTTTTGTATCTACAGGTTAACAGGTTACTTTGGGCAGGATAAAAGAGAGAGTAATAAATCATAGGATGCTACTCGAAGAACTCTGTCACTTGTGTTTATTATTATGTATTTTGACCTTAAGACTATGAACCACCTGTCTGCCGTAGTGCTATATGTTTTATAAATAAATAAAAGAAACTTTGTCTTTTGTCTCTGATATGATATTGTGACACGTCAGCCCATTCCGGGCCGGGGTGTTACAGCTATGGTATCAGAGCGAAGGCTCTTTCCTGTAGAAAACTTAAACATAGTAATTAGGCCTGTGAGGTTTTGGGTAGATTTAAGATAGGATTTTTGTTATGTTATCTAATCTGATTCCGATTATCTCGTTTATTTTATAGATGCCTCCTCGTCGTCAAACCCGTAGGACCAATCGCACCAACCCTATACCTAACAACACTACTGCAAACGAAAACGCAGTGGATCCAAATGTTGTTTCTGCTATCAATCAAGCTGTTGCTGGTTTGCTTCCAAACCTTATTGCTCAAATGGTAGAGGCCGTCATTCAGCAAACTCGTACCCAAGAACCTAATACAAATTCTGGTACTCAAACCGGTGAAAACGCTACAAACAATAATGCTAATGGCATACACATATGGATCGAGAAATTCCAAAAGCAAAAGCCACGATCGTTTAGTCATGCAACTAATCCAATCAAAGCAAGAAATTGGATAGCCCATATTGAAAAGATCTTTGGAGTTCTTGGAGTTGCAGATCACTTTAAAGTTAGGTTGGCTACTTACAAGCTAGAAGATGATGCACAGACTTGGTGGGAAGGATACAAGCAAGTCAAAGGAGGAGATGCTTACACTGCTACCCTTCCATGGGTTGACTTTCGTAATATTTTCTATGATAAGTATTTCTCGACTGCTGACAGAGAAGATCACATAAGGGAATATGCTGTTATTCGACAAAGGAATGATGAGTCTGCTTCTGAATTTATCACTCGATTCACAAGGTTGGACAGTATTGTGGGAGAAGTGGCAGGTTCTGACGCAGTCCAAGCTGAGAAGTGCAAGTGGGCTGTCAATGATAGGATCAGTAAGTCAATCATGTTTATGAAATTCCAGGACCTTGCTGAAGTAGCTGATGCAATTAAGACCTTTGAATTCGAGAGGAAAGAATTTTTATCACGAATGGGCGAAAGTAAAAAGAGAGACAAAGACGGATTTCCCAAGCAAGTTTCAGGCCAGTCATCTACTGTTGCAACCCATCAGGACCGTAGGGTCCAAGCAAATCGAAACCAGGGAAATCAGATACGCCCTTGGAATCCAAGACCCCTTAATCAAGCCCCTGTCTAGAATCAGACTCGGCCTAATGGAGGACCTAATAGAGCTCAACAGACGAATCAGAATATGAGCCCCCCATGCCATAGTTGTGGCAAGAAACATCAGGGCATTTGCCGCAAAGCCTCAGGAGCATGCTTTCGATGTGGCCAGACTGGACACATGATCAAGGAGTGTACTATGCCATAAACCAGGAGAATTACTGGAGGGAATGTTGCACCACCAAACACTAAGGGAAGAGTGCTTACACTTACTGCCACTGATGCTGCTAATGCACAAGGTACTGTATCTGGAACCCTTCAGCTCGGTGAACGTAGTGTCTATGCATTATTTGATACAGGAGCGACACATTCGGTAGTATCTCACTTGTTTACTAAGTACCTTCCAGTCCAATCTATTCAGTTAGATCATGCTTTGACCATTTCCACTCCTTTAGAAAACTCTATCCTGATCACTCATGTCTATAGAGATTGTCCTATACGTATTGCATCCATTGTGTTTATGGCAGATCTTAATCCGATACATATGTGTGACTTTGATATTATCCTAGGGATGGATTGGTTATCTAGACATCATGTAACCATAGACTGCCATTTTCGATGTGTTATTTTCGGTAATCTTCAAACGCCCAATTTCGTATATCAAGGGGTTTTGCCCCATAAATCTCTTAAGATTATTTCCGTGTTGAAAGCCCAAAAGTTAATGTCAAACGGTTGTGAAGGATTCTTAGCATCAGTTAAAGATATTTCTGCTAATACTCATAGTATTGATAGCCATCCTATTGTCCGCGAATATCCCGATGTATTTCCAGATGAATTACCGGGATTACCACCTAACCGTGAAATAGAGTTTACTATCGATTTATTTCCTGGAGCTGAGCCTGTCTCTAAAGCACCATATCGTATGGCCCTGTTGGAACTGAAAGAGTTGAAGGAACAACTACAAGAATTATTGAATCTTGGATTTATTAAACCAAGTGTTTCACCATGGGGTGCACCAGTCTTATTTGTAAAGAAGAAGGACGGTAGTATGCGTTTATGTATCAACTACCGAGAGTTAAATAAGATCACAATTCGAAATCGGTATCCTCTGCCTCGTATTGAAGATCTCTTTGATCAACTTCAGGGCACTAAAATCTTCTCGAAAATTGATCTGAGATCAAGTTATCACCAGTTAAAGATCAAGAAAGATGATGTCCCTAAGTCCGCTTTTCGTACTCGCTATGGTCATTACGAGTTCTTGGTTATGCCCTTTGGACTAACCAATGCACCTGCAGTCTTCATGGATTTGATGAATCACATATTCCACAAATTCCTAGATAAATTTGTCATTGTTTTTATTGACGACATTCTTGTGTACTCTAAGAATCATGAAGATCATGAAACACATCCGCATGCTGTACTAGGAACGTTGCGACAAAAGAAGTTGTACGCAAATTTTTCCAAATGTGACTTTTGGCTTAGCCAAGTGGCATTTCTGCGTCACATGATATTAGCAGATGGAATCATGGTAGACCCATCAAAAGTTGAAGCTGTCACTAAATGGCCTAGACTCACTTCTGTTACCGAAGTACGAAGTTTCTTGGGTCTTGCTGGTTACTATCGAAGATTTGTTGAAGGATTTTCTATCATTGCTTTACCTCTCACGAAACTCCTGAGAAAAGGAGTGAAGTACTCATGGAACGAAGAACAAGATAAGAGTTTTGAAGAATTAAAGAAACGACTCGTATCTGCTCCAGTACTCACTCTCCCTGATGGATCAGGAGGTTACCAAGTCTACAGCGATGCCTCAAAGAAAGGGGTAGGTTGTGTGCTAATGCAACATGGGAAGGTTATTGCGTATGCCTCGCGTCAATTAAAGCCTTACGAGGTTAACTACCCGACGCATGACTTGGAATTAGCTGCAGTCGTCTTTGCCCTAAAGATCTGGCGACACTATCTGTATGGCGAGACCTGCGACATCTTTACCGACCACAAGAGCCTCAAGTACATATTCACCCAGAAGGAGCTAAATATGAGGCAAAGAAGATGGTTAGAACTTTTGAAGGACTACGATGCGAATATTCAATATCATCCGGGAAAAGCCAATGTTGTGGCTGATGCCTTGAGTAGAAAGAATGTCGGGACTGTATCTTGCCTTCAGATTCACCCTCGAATAGTTCAGGATCTCGAAAGGATGGACATTTGGCTTCATGTTGGTGAATCTGATGGATATCTGGCTAGAATGCAGATAGAACCCGACCTCATATCACGGATTAAAGATGCACAAAAGCAAGATGGAGAACTTTGGGCAATTGTGCAAAATCTGGAAGTAGGCAAACAGTCTGAATTTCGTATAGACGAACATGGAGTGATCTGGTGTGGCAAAAGGCTTTGTGTACCTGATGACTCTGCCCTTCGTGAGTCATTATTGACCTCATATTTAAATCTTGAAACCTCCCGTGGAGCTGGATGCAGTTTTCGGTCAACTTACTCGTTCCCCGGCGACCCTTTGTAGCATCGATCAGGTTTTCTTTTCTTAAGCTTACATTCCTCTACATATACGATTATGTATTTACGAATACTAGAAACCCAAAATTCTAGTATGAAGGAACCATGCTGGCAACCTGTTAAGAAATCGTGATGAAGAAGAAGAAACTATATAATATTTTTATGTAAGTTGTCGTTAGTGCTTTTATATCTTATCAGTATGGTATGTTTCAAATACCATAATAAAATATATATACACACCATTTTAGTTAAAAGTCAACAAACATGATTTTCTTTAATAAATTTTTGTTATTATATTTAAATCATCACTACCATTTGCTACATACACCTATTGGAAAAATTTTACAAACTACGTCTCGTACTTTAAATCACAATTTAGATATAAGTGTATAGATCTATACAATAAATTATAACATATAATTATGATGGAATATATAAATAAATATTAGTGTATGTATTTTATGAGAAATTATAAAAGCTGTATGGATTAGAAATTGTGTATATAACCGGTTGCCAGACATCAGTTCAACCTAACTCATTAAAATATTAAGTATCATTCTAAATAAGAATATTATGTAGATCTTCGCGAAAACTATTAAACAAGTTGGAATTGATTTGAAGCATTAAAGGTACGGATTCTTACCCTCTCCTTTGTTATCTGGTTCAGTTGATAAAAACCCTATTGATAATATATATAAATATTAAAACTCCTCCGTCTTTGAGCATCAATTCATTTGACCGTCCGTTCATTTCTCGTTCTAAATATATTAATATTGAAAGTAGATTATATAAATCATATGATACTTTTAATTCACTCATTATCGTATGTTCCCAAGTATGTGATATTAGTATTATTAGTTATTATCTGCATCAGATTATATGACTCAGATTTTCAGTACTCTGTTACCCTAAGCTACCGCTTCCCGTGGAGTGTCCCGCGGGCATGATGTTATGGCATCGGCATCATGTGCTCCACCCGTGACGGAGAGATTAGTTCACGGCGTCTCTTAAGTACAGGTGTGGTACAATGCAATTAGGAGGCGTATGGATCGATCCTAGTTCAGTTTCAGTTTCAGTTCCGGAAATGGTTGCGGGTATGCCAACCTGCGCCATTTCATGTGTTGATAGACGGGAGTAGCTACCCGTATATCAACACGTATAATAGAATTCAGTTTGGCTTATGGGTACATCTGTATTACATGACTCAGTTCAGTTATGTGCTTGTTACGTTTCAGATCAGTATTTGTATTATCAGTTTTAGTTCATTATTGCGTTACTATTTGAGCCTAATATTCCGTACTGGGCCTTCAGCTCATTCCGTAAACTTTTTTGTATCTACAGGTTAACAGGTTACTTTGGGCAAGATAAAAGAGAGAGTAATAAATCATAGGATGCTACTCGAAGAACTCTGTCACTTATGTTTAATATTATGTATTTTGACCTTAAGACTATGAACCACCTGTCTTCCGTAGTGCTATATGTTTTATAAATAAATAAAAGAAACTTTGTCTTTTGTCTCTGATATGATATTGTGACACGTCAGCCCATTCCGGGCCGGGGTGTTACAACATCATTGCACCCCATTCTTGTTTTTATGACTATATGGTTTGTATACTTCGTTTAATTTTTTTTTTTTTTTCCAAATGAATAATGAGATGTGTAGATATTTGTAGATATATAATGAAATGTATTTTGACCAAATAAAAGTAATGGTAAAATAATTTAATTAAGAAATCCTAATGGATTTTATGCCCCTCACAACGAGGGGTCTAATTGCTTATCCCAACTATCAGCTATGTTTAACTCATTGCAATGCTTCATATCTTTTAGGTTTGATCCACTTTTTAAGCTAATCTAATGCACATGTATATGGTTGCGTGTCTAGCAATCACAACTGTTTGTTAATTTCATAGCTTTTGTACATTAATTATTTTAATGCAAAATGCATCGAACATTAGATGTAGTTCTCGAACACAATGCAACATGCCAAAATCGCCTCAAACTTTTCAATAAGAAAAGGTCCATAAATGTTTGATATACATATTTAAATGTCGATGTGAAGAAGTAGACCATTATCTCGGCAATAATGAAGTTATAGCATTCGAAAAACAAAAGAATAAGTTTTACATACTACAAATAAAAAAATCATAAGTTTTTTTTTTCTGTTATTTAGAAAGAGAGAACAAAGAACAAATATTTGTATTACCTACTTTGCACTTTAAGATTATAATTAGAAAAGATCCATAAATGTTTCCAAAGAAAATCAATGGTATTGGAAGATGAACACATATATTCCTCATGGATTGGAAAAGAAATCAAGAGGAAGTGCAAGTGAAACGATTAACATAAACTGGTGTTTTTTAGATAAAAATGGAAAACAAGACAGAAATCCAAACCTATATGCCTATGTATAATGTGTCCTCAATGCATGATAAGAAGAACAAGAGAAGGAAAGTTGTCTAACGATGGAGGAGGCTCAAGAACTAGTGATGGTATAGTGCTAGAAAGCGTCAAAATTAAAATAGAGAGAACATAGTTAACGAAATGAATGAAAATGGCAAAAAATCAAAACGTGAGGTGTCCATATGCAAATAAAAGGTATTTTGGACGTAAAAGACAAAATCGCCCAAATCTCATGGACGATTTTGACTGTTAACTCAATGAAGAATGAAATAAGAATACTATTATATATTAGTAATATTAGTAATTAATTATTTAACTATAGGTACGTACGTGTATAATATTATTATACTAATCCTAGCTTCATTTATACGATCTCAATTATATTGAAGTTAGGTGAAATATTTATAAAATATCATAAATAGGTGAATATATTGTAATAGTATGAACAAAATCTGGCTGTAGCATTAATTGAAACGAGAGACATCACATGTTATATGGTTGATTTGGTGTCTTGGCTGGTGTACCGTACGAAGTAGGCTCGACATTATATAACTGTCGGTGCACCGCCCATAATTAACCATTCGACAACAAAACCAACCATCAATTATAACGTTGGGTTTTAGTGGTGTCAGCTTTACTTTTATTATCAAAACAGATTTGATATATTTGTTATTAATTAAATATATAATTAACAAACGCAGCGGAATGTATATAAAATTTTAACACCAAAACTAACCGAACAATATCTGGTTACAAAACATACAAACGCGGTATAAAATTATTAATCTACCAATAAGATGGATATACCCAAGCGGTTAATAATTAACCGTTTGAGACACCGAGGTTCAATGAACTAATTGCTAGAACACGAACACAAGAAACGTATGGTTCATCACAGAAGCGGTGGCCGGTTCTTGGTTTTGGTCTTTGTGTGATCAGCCGTAACTTAAAAACAAAGGAATGGGATTGCGTTTTTTTTTTTTTTTTTTTTTTGTTGTATATCAGGTATGAGTTTTTATGAGTAAAAGTACAATATTCTTATTAAAGGACATACAATATATACAGACTCGAAACTCTAGTTTATGAGGGAAACAGGCTATTGACCTTGACCAAAGACTAACATAAATACAATAATTACAAGGCATGAATCATAGCAAAAGTCATGTATGGTTAATACGCCCCCGCAAGATGAAGCACTACTAGAAAATGAGGCTAATGCAACTCTTTAGATGCAACCTTTTCTAATTGTGTTGCGTTTGACTCTAATGCAACTTCCTCCAATATAAAGGTTGCGATAAGATATCTGATGCAACCTTTTACTAAAAAAGTTGCAACTTTTATTAAAATTGCAACCTTTTTCTTATAAAGTTGCATTAATTGGAAAAGCATATATTAAAGTCTTAATTTAAAAGTTGTGTAATTATATACTATTAATAATACAACTAAATGAATAGTGTTTTCAAATGAATAGTAAAAATATTAATATTTTATTTATATTATTATTTTATTTAAAAACTTTATTATATTATATACTATTAATATATTATATTATATACTATTAATATATTATACCGATACCAAACGGTACGGTATCGGTTCGGTACCGGTATGGCATCGGTATTTTACTTTAAAATACCGATACCATACCGATACCGTACCGATACCGATAATACCGAAACCGAAAATCCATAAATATGGGTACCGATAGCGATCCCGAAACCACTCGGTTCGGTATGGTATCGGGATCGGGACGGGATCGATATTCGGCATTGTATGCTCATCCCTAATTAATATATTATATACTATTATTTTATTCAAAAACTTTTATACCGATCCCGACAATACCGATACCGAACGGTACGGTATCGGTTCGGTATCGGTACGGTACCAGTATGGTATCGGTATTTTACCTTAAAATGCCAATACCATACCGATCCCGTACCGATATCGATAATACCGAAACCGAAAATCCATAAATATGGGTACCGATACCGATCGCGAAACCACTCGGTTCGGTATCGGGATCGGGACAGGACGAGATCGATATTCGGCCTTGTATGCTCATCCCTAATTAATATATTATATACTATTATTTTATTCAAAAACTTTATTATATTATACACTATTAATGTAACATTACGCATTTATTAATTATACGTTACGGAGTAAAACGACAAGTTTTATTTTTGGAGATATTTTGAACCCCTATACAATGATAAATATTCATACATATATTTATATATATATATATATATATATATATATATATAGTAGTTTATAATAATAATAATAATAATAATAATAATAATAATTATAGTAATAATAATGATATGGGATGGGATAAGACATAAGCCAAACCCAAAACCCTTATAATTCTGAGCCCAGACATGACCCAAGACCTGAGCCCATTAGATCAGCCCAACAAGGTCCGGCCCAACCCCCTTTATTTGGCCCACGTCATCTGGTCAAAAAAATAGAAGAAAAAAAATGTCTCTGCCGCGTCTCGAACCCGAGCAGTTAGCGGCCAACACCCTAACACACATGGACAAACCAGTTGAGCTATGGCTCACCTTTGGTTTAACCCCAACCCGTAATATATAAATATTCATAAAACCTCTGTTTTGCATCTTCCTTGTGGTCGCTGCAACAGTAGCGAGTCACAACCAACATCAATTACTCCTTGATTGAAGCTTGAAACATGGAAATTATCATATGGTTTACTCGCATTATGGTATTGACAGTATAATTACGCGTTTATACACATTAACTCGGTCAAAGTATACCCGAATTAAACCTTTACGCGTTCATAATCATACACCAAGGTCAACCTTCCTAATTCGTTCACGCGGTTGTTATTATATAAATTAAACCCTCATTCGCCACCTCTAGACACCGATAATCAAAACCCCATATCCAATTTCTGGTTATACTTTGTATTAAATCGTGATTTGCTCGCGTTTGACTTATTCGTTTGACCGGGCGTTCGTCTTCCACCACATGCTGTAAGTTTCAATTAAATACATGTTTCTGTTTTTCGTTATTGTCCAATCAAAAGCCCTAAGGATTCTGTGGGAATTGGTTGTTAATTTGTCTAATTAAGAAACTAGGGTTCTTATGTATTGTTTGGGGAAGATGAAGATGTCACGTATCAATTTAAAAACAATTGGAAGCAAGTTCTAACACAAAACTGATGGTAGATCAGTTGGTTTCCCTTGGTTGTGTTAAACTTTGGACCGGCTCTAGGGTCTTGGTTCGAATCCCACATCCACCATTTTTATTTTAAAAACAAAATGAAACAGATAAAACATCCAAAAACCGGTTCTAACCAGACTCGAACCCGTGACCTCTTGTTTCCTAAGCCTTATAATCACAAGCCCAGACCAATTGGTCTGGACCCTGAGAACGTATATAACTCAATTTGTATTTTATTTAAACACTGCCTAGAATTAAATAATGAAATTTCTTATAATTCTTTTATTTACCAAATTTATAAGAAAAATTCTTTTAATTGACAAAACGATTTCTATAAATTTTACAAAAATTATTTTAAGTAAATCTGATGAAAAAGTTTCACTCACAATTTTTAGTTTTCAAAAATTTATTTATTTAATATATATAATAATTAAATCAATTTTATTCTATTATATTTATAAAATTCCATTAAAATATCAAAACGATTTTATAAATTTCCACAAAAATTATTCTGAGTTTATATAATGATAAACTTTACTGAAATGATTTTTAATTCTGAAAAATCATTTATTTTATATTTTTAATCAATTTTTGTTAGTTTTAATCATAATTAAATCATAATAAATCCAATTTTTAATATTTTTGCACCAAAATTTTATAGAAATTATTTCTGATTATTTGGAACAGAAATATAATTTTTAAACTAATAATTCTTTAATTTTAGCATTTTTAAATATTAAAGTTAAAATTTGACAATTTGTTATAAATAGAATTAATATTCTATTTTAAAGAAAATAATTTTATAAAAATTATTTTTATACTTTAAACACATTATTGTGACCATCTTAAATTTAAATTTCATAAAAAGATTTTTGTTTATTTATTTACTAATATTCTCACAATTATCAAATATTTTTATTATTAATCAAACAAGCATTTATCCCCAATTCGAAGCCCTAGAACTTATACATTTGTAGAATTGGTAGACTTAGACATATTTTACCTTATTATAGGGTGATACTTGACACATTTGAGCAACATACTATTTTTCAAGAGATAACAGTTTGCTAAGGTGAGTTTACATAGCCCCTTTACTCTATTTTCACTATTTTCGGGGTGAAACATGTTTAAACATTTTATACTATCATTTACTCATATTTACTTGTGATTCAATTACATCATCATTCTATCATTTGACTGTAACAAAAAGACACAGTACAATCATTAACAATGATCAAACCGCCTGTTTAGATTATAGCGCTATAGGTCTGACAAACCCATCCCCCGCATAGACTCAGGGATGATCGATAACAGTAATAACATTTAACTAACTTGCGAGTTAGTCATCAGTCGACACAAGGTTTGGTTGTACATAGACGCATTGTTACATGTCGGTATCATACTCTATCATCATACAACTTTGAATGTTGTACAAACTATTGTTATCAATCATTTTCAAAAACCTATGTATTCTCACCAACTTTTGTTGACCCAAAATATTTTCAACTTAACATGTTTCAGGTTCTACTTGCTTGAAGAATTGCTTGAAGATATGTGCATAGTTTTATTAAATTTGATGTACGAATTCTTGTAGAACAATTGTATGTGAATTATTTAAATCAATTAATGAAATTTATTATTCACCATGAGCTACTGAACAATCATCAATACGTGACATCCCGATGTTTCCGCCATCGGTTGAGGTGTTACAGATTGGTATCAGAGCCATGGTTATAGGGAATTAGGTTATTAGAAAAATAATCTAGTCTATAACCATAGGACTTAATCAGTACTTGCTTCTTTACTTGCTAATCTCTATCTCCCTCCTACTTCTTATCCCTACTATCATCCTTACAAGAAGATGCTCTACATCACTGGATTCACTCTTAGACTAATAAGGCAAAATCCTCAGGTTTAACCTGAAACGCCTTGAGATCTCATCGAAGTTCTAGATTTTAATAACGAACACGTGCAATCTGGAAGGGTGAACGCCTGTATTCTGAGTCTTCTGTCTAGGCTGGCATTGCGCATATATCCCAATCAGACGAGGGACCCGGATGCCTACCTGGGAATTCTCGGGATGAGTGTTCACTTATAGGCTAAAGCATGTCTTCATATGTTATTAGAATTTAGAATCTTTGATAAGTCAACGTTTTCGTTTATTCGTTTTAATTAATGAATAAATGATTACATTCCTTATATAATCTCATTCATTTCATTGTGTCTATTACAGATCATGCCTCCACGTCGCAGCACTCGCAACAGCAATGGTGAAAACCACGAAGAAGGTGGTGACAACCATAACCATGACCAAGTTCCTAACCACAACAACAATGGTGTCGATGCTCAACTGGCTGCGATCATTTCTCAACAAATGGCGCAGCAAATTGCAACTCTGGTTCCCAATTTACTCGATCAGGTCATCCAAATGAACGGCAACGGGAATGGTCACGGCAACGGAAACGGGAACGGGAACGGCAATGGCAATGGAAATGGACCCCCAGCCTGCACCCTTAAGCATTTCAACTCTTGTAACCCTCCAAAGTTTAGTGGTGAAGAAGGAGCTACAGGACTCCTCCAATGGATTGAGGGTATTGAGAATACCTTCATCAACAGTGAGTGCCCCGACAACTTCAAGGTTCGTTACGCCATGAGTGTTCTCCATAAACGAGCACTCACTTGGTGGAATGAAGAAAAGCGTACTCGTGGGGCCGAAGTTGCACTTACTATGACGTGGGATCAAGTCAAGGAGATAATGAAGGATGAATTTTGCCCACGTAATGAGATCAAGAAATTAGAAGACGAGTTCCACACCCTTGCTCAGGATGGTGGGGAAAACCTTGCCTACAATACCCGCTTTCACGAACTTAGCTTATTGCTACCCCACAAAGTCACTCCCCTGCCGATAGCCATCGAGAAGTACATTGGTGGTCTGCCCATGCAAATCCAGGACACGGTGTGGGGAAGGAATCCTGCCACTTTGGAGGAAGCCAAACGTTTAGCAGCTACCTTAACTGATAATCACGTAAAGAATGGGACCTTAGTTCGGAAAGGCAATAAAACAAGTATTGTAGCCGCGGTAACTACGGAAAATCAGAAGCGTAAGGCCAAGGATCCTGATGTCAACCCCACTACACAAGCTTCTAACAAGAAACCTTATACAGGAAACCATCCTTTGTGTAATACATGCAACCGACATCATCCCACTGCTTCAGCATGTCGCTTGTGCACCAATTGTGGAAGGTATGGCCATCTGGTCAACACGTGTCGTGAGACCCCAAATCCAAATGCCAACCAACCCACCAACCCTGCTCAAGCTGCTAACCTTAATCGATACAACTATGGTCAGTGTTATGAATGTGGAGACCCAAATCACTTCCGTAACCGATGCCCTAAATTAAACAGAGATCAAAACCCTCCAGCCACTTAACAACATGTCCCACCATTCGAACGTTGTTTGCTTTTATTCTATGTATTGACGCTATTTGATCCAAGTAATAAATTCTAATATTGATATTTTTGTCTGAGAGTTGTTTACATGGTGTATGCATGATTGTTTGAATGTGAACTAAATCTATACAATTACAATTCATATACTGTGCTTGCATAAACATCTATGTGTCATCATACCTTTTCAACAGTCGGGAGAGGCCCTGCAACCTGCTCCACGACTGGTAAAGGCTATCGAACCTACTTAACGATTGGTAGAGGTCATCATGTCTTTCCAACAGTCGGGAGAGGCCCTACCACCTGCTCAACGACTGGTGGGGACTATCAGACCTGCTCAACAATCGGTAGAGTCAAAAAAAGGACGCAAGACCCTAATGTATGGTAAATTGGTAATTACGGTCCGGAACGTAATCATGAATTTACAGGTACGTTAAGGTAGTGTGAAATTTTATCAAGGTTTTCGGTAGTCGACCAATTGTAAAACTAGTGCTCCTCTTAACTTCGGGACGAAGTTCCTAAAAGTAGGGGAGACTGTAACATTACGCATTTATTAATTATACGTTACGGAGTAAAACGACAAGTTTTATTTTTGGAGATATTTTGAACCCCTATACAATGATAAATATTCATACATATATTTTTATATATATATATATAGTAGTTTATAATAATAATAATAATAATAATAATAATAATAATAATAATAATAATAATAATAATAATAATTATAGTAATAATAATGATATGGGATGGGATAAGACATAAGCCAAACCCAAAACCCTTATAATTCTGAGCCCAGACATGACCCAAGACCTGAGCCCATTAGATCAGCCCAACAAGGTCCGGCCCAACCCCCTTTATTTGGCCCACATCATCTGGTCAAAAAAATAGAAGAAAAAGAATGTCTCTGCCGGGTCTCGAACCCGAGCAGTTAGCGGCCAACACCCTAACACACATGGACAAACCAGTTGAGCTATGGCTCACCTTTGGTTTAACCCCAACCCGTAATATATAAATATTCATAAAACCTCTGTTTTGCATCTTCCTTGTGGTCGCTGCAACAGTAGCGAGTCACAACCAACATCAATTACTCCTTGATTGAAGCTTGAAACATGGAAATTATCATATGGTTTACTCGCATTATGGTATTGACAGTATAATTACGCGTTTATACACATTAACTCGGTCAAAGTATACCCGAATTAAACCTTTACGCGTTCATAATCATACACCAAGGTCAACCTTCCTAATTCGTTCACGCGGTTGTTATTATATAAATTAAACCCTCATTCGCCACCTCTAGACACCGATAATCAAAACCCCATATCCAATTTCTGGTTATACTTTGTATTAAATCGTGATTTGCTCGCGTTTGACTTATTCGTTTGACCGGGCGTTCGTCTTCCACCACATGCTGTAAGTTTCAATTAAATACATGTTTCTGTTTTTCGTTATTGTCCAATCAAAAGCCCTAAGGATTCTGTGGGTATTGGTTGTTAATTTGTCTAATTAAGAAACTAGGGTTCTTATGTATTGTTTGGGGAAGATGAAGATGTCACGTATCCATTTAAAAACAATTGGAAGCAAGTTCTAACACAAAACTGATGGTAGATCAGTTGGTTTCCCTTGGTTGTGTTAAACTTTGGACCGGCTCTAGGGTCTTGGTTCGAATCCCACATCCACCATTTTTATTTTAAAAAAAATGAAACAGATAAAACATCCAAAAACCGGTTGTAACCAGACTCGAACCCGTGACCTCTTGTTTCCTAAGCCTTATAATCACAAGCCCAGACCAATTGGTCTGGACCCTGAGAACGTGTATAACTCAATTTGTATTTTATTTATACACTGCCTAGAATTAAATAATGAAATTTCTTATAATTCTTTTATTTACCAAATTTATAAGAAAAATTCTTTTAATTGACAAAACGATTTCTATAAATTTTAAAAAAATTATTTTAAGTAAATCTGATGAAAAAGTTTCACTCACAATTTTTAGTTTTCAAAAATTTATTTATTTAATATATATAATAATTAAATCAATTTTATTCTATTATATTTATAAAATTCCATTAAAATATCAAAACGATTTTATAAATTTCCACAAAAATTATTCTGAGTTTATATAATGATAAACTTTACTGAAATGATTTTTAATTCTGAAAAATCATTTATTTTATATTTTAATCAATTTTTGTTAGTTTTAATCATAATTAAATCATAATAAATCCAATTTTTAATATTTTTGCACCAAAATTTTATAGAAATTATTTCTGATTATTTGGAACAGAAATATAATTTTTAAACTAATAATTCTTTAATTTTAGCATTTTTAAATATTAAAGTTAAAATTTGACAATTTGTTATAAATAGAATTAATATTCTATTTTAAAGAAAATAATTTTATAAAAATTATTTTTATACTTTAAACACATTATTGTGACCATCTTAAATTTAAATTTCATAAAAAGATTTTTGTTTATTTATTTACTAATATTCTCACAATTATCAAATATTTTTATTATTAATCAAACAAGCATTTATCCCCAATTCGAAGCCCTAGAACTTATACATTTGTAGAATTGGTAGACTTAGACATATTTTACCTTATTATAGGGTGATACTTGACACATTTGAGCAACATACTATTTTTCAAGAGATAACAGTTTGCTAAGGTGAGTTTACATAGCCCCTTTACTCTATTTTCACTATTTTCGGGGTGAAACATGTTTAAACATTTTATACTATCATTTACTCATATTTACTTGTGATTCAATTACATCATCATTCTATCATTTGACTGTAACAAAAAGACACAGTACAATCATTAACAATGATCAAGCCGCCTGTTTAGATTATAGCGCTATAGGTCTGACAAACTCATCCCCCGCATAGACTCAGGGATGATCGATAACAGTAATAACATTTAACTAACTTGCGAGTTAGTCATCAGTCGACACAAGGTTTGGTTGTACATAGACGCATTGTTACATGTCGGTATCATACTCTATCATCATACGACTTTGAATGTTGTACAAACTATTGTTATCAATCATTTTCAAAAACCTATGTATTCTCACCAACTTTTGTTGACCCAAAATATTTTCAACTTAACATGTTTCAGGTTCTACTTGCTTGAAGAATTGCTTGAAGATATGAGCATAGTTTTATTAAATTTGATGTACGAATTCTTGTAGAACAATTGTATGTGAATTATTTAAATCAATTAATGAAATTTATTATTCACCATGAGCTACTGAACAATCATCAATACGTGACATCCCGATGTTTCCGCAATGGGTGACCTCCTGGGAAGTCTCCACTGGGCAACCAAAAACAAATCCGTGAGCTTTGGATGGGCGACCCATCGGGGCAAAGCGGACAATATTGGTGATGAGAGGGGCGGGGTGTTACAGATGGTATCAGAGCCACTCCTGTGCCGTTCGGGATGGTGGGTGCATACCTCATCAGGGACGATGAGACTCTAACCTCATCAGGGACGATGAGACTCTAACGGGGGGTGAATGTGACACCCCAGGAAAATCCCACATCGGCCGTGGCCAGGAGAGATCCTTGGTTCATATGTAATGTCTTGCCTCTTAAATCACCAACGCGTTTTGGGGCTTAATGTTAGTGGATGAGAGGAGAACTCCACAGTTAAGCGTGCTCAGGTGGGAGAAATTTCAGGATGGGTGACCTCCTGGGAAGTCTCCACTGGGCAACCAAAAACAAATCCGTGAGCTTTGGATGGGCGACCCATCGGGGCAAAGCGGACAATATTGGTGATGAGAGGGGCGGGGTGTTACAATTAATATATTATATACTATTATTTTATTCATATTATTTTATTAGAAAAACTTATTATATTATATATTATTAATATAAATAACATAATCTTATGTAATTTCGTTACAAATTTCATTTGTTACCTTATGTGTAGATTTCTTTATTTTTTTTAACGTTTACAATCAAAATGGAATCTCGATTGTATAATTCATTGATTGATTAACACCTCATCTAAATCTCGATTGTAAAACGCGCAACGCGTGTGATTTTATACAACTAGTTCAATTACAAAAAGTATAAAAAACGTTGATTTGTAAATAGTAACAAATTTACATTAATGGGTTTGATGATATTTGATATTTAAATAATATTTTTTATAAAAAAAATAAATGATAGAACTTATAATTCAAAAACAAAAACTTATGGTGGTAAGACATTTAATTTTTGGTACAGAGCGGTAAACTTTGGGCATATTGGAGGGAAAATTAAGAGGGAAATAGTTTTGGGGAAGTTGTTAATTGTTATTTAATATATAGTCAAGTTATTTTACACAGTGTAATAAAAATGAGAATAGTGAGAAGGATATAAAAAACACAATAGATCATGAAATATGACATAATTAGTCGTGAAGAGATATGTACCCACGCGTGCGCACAGATGAAACTCACATTCACGTCAGCTCAACAACATGACGTAGAGTTCTAGAAGATGGCGCACGCAGCCACAAGAAAGGACAGGTGTCACCCGACAAGAGCAGGACACACAGCCAATCAGAGGCATGAATTCCCTGCTCCATGATCTCCTGCCAGTACGAGGTACGAGAAAGGACAAAAAGGACAATGACAGGACACGTGGACCAATCACAGAGGGACAACGCGAGAAATGACAACGGTCGCAATAGTACAAGACAACTGTCATTCCTCCCACAGCCAATCACGGACCACCTCAGGGGTCTATAAATACCCCCTTCGTCATCAGAAGAGGGATCGGCTCATCAAGAGAGAATTCATACTATATAGCTGTGAGAAGTAGATTATAGTTGAAACTCTGTAATAGTCCTAATCAGTGTCTTGTATTCATCTGATCGATTAATGAGAATTACGTCCTTTCTTATATTCTTATACTAGCATTGTTATACACGGATTGTTATATTGGTGTTTCTTCATTGGCGCCATCCGTCTTTTGAGTTTTCAAGAACAACAACTAAAAAACTTCTATTTCTCTAAAAACCAGCTATGAATTCTTTACCAGCGGCGATAAACTCCCCGGTGGGCATGTCAGGCACTGGCATTGCTCAGGCAAACACCAGCCAGCCCGACAGCACCACAGAGGAGCAATTTCATGGCACAGATGTGGGCCGTACTCCATCCTCCGGGACGAGACAGACCCCATCATTCCATTTTGCCACTGATAATATTCAAGCTTAACCCGTTGGTCAGACCACGCCGATGGTTAGTCCGGAGGTGTGGTATGCGCAACAAAAAGAAGCTTTGAAACAAGCATTCATAAACAAGATAAAAGAACAACATCTGAGAGAAGCGTCCCGCGCATTGTCCTTCAGCGAAGGAAGGCCTGTCACCATATCGGAAAGGCCATCCAGAGCTGCGGGACAAATCGGCGGGAGCAATCACATCACTGATCCAACTTGGTGGGAAGACTCCGACGAGTCACAGAGTCGTTTTCAACGTGACACAAGCCAGTACTTGACCAACACTGTTGATTGAGCACACTTGTTGTCTGGCGAGGACGATCTCACGCAGCCCTATTACCCTCCTGCATTCAGTGAAAAGTCAAAGTTCACACCGCGCATCGCGCTCGCCACGCTGCCCGCACGAACAAAAATACCAAGCACTCTGGGAAAGTTTGACGGCACTGGCGACCCTGACGACCACTTGAGAAATTTCGAAATCGCAGCGAAATGCGCAAGGTGGAGCCTGCCCGCATGGTGTCACATGTTTGCGCAAACGCTTACGGGCGCAGCGCGAGTGTGGTTCGACAGCCTGCCAAACGGCAAGATAGACAATCTAAAAGAACTGACTGATAAATTCTCAGACCATTTCAGCCAAAACAAGAGAATTGAGCGTGACTCCACGGACATCTTGCAAGTCAAGAGACGTGAGAACGAATCCATTGAAGACTACATCACCAGGTTTAACCGAGAAGCCCTGCAAATCGGACCGATCGGGTTGGAACTCATGAAAGCGGCGTTCACGCAAGGAGTGAGGTGTGACTCACTAATCCGCACTTTAGCTGGATGTACAGGCATGCCCAACACTTGGGAAGAGATCATGCGCGGCGCAAAGAATTACGCCAAAACTGAAAGAGAACTTTCTGTCTGGAGCAGAATTCAAATGCCGCAGTACACAGACACGCAAGCACAAGCGGTGCGCAGCAGAAATAACAGGCATGAGCGAAGGGGAAAAGGGAATGTCTGGACGAGGCTTCAAGGAGCCAACCAGACAGTGACAAAGCCCACCGCACCCCAGGAGAATCACATTACAGGGAAGTACGAAGCAAAAGAACCTGCTATGATCATGTATCTCCAGCGTGCCAAAGAGCTCATGGCCACCATTCCCAGCTGCACCATCGACCACATTAAACGCACTCAAAACAAGCCGGCGGACGCTCTAAGCAAAATGGCCTCTACAAGTTTCAGCCATCTAGCAAAAGAGGTCTGAATTGAAACCCTGAGCGAACCGTCTGTTCCACCTAAGGAAGTCAATGTCATCCAAACGGGTGTTGACAGCTGGATGACTCCGATAGTTTCATACCTAACCACTGGCGCGCTGCCCGAACAACGCGCCGAAGCCAGGAAGATACAACAAAAAGCCTTACAGTACCAAATGCAAGATGGAATGCTTTATCGGAAGTCATACCTAGGACCACTACTGCGGTGTGTGGATGCAGTCGATGCGAATTATCTGGTGCGCGAGATACATGAAGGGATATGCGGGATACACGCTGGGCCACGCATGGTGGTTGCCAAGTGTGACATCCGTCACTTTCATCTCTATTATTATATTTATATATAGATACATTTTATTTATTTCGTACCACCTATCTTGTACGTTACAGTTTATCCGCATCTATAATAATAATAATAAAAACAAAATAATAGAGTTGGTTTTGGACACTACAACAACCCAACTCACAAGCCCACTATATAGATCCATAACCTTTTACCTAATAACCCAACCATATCCCCCCTTTGTTATTTCTGAGCCCAACAGGAAGAAGGCCGGCCCATCAGACAAGGCCCAGCCCACTTCCCCTCCTCCCTTTTCAGCTTAAATAAAAAAGAAATAAAAGGTTGATCCCGCCGGGTATCGAACCGGGGTCATCCCACACACAACACCACGCGTCCCACCACTGAGCTACAGCCCCTTATTGTTTTAATCCCAACTCAAATCATATAAAACCACACTTTGCGTCCCTCTCCTTCTCCTCTGCTGATTCACGCAAGACAGCAGCAGCGAGTTTTATTTTTTTTATTTATTTATTTTTTCTTTTCTTCTTTTTATCCTTTGATTTGGCCTAATTAGCTTATACTAATTATTGTTTGACTTGAACTCATGATTATCGGCCTACAATAACTCACCAACGCGTTAATTATCCATTGATTGATAATCAATTAGTCATAATCGCGTATTATATTCAATACGTGGTCAACCTTACCTAATGATCGTTCTAGACATCCAAACTATAAATTGATCACCTACGAGCCTTCTACACTCGCTCATACATCTCTCTCAACTCTCAATTTCTTCATATAATCTCTGTTCGTGTGATTTTGATTCGCGTTTGACTTTTGGTTGACCGAGCATAAACCCACGAATACGTATCTTGTAAGCTTTCTTTTTTTTGTGGGTTTCATTGTACAACACCTCGTGAACAATAGCCCCAATGATTCAGGGGCTATTGGACACGAATTGTTTGATTATGGAAAGCTAGGGCTCGAATCACTTGATTTGGGGAAGAACACCTTACTGAGATAACTTATATATTTTTTTTTAGAACAAAACATAAACAAATAACTGATCCAGACCAGCTGGTGTAGCCCCTGCCCTTAAAACATGAACCGGCCTGGGGGCCAAGGTTCGAGTCCCACCATGACCATTCTTTTTTTGTGATATTCTTTTATTCTTATATTTTCTTAATTCTTTTTAAAATCGTTTTAAATTACTAAAACTATTTTATAAATTCTACAAAATTTATTCTATGCTATTCCACTGATAAAGTTCATCATCCAATTTTTAGTTTTTCAAAAATCATTTGTTTAATATATATTATTAAAAATACAAGTTTATTCATTTATATTTATTAAATTCAATAAAAATATCTAAACGATTTTATTAAATCTCACAAAAATTATTCTAAACTTATATATTCTTAAACATTCCAGAAAATATTTTTATTTCAGAAAAACCATTTATTTTATATTTTTAATTAATTTTTGTTAGTTTTAATCATAAATAATTCATAATAAATTCATTTTACAATATTTTTGTACCAAAATTTTACATAAATTATTTCTATTCATTTGAAACAGAAATACAATTTTTAATTCAAGAATTCTTTGATTTTAATATTTTTAGATATTAAAGTCGTATTTTGACAATTTGAAATAATTAGATTAATTATTCTATTTTCAAGAAAATAATTTTATAAAAATTATTTTCATACTCAAAACCTTATGTTATGATTATATTCAACTTAGAATTTTACAAAGAGACTTTTATTTATTTATTTACTAAATTTCTTATATTTAATAAACAATTCATTAATTAATCAAATAAGCATTTATCCCCAAATTCGAAGCCCTAGAAATACATATATCCTAGAGTTATTTCCCTTACACATTATCGAATACTTTAGGTTGATCATTTGGGAGTAATCTCAATTCATATTTCGTTGTCCAAGTCCAAATTCAAGTTATTACGTGAACTGTGAGTATTCCTACCCCTTTTTGCATTTATACATTTCTGGGGTGTTACATGTACACTATTACAATTTCAAATACAAGTTTACATTTTTACAATACAATTCTAGTACTATGTGCATTGCTTACAACGTGCTTTATGCTTAGACAATACATGTGGATTACATTTGTACTTAGTGAAATCATTAACATGGTACAAGCCGACCTTAACATTGGATAGCGCTATTTGGATTGACAACCCGCCTAGGTTGATTCTCCCCCTTTTTCATCGGAGAATCCGTGGCCAGTGTTAAGTTATCATCCATTTATTGGTTGAGTACACTACAGTTCATACAGTACATTATACAGTCACAGGGTTGATTTCGCTCATTTGTATGATACATAGTTTACATATTTTCACTGTAGCATGCACTTGAATTGTATAACTTTTTAACCTACTATATATATCAAATCTAGGAATGCTCACCAACATTTCATATGTTGACCAAACCTATTTTTGTACATGTTTCAGGTGCAGTTTGATCTAGTGCTTTAGCAAGAGACATTTAGTGCTTTATTTCAATTCAATTATTTCAATATTTACATTTCATTTAGACAAATGTAATTTCCATTTCTATGTAAGACAATTTTGATTATTCAATAATATTTACACTTTAGTACCATGAGCTTTTGAACAATCGTCACTACGTGGCACCTCGATGATTCCGCCATCGGTTGGGGTGTTACAGATTGGTATCAGAGCCATGGTTATAGGGAACTAGGTTATTAGATAAAATAGGCCTAGACTATAACCGAACTTCAACTTTCATGCATAATATTTTCTGAATTGCCTTACCCTCATTTCCCTCTACTTTCCTCCTTCTATCTTTCCCTTTTTCTCTCTCTCCATTCTTTTCATCCTTCATCATGGGCATAGAGATGGTGTCCTACAAGGAGTGGAAAGCCTACATCACCATGGAACGGGAGCAGTACCTTTCATGAAGACACTCTTAGACATAATGCCTACTCTTATTTTGCTCCTTCAAAGTTGTAGAACTTTAATGAGTGTGATAAGGACACGTGCAATCTGGAAGGGTGGACGCCTGTACACTGGGTTTTCTGGCATAGGCAAGCATAGCGCATAAATCCATTTACGGACCTGTTATGCTTACCTGGGGATTCCTGGAGTGAGTGTCCACTTATAGGCTAAAGCATGTCTTCTTTGATCACCATTGAGTTCAATTCCTTTGAAAAGTCAACGTTCTTGTTGGGCTTTACAGCTAGACAAGGGCACTCCAAGCATCTTATGCAAGTTTTTCAAAAATACTCTCTCGGTTCATATACAATATTTTGTATTTCATGATTTTCATATATTGCTTACAAGTTCATACTTTCATAACCATCTATGGATTTCACAATCACACTTCACCTTACCCTCTTAGCCACTTTTTAAATATTCAACACCCTACCCAAATCATATTATTTCTTTTCTCCACATGTTATAACCTTATACTTTAGCACAAACTAAAGATTTCTAAAACTAGTTGTATTACCTAGCAACTTTACAAAGTACATATTTTCCTCGAACTTAAATTCAATTGATTATTTATTGACGTAACAAACGATTTTCTATATAATGTTTTAAACTATTACAAAGCCTACTTAGCTTGTACTATTTAACAACTTTTGCATTATGTACAAAACCAAATTTTGAAAATATTTTTTTTTTTTTTTGAATAATATCTAGTCTCTAGATTCTCCATCAACACTCACCCATTTTCAACTTGTTCAAATTTTTACAATATTTTGCATATACCACAATCATGTTTTCTTATACACTTGATTATAACCTTTGATCCAAACCCCAAAATTTACACTGCTATATAATCTCCTCACTATAAAATAAACTCTTTATCAACTATCTTCACATTCAATATCGTTCACAACCTTGATTCTGCTTCAAGATTTTTCATCATCCTCTCAAGAACTAAATTCATATCCTTCACCTTCTCACACGTGAGCTAGTTACCCATGATACTCAAACTACTAAAAACCTGATACTTGATTCTACAGGATTTTTTCCAAAACACCATTGTTTGTGAAACTTGATTTCCTCTTAACTTGACTATTCACTAGACATTTAATTATTCATGATACTTGTGTTTTCATTTTCATAATCCTATTTTCATTTTGTACCCAATTTGTCACACTCATTGGCATACAACATCTAGAAATTTCCTTGCATACTATCGTGTATTAACACAGATTGGAAATTTATCATATTGATTACATTTATCATACAAGACTCTACCTTACATTTATTTGGAACGTTTAGACTTGATACTTGATCTTACAGATGCTTTTCTAAAGAAAACATCATTGGCTATTACATGAAACTTGATTTTTCCTTAACTTGACTATGCATTGAACATCTAATTATTCATAAACATTTAATTATTCATGATAACACTTACACTTAATGGTTGTAGTACTTACAAACTTGCTTGCATAAACATGCTATCAATTTGCAATCTATGTGAATAATAATTGCTGCACTTAATAGAGGTCATCATGCCTTTTTCAACAGTCGGGAGAGGCCCTACAACCTGCTCCACGACTGGTGAAGGCTATCGAACATACTCAACGATTGGGAGAGGTCACTATGCCTTTTCAAACAGTCGGGAGAGGCCCTACAACCTACTCCACGGCTGGTGGAGGCTATCGAACCTGCTCAACAATCGGTGGGGTCATAGAAGGACACAAAACCCTAATGTAAGGTAAATTGATGATTCCGGTCCGGAACGTAATCATGAATTTACAGGTACGTTAGAGTAGTGTGAAATTCTATTAGAGTTTTTGGTAGGCGTCCAGTACGTTTTTAAGGTATTAAAGGTGTGGTGGGTTAGCTGCGGTACACCCTGTATACAAACGCTAATGATGCATTGAAAGTGAGATTGGAAGTCAGACCAGGAACAAACTCTAGTTACTTGGTAGTTCATTTAGTCTTTCTGTAGTCAATCAACTCATGCAATTACTTTAGGAGTCCAAAAACTTGAAGTTTAATGTTTTACTAGATTCTTATTTTCCTTATTATTCAAGACGAGCCTAATCCAATCCTTAACCCACAACCTATCAAACCTCTTACCCAAATCATTTAAATTTCCCTAACCACAGTTATCTTAATTTTTTTTACCCAAGCATCCATAACCCTATGTTTCTAATAACTTCGGGACGAAGTTTCTAAAAGTAGGGGATGCTGTGACATCCGTCACTTTCATCTCTATTATTATATTTATATATAGATACATTTTATTTATTTCGTACCACCTATCTTGTACGTTACAGTTTATCCGCATCTATAATAATAATAATAATAATAAAAACAAAATAATAGAGTTGGTTTTGGACACTACAACAACCCAACTCACAAGCCCACTATATAGATCCATAACCTTTTACCTAATAACCCAACCATATCCCCCCTTTGTTATTTCTGAGCCCAACAGGAAGAAGGCCGGCCCATCAGACAAGGCCCAGCCCACTTCCCCTCCTCCCTTTTCAGCTTAAATAAAAAAGAAATAAAAGGTTGATCCCGCCGGGTATCGAACCGGGGTCATCCCACACACAACACCACGCGTCCCACCACTGAGCTACAGCCCCTTATTGTTTTAATCCCAACTCAAATCATATAAAACCACACTTTGCGTCCCTCTCCTTCTCCTCTGCTGATTCACGCAAGACAGCAGCAGCGAGTTTTATTTTTTTTATTTATTTTTTTTTTCTTTTCTTCTTTTTATCCTTTGATTTGGCCTAATTAGCTTATACTAATTATTGTTTGACTTGAACTCATGATTATCGGCCTACAATAACTCACCAACGCGTTAATTATCCATTGATTGATAATCAATTAGTCATAATCGCGTATTATATTCAATACGTGGTCAACCTTACCTAATGATCGTTCTAGACATCCAAACTATAAATTGATCACCTACGAGCCTTCTACACTCGCTCATACATCTCTCTCAACTCTCAATTTCTTCATATAATCTCTGTTCGTGTGATTTTGATTCGCGTTTGACTTTTGGTTGACCGAGCATAAACCCACGAATACGTATCTTGTAAGCTTTCTTTTTTTTGTGGGTTTCATTGTACAGCACCTCGTGAACAATAGCCCCAATGATTCAGGGGCTATTGGACACGAATTGTTTGATTATGGAAAGCTAGGGCTCGAATCACTTGATTTGGGGAAGAACACCTTACTGAGATAACTTATATATTTTTTTTTAGAACAAAACATAAACAAATAACTGATCCAGACCAGCTGGTGTAGCCCCTGCCCTTAAAACATGAACCGGCCTGGGGGCCAAGGTTCGAGTCCCACCATGACCATTCTTTTTTTGTGATATTCTTTTATTCTTATATTTTCTTAATTCTTTTTAAAATCGTTTTAAATTACTAAAACTATTTTATAAATTCTACAAAATTTATTCTATGCTATTCCACTGATAAAGTTCATCATCCAATTTTTAGTTTTTCAAAAATCATTTGTTTAATATATATTATTAAAAATACAAGTTTATTCATTTATATTTATTAAATTCAATAAAAATATCTAAACGATTTTATTAAATCTCACAAAAATTATTCTAAACTTATATATTCTTAAACATTCCAGAAAATATTTTTATTTCAGAAAAACCATTTATTTTATATTTTTAATTAATTTTTGTTAGTTTTAATCATAAATAATTCATAATAAATTCATTTTACAATATTTTTGTACCAAAATTTTACATAAATTATTTCTATTCATTTGAAACAGAAATACAATTTTTAATTCAAGAATTCTTTGATTTTAATATTTTTAGATATTAAAGTCGTATTTTGACAATTTGAAATAATTAGATTAATTATTCTATTTTCAAGAAAATAATTTTATAAAAATTATTTTCATACTCAAAACCTTATGTTATGATTATATTCAACTTAGAATTTTACAAAGAGACTTTTATTTATTTATTTACTAAATTTCTTATATTTAATAAACAATTCATTAATTAATCAAATAAGCATTTATCCCCAAATTCGAAGCCCTAGAAATACATATATCCTAGAGTTATTTCCCTTACACATTATCGAATACTTTAGGTTGATCATTTGGGAGTAATCTCAATTCATATTTCGTTGTCCAAGTCCAAATTCAAGTTATTACGTGAACTGTGAGTATTCCTACCCCTTTTTGCATTTATACATTTCTGGGGTGTTACATGTACACTATTACAATTTCAAATACAAGTTTACATTTTTACAATACAATTCTAGTACTATGTGCATTGCTTACAACGTGCTTTATGCTTAGACAATACATGTGGATTACATTTGTACTTAGTGAAATCATTAACATGGTACAAGCCGACCTTAACATTGGATAGCGCTATTTGGATTGACAACCCGCCTAGGTTGATTCTCCCCCTTTTTCATCGGAGAATCCGTGGCCAGTGTTAAGTTATCATCCATTTATTGGTTGAGTACACTACAGTTCATACAGTACATTATACAGTCACAGGGTTGATTTCGCTCATTTGTATGATACATAGTTTACATATTTGCACTGTAGCATGCACTTGAATTGTATAACTTTTTAACCTACTATATATATCAAATCTAGGAATGCTCACCAACATTTCATATGTTGACCAAACCTATTTTTGTACATGTTTCAGGTGCAGTTTGATCTAGTGCTTTAGCAAGAGACATTTAGTGCTTTATTTCAATTCAATTATTTCAATATTTACATTTCATTTAGACAAATGTAATTTCCATTTCTATGTAAGACAATTTTGATTATTCAATAATATTTACACTTTAGTACCATGAGCTTTTGAACAATCGTCACTACGTGGCACCTCGATGATTCCGCCATCGGTTGGGGTGTTACACCAAGATTATGAATGCGGGCTATTACTGGCCGGGCATGCACTTAGATGCCCTAAACATCATCCGCAAATGCGATTCTTGCCAGCGCCATGCCCCTAACACCTTGCGCCCTAAAAATGACCTTATCCCGGTGACCTCGGCATGGCCATTTCAGAAGTGGGCCATCGACCTTGTGGGACCATTCCCAATGACGACAGGAAAAAGAAGATTTCTGATAGTCGCCATTGATTACTTCACCAAATGGGTCGAAGCCAAACCACTCGCTGAGATCACGGCAAGCCATGTCAAGAAGTTCATTTGGGAGTTCATCATTTGCCGCTTTGGGTTACCCATGTCAATTGTCACAGATAATGGGACCCAATTTGCGGACAGGGGGTTGTTAAAATGGTATGCGGACTTGCACATCCAACCTACATTCACCTCGGTTGCGCACCCGCAGGGCAATGGCCAGGTTGAACGCGCAAACCGAAGCATTGTGGAAGGCATCAAATCCAGGCTGGGAACTAAAGGAAAGGCTTGGGCAGAGGAATTACCGAGCGTGCTATGGGCTAACGGCACATTGACAAAAACGAGCACCGGTGAAACCCCGTTCAGCCTCACATACGGCTCTGAAGCCATGATACCTGCAGAGATCAGATGCCCGTCAACAAGACTCCTCTCAGCAACCACGACAGACAGTGATCGAGAGCTGTGCACAAATTTAGACTTGGCAGAAATACGCCGCGAAAGAGCAGCGATAAGAGAAGCAAACTACAAGCAACAGTTGGAGAGGTACTACAACGCAAAGGTCAAACCTCACACTTTCCACACAGGGGACTTCGTCCTGCGAAACAATGAGGCCAGTGGCGCCTTCCCCAAAGGGAAATTGGCCCCCACTTGGGAAGGGCCATACCGTATACAAGAGGTCCTCGGCAAAGGAGCCTACAAGCTCTCAACCTTAGATGAAAAGCCAATTCCCCGAACATGGAATGCGGCCCAACTGTGGAAGTGCTATATGTAATATTATTCCATGTTGTAATGAAGGCCGACGCGCCAATTAATGAAATGAAATATGGAAGTTTCTTTACTTTATACACACTTCGTCTCATAAACATTGTATGGTTAAGATACAATGTCCTAAAATAAAAATTGCATCGAGAAATCTGCAATTTCCTAAACTGCGCGTTGCATGGTTAAGATGTAACGCGCACCCTAAACATTGTATGGTTAAGATACAATGTCCTAAACTATAAATTGCATCGAGAAATCTGCAATTTCCTAAACTGCGCGTTGCATGGTTAAGATGCAACGCGCACCCTAAACATTGTATGGTTAAGATACAATGTCCTAAACTAAAAATTGCATCGAAAAATCTGCAATTTCCTAAACTGCGCGTTGCATGGTTAAGATGCAACGCGCACCCTAAACATTGTATGGTTAAGATACAATGTCCTAAACTAAAAATTGCATCGAGAAATCTGCAATTTCCTAAACTGCGCGTTGCATTGTTAAGATGTAACGCGCACCCTAAACATTGTATGGTTAAGATACAATGTCCTAAACTAAAAATTGAATCGAGAAATCTGCAATTTCTTAAATTGCGCGTCACATGGTTAAGATGCAACGCGCACCCTAAACAGTGGCGAAGCTTGAGTGGAAATTTCGGGGGGTCGGAAGTCGATCGGGGTAGTGGCGAAACCAGAAGTTTTTAATTGGTGTTGTATACCGCTTCTTGCAACTAAATTTTTTATTCGATATAGAGTCAACATGACTGTATATCCCTAGTGTTCCTTCTAGGGTTATATACAAGTATAAGAAACGCAATATAACGTTACTTTGATTCTTAAAATGTCTACTGTGTTATCAATTATATATAATTGCTAAATCACATTTCTTAAATAATTTATCTATCTACTGTAGGATATATTAGTGCTACCAAATGTTCATAACTAACAAAGTAAAATTTTATAAAAGAAATGCAATCTATTAATCTATCTTGATCTTTAGATACACAAACTTTGTATTAAAATATAATTGAAATACGATACATATTTGAATACAATACAATTACTAAACTAATAAGCTAAATAGGGAGGAGGATCAACAAAATTATTAATCGTAAACTAGCAAGTTAATGAAAAAAACACTACAACATATTAAAAAATCAACTTAATTCACTGTGTGAATTATAATGAGTAATTGTGTCGACTTTTCTCCCAAGTACAAAAGTAATTAATTTATTAATTGATAATAAAATAATAGGTTTTAGTAAAAAGTTGGACTTTGAGAACTATGTCAAAGCTAAATCTAATTCAATAATGCCTACTTTTTTCATCGTCTTCATCCGTCTTCTCTTTTGAGTTGCAGGTAAGAGTTCGTCGGAAAAAAAATCATACTATATATCTTCACTAGTTTTTCTTTGGTTTAACAATTCTACATAAGATGATTTAGGGAGTCAACCGGGGGGTCGAAACTGTATATACCAAAAAAAAATTATACGGATACTATATAGTCGGAACTTCTAATCGAAAATTTCGGGGGGTCGGCCGCCCCTCCCCGCCCCTATAAAGCTGCGCCCCTGACCCTAAACATTGTATGGTTAAGATACAATGTCCTAAACTAAAAATTGCATTGGTAAACCCGCAATCTCCCAAACTGCGCGTTGCATTGGTAAGATGCAACGCGCACCCTAAACATTGTACGGTTACGATACAATGTCAAAAACTAAAGATTGCACTAACAACCTGCAATTTCTTAAAACGCGCAATACAAACACTGTATTCCCAAAGTACGACGACTACAACAGCAATTGCCCAGCTAAGCTGCAATTCCTTAACCTAAAGTGTCGTACCATTGGGATACAAAGCGCAAAACAAGCAAGTTATGTGTATGTAACCTAAACCTACACTAACCGTGTGCGTCACATTGGCATAAAATAATCAACTTGCACAACCAAGCTATAAATAAACATGTGCATTTGAAAACAAGTTCCAGTTAATATGTCAAATATTACAAACGCGGAGTTATATACAAACAAGCATGACAAAAAGAAAGGAACAAAAAACAAGTAGCAGCTAGCTTCATTCCTTGAGTTCAGAGGACGCATCGCTGAAGTCATCATCTTCATCCGATCCAGACAAGTTTAACCTCTCGCTCGCCTCAGGCTGCTCACCCAATGCCACATCGGCCGCCTTCATCTTCTTCAGAGCATATTCGCGCCGTGTATGAGTCAGACCTTGCTTATCAAAAGACTCTTTCAGCTCAAAGCAATTTGGCCGATTGCGATGACCAACGACAAAGTCAACCAGCTCATACTTTAGCTCGTCAAACTCAGCGGCCTTCTTCGAGAAAACAGCATCCAAATCCTGATTATACAATGCGAACTGCTCCAGAGGCTTGCCGTCCTTAGCATGCTGATAGCCTTCAAGGAAACCAGCCTTGCGCCCTACCAGCTTTGCGGCAGCATTCACCGAAGCCACAGCCTGGCGCGTTTGCTCACAGTTCTTGACGTGATAAGCAACCTACACAAACATCCAACAGAAATGCTCAGTACGCATATATATATATATATATATATATATATATATATATATATATATATATATATATATAAAATGATGAGAAGGCACAAAGACAAGAAATAAACATAAACCTCAGGGACGCAGCGAGTGAGCACCCATTCACGATCCTCCTCCGCAAGAAGCACATCATTCTTGGCATCCAACAGCTGCCCTTCCAATTGGAGGATCCTCTGTTGCAAGGACAGATTCTCCTTGTCCAGCCCCTACTGCGCCTCTCGCCACTGCTCTATATCCTTGTCTTTTTCCCGCAGCAAATCGCGAGATTCAAGCAACTTATTGTAATGTTGCTTCACGAGCCTCCCCTTTACCTCCAACTCCTTATATAGCTCTTCCTTTTGAGCCTCAACCTCGCTAATACGCGTAGCAGATGCCTCCATCTTGGCATTCGTCTTAGCGCAAACAACCTTCCACGGTTGCTCTCTTTCAGACATCTGCTCACGCAGTTTGTCCCGCTCCTCGCGGAACGTAACAACGTCCCACTTGGCACGCTTCAACTCCGCGTGCATCCGATCGCGCTCTTCAGTGACCCGCTGCAAATCCTGGTGGAACCTGTTGCGGTCATGCGCCATTGATCCCCACTCATGAACAATCTCGGCGAACGTTGACAACATGTTGGCCACACTTAAAATGTGGTCATCCATAAGGTCACCACGCGGATGCGTGGCTTGATGCTCGCGCTCCCCGGGAGGGATGACATTCGCCAAAAATTGACGACAATCCTCGACGTTCAAAAACTGGGTGGCCGGCGTCAACGTCCAATTCGGCACGAGCGCACCCGACGACGATGCCCCACCCTCAAAAGCAGGGGCACCCGAAAAGCTACCTTTGGGCTTAGTTGTCATCCGCTTCTCATTCTCCTCGTCGTCATCAACTGTTATGTCGACGCCCTGGCCATAGCCTTCGCAAACATCAGTGGGCGACACCCGCCCGGAACCACCCCCAAGCACATCTTGAGGTGGGGTAGGCGAGCGCGGGGGAGTCAGCTGATGCACCGGAGTCGGCTGGCGCGCGGGCGTCGGTTAACGCACAGGCGTGTGCTGACGAACAGGTGACCGCCGCACCGGGGAAGATGTGGGCAAAGTATCATCTTGCACCTCGGTGCGAAGAGGCCCTTGAGGCGGCTGACTCGGAGATATCTGCTCCAAAGGGCCAATGTTGAACTCTTCAGCAAGCGGGGCAATAAACACCTTCTCTGGCCTGTCAATGTTCAGTAACTCCGTTGCAAAAAACAACATGTCCAAAATCAAACAACAGCGATCACAAAAAAAAGAGAGGGGGGAAGAAAAAAGAATACTTACCCAGCAAACTATCTTCCGCGGAATGCACAAGGTCATCTAACCTGACCCTCTTCTCCGCAGGGGGCGTTAACTCCCCCACAACCTTCTTGTTCTTCTCGCGCCTGGATCGCTTCTTCTGGCGAGGCACATCAGACACATTAGCACCAGTCTGTGTCACCCCAGTTAAAATGGGCTTCGTCACCAGCGCGCCCTGCACCTCTTCAGTCAGCTTCTCCACAGACTCTCCTTGCACGAACGCATCTGAAAGTTAACGTAGCTTCGTTCAAAAGGATGGTAATTTTCAAAGTACCTATTAACCACTTCATGGTTTAGAATGAAATAGTAGTCTTCACCTCCAGTCGCTTCTGATTGTGGCTTCGCGATGCGGTGTACAAGAGAGTCATCCTCTTCAGTCTCCTCAGCTGAGTCATCCTCAACGCGCACAGGAGATGGCTGTGGGCCTTGAACGCCTGCGGACGACGGAAGTGGAGAAAGCCTAGATGAGTCAGACGACTCATCACTAGATATAACAATTAAAGGAAAGCCCATTCGCATGAACATGTTGACGGGCGAAGGATTATCATAAGCGGTGAGGACTCACCTGCTTCGGTAATCAGCAGCTGCGACGAAGCGGGCTCCCGCGACGCATCACCCAATTTTGGACGGATGAGTGTGTCCCACGCCTTCTCCAAGATGTACAGTTCGTTCTCCGCCAGCTCCCTAAAGGCAAAGCCCATATTGTCTCCGCCCAACAGCATGTCATACAAACACTCGACATCTGCAACCAACAACACAACAAGGGTGAATTAACAATAACAAAATAAATTTTGCGCGGAGCGCGAAAGCAACAAAGAAGTCACAACCAACCTTTGCCATCCTCAGTGAGGTGCGGGTTGCGACCCTTCACATCATATTTCATGCTCATCCCTGCCATCACCAACCCAGTTTCTGGGATCTCACACAAATCCATAGGATGACTGGTCAAAGTCTTGAATCAGTCCTGCTCCTTGTAATCTATGAGCACAATTTTCCCTATCCCCTCGTCCGGGTCTAATCGACCCATCTCTATAGGAACAACCCCTTGGTTGATCCAGAAAAATTTGGGCTTCCATTCCCGAAAGCTTTTCATCCCAGCCCCGGCACAGGCAGAGACCCCAGCACGTGGTCTGCAGGAGAGCCAGCTCTCCACAAAACTTAAACTGTAAAAGACAAAAAACATGTCCACCAAGGGTTCAATCTTGTGGGCATGGCAACAAAACTCAAAAAACATGAGCCTTGACATCAAGCCGGGGTGGATCTGGTTAATATGTACACCAATCGCCTGGATAAAAGTGCCAAAAAATTGGGTGATTGGAACCCTAAAATTGCAATCCCGGAAATAAGAAGCATATAATCCGATCTTCCCAACAGGAGGCTCCAAAATAGTCTTGTCCGGAGCAGGCATCTCCACGCCATATGAAGAAGGGAACCCACACCCCTTCTTAAACTTCCTAAACTCATCTTTTCCCCAAACGGCCGTCACCTCTCCGGCATGCGGCGGCCTTTTCTTTGATCCGTCATCCCCCCCTCTTGGATCCTCCACGTTTCTTCTTTGGAATGTTTGTAATATGTTCCATTTTTTCACAAATAAAGCAGTTTTTTTTAGTGAAAATAAATCGAACGAAGTTGCAAAGAATGAAGAACAAGAAGAAAACAGGAGAGCACTGATGGAAAAAGTGAACCAAATGGGTGAAAGAGTGGGATTAAATAGGGAAACCACACGTGGATGACACGTGGATCGACGGTTTTGAATTCGAAAAGGCTATCAAGTCAGCGACTGACATGTCACGGGAGGAAAGAGAAACAGGAGACTCGAACAGACTATAGGCCCCACCACGTCCCTAACATTGTACAACTGTCAGGGACTTTTCGGCTACTAACCTGTCGCGTCACATACGCGGACTGAAAACATTGATGTGCACATTAATTACGGGACGTCCGCAATTTTCCCACTTGTATAGCATCGCGCATAACCGTCAGAAGCCGAACCAATGCGCCAAACAACTCGCACAGACACTTCTATCACTCTAAGTCCAGTGTCTCGCATGCTACGCATACAACACACTGGACTAGGGGGACTTGAAGAGATATGCACCCGCGCGTGCGCACAGATGAAACTCACATGCACGTCAGCGCAACAACATGACGTGGAGTTCTAGAAGATGGCGCACGCAGCCACAAGAAAGGACAGGTGTCACCCGACAAGAGCAGGACACACAGCCAATCAGAGGCGTGAATTCCCTGCTCCATGATCTCCTGCCAGTACGAGGTACGAGAAAGGACAAAAAGGACAATGACAGGACACGTGGACCAATCACAGAGGGACAACACGAGAAATGACAACGGTCGCAATAGTACAAGACAGCTGTCATTCCTCCCACAACCAATCACGGACCACCTCAGGGATCTATAAATACCCCCCTTCGTCATCAGAAGAGGGATCGGCTCATCAAGAGAGAATTCATACTATATAGCTGTGAGAAGTAGATTATAGTTGAAACTCTGTAATAGTCCTAATCAGTGTCTTGTATTCATCTGATCGATTAATGAGAATTACGTCCTTTCTTATATTCTTATACTAGCATTGTTATACACGGATTGTTATATTAGTGTTTCTTCTAGTCGTGAAATATAACACAATGGCAAAAAAATATAACACAACGCTGAAGAAAAAAGACACAATGAATCGTAAAAATGACACAATGATGAAAATAAGAAAAAGACATAATGCTACATAAAAGACACAATGATCTAACGTAAATTTTAAAAACTACTAGCTAAAAATCCAAAAAAGGGAAAACCTAAAAACTAATATCGTAGGGTTCGATGAGACGGTTCCAACGCCGCTTGAATGGGTTCAATAGGAGTCCGTTTGATACCCTTTCTACGATTTCCTATTTTTCTTTTACTGTGTATTTGATCCTAACCCATTTAATATAATATAATATAATATATAATAATAGTATTTGATAAAATATAGTTACATACACGATCATTTTAACTCTACGACTGCTAAGATTTAACATATAATGAACTATTATCGTCTACTACGATCTACTATGAAAATTTTATTATAGATATTATACACAAAAATATTTATTAAAACTTCTTATATTTTATTACTAAAATTATATATCATAATTTAAAAAATCGTATTATACTTTTTTACTTTTATAGCTAGTTGTTGTTTTCGTATATGTTTTTTTATTATTCTTAATTTATATAATTAACAT
Source organism: Ambrosia trifida (assembly GCA_028751855.1). Lineage (NCBI taxonomy): Eukaryota > Viridiplantae > Streptophyta > Magnoliopsida > Asterales > Asteraceae > Ambrosia > Ambrosia trifida. The sequence continues at coordinate 75,027,979 of CM054128.1, read as the reverse complement.
TTTAATCTTTATAAAAGCCTAAAGCCCTAAACATATACCGGTTCCTCAAATATTTTGTATTTCCCGCTCATTCCGAGATTTCGCAGTCAAACATCTATTACCCACCCCAATCAGTTTTTCCATCTAATCTTGATCCATAGTCTCGTCCTCTCGATTCCCGTATCCTATTCCCCATTTAGAAGGTCTTTTTCTCCGATCGATTACCATCACTGCACCGCTGATGAATCGTGGCGGAGTGACCAACAAACCATTAATGCACCACAACCAAACTATCCATTACCGTGCTTGAATCCTTGTACAGTAACTGAAATCATCATTCGAATTGCATGTTCTTTTCTGAAATGTTTACCGTGTCTGTATGCTTTTCTATATGTTTATGATCTATTAATGTTTGATTTCATAACACACACCATATTTAATTATGTATTGTCTCGATTTGATTAGTTTTAATGTCGTTATAGTGAATTGATGAACTTTGGAGTAAGTGGCAACCTAATGAAATGTCCAGAAGTAGAAAAGATGTTGAAACCTTTCACTGATAATTATGGTTTATTTACTTTATTGAATGGACTACCAGGTGTTTGTTAAAATGCATGAGTGAGTATTGAACACATAATGGTCTGCACAATTTAACAAAGACAATGCCAGCATATGGACTTGTTTTTTCTTTTTTATTTTATTCACCTTTCTATGCTTAAAACAATATTGGTTACAACTTCTATTTGAGTAATTTAAATTAGGTTTGGTGCTTTTATATTTTTGAAGGGTATGCACTTGAAATTCTGATAAGCGATGGACAAAGACATTAATTCATACATTCTACAAAAGCCTACTGTATTAGTTGATTTGTTTCATGTAGTGGAATTGAATTACTATTTTGACAATGACAATCTTTAGGAAGATTGCATTAATATATAATATTAATGTTGGACATATTATGCATTATTGTTGGGGTGGTATCATCAAAACTAGACTTGGCTATCTTGTAAGGCTCAACTTGCAATCCTTGTAAGAAGATTTATTTACATGGTTTTTTGTTATTGTGTCTCTTGTTAATTATCTTGCCTCACATTCTTAGTTATCTATGCATTTTTTTGTGCAATTTAATTATATATGAATTTCTTTATGCAATTTAATTTTATATGATATAACCAACATATAGCTTGAGAAAAAAATGAATGAAATTGAGTAGTTCTACTCAAAGACAAATAAGAAGCAATCAAACACTAGTTGCTTGGTTTGAGAATTTTATATGAAATATCTAGTATGTTTTAATTAAACGTCAATTGCTTGTTCTTGTTTTGTGTTCTTTTCCACAAGTAACTTGTATTGCTACTTTATTGGGTGTTGTTTTTTAACTCTTTTCTTTTGAAGGAACAAATGAAGAACTATAAACATCTTGAAGATGGAAGTGTTTTGGTTAATCCTCTTAATGTTGTAATGAACAAGGAACATGATGGCTACCTTTGACTTTATGGAATCATTCAAGGCCATAACCGTACAAAGTGAGCCTTGAAGTGGAAAAAAAGACAGTTGCTTGAAATGCGTAAGAGATTGAAGATCATCATCAAAGGGGAAAAACGAAGCTAGAAGCTATGCAGAAAGATTTTGATAGCGAATGAGTAAACTTTGGTGCTACAATACAAAGTATTACGGACAATCTAGATACTGGAGTACATTAGGATCTTGAAGATAGTTGGAGGTTTTCATTACTTTTTATAATTGTAATTGACTACTTTATTTTGATTATATTGTTACTTTCAGTTAGATATATGTTACATTACGATATAAGATTATCTATTATATTAATTTTATTATTATGTTGGTGTAATTAAAATGTTATTGTATATGAATTGAAATTTTAGTACTTCAAATGATGAAGTTATAAAGTTGCATCTGACTATAAAAAAAGGTTGCATTTATGTATTAAAAAAATAAATAATAGTTGCCATTGACGATAACAAAGGATGCATTTGAGGTAGCAAAAGTTGCATTTGATGAGTTAAAAAGTTGCCTTTAGATGTAAAAAAAGTTGCATTAGGTTATAAAAAGGTTGCAGGATAAAAAAGTTGCATTTATATACTAAATGCAACACTTTCAAAAAGGGTTACATTATCTAATAAAAAGGTTGCATTAGGTCTAATGCAACTTCACCTAATGCAGCCTTTGATAAAATGTTACATTAGGTCTAATGCAACCTTTTCAAGGCATAATGTGACATTTTACAGAGGTTGCATTAGCTTCATTTTCTTGTAGTGGAGGCTCCATTGGATACTCCAATCTTGGATCGAAAGGAAAGAAACGGTGATCGTGGAAGTGGTTTGGTGAGGACATCAGCTAGTTGATCCTTTGAGCTAATGTGAAAGACCTTTAAGTGACCGGCATTAACTTGTTCATGAGCAAAGTGGTAGTCGAGGGCCACATGTTTCATGCGGGAATGGTACACCGGGTTGGCACAAAGGTAGGTGGCACCGGTGTTCTCAAATAAAAGAGATGGTGTACGTGCCGTGCGAAGACCGAGTTCTTGAAGAAGATTTTTAACCCATGAGATTTCAGCTGCGGTGTTTGCTAGTGCTTTGTATTCTGCTTCAGTGGATGAGCGCGAGATCGTTTTTTGTCTTGATGAACGCCAGGAGATGATGTTGGATCCAAGATATAATATATAACCTGTAGTAGATCTGCCTCCGTCATGTATGCCTCCCCAATCAGAATCTGAGAAAGCATGTAAATCAAGTGAGGACTGTTTATTTAACAATAACCCATGGTGCAATGTTCTTTTCAAATAACGGAGAACCCGTTTGAGAGCTTGCCAGTGTGACTGTTTTGGGTGGTGCATAAACTGGGAGAGTTTGTTGACAGCGAAAGAGATATCAGGGCAGGTGAAGGCAAGGTATTGAAGTGTGCCAACAAGTTTGCGATAAGGAGTTGGGTCAACGGGCGGAGAGGTATCCGAGGGGATAAGCGGATCAGAGACGCTTAGGGGGGTGAGGACCTCTTTGGCACCATCCATTTTGAAAGCGGTTAAGATGTCCTGAATGTGCCTGTGTTGGGAGAGGAATAGACCATGAGGAGTTGGAATAACTTCGATTCCTAGGAAGTGATGTAGAGGGCCTAAGTCTTTGATCAAAATTTTTTTGCTTAGGGCTTGAACAAAGATGTCCATAAATGAATTATTGTTTCCAGTGAGAACAATGTCGACAACGTAGACGAGTAGGTAGCAAGTGTTACCATTTGGGTTGTCGACAAAAAAAGACGAATCAGAGAGACATTTCTTAAAACCGAAGCTAATGAGGAAGGTGGTTAATTCATTGTGCCAAGCCCGCGATGCTTGTTTAAGGCCGTAGAGAGATTTCTTGAGTTTGCAAATGTGATTAGGAAACGCTGAATTTTCAAATTCGGGTGGTTGAATCATGTACACATCCTCATGTAAGGTGTCATGAAGAAATGCATTATTGACGTCTAGTTGGCGTAACGACCACCCTCGAGAGAGTGCGATAGAAAGAACAGTACGAATGGTGACAGGTTTTGTTACCGGACTAAAGGTATCAAAATAGTCCTTACCGTACTGTTGATGAAACCCTTTTGCGACTAGGCGCGCTTTAAATTTATCAATAGTTCCATCGGGTTTTCGTTTGGTTCGGAATACCGATTTGGATCCGATTGGATTTTGGGTAGTATAAGGGACAAGCTCCCACGTATGGTTTTGAAGAAGAGCGTTGTATTCAAGATCCATTGCTTGTTGCCATTGTGGATCTTGCATCGCTTGGATGTGAGTAGATGGCTCAATGGATGTAGGAAGTGGGTGAAGTGTGGTGGAGTTGATGAAGTTGGAATTGTAATATTTAGGGTTAGGATTGCGAGACCGTTATGGGCGAGTAGAGGTGGTAGGAGAGGGGTTAGTTGAAGGAGTTTGAGATGAGGAGGTAGCAGAGTCATTGGAAGGTTGTGTAGGTGAATTAGGCTATGTAGGAGTGGAGGATTGTGTAGGAGATGAGGACTGTGTATGGACAGTGGAGGACTGTGTAGGGATAGCGGAGGACTATGTAGAGGACAATGTGATACCCCGCAATTTTAGGTTCTCACCTTAACTAAACTCTAGTTACATTCCTTGCATTCTACTTAACTAGGGTTAGCTAGATAGGACACACGTTGCACAGTTATAGGTTAATAACTGCATGAAGTGGTAATTCGGGGAATTACCATACTGTATACATGATTAGTGAACCTCGGACGTTGGTGAACAATGAAGTTAAATAATTGTGAATTAATTGATTGAGATTGATTGCAATTACATGCTTTTATGATACTGTGTGAAACTATGTGCAAACTGTATGTGATTACGTGAACTTAAACCGAATACGTTAATAAAAACCATAATGGATGGACCATTAGGATGGTTGGGGTCTTAACACATGGGGTTACACTTGTTATGGTCCAAAATAGCGAAAACATCAAAGGAAACAGGCTGGGCAACGAAGCAGGTCACCCGAAGCGAGCCGGGGAGTTGTGAGCGGCCGCTCACAGGCTCTGCGCGGCCGCTCACGGAGGCCTGACGAGCCCAAACCGCCTTAAACTACTATTTAAGCAACCTTAAGCCTCTTGTATCTCCTAAACTCAAACCCTAATCGCCCCCACTGCCCTATTACGAAATATTAACCCCTAAACACCTGCTAAGGCGCAAGAACATCGATCGGGAAGCTTCAAGAGCATTCGATTGATTGTTTTGAAGAGCTTGCGGTATAACCTTCAATCTCTTGTGTTTTAATCTTTCTTAATATGTTATAAAAACCTATAACTAAGTTTGTCCAGGTCTGAAACCTTTTTATAAAGATTAAAACTTGAGTTTATAAAGATTGAATGGGTTAAACATAATCTTATGCGATTAGTAATTGATAGGTTGCATGGTTATGCATGTTCTTGATGTTTTAGACTTCTAGGGTTTGTGAATGAGGATGTTTATGATGTATCATTAGGGTTTTGATCAGATGTGGTTCTTATTAATGTTTTATGATGATTATTAGGTGTTATTGATTGATAATATGCAACTAGGGTTTGATATAATTGATAATATTGCATGATTAGAATCTAGACAGAATCTGAATGTCGACTTGTAGAGTCTGTTATGTGGCTTGCAAATAATTTTTTTGATCGATTCTTTGCATGAATGGATTGTACATGGTCTTAGCTTTTTAGAATGGGAAAAATCATCTGATTTGGATGTCGTTTGATATGTTTTTGGAAGTTTCTTTGATTAAAGGTCATATCAGATTTTCGGATTAACAAACTGAGTCAACTTTAAACAATCATAACTCGAGTTTTACAAGTGGATTCATCCCGTTTGGATGAATACACAATTTTTGGGTATTTTTCTACTAAACTGATCTGTTATGTGTATTTTCTAAACGTAGTTGTGTTCCGTGAATTTTCATAATTTTTGTACAAGGTTTTATCATAAACTAAAAATATGGATTTGTCCAGTAGACCCCCTAGAATATTTAGTAAAATTTTGGCAGTCTAACTCACTGTATAAGTATTTTAAATAAATTAGTTTTCATGGCGCATAATCTGTCCTAAAAACGCAGATTGTGTATTATGTGTTTATGTGACTATTTGGAGTTCTATGTGGTATGTAATTGAAATGAACTTGAATGGACACTTATATGAGATGCATAGGAAGTGTACAACTGATGGTAACCAACATATTCACCAACGGGTCCGTAGGGTTTACTTATGCATGTAGAATCACTAGGTGTTACTTACACGATTTTGAACATTCAAACGTCTTGGACAAACGGGTTATATGGTGTAATGGTATTACACATATACTTACTTAGTGACACATGTACTAGGGAGTCGGTAGCACACCCTACTTTGGAGTTTGGATTTATTTGCTTGCATACTAAGGTGAGTTTCACTACTCTTTTCTCAAAGGCATGCGTCTCGGGTTTGAGACAACGTACTTAACTTGTTCTAGTCCGGTTTGGGACTACTTACACATCCCGGGTGGCTTCTTGTGTGGGTCGGGTTTTGACTCCTTGTGTGGGTCGGGTTTTGCTAGTCCGCAAACTTTGCCCTTGATTAACTAAACCAACACTATCACTGTAAGTTCTTCACATACCGAATGAGTTGTCGGGTTATGGAAAGCGGGTTATTAGTTGATAGCGCTATTAGGTCTGACAAACCTCACACCGGCTCGGGGAGTGCGGGAGTGAACTATAACTTAACAGATTATCATTGTTGATAGGCAATGATGCAAGGCAAACTGTTCACATTTGTGACAACACGTACATTAGCAGTTCGGTATATCGGTGTTAGTTATCATGAATGGGTTAGCTATCCTTGGCATGCGATGAACTAGTGGTTATACGATTTTTGGAACCAACTTAATTACTTACGCTTTTACTTGGTTACGTGGTTTTGGAAACCAGCGCGTTTACTTACTCATCTACTTTACTTTGTGAACTCACCAACATTGTTTGTTGACCCACGATATATATGCTTTTGCAGGTAGTTAGCTTTCGGTGCCAGGATTAGAAAGCACTGCACACTTCACTGCATTTGGGGTCTTGGGCATACACCTAAATTACGTATTATGCTTTTACGTTTTCTTTCATATGGTTTTAATTTGGGCGTGTTGTTTTGCGCATGTTTTTAAAAGGTTTAAATTTGGTTTACGCTTCCGCAGCTTAACTAAACTTGGTTTTTAAAAACAAACTAAATGGTTTGGGCATTTAGAGTTCGTTCATATGATTTATGGCTATGGGATCCTGGTATGTCATGCGCCTCGCGGTATAAACCCCGCAGTGAAAATTTGAGGGTGTGACAGACAAGAGTTGTGTAGGGTTAGGGAAATGTTGTGTAGGTGTAATAGAAGGTTGTGTAGGGTCAGGAGAGGGGTGTGTAGGAGGTATGGGTTGGGGTGTGGGATCGATGGGAGGTTGTGTAGGGTGTGAAGGCTTTGGAGGATTTGTTATGTTGTGAAGAAATGATTCATAGGTGACAGTAGGAGAGACGGAGTTATTGGTCTGGGATGGGAAGATGTGTGGTATGAATTCAACATGGCGAGAGTGATATAGCTTGTTGGTGGCTGAATCAAAGCATTTCAATAAAACTCTTTTATTAAATATGCTTTCAGTTTTATAAAACTTGTTTTAATAAAACTGTTGCCATGATTGTGAAAATTTTATTTATTTTGGGTTATCTAGATTATTTACAATAAATAAAACACAACCACACAACATAATAATAAAATTAAACGAATCGAGCCCCTAATGGGTCGCCCGTTTCGTTTTAGCCGGAAACTAAACGAACTAGTCTAAAAGGGTTTCAAAACTATTTTGATAACTCCCACTTGACCCGAGATCTCTATCTTCATGGAACATGTTCGCCTTTTTATCTTCGTTTTGATCTTGTACTTGAATGATTACAACAATAAATTTGAAAATATAATAAAACCAAATCTATTCTAATCATATATATTACACCGGATCCAATATCCGTAATAAAAAGACAAATCAATAAAATAAAACCATCAAAAACACAACCATGACAAGGGTCAAATACCTAAGACTCGATTCACATCACAATCCATGAACAACTAAAAGCTTTTGATCTTTTGTCAAAGTAAACAATTTTTGACAAATAAAACATAGATCAAAATTATAACTTTTACCATCTATACGCGCGTAACCGTGGCTCTGATACCACTGTTGGGAATCATGGTATCATACACGAAGCGAAAGCGGTTTATATATAATAACCAAAAGTCGATTGTATATACTTATATATATAGCCGATATATATATATATATATATATATATATATGCACTTTAATTGATTTTATTAATCCGATTAATAAAATATTCCCAATCAGGATCTCAGTTAAACGCGTATAAACAAATAAATAATAAACAACCATAGGGGGTTTAGCAATCAACCTTTGACGACTACACCAGAATTGTAACACGCGGGTTACAACGAATCCTCGCTAGTAGGAAGTTCACAACCGAGCACGAACCAACCAGGAAGCAACCGATTGCAAGGAGGGAGGCGACGGCATGTGGTCGACGGAAGCCAAGGGACGGCGGCTCCTTGGTGTTGGCCGAAACCTTTCTTGGGGAGGAAGGAATTGTTTAGTGTTAAAAGTGTGATTAGGGTTTGCACCTTAATCCTCTTTTTATAAAACAATAACTTACACTAAGTCCCCATGTTAAATATCATAATATTCCATAACATTAATCCAATTAATATTAAGTCCCTCGAGTTCAAAACTATTATTATTTCACAAATAATAATCCACCGACACGTGAACTTGTCTGATTCGTGTACCAACGTGTAACTCTTCGGATCGTACCGGGTCGGGTTACGTTTACCTCGATTTTAATTACATTGGACATACTAAATATCCAACAGGGGGAGACGGGGTAGAAGGGGGACAGGGGGGATGTAGCAATTGTGAGACGAAACAAAAATGTGGGACGGGGGTGATGCCCTGTCTGTGCACCCATCAGTCTAAGCTAAGCCAAACACTTTTTAAAAAAACAACTTATTAACTTATTGACTTTTCCAACTACAAAAGCTAATACAAACACTTTTTTAAAAATTTCTTTTTCAAAAAGTCATAAGTCAATAAGCACTTCTGACCAAAAACATTTTTGAAGCTAAATAAGCAATCCCAAACACCCTCTATGTATATATACGATCTAATCTCAACCGACTCCAAGAAATTTTGGCGACCCCATAAAATTGACACATATCCCCGAAGGCTATTTGATGATTTTCCCGCCAGTAGCAGCGGCGCAATGATGTGGCTAACTATTGAAGAGAACTTTTAGATGTGTAAAGAAGAAAAAGTGAACTAATAAACGTGAAAAAAACATCAAACTACACATTCTCATAAAATCTACACCGCTTGTCTTCAATAATACCCGAATCCTCACCACTTGCATACTATCTGCTATCTATGTTATTTATGTTTTTACATGACTTGAGATCATCACCTATTAACCTAGATTAGCTAGGGTATTGTATGATTGTATCTATGATCTTTGATAATTAAAATGAATTCAAAGAGATTGATTGAAGTGACTTTTTGAGGCACAACTAAAGAACTAGAAACACAGGATCCTAATGTTCTTTAGTCTTTGTACTCAAGCAAAAAATGGTTGCTTAAATTAATAATCCCGGTCCAAGATGAGGCAGGCGATGAGGTTCAAAATTTAAGTTTAAAGTCCTCAAGTTGCAAATCGAATATTAACTGATGTAACTGCTATAACAGCAAGCTGCAAATAGAGTGACATGCGTGTTAAAATGACCAAAGCAACGAGCAGTCGACACTTTTAAAACAAAGTATCACATACGCGACAAAACTATATACAGAAGGGTATATTTCATAAATGGTGAAATACTTTTGCATGGTATTAGTATTGTATAATGTACAAATTCTATCAAAATGTGTCTAATCTTCCTATACTTTTCTATCTTTGCACATGCTATGTGAAAAGGCGTTTCCTCACCACCCGTGTGTGCCAAACTGTCATCTTTTGAGGTTGTGAAAACATACCATCATTGTTGTATTGAGCCTCAAAAAATGCTTGCACCAATTTGTCGATTCGAATTCGCTTCATTACAGGTGACCAACTCAATTTTATGTAATTTAGTCGATTATTTTCTCACCAGTAGAAAACAGGTTCCATATCACTGTTCCGGCTATATATAGCCCGATTGCCACGTCAAAGACTTCATCCCATGAACCTGCTCCAAATGTCACCATGTGTAAAGTTTCTCCGAGATTTAACAGTCTCGTTTATATGTTAAAGAAAATTAAATTTTAATTTGATATAAACATATTAGATTTCACAATTAAAATACATCAAAAGAAAATGAGAGGTCTCAAAATGGGCGGGTTGGGAAACAGGGCATAGAAACTAGACTCAAGAATTGGTTTGTGCCTTTATGGCCCATGAGCATGTGATGTTAATGCAAGAGACTATAGGTTTTATATTTATATGGGTGAGTTCGCTAACAGGTCAAAAAATGTCATTCTTTGTACACGTCAGGTTCTGTTGACCGGAAACACTATTTTCTAACGATAAGCTAATATTTTTAATATATGATATATGCAACCTTATTATAATATGACTTTGGGACGTCTTTCAACCTATTTCCTTTTAAGGTTAACTTTTTTATGTACCAATTTGACCCGTTAGAGATGATATATTCAAAAGTCAACGGGTCGAGAACGGCACTTATAAATTTACTGTTCAATGTAAATATGTAATGAAGCATGAAGGGACAAAAGAGTACCATGTTGCAAGATGTAACCAGTGGCTGCAGTACCGAAGACACCAGCCAAGACTCCCGCAGTATTAGACAAACCAAGCAACACCCCCTGTTAATTAACATTAAAAACATAAAGATTAACAAATTTCAACAACTTTTTGGTTTTAACGATTGTACTGTTATGAATTATGAAGAATCAAATCTGAAAGTGTTTCAGAAAAGGGATGCTTACGGAATATCGAGGGGCAATATCCTGATGATTTGAATATAATCCAGACTGTGAAAATGCATCAGAACCCTGTAGATTAACATACTTAGTCATATCTCTTCATTATTCAAAGTTGCTTGAATGGATAAAAGGACTCTAAATTGCAGATTAGGAATCAGAATATAACTTAATCATTGGCAATTTCAAGATCTAATTAGAATCATTTATATGATTAAGCACATACCTGACTACACGCCATGCAGAACACAGCCATAGCAGGAGAGTCTACATGGCTTAATTGAGATAAGAAAAATGCAGGTCCAAGAAATCCAATTGACTGCATTACCTGAGAGATAACAAGAATATAAAAGCTACAGTTAGATAAAACATTAAATCTTTAATAAATTTTTAAAGATATGGTATTAAAGAGGAATATCAGATTGGGGTTATGTTTTATCTCAGGGAAATATTAGAAAATAACTTAAAAGGAAAATTTTAAAATAAACGAACGTGGTCAACGTGCCAAAAGTCGTCCAAAGTGTAATCATTTAATTCAATAAGTTGAATATATTTTGAAATAGCATTAACTTTTGTAATTATATTTGCCAAACTAACTATTTGTTAAAAAGTTGAACAGTGTTTTGGGCCAACCCGACGCGCTACCCAACCAGTGAACCAGTCCCACCCACTCATTTTGTCATCTCTAAAAATTACCTTTCTAACCGTGGTAACAGAATACCCTTTGCTCACAAGTGTGTCGGCTATCCATCCTCCGAGATTGGCAGAAAATGCCATTGTTAGCCAAGGCAAAACACAAAACAGCCCAGATTCTGTTAGATTGAAGCCCAGGACCTGTAGCATTTTCATTTAAAAAAACAGCGTTTAAGCCAAAACGCTGGGATTTAGATCAAACTACTCAACTACTTTCACAATATACATCAGTTTTCCTAATCATGTGATAACTGATCAGACTAATTGAGTTTGATCATTAAATAATGGATTTGGTAGTGTTTTCTTGACATTATCTGATCAGGCATACAGATTGCAAAAATAGAAAGACTAACCTGGTTATAGTAAGTAGGCATCCATGTGAGGAGAATAAACGTTCCCCAGTTGTGACAAAAATGACAAGTTATTAAAGCCCATACGGGTGCTTTTGATAAAATTGATCCCCAAGGAATACTTTTAACAGGCTCCTCTGAAATTCTATTTTTAAATATCAGCTTCTTTTCTTCTGGACGAAGTCCAGGATCTTCGAGAGGCGAACTGTAAGCCTAAAATTTACAAGATATTTAAAAAACAGAATAGAATTCACGAAAATCTGTCACAAATGAGATTATAGATTGTAACAGTTAACCATTATAGACTATAGAGGTGGAAATTTCGATCCATTTAAATGGGCCGATATACAGAAAATTTAAAAACTGCTAACTCTAGCCACCAATGCTGAAATATAATTGTAATAAATTACCTTATTTAACCATAATGCAGCCCACACCGTCCCTAGAGAACCAAAAGAGAAAAAGACTGATGGCCATCCATACGAATGTATTAAGAATGGTGAAAATGCAAGGCCTGTGACGGACCCAAGGTACATTCCACTGTATACCAAAGCCAATGATCTACTTCTCTCTGCTACAGGAACCCATTTTGACAGAAGATTGTTCATAGCTGGCATGGCCACACCCTACAAGAAGAACATCAGATGAACTGTCATGAGAAACTATATGTACATCATGAAGAACAGATTCAACGGCTGAGATTGAGGAGAGATATGTGAGGAAGAAAACAACCTCGCCTATACCCATGAATGCCCGAACTATGAGTAGGAAAGGTAATCCCAATTTGGCAGCAATTGGAGTAAGAACTGTAGCTACCGACCACCAAATTACACCAAATGCCAAAACACGTTTCCCACCTACAGTGTCTGCCCATATGCCTCCTGCAATCTAAGCTTAATAACCATTAGTTCAACTGTTCGAATCACAAGCACACCATGTCAGTTCATTTACATCTGATAATCAAACAGCGCCAATAATGTAAACCAGTGGCGGATGTATAGTAGAAGCAAGGGGAACATCCGTTACCCTCAATTTTCATGGTGAAGTGGAAAAAATTTGCTTTTTAAGGTATTTTTATAAAATGTTACCCCTAAAACAAATTTTTTGTTACCCCTTAAAATATTTTTTATAAAATGTTGCCCCTTGATATTTTTTCTATATCCGCCACTGACGTAAACAACAACAATCAAATTGAATGCAGGAAGAAATTGGGAAAACCTGTGTTAGAAGGTAGCCCCAGAAAAACGATGATTGTATCAAACCAACAGTCGTAGAATTCCAATGGAACTCTGATGACATTGGTAGTATTGCAATGCTCATATTCACCTGCGATATGGAACAATCCAAGTCAAACTTCCAATATTACACATTCTAATGCCCTAAACATTAGCTTCATCCAATATCCCCAAGACATTTAATAAGTGAACAGCTCAAATCAGTACCCCGAAGTCTATTCAGTCCACTAAAATACACGAGGCAAATAAATCATTTCCGTTCGATTCTCAACTGAAAACAACTTAATAGGAGTAAACCTTAGACAAATAATCTAAATATACTGAATGAGATACGCTATCAAAACACTAGACGTTCTTTAATGAGATATCATGATTAAAAGCAATTTAAGCTAAGCTAATCTAATCCTACACAAACCACAAACTCAGTAATGTCCCAACCGTAATTAATGTATGGGGAGGGTGAGACAGGGGCAAACCTTACCTATATCCCAAAAGAATAGAGAGGCTGCTCCAATTGAGGCCCCCCGCTCGACAAACATTACATTTTTCAAAAAGAAATAAAAAAGAGAGAGAAGCAACAAAAAGAGTGCATGAACCGTTTGAAAAGAAACTAAAGGATATAAGACACGCCAAGATCACCTAGGCAAAAGTAAGAAATATATACATCTCCCTAAACTCCCTAAAATCTCTAACCTCTATCCTACGCCCCAATAATTCCTATCACTGATCTTTTTAGGTGCAAGTCTAACAAATCCTGTTGCATGGAAGGAAAGCAGAAAAAGTATAAAATAACTAACCACCTAACTAACTCAATAACTAACTTAACTAACTCTATACCATCATTCCACCAATCATCAATTCAAATTTATTTAAACTCTTCAATTAAATTTAATACTGCGAGTCAAAACAGTAGTAACATGTGTTCACTTTATCCATACTGCATAGCAGAAAAAGCATAAAACAACTATTAACCACGTAACTAACTTAAAAACTGTCTTAACTAACTCTATACCATCATTCCACCACTCATCAATTCAAATTTATTTAAACTCTTCAATTAAATTTAATAATGTGAGTCAAAACAGTAGTAACAAGTGTTCAGTTTATCCATACTGCGTAGCAGAAAAGCTGAAAAGCAGAAAATAATTATTAACCACCGAACTAATTCACTAACTAATGTAACTAACTCTATATCACTACTCTAACAACAATTCAATTTATTCATTTTCTTCAACCGAATTCTTATTGCAAATTAAAACAGCAGTAACAAGTGCTCGCTCAATCCAGTTGAATAGAAGCAAAAGCAGAAAAGCAAAAAATATCTATTAACCTCCTAACTAACTCTATACCATCATTCCACCAATCATCAATCCAACTTTATTCAAATTCTCCTATTGAATTCCAAAAAAAAAATAAACCAAAATAATAATAACAAAAACTCACTCTATCCATATTGCATAGCAAGAAATCCGAAAAGCACAAAACTAACTCTATCCATGTTGCATACCATTAACCACCTAACTAACTCAATAACTAACTTAACTAACTCGATATATAATTCCACCAATCATAAATTCAAATTTGTTTAGATTTTCTGCTGGATTCAATACTGTAAACTAAAACAGTAGTAACAAGAGCTCACTTCATCCATATTGTGTAGCAGAAAGAACAAAATAACTATTAAGTATTAACTACCTAACTAACTTAACTAACTTTATAACTAACTCCATACCATCATTCCACCAATCACCAATTCAAATATATTTAAATTCTTCAATTAAATTCAACACTGTAAACTAAAACACTAAAACAGTAGTAACAAGTGCTCACTCTATCCATATTACAGAGCAAAAAAGCCGAAAAACACAAAACAACAATTGTCCACCGCTTCGGAAACTCCTCCCACCACATCACACCACTTTCACCAACCTCATCTCCATCTCCCTCCTCATCTCCAACTCCAACACCAAAATTTAACTTCTCCTTAATCTTAAACGCTCCAGGCGTTGACTTCGAAACCTCATACGGTTCCGATTTCACATCCGATCTAATCCTCCACACCTGATTATTAGACCGGATGTGAAACCGATACGGAAACACATGAACGCCCGTGCCGGAGATATGTCTCCGGCACGGTGTGTCCGGTGGACGGACACGTGTTGGTGGAGAGTATGGACTGATCGGAAGTGATCTTCCGGCCATATCGACGGAACTCTGAGCTATCAGAGGAGTTATAGGGGTTTTGTTATATTTTTTTATTTGAAGTGTGCTTTTGTTTGTTTGGCAGTTTTTTTTTAGACGTTGAGATGTTGAAGTGAAGAGAGGAGTTTGTGATATTTATGGTGATTGGTTATTGTTTTAACAAGTGGCACTGTTATGATCATATTAAGATAGAGTGGTGGGTCCGGGCATGGAACGGTGTCGTTTTGGAAGTTGGAAATGGGCTTATTAATTATGAGAAGTTATCTATTGGGCCTGTTGCAAGATATCATTAAAATCTATTAATGTACAATATGATTGAACAGTAATTCTAAATGAACAGTACATTTCAAGCATCTGTTAAATATAATTAGATCGGAATGTGGTTAAATGTTATTCGTATGGTGTAGTGGTCAGGTGGTTGTTGTGTTAATGAAGGGGGCCAAGATCGATTCCTGTATCCTACGCCGGTTCAATTGTTTTTTGATGTTTTTTTTAGTGCTGATTTGGTGCTATTGTATGTCACTCTCTTATTCCACCTCCATCCAATATCTCCTTCTACGTGTCTTCTTCTCTATTCCTTTCACATTTTACACACAACAATATTATGTATGTAGAGAGAGAAAGGTAATCTCCCAAACAAGACCACCTCGCCGCCGCCACAAAACCCTCACAACTCACTCCTTTATACCTACACTGATCCCCTTTTTTCGCTCTGCTCAAATAAGGAGTATAGACAAACATAGAGGTGGTGTTATTGTCCCGCCGTTGCCGGTGGCTTCACAGCCATCCATGGCGGCGGCGGTAGTGCGGTACCTCCTCTGTTTTCCTCCTTTTTCCTGATATTTGCTTATTTGGTGTGATGGTCAGTTTTTAACGTTCGGGCCGGCGGTCTCAACCCTAACTTTTAGGCCACAGATGTGAACACTAATTAGTGGTGTTTTCATGGGCGATTTGGGCCTTTTCCTTTAATTAAACATCATCGGGGTTAGATCCGGTGGTGATGATGACATAGAACCCCTTGTCGCCTCCACCGTATGTTACCGCCAGGGACGGTGGATGGTGGTAATGGTGAGTTGTGTTTTCTGGCTTTTTGGTGATTTCTGTTTACTTGAATGAGTGAATGAAATATGTTAATACACCACCGATTTGAATAGTGTTTTGTGGGGTTTGATGCCTTTTGTTCTTTGCCAGGGTTAATTGACTTGGAAAGAATGAGAATCATCACTAGATGATAAGTTCGACAATAGTTATTAGGTAATTGTAACTTGATTGAGCTATATGTTGTTAAGTTGTTAATCAGGGCATATTTGCATTTAGGTTTTGGATTTATAGTCCAGTGTTTTTCGTGATGAACTTGAAGCCTGTGAGATTTGGTTGTCGATGAATGTTAGTGTGCTTAGAACATTGTTAATCGTAGAGTATTCGTTTCTATGAGGATGTAAGATATCACACCATTATATTGATCATTCCACTAGATAGGAAAAATGTGATCAACTATTTTAATGTATATAAGAATCATATTAATGCAAACCTAGGTGAGCTGTGATGGTAATGCTAACACTACTATGGACCATATTTTGTTCCGTATGTGGGAATGCTGCATTGTGTTGGAACTACTTGCATATGGTGGGTTTCTTTTGTTTTGGCTATGATGAGTTCGCTAACTTTTTCGATAATAAATGATGATGGCATGGTAAGGATGGTGGATGGTAGGATTCACTTGCAGCCATGGAATTTGGAACTCTGATCCACACTTATAAGTTTGGTACCTCATTTGGTTTCTTTTCCTGTTTTGCAAATAGTCAACGTGTTCCGTTTTTTACGGGCAGTGATGATGAAATCCGACCTAATTACGGTTTGAGTTTTCATCCAGGCCGGTTTGGTTCAGTACATCAAGAGGGTATACTTTCTTTCCTTCTGTATATGAGTTTTTATATTTTTTACAGACGACCCCTTTTCGGTCTATGATGGCTATCACTTAGTTGCTTGAGACCTGCCTATGTCGTTGCCGGCCGTTGTATGGCGTGCACTTTGGTAACGACATTTGTATAACCGATTTACTGCTTATGTGTTGTTGTTGGATGATTGATTACATGTGTCTCTGGGCTATGATGATTTTGTACGACGGTTGTATGTATGTGTCACACCATGACAATGGCGGAAACACGTGGCGCGACGGTTCAAAGCATAAAGTCAAGGTTATTGCTAAACACAAGTAATTTAAGAAAATGGGTCATTTATTAAGGCGTCAAATCTTGTTCAAAATATTACATAAAAGTAAATTGTTTTTAAGACAACATAGAGGTTTCTCAAATATATCCCAAAGCCTTGGGAAATAAAGGTGAAACCCCGCAAAATGTTTGACGCCGCATCGGAGGATTCCACGACCCAGCTTGCCCCGGTTCGTCTTCATCTAATTACCTGAAAGATATGTTTAAAAGTTTCGTCAATATAAATATATTGGTGAGTTCACAGGTTTTTAGTTTCCAAAACTTGAATACTTGGGAAATACCATGTTATGACAATATATAGGAGTTGCAAATTCCTATAAATCTACTTGAGACTATAATCAAACCAAGACATATAATAATTGTGCCCCGCTCCAAGTCGTTACTCGGTTTCCCACGACTTAAGTTCAGAATATATGCACCCCAGGCATAACCTAATGCATAATCGACGCTATCGATTAGGGGTGGGCCTTGTCAGGCACCGATAGTACTATTCAAATATTCCACTGGTTTCATTTCCCTGAACAAATGATTATAGAGGCGAGGACTCAACCCCGAGTGGCGGTCACACCTCAAGTAATAAATCCGTCAAACATTTTCCCTAACATATCTTTCCCCCGAAAAACGTAAAAATAGTTTAAAATGGGGCCGTGAAACTCACCTGAAACACTGTCTGGCTCACTAAGTAGATAGCAAAGAGGGTCTCGCACCTACAAACGTCCTAGACGTATAAGTCACTATTCCTATAGTGCATGTGCCTTGGCAAGTTGTACACCCAACTCCCGACCACAAGTTATTCCAAATCCCGTTTAATTAAGCGCGTATCCTAGGTTTCGTTGGCGTTAGATTACCCTTTGTGTTACAAGTTATATATTACTCTTGTTAATATTTCCTTAACTTGTACCTTATTATCATCGACTCGACTTCACTTAACATATAATTATTTTCCCATTTAAATAATTATACTTAAGATCGCATCGCTCGATATAATATATATTTCAACACTCGACCCGACTCACTTTGCCACACATTTGTTTTCCCATTTAAACAAATATGCTAAGATCTTGTCGTTCGATTGTATATTCTTAACACCCGATTCAACTCACCATACCGTATATTTATTTTCCCATTCAAATAAATATACTAGGATCTTGTCGGCGCGGCATACACATATATATCTTTGTCTTCTCGTCGCGGCTTTCCTTCCCACATATCTACTTTCCCATTAAGTAGATATACTAGAATTTTGCCGAGACGAGCGTACATATATATAAATGTGTAATTTTTCTTGTTAAGTATATACGTTTGTTTAACGTCTTATTTGTTTATGTCATGTTTTTCTCCCACGAATATCTCCTTCAACACTTAGGAAAGTGTTTATTAGTTTTTCACCCATGATGTATATATATATTTTACTTCCCAAAAATATATATTTTCTTATCTTGCCGCAATGGCATTTTTCTTATGTTTTGTCCGTGTACGGTTCGTTAACGCGTCTTAGTTGGATATCTTAGCTCGAATAGTTAATTTCTCCAAGTTTTTCCCAACATGTGTTTTATAGAAATATTATCCATATTTCTTCCTCTTTACACATATTACTTGGAAGGTTTGAAATACTTATGTATTTTTTACCCAACTTGTTAACTTAACTACAAAAATGTTTCCAATACTTTTATATTCCCATTTATATAAAAGTATTCATTTTTGTATAAGTTTCTCAAGTTTGTTTAATATTTTTATAAAATCTCCATTTTATAAAAATCCTTATGTTAATACCATCCATATTTTTATAACTTTCAAAAATATACTTTTATACAAAAATACCCAAGTATATCTACTAGTATTTACCAAATCATCCTTAGAAATTTATTACTTATACTTTTGACACCAAACTTTCCATCCTTGCATTTTTGGACTAATAGTTTCTAAAATATCCATTTTAGCCCTCTAACTTTCAAAGTTACAATATTAGTCCCTTAACTTTCAAATGTTGCATTTTTCCACTCTAACTTCCAAAGTTAACATTTTTCACTCAAAATAGTAGACTTTGAAGATCCATCTTTTTATTGGTAAGTTATTTTTGTATCAAAACACTTTTATTAGTCTTATATTCCATATATAAGACTACTTGTATGTGTGTTTTATGTATTTGCCCATTTTAACAAAATATCATTCTTCTAAGTAAGTAAACTTTAATTTTTCATCTTCTTTATTCTTGAACTACTAACATGTTCCACCATATATTATACCATGGATGATCATTTTAAGATGATTAACACTACTTTTTAATACATTCAAGTTTATTCCACAAATCTTAATCAAATCATCATCCTACTTAGTATATGTGTAGATTTTATACATTTTCAAGAACACTACTTTATCATCATCAAATCCATGATTTATTTACATATCTTTAATCATCTATTTTACACATGTAAAACCTATTAAAGATTATGTTCAAACCACCTTTTAAACCCTTCATGTACAACTTGCTTCTAAGAACACATACATGAATAATAATAATAAAAAACAAGGTTAAGAAGCTTACTACTAGCACAAGGCTAGGGAAGACAAAACCTTGGATTTTGAGAGGGGTTTAGTGTGTTCTTCCTTAATGGTTAAGCTCCAAGCTTGAAACACACAATAGGGGTTTGGATGATGGATTGTTTTGAGTTATTTGGAGATGTAAAAACTTGAAAGAAGAATGTATATGGGGAGGGTGAAACCTACGGCCCAAATGAAGAAGGAAGAAGAGTTGTTTTTGCTTTGTTATCTTCAAAGGACTAACACATGTTATATACTACCATCAAATCTTCCATGGATTGCATGTAATATTCCCAAAGATTGAGTTGTGTACTTAGGATTTTTGGAAGGATATTATGTGTGTGTGTGTGTATTGCCGTGAGTTTAGAGAGAGGGGTGAGGGATTGCTTGCAAATCTTGCTAAGTGTGTGTGATCTCTCATAACCTTTCACTTGATCTTATACATACATGAGTGCACTAGTGTAATGATGGGTTAAGTTTTGTCTTGGATTATTATGGCCTATGGCCGAAAATTATCTTACACAAGGTAAGATTTTGCATGCTTTGTGTACTTACATGATCTTATGCTTTGTCTCATCCTTGCATGCTTTACATCCTAGGCTTATAGGATATAATTATAAACACACATGCATGGACATAACAAGGCCATCTAGGCCAGCCCTTGTGTGGGTTTAGGTGGGGTCCACCACTTCAAATATTTACCCAATACTTGTTATGTTTAATCCCTCGTCGTTCGGGTGTCGTTCGGGTATTTTTCGGGATTTAATCGCGCGTCATTCGGACATTAAAAATACCTTTAATAACCCTTAAATATAGTCTAATTTAAGCGTTGATTGGTTATTTAGGCTTTTGCCGGGTGAAATTATGAGTTATACGCGTATCGGGTGCGGTACGCGCATTTTATTCGTTACCGGGAGATTTGTACAAGACGTTTCCACTTATGGTTTTGGAGTTCCAAAACTCATTATATTTTATGGAAATACCCTTTATTTTATATCCTGGGTGTCCGGGATCCTTTTCGTTTATTTAATTATTACCGGGTAATTGCCAACGTCCATACCGGATAGTTTATTCGCACATGATCCAATCATGTTTTTACCATTAAACGTATGCATTCCTAAGCATTATTTGGAAATTGCTATCTCCTAAGGCCTCGATAATTAAATCACACATAATTGCATTTAATTACGTTAATCATATATTAATTAATTTGTACGGAATTACCTTATTTTTGCCGGTTGTTACATTCTCCCCCCGTTAAGAGAATTCCGTCCCGGAATTCACTTCGAGTTCTCCGGTACAGGTGTCTTCTCGAATAGGGCGGGGTATTTTTGCTTCATCCGGTCCAGCCTTTCCCACGTGAACTCCGGTCCACGCTTGGCATTCCAGCGCACTTTGACCAATCTGATCTTGCTGCGCCTTAGTTTTTGGACCTTCCAATCAGTTACCTCGATTGGTTCTTCAACAAAATGTAACTTGTCATCAATCTGAATTTCGTCTGCTGGAATGATGAGAGTTTCGTCGGATAGGCACTTTTTCAAATTTGACACGTGAAACGTGTCGTGTATTCCACTAAGCTCTTGAGGCAACTTGAGCTTGTATGCCACTGTGCCTACCCTGGACAAGACTTCGAATGGTCCAATATATCGTGGGTTCAGCTTTCCGCGCTTTCCAAAGCGCGCGACACCTTTCCAAGGTGACACTTTTAGTAGGACCCTGTCTCCGACTTGAAACTCTAAAGGCTTTCGCCTCATATCAGCATAGCTTTTCTGGCGGTCCCGGGCCGCTTTGAGGCGTTCCTTTATCAAAAAGACCTTGTCCGTGGTCTCTTGAACAATTTCGGGCCCGGTGAGTTGTTTTCCTCCAACTTCCGCCCAACATAACGGCGATCGACACTTGCGTCCATATAGAGCTTCAAACGGTGCGGCTTGAATGCTCGTATGATAACTGTTGTTGTACGAAAATTCTACCAATGGCAAGTGTGTATCCCAATTACCTCCGAAATCAATCGCGCATGCCCGTAACATATCTTCCAATGTCTGGATGGTTCGTTCACTTTGACCATCCGTTTGGGGGTGATATGCGGTACTCATGTCGAGGCGAGTGCCGAGGGCTTCATTTAAACTTTCCCAAAATCTGGAAGTGAAACGACTATCTCGATCGGAGATGATAGAAACAGGTACACCGTGTTTGGACACCACTTCCTTAATGTACAAGCGGGTCAGTTTCTCCAACCTGTCCGTTTCGCGAATCGGAAGGAAGTGTGCAGATTTTGTCAATCGATCTACGATTACCCAGATCATGTCATGGTCGCTTGTCGTCTTGGGTAACTTGGTAATGAAATCCATTGTGATTCGTTCCCATTTCCATTCCGGTATTTCCGGTTGCTGGAGCAAACCGGAAGGTCTCTGGTGCTCAGCCTTGACCTTTGCGCAAGTCAAACATCGCGCAACATAGGCTGCTATATCTCTTTTGAAATTCGGCCACCAATACAGTTCCTTTAGATCGTGGAACGTCTTGTCTGCGCCAGGGTGAACCGAATATCTAGAACTGTGAGCTTCAGCCAGTACTAGCTCACGCAATCCTCCGTACATTGGGACCCAAATTCTATTCATGAAATACAGTGTCTGGTCCGCCTTTGGTTCTAGTGAATCAACCATCTTTCGTAATCTTTCACCCTTGACATTCTCGGGTTTGAGGGCGTTAACTTGAGCTTCACGAATTCGTTCAGTCAGATTCGTGTGGATAGTCAAACCCAAAGCTCGGACACGCAATGGTTTAACCCGTTCCTTGCGACTCAAGGCGTCGGCCACAACGTTCGCCTTACCGGGATGGTACTTGATTTCACAATCGTAATCGTTTAATAATTCGACCCATCGCCGTTGTCGCATGTTTAAATCCTTCTGATCAAAGATGTGTTGCAAACTCTTATGATCAGTGAAAATCGTGCACTTGGTTCCGTACAAATAGTGCCTCCATATCTTGAGAGCGAACACCACTGCACCAAATTCCAAATCGTGTGTAGTGTAGTTCTTCTCATGGATTTTCAGTTGCCTGGAAGCGTATGCTATTACTTTTTCTCGCTGCATCAATACGCAACCCAAGCCTTGATGTGAGGCATCACAGTAAACTACAAAATCTTCCGTACCATCGGGGAGTGATAGTATCGGAGCGCCACATAACTTTTCTTTTAGTAATTGGAATGCTGCCTCTTGCTTTTCCATCCACTCGAATTTCTTATCCTTTTGGGTTAACATGGTTAAAGCTTGCGCTATCTTTGAAAAGTTCTCGATGAACCTTCTGTAATAACCCGCTAGGCCAAGAAATTGCCGTACTTCGGTAGGAGTTCGAGGGGCTTCCCAATTTTTAATTGCCTCGATCTTGGCGGGATCGACGTGTATGCCCTTCTCGTTCACCACGTGGCCTAAAAAGTGAACTTCCCGAATCCAAAAGTCACATTTTGAGAATTTAGCGTAGAGCTTCTCTTTGCGTAATACTTCAAGAATTAACCGAAGGTGATTCTCGTGGTCTTCTTTGGTGCGTGAATATATCAAAATATCGTCAATGAAGACTATGACGAATTTATCCAGGTATGGCTTACACACGCGGTTCATTAGGTCCATGAAAACCGCTGGCGCGTTGGTTAAGCCGAACGGCATTACCAAAAATTCATAGTGTCCATACCGGGTTCTGAAGGCCGTTTTTGGTACATCTTCTTCTTGTATACGCAACTGGTGATAGCCAGACCTCAAATCGATTTTGGAGTAATAGCTAGATCCTTGGAGCTGATCAAATAAATCGTCGATCCTGGGGAGAGGATAGCGATTCTTGATGGTTAGCTTGTTCAGCTCTCGATAGTCGATGCACATGCGAAATGTGCCATCCTTCTTCTTTACAAACAAGACGGGAGCTCCCCAAGGTGAGAAACTCGGTCTTATAAAACCTTTGTCCAATAATTCTTGTAGCTGGCTGGACAGTTCCTGCATCTCTGATGGAGCTAGGCGGTATGGCGATCGTGCCACAGGAGCAGCTCCAGGAACGAGGTCGATGCGGAACTCGACTTGTCGAGGTGGCGGCAACCCCGGCAAATCTTCTGGGAATACATCCGGAAAGTCTCTAGCTACTGGAATGTCTTCCAACTTTCGCTCGTCGGCCTTCTTGTCTACCACGTGTGCCAAGAATGCGACAAGCCCTTTTCTTAGACACTTACGATCCTTCATGCTTGAAATAATCCTTAGCGGCGTCCCGTGTCTTTCTCCTTGAATTGAGAGAGTTTCACCGCTTGCGAGGGGGACTTGAATGACTTTATCGTTGCAAATCACAACGGCATGGTGCGCGGACAACCAGTCCATGCCGACAACTATGTCAAAACTTCCCAACACGACTGGCAAAAGATCAATCCCAAACTCGTGCCCACAAAGTTCTAATTTACAATCTTTCGCTACTTCTCTCGTTTCAATAGTTTTACCATTAGCCAGTTCTATGGAGTAGGGTGTATCTAGTTTACTAGTTTTTAATCCAAGTAGTCTTTTAAACTCAATGGATACGAAGCTAAAGTCAGCACCGGTATCAAATAATACAGAGGCATAATGACCATTAAGAGGAAACGTACCAGTGACCACGTTGGGGTCTTGTCGTGCATCACCGGCTCCAATCACAAATGCCCGCCCGCGGGCCTGGTTGTTGATCTTGGGGCAATCCTTTTTCCAATGATCCAATGACCCGCATGCAAAGCATGGTCTAGCCCCTCCATTCTTCGGTGCTCCGGAACGGCAGTCCTCAGTCTTGTGCCCTGTGCGGTGGCACTTTCCACAAGTTAACCCATTATTCCTTCCCTGATTACCCTGTTTGTTACCATTACCACGTCCCGTGGCTACATATCCTTTTCCTTTCTTGTTTGAGCTACCCGACGCTCTGTCCCTCTTCCCTTCATCCCGTTTCCTTTTCCCAAATATTGGCTTGTTCCCCTGGTCGTTCAACACAACTGCTGAGCTCGTCCCCTGATTCTTGGCTTCTACACTGCTAGCCTCAGAAATTTTTAGTCCCGAAACTTGTCGGATCAGTGTACCCATGCGTATAGCATCTTCGGTGAGGCTTAGTGCAAGGTCAATGGCTGCGCGCATGGTCGTAGGTTTGGAAGCAGTGACCATGCTGCGTATTTGCGGTGCTAAACCGAACAGATAACGCTCTATCTTGTTGTTTTCGGGGGTGACCAACCGTGGCACTAGTCTGGCGAGATCATGGAATCGGGACGTGTAACCAGTCACGTCCGCTTCCATCATAGTGAGGTTCCAGAACTCAGTTTCCAGTTTCTGGACCTCGCTTGCCGGGCGGTACTCAGCAATCATGAGTTCCTTCAGTTCTGTCCATGACAGGGAGTAAGCAGTGTCGTCACCCAATGACTGTACTTGTCCATTCCACCACGTCAGTGCTTGGTCCAAGAACAAGTTGGTGGAGTACATAACCGACTGGCGAGGGGTACACCCACTGATACGGATGACTGCCTCGGTCTTTTCAAACCACTTGACCAGTCCAACAGATCCTTCTGTGCCGTTGAAGTTGATCGGCTTGCAGTCTAAGAAGGCTTTGAATGTGCAGCCACGCTCTCGCGAGGCCGTTTCTGCATTAATAAAGTTGTATGTTATTATGGGATAGGAGTTTTAGGATATTCTCCCATCGCTTTATCAATTATTTTTAAACCTTCTTACCATCGGGGGAGGTTTCTCGTCGGTCACTCCCAGTCAAGTCACGTGATCGTTCGGAGCGAGCGGCTTCGTGCTCTGCGATTGCTCGGGCTATGCGCTCCGAAATCATGGTTTCAAGTTCAGCTGGTGTAGCGGGCAGTCCGTCTGCACCGCTGTTGCTTCTGGTGGCTGGTGCCATTTCTCTTCAATAATAATTATCAAAGGTTAATTTGGCAAACATTTATACAATATAAAGCATAAATAACAAACCAGAATGTGAACACAATAATCAACACCATGTCATCACACAACATACCAACACATCATACAAAAATAAATAGTAATCAACACAACATCACCACACAACACACAAATCACAATATATGGAGTAAGCAATAATAATCGTAGACAACAACATATTTCACCATCATAATAATAAGATTTTTCATTAATTTCAATAGTACTAGTACAATGCATGTTCATAATAACAAAATGGAGAATACATCTCTCATACAATACATTGTTTTTGAAATAAATAAAACATCATATCATGTGCCGTCGTACCCGTACGGCTAGGCAAAATGCAGACGAGTGTCATAACCCGTGCTATACTACCATACTGCTGCTACTATATACATAAGCTGGTGATTCTTCCGTGCGTCCCTGATGCATCCCTACTGTGGCGGTGGTGGCGGAAACTGGTACTGTGGTGCATGCATACTGATCGTCATGCTAATCGCCATGATACGCTCATATAAGAACTGTCGATGCGCAAAATGCGCATCACCTGTAATACCACACTGTGCGTCCATGCTCAGTAACTCTTCCGCATAGTGCGCCAAAGCATCTCGTGCATCAATCATCCGCGTCCACATCAGACGGGTCTGCTGCTCTACCTGTGTCACGGTGCGCTGCACCGTGTCTGCGAGGGTCTGGAAGTCTCGCTCTAGGGAGATAGCAGTGGACCATGCTGGTCCGGATAGGGGTGTCATCCTAGGTGGCTGGGATGGTCCGGGTATATCTGGGTGAGCTGATGGGAATGGCCCAAAGGGGGCTGGTATCGGTATGTGTGGAAGCAACGGGGTAAAACCCTGTGGTCTGGTAAAGTGAGGTGGCATCATGTAGGGGTCCCCTGCACCCAGAGGATACGGTGCAGGTGGCATGCTGGGAAGGGTGGGGATCGGTAATGTCATGGCTACTGTGGGTGGTGGTACAAGCTCGGCCAATGGGGCTACAAGAGGCTCTGAAACAGTGGCCCACTCTGGGGTGGATACCACGACAGTGGGGGTAGGAGGGCTCGCGGTGGCGTATGCCGTCACGCCCGCCCGGTGCAGCTCCGAGCTGCGGGCAGAGCTCCCCTCTAGGATGTGCCCAGTAGGAACTGGCCCATCCTGAGGTACGGGCTCGGGTATGGTGGGTAGAGTGGCTGGTGCAGTAGTGGCATGCTCGATCATCGGAGCGACGTGCTCCTCCTGGTCTACTGGTGGGATCGGTACAGCAATGTGCTCCACCGATGCGGTCGACTCATCGTCGGAGTCATCAGAGATCCACCCGTTGTGTCCTCGGGGAACGGGCACGAGCATCATGCCCGGGGGTACGGGGATAAGTGGGGTAGGTAAGGGCTCACGATCGATCGGTGCGTGTCGGTCATAGGGAGACTCAACGGTCTCTGACTGCGCGGGGACAGGCCTCGATGGACCTGCACAGCCCTCTGGGAAGTCTCTGATGGCCTGGAGGGGCAGTACTGGCAGTGGCGCTGCCTGGAATGGCACTATAGGCAAGTCTGCCTGTGGTGCCTCGGCCATAGGTAGGTCGACCACGTCGCCCTCAGCGGGGGCCCACGCTGGGTCCTCGCTCGGGTCAGTCTCGTCCGAGCTATCTCCTCCTGCGCCCTCCACGGCGGCGTCAATCTCCATCTCGTCATCCTCCAGATCGAGTACCACAAGCTCGATCGGCTCTGCTGGCGGCGCTGGGATAATCTGAATACTGCTATCGTAACTGGGCGCTATGCTACCAGCGTCCGACATCCTGGCAAAAGAACCGTACATGTATATATATGAATTAATTTAAATTAGATAGTTAAGGCGTACATTATCAGTATCCTTCCTAACTTCTAATTTCACGCTAATGCATAACGATACCCATGGCTGGCTTGGTCGGAATCTCCTCATGCCCAATGCTTCTTGAAAAATTACATTATCGCGTTTAGCATCTTTATATATTTTTCTTTTGAAAACTTTATCATTTGAACCAAATCCGGTTATAGTCTAGTTTTTAAAGAAAATACTCTAGTTCGCTATAACCTTGGCTCTGATACCACCTTCTGTCACACCACGACAATGGCGGAAACACGTGGCGCGACGGTTCAAAGCATAAAGTCAAGGTTATTGCTAAACACAAGTAATTTAAGAAAATGGGTCATTTATTAAGGCGTCAAATCTTGTTCAAAATATTACATAAAAGTAAATTGTTTTTAAGACAACATAGAGGTTTCTCAAATATATCCCAAAGCCTTGGGAAATAAAGGTGAAACCCCGCAAAATGTTTGACGCCGCATCGGAGGATTCCACGACCCAGCTTGCCCCGGTTCGTCTTCATCTAATTACCTGAAAGATATGTTTAAAAGTTTCGTCAATATAAATATATTGGTGAGTTCACAGGTTTTTAGTTTCCAAAACTTGAATACTTGGGAAATACCATGTTATGACAATATATAGGAGTTGCAAATTCCTATAAATCTACTTGAGACTATAATCAAACCAAGACATATAATAATTGTGCCCCGCTCCAAGTCGTTACTCGGTTTCCCACGACTTAAGTTCAGAATATATGCACCCCAGGCATAACCTAATGCATAATCGACGCTATCGATTAGGGGTGGGCCTTGTCAGGCACCAATAGTACTATTCAAATATTCCACCGGTTTCATTTCCCTGAACAAATGATTATAGAGGCGAGGACTCAACCCCGAGTGGCGGTCACACCTCAAGTAATAAATCCGTCAAACATTTTCCCTAACATATCTTTCCCCCGAAAAACGTAAAAATAGTTTAAAATGGGGCCGTGAAACTCACCTGAAACACTGTCTGGCTCACTAAGTAGATAGCAAAGAGGGTCTCGCACCTACAAACGTCCTAGACGTATAAGTCACTATTCCTATAGTGCATGTGCCTTGGCAAGTTGTACACCCAACTCCCGACCACAAGTTATTCCAAATCCCGTTTAATTAAGCGCGTATCCTAGGTTTCGTTGGCGTTAGATTACCCTTTGTGTTACAAGTTATATATTACTCTTGTTAATATTTCCTTAACTTGTACCTTATTATCATCGACTCGACTTCACTTAACATATAATTATTTTCCCATTTAAATAATTATACTTAAGATCGCATCGCTCGATATAATATATATTTCAACACTCGACCCGACTCACTTTGCCACACATTTGTTTTCCCATTTAAACAAATATGCTAAGATCTTGTCGTTCGATTGTATATTCTTAACACCCGATTCAACTCACCATACC
This sequence comes from Ambrosia trifida, assembly GCA_028751855.1. NCBI lineage: Eukaryota > Viridiplantae > Streptophyta > Magnoliopsida > Asterales > Asteraceae > Ambrosia > Ambrosia trifida. The sequence goes on along the minus strand of CM054128.1, from coordinate 74,999,010 downwards.
GTATATTTATTTTCCCATTCAAATAAATATACTAGGATCTTGTCGGCGCGGCATACACATATATATCTTTGTCTTCTCGTCGCGGCTTTCCTTCCCACATATCTACTTTCCCATTAAGTAGATATACTAGAATTTTACCGAGACGAGCGTACATATATATAAATGTGTAATTTTTCTTGTTAAGTATATACGTTTGTTTAACGTCTTATTTGTTTATGTCATGTTTTTCTCCCACGAATATCTCCTTCAACACTTAGGAAAGTGTTTATTAGTTTTTCACCCATGATGTATATATATATTTTACTTCCCAAAAATATATATTTTCTTATCTTGCCGCAATGGCATTTTTCTTATGTTTTGTCCGTGTACGGTTCGTTAACGCGTCTTAGTTCGATATCTTAGCTCGAATAGTTAATTTCTCCAAGTTTTTCCCAACATGTGTTTTATAGAAATATTATCCATATTTCTTCCTCTTTACACATATTACTTGGAAGGTTTGAAATACTTATGTATTTTTTACCCAACTTGTTAACTTAACTACAAAAATGTTTCCAATACTTTTATATTCCCATTTATATAAAAGTATTCATTTTTGTATAAGTTTCTCAAGTTTGTTTAATATTTTTATAAAATCTCCATTTTATAAAAATCCTTATGTTAATACCATCCATATTTTTATAACTTTTAAAAATATACTTTTATACAAAAATACCCAAGTATATCTACTAGTATTTACCAAATCATCCTTAGAAATTTATTACTTATACTTTTGACACCAAACTTTCCATCCTTGCATTTTTGGACTAATAGTTTCTAAAATATCCATTTTAGCCCTCTAACTTTCAAAGTTACAATATTAGTCCCTTAACTTTCAAATGTTGCATTTTTCCACTCTAACTTCCAAAGTTAACATTTTTCACTCAAAATAGTAGATTTTGAAGATCCATCTTTTTATTGGTAAGTTATTTTTGTATCAAAACACTTTTATTAGTCTTATATTCCATATATAAGACTACTTGTATGTGTGTTTTATGTATTTGCCCATTTTAACAAAATATCATTCTTCTAAGTAAGTAAACTTTAATTTTTCATCTTCTTTATTCTTGAACTACTAACATGTTCCACCATATATTATACCATGGATGATCATTTTAAGATGATTAACACTACTTTTTAATACATTCAAGTTTATTCCACAAATCTTAATCAAATCATCATCCTACTTAGTATATGTGTAGATTTTATACATTTTCAAGAACACTACTTTATCATCATCAAATCCATGATTTATTTACATATCTTTAATCATCTATTTTACACATGTAAAACCTATTAAAGATTATGTTCAAACCACCTTTTAAACCCTTCATGTACAACTTGCTTCTAAGAACACATACATGAATAATAATAATAAAAAACAAGGTTAAGAAGCTTACTACTAGCACAAGGCTAGGGAAGACAAAACCTTGGATTTTGAGAGGGGTTTAGTGTGTTCTTCCTTAATGGTTAAGCTCCAAGCTTGAAACACACAATAGGGGTTTGGATGATGGATTGTTTTGAGTGATTTGGAGATGTAAAAACTTGAAAGAAGAATGTATATGGGGAGGGTGAAACCTACGGCCCAAATGAAGAAGGAAGAAGAGTTGTTTTTGCTTTGTTATCTTCAAAGGACTAACACATGTTATATACTACCATCAAATCTTCCATGGATTGCATGTAATCTTCCCAAAGATTGAGTTGTGTACTTAGGATTTTTGGAAGGATATTATGTGTGTGTGTGTGTATTGCCGTGAGTTTAGAGAGAGGGGTGAGGGATTGCTTGCAAATCTTGCTAAGTGTGTGTGATCTCTCATAACCTTTCACTTGATCTTATACATACATGAGTGCACTAGTGTAATGATGGGTTAAGTTTTGTCTTGGATTATTATGGCCTATGGCCGAAAATTATCTTACACAAGGTAAGATTTTGCATGCTTTGTGTACTTACATGATCTTATGCTTTGTCTCATCCTTGCATGCTTTACATCCTAGGCTTGTAGGATATAATTATAAACACACATGCATGGACATAACAAGGCCATCTAGGCCGGCCCTTGTGTGGGTTTAGGTGGGGTCCACCACTTCAAATATTTACCCAATACTTGTTATGTTTAATCCCTCGTCGTTCGGGTGTCGTTCGGGTATTTTTCGGGATTTAATCGCGCGTCATTCGGACATTAAAAATACCTTTAATAACCCTTAAATATAGTCTAATTTAAGCGTTGATTGGTTATTTAGGCTTTTGCCGGGTGAAATTATGAGTTATACGCGTATCGGGTGCGGTACGCGCATTTTATTCGTTACCGGGAGATTTGTACAAGACGTTTCCACTTATGGTTTTGGAGTTCCAAAACTCATTATATTTTATGGAAATACCCTTTATTTTATATCCTGGGTGTCCGGGATCCTTTTCGTTTATTTAATTATTACCGGGTAATTGCCAACGTCCATACCGGATAGTTTATTCGCACATGATCCAATCATGTTTTTACCATTAAACGTATGCATTCCTAAGCATTATTTGGAAATTGCTATCTCCTAAGGCCTCGATAATTAAATCACACATAATTGCATTTAATTACGTTAATCATATATTAATTAATTTGTACGGAATTACCTTATTTTTGCCGGTTGTTACATTCTCCCCCCGTTAAGAGAATTCCGTCCCGGAATTCACTTCGAGTTCTCCGGTACAGGTGTCTTCTCGAATAGGGCGGGGTATTTTTGCTTCATCCGGTCCAGCCTTTCCCACGTGAACTCCGGTCCACGCTTGGCATTCCAGCGCACTTTGACCAATCTGATCTTGCTGCGCCTTAGTTTTTGGACCTTCCAATCAGTTACCTCGATTGGTTCTTCAACAAAATGTAACTTGTCATCAATCTGAATTTCGTCTGCTGGAATGATGAGAGTTTCGTCGGATAGGCACTTTTTCAAATTTGACACGTGAAACGTGTCGTGTATTCCACTAAGCTCTTGAGGCAACTTGAGCTTGTATGCCACTGTGCCTACCCTGGACAAGACTTCGAATGGTCCAATATATCGTGGGTTCAGCTTTCCGCGCTTTCCAAAGCGCGCGACACCTTTCCAAGGTGACACTTTTAGTAGGACCCTGTCTCCGACTTGAAACTCTAAAGGCTTTCGCCTCATATCAGCATAGCTTTTCTGGCGGTCCCGGGCCGCTTTGAGGCGTTCCTTTATCAAAAAGACCTTGTCCGTGGTCTCTTGAACAATTTCGGGCCCGGTGAGTTGTTTTCCTCCAACTTCCGCCCAACATAACGGCGATCGACACTTGCGTCCATATAGAGCTTCAAACGGTGCGGCTTGAATGCTCGTATGATAACTGTTGTTGTACGAAAATTCTACCAATGGCAAGTGTGTATCCCAATTACCTCCGAAATCAATCGCGCATGCCCGTAACATATCTTCCAATGTCTGGATGGTTCGTTCACTTTGACCATCCGTTTGGGGGTGATATGCGGTACTCATGTCGAGGCGAGTGCCGAGGGCTTCATTTAAACTTTCCCAAAATCTGGAAGTGAAACGACTATCTCGATCGGAGATGATAGAAACAGGTACACCGTGTTTGGACACCACTTCCTTAATGTACAAGCGGGTCAGTTTCTCCAACCTGTCCGTTTCGCGAATCGGAAGGAAGTGTGCAGATTTTGTCAATCGATCTACGATTACCCAGATCATGTCATGGCCGCTTGTCGTCTTGGGTAACTTGGTAATGAAATCCATGGTGATTCGTTCCCATTTCCATTCCGGTATTTCCGGTTGCTGGAGCAAACCGGAAGGTCTCTGGTGCTCAGCCTTGACCTTTGCGCAAGTCAAACATCGCGCAACATAGGCTGCTATATCTCTTTTGAAATTCGGCCACCAATACAGTTCCTTTAGATCGTGGAACGTCTTGTCTGCGCCAGGGTGAACCGAATATCTAGAACTGTGAGCTTCAGCCAGTACTAGCTCACGCAATCCTCCGTACATTGGGACCCAAATTCTATTCATGAAATACAGTGTCTGGTCTGCCTTTGGTTCTAGTGAATCAACCATCTTTCGTAATCTTTCACCCTTGACATTCTCGGGTTTGAGGGCGTTAACTTGAGCTTCACGAATTCGTTCAGTCAGATTCGTGTGGATAGTCAAACCCAAAGCTCGGACACGCAATGGTTTAACCCGTTCCTTGCGACTCAAGGCGTCGGCCACAACGTTCGCCTTACCGGGATGGTACTTGATTTCACAATCGTAATCGTTTAATAATTCGACCCATCGCCGTTGTCGCATGTTTAAATCCTTCTGATCAAAGATGTGTTGCAAACTCTTATGATCAGTGAAAATCGTGCACTTGGTTCCGTACAAATAGTGCCTCCATATCTTGAGAGCGAACACCACTGCACCAAATTCCAAATCGTGTGTAGTGTAGTTCTTCTCATGGATTTTCAGTTGCCTGGAAGCGTATGCTATTACTTTTTCTCGCTGCATCAATACGCAACCCAAGCCTTGATGTGAGGCATCACAGTAAACTACAAAATCTTCCGTACCATCGGGGAGTGATAGTATCGGAGCGCCACATAACTTTTCTTTTAGTAATTGGAATGCTGCCTCTTGCTTTTCCATCCACTCGAATTTCTTATCCTTTTGGGTTAACATGGTTAAAGCTTGCGCTATCTTTGAAAAGTTCTCGATGAACCTTCTGTAATAACCCGCTAGGCCAAGAAATTGCCGTACTTCGGTAGGAGTTCGAGGGGCTTCCCAATTTTTAATTGCCTCGATCTTGGCGGGATCGACGTGTATGCCCTTCTCGTTCACCACGTGGCCTAAAAAGTGAACTTCCCGAATCCAAAAGTCACATTTTGAGAATTTAGCGTAGAGCTTCTCTTTGCGTAATACTTCAAGAATTAACCGAAGGTGATTCTCGTGGTCTTCTTTGGTGCGTGAATATATCAAAATATCGTCAATGAAGACTATGACGAATTTATCCAGGTATGGCTTACACACGCGGTTCATTAGGTCCATGAAAACCGCTGGCGCGTTGGTTAAGCCGAACGGCATTACCAAAAATTCATAGTGTCCATACCGGGTTCTGAAGGCCGTTTTTGGTACATCTTCTTCTTGTATACGCAACTGGTGATAGCCAGACCTCAAATCGATTTTGGAGTAATAGCTAGATCCTTGGAGCTGATCAAATAAATCGTCGATCCTGGGGAGAGGATAGCGATTCTTGATGGTTAGCTTGTTCAGCTCTCGATAGTCGATGCACATGCGAAATGTGCCATCCTTCTTCTTTACAAACAAGACGGGAGCTCCCCAAGGTGAGAAACTCGGTCTTATAAAACCTTTGTCCAATAATTCTTGTAGCTGGCTGGACAGTTCCTGCATCTCTGATGGAGCTAGGCGGTATGGCGATCGTGCCATAGGAGCAGCTCCAGGAACGAGGTCGATGCGGAACTCGACTTGTCGAGGTGGCGGCAACCCCGGCAAATCTTCTGGGAATACATCCGGAAAGTCTCTAGCTACTGGAATGTCTTCCAACTTTCGCTCGTCGGCCTTCTTGTCTACCACGTGTGCCAAGAATGCGACAAGCCCTTTTCTTAGACACTTACGAGCCTTCATGCTTGAAATAATCCTTAGCGGCGTCCCGTGTCTTTCTACTTGAATTGAGAGAGTTTCACCGCTTGCGAGGGGGACTTGAATGACTTTATCGTTGCAAATCACAACGGCATGGTGCGCGGACAACCAGTCCATGCCGACAACTATGTCAAAACTTCCCAACACGACTGGTAAAAGATCAATCCCAAACTCGTGCCCACAGAGTTCTAATTTACAATCTTTCGCTACTTCTCTCGTTTCAATAGTTTTACCATTAGCCAGTTCTATGGAGTAGGGTGTATCTAGTTTACTAGTTTTTAATCCAAGTAGTCTTTTAAACTCAATGGATACGAAGCTAAAGTCAGCACCGGTATCAAATAATACAGAGGCATAATGACCATTAAGAGGAAACGTACCAGTGACCACGTTGGGGTCTTGTCGTGCATCACCGGCTCCAATCACAAATGCCCGCCCGCGGGCCTGGTTGTTGATCTTGGGGCAATCCTTTTTCCAATGATCCAATGACCCGCATGCAAAGCATGGTCTAGCCCCTCCATTCTTCGGTGCTCCGGAACGGCAGTCCTCAGTCTTGTGCCCTGTGCGATGGCACTTTCCACAAGTTAACCCATTATTCCTTCCCTGATTACCCTGTTTGTTACCATTACCACGTCCCGTGGCTACATATCCTTTTCCTTTCTTGTTTGAGCTACCCGACGCTCTGTCCCTCTTCCCTTCATCCCGTTTCCTTTTCCCAAATATTGGCTTGTTCCCCTGGTCGTTCAACACAACTGCTGAGCTCGTCCCCTGATTCTTGGCTTCTACACTGCTAGCCTCAGAAATTTTTAGTCCCGAAACTTGTCGGATCAGTGTACCCATGCGTATAGCATCTTCGGTGAGGCTTAGTGCAAGGTCAATGGCTGCGCGCATGGTCGTAGGTTTGGAAGCAGTGACCATGCTGCGTATTTGCGGTGCTAAACCGAACAGATAACGCTCTATCTTGTTGTTTTCGGGGGTGACCAACCGTGGCACTAGTCTGGCGAGATCATGGAATCGGGACGTGTAACCAGTCACGTCCGCTTCCATCATAGTGAGGTTCCAGAACTCAGTTTCCAGTTTCTGGACCTCGCTTGCCGGGCGGTACTCAGCAATCATGAGTTCCTTCAGTTCTGTCCATGACAGGGAGTAAGCAGTGTCGTCACCCAATGACTGTACTTGTCCATTCCACCACGTCAGTGCTTGGTCCAAGAACAAGTTGGTGGAGTACATAACCGACTGGCGAGGGGTACACCCACTGATACGGATGACTGCCTCGGTCTTTTCAAACCACTTGACCAGTCCAACAGATCCTTCTGTGCCGTTGAAGTTGATCGGCTTGCAGTCTAAGAAGGCTTTGAATGTGCAGCCACGCTCTCGCGAGGCCGTTTCTGCATTAATAAAGTTGTATGTTATTATGGGATAGGAGTTTTAGGATATTCTCCCATCGCTTTATCAATTATTTTTAAACCTTCTTACCATCGGGGGAGGTTTCTCGTCGGTCACTCCCAGTCAAGTCACGTGATCGTTCGGAGCGAGCGGCTTCGTGCTCTGCGATTGCTCGGGCTATGCGCTCCGAAATCATGGTTTCAAGTTCAGCTGGTGTAGCGGGCAGTCCGTCTGCACCGCTGTTGCTTCTGGTGGCTGGTGCCATTTCTCTTCAATAATAATTATCAAAGGTTAATTTGGCAAACATTTATACAATATAAAGCATAAATAACAAACCAGAATGTGAACACAATAATCAACACCATGTCATCACACAACATACCAACACATCATACAAAAATAAATAGTAATCAACACAACATCACCACACAACACACAAATCACAATATATGGAGTAAGCAATAATAATCGTAGACAACAACATATTTCACCATCATAATAATAAGATTTTTCATTAATTTCAATAGTACTAGTACAATGCTTGTTCATAATAACAAAATGGAGAATACATCTCTCATACAATACATTGTTTTTGAAATAAATAAAACATCATATCATGTGCCGTCGTACCCGTACGGCTAGGCAAAATGCAGACGAGTGTCATAACCCGTGCTATACTACCATACTGCTGCTACTATATACATAAGCTGGTGATTCTTCCGTGCGTCCCTGATGCATCCCTACTGTGGCGGTGGTGGCGGAAACTGGTACTGTGGTGCATGCATACTGATCGTCATGCTAATCGCCATGATACGCTCATATAAGAACTGTCGATGCGCAAAATGCGCATCACCTGTAATACCACACTGTGCGTCCATGCTCAGTAACTCTTCCGCATAGTGCGCCAAAGCATCTCGTGCATCAATCATCCGCGTCCACATCAGACGGGTCTGCTGCTCTACCTGTGTCACGGTGCGCTGCACCGTGTCTGCGAGGGTCTGGAAGTCTCGCTCTAGGGAGATAGCAGTGGACCATGCTGGTCCGGATAGGGGTGTCATCCTAGGTGGCTGGGATGGTCCGGGTATATCTGGGTGAGCTGATGGGAATGGCCCAAAGGGGGCTGGTATCGGTATGTGTGGAAGCAACGGGGTAAAACCCTGTGGTCTGGTAAAGTGAGGTGGCATCATGTAGGGGTCCCCTGCACCCAGAGGATACGGTGCAGGTGGCATGCTGGGAAGGGTGGGGATCGGTAATGTCATGGCTACTGTGGGTGGTGGTACAAGCTCGGCCAATGGGGCTACAAGAGGCTCTGAAACAGTGGCCCACTCTGGGGTGGATACCACGACAGTGGGGGTAGGAGGGCTCGCGGTGGCGTATGCCGTCACGCCCGCCCGGTGCAGCTCCGAGCTGCGGGCAGAGCTCCCCTCTAGGATGTGCCCAGTAGGAACTGGCCCATCCTGAGGTACGGGCTCGGGTATGGTGGGTAGAGTGGCTGGTGCAGTAGTGGCATGCTCGATCATCGGAGCGACGTGCTCCTCCTGGTCTACTGGTGGGATCGGTACAGCAATGTGCTCCACCGATGCGGTCGACTCATCGTCGGAGTCATCAGAGATCCACCCGTTGTGTCCTCGGGGAACGGGCACGAGCATCATGCCCGGGGGTACGGGGATAAGTGGGGTAGGTAAGGGCTCACGATCGATCGGTGCGTGTCGGTCATAGGGAGACTCAACGGTCTCTGACTGCGCGGGGACAGGCCTCGATGGACCTGCACAGCCCTCTGGGAAGTCTCTGATGGCCTGGAGGGGCAGTACTGGCAGTGGCGCTGCCTGGAATGGCACTATAGGCAAGTCTGCCTGTGGTGCCTCGGCCATAGGTAGGTCGACCACGTCGCCCTCAGCGGGGGCCCACGCTGGGTCCTCGCTCGGGTCAGTCTCGTCCGAGCTATCTCCTCCTGCGCCCTCCACGGCGGCGTCAATCTCCATCTCGTCATCCTCCAGATCGAGTACCACAAGCTCGATCGGCTCTGCTGGCGGCGCTGGGATAATCTGAATACTGCTATCGTAACTGGGCGCTATGCTACCAGCGTCCGACATCCTGGCAAAAGAACCGTACATGTATATATATGAATTAATTTAAATTAGATAGTTAAGGCGTACATTATCAGTATCCTTCCTAACTTCTAATTTCACGCTAATGCATAACGATACCCATGGCTGGCTTGGTCGGAATCTCCTCATGCCCAATGCTTCTTGAAAAATTACATTATCGCGTTTAGCATCTTTATATATTTTTCTTTTGAAAACTTTATCATTTGAACCAAATCCGGTTATAGTCTAGTTTTTAAAGAAAATACTCTAGTTCGCTATAACCTTGGCTCTGATACCACCTTCTGTCACACCACGACAATGGCGGAAACACGTGGCGCGACGGTTCAAAGCATAAAGTCAAGGTTATTGCTAAACACAAGTAATTTAAGAAAATGGGTCATTTATTAAGGCGTCAAATCTTGTTCAAAATATTACATAAAAGTAAATTGTTTTTAAGACAACATAGAGGTTTCTCAAATATATCCCAAAGCCTTGGGAAATAAAGGTGAAACCCCGCAAAATGTTTGACGCCGCATCGGAGGATTCCACGACCCAGCTTGCCCCGGTTCGTCTTCATCTAATTACCTGAAAGATATGTTTAAAAATTTCGTCAATATAAATATATTGGTGAGTTCACAGGTTTTTAGTTTCCAAAACTTGAATACTTGGGAAATACCATGTTATGACAATATATAGGAGTTGCAAATTCCTATAAATCTACTTGAGACTATAATCAAACCAAGACATATAATAATTGTGCCCCGCTCCAAGTCGTTACTCGGTTTCCCACGACTTAAGTTCAGAATATATGCACCCCAGGCATAACCTAATGCATAATCGACGCTATCGATTAGGGGTGGGCCTTGTCAGGCACCAATAGTACTATTCAAATATTCCACCGGTTTCATTTCCCTGAACAAATGATTATAGAGGCGAGGACTCAACCCCGAGTGGCGGTCACACCTCAAGTAATAAATCCGTCAAACATTTTCCCTAACATATCTTTCCCCCGAAAAACGTAAAAATAGTTTAAAATGGGGCCGTGAAACTCACCTGAAACACTGTCTGGCTCACTAAGTAGATAGCAAAGAGGGTCTCGCACCTACAAACGTCCTAGACGTATAAGTCACTATTCCTATAGTGCATGTGCCTTGGCAAGTTGTACACCTAACTCCCGACCACAAGTTATTCCAAATCCCGTTTAATTAAGCGCGTATCCTAGGTTTCGTTGGCGTTAGATTACCCTTTGTGTTACAAGTTATATATTACTCTTGTTAATATTTCCTTAACTTGTACCTTATTATCATCGACTCGACTTCACTTAACATATAATTATTTTCCCATTTAAATAATTATACTTAAGATCGCATCGCTCGATATAATATATATTTCAACACTCGACCCGACTCACTTTGCCACACATTTGTTTTCCCATTTAAACAAATATGCTAAGATCTTGTCGTTCGATTGTATATTCTTAACACCCGATTCAACTCACCATACCGTATATTTATTTTCCCATTCAAATAAATATACTAGGATCTTGTCGGCGCGGCATACACATATATATCTTTGTCTTCTCGTCGCGGCTTTCCTTCCCACATATCTACTTTCCCATTAAGTAGATATACTAGAATTTTGCCGAGACGAGCGTACATATATATAAATGTGTAATTTTTCTTGTTAAGTATATACGTTTGTTTAACGTCTTATTTGTTTATGTCATGTTTTTCTCCCACGAATATCTCCTTCAACACTTAGGAAAGTGTTTATTAGTTTTTCACCCATGATGTATATATATATTTTACTTCCCAAAAATATATATTTTCTTATCTTGCCGCAATGGCATTTTTCTTATGTTTTGTCCGTGTACGGTTCGTTAACGCGTCTTAGTTCGATATCTTAGCTCGAATAGTTAATTTCTCCAAGTTTTTCCCAACATGTGTTTTATAGAAATATTATCCATATTTCTTCCTCTTTACACATATTACTTGGAAGGTTTGAAATACTTATGTATTTTTTACCCAACTTGTTAACTTAACTACAAAAATGTTTCCAATACTTTTATATTCCCATTTATATAAAAGTATTCATTTTTGTATAAGTTTCTCAAGTTTGTTTAATATTTTTATAAAATCTCCATTTTATAAAAATCCTTATGTTAATACCATCCATATTTTTATAACTTTCAAAAATATACTTTTATACAAAAATACCCAAGTATATCTACTAGTATTTACCAAATCATCCTTAGAAATTTATTACTTATACTTTTGACACCAAACTTTCCATCCTTGCATTTTTGGACTAATAGTTTCTAAAATATCCATTTTAGCCCTCTAACTTTCAAAGTTACAATATTAGTCCCTTAACTTTCAAATGTTGCATTTTTCCACTCTAACTTCCAAAGTTAACATTTTTCACTCAAAATAGTAGATTTTGAAGATCCATCTTTTTATTGGTAAGTTATTTTTGTATCAAAACACTTTTATTAGTCTTATATTCCATATATAAGACTACTTGTATGTGTGTTTTATGTATTTGCCCATTTTAACAAAATATCATTCTTCTAAGTAAGTAAACTTTAATTTTTCATCTTCTTTATTCTTGAACTACTAACATGTTCCACCATATATTATACCATGGATGATCATTTTAAGATGATTAACACTACTTTTTAATACATTCAAGTTTATTCCACAAATCTTAATCAAATCATCATCCTACTTAGTATATGTGTAGATTTTATACATTTTCAAGAACACTACTTTATCATCATCAAATCCATGATTTATTTACATATCTTTAATCATCTATTTTACACATGTAAAACCTATTAAAGATTATGTTCAAACCACCTTTTAAACCCTTCATGTACAACTTGCTTCTAAGAACACATACATGAATAATAATAATAAAAAACAAGGTTAAGAAGCTTACTACTAGCACAAGGCTAGGGAAGACAAAACCTTGGATTTTGAGAGGGGTTTAGTGTGTTCTTCCTTAATGGTTAAGCTCCAAGCTTGAAACACACAATAGGGGTTTGGATGATGGATTGTTTTGAGTGATTTGGAGATGTAAAAACTTGAAAGAAGAATGTATATGGGGAGGGTGAAACCTACGGCCCAAATGAAGAAGGAAGAAGAGTTGTTTTTGCTTTGTTATCTTCAAAGGACTAACACATGTTATATACTACCATCAAATCTTCCATGGATTGCATGTAATCTTCCCAAAGATTGAGTTGTGTACTTAGGATTTTTGGAAGGATATTATGTGTGTGTGTGTGTATTGCCGTGAGTTTAGAGAGAGGGGTGAGGGATTGCTTGCAAATCTTGCTAAGTGTGTGTGATCTCTCATAACCTTTCACTTGATCTTATACATACATGAGTGCACTAGTGTAATGATGGGTTAAGTTTTGTCTTGGATTATTATGGCCTATGGCCGAAAATTATCTTACACAAGGTAAGATTTTGCATGCTTTGTGTACTTACATGATCTTATGCTTTGTCTCATCCTTGCATGCTTTACATCCTAGGCTTGTAGGATATAATTATAAACACACATGCATGGACATAACAAGGCCATCTAGGCCGGCCCTTGTGTGGGTTTAGGTGGGGTCCACCACTTCAAATATTTACCCAATACTTGTTATGTTTAATCCCTCGTCGTTCGGGTGTCGTTCGGGTATTTTTCGGGATTTAATGGCGCGTCATTCGGACATTAAAAATACCTTTAATAACCCTTAAATATAGTCTAATTTAAGCGTTGATTGGTTATTTAGGCTTTTGCCGGGTGAAATTATGAGTTATACGCGTATCGGGTGCGGTACGCGCATTTTATTCGTTACCGGGAGATTTGTACAAGACGTTTCCACTTATGGTTTTGGAGTTCCAAAACTCATTATATTTTATGGAAATACCCTTTATTTTATATCCTGGGTGTCCGGGATCCTTTTCGTTTATTTAATTATTACCGGGTAATTGCCAACGTCCATACCGGATAGTTTATTCGCACATGATCCAATCATGTTTTTACCATTAAACGTATGCATTCCTAAGCATTATTTGGAAATTGCTATCTCCTAAGGCCTCGATAATTAAATCACACATAATTGCATTTAATTACGTTAATCATATATTAATTAATTTGTACGGAATTACCTTATTTTTGCCGGTTGTTACATTCTCCCCCCGTTAAGAGAATTCCGTCCCGGAATTCACTTCGAGTTCTCCGGTACAGGTGTCTTCTCGAATAGGGCGGGGTATTTTTGCTTCATCCGGTCCAGCCTTTCCCACGTGAACTCCGGTCCACGCTTGGCATTCCAGCGCACTTTGACCAATCTGATCTTGCTGCGCCTTAGTTTTTGGACCTTCCAATCAGTTACCTCGATTGGTTCTTCAACAAAATGTAACTTGTCATCAATCTGAATTTCGTCTGCTGGAATGATGAGAGTTTCGTCGGATAGGCACTTTTTCAAATTTGACACGTGAAACGTGTCGTGTATTCCACTAAGCTCTTGAGGCAACTTGAGCTTGTATGCCACTGTGCCTACCCTGGACAAGACTTCGAATGGTCCAATATATCGTGGGTTCAGCTTTCCGCGCTTTCCAAAGCGCGCGACACCTTTCCAAGGTGACACTTTTAGTAGGACCCTGTCTCCGACTTGAAACTCTAAAGGCTTTCGCCTCATATCAGCATAGCTTTTCTGGCGGTCCCGGGCCGCTTTGAGGCGTTCCTTTATCAAAAAGACCTTGTCCGTGGTCTCTTGAACAATTTCGGGCCCGGTGAGTTGTTTTCCTCCAACTTCCGCCCAACATAACGGCGATCGACACTTGCGTCCATATAGAGCTTCAAACGGTGCGGCTTGAATGCTCGTATGATAACTGTTGTTGTACGAAAATTCTACCAATGGCAAGTGTGTATCCCAATTACCTCCGAAATCAATCGCGCATGCCCGTAACATATCTTCCAATGTCTGGATGGTTCGTTCACTTTGACCATCCGTTTGGGGGTGATATGCGGTACTCATGTCGAGGCGAGTGCCGAGGGCTTCATTTAAACTTTCCCAAAATCTGGAAGTGAAACGACTATCTCGATCGGAGATGATAGAAACAGGTACACCGTGTTTGGACACCACTTCCTTAATGTACAAGCGGGTCAGTTTCTCCAACCTGTCCGTTTCGCGAATCGGAAGGAAGTGTGCAGATTTTGTCAATCGATCTACGATTACCCAGATCATGTCATGGCCGCTTGTCGTCTTGGGTAACTTGGTAATGAAATCCATGGTGATTCGTTCCCATTTCCATTCCGGTATTTCCGGTTGCTGGAGCAAACCGGAAGGTCTCTGGTGCTCAGCCTTGACCTTTGCGCAAGTCAAACATCGCGCAACATAGGCTGCTATATCTCTTTTGAAATTCGGCCACCAATACAGTTCCTTTAGATCGTGGAACGTCTTGTCTGCGCCAGGGTGAACCGAATATCTAGAACTGTGAGCTTCAGCCAGTACTAGCTCACGCAATCCTCCGTACATTGGGACCCAAATTCTATTCATGAAATACAGTGTCTGGTCCGCCTTTGGTTCTAGTGAATCAACCATCTTTCGTAATCTTTCACCCTTGACATTCTCGGGTTTGAGGGCGTTAACTTGAGCTTCACGAATTCGTTCAGTCAGATTCGTGTGGATAGTCAAACCCAAAGCTCGGACACGCAATGGTTTAACCCGTTCCTTGCGACTCAAGGCGTCGGCCACAACGTTCGCCTTACCGGGATGGTACTTGATTTCACAATCGTAATCGTTTAATAATTCGACCCATCGCCGTTGTCGCATGTTTAAATCCTTCTGATCAAAGATGTGTTGCAAACTCTTATGATCAGTGAAAATCGTGCACTTGGTTCCGTACAAATAGTGCCTCCATATCTTGAGAGCGAACACCACTGCACCAAATTCCAAATCGTGTGTAGTGTAGTTCTTCTCATGGATTTTCAGTTGCCTGGAAGCGTATGCTATTACTTTTTCTCGCTGCATCAATACGCAACCCAAGCCTTGATGTGAGGCATCACAGTAAACTACAAAATCTTCCGTACCATCGGGGAGTGATAGTATCGGAGCGCCACATAACTTTTCTTTTAGTAATTGGAATGCTGCCTCTTGCTTTTCCATCCACTCGAATTTCTTATCCTTTTGGGTTAACATGGTTAAAGCTTGCGCTATCTTTGAAAAGTTCTCGATGAACCTTCTGTAATAACCCGCTAGGCCAAGAAATTGCCGTACTTCGGTAGGAGTTCGAGGGGCTTCCCAATTTTTAATTGCCTCGATCTTGGCGGGATCGACGTGTATGCCCTTCTCGTTCACCACGTGGCCTAAAAAGTGAACTTCCCGAATCCAAAAGTCACATTTTGAGAATTTAGCGTAGAGCTTCTCTTTGCGTAATACTTCAAGAATTAACCGAAGGTGATTCTCGTGGTCTTCTTTGGTGCGTGAATATATCAAAATATCGTCAATGAAGACTATGACGAATTTATCCAGGTATGGCTTACACACGCGGTTCATTAGGTCCATGAAAACCGCTGGCGCGTTGGTTAAGCCGAACGGCATTACCAAAAATTCATAGTGTCCATACCGGGTTCTGAAGGCCGTTTTTGGTACATCTTCTTCTTGTATACGCAACTAGTGATAGCCAGACCTCAAATCGATTTTGGAGTAATAGCTAGATCCTTGGAGCTGATCAAATAAATCGTCGATCCTGGGGAGAGGATAGCGATTCTTGATGGTTAGCTTGTTCAGCTCTCGATAGTCGATGCACATGCGAAATGTGCCATCCTTCTTCTTTACAAACAAGACGGGAGCTCCCCAAGGTGAGAAACTCGGTCTTATAAAACCTTTGTCCAATAATTCTTGTAGCTGGCTGGACAGTTCCTGCATCTCTGATGGAGCTAGGCGGTATGGCGATCGTGCCACAGGAGCAGCTCCAGGAACGAGGTCGATGCGGAACTCGACTTGTCGAGGTGGCGGCAACCCCGGCAAATCTTCTGGGAATACATCCGGAAAGTCTCTAGCTACTGGAATGTCTTCCAACTTTCGCTCGTCGGCCTTCTTGTCTACCACGTGTGCCAAGAATGCGACAAGCCCTTTTCTTAGACACTTACGAGCCTTCATGCTTGAAATAATCCTTAGCGGCGTCCCGTGTCTTTCTCCTTGAATTGAGAGAGTTTCACCGCTTGCGAGGGGGACTTGAATGACTTTATCGTTGCAAATCACAACGGCATGGTGCGCGGACAACCAGTCCATGCCGACAACTATGTCAAAACTTCCCAACACGACTGGTAAAAGATCAATCCCAAACTCGTGCCCACAGAGTTCTAATTTACAATCTTTCGCTACTTCTCTCGTTTCAATAGTTTTACCATTAGCCAGTTCTATGGAGTAGGGTGTATCTAGTTTACTAGTTTTTAATCCAAGTAGTCTTTTAAACTCAATGGATACGAAGCTAAAGTCAGCACCGGTATCAAATAATACAGAGGCATAATGACCATTAAGAGGAAACGTACCAGTGACCACGTTGGGGTCTTGTCGTGCATCACCGGCTCCAATCACAAATGCCCGCCCGCGGGCCTGGTTGTTGATCTTGGGGCAATCCTTTTTCCAATGATCCAATGACCCGCATGCAAAGCATGGTCTAGCCCCTCCATTCTTCGGTGCTCCGGAACGGCAGTCCTCAGTCTTGTGCCCTGTGCGGTGGCACTTTCCACAAGTTAACCCATTATTCCTTCCCTGATTACCCTGTTTGTTACCATTACCACGTCCCGTGGCTACATATCCTTTTCCTTTCTTGTTTGAGCTACCCGACGCTCTGTCCCTCTTCCCTTCATCCCGTTTCCTTTTCCCAAATATTGGCTTGTTCCCCTGGTCGTTCAACACAACTGCTGAGCTCGTCCCCTGATTCTTGGCTTCTACACTGCTAGCCTCAGAAATTTTTAGTCCCGAAACTTGTCGGATCAGTGTACCCATGCGTATAGCATCTTCGGTGAGGCTTAGTGCAAGGTCAATGGCTGCGCGCATGGTCGTAGGTTTGGAAGCAGTGACCATGCTGCGTATTTGCGGTGCTAAACCGAACAGATAACGCTCTATCTTGTTGTTTTCGGGGGTGACCAACCGTGGCACTAGTCTGGCGAGATCATGGAATCGGGACGTGTAACCAGTCACGTCCGCTTCCATCATAGTGAGGTTCCAGAACTCAGTTTCCAGTTTCTGGACCTCGCTTGCCGGGCGGTACTCAGCAATCATGAGTTCCTTCAGTTCTGTCCATGACAGGGAGTAAGCAGTGTCGTCAGCCAATGACTGTACTTGTCCATTCCACCACGTCAGTGCTTGGTCCAAGAACAAGTTGGTGGAGTACATAACCGACTGGCGAGGGGTACACCCACTGATACGGATGACTGCCTCGGTCTTTTCAAACCACTTGACCAGTCCAACAGATCCTTCTGTGCCGTTGAAGTTGATCGGCTTGCAGTCTAAGAAGGCTTTGAATGTGCAGCCACGCTCTCGCGAGGCCGTTTCTGCATTAATAAAGTTGTATGTTATTATGGGATAGGAGTTTTAGGATATTCTCCCATCGCTTTATCAATTATTTTTAAACCTTCTTACCATTGGGGGAGGTTTCTCGTCGGTCACTCCCAGTCAAGTCACGTGATCGTTCGGAGCGAGCGGCTTCGTGCTCTGCGATTGCTCGGGCTATGCGCTCCGAAATCATGGTTTCAAGTTCAGCTGGTGTAGCGGGCAGTTCGTCTGCACCGCTGTTGCTTCTGGTGGCTGGTGCCATTTCTCTTCAATAATAATTATCAAAGGTTAATTTGGCAAACATTTATACAATATAAAGCATAAATAACAAACCAGAATGTGAACACAATAATCAACACCATGTCATCACACAACATACCAACATATCATACAAAAATAAATAGTAATCAACACAACATCACCACACAACACACAAATCACAATATATGGAGTAAGCAATAATAATCGTAGACAACAACATATTTCACCATCATAATAATAAGATTTTTCATTAATTTCAATAGTACTAGTACAATGCTTGTTCATAATAACAAAATGGAGAATACATCTCTCATACAATACATTGTTTTTGAAATAAATAAAACATCATATCATGTGCCGTCGTACCCGTACGGCTAGGCAAAATGCAGACGAGTGTCATAACCCGTGCTATACTACCATACTGCTGCTACTATATACATAAGCTGGTGATTCTTCCGTGCGTCCCTGATGCATCCCTACTGTGGCGGTGGAGGCGGAAACTGGTACTGTGGTGCATGCATACTGATCGTCATGCTAATCGCCATGATACGCTCATATAAGAACTGTCGATGCGCAAAATGCGCATCACCTGTAATACCACACTGTGCGTCCATGCTCAGTAACTCTTCCGCATAGTGCGCCAAAGCATCTCGTGCATCAATCATCCGCGTCCACATCAGACGGGTCTGCTGCTCTACCTGTGTCACGGTGCGCTGCACCGTGTCTGCGAGGGTCTGGAAGTCTCGCTCTAGGGAGATAGCAGTGGACCATGCTGGTCCGGATAGGGGTGTCATCCTAGGTGGCTGGGATGGTCCGGGTATATCTGGGTGAGCTGATGGGAATGGCCCAAAGGGGGCTGGTATCGGTATGTGTGGAAGCAACGGGGTAAAACCCTGTGGTCTGGTAAAGTGAGGTGGCATCATGTAGGGGTCCCCTGCACCCAGAGGATACGGTGCAGGTGGCATGCTGGGAAGGGTGGGGATCGGTAATGTCATGGCTACTGTGGGTGGTGGTACAAGCTCGGCCAATGGGGCTACAAGAGGCTCTAAAACAGTGGCCCACTCTGGGGTGGATACCACGACAGTGGGGGTAGGAGGGCTCGCGGTGGCGTATGCCGTCACGCCCGCCCGGTGCAGCTCCGAGCTGCGGGCAGAGCTCCCCTCTAGGATGTGCCCAGTAGGAACTGGCCCATCCTGAGGTACGGGCTCGGGTATGGTGGGTAGAGTGGCTGGTGCAGTAGTGGCATGCTCAATCATCGGAGCGACGTGCTCCTCCTGGTCTACTGGTGGGATCGGTACAGCAATGTGCTCCACCGATGCGGTCGACTCATCGTCGGAGTCATCAGAGATCCACCCGTTGTGTCCTCGGGGAACGGGCACGAGCATCATGCCCGGGGGTACGGGGATAAGTGGGGTAGGTAAGGGCTCACGATCGATCGGTGCGTGTCGGTCATAGGGAGACTCAACGGTCTCTGACTGCGCGGGGACAGGCCTCGATGGACCTGCACAGCCCTCTGGGAAGTCTCTGATGGCCTGGAGGGGCAGTACTGGCAGTGGCGCTGCCTGGAATGGCACTATAGGCAAGTCTGCCTGTGGTGCCTCGGCCATAGGTAGGTTGACCACGTCGCCCTCAGCGGGGGCCCACGCTGGGTCCTCGCTCGGGTCAGTCTCGTCCGAGCTATCTCCTCCTGCGCCCTCCACGGCGGCGTCAATCTCCATCTCGTAATCCTCCAGATCGAGTACCAAAAGCTCGATCGGCTCTGCTGGCGGCGCTGGGATAATCTGAATACTGCTATCGTAACTGGGCGCTATGCTACCAGCGTCCGACATCCTGGCAAAAGAACCGTACATGTATATATATGAATTAATTTAAATTAGATAGTTAAGGCGTACATTATCAGTATCCTTCCTAACTTCTAATTTCACGCTAATGCATAACGATACCCATGGCTGGCTTGGTCGGAATCTCCTCATGCCCAATGCTTCTTGAAAAATTACATTATCGCGTTTAGCATCTTTATATATTTTTCTTTTGAAAACTTTATCATTTGAACCAAATCCGGTTATAGTCTAGTTTTTAAAGAAAATACTCTAGTTCGCTATAACCTTGGCTCTGATACCACCTTCTGTCACACCACGACAATGGCGGAAACACGTGGCGCGACGGTTCAAAGCATAAAGTCAAGGTTATTGCTAAACACAAGTAATTTAAGAAAATGGGTCATTTATTAAGGCGTCAAATCTTGTTCAAAATATTACATAAAAGTAAATTGTTTTTAAGACAACATAGAGGTTTCTCAAATATATCCCAAAGCCTTGGGAAATAAAGGTGAAACCCCGCAAAATGTTTGACGCCGCATCGGAGGATTCCACGACCCAGCTTGCCCCGGTTCGTCTTCATCTAATTACCTGAAAGATATGTTTAAAAGTTTCGTCAATATAAATATATTGGTGAGTTCACAGGTTTTAGTTTCCAAAACTTGAATACTTGGGAAATACCATGTTATGACAATATATAGGAGTTGCAAATTCCTATAAATCTACTTGAGACTATAATCAAACCAAGACATATAATAATTGTGCCCCGCTCCAAGTCGTTACTCGGTTTCCCACGACTTAAGTTCAGAATATATGCACCCCAGGCATAACCTAATGCATAATCGACGCTATCGATTAGGGGTGGGCCTTGTCAGGCACCAATAGTACTATTCAAATATTCCACCGGTTTCATTTCCCTGAACAAATGATTATAGAGGCGAGGACTCAACCCCGAGTGGCGGTCACACCTCAAGTAATAAATCCGTCAAACATTTTCCCTAACATATCTTTCCCCCGCATTGGCATTTTTCTTATGTTTTGTCCGTGTACGGTTCGTTAACGCGTCTTAGTTGGATATCTTAGCTCGAATAGTTAATTTCTCCAAGTTTTTCCCAACATGTGTTTTATAGAAATATTATCCATATTTCTTCCTCTTTACACATATTACTTGGAAGGTTTGAAATACTTATGTATTTTTTACCCAACTTGTTAACTTAACTACAAAAATGTTTCCAATACTTTTATATTCCCATTTATATAAAAGTATTCATTTTTGTATAAGTTTCTCAAGTTTGTTTAATATTTTTATAAAATCTCCATTTTATAAAAATCCTTATGTTAATACCATCCATATTTTTATAACTTTCAAAAATATACTTTTATACAAAAATACCCAAGTATATCTACTAGTATTTACCAAATCATCCTTAGAAATTTATTACTTATACTTTTGACACCAAACTTTCCATCCTTGCATTTTTGGACTAATAGTTTCTAAAATATCCATTTTAGCCCTCTAACTTTCAAAGTTACAATATTAGTCCCTTAACTTTCAAATGTTGCATTTTTCCACTCTAACTTCCAAAGTTAACATTTTTCACTCAAAATAGTAGACTTTGAAGATCCATCTTTTTATTGGTAAGTTATTTTTGTATCAAAACACTTTTATTAGTCTTATATTCCATATATAAGACTACTTGTATGTGTGTTTTATGTATTTGCCCATTTTAACAAAATATCATTCTTCTAAGTAAGTAAATTTTAATTTTTCATCTTCTTTATTCTTGAACTACTAACATGTTCCACCATATATTATACCATGGATGATCATTTTAAGATGATTAACACTACTTTTTATTACATTCAAGTTTATTCCACAAATCTTAATCAAATCATCATCCTACTTAGTATATGTGTAGATTTTATACATTTTCAAGAACACTACTTTATCATCATCAAATCCATGATTTATTTACATATCTTTAATCATCTATTTTACACATGTAAAACCTATTAAAGATTATGTTCAAACCACCTTTTAAACCCTTCATGTACAACTTTCTTCTAAGAACACATACATGAATAATAATAATCAAAAACAAGGTTAAGAAGCTTACTACTAGCACAAGGCTAGGGAAGACAAAACCTTGGATTTTGAGAGGGGTTTAGTGTGTTCTTTCTTAATGGTTAAGCTCCAAGCTTGAAACACACAATAGGGGTTTGGATGATGGATTGTTTTGAGTGATTTGGAGATGTAAAAACTTGAAAGAAGAATGTATATGGGGAGGGTGAAACCTACGGCCCAAATGAAGAAGGAAGAAGAGTTGTTTTTGCTTTGTTATCTTCAAAGGACTAACACATGTTATATACTACCATCAAATCTTCCATGGATTGCATGTAATCTTCCCAAAGATTGAGTTGTGTACTTAGGATTTTTGGAAGGATATTATGTGTGTGTGTGTGTATTGCCGTGAGTTTAGAGAGAGGGGTGAGGGATTGCTTGCAAATCTTGCTAAGTGTGTGTGATCTCTCATAACCTTTCACTTGATCTTATACATACATGAGTGCACTAGTGTAATGATGGGTTAAGTTTTGTCTTGGATTATTATGGCCTATGGCCGAAAATTATCTTACACAAGGTAAGATTTTGCATGCTTTGTGTACTTACATGATCTTATGCTTTGTCTCATCCTTGCATGCTTTACATCCTAGGCTTGTAGGATATAATTATAAACACACATGCATGGACATAACAAGGCCATCTAGGCCGGCCCTTGTGTGGGTTTAGGTGGGGTCCACCACTTCAAATATTTACCCAATACTTGTTATGTTTAATCCCTCGTCGTTCGGGTGTCGTTCGGGTATTTTTCGGGATTTAATCGCGCGTCATTCGGACATTAAAAATACCTTTAATAACCCTTAAATATAGTCTAATTTAAGCGTTGATTGGTTATTTAGGCTTTTGCCGGGTGAAATTATGAG
This sequence comes from Ambrosia trifida, assembly GCA_028751855.1. Lineage (NCBI taxonomy): Eukaryota > Viridiplantae > Streptophyta > Magnoliopsida > Asterales > Asteraceae > Ambrosia > Ambrosia trifida. The sequence goes on along the minus strand of CM054128.1, from coordinate 74,976,256 downwards.
TTATACGCGTATCGGGTGCGGTACGCGCATTTTATTCGTTACCGGGAGATTTGTACAAGACGTTTCCACTTATGGTTTTGGAGTTCCAAAACTCATTATATTTTATGGAAATACCCTTTATTTTATATCCTGGGTGTCCGGGATCCTTTTCGTTTATTTAATTATTACCGGGTAATTGCCAACGTCCATACCGGATAGTTTATTCGCACATGATCCAATCATGTTTTTACCATTAAACGTATGCATTCCTAAGCATTATTTGGAAATTGCTATCTCCTAAGGCCTCGATAATTAAATCACACATAATTGCATTTAATTACGTTAATCATATATTAATTAATTTGTACGGAATTACCTTATTTTTGCCGGTTGTTACATTCTCCCCCCGTTAAGAGAATTCCGTCCCGGAATTCACTTCGAGTTCTCCGGTACAGGTGTCTTCTCGATTAGGGCGGGGTATTTTTGCTTCATCCGGTCCAGCCTTTCCCACGTGAACTCCGGTCCACGCTTGGCATTCCAGCGCACTTTGACCAATCTGATCTTGCTGCGCCTTAGTTTTTGGACCTTCCAATCAGTTACCTCGATTGGTTCTTCAACAAAATGTAACTTGTCATCAATCTGAATTTCGTCTGCTGGAATGATGAGAGTTTCGTCGGATAGGCACTTTTTCAAATTTGACACGTGAAACGTGTCGTGTATTCCACTAAGCTCTTGAGGCAACTTGAGCTTGTATGCCACTGTGCCTACCCTGGACAAGACTTCGAATGGTCCAATATATCGTGGGTTCAGCTTTCCGCGCTTTCCAAAGCGCGCGACACCTTTCCAAGGTGACACTTTTAGTAGGACCCTGTCTCCGACTTGAAACTCTAAAGGCTTTCGCCTCATATCAGCATAGCTTTTCTGGCGGTCCCGGGCCGCTTTGAGGCGTTCCTTTATCAAAAAGACCTTGTCCGTGGTCTCTTGAACAATTTCGGGCCCGGTGAGTTGTTTTCCTCCAACTTCCGCCCAACATAACGGCGATCGACACTTGCGTCCATATAGAGCTTCAAACGGTGCGGCTTGAATGCTCGTATGATAACTGTTGTTGTACGAAAATTCTACCAATGGCAAGTGTGTATCCCAATTACCTCCGAAATCAATCGCGCATGCCCGTAACATATCTTCCAATGTCTGGATGGTTCGTTCACTTTGACCATCCGTTTGGGGGTGATATGCGGTACTCATGTCGAGGCGAGTGCCGAGGGCTTCATTTAAACTTTCCCAAAATCTGGAAGTGAAACGACTATCTCGATCGGAGATGATAGAAACAGGTACACCGTGTTTGGACACCACTTCCTTAATGTACAAGCGGGTCAGTTTCTCCAACCTGTCCGTTTCGCGAATCGGAAGGAAGTGTGCAGATTTTGTCAATCGATCTACGATTACCCAGATCATGTCATGGCCGCTTGTCGTCTTGGGTAACTTGGTAATGAAATCCATGGTGATTCGTTCCCATTTCCATTCCGGTATTTCCGGTTGCTGGAGCAAACCGGAAGGTCTCTGGTGCTCAGCCTTGACCTTTGCGCAAGTCAAACATCGCGCAACATAGGCTGCTATATCTCTTTTGAAATTCGGCCACCAATACAGTTCCTTTAGATCGTGGAACGTCTTGTCTGCGCCAGGGTGAACCGAATATCTAGAACTGTGAGCTTCAGCCAGTACTAGCTCACGCAATCCTCCGTACATTGGGACCCAAATTCTATTCATGAAATACGGTGTCTGGTCCGCCTTTGGTTCTAGTGAATCAACCATCTTTCGTAATCTTTCACCCTTGACATTCTCGGGTTTGAGGGCGTTAACTTGAGCTTCACGAATTCGTTCAGTCAGATTCGTGTGGATAGTCAAACCCAAAGCTCGGACACGCAATGGTTTAACCCGTTCCTTGCGACTCAAGGCGTCGGCCACAACGTTCGCCTTACCGGGATGGTACTTGATTTCACAATCGTAATCGTTTAATAATTCGACCCATCGCCGTTGTCGCATGTTTAAATCCTTCTGATCAAAGATGTGTTGCAAACTCTTATGATCAGTGAAAATCGTGCACTTGGTTCCGTACAAATAGTGCCTCCATATCTTGAGAGCGAACACCACTGCACCAAATTCCAAATCGTGTGTAGTGTAGTTCTTCTCATGGATTTTCAGTTGCCTGGAAGCGTATGCTATTACTTTTTCTCGCTGCATCAATACGCAACCCAAGCCTTGATGTGAGGCATCACAGTAAACTACAAAATCTTCCGTACCATCGGGGAGTGATAGTATTGGAGCGCCACATAACTTTTCTTTTAGTAATTGGAATGCTGCCTCTTGCTTTTCCATCCACTCGAATTTCTTATCCTTTTGGGTTAACATGGTTAAAGCTTGCGCTATCTTTGAAAAGTTCTCGATGAACCTTCTGTAATAACCCGCTAGGCCAAGAAATTGCCGTACTTCGGTAGGAGTTCGAGGGGCTTCCCAATTTTTAATTGCCTCGATCTTGGCGGGATCGACGTGTATGCCCTTCTCGTTCACCACGTGGCCTAAAAAGTGAACTTCCCGAATCCAAAAGTCACATTTTGAGAATTTAGCGTAGAGCTTCTCTTTGCGTAATACTTCAAGAATTAACCGAAGGTGATTCTCGTGGTCTTCTTTGGTGCGTGAATATATCAAAATATCGTCAATGAAGACTATGACGAATTTATCCAGGTATGGCTTACACACGCGGTTCATTAGGTCCATGAAAACCGCTGGCGCGTTGGTTAAGCCGAACGGCATTACCAAAAATTCATAGTGTCCATACCGGGTTCTGAAGGCCGTTTTTGGTACATCTTATTCTTGTATACGCAACTAGTGATAGCCAGACCTCAAATCGATTTTGGAGTAATAGCTAGATCCTTGGAGCTGATCAAATAAATCGTCGATCCTGGGGAGAGGATAGCGATTCTTGATGGTTAGCTTGTTCAGCTCTCGATAGTCGATGCACATGCGAAATGTGCCATCCTTCTTCTTTACAAACAAGACGGGAGCTCCCCAAGGTGAGAAACTCGGTCTTATAAAACCTTTGTCCAATAATTCTTGTAGCTGGCTGGACAGTTCCTGCATCTCTGATGGAGCTAGGCGGTATGGCGATCGTGCCACAGGAGCAGCTCCAGGAACGAGGTCGATGCGGAACTCGACTTGTTGAGGTGGCGGCAACCCCGGCAAATCTTCTGGGAATACATCCGGAAAGTCTCTAGCTACTGGAATGTCTTCCAACTTTCGCTCGTCGGCCTTCTTGTCTACCACGTGTGCCAAGAATGCGACAAGCCCTTTTCTTAGACACTTACGAGCCTTCATGCTTGAAATAATCCTTAGCGGCGTCCCGTGTCTTTCTCCTTGAATTGAGAGAGTTTCACCGCTTGCGAGGGGGACTTGAATGACTTTATCGTTGCATATCACAACGGCATGGTGCGCGGACAACCAGTCCATGCCGACAACTATGTCAAAACTTCCCAACACGACTGGTAAAAGATCAATCCCAAACTCGTGCCCACAGAGTTCTAATTTACAATCTTTCGCTACTTCTCTCGTTTCAATAGTTTTACCATTAGCCAGTTCTATGGAGTAGGGTGTATCTAGTTTACTAGTTTTTAATCCAAGTAGTCTTTTAAACTCAATGGATACGAAGCTAAAGTCAGCACCGGTATCAAATAATACAGAGGCATAATGACCATTAAGAGGAAACGTACCAGTGACCACGTTGGGGTCTTGTCGTGCATCACCGGCTCCAATCACAAATGCCCGCCCGCGGGCCTGGTTGTTGATCTTGGGGCAATCCTTTTTCCAATGATCCAATGACCCGCATGCAAAGCATGGTCTAGCCCCTCCATTCTTCGGTGCTCCGGAACGGCAGTCCTCAGTCTTGTGCCCTGTGCGGTGGCACTTTCCACAAGTTAACCCATTATTCCTTCCCTGATTACCCTGTTTGTTACCATTACCACGTCCCGTGGCTACATATCCTTTTCCTTTCTTGTTTGAGCTACCCGACGCTCTGTCCCTCTTCCCTTCATCCCGTTTCCTTTTCCCAAATATTGGCTTGTTCCCCTGGTCGTTCAACACAACTGCTGAGCTCGTCCCCTGATTCTTGGCTTCTACACTGCTAGCCTCAGAAATTTTTAGTCCCGAAACTTGTCGGATCAGTGTACCCATGCGTATAGCATCTTCGGTGAGGCTTAGTGCAAGGTCAATGGCTGCGCGCATGGTCGTAGGTTTGGAAGCAGTGACCATGCTGCGTATTTGCGGTGCTAAACCGAACAGATAACGCTCTATCTTGTTGTTTTCGGGGGTGACCAACCGTGGCACTAGTCTGGCGAGATCATGGAATCGGGACGTGTAACCAGTCACGTCCGCTTCCATCATAGTGAGGTTCCAGAACTCAGTTTCCAGTTTCTGGACCTCGCTTGCCGGGCGGTACTCAGCAATCATGAGTTCCTTCAGTTCTGTCCATGACAGGGAGTAAGCAGTGTCGTCACCCAATGACTGTACTTGTCCATTCCACCACGTCAGTGCTTGGTCCAAGAACAAGTTGGTGGAGTACATAACCGACTGGCGAGGGGTACACCCACTGATACGGATGACTGCCTCGGTCTTTTCAAATCACTTGACCAGTCCAACAGATCCTTCTGTGCCGTTGAAGTTGATCGGCTTGCAGTCTAAGAAGGCTTTGAATGTGCAGCCACGCTCTCGCGAGGCCGTTTCTGCATTAATAAAGTTGTATGTTATTATGGGATAGGAGTTTTAGGATATTCTCCCATCGCTTTATCAATTATTTTTAAACCTTCTTACCATTGGGGGAGGTTTCTCGTCGGTCACTCCCAGTCAAGTCACGTGATCGTTCGGAGCGAGCGGCTTCGTGCTCTGCGATTGCTCGGGCTATGCGCTCCGAAATCATGGTTTCAAGTTCAGCTGGTGTAGCGGGCAGTTCGTCTGCACCGCTGTTGCTTCTGGTGGCTGGTGCCATTTCTCTTCAATAATAATTATCAAAGGTTAATTTGGCAAACATTTATACAATATAAAGCATAAATAACAAACCAGAATGTGAACACAATAATCAACACCATGTCATCACACAACATACCAACATATCATACAAAAATAAATAGTAATCAACACAACATCACCACACAACACACAAATCACAATATATGGAGTAAGCAATAATAATCGTAGACAACAACATATTTCACCATCATAATAATAAGATTTTTCATTAATTTCAATAGTACTAGTACAATGCTTGTTCATAATAACAAAATGGAGAATACATCTCTCATACAATACATTGTTTTTGAAATAAATAAAACATCATATCATGTGCCGTCGTACCCGTACGGCTAGGCAAAATGCAGACGAGTGTCATAACCCGTGCTATACTACCATACTGCTGCTACTATATACATAAGCTGGTGATTCTTCCGTGCGTCCCTGATGCATCCCTACTGTGGCGGTGGAGGCGGAAACTGGTACTGTGGTGCATGCATACTGATCGTCATGCTAATCGCCATGATACGCTCATATAAGAACTGTCGATGCGCAAAATGCGCATCACCTGTAATACCACACTGTGCGTCCATGCTCAGTAACTCTTCCGCATAGTGCGCCAAAGCATCTCGTGCATCAATCATCCGCGTCCACATCAGACGGGTCTGCTGCTCTACCTGTGTCACGGTGCGCTGCACCGTGTCTGCGAGGGTCTGGAAGTCTCGCTCTAGGGAGATAGCAGTGGACCATGCTGGTCCGGATAGGGGTGTCATCCTAGGTGGCTGGGATGGTCCGGGTATATCTGGGTGAGCTGATGGGAATGGCCCAAAGGGGGCTGGTATCGGTATGTGTGGAAGCAACGGGGTAAAACCCTGTGGTCTGGTAAAGTGAGGTGGCATCATGTAGGGGTCCCCTGCACCCAGAGGATACGGTGCAGGTGGCATGCTGGGAAGGGTGGGGATCGGTAATGTCATGGCTACTGTGGGTGGTGGTACAAGCTCGGCCAATGGGGCTACAAGAGGCTCTAAAACAGTGGCCCACTCTGGGGTGGATACCACGACAGTGGGGGTAGGAGGGCTCGCGGTGGCGTATGCCGTCACGCCCGCCCGGTGCAGCTCCGAGCTGCGGGCAGAGCTCCCCTCTAGGATGTGCCCAGTAGGAACTGGCCCATCCTGAGGTACGGGCTCGGGTATGGTGGGTAGAGTGGCTGGTGCAGTAGTGGCATGCTCAATCATCGGAGCGACGTGCTCCTCCTGGTCTACTGGTGGGATCGGTACAGCAATGTGCTCCACCGATGCGGTCGACTCATCGTCGGAGTCATCAGAGATCCACCCGTTGTGTCCTCGGGGAACGGGCACGAGCATCATGCCCGGGGGTACGGGGATAAGTGGGGTAGGTAAGGGCTCACGATCGATCGGTGCGTGTCGGTCATAGGGAGACTCAACGGTCTCTGACTGCGCGGGGACAGGCCTCGATGGACCTGCACAGCCCTCTGGGAAGTCTCTGATGGCCTGGAGGGGCAGTACTGGCAGTGGCGCTGCCTGGAATGGCACTATAGGCAAGTCTGCCTGTGGTGCCTCGGCCATAGGTAGGTTGACCACGTCGCCCTCAGCGGGGGCCCACGCTGGGTCCTCGCTCGGGTCAGTCTCGTCCGAGCTATCTCCTCCTGCGCCCTCCACGGCGGCGTCAATCTCCATCTCGTAATCCTCCAGATCGAGTACCAAAAGCTCGATCGGCTCTGCTGGCGGCGCTGGGATAATCTGAATACTGCTATCGTAACTGGGCGCTATGCTACCAGCGTCCGACATCCTGGCAAAAGAACCGTACATGTATATATATGAATTAATTTAAATTAGATAGTTAAGGCGTACATTATCAGTATCCTTCCTAACTTCTAATTTCACGCTAATGCATAACGATACCCATGGCTGGCTTGGTCGGAATCTCCTCATGCCCAATGCTTCTTGAAAAATTACATTATCGCGTTTAGCATCTTTATATATTTTTCTTTTGAAAACTTTATCATTTGAACCAAATCCGGTTATAGTCTAGTTTTTAAAGAAAATACTCTAGTTCGCTATAACCTTGGCTCTGATACCACCTTCTGTCACACCACGACAATGGCGGAAACACGTGGCGCGACGGTTCAAAGCATAAAGTCAAGGTTATTGCTAAACACAAGTAATTTAAGAAAATGGGTCATTTATTAAGGCGTCAAATCTTGTTCAAAATATTACATAAAAGTAAATTGTTTTTAAGACAACATAGAGGTTTCTCAAATATATCCCAAAGCCTTGGGAAATAAAGGTGAAACCCCGCAAAATGTTTGACGCCGCATCGGAGGATTCCACGACCCAGCTTGCCCCGGTTCGTCTTCATCTAATTACCTGAAAGATATGTTTAAAAGTTTCGTCAATATAAATATATTGGTGAGTTCACAGGTTTTTAGTTTCCAAAACTTGAATACTTGGGAAATACCATGTTATGACACTATATAGGAGTTGCAAATTCCTATAAATCTACTTGAGACTATAATCAAACCAAGACATATAATAATTGTGCCCCGCTCCAAGTCGTTACTCGGTTTCCCACGACTTAAGTTCAGAATATATGCACCCCAGGCATAACCTAATGCATAATCGACGCTATCGATTAGGGGTGGGCCTTGTCAGGCACCAATAGTACTATTCAAATATTCCACCGGTTTCATTTCCCTGAACAAATGATTATAGAGGCGAGGACTCAACCCCGAGTGGCGGTCACACCTCAAGTAATAAATCCGTCAAACATTTTCCCTAACATATCTTTCCCCCGCATTGGCATTTTTCTTATGTTTTGTCCGTGTACGGTTCGTTAACGCGTCTTAGTTGGATATCTTAGCTCGAATAGTTAATTTCTCCAAGTTTTTCCCAACATGTGTTTTATAGAAATATTATCCATATTTCTTCCTCTTTACACATATTACTTGGAAGGTTTGAAATACTTATGTATTTTTTACCCAACTTGTTAACTTAACTACAAAAATGTTTCCAATACTTTTATATTCCCATTTATATAAAAGTATTCATTTTTGTATAAGTTTCTCAAGTTTGTTTAATATTTTTATAAAATCTCCATTTTATAAAAATCCTTATGTTAATACCATCCATATTTTTATAACTTTCAAAAATATACTTTTATACAAAAATACCCAAGTATATCTACTAGTATTTACCAAATCATCCTTAGAAATTTATTACTTATACTTTTGACACCAAACTTTCCATCCTTGCATTTTTGGACTAATAGTTTCTAAAATATCCATTTTAGCCCTCTAACTTTCAAAGTTACAATATTAGTCCCTTAACTTTCAAATGTTGCATTTTTCCACTCTAACTTCCAAAGTTAACATTTTTCACTCAAAATAGTAGACTTTGAAGATCCATCTTTTTATTGGTAAGTTATTTTTGTATCAAAACACTTTTATTAGTCTTATATTCCATATATAAGACTACTTGTATGTGTGTTTTATGTATTTGCCCATTTTAACAAAATATCATTCTTCTATGTAAGTAAACTTTAATTTTTCATCTTCTTTATTCTTGAACTACTAACATGTTCCACCATATATTATACCATGGATGATCATTTTAAGATGATTAACACTACTTTTTATTACATTCAAGTTTATTCCACAAATCTTAATCAAATCATCATCCTACTTAGTATATGTGTAGATTTTATACATTTTCAAGAACACTACTTTATCATCATCAAATCCATGATTTATTTACATATCTTTAATCATCTATTTTACACATGTAAAACCTATTAAAGATTATGTTCAAACCACCTTTTAAACCCTTCATGTACAACTTTCTTCTAAGAACACATACATGAATAATAATAATCAAAAACAAGGTTAAGAAGCTTACTACTAGCACAAGGCTAGGGAAGACAAAACCTTGGATTTTGAGAGGGGTTTAGTGTGTTCTTTCTTAATGGTTAAGCTCCAAGCTTGAAACACACAATAGGGGTTTGGATGATGGATTGTTTTGAGTGATTTGGAGATGTAAAAACTTGAAAGAAGAATGTATATGGGGAGGGTGAAACCTACGGCCCAAATGAAGAAGGAAGAAGAGTTGTTTTTGCTTTGTTATCTTCAAAGGACTAACACATGTTATATACTACCATCAAATCTTCCATGGATTGCATGTAATCTTCCCAAAGATTGAGTTGTGTACTTAGGATTTTTGGAAGGATATTATGTGTGTGTGTGTGTATTGCCGTGAGTTTAGAGAGAGGGGTGAGGGATTGCTTGCAAATCTTGCTAAGTGTGTGTGATCTCTCATAACCTTTCACTTGATCTTATACATACATGAGTGCACTAGTGTAATGATGGGTTAAGTTTTGTCTTGGATTATTATGGCCTATGGCCGAAAATTATCTTACACAAGGTAAGATTTTGCATGCTTTGTGTACTTACATGATCTTATGCTTTGTCTCATCCTTGCATGCTTTACATCCTAGGCTTGTAGGATATAATTATAAACACACATGCATGGACATAACAAGGCCATCTAGGCCGGCCCTTGTGTGGGTTTAGGTGGGGTCCACCACTTCAAATATTTACCCAATACTTGTTATGTTTAATCCCTCGTCGTTCGGGTGTCGTTCGGGTATTTTTCGGGATTTAATCGCGCGTCATTCGGACATTAAAAATACCTTTAATAACCCTTAAATATAGTCTAATTTAAGCGTTGATTGGTTATTTAGGCTTTTGCCGGGTGAAATTATGAGTTATACGCGTATCGGGTGCGGTACGCGCATTTTATTCGTTACCGGGAGATTTGTACAAGACGTTTCCACTTATGGTTTTGGAGTTCCAAAACTCATTATATTTTATGGAAATACCCTTTATTTTATATCCTGGGTGTCCGGGATCCGTTTCGTTTATTTAATTATTACCGGGTAATTGCCAACGTCCATACCGGATAGTTTATTCGCACATGATCCAATCATGTTTTTACCATTAAACGTATGCATTCCTAAGCATTATTTGGAAATTGCTATCTCCTAAGGCCTCGATAATTAAATCACACATAATTGCATTTAATTACGTTAATCATATATTAATTAATTTGTACGGAATTACCTTATTTTTGCCGGTTGTTACATTCTCCCCCCGTTAAGAGAATTCCGTCCCGGAATTCAATTCGAGTTCTCCGGTACAGGTGTCTTCTCGAATAGGGCGGGGTATTTTTGCTTCATCCGGTCCAGCCTTTCCCACGTGAACTCCGGTCCACGCTTGGCATTCCAGCGCACTTTGACCAATCTGATCTTGCTGCGCCTTAGTTTTTGGACCTTCCAATCAGTTACCTCGATTGGTTCTTCAACAAAATGTAACTTGTCATCAATCTGAATTTCGTCTGCTGGAATGATGAGAGTTTCGTCGGATAGGCACTTTTTCAAATTTGACACGTGAAACGTGTCGTGTATTCCACTAAGCTCTTGAGGCAACTTGAGCTTGTATGCCACTGTGCCTACCCTGGACAAGACTTCGAATGGTCCAATATATCGTGGGTTCAGCTTTCCGCGCTTTCCAAAGCGCGCGACACCTTTCCAAGGTGACACTTTTAGTAGGACCCTGTCTCCGACTTGAAACTCTAAAGGCTTTCGCCTCATATCAGCATAGCTTTTCTGGCGGTCCCGGGCCGCTTTGAGGCGTTCCTTTATCAAAAAGACCTTGTCCGTGGTCTCTTGAACAATTTCGGGCCCGGTGAGTTGTTTTCCTCCAACTTCCGCCCAACATAACGGCGATCGACACTTGCGTCCATATAGAGCTTCAAACGGTGCGGCTTGAATGCTCGTATGATAACTGTTGTTGTACGAAAATTCTACCAATGGCAAGTGTGTATCCCAATTACCTCCGAAATCAATCGCGCATGCCCGTAACATATCTTCCAATGTCTGGATGGTTCGTTCACTTTGACCATCCGTTTGGGGGTGATATGCGGTACTCATGTCGAGGCGAGTGCCGAGGGCTTCATTTAAACTTTCCCAAAATCTGGAAGTGAAACGACTATCTCGATCGGAGATGATAGAAACAGGTACACCGTGTTTGGACACCACTTCCTTAATGTACAAGCGGGTCAGTTTCTCCAACCTGTCCGTTTCGCGAATCGGAAGGAAGTGTGCAGATTTTGTCAATTGATCTACGATTACCCAGATCATGTCATGGCCGCTTGTCGTCTTGGGTAACTTGGTAATGAAATCCATGGTGATTCGTTCCCATTTCCATTCCGGTATTTCCGGTTGCTGGAGCAAACCGGAAGGTCTCTGGTGCTCAGCCTTGACCTTTGCGCAAGTCAAACATCGCGCAACATAGGCTGCTATATCTCTTTTGAAATTCGGCCACCAATACAGTTCCTTTAGATCGTGGAACGTCTTGTCTGCGCCAGGGTGAACCGAATATCTAGAACTGTGAGCTTCAGCCAGTACTAGCTCACGCAATCCTCCGTACATTGGGACCCAAATTCTATTCATGAAATACAGTGTCTGGTCCGCCTTTGGTTCTAGTGAATCAACCATCTTTCGTAATCTTTCACCCTTGACATTCTCGGGTTTGAGGGCGTTAACTTGAGCTTCACGAATTCGTTCAGTCAGATTCGTGTGGATAGTCAAACCCAAAGCTCGGACACGCAATGGTTTAACCCGTTCCTTGCGACTCAAGGCGTCGGCCACAACGTTCGCCTTACCGGGATGGTACTTGATTTCACAATCGTAATCGTTTAATAATTCGACCCATCGCCGTTGTCGCATGTTTAAATCCTTCTGATCAAAGATGTGTTGCAAACTCTTATGATCAGTGAAAATCGTGCACTTGGTTCCGTACAAATAGTGCCTCCATATCTTGAGAGCGAACACCACTGCACCAAATTCCAAATCGTGTGTAGTGTAGTTCTTCTCATGGATTTTCAGTTGCCTGGAAGCGTATGCTATTACTTTTTCTCGCTGCATCAATACGCAACCCAAGCCTTGATGTGAGGCATCACAGTAAACTACAAAATCTTCCGTACCATCGGGGAGTGATAGTATCGGAGCGCCACATAACTTTTCTTTTAGTAATTGGAATGCTGCCTCTTGCTTTTCCATCCACTCGAATTTCTTATCCTTTTGGGTTAACATGGTTAAAGCTTGCGCTATCTTTGAAAAGTTCTCGATGAACCTTCTGTAATAACCCGCTAGGCCAAGAAATTGCCGTACTTCGGTAGGAGTTCGAGGGGCTTCCCAATTTTTAATTGCCTCGATCTTGGCGGGATCGACGTGTATGCCCTTCTCGTTCACCACGTGGCCTAAAAAGTGAACTTCCCGAATCCAAAAGTCACATTTTGAGAATTTAGCGTAGAGCTTCTCTTTGCGTAATACTTCAAGAATTAACCGAAGGTGATTCTCGTGGTCTTCTTTGGTGCGTGAATATATCAAAATATCGTCAATGAAGACTATGACGAATTTATCCAGGTATGGCTTACACACGCGGTTCATTAGGTCCATGAAAACCGCTGGCGCGTTGGTTAAGCCGAACGGCATTACCAAAAATTCATAGTGTCCATACCGGGTTCTGAAGGCCGTTTTTGGTACATCTTCTTCTTGTATACGCAACTGGTGATAGCCAGACCTCAAATCGATTTTGGAGTAATAGCTAGATCCTTGGAGCTGATCAAATAAATCGTCGATCCTGGGGAGAGGATAGCGATTCTTGATGGTTAGCTTGTTCAGCTCTCGATAGTCGATGCACATGCGAAATGTGCCATCCTTCTTCTTTACAAACAAGACGGGAGCTCCCCAAGGTGAGAAACTCGGTCTTATAAAACCTTTGTCCAATAATTCTTGTAGCTGGCTGGACAGTTCCTGCATCTCTGATGGAGCTAGGCGGTATGGCGATCGTGCCACAGGAGCAGCTCCAGGAACGAGGTCGATGCGGAACTCGACTTGTCGAGGTGGCGGCAACCCCGGCAAATCTTCTGGGAATACATCCGGAAAGTCTCTAGCTACTGGAATGTCTTCCAACTTTCGCTTGTCGGCCTTCTTGTCTACCACGTGTGCCAAGAATGCGACAAGCCCTTTTCTTAGACACTTACGAGCCTTCATGCTTGAAATAATCCTTAGCGGCGTCCCGTGTCTTTCTCCTTGAATTGAGAGAGTTTCACCGCTTGCGAGGGGGACTTGAATGACTTTATCGTTGCAAATCACAACGGCATGGTGCGCGGACAACCAGTCCATGCCGACAACTATGTCAAAACTTCCCAACACGACTGGCAAAACATCAATCCCATACTCGTGCCCACAGAGTTCTAATTTACAATCTTTCGCTACTTCTCTCGTTTCAATAGTTTTACCATTAGCCAGTTCTATGGAGTAGGGTGTATCTAGTTTACTAGTTTTTAATCCAAGTAGTCTTTTAAACTCAATGGATACGAAGCTAAAGTCAGCACCGGTATCAAATAATACAGAGGCATAATGACCATTAAGAGGAAACGTACCAGTGACCACGTTGGGGTCTTGTCGTGCATCACCGGCTCCAATCACAAATGCCCGCCCGCGGGCCTGGTTGTTGAACTTGGGGCAATCCTTTTTCCAATGATCCAATGACCCGCATGCAAAGCATGGTCTAGCCCCTCCATTCTTCGGTGCTCCGGAACGGCAGTCCTCAGTCTTGTGCCCTGTGCGGTGGCACTTTCCACAAGTTAACCCATTATTCCTTCCCTGATTACCCTGTTTGTTACCATTACCACGTCCCGTGGCTACATATCCTTTTCCTTTCTTGTTTGAGCTACCCGACGCTCTGTCCCTCTTCCCTTCATCCCGTTTCCTTTTCCCAAATATTGGCTTGTTCCCCTGGTCGTTCAACACAACTGCTGAGCTCGTCCCCTGATTCTTGGCTTCTACACTGCTAGCCTCAGTAATTTTTAGTCCCGAAACTTGTCGGATCAGTGTACCCATGCGTATAGCATCTTCGGTGAGGCTTAGTGCAAGGTCAATGGCTGCGCGCATGGTCGTAGGTTTGGAAGCAGTGACCATGCTGCGTATTGGCGGTGCTAAACCGAACAGATAACGCTCTATCTTGTTGTTTTCGGGGGTGACCAACCGTGGCACTAGTCTGGCGAGATCATGGAATCGGGACGTGTAACCAGTCACGTCCGCTTCCATCATAGTGAGGTTCCAGAACTCAGTTTCCAGTTTCTGGACCTCGCTTGCCGGGCGGTACTCAGCAATCATGAGTTCCTTCAGTTCTGTCCATGACAGGGAGTAAGCAGTGTCGTCACCCAATGACTGTACTTGTCCATTCCACCACGTCAGTGCTTGGTCCAAGAACAAGTTGGTGGAGTACATAACCGACTGGCGAGGGGTACACCCACTGATACGGATGACTGCCTCGGTCTTTTCAAACCACTTGACCAGTCCAACAGATCCTTCTGTGCCGTTGAAGTTGATCGGCTTGCAGTCTAAGAAGGCTTTGAATGTGCAGCCACGCTCTCGCGAGGCCGTTTCTGCATTAATAAAGTTGTATGTTATTATGGGATAGGAGTTTTAGGATATTCTCCCATCGCTTTATCAATTATTTTTAAACCTTCTTACCGTTGGGGGAGGTTTCTCGTCGGTCACTCCCAGTCAAGTCACGTGATTGTTCGGAGCGAGCGGCTTCGTGCTCTGCGATTGCTCGGGCTATGCGCTCCGAAATCATGGTTTCAAGTTCAGCTGGTGTAGCGGGCAGTCCGTCTGCACCGCTGTTGCTTCTGGTGGCTGGTGCCATTTCTCTTCAATAATAATTATCAAAGGTTAATTTGGCAAACATTTATACAATATAAAGCATAAATAACATACCAGAATGTGAACACAATAATCAACACCATGTCATCACACAACATACCAACACATCATACAAAAATAAATAGTAATCAACACAACATCACCACACAACACACAAATCACAATATATGGAGTAAGCAATAATAATCGTAGACAACAACATATTTCACCATCATAATAATAAGATTTTTAATTAATTTCAATAGTACTAGTACAATGCTTGTTCATAATAACAAAATGGAGAATACATCTCTCATACAATACATTGTTTTTGAAATAAATAAAACATCATATCATGTGCCGTCGTACCCGTACGGCTAGGCAAAATGCAGACGAGTGTCATAACCCGTGCTATACTACCATACTGCTGCTACTATATACATAAGCTGGTGATTCTTCCGTGCGTCCCTGATGCATCCCTACTGTGGCGGTGGTGGCGGAAACTGGTACTGTGGTGCATGCATACTGATCGTCATGCTAATCGCCATGATACGCTCATATAAGAACTGTCGATGCGCAAAATGCGCATCACCTGTAATACCACACTGTGCGTCCATGCTCAGTAACTCTTCCGCATAGTGCGCCAAAGCATCTCGTGCATCAATCATCCGCGTCCACATCAGACGGGTCTGCTGCTCTACCTGTGTCACGGTGCGCTGCACCGTGTCTGCGAGGGTCTGGAAGTCTCGCTCTAGGGAGATAGCAGTGGACCATGCTGGTCCGGATAGGGGTGTCATCCTAGGTGGCTGGGATGGTCCGGGTATATCTGGGTGAGCTGATGGGAATGGCCCAAAGGGGGCTGGTATCGGTATGTGTGGAAGCAACGGGGTAAAACCCTGTGGTCTGGTAAAGTGAGGTGGCATCATGTAGGGGTCCCCTGCACCCAGAGGATACGGTGCAGGTGGCATGCTGGGAAGGGTGGGGATCGGTAATGTCATGGCTACTGTGGGTGGTGGTACAAGCTCGGCCAATGGGGCTACAAGAGGCTCTGAAACAGTGGCCCACTCTGGGGTGGATACCACGACAGTGGGGGTAGGAGGGCTCGCGGTGGCGTATGCCGTCACGCCCGCCCGGTGCAGCTCCGAGCTGCGGGCAGAGCTCCCCTCTAGGATGTGCCCAGTAGGAACTGGCCCATCCTGAGGTACGGGCTCGGGTATGGTGGGTAGAGTGGCTGGTGCAGTAGTGGCATGCTCGATCATCGGAGCGACGTGCTCCTCCTGGTCTACTGGTGGGATCGGTACAGCAATGTGCTCCACTGATGCGGTCGACTCATCGTCGGAGTCATCAGAGATCCACCCGTTGTGTCCTCGGGGAACGGGCACGAGCATCATGCCCGGGGGTACGGGGATAAGTGGGGTAGGTAAGGTCTCACGATCGATCGGTGCGTGTCGGTCATAGGGAGACTCAACGGTCTCTGACTGTGCGGGGACAGGCCTCGATGGACCTGCACATCCCTCTGGGAAGTCTCTGATGGCCTGGAGGGGCAGTACTGGCAGTGGCGCTGCCTGGAATGGCACTATAGGCAAGTCTGCCTGTGGTGCCTCGGCCATAGGTAGGTCGACCACGTCGCCCTCAGAGGGGGCCCACGCTGGGTCCTCGCTCGGGTCAGTCTCGTCCGAGCTATCTCCTCCTGCGCCCTCCACGGCGGCGTCAATCTCCATCTCGTCATCCTCCAGATCGAGTACCACAAGCTCGATCGGCTCTGCTGGCGGCGCTGGGATAATCTGAATACTGCTATCGTAACTGGGCGCTATGCTACCAGCGTCCGACATCCTGGCAAAAGAACCGTACATGTATATATATGAATTAATTTAAATTAGATAGTTAAGGCGTACATTATCAGTATCCTTCCTAACTTCTAATTTCACGCTAATGCATAACGATACCCATGGCTGGCTTGGTCGGAATCTCCTCATGCCCAATGCTTCTTGAAAAATTACATTATCGCGTTTAGCATCTTTATATATTTTTCTTTTGAAAACTTTATCATTTGAACCAAATCCGGTTATAGTCTAGTTTTTAAAGAAAATACTCTAGTTCGCTATAACCTTGGCTCTGATACCACCTTCTGTCACACCACGACAATGGCGGAAACACGTGGCGCGACGGTTCAAAGCATAAAGTCAAGGTTATTGCTAAACACAAGTAATTTAAGAAAATGGGTCATTTATTAAGGCGTCAAATCTTGTTCAAAATATTACATAAAAGTAAATTGTTTTTAAGACAACATAGAGGTTTCTCAAATATATCCCAAAGCCTTGGGAAATAAAGGTGAAACCCCGCAAAATGTTTGACGCCGCATCGGAGGATTCCACGACCCAGCTTGCCCCGGTTCGTCTTCATCTAATTACCTGAAAGATATGTTTAAAAGTTTCGTCAATATAAATATATTGGTGAGTTCACAGGTTTTTAGTTTCCAAAACTTGAATACTTGGGAAATACCATGTTATGACAATATATAGGAGTTGCAAATTCCTATAAATCTACTTGAGACTATAATCAAACCAAGACATATAATAATTGTGCCCCGCTCCAAGTCGTTACTCGGTTTCCCACGACTTAAGTTCAGAATATATGCACCCCAGGCATAACCTAATGCATAATCGACGCTATCGATTAGGGGTGGGCCTTGTCAGGCACCAATAGTACTATTCAAATATTCCACCGGTTTCATTTCCCTGAACAAATGATTATAGAGGCGAGGACTCAACCCCGAGTGGCGGTCACACCTCAAGTAATAAATCCGTCAAACATTTTCCCTAACATATCTTTCCCCCGAAAAACGTAAAAATAGTTTAAAATGGGGCCGTGAAACTCACCTGAAACACTGTCTGGCTCACTAAGTAGATAGCAAAGAGGGTCTCGCACCTACAAACGTCCTAGACGTATAAGTCACTATTCCTATAGTGCATGTGCCTTGGCAAGTTGTACACCCAACTCCCGACCACAAGTTATTCCAAATCCCGTTTAATTAAGCGCGTATCCTAGGTTTCGTTGGCGTTAGATTACCCTTTGTGTTACAAGTTATATATTACTCTTGTTAATATTTCCTTAACTTGTACCTTAATATCATCGACTCGACTTCACTTAACATATAATTATTTTCCCATTTAAATAATTATACTTAAGATCGCATCGCTCGATATAATATATATTTCAACACTCGACCCGACTCACTTTGCCACACATTTGTTTTCCCATTTAAACAAATATGCTAAGATCTTGTCGTTCGATTGTATATTCTTAACACCCGATTCAACTCACCATACCGTATATTTATTTTCCCATTCAAATAAATATACTAGGATCTTGTCGGCGCGGCATACACATATATATCTTTGTCTTCTCGTCGCGGCTTTCCTTCCCACATATCTACTTTCCCATTAAGTAGATATACTAGAATTTTGCCGAGACGAGCGTACATATATATAAATGTGTAATTTTTCTTGTTAAGTATATACGTTTGTTTAACGTCTTATTTGTTTATGTCATGTTTTTCTCCCACGAATATCTCCTTCAACACTTAGGAAAGTGTTTATTAGTTTTTCACCCATGATGTATATATATATTTTACTTCCCAAAAATATATATTTTCTTATCTTGCCGCAATGGCATTTTTCTTATGTTTTGTCCGTGTACGGTTCGTTAACGCGTCTTAGTTCGATATCTTAGCTCGAATAGTTAATTTCTCCAAGTTTTTCCCAACATGTGTTTTATAGAAATATTATCCATATTTCTTCCTCTTTACACATATTACTTGGAAGGTTTGAAATACTTATGTATTTTTTACCCAACTTGTTAACTTAACTACAAAAATGTTTCCAATACTTTTATATTCCCATTTATATAAAAGTATTCATTTTTGTATAAGTTTCTCAAGTTTGTTTAATATTTTTATAAAATCTCCATTTTATAAAAATCCTTATGTTAATACCATCCATATTTTTATAACTTTCAAAAATATACTTTTATACAAAAATACCCAAGTATATCTACTAGTATTTACCAAATCATCCTTAGAAATTTATTACTTATACTTTTGACACCAAACTTTCCATCCTTGCATTTTTGGACTAATAGTTTCTAAAATATCCATTTTAGCCCTCTAACTTTCAAAGTTACAATATTAGTCCCTTAACTTTCAAATGTTGCATTTTTCCACTCTAACTTCCAAAGTTAACATTTTTCACTCAAAATAGTAGACTTTGAAGATCCATCTTTTTATTGGTAAGTTATTTTTGTATCAAAACACTTGTATTAGTCTTATATTCCATATATAAGACTACTTGTATGTGTGTTTTATGTATTTGCCCATTTTAACAAAATATCATTCTTCTAAGTAAGTAAACTTTAATTTTTCATCTTCTTTATTCTTGAACTACTAACATGTTCCACCATATATTATACCATGGATGATCATTTTAAGATGATTAACACTACTTTTTAATACATTCAAGTTTATTCCACAAATCTTAATCAAATCATCATCCTACTTAGTATATGTGTAGATTTTATACATTTTCAAGAACACTACTTTATCATCATCAAATCCATGATTTATTTACATATCTTTAATCATCTATTTTACACATGTAAAACCTATTAAAGATTATGTTCAAACCACCTTTTAAACCCTTCATGTACAACTTGCTTCTAAGAACACATACATGAATAATAATAATCAAAAACAAGGTTAAGAAGCTTACTACTAGCACAAGGCTAGGGAAGACAAAACCTTGGATTTTGAGAGGGGTTTAGTGTGTTCTTCCTTAATGGTTAAGCTCCAAGCTTGAAACACACAATAGGGGTTTGGATGATGGATTGTTTTGAGTGATTTGGAGATGTAAAAACTTGAAAGAAGAATGTATATAGGGAGGGTGAAACCTACGGCCCAAATGAAGAAGGAAGAAGAGTTGTTTTTGCTTTGTTATCTTCAAAGGACTAACACATGTTATATACTACCATCAAATCTTCCATGGATTGCATGTAATCTTCCCAAAGATTGAGTTGTGTACTTAGGATTTTTGGAAGGATATTATGTGTGTGTGTGTGTGTGTATTGCCGTGAGTTTAGAGAGAGGGGTGAGGGATTGCTTGCAAATCTTGCTAAGTGTGTGTGATCTCTCATAACCTTTCACTTGATCTTATACATACATGAGTGCACTAGTGTAATGATGGGTTAAGTTTTGTCTTGGATTATTATGGCCTATGGCCGAAAATTATCTTACACAAGGTAAGATTTTGCATGCTTTGTGTACTTACATGATCTTATGCTTTGTCTCATCCTTGCATGCTTTACATCCTAGGCTTGTAGGATATAATTATAAACACACATGCATGGACATAACAAGGCCATCTAGGCCGGCCCTTGTGTGGGTTTAGGTGGGGTCCACCACTTCAAATATTTACCCAATACTTGTTATGTTTAATCCCTCGTCGTTCGGGTGTCGTTCGTGTAACACCCCAACCGATGGCGGAAACATCGGGATGTCACGTATTGATGATTGTTCAGTAGCTCATGGTAATACATATGTCTAAATAATCCTTTATTATATTACAATATTGAATTACATTAAAGTCTACATCAAATAATCAAACAAAGCTTAAAACTTCAAATATCTCCTCATGCTAGCTCTAGACTTCAAGCATCAGTATTTCCTGTGGAGTTTGAAAAAATGGGGGGGTCAACTAGAAGTTGGTGAGAGTACATAAGCCATGTCAAGCAAATAAGTTTAAGTATGAAAGTTTAGCAATTTGTATGTCTATCGTAAATTTAAGTCTACATGAATAGTATAATATGTTGACATAATCAAACCTCTGACTAGTTTAGGTCCATCCCGTCATCTACGGTTCACCTTAGTAATATGTTGAACGATAACAATCACCCACGTTACCTATGTAGGAGGTACACGTATCCGGGTGGGGTTGTCAATCCAATAGATCTATTATTGAGTATCGCCGGCTTGGCCATAGCTAATGATTATGTAAATGTTGAAACTCGTTGAAACTCGTTGAAACTGTTGACTAATTCATGAGGCAATAAAGTTTACTACTAGACATGCATGTTGAATTGCTTAAAATTGTTGCAAGTATAAAGAATCGCATAAACATGGTTACGTAAACTCACCTGAAATTCACTGTGTAAGTACTAGCAAGTAGCAACAAGTCTGAACTTGGATTAATTGAACTCTTGTATCCTATTACAAATAAATGATGCCTTAAATTCTAATGCAAATAAACTTGTTTTGTTTTCTTGATTGTAAAGATAGTTTACCCAACTACCTAGGCTCGTATTCAATTCCATTTACTAATTTAATCACAAACTTATTCAATTAATATTAGAAATCTCTACGTACTATTTAGTGGAATTACAAAACTTAATTTAAAAGGTTATAGTACTAAAATTTTATCATATAGAGATTGAAAATAATAATAATAATAATAACAGTATATATATACAAGCTTCGTATGAAGCAAATATTTGGTGAAAAATTCTTGACAAAACATTTGGATATAACATGCTCAACTTACTCATTATTCTTAAAGAAAGTTGGGGAAATCAACAATACTTGAACCATGCGATTTGATTTTACAATAAATAAAAAAAAATATTTTTATATATGTTAAATTCGCTTGAATCAAAGCTTCGTAAAATAATGTAATAGAAGAAAAGTTATGTAATATTATACAACTAGACACCCATTATGATTATAAAGTTGTTTTCATGAAATACTTGGATGTATATAAAAACAAACAACACTCGACATCAACGAAGGGCTTCATCTCTGTTAACATTTGTTTAAATTTTGTTCACCCCAATTCATCCTCCCATTAGTAAAAACTCAGAATCGATCAGAAATTAAACCGAATAAAGAGATTTCTACCTTGAAACGAATGGTTCAGCGATGGAGGTGGCTTGAGGGAGTTGTCCAGTTTGTGAGTTTTTGACGGAATGTGGTGGTGGTGCATGACCGAAGCGATGATGGCGGGAATAATCCAGCAATGAACTTGGCCTTGAAACCGGTGGCCATGGCAGTGGCGGTTGCTATGGCGGTGTTCTTACCCGAAGTGACCCACAACGGTAGCGCTTAACTCGAAAAAGGGAGTGGTTTCCAGGGGTGGTGGGTTCTATATATTTCAAAAAAAAAATGACAAGGTCTACGAGTGGGACGGTTATGCGGTGGTGGCGTGAAGGTGATGTCGGAATGGTTGCTCACTAGGTTGAGCTGTTGGGATCGCCTATTTTTTATAAGGTTGAGATGTGGATTTGCTTTGTATGGAAAACCTCTATTTAGCTAATTGATTGAGCTCGGATTTGGAAATGTTTGACCACTTTAAACACGTAATATGTTCCCGTAAACCACGGTAGGAGATTTGAGGTTAAGTCGGTAAGTTTTAGTAAATTGTGTTTGGTGTTTTATTATATATATATATATATATATATATATATATATATATATATATATATATGAATCTTCGGGGCTAAAAGGCTAGCTTGGAACAAGAGATGGCCTGGATTTATTTGGCTGTGACTTGAATTACAATTAATTGTGGCACCACCTTTTTAGTTGGAATATTATAATTTTTTTGTTTCTAATTTTAAAAGAAGTCAACGAAGAAAAAAAATGACTCCTATAAATTTGTGACATTTTCCTTTTAGTCTAAAATTTTATACTATTATTATAAAAAAATATATATTAGTAAAGAGGGTTCAAATATTTAGTTTTATCTAGCAAGGTTTTTGTTTATAAAAAAAAATAATAACTTTGACACGTCTAAATTTAATAGGAATGGAAAGTAATAATGTTATAAAATAAATGTGAATGAGACTTGAATGAATAAAAACGGGAATTTTATTAATTAAATTTTCAAAATGTTACAGTTCGGGTATTTTTCGGGATTTAATCGCGCGTCATTCGGACATTAAAAATACCTTTAATAACCCTTAAATATAGTCTAATTTAAGCGTTGATTGGTTATTTAGGCTTTTGCCGGGTGAAATTATGAGTTATACGCGTATCAGGTGCGGTACGCGCATTTTATTCGTTACCGGGAGATTTGTACAAGACGTTTCCACTTATGGTTTTGGAGTTCCAAAACACATTATATTTTATGGAAATACCCTTTATTTTATATCCTGGGTGTCCGGGATCCTTTTCGTTTATTTAATTATTACCGGGTAATTGCCAACGTCCATACCGGATAGTTTATTCGCACATGATCCAATCATGTTTTTACCATTAAACGTATGCATTCCTAAGCATTATTTGGAAATTGCTATCTCCTAAGGCCTCGATAATTAAATCACACATAATTGCATTTAATTACGTTAATCATATATTAATTAATTTGTACGGAATTACCTTATTTTTGCCGGTTGTTACAGTATGCTTAGCGGTGTAGGGACAGAGGACGGTGGGCTTTCACCCACGACCCCCCGACAAGCCTTGCGTGCTGACCGGAGCCGTACCTGAGCCTGATTATTGTGCGTTTCCTGTTGACGTGTATGATAAATTCATAAATTGGAAAAGAAAGACTAAAATTTTATGTGTAATAATAGGTATTGTAGTGTTGTATGTATATACCGGTACAATAACGAGTTTTCCCCTCTGAATTGGCGTTTGGCTATGATGTTAGCGTATACAATGTGGAAGTCGACCGTGATGGCACTAATGTTGTGCAACCGAACGGGTTCACGTTATGCGCCTAAGCCTGTTGGCTAACATAATTGTCGCATGTTAGGGCTGTTTTAAGAATTGCTGGTTGGCAGTTTATGGTTTCGCTTTATATATTCATTCTGCGCTGTCCTACCATGGGTCTCGGCTATCATCCCACCCTGCTTGAGGTAGTTGAAAAGGGGCGTTGCTTTGATTGCAGCCTAATCTAACCACTGACGTTAAGGTATATATGTTTTTTGCTTATTTCTATTTGAAGGATATAGAAAAGGAACTAAAGCCCTAGAAACGTGTCAAGCATATGCGTTTGCCTAAGCTTGCTATGTATCTCATTGCTTAATTGATAACCTTTTGTGCAGGTAAAGATGATGACTATGGCATTGGCCATTTTTTTATACTTGAATTCTTTGAAGTATGAACTTAATGTCAGTGAAGTTTGGCATTCAATTTTTATTAGGAAAAACTCATACTTGGTGTATGTATGTATATATAGAGTTTTTTTAAGTTTTCAGCATCAGGTTTCAGTAGGCTGTGGATGAGTAGGAAATAAGTTTTTGGCCTGTGCTATGGTTTGGTTTCTTTTTTTATTTTTATATTTTTGGGAAATTCATCTTGGTAAACAAATTAATATAGGTGAGTATTCTTGGCAAATAGCAAGCTTTTGCAAGTATGTGTATAGTTACTTACTTGCCAATGGGACTTATATATTTTCTTTAATGTTTTGATCTACCAGATTTCAAAGGCCTGCTGTGCTTATACCATCCTCCATGCTTGGATTAGAGTCATTGACAGGAGCTTTGGAAGATTTTGTTGTTGAAGATTACCTCCAAAGTAACAGCATAGCACACTCACAGTAGTTAATTATATATATTCAACTCATGAACAACATTTATAACAAGAAGTCTGATCATGACAATTGTTCAATCTTGGAGTATGTATCGGTCTTTGCTGACTTATTTTTTGTGCGGATGCTTCTTGTAGGTGTCCATGACAAATGCGCGCCCCGGACATGCATCATGGAATGGAGGTTCGTGTTAGGCTCTCAAAGGGACCTGTTCATCCCAGACTCCTGCAACTAAAACCCAATTAGAAACATCCGCTAAACGGGCACTTGTGCAATCTGAAGGTAGACAACTTCTTTATCTATGTTTGTCTCAGTATTATGTATATTCTTTAATTATACTAATAAGTCTTTTCCATACACAGTCTTTAAAGAAAGACTGTTACTGATCCGAAGATTTAGTCTGAACCTTAAAACAACTCTTGGGGCTTTTTTGTTATGCTTAGGCGATATTACTGGACTGTTATAATCAGCTTCGTTAAAAACTTATGTAATGTTATTAGGATGTTATGTAGTCTTTATGTAATGTAGTATGCTCTTATCAACCTTAAAAACTTATATTACTCTTTACGTAATGTAGTATGCTCTTATCAGCTTTAAAAATTTATATAATCCGGTTAAGATGTCATGTCTCCTTTTTTGCTATCTATCCGATTAACAAATTGCTTTCCAAATAAATAAACAAATATATCAACTAAATTGCCGCCGCAACGCGGCGGATAATACCACTAGTTTTAGTTTAAACTAGTATTTTACCCGCCGCCGCGACACGCGACGGCACACGGCTAGTATTTTTACCCTTGCCTTACTGCGAAACATGTTATTTTACCCGCCGTCGCAACACGCGACGGCACACGGTGGATGAAACTGTGTATTACACACAACATGTAATATAGACTGGTTGTGTTATACGACCATTGTATTGTGTTGAGGTTGGCTTTACATGGTATGTGTAATAGCAAAATTTTAAAGTTTTAAAATTCATTTACGTAGATTATTGTACATGTTAAATTATAATAAATCTACCTTGTTAAATCTAATGGAGATTTCAAAAGAATAAATGTGCCCATGGTTTTATGGTTTTGACCTTTTAGTTGACAAATAAAAACATGCCTTCGTACAGTGTACAATTGTACACTACAACTATCACAACCATTGCTCTTGTTCTCTTTCATCCCACCATTACAAATTCACCACCATGGACACGTCCACCGTTTCAGCTTCACCACATGTAAACCACCCGCAACGAAAGATATATTTAATTTGTCTTCTTCAACTAAACCTAACCCCTCCCACAGTCACAGAGATGCGCGTGCGTGACGTAACCGTCACCAGCATCACCAACTCAGCACCACCCCTTGGCCGTCACCCTCAGCTTTGAAAGAAGCATCTGAACAGCGATCGAAGCCGTTGCCATCGTCACGGGCCAAGGCGGTGACCTAAGGGAACATGCATTTCAACCGTCGTTGTCAATAGCAACAATGTTCGCCGATGACTGGTACGACAGAGAAGCAAAAAGGGGAACAGTTGCCGAAAACCAAACATCAAAGTTTCCATAGCTTTTTTGTGCGGTTTCTGGGCATTTTTGCCATGTTATTTGGGCGGTTTGGGGTGGGCTTTTCTAGGCGATGGGCTTTTGATCCTGACTGTTGAGTTGAGCGGAAATTGCAACATGGAAGCAGGAGAGCCGCGAGATAGCTACAGTGCAACCCCCTCACAAACCGACCTTTCTTTTTAATAATCGACCTCTCGTGTTAATAATGCGTTAACAATTTTTTTTTTTTGAAACTTAAATTTAAGGGCAATTACATATATCCCCCTCCAAACTTCATAAATTACATATATATCCAAGTCAAAATTTTATTTACATATCTCCCCTTCCCAAACTTCATAAATTACATATATACCCAAGTCAAAAATTTTATTTACATATTTCCCCTTCCCAAAAACTAAAAATATCAAATATACCCATTCTATTATTAAGCACATCATATCATTACATGTTATGATGAATGTAATGATACGAGGGCTTAGTAATGATTATGTAAGAGTGTTAGAACACTCGTTTCAGTGAAATCAAGTTGTAGGATACATGGAAACATTTTGCATGTTACATGTTCTTAGTGTTCATAACTTACTAAGTTGGAAAGATCGTATGGGATATAAGTTTTAGGATGCAAAGAATGTGTTGTATGACTTGTCGTGAATATAGTTTAGTAAAAGAATTGGGGTAAAATAGTTATTTTCCTATGCATTTTTCATGGAATGGGTATATATGTAATTTATGAAGTTTTGTAAGAGGATATATGTAATTTAAATTTTGGGTTGGGTATATATGTAATTATAGTTGAAAATAGGGGGATATATGTAATTAATCCTAAATTTAACAATGGCACTTAGACTATGGAGATCCGCCCGTCCTCCCCCTGTCTGGTGTCAAGTCAGACTGCACATCCGTTCTCCCACTCCTCTGCAACGGGTGCCGAAGCCATGGCCCACTATTCCCTCTCACAATCACCGTCTCTCTCCTTCACAGGCGCGCCTTTGACAAGGGGCGGCTCCTGTCCCTCTCTCTTCCACCTCACCGTCCACGTTGAAGAATGAAGCTACGAGCGCCGGATTTCGGATATGTTAAAGATAGTCTTAGCGCAACCAAAAGAGATATTGACACCTATTTTAAATCGTTCATAAAAAAAATACCGGTACTAAGATACCCGTACCGATATTGATGTTGTTCAAACGGTATCAGTACGATTCACCATGTTAAGTGTACGATACCGACACTCACTATAGCTTACAATACTTATTACGAATACCGAGAAATTTACACCAAAACATTGAGAAAACCATAAAAATGAATACCGGTACAGTTATCAATGTTTTTACCAGTTTGATTTTAAATAACAAAATTTTCAAAACGTTGATAAAAATAAGCACGTCATAACAGTGATAATTAAAAAAAAAAAAGGTAAACAATGTCACTTTATATAAAAATTGACTAAACCGTGAGACAACTTTTCTAACCTTGACGTTTATGGTTCGATTATTATTATTATTATTATTATTATTATTATTATTATTATTATTCACAACTCGGATTTGAATGAGATGAATCGAGATGCAAATAAAAATAAACACGTGGCATACTCATAATTTATAAAATATAATATTTTAAAGGTAATTATAATATTAGGGTGTAACCATACTTTTTGTGTCTGTGACTAGGGGGCAACATCTGATGGTCATCTCCACCCTCACTCTCCTCATGTCCAGATCCAAAAAAGAGAAAGAAGAAGAACAAGTTGATTTTCATTTTCTGATTAAAGAAGAATGTAATCCTCAACGTAATATGCGGGCTTCAATAATAAAAATAAAATAAAATAACACACTCTCATGATAGCATGACCTTAAGTAGTAGATAGCTAGTATGTTACCCGCGGAGCACGTTTCTAAAATTGCAGGCTGACAGGGAAGATGATGAAATTAACATATGAAGAAGAAAGGAAATGGTGCTAACATCGTTAGGTAATAACGTTGTTAGTACGAATGGCATTATCGTTGACGTGATGAAAGACAAAAAAGAAGAAGTTAACGTCGTTAGTACTAACGGTGTTATCGTTGAGATGATGAAAGACAAGGAAAAAAGAAGTTAATGTTGTTAGAGCTAACGACGTAAAAAAAAAAGTTGATGCCGTTGGTACTAACGGCGTTATTACTGACGACGTAACCGTTAGTAATAACCGGTGTTACAATTAGTGTTAACGCCGTTAAGACTAACGACGTTTCCGACTTTCCGTTGAGTAATTTATCGATTAATTCATTAGGTTTTTTTTTATTGTTGGGGCATGATGTTAGGCCTTTTGTAAACTCTTGTTAAGCCTTTTTGTTTTCGGCTTTTAGCCCAAGGGCTTCTAAAAGAAGGTCCTATTTTATGATGGGTTTAGGCATCATTCTAAATTGTAACTCACTTATGGTGGCTCAAAACTTAACTTGTTATTTAACGGAGAAGCCGTTCTAATTTGCTACACTACATGTGGATGTATGACAAAGCATAATGGGTTGAGTTATCTTTTTTTTTTTTTAATTTGCTCATTGAGACATTAAGTTACCTCTCTGGTTCACTCAATGACTCATGGTTTTATGCACAAGCATTATGGTTTAACCTATTTGACCATAAAAATCAGAAACGCATCTCGTTATTTGGTTTAGCCTAATTCACTACATGGCCAAGTATTGTATGCCAAAGCATTATGGCTGCGCTACCTCTCTAATACTCTGGTACTGATCGGAAACCTAAATTACCATATTACATAGATACCAAAATAAAGATATTTTTGAACTCAAAAAGAAACAAAAATGTTTTAACAACATTGTTTCCAAAGTTTGAACATGCATATTGAATCGAGCACATTGAAACCATGAGACACTTGAACAAAGATCCTTACGGACCAAGAGTCACACGAAACAAGAGTCAACTTGACCAAAAAAAAAAAAAAAAACATTTGGATCAACTGAGGTATCCATGTCATTAAATTTTTTATGTATATTGTAAGAAAAGTAAAGACAAGCAAGAAAGACACCAAAAAAATATAGTGCGAGTCTAAGACAAGACTTGTATTTGTACCTCTTCTCTTGGGCTGACAATAGGTAACATGTATAAGACACGATTATACCTGTTAACTAAAAATTACATTATGTGAAATTTTACTTTTTTTAAAAATAAATAGAATTAGGATGATATGATTTATCATATCTCTTTGTTGGTACATAAAACATACTGGTGGTAAAGCCCGCGCGTTGCTGCGGATAGTTATGTTTTCTTTGGCACCAGTTGTGTGGCATATTTGCGTTACGAAACTGAACATTTATCCCCAAAATACAACTTGGTATATTAGTTGACATGGTAAACGTGATAGCCCGATTTAAAAGATTTGAAAATTCCTCTAGGGCGAACTCTTGTTCTTTGCTTCCAGGCAGTTGATATATTGTTTGGGTGGAATTTGAAGGTACAAATTTATATAAAACTATTCGGAAACTTCATAATACAAAATATAAAACAAGTCCTCCTAATGAATTATTTTCTCTTCAAATTACTAAATAGGAACAAAAACCTGATGTGGTTTATTAGAGTACCCGCGCGCGTTGCGGCACGCTAGACCAAATCTTGCATGTACGTTATGGTTACACAGTTAGGACTGTCCATGGGTTATCAACTTCGCATGGTGTAATTTTATGGGCACCTTTTTATTCCCACAAACATCAAAAGATTAGAGAAATCCAAGAAAGAACCGAAGAATAGAAAGTTTATTAAATGGATTCAACATATTACATACCTGTTATTTCTTTGCTATATTTCAATACCTTCTTTGGCCATGGAAACAAAATGACAACAGTTAAAGTAAGGAGAGCATTAAGATCGGAAAACCAACACATTTCATTTACAGCAACGTACTACAGAATCCAACACCTGCCACAAAAGGCGCAACTACAGATCAAAACAACACCTACATAAAAGGTAAAAAAACATTAAAGGCGCAAATGCAATTGAAATAAAGAAATCAGAAAAGTACTAGTACAAAATCCAGTCTACCAAACAACGCGTTACCAAAAAAACATCACAATGAGTACACCTGTGTATACTGCAAACAACATCACAATCTACCCTATCAGACCCAATGAATGAAAATATATCTATTTGACCCATTCATCCAAATAATTCCTTCATGAGTCCAGATATTACTAAATTCTCTCTTAGCA
Source organism: Ambrosia trifida (assembly GCA_028751855.1). Classification (NCBI taxonomy): domain Eukaryota; kingdom Viridiplantae; phylum Streptophyta; class Magnoliopsida; order Asterales; family Asteraceae; genus Ambrosia; species Ambrosia trifida. The sequence continues at coordinate 74,946,101 of CM054128.1, read as the reverse complement.
TTTTATTCATCACATTCTAGTTAATAAAAATTCAGTTTCTAAGAAAACAATATCACATTTTGGTCAAATACACAGTTGTGGTCCTAATTTAATGCAACCTAGTAAAGATTATAATGGTATATATGATACATTTTTAGAGATATCTCAAAAACTTGATAAAAATATAAGCCAATGAGCAAAAACAAATAATAAAATCCAAAGAATTGTTTTCTTTTGGATACTATGAAAGGAAAAGATAGAAAACTAAGTCAAAAGCTATGAATAATGTCAATAGAAATAGGTAAACCTCACATGATTGCTTCAATCTACTACATATAACATATTTAACATACTTAAAAATAATTATAAACCAACACAACCACTAACCATGAAAACCAATCCACAACACCCACAAAAAGATCTGAAAGAAACATCAAGGGGTTGTACCAGTGATAGCGATGACGACGACAGTGTTGCTGGCAGCATAGATGGTGGTTCGACGGTGTTTCATCATGTTTATGTCTCTCTATGTTGCAAGATGTTGGTAATGGCAGTGGGGACGGTGGTGCCGAGCTACTGGCGACGACATCAGAGATAGTGATGTCGAAGTCCCTTGCTCTCTCTATATACTGGGGGCGCTCGCCTCAAAGCTTACGCCTCATAAGACGAAGGGAAAACACCTCGAGACTCGTTTCCGTTATTTTAAACTTTGAATGCGCCCTTTTCATCTTGAGCCTTTAACAACTTAGATCTAGAATATAATATTTGTTACAACTTATAACATGTATACCTAGTTATTAAAAACCACTAAAATCAGACACGGCTATCTGTAGTTGATGACTCCTGGTTCAGTAAAATTGCAGTCCAGAGGTCCATTGGTTTTGTTCTGATAATTTTTTTTTGAACGACAAGTGGTGCAAATGGTGGAGCTCCGACTAACACACTGATTACCCATTCCACCTGGATTGGAGATCTCCCCAGGTGGAACCTCCACATGTGGTAAATATGGCTCCGACAAGAATCGAACCCTCAACCTCCACATGACCTCCAATCTAGCTCCCCCAATTTTCACCAATAGAGTTAGGCTTCATCGGCTCTGTTCTGATAGTTGATTGATACAGTTTAAGTAATTATAAATTTTAGTCATTTTGTACTTTTTCTAAACCAACCAGTTTCAACCTAAACACATTTTGGTCAAAAAATGACATGACCCGAATTGCATTTTTCTTATAACTTCCCATTTCGATCCGACCCATTTTGACCTAAACCCATAATGACATGTTTCCCAAACCAATTAACAAATTAAGAACTAAATCAAAATGTACATAAACACAAACAGGAAGAATCCCAATACACGAATCCTTCAGACTGTAAATAACATCAAAAATCAAAACGTACATACTCAAACCATATTCCAAGTTCCACATATGCAAATGCAACAATTGTAAATAGAAAAGAAAAAACTTACAAATATATTAGGATTCTTGATTAGGGTAGTCAGCAACAGCTAAGAAAAAACTTACAATTATATTAATAATCATAGTTGTAACCGTAATCTACATCTACATCTACATCTACACTATATAATAAAAGAAAACACATGAGGGACACATGACACCCCCTCATGAATTCTCTCATTTTCTTATTTAATTTAATATAATAAATTCAAATTTAATTATAATAATTGATATATATATAATTTAAATTGTTCAACCCGTGTATTACACGGGTACATAACCTAGTAACTGTATTATAAACATGCGATATAAAGTAGTTAACAAATTTTGTTCAAGTTTAGAACTTGTGTTGTTTGCGTTTCCAGTGACCTGTTAAACTTGTTAAGACACGATTTGGGGGTGGTGGATTTTTATTTATTTATTTTGTGGTGAATTTTGGGTTCTTTGATTCCTTAGTGACGTCAAGATGAATAAAGGATCTCAAAATACATGATACAAGATGAACAAACAAGTAAATACTCTTATTAATACCCTACCAAAATGTTTACAAAACCCTAGAACAAGAAATAAACTGTTATGAATCTAAACAAATACTCTCTACACAAACCTCACACAACTAAACATCTCATATAGATCATAACAAAAAAGAGAACAAATCTATACAATCCATGATGAGCTGATGTTTACAAACCCTAACTTGATCTAAACACTTTAGAGAATAATAGAGGAGAGAGAGAGAGAGTAATACGAAAAGAAAAGACTCGAATAATGTGATAAATATATGAGCTCTCTCTTTATATAGTTAGGGTTAATAGCTGAACAAGTTGTTTGTTATAACAACTTGTAACAACTAACCCTTCTTGAATAATCCATTATGATCTCTATAAGCCCACTATGATCAGCTCCACAAGCCTAGTATTCCAAGCCCAGCAACAACAATAGCCTATCCTTATCAGCATCAGCCCAATAAGCCCAATAATTAAGTAGCAACTTATATCACACGATAGAATGTTACAAATACCTGCACAAGAACTTATACAACATATTCAAATAAAATAAAAATAACATCTATTAGATATTAAATTTTATTACGTTCAATGGCACATTTTAACATCCATATAGTTTAATATATAAAAGGATCATACATAATCAATAACTTACACAACTCTTCATGTTGACCAACACCTAATCCTTTAGTCATGATATCAGCAACTTGCTTATCAGATTATTTTAGATGTTTGTATAAACCCTTTTGAAATTAGATCTCTTAAGAAAAATAAGTTGATCTCAAAATGTTTTGTTTTATCGAAAAACACAGGATTCATTGCAATTGAAAATGCAACACTATTGTCACAATGAAACTGTACAGGTAAATCCACATTGACCTTAATTCTGACAAGATATTTGTCAGCCACCACACTTCACAAGCAGCAGTGCACATGGCCTTGTGACACACATCACATGGCACATAATTGGGTTTAGGAAACTTGGTTTCAAGAACATGTTCAAGCTTTTTTTAAAACAATATCAGAAGTGTGACCTAACCTAGCATGCAAAAGATCATACTCTTTGCTACTCATACACACCTTATTGCTCACAAAAGAACCTCCACAAAAATACAGTCCTAGTAACTGAATACCAGTCAGCATGATTTTTTTTTGTTGATAAATCCTGTATGTAGCAGTTATTTTCATCAAAACCCACATATAAATGATTGTCTTTCACCAATTTATGCATAGAATTCAAATTAACACAATATTCTGGAACAACAAAGACATCATGCAGTACAACCCCATTTCCTAGATTTAAAGAACCAATTTTAGTTACTAAAGCATTTGTTCCATTAGGATGTTTAGCTTGTATATTTAGATCAGACACATCAATAAAATCTGACAGCTCATGCTCACTAGTGACTATATATTGGTTTGCCCTTGAGTCTGTTATCCAACCCATTCTTAATCCCCCCATTAAAACAGAATATTGGTTTGGAAAACACATTAGCACATAATGGAGAAAACACATTAGCACGCAAGTTACCTGTCACAGTATGACTTTGAGGAGGATCAACACTCTTATCAGAAATCAGACTTAATAGTTTTGATAGTTGATAACAAGTCAAAGAAGTAATAGGTATATCAGGTTTATCAGAACTACTATTATTTGCAACAACCTTCCTACCCTGCATACCTCTTGCTTTTACCTACGGAGGATAGCTAATTAACTCAAAACACTTCTCATTTGTTGACTAGTCTTGTTACAGTATGAGCATTTCAAGTATTGATTAAGGTTCTTAGAAGATTTCTTATTTAAATCAAACATTTGATTTGATTTAGAGACAAAACCCATAGTTTGTGCTTTTTTAGAAGTGTTACTTGAGTTCTTATGGGACTCCTCCCTAGGCACTATAGCAAAAGCTTCTTTTACAGAAGGTAATACATCTTTCATTAACAAACTAGTTCTCACACTTTGATACACACTGTCCAATCCCATGAGAAATTGTATTAGTTTTATCATGCTACTAAAATTATTGAATTCTTTAGCAGTATCATAAGTACAAGCAGGTAATTGCAAAATCTAATCAAGTCGTTTCCACATGATATCAACTTGTGATAATACTCAGACAAAAGCATCCCATTTTGATACATGTCAAACACAACAGATCCATCAACCTTGTCATAGGTTTATTTTAATTCAGTCCAAACATTACTAGCAAGTCTAGAAAAGGCATGTTCCATATACAAATCCTCACTTATCTAATTTAATATCCATGTTAATACTATTGAATTTCATCTATCCCATTGTTTAGCCAAAATAACTTCAGTTTCATATTTTATACATGATTTAACTATAAAACCTCAATTGTTTTTAACTTATAAAGAAAGTGTCAATGCATTAGCCCATACAAAATAGTTTTCGGTTCCTTTTTTTATTGAAATTATGGCAAGTGTAACACCCCAACCGATGGCCGAAACATCGAGGTGTCACATATGGATGATTGTTTAGTAGCACATGGTATATAATGAAATTATAAGTACTTTATTGATAGCATAAAATATCCAAATGAAACATTGTCTAAAAATCTAAAATTCTAATACATAACATAAAATAAAGCAAACACCTTCAAATAACTTCAAATAAATTCTTCAAGCATACTCTAAGCCTCAGCTTCATTGTTCCCTGAAACATGTTAATTTTGAAAATATTTTTGGGTCAACAAAAGTTGGCGAGAATTACATAGGTTTGAATATTGAATAAAAAATTGTACAATTCGAGTGTCATGGCAAGTCTAGTCCATATGTGAAAACAAAACTACTAGGTAAATCGTGTGCATAATCAAACCTTGTGACTAGAATATTGTGGTCCATCCCATACACATATGGTTCACTCGTTTTTGTTATATGATTGACAACAATCACCCACGCTATCCATACTGGAGGTACACGTATCCGGGTGGGGTTGTCAGTCTAATAGATCTATCATTGCGTATCGTTGGCTTGTACGGAGTTAATGATTTTGCTAGTCTAATTGTGCTTACCATAGTAATGTTTAAGACATAATGTAACATAGAATAACACATAGACACTTATGTTGAATTGCAATTGAAAATGTAACATGTTTCACTCCAAAATACTGAAAAAGGGCTATGTAAATTCACCTTAGTGCTAGAATTGAATCCCTTGATATAGAATAACTGTGGCTCGTGTGTGTCCAAGTATCACCTTATTTTTAAGGCAATAATTAAGTCTAAGTTTTCTAGTCTACAAGTATTATAGGGTTCCTAATTTGGGGATATGCAATTGTTTAATGGTTAATTTCGATAAATTGTTAATGAGTTAATAAACAAAGGAAATTAGAAAATTAAATAAATAAAAAGACTTTTGTAAGATCCTAATTAAAAGTAGATCTATTAAAATTTTGTAATATATAAAAATAATTTTTATAAAATTATTTTCTTAATTAATGAATATATAGTTTATTAATATTTAATTGTCAAAATGTAGTATTAATGTCTAAAAATATTAAGATTCATAAATTTTAATTCATAAAATTTTATTTCTGATCTAAATGAACAAAAGTAATTTATGTGAAAGTTTGATATAAAAATAATGAAAAATGAAACTTAATTATGAAAAGGTTATTGATTTATAAATTTAAAATAATTTTTGTGAAATTTTATAAAACTGTTTATATATTTTTATAGAATTTTTAATTTATATATGAATAAACTTGTAATATATTTTATATATATTAAATAAATGATTTTTGAAAAACTAAAATATTGTATGCTAGTCTTTACCATCAGAATAACATAAAATAATTTCTATAGAATTTATAAACCACTTTTAGTATTTAAAAATCATTTTAAAAGATTATTAGGTTTAATATATTGATAAAGGATTTTTTTTTTATAAAAAAAGTGTTGCTGCCAAGGATCGAACTCGGGTCCTTGGCCGGATTTGAGACTTAAATCACAAGCCTAGACCATCTGGTCTAGACCCTGAGAACGGTTATGTTTGTTTTCAGATAATTATAAAGACTCCTTAGCTTTAATCATAAATTATTAGATTAAAAATGCGTGGGGACGGGATTCGAACCCCAGTCTCCCACTGGTTCAATGTTTTAAACAAACAGCTATTACCAACTGATCTATGGATCAGTTGGTGATTATGTTCGATCCGAATTAATTATAAACGATGATAAGCTAGTGTCATCTTCCCCAAGTAAGGCTCGAACCCTAGTTTTCTAATTGAATCAATTAACAATCAATAACCACAGGGTTTATGGGGTTATTGATTAGATGATAACGAAGAACAGAAACAACGGTTTAATTGAAACTTACAGAGGGTATTAGTACTCGATTGAGCTGGTCAACCGAATAGGTCAAACACGAACGAATCTGCTGCTTATGAGGTGTTTTAACAGAAATTGAAAGTAGGGATAGATGTTTCGGCGAGTTTAGGCTCTAGAGGAGGGTTCAATTTATACTAATGCACATTGATTCGTACTTTAGGAAAGTTTGACCCATGATTAATGTATGCGTATAGGATCGGCTAATCAACAAAGATAATGATCAACCAAGTTCAATTCAGGTGCGGAATCCCTGAATTGATCACAAAATGATAATAAAACTAGCAAAAAACAGAAATAATCATAAACATATTCATTTCATTCAATAAGATAATCAATTACACTTCAAATTGTTGTTTATAATGATTAAACTTGATTACAGACTCAATAAAAACCCTAGGGAGAAACACACACTGGGAGGGAAAACAAATGACCAAAAGTTAAACATTCAAAAATGAGATTGCCTTATATAGACCTGCACATTCGCCCAAATAGCTTGGTCGAATGTGCAGGTTCGACCGTTCATATAGGGAGAATCTGGACATACATATATACCAAACTTCATTCAACGTCCCAGTGCTACCTTCGACCGTTTACATCTTCCTTCGACCATCTAATCTCCACCTTCGACCATTCGACAAAAACAAAACATCTTGATATTCACAATTCAATAGCATTAGTCACACTTTTGTGTATCTACAAACGCCCCCTCGACTATTACTTGAATTGCTTCAGCCTTCGCTGTTCATCCATAGTCTTGTTCATCAGTTGATACGCAATAACGTCTTTTGTTCTTTTGTCATCACTGGTTCATGAGTTTGTTTAGGCTTCTTCTTTTCAACATTCTGAATCTTTACAAACTTCCCCAGTTTCTTGTCGAAATCACAACCCGCATTAATATCCCACGCAAAGCATAAGAATACCACACGTTGGTATTTGGATGCCTGTTCACTGTCTTTTGCTTCACAATAAATTGGATTATAATAGAGCATGATGATATCTTCGTGCGAGCAATTGATCAGCCACATAGGGTCAAAGATATGAATCTTCTTAAAGACCTTTGCACCATCCTTCAGAACGATACTAGCCTCTGCAGTCTTCCAGTCATAATACCACCACATAAAATCCTTTGAAAAGTGTTGTGGAATCTGCATCAAAGGAATATGTTTCAACACTTTTGGTGGTTTATACTTCAAAGTCACCTGGGGCAACCCCGTTATATCATCCTTCTCCTTCTTGTGAACAATTCTTTTAGGATATTGTGGGGTAAACACATCCCATTTCGTCCTGCTCTCTCTAGCCATTCTATCTGCAAAGTAACCAACAAGATGGTTGTTTACTGAAGCACCTGACATTTCATGTCTGCAGATATCTCGAATAGCCCAATACGGTAGTGTCTTAATGTCATGGAATCTATTGAAATACAGAGTTCCTTTCTCCCATTTCACTGCGACACATTTAAGCTGTCTCAAGTACTTCCAGCGAGAGCTTTCCCTTTGAATAACTCGTTATGGAATTTGTAAAATCTACCTTTAACTTCAGTCTTTGGACGGTTAGCTTCTTTTTCTTTAAGCTTTCTCAACAATTCTTTCAAATCATCAGATTGTTCAACATTTGGCTTTTGACAATCTGAATCTTTGAACACTTCTTCCACGAACTTCTTACTCTTCTCGCGAGCAAGTTTCTTAGCCTGGCTCAACAGTTCATCAGAAAATTCAGGAAATCTAGAATCTTTATCATTCTTAAAGTATTCTAGATATTCCTCACTAGTAATATCCTCAATCTCCACTTCTTCAAACACAGGGACATCTCTATCATCGGAGTGATTACCTGCTTCTTTCTCAGGTATATTAGGTATCTGATTCTCACTCATCAACTCCTCTAGAGATTTACCAACCTGTTTCTCCAATCCTTCCAATATCTCTTTCGATACGGCTGCAGAAACTTCTCCGTCTTCCAGATCAAGATCATTATATTCCAACTCAAAACCCATTTCGTTTGACTCAAATATTTCTAGAAACCTACCAGTCATCTCGATCGTGCAGACTCTATCAGTCAACATCTGGCGATATAATTTCTTATCTTCTTCAGATAAGGCTTTTAACTTCTCGTTCCAGAAGATATTATCATCGTCAGTAGTGCCACCAGGAGCTTTAGAACTAGATTCTCCTGTGTGTTTTCCTGATCCTCTCTTCTCATACTTATACTTGTCAGTATCATCATCATCATCATCATCATCACTATCAGAACTAGCAGAGCTATTACCATCACTCGAATCATCTCCTAAACCATCATCATCACCATCATCTTTCTTCTTCTTTTTAGGAGCATCACCGGCATCCTCATTCAACTCATCATTATCATCATCTTCTTCTTCATCTGATGGTTCAAAATCAACCAGCTCTTCTTCACGTTCTTTATCTTCTTCACCAGCTTTTAATTGTGGAGCTTTAGACTACAAGTCCTTTATCAGATTATTCATACTCTTGTTGTCTGCTCTCAACTTCTTGTTCTTTTCTTTCATAGTGATATACCTTTTGGTGATTCTCTGCTCATGTAATAACAACTTCTTGTTCTCTTTCTGAAGTCGTTTAATCTTTGCTTCCATAGCTTCTTGATTTTCATGTGAAGATTCGACAACATCTAACATCTTTCTGTCATTATTCCTCAACTGTTCAATCTCTGCTTGTTGCTGATTAATAATCTTCATTATGTCTGCAAGCTTCTGGTTTACTGCTGTCATCACATCACTATCTACAGTAACCTTTGGTGTTGAAGCTTCAGCAACTGGAATCTTTCCTTTCTTCAACCTTTTCAAAACTCTATCCAAAGCATCATTGAACGCATCAGTTGGCAGTTCAGTATGCTCAGTAGCAGATGATGTCTTCTGTTTCTTTGCTGCTGGGGATGTAATGGGTGATTTAGAACTAGATGCTGCAGGCAATTTCTTTCCTGCAATCAAATTCTCAATGTCTCTCGCTCTTTTCTCCATCGGCTTCACAACCTTTTCTTTCTTCTTGTATAACGGCTTCTTCTGTTTCTCTCTCGTCTTTGGCGATCCTCCAAAATCTTCAGATCCCAAACCTAAACCTTCATCAATCTTATCCAATGCAATAGGACTTTTTGTCCTCTGCTCTTCTATAGACTTGTTTAGACTTTTAGACTCACCAGCCACAGTGGCCTTGGGCGTGGTGCTCTTAACAGTCTCATTGTCTGAATCCCATCTTTCATATACATGTGTCTCTTCAGAATCAACAGACACTTCATCAACCAAATGTAAACCCTTTTTGGCTACACTCTTCTTCCTCCTAGAAACTTTCTTCTGTGGTGGTTCTACATCATCCTGTTTCTCTTTCCCTTTTCCACTTTTTGCGCCAACATTCACAACTTGCCGCTTTCTTTTTGCATCAGGATCAACAGGGCATAAAGGGTTGTCTTCATCAGAATCACTATTAGCATGCCTGGCTTTATCCTTACCTCGATCTTCATATCCTGGATTAATCAAGTGACTAAACAGATTTTTCAGTGGTGGTCTCTCATTCATCGGCATGCCCTTATAACCCTTCATTCTTACTAACGTGTTCAGATTCATATGATCCTGTACGACTATCTGAGTAGGATCTCTTCTCAAGTTCTTGTACTTCTCATCAAATATCATCTGCAGGAATCTCGGATATAGCAAAAACTTCTTGTTCTTGAAACCTCTGAGTGGTTCCAGCATGTGTTCAAGTATCATTCCAGATACATTGAAAGGCTTGTTCAAGATAAGGGCAACCATCAAAGAGCTAATACTCTTTCTCATAACATCATAACCTTCACTCACTGATCCAAACACATGTAGCATAACGTGAGCGAGATACTTGAACTGTGGACAAAGCTTTCCTTTGTGTAACGTGTAACATTTCGTATTTATTTTGTACGTTCGTGACATTTATTAATAAAACGTCGCATTTTTTTATCATTATCGTACCTTTTAAAAAATATTTCGTGTCACGTTTGGACTCCTAGAACCATACTATAATTATATTATAACATGAAACCTTGGAAATAATTGTAAAAAAAAATAAATGTCTGGGCTGGGAATCGAACCCGTGCCCAAGGCCGGTTCAAACAAGCACACAACATAACCAGCTGGTCTACAGCTTTGTCTTGGTTTTAACTCTAATGTGTATATATTTATATTATGTTTAAAAGTGCAGTTGACTTATAAGAAGTCAAACTGCGATCCTATCATCCACAATTAACACCAATCCGCGTTTTATAATCCTGATATTGTAAACCTTGTTGATTGATTGACCAATTCGCGTATTCAACACGCATAATTATCATCAAATCATACCATAATCGGGCTAATTACGCGTTATTGTATTAACCACGAGTCAACATTCCAATTCGTAGCACAAGCTAGTTAATCTATAAATTGAACGCTCCTAGATGGCCTTAGTGTGCCGATAAGCAAACCCCTACTCTCATTTCCTTCAAAAAAACTTCATTATAATATGTTTCTGTTCGCGTTTGACGTTCCTGTTGACTTGCGAGTTCGATACTTTGCAAACAGGGAGATATTTGGATACACACAAGCCACATTTACTTATATAACAAGGGTCTTCATTCTAACACTAAGGTGAGTTTACATAGCCCCTTTTTCTGTTTTACATTTTGGGGTGAAACATGTTTAAACATTTTATACACTATCATTTACTCATTCTTACTTTGTTGAAACTTGTGATTCAATTACACTATCATTTACTCATTCTATCATTTGACTGTAACAAAAAGACACAGTACAATCATTAACATTGATCAAGCTGTCTGTTTAGATTATATCGCTATAGGTTTGACAAACCCATCCCCCCGCATAAATTCAGAGATGATCAAAAACAGTTACACTTTTACTAACTTGCGAGTTAGGTCTCAGTCGACACAAGGTTTGATTGTACAAAAGACGCATTGTTACATGTCGGACTCATATTCTATCATTACTCATTATTATACTTCAACTATGATTGTTATACAACATATTGTTTTCAACTATATACAAAACCTATGTATTCTCACCAACTATTTATAGTTGACCCCCCCATCTTTCCAATTTAACATGTTTCAGGTTTATTTGCTATTGGAAGTTGTACAAGTCTTGGAACACATAGGAGCTTTGGACCTAGTTTATATTAATCAACCTTTGTAATATTTACTTGTAAATTGTAAATTGTTTAATATTATTCAACTTTCATTTAGTACCATGAGCTATTGAACAATCATCAATACGTGACATCCCGATGTTTCCGCCATCAGTTGGGGTGTTACAGATTGGTATCAGAGCCATGGTTATAGGGAATTAGGTTATTAGAAAAATAATCTAGTCTATAACCATAGGATTATAATCAGTACTTGCTCCTTTTACTTGCAACCCTACTTGTTTCTAATCTCTATCTCCCTCCTACTTCTTATCCCTACTTTAATCCCTACAAGAAGATTGCTCTCCATCACTAGATCTACTTTTAGACTAATAGGACAAAATCCTCAGGTTTAGCCTGAACCACCTTGAGATCTCGTCGAAGTTCTAGATTTTAATAACGAACACGTGCAATCTGGAAGGGTGAACGCCTGTATTTTGAGTTTTCTGCCTAGGACTGGCATTGCGCATATATCCCAATCAGACGAGGGACCCGGATGCCTACCTGGGAATTCTCGGGATGAGTGTTCACTTATAGGCTAAAGCATGTCTTCACTATGTTATTAGAATCTAGAATCTTTGATAAGTCAACGTTTTCGTTTATTCGTTTTAATTAATGGATAAATGATTACATTCCCTATATTACCTCATTCATTTCATGTCTCATTGAACCTTCATTGTGTCTCTTACAGATCATGCCTCCACGTCGCAGCACTCGCCTTAACAGTGGTGACAATTGTAGATGCAATTGTGCGACTAGTGCTTCGGATTGTGCAATAAACTTGTTTTTGTGATTTGTCGTTGGTGCGAAGGAGTTTCTGTAGGTGCGAAGGAAGGCTTTAGAAGGTGTGAATGAAGATCAGAAGGTGCGAAGGAGAAAGCTTTGTACGAATGTGAATATAGTTTATTGTATAGCTTGGTTCGACCAGACAGTTTGGGCGAACCTGCACATTCGCATGAACAAAGTGGGCGAATGTGCAGTCTATAAATAGACAAGCTTGATTTTTGAATGTAACTTTTTGTCATATTATTCCCTCCACTTTCTGATATTCTCTCTAGAAGTTTATTTAGCTCTTTTCACGTTCTTACCCTGTTTGTATCCATCTTTAAACGTGTAATCGAGTTGTTAATTAATGAAAAGCTTTTGAAAATGATGATTTACTTGTTTTGATCTGTTTGACTATTATTTTGTGATTGTTTTAGGGATTCCGCACCTAAAACTAACTTGTTTGATCATTCTTTGTTGTCATACGATCCATTCACGAACATACAACAATAATGATGAAGGGAGCAGCAATCACAACCACAACCACGACACTAACCACAACAATGGAGGTGATGCCCAACTGGCTGCAATCACCTCCCAACAAATGGCACAATAGATCGCAACTCTGGTTCCTAACTTACTGGCTCAAGTCATCCAAATGAATGGAAACGACAATGGAAATGGAAACGGCAATGGAAATCACAATGGGAACGGGAATGGTCTCCCAGTCTGCACCCTCAAACACTTTAATACCTGCAATCCTCCTAAGTTTAGTGGGGATGAAGGAGCTACTGGTCTCCTACAATGGTTCGAGGGTATTGAGAATACCTTCATTAACAGTGAGTGTCCCGATAACTTTAAGGTCCGTTATGCTATGAGTGTTCTTCACAAATGAGCACTCACTTGGTAGAATGAGGAAAAGCGCACCCGCGGAGCTGAAGTTGCACTTGCTATGACCTGGGATCAAGTCAAGGAGATAATGAAAGCTGAGTTCTGCCCACGTAACGAGGTTAAGAAATTGGAGGACGAGTTCCACACCCTTGCTCAGGATAGTGGGGAAAACCTTGCTTATAATACCCGCTTCCATGAGCTCAGTCTGTTGTTGCCCCATAAGGTCACTCCCCTACCTGTAGCCATCGAGAAGTATATCGGTGGTTTGCCCATGCAGATTCAGGACAAGGTATGGGGAAGGAACCCTGCTACCCTCGAAGAGGCCAAGCGTCTAGCAGCTACCTTAACTGACAATCACGTAAAGAACGGGACCTTAGTTCGGAAAGGCGAGAAAGCAAGTATTGTAGCCGCGGTAACTACTGAGAACCAGAAGCGCAAGACCAGATATCCTGATGCAAACCTCATTACAGAAGCTTCAAACAAGAAACCTTATACAGGAAACTTTCCATTGTGTAACACATGCAAATGACATCATCCCACTGCTTCTGCATGTCGCTTGTGCACCAATTGTGGTAAGTATGGCCATCTGGTTAACACATGTCGTGAGACCCCAAACCCTAATACCAACCAACCAACCAACCAACCCTGCTCAGGCTGCTAATCCTAATCGTCCTGGTAGATACAACTATGGTCAGTTCTATGAATGTGGAGACCCAAATCACTTCCGTAACCAATGCCCTAAACTAAACCGAGATCAAGACCCTCCAGCTACTTAACAGCAAGCCCCACCATTTGAATGTTGTTTGCTGTTTATTCTATGTATTAACGCTTTTTGATTCAAGTAATAAATTCTAGTATTGAAATTTTTATGAGAGTTGTTCATCTAGTATGACCATAACACTTGGATGCATGCTTGTTTGAATGTGAACTAATTGCTTTATCAATATCTAAATCTATACAACTACAACTCATATACTATACTCGTTATACTTATAAACTTGCTTACATAAACATATTATCAATTAGCAATTTATGTGTGTAATAATTGCTACACATAATAGAGGATGAAGTACTTGCTCAACAATTAGTTGAGTACCAAATAACCTACTCAACGATTGGTAGAGGTCATCATGCCTTTTCAACAGTCGGGAGAGGCCCTACAACCTGCTCAATTTCTGATGGAGGCTACCGAACCTGCTCAACAATCGGTAGAGGTTCCCACTCACTAACTGGTAGGAGTCTTTTTCCTGCTCAACAGTTGGACTCACTAAATACAAAGGTTCAACCACATGATTATTTCTGCATTACTTACATGTGTGTTTAGAGTAATAGAAGGACACAAAACCCTAATGTAAGGTAAATTGATGATTGCGGTCCGGAACGTAATCATGAATTTACAGGTACGTTAAGGTAGTGTGAAATTCTATTAAGGTTGCGGGAGATAACCAAATGTAAACTCTAGTTATCTGGTAGTTCATTTAGTCTAACCTTTTCCCACCAGACTCTCCAACTCCAACTTCGGGACGAAGTTCCTAAAAGTAGGGGAGACTGTAACATTTCGTATTTATTTTGTACGTTCGTGACATTTATTAATAAAACGTCGCATTTTTTATCATTATCTTACGTTTTAAAAAATATTTCGTGTCACGTTTGGACTCCTAGAACCATACCATAATTATATTATAACATGAAACCTTGGAAATAATTGTAAAAAAATAAATACCTAGGCCGAGAATCGAACCCGTGCCCAAGGCCGGTTCAAACAAGCACACAACATAACCAGCTGGTCTACAGCTTTGTCTTGGTTTTAACTCTGATGTGTATATATTTATATTATGTTTAAAAGTGCAGTTGACTTATAAGAAGTCAAACTGCGATCCTATCATCCACAATTAACACCAATCCGCGTTTTATAATCCTGATATTGTAAACCTTGTTGATTCATTGACCAATTCGCGTATTCAACACGCATAATTATCATCAAATCATACCATAATCGGGCTAATTACACGTTATTGTATTAACCACGAGTCAACTTTCCAATTCGTAGCACAAGCCAGTTAATCTATAAATTGAACGCTCCTAGATGGCCTTAGTGTGCCGATAAGCAAACCCCTACTCTCATTTCCTTCAAAAAAACTTCATTATAATATGTTTCTGTTCGCGTTTGACGTTCCTGTTAACTTGCGAGTTCGATACTTTGCAAACAGGGTGATATTTTGATACACACGAGCCACATTTACTTATATAACAAGGGTCTTCATTCTAACACTAAGGTGAGTTTACATAGCCCCTTTTTCTGTTTTACATTTTGGGGTGAAACATGTTTAATCATTTTATACACTATCATTTACTCATTCTTACTTTGTTGAAACTTGTGATTCAATTACACTATCATTTACTCATTCTATCATTTGACTGTAACAAAAAGACATAGTACAATCATTAACATTCATTAAGCCGTCTGTTTAGATTATATCGCTATAGGTCTGACAAACCCATCCCCCCGCATAAATTCAGGGATGATCAAAAACAGTTACACTTTTACTAACTTGCGAGTTAGGTCTCAGTCGACACAAGGTTTGATTGTACAAAAGACGCATTGTTACATGTCGGACTCATATTCTATCATTACTCATTATTATACTTCAACTATGATTGTTATACAACATATTGTTTTCAACTATATACAAAACCTATGTATTCTCACGAATTATTTATAGTTGACCCCCCAATCTTTCCAATTTAACATGTTTCAGGTTTATTTGCTATTGGAAGTTGTACAAGTCTTGGAACACATAGGAGCTTTGGACCTAGTTTATATTAATCAACCATTGTAATATTTACTTGTAAATTGTAAATTGTTTAATATTATTCAACTTTCATTTAGTACCATGAGCTATTGAACAATCATCAATACGTGACATCCCGATGTTTCCGCCATCAGTTGGGGTGTTACAGATTGGTATCAGAGCCATGGTTATAGGGAATTAGGTTATTAGAAAAATAATTTAGTCTATAACCATAGGATTATAATCAGTACTTGCTCCTTTTACTTGCAACCCTACTTGTTTCTAATCTCTATCTCCCTCCTACTTCTTATCCCTACTTTAATCCCTACAAGAAGATTGCTCTCCATCACTGGATCTACTTTTAGACTAACAGGACAAAATCCTCAGGTTTAGCCTGAACCACCTTGAGATCTCGTCGAAGTTCTAGATTTTAATAACGAACACGTGCAATCTGGAAGGGTGAACGCCTGTATTCTGGGTTTTCTGTCTAGGACTGGCATTGCGCATATATCCCAATCAGACGAGGGACCCGGATGCCTACCTGGGAATTCTCGGGATGAGTGTCCACTTATAGGCTAAAGCATGTCTTCACTATGTTATTAGAATCTAGAATCTTTGATAAGTCAACGTTTTCGTTTATTCGTTTTAATTAATGGATAAATGATTACATTCCCTATATTACCTCATTCATTTCATGTCTCATTGAACCTTCATTGTGTCTCTTACAGATCATGCCTCCACGTTGCAGCACTCGCCTTAACAGTGGTGACAATCATGATGAAGGGAGTAGCAATCACTACCACAACCACGACACTAACCACAACAATGGAGGTGATACCCAACTGGCTGCAATCACCTCCCAACAAATGGCACAACAGATCGCAACTCTGGTTCCTAACTTACTGGCTCAAGTCATCCAAATGAATGGAAACGGCAATGGAAATGGAAACGGCAATGGAAATCACAATGGGAACGGGAATGGGAACGGGAATGGTCTCCCAGTCTGCACCCTCAAACACTTTAATACCTGCAATCCTCCTAAGTTTAGTGGGGATGAAGGAGCTACTGGTCTCCTACAATGGTTCGAGGGTATTGAGAATACCTTCATTAACAGTGAGTGTCCCGATAACTTTAAGGTCCGTTATGCTATGAGTGTTCTTCACAAACGAGCACTCACTTGGTAGAATGAGGAAAAGCGCACCCGCGGAGCTGAAGTTGCACTTGCTCTGACCTGGGATCAAGTCAAGGAGATAATGAAAGCTGAGTTCTGCCCACGTAACGAGGTTAAGAAATTGGAGGACGAGTTCCACACCCTTGCTCAGGATAGTAGGGAAAACCTTGCTTATAATACCCGCTTCCATGAGCTCAGTCTGTTGTTGCCCCATAAGGTCACTCCCCTACCTGTAGCCATCGAGAAGTATATCGGTGGTTTGCCCATGCAGATTCAGGACAAGGTTTAGGGAAGGAACCCTGCTACCCTCGAAGAGGCCAAGCGTCTAGCAGCTACCTTAACTGACAATCACGTAAAGAACGGGACCTTAGTTCGGAAAGGCGAGAAAGCAAGTATTGTAGCCGCGGTAACTACTGAGAACCAGAAGCGCAAGACCAGGGATCCTGATGCAAACCTCATTACACAAGCTTCTAACAAGAAACCTTATACAGGAAACTTTCCATTGTGTAACACATGCAAATGACATCATCCCACTGCTTCAGCATGTCGCTTGTGCACCAATTGTGGTAAGTATGGCCATCTGGTCAATACATGTCGTGAGACCCCAAACCCTAATACCAACCAACCAACCCTGCTCAAGCTGCTAATCCTAATCGTCCTGGTAGATACAACTATGGTCAGTTCTATGAATATGGAGACCCAAATCACTTCCGTAACCAATGCCCTAAACTAAACCGAGATCAAGACCCTCCAGCTACTTAACAGCAAGCCCCACCATTTGAATGTTGTTTGCTTTTTATTCTATGTATTGACGCTTTTTGATTCAAGTAATAAATTCTAGTATTGAAATTTTTCTGAGAGTTGTTCATCTAGTATGACCATAACACTTGGATGCATGCTTGTTTGAATGTGAACTAATTGCTATATCAATATCTAAATCTATATAACTACAACTCATATACTATACTCGTTATACTTATAAACTTGCTTACATAAAGATATTATCAATTTGCAATTTATGTGTGTAACAATTGCTACACTTAATAGAGGATGAAGTACTTGCTCAACAGTTAGTTGAGTACCAAATAACCTACTCAACGATTGGTAGAGGTCATCATGCCTTTTCAACAGTCGGGAGAGGCCCTACAACCTGCTCAACGACTGATGGAGGCTATCGAACCTGCTCAACAATCGGTAGAGGTTCCCACTCACTAACTGGTAGGAGTCTTTTTCCTGCTCAACAGTTGGACTCACTAAATACAAAGGTTCAACAACATGATTATTTCTGCATTACTTACATGTGTGTTTAGAGTAATAGAAGGACACAAAACCCTAATGTAAGGTAAATTGGTGATTGCGGTCCGGAACGTAATCATGAATTTACAGGTACGTTAAGGTAGTGTGAAATTCTATTAAGGTTGCGGGAGATAACCAAATGTAAACTCTAGTTATCTGGTAGTTCAATTAGTCTAACCTTTTCCCACCAGACTCTCCAACTCCAACTTCGGGACGAAGTTCCTAAAAGTAGGGGAGACTGTAACATTTCGTATTTATTTTGTACGTTCGTGACATTTATTAATAAAACGTCGCATTTTTTATCATTATCGTACCTTTTAAAAAATATTTCGTGTCACGTTTGGACTCCTAGAACCATACTATAATTATATTATAACATGAAACCTTGGAAATAATTGTAAAAAAATAAATACCTGGGCCGGGAATCGAAACCGTGCCCAAGGCCGGTTCAAACAAGCACACAACATAACCAGCTGGTCTACAGCTTTGTCTTGGTTTTAACTCTGATGTGTATATATTTATATTATGTTTAAAAGTGCAGTTGATTTATAAGAAGTCAAACTGCAATCCTATCATCCATAATTAACACCAATCCGTGTTTTATAATCCTGATATTGTAAACCTTGTTGATTGATTGACCAATTCGCGTATTCAACACGCATAATTATCATCAAATCATACCATAATCGGGCTAATTACGCGTTATTGTATTAACCACGAGTCAACTTTCCAATTCGTAGCACAAGCCAGTTAATCTATAAATTGAACGCATCTAGATGGCCTTAGTGTGCCGATAAGCAAACCCCTACTCTCATTTCCTTCAAAAAAACTTCATTATAATATGTTTCTGTTCGCGTTTGACGTTCCTGTTGACTTGCGAGTTCGATACTTTGCAAACAGGGTGATATTTGGATACACACGAGCCACATTTACTTATATAACAAGGGTCTTCATTCTAACACTAAGGTGAGTTTTGATAGCCCCTTTTTCTGTTTTACATTTTGGGGTGAAACATGTTTAAACATTCTATACACTATCATTTACTCATTCTTACTTTGTTGAAACTTGTGATTCAATTACACTATCATTTACTCATTCTATCATTTGACTGTAACAAAAAGACATAGTACAATCATTAACATTCATCAAGCCGTCTGTTTAGATTATAGCTCTATAGGTCTGACAAACCCATCCCCCCCGCATAAATTCAGGGATGATCGAAAACAGTTACACTTTTACTAACTTGCGAGTTAGGTCCCAGTCAACACAAGGTTTGATTGTACAAAAGACGCATTGTTACATGTCGGACTCATATTCTATCATTACTCATTATTATACTTCAACTATGATTGTTATACAACATATTGTTTTCAACTATATACAAAACCTATGTATTCTCACCAACTATTTATAGTTGACCCCCCATCTTTCTAATTTAACATGTTTCAGGTTTATTTGCTATTGGAAGTTGTACAAGTCTTGGAACACATAGGAGCTTTGGACCTAGTTTATATTAATCAACCTTTGTAATATTTACTTGTAAATTGTAAATTGTTTAATATTATTCAACTTTCATTTAGTACCATGAGCTATTGAACAATCATCAATACGTGACATCCTGATGTTTCCGCCATCGGTTGGGGTGTTACATAATGAACCATCAGTAATCGGTCCATTGTACTTCATACGTAGGAAACACTTCCTCTGCTCAATCCATGAAAGAACTCTTGGATCTGTCTTCTTATCCTGCAGCTTTAAAGCTTCTCTGATATCGTCTTCAGAAATGATCACAAACTCCCCCTGAATCGTACTTACGACAGCAGATTCATTGTTCCAATAATCCATTCTGGCATTCTTCCAGAATTCTTGTTGATGATCTTTGTATATGATGGCGGGAGTAGCAAGGGCAACAATCACACGGCTTCTGTTCAAGAAATCAACAATACCGGTGAATTCGGTATGTTTCTTTAGATCTCCCATATACGCACAGCAATTGTGTGCTGCTTCAAATGGTAATTCTTCAATCTGTTCCTTTTCAACTGCCTTTTCTGAAGATCCTGCGGGAACATCAGTACTTTCCTGTTCAGACATTATTAGACTGCAAAATAAATCAAGAAAACGCGTTAAAAACGGACAAAATAACAAAAACTTGAAATTTTTTGATTTTGAAATTCTACATTCGACCATTCGAAGGTACGAATGTGAAAAATGAGGTTCGAATGTGGAATCAAAGGTTCGAATGTGAAAATGAGTGTTTAAAAATTGTACATTCGACCATTTATTCCTCTTTCGACCATTTGAACATCTACATTCGACCAAAAGGCCACGTTCGACCGTTTAAAATTGGGCGAAAGAAGATTGTTCATCTTCTCCAATTGCATATTTTGATTTAGATCGTTTTAACATGCCATTTTGATTTGAACACCATCTAATATGGCCGATTAACCTTTCCCAATCATCAATTTTGATTATTATTCATTGTTTATGTGTTTTCACTTAAAATCTAGGGTTTGACATTTTTAAACAATCAATAGTCCAATCTGTTAAGTTTTAACCCTTGATTTTTGTTTATTCTCCCCCTAAAACACTTAAACAATGAAACCTTAACAACAATTGTAACAATTAACGGTTAATAATCATGTTTTGATCCTGGTTAGGGTTCGAACACAAATTCAATGATTGTGACTTTATTTGTGGATGGATACCTGCAAATGATGATGCAAAATGATCAGTAAGAAACGTAGAACACAATGACATGATTTTTAAATCACGAGTAACAAGATCACTTAATCTCAGAATTTTAAAAATTTTTAATATGGGGTCGAATGAGCAGATAAGGCATATATAAGCTCCACATTCGAACAAACGACTAGGGCGAATGTGAAAATTTGTCCACCTTCGATCCTATTTAAAGGTTCGAATGTAGACAAATGGTTCGAATGTGAAAATAACACATGAACATTCACATTCGACCATTTGAAAGGTTCGAATGAGCAGGAAAAATTCCAACTTCGACCCAACGAAGGGGTGAATGAAAATTGGAATTTTTGAAGTTTTTACCAAATCTCAAAAACGAGTCTCGTTCAAAATTTTTCTTAACTTTTAAGCATCCGACAGTCATTATTTCTTATTTTAAGATGACAAAACTCAAATGGTCCATCAAGTTTTAGAAAATCACCATCAACCACCATCAGCTATCAAAAATAAGATAGAAATGTAAAATCTTTTGGATTTTCTAAACTTTTTGTTAAAACACACCTAAAATCTTTTTGAGTTTTGTATTTTTGACGAGAAATGTAAAATGTAAAAATGTAAAGATAAAGCAATAAATGTTTTGCGATTTCCGGTAAGGGGATCATATCAGTTTTTGAGAAATCTGATCACACCGTTGATCTTTTGATTTATTATCATTAAAGACAATGTGTGATCTGGCAACTGCTGATATTGTGATCCACATAAACTCACATGCAGACTGTTGTGCAGTGCTTTAGACTGATACTATTATTTATAGTATAAACTCAATTGTCTGTGGTTCCCACGCACACGACATACTCCCGTATCAAGAAGTAAATGCACAAAGACTCATTGTAACGCGTGATTATGCTTTTGTCATCTGTAATTTACAAGGTATGAGACACAGAGGTATACAGGTCAGGAAATCAATGCTACAAAGTAACTCGTGCACTCTACCAGGTTGAGGGCTGATATCAATCATGATTTGCATCAATGATTGGATACGATGCATTAGATAATCTTAGATTATCGTCATACATTGAAAGTTCCTCAATTCGGTAACTTTAGGATTTGGCTATACAGCTCTTGTATAAAGACACCCTGTCTGATTAAGGTCCGTAATGACTTACAGCAGAAGATCAGAGAGGCTATCCCCAGATAACTAATAACATAACGACCCGAAACCTCCGAATTTTGTACAAATACCCTATCAAACGAAATTACGGTACTAAGACCATATGCCCATGAGAAGTTCATCCACACAACAATTCGTTTGATATGTATGTATCAGGCACACAGTAATAGGTCTACGAAGCCTATCAACACATCACACAAACTTAAACACACGCCTTATATTGTATTACACTACTTTAGCATGTGTCAGATCCCCACTGATGTACTATCATTTCCCCTTTTTCTCCTGGAAATCATTTTGGGTTTTTCTTATTTTTATGGGTTTTTTGAATTTTTGAATATTTTTGATTTTTCTGAAAATAAACTCTTCCTAAAAGTCAAAACATATTTTTGGATTTTTGTATTTTTCTGAAAAACAGTATAAACTAAAACTAAAAAGCGATAAACTGAGGTGGTGATCAGTCTTGTTTTTCTTTTATACCGTTAGCTTTTAAAAGATATTCAAATCTTGATTTATCAAAAGCTTTGGTAAAAAAGATCTGCACGTTGATAGTCAGTGTGGATTTTGACCATATCGATCAACTCTTTTGCGTAACAATCACGGATAAAATGATATTTGATCCGGATATGTTTAGCTTTCGAGTGATTAACTAAATCTTTTGTTAATGCAATTGCGGCCTCATTATCACAGTAAATAGGGGTTTTAAGAAATTGCAAACCGTAGTCCACCATCTGTTGTTGTATCAAGAGAACTTGTGAGCAGCAGCTTGATGCTGAAACGTATTCTGCTTCACATGTGGATAAGGCAATTGCAGTTTGTTTCTTGCATTTCCAGGTCACGAGCCTGCTCCCCATAAATTGGCATCCAGCCATTGTGGATTTGTTGTCTTTGTCACAGCCACCCCAATCTACATCACTAAAAGCGATTAGGTCAAAATTATCATCATTAGGGTACCATAGTCCTCTCGACGGACAACCCTTCAGACATCTAAGGATACGTTTGACAGCTGCAAGATGACTCTGTTTCGGCTTCGATTGATAATGTGCACAGAGACATGTGGTAAACATTATATCTGGTCTGGAGGCGGTGAGGTACATCAGAGATCCGACGATTGCTCTGTATGTAAAAGGATCAGTTAGCTCCCCCTTAGCGTCAACACCAATCCCGTGATTAGGTTGTATCGAGGTATCCATCAGCTTCAAATCATCCATCTGGAATTGGCTCAAGACTTCAGAAACATAGTTTGTCTGGTGAATAAAGATCCCCGTTGGTCTTTGTTTCACCTGCAAGCCTAGGAAAAACTGCATCTCTCCCATCGCACTCATTTCGAACTTTTCCTGCATAACACATTCAAATTCTCTGCACAGAAGTTCGTTAGTAGAACCAAAATAATGTCATCAACATAAATCTGCACTAGAAGCAAGTCATCTCCTGTTCGTTTTGTGAACAGTGTGCAATCTACCAAACCTCGCTTAAATCCTTTGGACAGAAGATACGTGCTCAGCTCCTCATACCATTGCCTTGGAGCCTGGTGAAACCCGTAGAGAGCTTTGTTTAGAACGTAGACCTTATCCCGGTGAATAGGATCTTCAAAGCCTGGTGGTTGACCTACGTAAACTTCTTGCTTGACCACACCATAAAGAAACGCGCTTTTAACGTCCATTTGATACACCTTGAATTTCTTATAAGATGCAAACGCCAGAAACATGCGAATAGCTTCTAAGCGTGCAACCGATGCATAAATCTCGTTATAATCTATCCCTTCAACTTGATGAAAGGCTTGTACGACCAATCGAGCTTTGTTCCTAACAATCACTCCTCTATCATCTTTCTTACATTTGAACACCCATTTTGTTCCTATCTTTTTCCGTCCTGGAGGTAAATTTGTCAGTGTCCACACTCCATGTTTCTAGAACTGTAATAACTCCTCCTGCATAGCCTCTACCCAAGCGTCATCCAAAAGAGCATCTTTGTATGTCCGTGGCTCTACCTGCGAAACATAACAAGCAAAAGACTAGTCATTTTGAAAACCTGATTTTTGAATTTTGGCATATAAAGCAAGAGCTCCAAGGTTTTCGGGTGAGTTTGCATTCCTCAGTTGACCTCTTGTCATCACACTGCTATCAGGATCACCAATAACCTGCTCGAGCGGGTGAATCCGATGTATCCGAGATTCCGGATAATCAGGTACTTGTACTCCCGTCTGAGTAGTCAAATTCTCTGTTGAATCCAGATCATTACCCAAGTTTGATGATGAAGCACCATTTGGATTTGGGTTCACTGGAGGTGTCTCTGTAGCAATATCTGGAACAGCTTCACTTGTAACATCATCATCATCTTCAGATTCCGATGAATTGAGAGTTGTGGAAGCTTCCTGAAATACCTCTTCTTCAGCTGCAGGAGCGTTGGTATCATTAGAAGCTGTTTGGGGGTTTACGGTGATCGGATGCACCAACGGTGATGTCACTGCGTTTTCGACCTCGTAATATAATCGTAATACAGCCTCTTCAACCAATCTATCTAGATTGAATGATTCAAAGAAATCCTTGTAATCAAACATCCAGTCGGGACCGCTACCCTGTACATTCTGAGTATACCTCTAAACTTCAACGTTAGCCCACTCCTCGACCTGACGAGTTCGTTTGTTGAATACCCGTTTGAGCGGGGTTGCATATCCAACAAAGAATCCTTCTTCATCCTTTGGTGCGAACTTCTCAGATGGATTAAGCATTGTACATGGTGCTCCAAACGGTTCTAGATACTATAAGTTCGGCTTTTGTCGATTCAACAGCTCATAAGAAGTTTTGCCAAACTTCTTCACCGTTAAAACATGATTGAGAGTATAACAAGTTGCGTAAATTGCTTCGTTCCAGAACATTACTGGAAGATTGGAATCCGCAAGCATTGTTCTTGCCGCTTCAATTAGAGTCTTGTTTTTACGTTCTGCGACACCGTTTTGTTGAGGGGTATACGGAGCACTTTATTCATGATGAATTCCTTTGTCTTCACAAAAAGCTTCCATCTGTGCATTCTTAAACTCCGTCCCATTATCACTCCTAATTCTCTTGATCTTCAGACCATAGATATTTTCCAATCGAGTGAACAGAACTTTCAGATTATCAAACTGTCGCTCTTATGATGCAAGCACATAACCCATGAAAATCTGGAATAGTCATCTGTAACCACAAGACAGTACAATTCACCAGCATGACTTTTACGCTTGACCGGTCCAAACAGATCCATGTGCAAACGCTCAAGTGGTAGTTCAACTGAATTGACTTTCTTTGGCTTATGGGATTGCTTGTGCTGCTTTCCTTTCTTACAATTCACACACTTGTCGTTCAAATGAAAATGTTTAACATTCACGCCTGTGACAAGTTCATTCTTCACCAAATGATTCATCTTTCTAAGGTGAATGTGTCCCATCCTCCTATGTCACATGATTGATTCTTTTTCAGTAGCCTTGGAGAGGAAACACGTGACTTGGCCTTGTGTAGTCATAGCTTTTGACATGTCGAGAATGTACAGATTGTTCACTCTCGGTGCTTTTAGCATAACCCACTCTTTTGGTAGAACGAACCCTGGCTTGAGTATATAGCAAGATTTGTCATCAAAGAATACCGAAAACCGCTTATCACAGATCTGACTAACATTGAGCAGATTATAATCGATTTGCTTCACATACGAAATCTTTTCAAAACTCATTATCCCATTACTTACACTACCCTCCATAGTAATGTATCCACCTTTATTCCTGGAAAACGCTACGTATCCTCCATTGATATTTCTGATGTCAAACAGTAGCGATAAATCCCCTGTCATGTGACCAGAAGCTCCACTGTCAATAATCCAAAGACTGCTTACAGGGCCAGCTGAAGCTCCCTGCACATATCAAGTAAAAGATTAGATTTTTTGGGGGACCCAAGCCTGCTAGGTCTTGGGTCTTTGAACTTTGAGTTTCAAAGATTCGTTCTCACAGACAGATTGATTTGAATTGATCTTTTTCTGATCAATTAAATCTTTTTCAGTTTCAGCTTTCACATTCTCTCGTGAAGATGAAGCACCTTGAGAACCCTTTGGAGACCAATACTGTTCCAAACGTTTCAAGATCCGGATTTGAGATTTTGGCGTCTCAACCGGTTTCTTTACTTCGTCCCTAAAGGAAACTTTCTTGGTTACCTTCTCTGATTTAAGAGAGACAGGTCCAACTGTTGGTTTGACTGCAGGTTTTACAGGAACCTTTTTCTTGTCAACAGTTGTGTTCACCACAGGTTTCTTAAGCGGGTTTTCAATGGCTATCCGGTTATGACGGTCATATGTCGTCGGACGATTATCCCTTCTTTGATAAAAACGATTTTGATTGTAAAAAGATGATTGTTGAGGGACAACTCATTGTTGTGGATAACATTGATTATCGACTGGACGTTGATGATTTTGCTTCACTCCCACCTCGTGCCTTTTATGCCTAACATACGGGTAATGAGCAAGTAAATGCCCTCTCTCCCCGCATTTATAACACGCACGGTATTCCTCAAAGTTGGTCTTGGCATTCGACTTAGCATATGTAGTGATAGGATATGGATCATCCATACACTTCCTTCTAAGACTCTCAGGAGCTGGGTCCTTGGAGTAAGTCGGCTCAAGAAAACTGTTAGCCTTTTCTTTTGGCTTGATAAATTCTGTGACATGAACCTTTGGTTCTTTTGGAATATCCAAATAAATTCTTTCTAAAACCTCCGGAGGTACATCATTTGTTCGCTCATGCTTTGGGAACCAAATGGTACTCTCCTGCCAAATTTTCTCAATCTTGGAATAGTTGGCAAATTTGATTGGATATTCTTCGTCAGAAATTATCTTATCAGATCCTATCATCCGATAGAAAATTTTGATGGGTTTGTCACATTGATCGTTTTTCTCAACAGGTTTAACTGATTGATTCGCTCGATGAGCGTTAGCCATGGGATGCATAATCTGAGATGGTGACACAGGTTCATCTGTAATTATGTGATTTTCAGCAAGAACATCACACACTTTCTTAGATTTGTCATCCTCAGAGTCGGAATCATCATTACAGCAATCACACCTTCATTATTTAGTCCGAAAATAGGCCGAACATCAGAATTTGGGTCTCCCACACTAGAAGTGTTGGACTCATCATCCGATGTCGAGTCAGACTTAACTGAGCTCTCCGGTGTTATTGAATGCAATGTATGATTTTCGAATAACACTGGAGATGGGACGTCCCTCTAGTTTTGCACTACTAGACTTTGAAGGCTCCTCAATTATATGGTCAACAACATATGCAATATGTTTATAGCTTTCAAGTTTCTTGTTGACCTTTTCTGCAAAGCACTTGATGGTAGCCATTTCAAGTTTTGTATTTTCCAAATCATTGATATAGTTGTTAATGGCTAATTGTTTCAAAGATAAAGTCTTTTTAAGTTCTGAAATGTCTTTCTTGTAACTATCAAGCACTCTATTAAATTCTCGTGCTTCTTTCTGATACGATTAACAGTTGATTTTAGCACTCTCAAGCTGAACCCTGAGTTGCTTATTATCCTCTGTCAATCTATCGCATGCACCACAATACCTCTCACTATTCATATCTAAATTAGATTCAGAACTTACCTGCTTTGGAGGCTCAGTCATCGCCATCAGTACAAAGTGTGCTTCCTTTCCAGCAAAGAATTTAGAATAGTCGATTCTGGTAAAAGCATCATCCACCATGCATGATTTGCGTGTCATCAGAAAATCAGCTTCAGCACGAAGTTGATCGATATCATCATCTAGTGAGTTAACACTAGCTTCAGAATCAGAATCGCTCTCCATATCAGAATAAGCTGAATCATATTGTTCTGGCACATCAGTAACAGAGTCAAGAATCAAACCCGACTTCTTCTTAACACAAACATCACTTTCTTCACTCAACTCCTCAATTTTCACCTCAGACATCTTCTTAGTCATCAATTCTTTTTCAACAAATACCGGCTCATCCAAATCCATTTTCTGGGCAACACACGCCACATTACCAGTGGTAATCTCCACAACACCTAACTGCATACCTATCCAATCAAATCCCTCATCTTTCTGTATCACCAAGGCCTGGTTATGGTTATCTGATTGGGTTTGAGTGTTTGGTGTAGAAATAGGAATGATTGTTCGGTTTGGATTTTGTGGTGTTTGGTTTTGGTTCTGATTTTGTGTATTGGTTTGTCTAACAGTATTGTTTTGTGAGGTGTTTTGGCGGTTTTGGTAAGTATTTTGTGGTTGAAAGCTGGAAATGTTTGGGCTTTGATAAGATACCTGATTTTGTGATTAACGGTTCTGGTAGTTGGTGTTGAAAGGATTCCTGTTCCCCTGCTGTGCTGGCTGTGTACATTCCCTCTTGAAGTGACCTTTCCCACCACAGTTAAAACATGTCACTTTGGCTTTATTAAAGCCATATGTGGTGTTTGGAGAAGTAGAAAGATCAGTTCTGCCTGTCTTCTCAATTAATTCAGTCGCTTTCCTCATAACGCTAGCAAACGCCCACTGGATATCAATGAGCTCCATCTCTTCTTTGTCAATTTGCGCATAGTCCTCACTAGTTAGATTGTTGTTACCAATTTGACTAGCGACTAAACCGTTATATGAAGCGACCATAGCAGAAACCAATGCTACATGTTGCTGTGCAATCTCAATGGTAACATTGTTCAAGTTCGAAGTCTCCAACACAATTGGGCTCTGATTAGGTTGAGTTGGGTTCATTTGGTTTTGATTCATTTGAGGAATATAGGATTGTTGTTGAGGTTGGTTTAGACTTGCAGAATAACAAGCAGCTTGTTGCATTGGTGAAAATGGTGGAATGTAAGTAGTATTAGGATATGATGGTGGGGTATAAGATGAAGTTTGAGCAAGGTAATTGATGGGGGCTTTGGATGGTTCAACAATACTTGATACACAAGCAATATGTGGAGCAACATTAGAACTGGAACTTGAACTAGCTAGAGATGAAGATGTACCACCATGGTATAACTCTGGGTTCTGAGGAACTTGTGCTCTTTTCGCCTTCCTCTTTTCTTCCATCTCTTTGTTTTCTAGCTTCTGGATAAACTCATTGATGGTCCAGTATTGGTACGCATCCTTTTCCTTGAGTACCTCGATGTGTTGATTCGAGTATGGTGGTAACGCATCAGCAAACTTGTCCACCAGCTCAGACATCGGTATATTGATCTCATAGCTTGAAAGTTCGGTCAATAAGTGACAATACCTCAGATTCAACTCCTTCAGTGTCTCATTTCCCATATAGCTGAAGTTCTCAAACTCTTTTCTTAATTCCTCCATTCTCAGCTTCCTCGTCTTCTCATTCCCATCGTGACGATTCCTTAACATGTCCCACACATGTTTAGAAGTGGTGCAAGACCCAAACTGATGTAAGAGATCAGTGTTAATGGCCTGGGACAGTTGGGAAAACGCCTTCTTTTCCACCGCGAACTTCTTTTTCTCGTCCTTAGCAAGACTCTCTAATGGAATCGGCTCACCCGTGTTCTACAAAATCGGAGCAACATAACCCTTAGCAATCATTTGCCAAGCTTCCGTTCCTTCTAATCCCATTCCCTCAAGATGAATCTTGAACTTGGTCTTCCATGTGTTGTAGTCTACCATTTCCATTAACTTTGGTGGACGACTCCCACTACCCGAAGATAAGTCATGAATAAGTTTCGAAATCGCATTGGTAGTCTGAGAGTGTACCACCGCTGCTGCAACTCCCCAGTAATCAGCCATAGGTTGTGGTTGTGGTTGTGCAACTTGTTGGGGCGTAGAACTAGTCATCGCCATATAGTTAATCGGTTGGGATGGTTGACTAGACTTCAGAGCAGCTACCGACCAAGGATCCATGGTTGTCTGCTGTTGTGGTATTGTATTAGGTCGTGGTGTTGTAGGAAAGTTCCACATATCGCTCTGAAAAGGATAAAACACGAAAAAATTAGAGAAATTTCACAACAGTTTCTACGTTCGACCTTTTTGAAGAATCACATGGTCGAATGTACAACTTAGTCCAGGTTCGACCGTTTGACAAGGTTCGAATGTAGAAAATAACAGACTCAGTTCACTTTCAACCAGTTTATCCCACGTTCGACCACCTGATTGGTCAAATGTACCAATTAGAGTCGAATGAACAACAACACACTAAAACTTTCTAGGTTCGACCAAATATAACTCCACGTTCGACCAAATAATCCCTGGTTCGACCTAAAAACTCCACTCTCGACCAAATCTCCCTAGGTTCGACCCTTTCATTTTAAAAAACGGTTATACTTTGAAAATCAGTTATTTTGATCAAAAATTTTCAAATGCTGATGAAATTTGATGATCTTATGCAGGTTTTGCTTCGGATTAGATTTGGAACAAGTTTAACAAAGAGAATTTTGAATTTTATCCATGAAAACAAGTTCAAATCAATCAATTTAACACCAAATTCAATTGTTCAATGAAAAACAGAAAGTTTTGATCAAAATTGGGTCCAAATCAACTGTAATATTATCAATTTGTGGTTGTTTGATCCAAATGGCTCTAATACCACTTTGTATGCGTATAGGATCGGCTAATCAACAAAGATAATGATCAAACAAGTTCAATTCAGGTGCGGAATCCCTGAATTGATCACAAAATGATAATAAAACTAGCAAAACACAGAAATCATCAAAATAGCTTGGTCTAATGTGCAGGTTCGACCATTCATATAGGGCGAATCTGGACATACATATATACAAACTTCATTCAACCTCCCAGTGCTACCTTCGACCGTTTACATCTTCCTTCGACCATCTAATCTCCACCTTCGACCATTCGACAAAAACAAAACATCTTGAAATTCGCAATTCAATAGCATTAGTCGCACTTTCGTGTATCTACAATTAATTATAAACGCGTAATACCTTATAATTGGTATGGGTTAATGGTGATTCTTGGCGTGGGGAATACACTGAAAAGCCAGTTACAACATTCCATACTTAATCACGATTCAAAAACGCGGGATTAGAACTTGATTTGGAAAGGATCGATCTGGCTGTTTGACTTTTATTGTTTGACTGATCAATTAAGGAATGTGTTAAGTTTATTTGTGTCTCGATTAAAACAAAAAAGATCGAGTGGCTCAGTGGTTGTGTGCTTCTTGTGTTAAGCTGTCTGACCGGAGTAGACGCGGGTTCGAGTCCCGGTCCACACAAGTTTTTTTGGGCATTTTTATATATAACTAATAATATTATATATATTATGGTCACACAAGGTTATAAATATTACGAAAAATTTTTAAAACACTGAAAAACGTTGAGAATCCAATGATTTATTAAATCTATCTATATAACAATTCAATACACTTGGGTCGAATGAAGGCCTTAGAGAGGGCCTGAGGGATCCAAATATGTAAATGAGACTCTGAAAATTAGCCTATAATTACCATTTTTTCTCCATTCTACCATCATCATTCTCCAATTCCTTAAGAATTCTTCAATCCTACCTTCCTCATTCTTCTTTTCCATTTTTTGTCCAGGTATCTTCTCCATTTGATCTTTGATTTCTGTTATTAAATCAAGTCGCTAACAATTATTTTCGGATCAAATGGAGAAAAAGTTGTTTCTAAATATGTCGATTTATAATACATAAATCATCTAATTCCATTAGAATACGCACTGGTTTTTGGATCAAATTTACAAAAAAATGGTTTCTCGCTATTTTTTGGCTCCTTTCGGATAGATTAAAGTGTGTTTCTAACAATTTTTTTCGATTCAATTAGATAGATCCAAAAGGTGTTTCTAATATTTTTTTCTAATGGAATATATACAAATATATCGGGTTTATTTAACATATTCGTTTTTTCTATTGAAAACCAGGATTTCATCCGAAGAAACAAACTCGCTTATGGCTTATCACAAGGGTAACCAATTCTTCATGGTGATGCATGACCCTTCGGCAAGAGTTTTGGTATGAATCTTATTTTCATCTAAATATGGCTTTTTTAGACAAATTGATTATTTCATTTTTTAATGCTGTTTTTAACGTGTTCATCCAGATATTGCTGAAAGCCATGAACAGGTTTTTGTTATCTAAAAACATACACAACAAAGATAAACTAACTCGACCACCTTTCCTTAAGAGATTTTTGAAATAATAGAAGGTAATAAAGTTTTCGATTTAGCTATGGTTAATCATTATCTGTTTTCGATCATGTTCGGCACCGAGTCCATATTGATTTTTGTTCGCATTGGGTATGGCCGAGTTAGTTTATCTTTGGCCGAGTGTTTGTTTGAGGAGATGTATAAGATTCTGGATTGAAGATTATTAGCATCTTAGATGTTAAAATCGAACTCCATGACAGATCCAAGTTTTGGTTTTTGTGCATGGTAATCCGAGTCTTTGATTGGTTTGTTTGAGGATTATTACGGGTGTGATTATTCATCAAGTGTTCTTGATTATTCATGTTAATCATAAGTTTTTAGTCTATCATAATCCTTGGTGAATGTTTTGATTGAATGATCCTAAGTGTGGGGTATGGATGGACAGATTGTGTTAATGGGCTTGGATATAATCCGTTTTGAATCGGGTCTCATAAATGAGATTGATTGGATTTCTAAAAATGATGCATTATTTAAGGTATGGTAGTTATGGAGTGTAACACCCCAACCGATGGCGGAAACATCGGGATGTCACGTATTGATGATTGTTCAGTAGCTCATGGTGAATAATAAATTCCATTAAATAATTTAAATGAATTACATACAATTGTTCTAGAATTTGTACATCAAATTGAATAAAACTATACACATATCTTCAAGCATCAATTCAAATCTTCAAGCAATTAGAACCTGAAACATGTTAAGTTGAAAAGGTTTTGGGTCAACAAAAGTTGGTGAGAATTACATAGGTTTTTGATAATTGAATAAAAATGATGTGCAATTCATGTGTCATGTCAATCTAGTCCATATGTGAGAACATATTAGAAATAAATCGAGTGCATAACCAACCCTGATGACTGTTATAATATGATACATACCATACGCTCATGGTCCACTTGAATATGTTATACGATAACAAACACCCACGCTACCTTTGTAGGAGGCACGTATCCGGGTGAGATTGTCAGTCCAATAGATCTATCAATGTTTACCGCCGGCTTGTACGGAGTTAATGATTATGCTAGAATGGTGCTTACTCTAATCATGCTCAAGACATAATGCAACATAGAAAACACATAGACACATTGATGATTGAATTGCATAAATGATGTTGTAACATGTTTCACCCCAAAAATGGTGATAAATAGAAAAGGGGCTATGTAAAACTCACCTTGGTAAAATGTTATATCTGTTGAGAAATTTGGATAATTGTGTTGACCAAATGTATCAAGTATCACCCTATAATAAAGTAATAAATATGTCTAAGTCTATCGAGTCTACAAATGTATAAGTTTCTAGGGCTTCGAATTGGGGATAAATGCTTGCTTGATTAATGTGAAAATTGTTTAATAAATGAGAGAATATTAGTAAATAAATAACCAAAAATCTTTTTATAAAATTTAAATTTAGGATGATCACAATAATGTGTTTAAAGTATAAAAATAATTTTTTGCAAAATTATTTCCTTTAAAATAGATTTTTAAATCTATTTACTACAAATTGCCAAAACTTAACTTTAATATTCCAAAAATACTAAAATTAAAGAATTATTATTTTAAAAATCATATTTCTGTTCTAAATATTTAAAAATAAATTGTATAAAATTTTGGTGCAAAAATACCAAAAATTGGATTTATTATGATTTAATAATTATTAAATCTAACAAAAATTGCTTAAAAATACTAAATAAATGATTTTTCAGAATAAAAAATCATTTCTGAAAAGTTTAATGTTATAAAAACTTAGGATAATTTTTGTGGAAATTTATAAGATCGTTTTGATATTTTAACGGATTTTTATAAATATAATAGTGTAAAATTGATTTAATTATTATAAATATTAAATAAATGAATTTCAGAAAAATAAAAAATGTAGATAAAACTTTGACATCAGATTTGTTAAAAATAATTTTTTTAGAATTTATAAAAGGGTTTTGATATTTAAAAATGAATTTATAAGTTTAAATGTAATATATATATATATATTTGGTTTGTTTTAAAGGTTAAATGAAAAAAAAAAAGCAACAAGGGACGCCATGCCGGGACTCGAACCCGGGTGGCATGTGTACAAGGCACCAGACACAACCATCTGGTCCAAGCCAGTGGTTGTGTTTGGTTGTGGTTAGTTTAAATTAAATAAACAAACGCGCAGATGCCTCTTCCCCAAAAATTAACTTCAAGCCCTAGAATTCACAATCAACAGAATTATACAACATTAACCCAATTGATCATGGGGTTAATGTTGTGTAGGTTCTGTTTAACAAAACCCACCATAAAAATCATACTTACAAATACGTTTAGATACAGAATTGCTCGGTCAAGCTTGAAAACTAATACGCGATTGATTATGAAGAACAGGGGATTTTTAGGAGGAATTAAGGATTGGGAAAGGTTATTCGGCGATGTTAGAGTGTGTTGTAATGTCCAATTTATACTGCAAGTGTCTAGATTGTTTAATTGGTAGGTTTGACCAATGTTTAATGTCAAAACGCGAAAAAGTTAATTGATTATCAATCAATCGATAATCAACGCGTTGGTGCGTTAATATAGGC
This sequence comes from Ambrosia trifida, assembly GCA_028751855.1. Classification (NCBI taxonomy): domain Eukaryota; kingdom Viridiplantae; phylum Streptophyta; class Magnoliopsida; order Asterales; family Asteraceae; genus Ambrosia; species Ambrosia trifida. The sequence continues at coordinate 74,911,152 of CM054128.1, read as the reverse complement.
CGGTAAACACGTAAATTTACCATACTTTGTTTGTTTGATTGTTAAATTAATGGTTTGGTCAAAAAAATACATATCTTTCTGCTGTTACTGCTGTTCGACGAGGGGGAAAAGGAAAAAGGAAAGGGGTTATGAGTGTATTTAATTAAAATGAACTGGGTTTAAACCAAGACACTAGCGTGGCTCGGGTGGTTGTTGCCTGGTTCATGTTTGGGGTTGATTCCGGTTCGAAACCCGGGAGGAACATCTTTTTTTTTGGTTAAATTGGAATTAAAAGGAAGGAGGGTTGGGCCATGTTTCGTGGGCTTGGCTGGGTGGGCCGGAAATCTGGGCTGGATAACAGGGACAGGCTTGGTTCATTAGTTTGTTTAGCCAAGTTTTTTTTTTTTTTTACAAAAGATGACTATTTATACAATACTGATTATTATTTATTATTATTATTATTATTATTATTATTATTATAAACTAATATATATATTCATATATATATATATATATATATATATGTATATGTATGAATAATTATTATTGTATTAGGCTTCAAAATATCCCAAAAATAATAACAATAAAACTCGTCGTTTTAATCCCGAAATGTACAATTATTTAATGCGAAATGTTACATGGAGTTTGAAAATATTTAAAAACTTCCGGATATTGTGGGCTGGGGTTTTGGCCGAATTTAATGTTATTTATTAAATATTTTAATTTCATTTATTTATATTACTTTTTTCGAATTTATGTTTAATAAGATTTAATCATTTTTAACGTATTTTTAGTATGTTAGAATTAATGTTATTTATTGACATTAATAATAATTGACCGATTTGAATGTTATTTATTACGATTTTTAATCTCATTTATTTATTTTAATATTACTACGAAATTAGGTTTAATCCATCTTTATGAAATTATGTTTAATATTATTTATATTACTATTTGTTCGAATTATTATTGGTATTGCCTGCAATTAATAGGATTTATTCATTTTTTAATGACGTTAATAATAATTACCCGAATTAATTTACGAATATATTATTAATACTAATACTAATATTTTGATTTTTAATTTTAATCTCATTTATTTTTTATTGACCGTATCAAATTACGAATACTAAAACTAATTTTAAGATTTTTAATTTTAATCCCATTTATATGTTATGTCACACCCTCAAATTTCCACGTGCGGGGTTTTACCGCTAGGCGCGTGACACACCAGGATCCAAGTCAACAGTCACAATAAACGACACTATATGATATGAAAACAACGTAAACTGCCATAGAGTTTCAAAACCGTTCTAACACAGCGGAAGCAAAATGCATTATTACAATGCAAAAGTAAAACTCAAAGTTTGAAATGCTTAACAAAGCATGCTTATGATTCCTAGACGCCGTGAGACTCCGTGCGCTTATCGACAGCTGCTACCTTAGCGACCTGAGACAAACATGCTAAAAACGTCAGCAAATAATGCCGGTGAGTTCACAGGTTTATAATGAATACCGACTCCAATGAATACTAACTCCCAAATGAATACCCATGGTCAATCCAGACCACTTGCATGCAAAACATATGAATACCCGTTACCACTGCGATTGGAAAACCATTACTGGACTCGAATACTGTGAATACTGAATACGTGCCCGAATGAATACTGAATACTGAATACTGCATACCTAAGAGACAACATGCACCCGTCTGACCTCCAGTCGACGAGTGGGGCGGGTCAAGCCCAAATAGATCTATCCACATTTTCTCCGTTGTGCATCCCCGCACATTCATGGTTCTCCCCAGGACTTCCAAAGATCGCATAGTAATATAATGAATACTCTAAAACATAATGAATTCGTGAATACCAAAACGTAGTTGAAACGCCTTTTATGAAAACATAGTTGAAACACCTTTTATGAAAACATAGTTGACACACGTTTAAAGAACACAGCATGTTTTCTCCCCCAAAAATGTAAAACCAGTAAAAGAGTGGGGCCGTGAAACTCACCTTAGAGTGCGCCTTCAGATACTTAGAATTCCAACACGTGTATGTTGACCCAACTTAGTGACGACCTATCAATGAGTTTGAATAAGTGTATTGACTACTAACCCGAAGGTTAACTAGTCCCCGATTGTCCAGACCGTGACCGTGTATGTTGAAAACATGTTTAAACGGTAAACCGACCAAACCAGACAATACCCGACATCCCATTGGTGACCCGACATCCCACGTGTTAGCCATATACAAGATATCATGCAACTTATGCAATTAAACACTTAGCATGCGCAAATATTCACCCTATCTAGCATAACGCCCAATTAACGCATAAACGAGTCCGAACACGTGTTACCAAGTTATTAGACATGTCACGGGGTTCCTAACATATTCCTAGACGTCAATCCGTGTTTCGGGATGTTAAAATATACATACAGCAGCATTACACTCGATTAGGAATCAAACATGTGATTAGGAAAAGTCAACTGGTAATTAGGAGAGTCAAACTAGCGAGTAGGGCTGTAATCACAAGTAATAATGGCGATTGGGCGGCCAATCGCCTATAATAGAGGCGATTAGGAATTCCTATTCGCCATTACTGCTATGTTCCGCCTTTTTGCGCGTTTAACCCTCCAAATCAGATCTGAAACATGTGGAAACACCCAATATCAAACCCAAAACATTAACCCAACTATTTCAAGAAAAAACCCCTAATTTATCATCACCCTAGCCGTCCCGAATGCATGCGGTTTCCCAAAATAGCATAACTAGCATGTAAGCATCACATCAACATGCAAAACTTACCCTAAATAGCAAATATCCAGATTTCATCACATAACGATGTTGTCCGACATTATCCTACTGTTCTAGCATCATCCTAGAGTAAACCCTAACCTCAAACAATCAACAAAACACAACATATCATCATCAATCCACCATAATCATTCAAACGGGTCAAAACGCCTAATATCAATATTACACATCTATGAACCTTCAAACTCCTAGGTTATCATCATATTAACTCATTTAGATCAAAAGCACAATTATAACACAAGAACAATCATGTTTAAATGATAAAAATCCTATCTTGCATGAATACATCACATATAACAAGTATAGAGGTTTGGGTTTGTTTTGAAACTGATTTTAATGAGTTTTCAAAGACACAAATGTTTATAAATCAGGTCTGGACCTTTAGGGATCAAAACAATATCATTATAAAGGTTTGGGATGAAGAACACACCTTGAAATGATGAGATTATGAGGTGTAAATCTTGGAAATGTGATTTCTTACTCAAAAACGTGTTGCAGAGGTTGGATAAGGTGTGGGGTGGCTTTGGGGTGTATTAGGGTTTCACAATTGATGTTTTGAAACATGAGGGTGGTATTTATAGGCGTTTTTAGTCGTCATATGCAGTTCAAGCGAGTACAAGGATGTTACAGGCGATTAGGGCTGCTAATCGCTAGTAGTACTAGCGAATAGCCCCCTATTCGCCTAAAGAACCTTCCTACTCGACATTATACTGGCGATTAGGAACTATACCACATGTAATTATAGGTGATTAGGCCCTAATCGCGTGAACAGTACACGTGATTAGGATGCTATAAGACATGTTGCTATAGGCGATTAGGATTCCAATTGCCTATACTATTGGTGATTACGCGTAATCACCTATAATGTCATGCAATTACACGAAATCACTATTTTAACATATAAAAACACATATTCACATACCGGCAAGTCATATAATGATTGTAAGCACATAATGCATGATAACTAACACGTTCCCATCCGTTCACCAATTCCCGAGACTCCAGATTTATGTGCGTGCGTTAAACCCGGCGATTCTACAAATCACCCATCCGTGTTCACATGGTTATGGACCGACTCCCAATGATCCCGTGGATCATTGTAACGACTCTCGATGATTCCCGGAACCATCATAACGACTCAACTGACCTAGTTAAGTATGTTTGAAAACGTTTTTCGCTAAGGTAGACTTATATGTTTTATAAAATGTAAACCTAAACGTGCCAGGTGTCACATCTTATTGACCGAATTAAAACTTTCTATTACTATTTTTACGAATATATTATTAATTATTAATAATTACGAATACTAACAAATACTAATATTACAATTTTAGTTTTACTATTCGTAAAAATAGTATTGTTGACCGAATATATTATTAATACTAATTGAGATTAATAATAATTGACCGAATTGAATGTTATTTATTACGATTTTTTAATCTCATATATTTATATTAATATTACTACGAAATTATGTTTAATTTATCTTTATGAATTATTATTGGTCTTGCCTGCAATTAATAGATTTATTCATTTTTTAATGACTGAATTACAAGTTTTGTCCTTTAGGTTTATACCCGATTGCAAAGAATGTCCTTTAACTTTAAAATTGATTGGTTTTGTCCTTTATCTTTTAAAATTTTTCACGTTATGTCCTTTATGGCTAACTTGGTTAGTTTTCTCCGTTAAGTTTGGTCATATGACCTGCATGTGAGGGTATTTCAGTAAATTCTCTTATCTTCTTCCCCAATTTATAAATCATAAACCCTAACCCTAACACCCATTTCAATTAACCCAATTTATCAACATCTCTATCCATCTCTCTACCTCCTGTGACCTCCAACGACAACCAACAACACCCAACAACAACCACCCACACCCATCCTCAGATTGAAGGAGAGAGAGCTCGGGACAGAGGAGAAAGGGAACTGAGAAATATTCGTTAAACCCTTCTTCCTTCCTTCAAACCAGAGACACCAAACCAGCCGCTTACCAATTTACCAACCAATTCGGCTCCAGCTGAGAGTTCGTTAGCTTTCCTTTTCTAATTTTTCTCTCTTTACTTTACTTTTCTTTTGTTGAAACATATTTTTGAATATTATTTCCGATAACTTTCAAGGTACTTATCCACTAGGGTTTTAAAACTCTCAGCTATATTGTGTTGCTGCCTTATATACGAATGCAATCAAATAATATTGGCTTCTTGAATTAGGTCATTTTAGCATAATATATTATTGTTTGTACTTGTAGTACTGACTAAATTAGAATTTCACGCAAATATTATGAACCCTAATGGTTACAGAATATTCAATTATTGTAGCTAGAGTAGAGACATGATAAGAGGAGGAAAGAGCTTTGCGTCTTCACCACGTTCATTTTCAAATGATGCAAAGAAGATAAAGAGGGTGACTTTACTATTATGCCCTCACGTGCAGGTCACATGACCAAACTTAACGGAGAAAACTAACTAAGTTAGCCATAAAGGACATAACTAGAAAGATTTTAAAAGATAAAGGACAAAACTAATCAATTTTAAAGTTAAAGGACATTCTTTGCAATCGGGTATAAACCTAAAGGACAAAACTTGTAATTCAGTCTTTTTAATGTTATTTATTATGAGTTTTAATGACATTAATAATAATTGACCGAATTTATTATTATATATTACGATTTTTAAGCTCATTTATTTATTATTGACCGAATTAAATTACGAATATATAACTAATACTAAAACTAATATTACGATTTTTAATTTTAATCCCATTTATATCTTATTGACCGAATTAAATTTTTCTATTACTATTTTTACGAATATATTACTAATTACTAATAATTACATATAATAACTAATACTAATATTATGATTTTAGTTTGCTTCGATCAGAAGATATTTCCATTAGCCAGTATTGTTTCTTTAAATGGTTTTCAATCCAGCACAGGCTGTTTGTTACTAAGGTTCCACCACAAAAAGTCATTGATTTTCAAATTTAAATTATGATTTTTTATGTTTGTAATGTAATTTATTTGAATCATTGATTACCATTTTGAGGTTATTTATTAAGATTTATAATCTCATTTATTTATATTACTATGTTTACGAATTATGATTAGCCTTGATTGCAATTAATAAGATTTATTATTCGTTATGTTATTTATTAAGATGTTTAATATTATTTATTGACATTAATAATAATTGACCACATTCAATGTTATTTATTAAGAGTTTTAATCTTATTTATTTATATTACTTTTTTCGAATTTATGTTTAATAAGATTATTCATTTTTAATGTATTTTTAGTATGTTACAATTAATGTTATTTATTGACATTAATAATAATTGACCGAATTAAATGTTATTTATTACATTTTTTAATCTCATTTATTTATATTAATATTACTACGAAATTATGGTTAATCTATGTTTATGAAATTATGTTAAATATTATTTATATTAATATTCGTTCGAATTATTATTGGTTTTGCCTGCAATTAATAGGATTTATTCATTTTTTAATGATATTTATTATGAGTTTAATGTGACACCCGGCATATTCAGGTTAATACTTTTCATACTTTACATACATACGTTTCGTACTCTACATACATACGTTTCATACTTTGCATACATACGAGTCTACCTCAACGAAAACATTGAAAATAACTACTTAATATCATACTTGACCGGGTCGGTTGAGTCGTGTCGGTGATTCGGGAATCATCGGGAGTCGTTACAATGGTCCGAGGGAGCATTGGGTGTCGGTCCATAACCATGTGTATAAGGATCGGCGATTTGTAGAATCGCCGGGCTTATTGCACACACGCAAGTCTTGAGTCCCGGGAATTGGTGATCGGGTGGGAACGTGTTAGTTATCGTGCATTACATACTTATAATCATTATGCAACTTGTCGGTATGTGAAAACGTGTTTATATATGTTAAAATAGGGTTTAACGCGCCAAAAACCTGGACACATAGGCTATAGGCGATTAGGCCCTATGTGAGAGCCTAATCGCCAGTTTATGGGGCGAATAAGGGGATTTAGGGGCGAATAGGATGCTATTCGCTAGTTCCTACTAGCGATTAGCAGTCCTACTCGCTTGTACAATCTTGTACTCGCCTGAACTACAGGTGACGACTAAAAACGCCTATAAATACCACCCTTATGTTTTAAACATCATTTGTGAAACCCTAATACACCCCAAAGCCACCCCACACCTTATCCAACCTTTGCAACACCTTTTTGAGCAAGAAACCACATTTCCAAGCCTTACACCTCATAATCTCACCATTTCAAGGTGTGTTCTTCATCCCAAACCATTAATATGATATTGTTTTGATCCCTGAAGGTCCAGACCTGATGTATAAACATTAATGTCTTTGAAAAACCATTAAAATCAGTTTCAAAACAAACCCAAACATCTATACTTGTTATATGTGGTGTATTCATGCAAGATAGGATTTTTATCGTTTAAACATGATTATTCTTGTATTATTATTATGTTTCTGATTTAAATGAGTTAATATGATGATAACCTAGGAGTTTGAAGGTTCATAGATGTGTAATATTGATGTTAGGCGTTTTGACCCGTTTGAGTGATTTTGGTGGATTGATGATGATATGCTATGTTTCGTTGATTGATTGAGGTTAGGGTTTACTCTAGGATGATGCTAGAACAGTAGGACATTGTTGGACAACGTCATTATGTGATGAAATCTGAATATATGCTATTTAGGGTAAGTTTTGCATGAGGATGTGATGTTTACATGATAATATTACTATTTTGGGAAAACGTATGCATTCGGGACGGCTATGGTGATGATAAATTAGGGGTTTTTGCTTGAAATAGTTGGGATAATGTTTTGGGTTGGATACTGGGTGTTTACACATGTTTCAGATCTGATTTGGAGGGTTAAACGCGCAAAAAGGACGGAACAGATCAGAACTAGCGAATAGGAGCTGTAATCGCCCCTATTATAGGCGATTGGCTCCTAATAGCTTGAACTATAGACGATTAGGAGCCCTATTCGCCATTTTACTGGTGATTACAAACCTACTCGCCATTTTGACCCTCCTAATCACTAGTTGACTTTTCCTAATCACATGTTTGCTTCCTAATTGCGTGTACAGCTGCTATATGTATATTTTAACATCCCGAAACACGGATTGACGCCTAGAAACATGTTAGGAACCCCGTGACATGTCCAATGACTTGGTAACACGTGTTCGGACTTAGTTATACGTTAATTGACCGATATGTTAGACTAGGTGAACTCTTGCGCGTGTTATGTGTTTAATTGCATATGTTGCATGATATCTTGCTTTCGGCTAACACGTGGGATGTCGGGTCACCAATGGGATGTCGGGTCTTGTCTGGTGTGGTCGGTTAAACGTTTAAACATCATTTCATATATACACGGTTATGGTCTGGACTACTAGGGACTAATCAACCTACGGGTTGTTAGCCTAACACCTTATACGCTCGTCATGATAGGTCACCGGTATTTGGTGCCGTCTATTGAGCAGGTTTACTTGTCTTAGTGTGGGGAGCAGCATCTGGTGAGTTTCAAGGCCCTACTTTACGTTTTACACTTTGGGGGAGACACATGCTTATACATATTTCATAAATTATCATGTTATACTAGTGTTAAATTCATTTGTGCTATACGATACGTAAAGTCCCGGGGAAACCATGAATATGCTGGATAGCATAACGGGGGAAATGTGGATAGATCTATTGGGACTGACAGACCCCACCCGTCGGCTAGGAGCCGGGCGGGTGCATATTGTCTCGGTCATAAGCTTAATCGTTTCGGGCAAAATCATATATCGTTGTCTGTAATGGTTTCCGGTCGTAGTAGTATTATTCATGCGTCTAGCTAACGCTATCATTTCTAACATAGTGATAACATGATGGATTTTATTACTTAAACGTTTAATATAAAATCTGTGAACTCACCGGCATTATTTGCTGACGTTTTTAGCATGTTTGTCTCAGGTCGTTGAGGTAGCAGCTTATCATAGGCGCACGGAGTCTCACGACATCTAGGATTCATATGCATTTTACTTAGCTTTTTCAGACTTACGTACTTTTGCATTTTGGGTTTGTAATAAAGTTTTACGCTTCCGCAGCGATGGATTTATGAAAACTTGATGGTTTGGTTATGTCATTTTTACGTATCATATAGTGTCGTTTATTGTGACCGTTGACTTAGATCCTGGTTTGTTACGCGCCTCGCGGTAAAACTCTGCACGTGGAATTTGAGGGTGTGACATTTAATGACATTAATAATAATTGACCGAATTTAATGTTATATATTACAATTTTAAAGCTCATTTATTTATTATTGACCGAATTGACCGAATTCATTTAAGAATATATTATTAATACTAATACTAATATTATGAATTTTAATTTTAATCTTATTTATTTCGTATTGACCAAATTAAATTACGAATATATTACTAATACTAAAACTAATATTACGATTTTTAATTTTAATCCCATTTATATCTTATTGACCGAATTAAAATTTTTTATTACTATTTTTTCGAATATATTACTAATTACTAATAATTACGATTTTAGTTTTACTATTCGTAAAAATAGTATTGTTGACCAATTATATTTCTAATACTAATTGACATTAATAATAATTGACCTAATTGAACGTTATTTATTACGATTTTTTAATCTCATTTATTTATATTAATATTACTACGAATTTATGTTTAATCTATCTAATGAATTATTATTGGTCTTGCCTGCAATTTTTTTTGGAAGGTGTGTTTCAGTGGAGAATCCAAACGACGCACAACCCCTCAACCCCAGTTTGAATCCAGGCCAAACGCGGGTGTTGAATTTCTCACCCTTAGTGCGAGTGGGGGGACTCGAACCTGAGACCAAGCCCGGGCGGGAACCTCCCTAAGGAGTAAACCCTCCCAATTAATAGGATTTATTCATTTTTAATGTTATTTTTATTAGTTTTAATGACATTAATAATAATTGACGAATTTAATGTTATATATTACGATTTTTAAGCTCATTTATTTATTATTGACCGAATTAAATTACGAATATATTACTAATACTAAAACTAATATTACGATTTTTAATTTTAATCCCATTTATATCTTATTGACCGAATTAAAATTTTCTATTACTATTTTTACGAATATATTACTAATTACTAATAATTACTAATACTAACCAATACTAATACTAATATTACGTGCAGAAATTGTTTCTCAAGTCGCTAGGTTTGTTGTTTGCATATTCAACATTTTTGTTTACAATATTCTTATTTTGTAATTAGTTACACATTTTAAATTTTCTATATATAATGCTTTTATAAAGGTTTATTGTGATTGGATGGCTTGTTTTGCTTCAATCAGAAGATACTTCCATTGGCGAATATTGTGTCTTCAAATGGTGTTCAATCCAACACAAAATGTTTGTTACTAAGACTGCACCACAAGATGTCATTGAATTTGAAATTTAAATTATGATTTTGATGTTATTTATAGAGAGTTTTAATGTTATTTATGATGATTTTAATGTCATTAATTTGAATGATTGATTATGATTTGGTTGTTATTTATTAAAATTGTTAATCTTATGTATTGATATTACTAATATTTCGAAATTCATTTCAATATTGTTGACCGACTTTAATTTTGATATTACAACTTTTCTTTAATCAATTGTCATGAAACGATATTCTTTTAAACATATACGACTTTCTTTCAAACATTTATTTAAATCTATATAACAATGTTAAATCTATTTAACAGTTTATAATTTAAGTAAAAACCAAAGATAACAATGTACATTTATTTTCCTACACATTTATTATTCTGTTAATAATAAATATAATTTAATTATATTTAACAGTTTCCTAAAATAGATAATGTATTCAAAATAATTTTCAATGCTATTACTAATATTACGACCTTTATTTTACTATTGTTGACCTAATCTGAGTAAAAACTTTTTACGTTTTTGTTAAATTGATGGAGGTCAATTCTTTAACTATATGTCTTTGAGTTTGATTGTGCTAATTTTAAGTATTGTTGACTAATTCACGTCAATTACCAATCCTTCCATTTTTTATAATTCAAAGACTTTCCTTTAATCAATTGTCATGAAACGATATTACGACTTTCCTTTAAACATTTATTTAAATCTATTTAATAGTTTATAATTTAAATATAATCCGAAGATAGGAGTGTACATTTATTTTCATACACTTTTATGATTGTTTTAATAATAGATATAATTTAAATCTATTTCACAATTTCCTAAAATATATAATGTATTCAAGATAATTTTCAATGCTATTACTAATATTACGACCTTAATTTTAATATTGTTGACCCAATCTGAGTAAAAACTTTTTACGTTTTTGTTAATTTGATGGAGGTCAATTCTTTGACTTTATGTCTTTGAGTTTAATTGTACTAATTTTAAGCGTTGTTGACCAATTCACGTCAATTACCAATTCTTTCATTTTTTTATAATTCAAATATATAAATAAATATTCCTACTCAATCACGTCAATCGAGGCACAGTATTTTCGATTTTGCAGAATTGTTTGAGACACAACAATACTATACAAACCTTAACAAATAATAAAATCATTTAATCGTCATACCAATTTTAACAACGAAATTAAATGATAACATAAATTTTCAAAATTTTACTTTTTGTTAAAGAATTATATTACTTCAATCACAACTAATAATGATTATTAAAGATGTCAATAATAATTTGTATATAATGGGTAATGCAATTTGAGATGCGGATGATTTTAATGTCATTTATTTGAATGATTGATTATGATTTTGATGTTATTTATTAATATTTTTAATCTTATTTATTGATGTTACTAATATTACGAATTTCATTCTAACATTGTTGACCGACTTTCATTTTGATATTACTACTTTCTGTTAATCAATTGTCACTAAACGGTAATCATCATCTTGATTTCAATAAGTGTGCTAATTTTAAGATGTCAATAATAATTTGTATATAATGGGTAAGGCAATTTCAGACGCGAATTATTTTAATGTCATTGATTTGAATGATTGATTATGATTTTGATTTTATTTATTAAGATTTTTAATTGTTAAGTACTATATTTACACAGTTTAAATAATGACGTTTTTTGGCGGCATTTTGTAACATGTCAAAAGTTTCCTAAAGTGTGTGTACAATGGGTCCTTTTGGCTACATGTTCAAATGGGTCTGGGGTTGATCCTTTTGGTGTCTATTTTTTTTAATAAAATATAGGAAATTTATATTACAGCATGTGACATTAGACCCATTTTCTTATTAGTTGTTTTTTAGCTATGTAATCGGTTTGAACCATTGGAGAGATAACATGTAAAATTTAAGCTACCCATTCAAGTATGTGGGTTAAGGATTGTTTCTTGATTTACTTATCACCGTATCCATATCTTTACAACAACTATATTTTATGTAGAACACAAATATGGAATACAATGTTGGAGGTTTTCATAAATTATTGAAAATGAGCTGCACTCTGAGGATCGTGATGACAATGATAACAACTTCAAAGGTGAAAAATCAGCTATCAATGAGCAAGACTTGGAAGATTTTGATTGAAGTAATGAAAATAGACCATTGGTTGAAGTTCGTTAAGCCCCAACTAAATGATAAGTGTTCTATGCTTAAGCTTAGTTATGATTAGAATATAGATATTACCCAAATGATGTAATCTGTGATATTGGTTGAAGTTCGTTAAGCCCCAAGTAAATGATAAGTGTTCTATGCTTAAGCTTAGTTATGATTAGAATATAGATATTACCCAAATAATGTAATGTGTGATATTGTGATAGTGTGCTATGTAGTTTGCAGTCGTCAAATTAAACTTTACTTACTCGATATATCCATCAATTCGTTACATTAAACTGTTAGATGACATTTTGCATTTAACATCAAAATTCATACATATTGCATTATCAAACATTTATTAACCAAAACAAATTGCATAATACAATTCTTATTTTCCTACTTTTTTTTTTCATTTTACTTTGGGGTGAACTGTGGGTCCCCACGGGACTCTAACCTAGTAATCTTTATTACAAGATAGATTAAAATACGGAACGTTACAGTCTCCCCTACTTTTAGGAACTTCGTCCCGAAGTTGGAGTTGGAGAGTCTGCTGGAAAGAGGTGCGGGTATTTAGACTTCATGTGGTCCTTGCGTTCCCAAGTGAACTATGGACCTCGTTTAGATTCCCAACGAGCTTTGACAATCGGGATGCGACTGCGTTTTAGTTTCTTGACTCCATTGTCCATGATCTTAACAGGTTGCTCAATGATGTGCATAGTTTCATCGATTTGCACATCTTCAAGAGGGACATGGAGGTTCTCATCTGCAAAGCATTTCTTCAGATTCGAAACATGAAAAGTTGGGTGAACATTGCTTAGCTCAGGTGGAAGATCAAGTTTGTAAGCCACTTTTTCAATCCTATCAAGCACTTTGAATGGACCCACATAACGAGGAGCTAGTTTTCCTTTTCTTCCGAAGCGAATCACTCCCTTCCAAGGAGATACCATAAGAAGTACAAAGTCCCCAACTTGAAATTCCAAGGGCTTTCGACGTTTATCAGCATAACTCTTCTGTCGACTTCTAGCCTTAAGAAGATTATCCTGAGTCAGTTGAATCTTGTCAGTAATTTCCTGGATCAGTTCAGGACCAGTGATCTGGGCTTCACCAATCTCAGTCCAATAGACAGGTGAACAACACTTACGACCATAAAGTGCCTCGAATGGAGCCATGTCAATACTGGCATGGTAACTGTTATTGTATGAGAACTTGACCAAAGGAAGATGTGAATCCCATGCGCCACCAAAATCAATGACACAAGCCCTGAGCATATCCTCAAGAGTCTGGATGGTTCGTTTAGTCTGACCATCTGTCTAAGGGTGATAAGCTGTGCTCAGGTTTAACTTGGTACCCAAAGCGTCTTGTAAAGAATCCCAAAAACAAGAGGTGAAACGACCATCACGATCAGAAATGATGTCCAAAGGTATACCATTGCGACATACAATTTCACTCATGTACATCCTTGCCAACCTTTCCACAGAATATTTCTCACGAATTGGTAAGAAATGGGCTGACTTGGTCAAGCGATCAATGATTACCCAAATACTGTCATAGCCTTTGGGTGTACGAGGAAGTTTAGTGATAGAGTCCATCGCTATGCTCTCCCATTTCTATACAGGAATTTCTGGTTGTTCAAGCATACCAGAAGGTCGTTGATGTTCAGCCTTGACCTTGGAACAAGTGAGACATTTTGCTACAAAAAGAGCAATATTTTTCTTCATACCAGGCCACCAATACGAATACCAAAGATCTTGGTACATTTTATCAGCTCCAGGATGAATAGAATAACAAGACTTATGAGCCTCATTCATAAGGAAAATATGAAGATCATCGCAATCAGGAATCCAAAGTCGATTGAGAAAATAGAGTAGGCCATCAGGTTTGGTTTCAAGTTGATTCTCAGTACCACAAGACATTTCCTCGTACATGTTACCTTGGGTGACTGAGGTATGTTGAGCCTGGAGAATACGATCCTGGAGATCAGTACGAACCCTTACACAATGAAGTTTGATGCGTTCTTTACGACTGAGTGCGTCTGGCACTACGTTCGCTTTACTAGGATGGTAGCGAATCTCGCAATCATAGTCGTTAAATAACTCAACCCAGCGTCGTTGCCTCATGTTAAGATCCTTCTGGTTGAAGATATGTTAGAGACTTTTGTGGTCTGTGAAAACCACACATTTGGTTCCATAAAGCTAGTGTCTCCAAATCTTGAGAGCAAAGACGACTGCACCCAATTCAAGATCGTGGGTGGTATAATTCTTTTCGTGGATCTTGAGCTGTCTGGACACATAAGCAATAACCTTGCCTCGTTGCATAAGAACACAACCAAGACCTTGATTTGATGCATCACAATAGACCACAAAATCATCGTTACCATCAGGTCTAGACAAGATAGGAGCTTCACATAGTTTCTGCTTAAGAGTCTCGAATGCTTCCTCTTGTTTTGGTCCCCACTCATAAGGTTTACCCTTATGAGTTAAGGCAGTGAGAGGAATAGTGATCTTGGAGAAATTAGCAATGAATCGACGATAATAACCAGCTAGACCAAGAAAAGAACAAACTTCTGTTGGAGCTTTAGGAACGCTCCAATTTTTAACAGCTTCGATCTTTGCGGGATCAACATGAATTTCATTCTCATTGATGACGTGACCCAAAAACTAAACTTCCTTAAGCCAAAATTCACATTTTGAGAACTTTGCATACAGTTGTTCTTTCTTTAGGAGACCCAAGATTGAATGGAGGTGTTGTTCGTGATCAGATTTTGATTTGGAATAAATCAAAATGTCGTCAATGAAGACGATCACAAACTTATCAAGATAGGGTTTACAAACCCGATTCATTATATCCATAAACAATACGGGAGCGTTGGTCAATCCAAATGGCATGACCATGAATTCGTAATGACCATAACGTGTACGAAAGGCCGTTTTGGGAATGTCTTCCTCATGAACTCTAAGCTGATGATAACCAGAACGAAGATCAATCTTCGAGAAATGAGTTACTCCTTGAAGCTGATAAAAAAGATCATCGATTCTAGGTAAAGGGTAACGATTCTTGATGGTGAGTTTATTAAGCTCACCATAATCGATACAGATCCTGAGGGATCCATCTTTCTTCTTGATGAATAACACAGGGGCTCCCCAAGGAGAAAAGCTGGGGCGGATGAAACCCTTATCTGAGAGTTCCTGGAGTTGACCGGCAAGCTCTTGCATCTCAGAGGGTGTAAGACGATAAGGAGATTTGGCAATTGGATTTGCACCAGGTACAAGGTCGATTCTAAATTTAACTTGACGGGAAGGAGGTAAACCAGGTAGATCTTTTGGGAAAACTTCAGGATAATCCCGAATGATTGGAATGTCTTGTATACTCTTGCCCTTGTCTTTTTTTTTCTATCACATTAGTCAAGAAAGCCATATACCCCTTTCGTAAGTATTTTTGAGCAGTCGTGCAAGGCATGAGTTTAAGTTCGCCACAAGGTTTCTCGCCATAAATCATCAAAATGTCACCAGATTCAAGAGGAATGCGAATAACTTTCTCAAAGCATAAAATTTCAGCACGATGGGTTGACAACCAATCCATGCCTACTATGACATCGAAGCTTCCAAGATGCATAGGAATGAGGTCAATAGAGAAAGTATGGTCATCAAGGTTCAACACATAGTTTCGTATAACAGAATCGATCGAGATAGATTTCCGATTAGCTACTTCTACCACTAGGGGTTCCTCTACGTTAGTTTGAGGCATGTTAAGTAGGGGTTTAAATTTAAGTGACACAAACGACTTATCTGCACCCGAATCAAATAGTATAGAAGCATAGTGGTTATTAACAAGAAACGTACCATTAACCACTTCATTGTTGTTGCGGGCTTGATTAGCATTGATGTTGTACATGCGACCACGAGCACCTTGGTTTTGCTTATGGTTACGGTTTTGGTTTTGGTTCTGGTTTCCACGATTAGGGCATGTATCCCTATAATGATCTGGGCTACCACACTCATAACACTGACCACGAGCAGGCCTACCATTTTGACAATTGGGAGCTAGAGCATTCCTAGCAGGGTTATTCTGAGCAGCAGGGGCATTTGCAGCAGGAACTCGACAAACATTCGTGAGATGCCCATACTTTTGACAATTGGTACATTGACGACAAGGCACTTGAGTTGGGTGGTGATACTTGCACGTGTTACATAAAGGATGGGTCCAGTATATGGTTTCTTGTTGGGTGGAGGAGTGGCAACCATTGCAAATTTCTTGCCTTGCATCTTTTGTTGGTTAAGGGCTCAGACTTAACCTCGATAGCAGGTTGAGGGATATCATTCACAACAACTTTCTTTGTATTCTTGCGAAAAAGAGTGCCATTTTTCACATGGTTATCAGTCAAAGTAGCTGCTAGGCGCTTGGCTTCCTCGAGAGTGGCAGGATTTCTTCCCCACACAGTATCCTGAATCTGCATGGGTAGACCTCCAATGTACTTTTCAATAGCAAGATGTAGGGGTGTGACCTTATGTGGTAGCAATAGGCTCAGTTCATGAAACGAATGTTGTAGGCCATATTCTCCCCACTATCTTGGACCAGCACATGAAACTCATCCTCTAACTTCTTGACTTTATTACGAGGACAAAATTCTTCCTTCATAATATCCTTAAGTTGCTCCCAAGTCAAAGCCAGTGCGACTTCAGCTCTGCGAGTTCTTTTCTCTTCGTTCCACCATGTGAGTGCCCGCTTGTGGAGGACACTCATAGCATAGCGAACTTTGAGATTCTTAGGGCACTCGCTATTAATGAAGGTATTTTCGATACCTTCGAACCACTGAAGGAGACCAGTGGCTCCTTCGTCCCCGCTAAACTTAGGAGGGTTGCAAGTGTTGAAGTGCTTGAGGGTGCAAACAGGGTGAGCATTCCCTTTCCCATTGCCATTCCCATTGTGATTTCCATTCCCATTACCATTTGCATTGCCATTGCCATTTCCATTCATTTGAATGACTTGAGCCACCAAATTAGGAACTAATGTCGCTATTTGTTGAGCCATTTGCTGGGAAATGATCACAGCGAGTTGGACATCGTTGCATGGTTGTTGTTGTTGATGCTTTCACCATCATGATCGTTGTTAATACGAGAGCTGCGACGAGGATGCATTATCTGTAAGAGACACAATGAAGGTTTCCATGAGACATAGGATGAATCAAGGATAATGAGATATAATAAGGAATGTAATCATTTATTCAATAATTAAAAAGAATAAACGAAAACGTTGTCTTATCAAAGCTTCTAGATTCTAATAACATAGTGAAGACATGCTTTAGCCTATAAGTGAACACTCATCCCGAGAATTCCCAGGTAGGCATCCGGGTCCCTCGTCTGATTGGGATTTATGCCCAATGCCAGTCCTAGACAGAAAACTCATAATACAGGCGTTCACCCATCCAGATTGCACGTGTTCCTCATTAAAATCTAGAACTTCGACGAGATCTTCAAGGTGGTTCAGGCTATACCTGAGGATTTTGTCCTATTAATCTAAAGGTGGATCAGGATTGTAGCTGGCGAATAAAAGCAGACAACTTGTAGGACTAGAGTAGCATAAGGTGTGGGATAAGGAATAGGATAAGGAAGAAAATAGGGTTGCAAGTAAGAGAAGCAAGTACTGGTTTAAAATCCCTACGGTTATAGTCTAGATTATTTTTTTCCAATAACCTAATTCCCTATGACCAAGGCTCTGATACTAGTCTGTAACACCCTAACCGATGGCGGAAACATTGAGGTGTCACGTATGGATGATTGTTTAGTAGCACATGGTATATAATGAAATTTTAAGTACTTTATTGATAGCATAAAATATTCAAATGAAACATTGTCTAAAAATTCAAAATTCTAGTATATAACATAAAATAAAGCAAACAACTTCAAATAAGTTTAAATAAATTCTTCAAGCATACTCTAAGCCTCAACTTCATTGTTCCCTGAAATATGTTAATTTTGAAAATATTTTTGGGTCAAAGTTGGTGAGAATTACATAGGTTTGAATATTGAATAAAAACTTGTACAATTCGAGTGTCATGGCAAGTCTAGTCCATATGTGAAAACAAAACTACTAGGTAAATCGTGTGCCTAATCAAACCTTGTGACTAGAATATTGTGGTCCATCCCATACGCATATGGTTCACTCGTTTTTGTTATATGATCGATAACAATCACCCACACTACCCATACTGGAGGTACACGTATCCGGGTGGGGTTGTAAGTCCAATAGATCTATCATTGTATATCGTTAGCTTGTACGGAGTTAATGATTATGCTAGTCTAATTGTGCTTACCATAGTAATGTTTAAGACATAATGCAACATAGAATAACACATAAACACTTATGTTGAATTGCAATTGAAAATGTAACATGTTTCACCCCAAAATAGTGAAAAAGGGCTATGTAAACTCATCTTAGTGCTAGAATTGAATCCCTTGATATAGAATAACTGTGGCTCGTGTGTGTCCAAGTATCACCCTATTTTTAAGGCAATAAATAAGTCTAAGTTTTCTAGTCTACAAGTATTATAGGGTTCCTAATTTGGGGATAGACAATTGTTTAATTGTTAATTTAAATAAATTGTTAATAAGTTAATAAATAAAGGAAATTAGAAAAATAAATAAATAAAAAGACTTTTTGTATGATCCTAATTAAAAGTAGTTCTATTAAAATGTTGTAATGTGAAAATAATTTTTATAAAATTATTTTCTTAATTAATGAATATATAGTGTATTAATATTTATTATTCAAAATGTAGTATTAATCTCTAAAAATATTAAAATTCATAAATTTTAATTAATAAAATTTTATTTCTGATCTAAATGAACAAAAGTAATTTATATGAAATTTTGATGTAAAAATAATGAAAAATGAATTTATTATGAATTATTTATGATTTAAAAAAATAAAAATTAATTAAAAATATTAAATAAATGTGTTTCTGAAATGAAAATTTAATTCTAAAAAGGTTATTGATATATAACTTTAAAATAATTTTTGTGAAATTTTATAAAACTGTTTATATATTTTTATAGAATTTTTAATTTATATATGAATAAACTTGTAATATATTTTATATATATTAAATAAATGATTTTTGAAAAACTAAAAATTGTATGCTAGTCTTTACCATCAGGAAAACATAAAATAAATTTTATAGAATTTATAAACCACTTTTAGTATTTGAAAATCATTTTAAAATATTATTAGGTTAATATATTGATAAAGGATTTTTTTTTAAAAAAAAAGTGTTGCTGCCAAGGATCGAACCCGGGTCCTTGGCCAGATCTGAGACTTAAATCACAAGTCTAGACCCTGAGAACGGTTTTTTTTCCAGATAATTATAAAGACTCCTTAGCTTTAATCATAAATTGTTAGATTAAAAATGTGCGGGGACGGGATTCGAACCCCAGTCTCCCACTGGTTCAATGTTTTAAACAAACAGGTATTACCAACTGATCTATGGATCAGTTTGTGATTATGTTCGATCCGAATTAATTATAAACGATGATAAGCTAGTGTCATCTTCCCCAAATAAGGCTCGAACCCTAGTTTTCTAATTGAATCAATTAACAATCAATGACCATAGGGTTTATGGGGTTATTGATTAGATGATAACGAAGAACAGAAACAACGGTTTAATTGAAACATACAGAGGGTATTAGTACTCGATTGAGCCGGTCAACCAAATAGGTCAAACACGAACGAATCTGCTGCTTATGAGGTGTTTTAACAGAAATTGAAAGTAGAGATAGATGTTTCGGCGAGTTTAGGCTCTAGAGGAGGGTTCAATTTATACTAATGCACATTGATTTGTAGCTTAGGAAAGTTTGACCAATGATTAATTATAAACGCATAATACCTTATAATTGGTATTGTTTAATGGTGATTCTTTGCGTAGGGAATACGTTGAAAAGCCGGTTACAACATTCCATACTTAATCACGATTCAAAAACGCGGGATTAGAACTTGATTTGGAAAGGATCGATCTGGGTGTTTGACTTTTATTGTTTGACTGATCAATTAAGGAATGTGTTAAGTTTATTTGTGTCTAGATTAAAATACAAAAGACCGCGTGGCTCAGTGGTTGTGTGCTTGTTGTGTTAAGCTGTCTAGCCGGAGTGGACGCGGGTTCGAGTCCCGGTCCACACAAGCTTTTTTTTTGGAATTTTTATACATAACTTATAATATTACGACAAAATTTTAAAACAATCAAAAACGTCGAGAATCCAATGTTTTATTAAATAATCTTTATTACAAGATAGATTAAAATACGGAAGGTTACAGTAAGATTACTAGAATCAGATGCATGTAAATACAAAGGATCACTGGCATCCAACTTACTAATCAACGTTTCATTTATCACAATATCCCTATTATTATTGTTGTTATCACCATCATTAACATTTGGCTCAACATTAGGCCCTACATTTAGTTCAAGACAATCACCCATGATGGGAGACTAGATAAAAACAAATACACAAACAAATATTAATAGAATCAATAGTACACATGTATAAGAAAAACTAAACACAGATCAAACCATACAAACACAAGAACACTTTTAACAAAGAAAAAACAACAAATTGACTCGACTGGAAAAACCAAGCCCGGGACCAAATCAGTGGTTTGTCACTCAAGGGTGCCACCGTAGGCCTTAACTTGGGAGACCCTAGAACTAGACCACATACACAATATATAATCAATAGTCTCAACCACCGGTACCCTAACCCGGCCAAGCGACTTCTAGACATGACTAAAAAAACAAAACAAATTAAAACCACAAAGTAAGTGGACAATCTCACCAGGAGGGGTGCCCAAGTTAGGGTTCTCCAAACTCACAGTCCTATAACCTTCACTTAGGGTTACAAAAGCTATGAGGCAATTTAAGCTAAAAGAAAGAACTCCAATCCAATCCGTCAGCCAAGAACACCAACAGTTTTTCAGATCTACACAAGATCTGACTCATTCTTCAATAAATACAACGAGAAATCCTTGAATCAAAGCACATAGAACAACAGCTGATGATTCTTTCAAGAACAACCTCCACCAGCTATCAACAACGGAAGATAATACCCAAATCCACAATACCAGGAACAAGATTGAAAAAAAATTCAATCAAATCAACATTAGAACTTAATCCTAACCTAGGGCTTTGATACCATGTCAAAATACATGATGCTAGGACAACAAACAAAGAAATACTCTGATTAATACAAAATGTTTACAAAACCCTAGAACAAGAAATAAACTGATATGAATCTAAACAAACATTCTCTACACAAACCTCACACAAGTAAACATCTCATCTAGATCACAAACAAGAAAGAGAACAAATCTATACGATCAATGATCATATTTCTGATCATTACAAACCCTAACTTGATCTAATCACTTGAGAGAAAATAGAGTAGGGAGAGTAAAACAAAAGGAAAAGACTCGAATAATGTGACAAATATCTGAGCTCTCTCTTTATATAGTTAGGGTAAATAGCTAGACAAGTTGTATGTTATAACAACTTGTAGCGACCAACCCTTCTCGAATAATCCATTATGATCTCCATAAGCCCATTATGATCAGCTCCACAAGCCCAGTATTCCAAGCCCAGCAACAACAGCTGCCTATCCTTATCAGCATCAACCGAATAAGCCCAATAAGCAACAACGTATATCACACGATAAATGTTACAAAGACCTGCACAAGAGCTTATGCAACATATTCAAATAGTATAAAAATAAAATCTATTAGATATTAAATTGTATAATATGTAATGTCACATTTTAACAAAGGAAATACAAAACAAAAGTGGTGAATTATTTTTGAGGTTTTGGTTATGCCAGCTTAGAGAAATCTAGAACAACAAATTGGGCTTTTGATTTAAAGAAGTTATTTTGGGTATGTCATCATCGTAACACACAAAAAATAATAAAACAGGTGGGGCAATTTTGGTATGATTGTTCTCCTGACTTATTGAGTTAATGATTATTCTTTGTCGGTGATACCTCATACTCGTTTACTCATAATTTTTTTATTTTTTATATTTGAAGTAAGTTTTTCTAATTATATGATGCTTATTGTATGCCTCAATTATACTTAGAGAATACTTTGTATTACTCTATTTTGGCAATAGTTGATTTGAAGCGGGCTCTAGTAGGCGAGTGGTTTTTACTCTCGGTTTAAGAGGGTTTAGACATTAAATTTTTGTCTCATTGTAGCTTTTAGTATAATCTATTATTTGCATCATCACAATTTCATTTATCGGGAAAATTTTGGTCAAACGAAGATTAATTTTGCTTTTTTTTTTCTTACCATCAGTGGCCCGTTACATGTTTTTCCCATCATCACCTTCGTTTTGGTCAATGTTTAATCTTAGTCACAACTAGATTCGACTAAATGGCTTTGTCCCAACTCCCTCCCCGACATAAGAGAGGGTCAGAACTCATCGGTTGAACCTATATACTAAGGGCACCTACTTGAGGCCCACTCACCATCAAAGCTTGTCCTTCCTTGCAGGGCCGACCCTTAAGGGGTGTGGGGAGGACTCCCGGCCCGGGCCCAATTTCTCGGGAGCACATTAACCCTCCGACAATCCAAGTTTCTTAACAGTGACGTCCTTAATTCGATGGATTTTTGTATGTTTTAGCCCAAAAATTGTTAAACAAGTATTAATCAAAATGAAGGGTAGTTTATATAAAATAGAAAGTAAAGAAATGTTGAGGAAGGTTAAGAATTAAAGAAGAAAATGAAATGATTTGAGAAAAAAATTTGCAGGTTTATTAATGAGTGTATGACTAAAAAGAATGAAGAAGAAGAAATGAAGATAGCTCACACTCAGTTGTTTTTGTTATTTACCGGTTGTTTTTTACTTCCTTTTAACTTTTATTTTTGTTATGAAACAAAAAAAAAATAAATCACCAAACTTCACCCATTTATATTTTCACCCTCTGTGAGATTCGAACTCCCAAGCTCGCCAAGAGGGTTTGTTCCCTATACCATTATACTACAACCTAAGTGGGAAATAAAATTTGATCCATCAATTTTATATTACTTTAATTGTAGCTTAAAAAATAGTTTACATTATTTATTTCGTTAAGAGCTAAAGCTAAGTCTAAGGGGCACATTTTTTACAAGTCGGCCTGGGTACCTTAATTTTCAGGGCTGGCCCTGCTTCTAGAGAGAGGGTCAAAGCCCGAATATGAGTATGCTAGGAACTTATGTTCTGTGTATAATATCCCGAAGCATGTGGATCACTATCTTGATTATAGGAGCATAAGATTGCTATATGATCTTATTAAATCGTGCTCCATTTTTTTTCTTTAACTAGTAACTAGAAAAACTATATGTTGGCAATATGGGAGGCTTCACCGATTTCTACTTAGAAGTGCCTTGGTGTAGGTGGGCCATATTGAACCCGAGTCTTATGGGGTCCCAAGTGTACGTTGGCACTTGATCCAATCGTTCTAAAAAAATCTTAAAACAAAGAAGATATAAAGTAAAAACAAATGGAATAATTGCCATTTATCCGCTTTAGCCATAAATTTTAGATTATCGGATTATAACAAGGCGTTGGATACTCGCACACCCCCTTATATATTTGCACACCCCTGCCCCTGTACGTTATATATAATTGCAAGCCATGTATAGACCTATATGCGGCGTATAGGCCGGTCTTTGACATGTCTTTGACTAATGGCCATTAATGACGCGTGAAAGTTTGTGCAACCCCTATACACTGCGTATAATGCTATACACGGCGTATAGGGGTGTGGAAATAATTTGGAGTGTGTGTAAATACCATCACTCTTTAATAATTTTAACTTTGACATATTGGCGGGTAACAGTCCTAACTAAGAAAATATTTTGTCACAATCTCAAATTTTAACTTATTTTCCCTCAATAGTCTCATACTAACTAAAAGTAAAACCGGTCAATTTTTGTTGATGTGAACTGCTTATGTGGCAAAAGACAAAGATTTTGCTGATGTGGACTACTCATGCGACAACAAAATTCAAAATTTTGATGACGTGAACTACTGATATGGCAAAGTTTTGATGGCGTGTACTGCTATGTGACAGTCTACGTCCACGTAATGAACAACTAATGAAACCGTTGAGGGAAAATAACCAAAAAATTGAGACTTTCACTAAACATTTTCTTAGTTGGAACGTTGTTAACCACTCTATGAAAGTTGAGATTATTAAAATCTAATAAACCTAAATTGTATTAAATAATTCAACTTCAACACTAATAAAACACCATAAAATTTAATTCCTTAACAACTTAACTTAATAGTAAAAGCTCAATTAGTGGTATTAAACTATTCTTATCATGCTTATACAGTGTATACTTTTAAATTGTAACAACTTTATCAAAGCTATTTTTATCATGTTTAAAGTGTGTACTTTTAAATTGTAACAACTTTATCAACCATTCGGGTCTTACATATGAACTGAAATACCCACGACAAAGACTGTGGCATTCTAGTGACAGCGTTAAACCTTGATTATTGTCAAATTTCATGAATATCAAACAGAAAACAAATTTATTAACTCAATCCCAACCCAGAATCTAGAAAACCCTTACAAGATACAAAGAAATCTCACACAACTCTTATAAAACCCTCAAGAGATTAATACAAGTAATCTCACAAACTCACTATTTGTAACACCCCAACCGATGGCGGAAACATCGGGATGTCACGTATTGATGATTGTTCAGTAGCTCATGGTAATTAATAAGTTTCAATAAATGATTAAAATAAATTACATACAATTGTTCTAAGAATTTGTACAATAATTTGAATAAAACAATGCACACATCTTCAAGCATTCAATCAAATCTTCAAGCAAGTAGAACCTGAAACATGTTAAGTTGAAAATATTTTGGGTCAACAAAAGTTGGTGAGAATTACATAGGTTTTGATAATCGAATAAAATTGTTGTGCAATTCATGTGTCATGGCAATCTAGTCTATATGCGAAAACATACTAGAAGTAAATCGAGTGCATAATCAACCTTGTGACTGTTGTATTGTGGTACATCCCATACGCTCATGGTTCACTCGTTTATATTGCAGTAACAAACACCCACGTAACCTTTGTAGGAGGCACGTATCCGAGTGGGATTGTCAGTCCAATAGATCTATCAATGTATACCGTTTGGCTGATGAATGTTTATGCTAGAATTGTGCTTACCCTAGTCATGTTCAAGACATAATGCAACATAGAATACACATAGACACATTGATGATTGAATTGCATAAATAATGTTGTAACATGTTTCACCCCAAAAATGGTGATAAATAGAAAAGGGGCTATGTAAAACTCACCTTAGCAAAATGTTATATCTGTTGAAAAATTGAAATATGGTGTTGCCCAAATGTATCAAGTATCACCCTATAATAAGGCAATAAATATGTCTAAGTCTATCAAGTCTACAAATGTATAAGTTTCTAGGGCTTCGGATTGAGGATAAATGCTTGTTTGATTAATATCAAAAACGTTTGATAATTGAGGGAATATTAATAAATAAATAACCAAAAATCTTTTTAGGAAATTTAAAGTTAAGATGGTCACAATAATGTATTTAAAGTGTAAAAATAATTTTTACAAAATTATTTTCTTTAAAATAGAATATTAATTCTATTTATAACAAATAGTCAAAATTTAACTTTAATATCTAAAAATATTAAAATTATAGAATTTTAAGTTTAAAATTTATATTTCTGTTCTAAATATTCAGAAATAATTTGTATAAAATTTTGGTGCAAAAATATTAAAAATTGGATTTATTATGATTTAATTATGATTAAATCTAACAAAAATTGATTAAAAATATTAAATAAATGATTTTTCAGAAATAAAAATCATTTCTGAAAAGCTTAATGTTATAAAAACTCAGAATAAATTTTGTGGAAATTTATAAAATTGTTTTGATATTTTAATGGATTTTTATAAATATAATAGAATAAAATTGATTTAATTATTATATATATTAAATAAATTAATTTCAGAAAACTAAAAATTGTAGGTGAAACATTTATATCAGATTAGTTAAAAATAATTTTTTTTAGAATTTATAAAAGGGTTTTAATAATTAAAAAACGAATTTATAAGATTAAATGTATAATATATATATTTATTTGATTTGTAAAACATTAATAAAAAGGGACAAAAAGAATCGCCATTGCCGGGACTCGAACCCGGATGACTCAGGAGGCATGCATCAATCACAACCACTTGGTCCAGACCAGTGGTTGTGATTATTTCAGTTTTAATTAAATTAAATACATTATACTGAAACAGTTTATCCCCAAATCAAATGTTACGAACCCTAGTTTAATCAATTGTCTGATTCACACATCAATAGCCCAATCAATCTTAGGGCTATTGATGTGTGAATGCCGATGAACTAAACCCACTAGAATAATTAAACTTACAAGGTTGTTTCGAGCTCGATTGATCGGTCAACCTTGAAAGTCAAAAATACGATCGTAGATCAAGATCAGAGTGTAATTATGAAGAAATAGAGGTGGAGAAAGATGTAATGGCGAGTTGGGAATGCTCGTGAATGTTCAATTTACAGTGATAAGCGCTGGATCGCTGAAATGGTAAGTGTTGACCACACATTCAATGTTATACGCGTATGAGGTCAATTGATTATCAATTGATTGATAACTAACGTGCATTCTAGTCAGACAGGGCCGGTAATCATGTAAAGATACCAAAATTATGCAAATCACGAGTTCAATGTTGATGTTTATGGTAATCACGTATCACAGTTGACTTTCCAAGTCAACTGTGAGGGTTTTAAAGGTAATGATATAGTTATAACGTGTATGGTTTGAATCAGATATGAAAGCTAGCCCAGCTGGTTAGTGAGTGTGTTGGGGTTTGGCTCGGCGCGGGTTCGAAACCCGGCTAGAGCTTCTTTTTTTTCTTTCTTTTTTTAACAGCAAAGGGGTAGAAGGGAGTTGGGCTGGGGGCCGAGTTTGTGGGCTGGATATTTGTCTGGGTTTGGGCCTGCTGGATTGGGTAAGACCAATCACAAAAATCAGTTTATTTTTCTAATCTAGTATTTATTATAATTATTATTATTATAAATCTTTATATATATATATATATATATATATATATATAAAAAATATTACAAAATAATTAAATGTAAATTATAATAATAGAACTTGTCGTTTTAATCGATCCGTACAATTATTAAATGCGAAATGTTACAGTCTCCCGTACTTTTAGGAACTTCGTCCCGAAGTTAAAGGAAGACATTAGGTTTACAATTAGTCAAGTACCGAAAACCTTGATAAAATTTCACACTACCTTAATGTACCTGTAAATTCATGATTACGTTCCGGACCGTAATTACCAATTTACCTTACATTAGGGTTTTGCGTCCTTTTATGACTCTACCGATTGTTGAGCAGGTTCGATAGTCCTCACCAGTCATTGAGCAGGTTGTAGGGCCTCTCCCGACTGTTGAAAAGACATGATGACCTTTACCAATCGTTGAGTAGATTGTTTGGTAGTCCACTAATTGTTGTACAAGTAAGCAAGTATGATTATAGATATAGCAATTAATTCACATTCAAACAAGCATGCACACAGATGTTATGATAATACTTGAATTTATTTCTTGAATCCAAAAAGTGTTAATACATAGAATTAAAGAGGAAATAGACATCATTCAAATGGTGGGGTTTGCTGTTAAGTAGCTGGAGGGTCTCAAGCGGGGTTATTTGGAGCATCAAGAGCGTTTGTAGCAGGGATTCGACAAGCATCTGCAAGATGCCCATACCTTTGACAATTGGTGCACTGTCCGCAGGGTACTCGAGTTGGGTGGTGATACTGGCAGGTGTCACACTTAGGTAGCTTCCCGTTGTATTGTTTCTTGTTGGGTGGGGCAGTGGTGTCTATTGCAAAATTCCTGACCTTGCACTTTCCGTTGGTTGAGGCCTCAGTTTTGATATCAACGGCAGGTTGAGGAGTATCCTTTTTCTTTTCCCCTTTTCGAGTCAGGGTTCCTGCCTTCACATGGTTATCTGTTAGGGTGGCAGCCAAACGCTTTGCTTCCTCCAAAGTAGCAGGGTTCCTCCCCCACACCGTGTCTTGAATCTGCATCGGTAAGCCACCAATGTATTTTTCGATAGCAATGGGCAAAGGGGTGACTTTGTGGGGTAGCAGTAAGCTAAGTTCGTGAAAACGAGTGTTGTAAGCAAGGTTTTCCCCACTGTCTTGAGCAAGATCATGAAATTCATCTTCCAACTTCTTAATTTCATTACGAGGACAGAACGCTGCCTTCATAATGTCTTTAGCTTGATCCCAAGTTAAGGCTATTGCAGCTTCAGCTCCGCGAGTGCGTTTTTCTTCATTCCACCAAGTGAGTGCTCGTTTGTGAAGAACACTCATGGCATAACGGACTTTAAAGTTGTCGGGGCATTCACTGTTAATGAAGGTATTCTCAATACCCTCAAACCATTGTAGGAGTCCTGTAGCTCCTTCTTCTCCACTGAATTTTGGGGGATTGCAAGAATTAAAGTGTTTAAGGGTACAGGCTGGAAGACCATTTCCATTCCCGTTGTGGTTTCCATTTCTATTCCCGTTGCCGTTACCGTTCCCGTTGCCGTTCAACTGGATGACTTGAGCTAGTAAGTTGGGAACCAGAGTTGCGAATTGCTGCGCCATTTGTTGATAAATGATTGCAGCCAGTTGAGCATCGACACCATTGTTGTTGTTGTTGTTGTTGTTAGTGTCATGGTTATGGTTGTGATTGCTACTCCCTTCATCATGATTATTACCACTGTTAAGACGAGTGCTGCGACGTGGAGGCATGATCTGTAAGTGACACAATGAATGAAGTTATATAAGGAATGTAATCATTTATTCATTAAAACGAATAAACGAAAACGTTGACTTATCAAAGATTCTAAATTCTAATAACATATGAAGACATGCTTTAGCCTATAAGTGAACACTCATCCCGAGAATTCCCAGGTAGGCATCCGGGTCCCTCGTCTGATTGGGATATATGCGCAATGCCAGCCTAGACAGAAGACTCAGAATACAGGCGTTCACCCTTCCAGATTGCACGTGTTCGTTATTAAAATCTAGAACTTCGACGAGATCTCAAGGTGGTTCAGGTTAAACCTGAGGATTTTTGTCCTATTAGTCTAGGAGTGGATCCAGTGATGGAGAGCAACCTTCTTGTAGGGATGAAAGTAGGGATATGAAGTAGGAGGGAGATAGAGTATAGCAAGTAAAAGAAGCAAGTACTGGTTAAATCCTATGGTTATAGACTAGGTTATTTTTCTAATAACCTAATACCCTATAACCATGGCTCTGATACCAATCTGTAACACCCCAACCGATGGCGGAAACATCGGGATGTCACGTATTGATGATTGTTCAGTAGCTCATGGTAATTAATAAGTTTCAATAAATGATTAAAATAAATTACATACAATTGTTCTAAGAATTTGTACAATAATTTGAATAAAACAATGCACACATCTTCAAGCATTCAATCAAATCTTCAAGCAAGTAGAACCTGAAACATGTTAAGTTGAAAATATTTTGGGTCAACAAAAGTTGGTGAGAATTACATAGGTTTTGATAATCGAATAAAATTGTTGTGCAATTCATGTGTCATGGCAATCTAGCCCATATGCGAAAACATACTAGAAGTAAATCGAGTGCATAATCAACCTTGTGACTGTTGTATTGTGGTACATCACATACGCTCATGGTTCACTCATTTATATTGCAGTAACAAACACCCACGTAACCTTTGTAGGAGGCACGTATCCGAGTGGGATTGTCAGTCCAATAGATCTATCAATGCATACCGTTTGGCTGATGAATGTTTATGCTAGAATTGTGCTTACCCTAGTCATGTTCAAGACATAATGCAACATAGAATACACATAGACACATTGATGATTGAATTGCATAAATAATGTTGTAACATGTTTCACCCCAAAAATGGTGATAAATAGAAAAGGGGCTATGTAAAACTCACCTTAGCAAAATGTTATATCTGTTGAAAAATTGAAATATGGTGTTGCCCAAATGTATCAAGTATCACCCTATAATAAGGCAATAAATATGTCTAAGTCTATCAAGTCTACAAATGTATAAGTTTCTAGGGCTTCGAATTGAGGATAAATGCTTGTTTGATTAATATCAAAAACGTTTGATAATTGAGGGAATATTAATAAATAAATAACCAAAAATCTTTTTAGGAAATTTAAAGTTAAGATGGTCACAATAATGTATTTAAAGTGTAAAAATAATTTTTACAAAATTATTTTCTTTAAAATAGAATATTAATTCTATTTATAACAAATAGTCAAAATTTAACTTTAATATCTAAAAATATTAAAATTATAGAATTTTAAGTTTAAAATTTATATTTCTATTCTAAATATTCAGAAATAATTTGTATAAAATTTTGGTGCAAAAATATTAAAAATTGGATTTATTATGATTTAATTATGATTAAATCTAACAAAAATTGATTAAAAATATTAAATAAATGATTTTTCAGAAATAAAAATCATTTCTGAAAAGTTTAATGTTATAAAAACTCAGAATAAATTTTGTGGAAATTTATAAAATTGTTTTGATATTTTAATGGATTTTTATAAATATAATAGAATAAAATTGATTTAATTATTATATATATTAAATAAATTAATTTCAGAAAACTAAAAATTGTAGGTGAAACATTTATATCAGATTAGTTAAAAATAATTTTTTTTTGAATTTATAAAAGGGTTTTAATAATTAAAAAACGAATTTATAAGATTAAATGTATAATATATATATTTATTTGATTTGTAAAACATTAATAAAAAGGGACAAAAAGAATCGCCATTGCCGGGACTCGAACCCGGATGGCTCAGGAGGCATGCATCAATCATAACCACTTGGTCCAGACCAGTGGTTGTGATTATTTCAGTTTTAATTAAATTAAATACATTATACTGAAACAGTTTATCCCCAAATCAAATGTTACGAACCCTAGTTTAATCAATTTTCTGATTTACACATCAATAGCCCAATCATTCTTAGGGCTATTGATGTGTGAATGCCGATGAACAAAACCCACTAGAATAATTAAACTTACAAGGTTGTTTCGAGCTCGATTGATCGGTCAACCTTGAAAGTCAAAAATACGATCGTAGATCAAGATCAGAGTGTAATTATGAAGAAATAGAGGTGGAGAAAGATGTAATGGCGAGTTGGGAATGCTCGTGAATGATCAATTTACAGTGATAAGCGCTGGATCGCTGAAATGGTAAGTGTTGACCACACATTCAATGTTATACGCGTATGAGGTCAATTGATTATCAATTGATTGATAACTAACGTGCATTCTAGTCAGACAGGGCCGGTAATCGTGTAAAGATACCAAAATTATGCAAATCACGAGTTCAATGTTGATGTTTATGGTAATCACGTATCACAGTTGACTTTCCAAGTCAACTGTGAGGGTTTTAAAGGTAATGATATAGTTATAACGTGTATGGTTTGAATCAGATATGAAAGCTAGCCCAGCTGGTTAGTGAGTGTGTTGGGGTTTGGCTCGGCGGGGTTCGAAACCCGGCTAGAGCTTCTTTCTTTTCTTTCTTTTTTTAACAGCAAAGGGGTAGAAGGGAGTTGGGCTGGGGGCCGAGTTTGTGGGCTGGATATTTGTCTGGGTTTGGGCCTGCTGGATTGGGTAAGACCAATCACAAAAATCAGTTTATTTTTCTAATCTAGTATTTATTATAATTATTATTATTATAAATCTTTATATATATATATATATATATAAAATGCTACAAAATAATTAAATGTAAATTTTAATAATAGAACTTGTCGTTTTAATCGTAACGTACAATTATTAAATGCGAAATGTTACAGTCTCCCCTACTTTTAGGAACTTCGTCCCGAAGTTAAAGGAAGACATTAGGTTTACAATTAGTCAACTACCGAAAACCTTGATAAAATTTCACACTACCTTAATGTACCTGTAAATTCATGATTACGTTCCGGACCGTAATTACCAATTTACCTTACATTAGGGTTTTGCGTCCTTTTATGACTCTACCGATTATTGAGCAGGTTCGATAGTCTCCACCAGTCGTTGAGCAGGTTGTAGGGCCTCTCCCGACTGTTGAAAAGACATGATGACCTTTACCAATCGTTGAGTAGATTGTTTGGTAGTCCACTAATTGTTGTACAAGTAAGCAAGTATGATTATAGATATAGCAATTAATTCACATTCAAACAAGCATGCACACAGATGTTATGATAATACTTGAATTTATTTCTTGAATCCAAAAAGTGTTAATACATAGAATTAAAGAGGAAATAGACATCATTCAAATGGTGGGGTTTGCTGTTAAGTAGCTGGAGGGTCTCAAGCGGGGTTATTTGGAGCATCAAGAGCGTTTGTAGCAGGGATTCGACAAGCATCTGCAAGATGCCCATACCTTTGACAATTGGTGCACTGTCCGCAGGGTACTCGAGTTGGGTGGTGATACTGGCAGGTGTCACACTTAGGTAGCTTCCCGTTGTATTGTTTCTTGTTGGGTGGGGCAGTGGTGTCTATTGCAAAATTCCTGACCTTGCACTTTCCGTTGGTTGAGGCCTCAGTTTTGATATCAACGGCAGGTTGAGGAGTATCCTTTTTCTTTTCCCCTTTTCGAGTCAGGGTTCCTGCCTTCACATGGTTATCTATTAGGGTGGCAGCCAAACGCTTTGCTTCCTCCAAAGTAGCAGGGTTCCTTCCCCACACCGTGTCTTGAATCTGCATCGGTAAGCCACCAATGTATTTTTCGATAGCAATGGGCAAAGGGGTGACTTTGTGGGGTAGCAGTAAGCTAAGTTCGTGAAAACGAGTGTTGTAAGCAAGGTTTTCCCCACTGTCTTGAGCAAGATCATGAAATTCATCTTCCAACTTCTTAATTTCATTACGAGGACAGAACGCTGCCTTCATAATGTCTTTAGCTTGATCCTAAGTTAAGGCTATTGCAGCTTCAGCTCCGCGAGTGCGTTTTTCTTCATTCCACCAAGTGAGTGCTCGTTTGTGAAGAACACTCATGGCATAACGGACTTTAAAGTTGTCGGGGCATTCACTGTTAATGAAGGTATTCTCAATACCCTCAAACCATTGTAGGAGTCCTGTAGCTCCTTCTTCTCCACTGAATTTTGGGGGATTGCAAGAATTAAAGTGTTTAAGGGTACAGGCTGGAAGACCATTTCCATTCCCGTTGTGGTTTCCATTTCCATTCCCGTTGCCGTTACCGTTCCCGTTGCCGTTCAACTGGATGACTTGAGCTAGAAAGTTGGGAACCAGAGTTGCGATTTGCTGCGCCATTTGTTGAGAAATGATTGCAGCCAGTTGAGCATCGACACCATTGTTGTTGTTGTTGTTGTTGTTAGTGTCATGGTTATGGTTGTGATTGCTACTCCCTTCATCATGATTATTACCACTGTTAAGACGAGTGCTGCGACGTGGAGGCAAGATCTGTAAGTGACACAATGAATGAAGTTATATAAGGAATGTAATCATTTATTCATTAAAACAAATAAACGAAAACGTTGACTTATCAAAGATTCTAAATTCTAATAACATATGAAGACATGCTTTAGCCTATAAGTGAACACTCATCCCGAGAATTCCCAGGTAGGCATCCGGGTCCCTCGTCTGATTGGGATATATGCGCAATGCCAGCCTAGACAGAAGACTCAGAATACAGGCGTTCACCCTTCCAGATTGCACGTGTTCGTTATTAAAATCTAGAACTTCGACGAGATCTCAAGGTGGTTCAGGTTAAACCTGAGGATTTTTGTCCTATTAGTCTAGGAGTGGAACCAGTGATGGAGAGCAACCTTCTTGTAGGGATGAAAGTAGGGATATGAAGTAGGAGGGAGATAGAGTATAGCAAGTAAAAGAAGCAAGTACTGGTTAAATCCTATGGTTATAGACTAGATTATTTTTCTAATAACCTAATTCCCTATAACCATGGCTCTGATACCAATCTGTAACACCCCAACCGATGGCGGAAACATCGGAATGTCACGTATTGATGATTGTTCAGTAGCTCATGGTAATTAATAAGTTTCAATAAATGATTAAAATAAATTACATACAATTGTTCTAAGAATTTGTACAATAATTTGAATAAAACAATGCACACATCTTCAAGCATTCAATCAAATCTTCAAGCAAGTAGAACCTGAAACATGTTAAGTTGAAAATATTTTGGGTCAACAAAAGTTGGTGAGAATTACATAGGTTTTGATAATCGAATAAAATTGTTGTGCAATTCATGTGTCATGGCAATCTAGTCCATATGTGAAAACATACTAGAAGTAAATCGAGTGCATAATCAACCTTGTGACTGTTGTATTGTGGTACATCCCATACGCTCATGGTTCACTCGTTTATATTGCAGTAACAAACACCCACGTAACCTTTGTAGGAGGCACGTATCCGGGTGGGATTGTTAGTCCAATAGATCTATCAATGTATACCGTTTGGCTGATAAATGTTTATGCTAGAATTGTGCTTACCCTAGTCATGTTCAAGACATAATGCAACATACAATACACATAGACACATTGATGATTGAATTGCATAAATAATGTTGTAACATGTTTCACCCCAAAAATGGTGATAAATAGAAAAGGGGCTATGTAAAACTCACCTTAGCAAAATGTTATATCTGTTGAAAAATTGAAATATAGTGTTGCCCAAATGTATCAAGTATCACCCTATAATAAGGCAATAAATATGTCTAAGTCTATCAAGTCTACAAATGTATAAGTTTCTAGGGCTTCGAATTGAGGATAAATGCTTGTTTGATTAATATAAAAAACGTTTGATAATTGAGGGAATATTAATAAATAAATAACCAAAAATCTTTTTAGGAAATTTAAAATTATGATGGTCACAATAATGTATTTAAAGTGTAAAAATAATTTTTACAAAATTATTTTCTTTAAAATAGAATATTAATTCTATTTATAACAAATAGTCAAAATTTAACTTTAATATCTAAAAATATTAAAATTACAGAATTTTAAGGTTAAAATTTATATTTCTGTTCTAAATATTCAGAAACAATTTGTATAAAATTTTGGTGCAAAAATATTAAAAATTGGATTTATTATGATTTAATTATGATTAAATCTAACAAAAATTGATTAAAAATATTAAATAAATGATTTTTCAGAAATAAAAATCATTTCTGAAAAGCTTAATGTTATAAAAACTCAGAATAAATTTTGTGGAAATTTATAAAATTGTTTTGATATTTTAATGGATTTTTATAGATATAATAGAATAAAATTGATTTAATTATTATATATATTAAATAAATTAATTTCAGAAAACTAAAAATTGTAGGTGAAACATTTATATCAGATTAGTTAAAAATAATTTTTTTTTAGAATTTATAAAAGGGTTTTAATAATTAAAAAACGAATTTATAAGATTAAATGTATAATATATATATTTATTTGATTTGTAAAACATTAATAAAAAGGTACAAAAAGAATCGCCATTGCCGGGACTCGAACCCGGATGGCTCAGGAGGCATGCATCAATCACAACCACTTGGTCCAGACCAGTGGTTATGATTATTTCAGTTTTAATTAAATTAAATACATTATACTGAAACAGTTTATCCCCAAATCAAATGTTACGAACCCTAGTTTAATCAATTGTCTGATTCACACATCAATAGCCCAATCAATCTTAGGGCTATTGATGTGTCAATGCCGATGAACAAAACCCACTAGAATAATTAAACTTACAAGGTTGTTTCGAGCTCGATTGATCCGTCAACCTTGAAAGTCAAAAATACGATCGTAGATCAAGATCAGAGTGTAATTATGAAGAAATAGAGGTGGAGAAAGATGTAATGGCGAGTTGGGAATGCTCGTGAATGTTCAATTTACAGTGATAAGCGCTGGATCGCTGAAATGGTAAGTGTTGACCACACATTCAATGTTATACGCGTATGAGGTCAATTGATTGATAACTAACGTGCATTCTAGTCAGACAGGGCCGGTAATCGTGTAAAGATACCAAAATTATGCAAATCACGAGTTCAATGTTGATGTTTATGGTAATCATGTATCACAGTTGACTTTCCAAGTCAACTGTGAGGGTTTTAAAGGTAATGATACAGTTATAACGTGTATGGTTTGAATCAGATATGAAAGCTAGCCCAGCTGGTTAGTGAGTGTGTTGGGGTTTGGCTCGGCGGGGTTCGAAACCCGGCTAGAGCTTCTTTTTTTTCATTCTTTTTTTAACAGCAAAGGGGTAGAAGGGAGTTGGGCTGGGGGCCGAGTTTGTGGGCTGGATATTTGTCTGGGTTTGGGCCTGCTGGATTGGGTAATACCAATCACAAAAATCAGTTTATTTTTCTAATCTAGTATTTATTATAATTATTATTATTATAAATCTTTATATATATATATATATATATATATATATATAAAATGCTACAAAATAATTAAATGTAAATTATAATAATAGAACTTGTCGTTTTAATCGTAACGTACAATTATTTAATGCGAAATGTTACAGTCTCCCCTACTTTTAGGAACTTCGTCCCGAAGTTAAAGGAAGACATTAGGTTTACAATTAGTCAACTACCAAAAACCTTGATAAAATTTCACACTACCTTAATGTACCTGTAAATTCATGAATACGTTCCGGACCGTAATTACCAATTTACCTTACATTAGGGTTTTGCGTCCTTTTATGACTCTACCGATTGTTGAGCAGGTTCGATAGTCTCCACCAGTCGTTGAGCAGGTTGTAGGGCCTCTCCCGACTGTTGAAAAGACATGATGACCTTTACCAATCGTTGAGTAGATTGTTTGGTAGTCCACTAATTGTTGTACAAGTAAGCATGTATGATTATAGATATAGCAATTAATTCACATTCAACAAGCATGCACACAGATGTTATGATAATACTTGAATTTATTTCTTGAATCCAAAAAGTGTTAATACATAGAATTAAAGAGGAAATAGACATCATTCAAATGGTGGGGTTTGCTGTTAAGTAGCTGGAGGGTCTCAAGCGGGGTTATTTGGAGCATCAAGAGCGTTTGTAGCAGGGATTCGACAAGCATCTGCAAGATGCCCATACCTTTGACAATTGGTGCACTGTCGGCAGGGTACTCGAGTTGGGTGGTGATACTGACAGGTGTCACACTTAGGTAGCTTCCCGTTGTATTGTTTCTTGTTGGGTGGGGCAGTGGTGTCTATTGCAAAATTCCTGACCTTGCACTTTCCGTTGGTTGAGGCCTCAGTTTTGATATCAACGGCAGGTTGAGGAGTATCCTTTTTCTTTTCCCCTTTTCGAGTCAGGGTTCCTGCCTTCACATGGTTATCTGTTAGGGTGGCAGCCAAACGCTTTGCTTCCTCCAAAGTAGCAGGGTTCCTTCCCCACACCGTGTCTTGAATCTGCATCGGTAAGCCACCAATGTATTTTTCGATAGCAATGGGCAAAGGGGTGACTTTGTGGGGTAGCAGTAAGCTAAGTTCGTGAAAACGAGTGTTGTAAGCAAGGTTTTCCCCACTGTCTTGAGCAAGATCATGAAATTCATCTTCCAACTTCTTAATTTCATTACGAGGACAGAACGCTGCCTTCATAATGTCTTTAGCTTGATCCTAAGTTAAGGCTATTGCAGCTTCAGCTCCGCGAGTGCGTTTTTCTTCATTCCACCAAGTGAGTGCTCGTTTGTGAAGAACACTCATGGCATAACGGACTTTAAAGTTGTCGGGGCATTCACTGTTAATGAAGGTATTCTCAATACCCTCAAACCATTGTAGGAGTCCTGTAGCTCCTTCTTCTCCACTGAATTTTGGGGGATTGCAAGAATTAAAGTGTTTAAGGGTACAGGCTGGAAGACCATTTCCATTCCCGTTGTGGTTTCCATTTCCATTCCCGTTGCCGTTCTATTGGATGACTTGAGCTAGTAAGTTGGGAACCAGAGTTGTGATTTGCTGCGCCATTTGTTGAGAAATGATTGCAGCCAGTTGAGCATCGACACCATTGTTGTTGTTGTTGTTGTTGTTAGTGTCATGGTTATGGTTGTGATTGCTACTCCCTTCATCATGATTATTACCACTGTTAAGACGAGTGCTGCGACGTGGAGGCATGATCTGTAAGTGACACAATGAATGAAGTTATATAAGGAATGTAATCATTTATTCATTAAAACGAATAAACGAAAACGTTGACTTATCAAAGATACTAAATTCTAATAACATATGAAGACATGCTTTATCCTATAAGTGAACACCCATCCCGAGAATTCCCAGGTAGGCATCCGGGTCCCTCGTTTGATTGGAATATATGCGCAATGCCAGCCTAGACAGAAGACTCAGAATACAGGCGTTCACCCTTCCAGATTGCGCGTGTTCGTTATTAAAATCTAGAACTTCGACGAGATCTCAAGGTGGTTCAGGTTAAACCTGAGGATTTTTGTCCTATTAGTCTAGGAGTGGATCTAGTGATGGAGAGCAACCTTCTTGTAGGGATGAAAGTAGGGATATGAAGTAGGAGGGAGATAGAGTATAGCAAGTAAAAGAAGCAAGTACTGGTTAAATCCTATGGTTATAGACTAGATTATTTTTCTAATAACCTAATTCCCTATAACCATGGCTCTGATACCAATCTGTAACACCCCAACCGATGGCGGAAACATCGGGATGTCACGTATTGATGATTGTTCAGTAGCTCATGGTAATTAATAAGTTTCAATAAATGATTAAAATAAATTACATACAATTGTTCTAAGAATTTGTACAATAATTTGAATAAAACAATGCACACATCTTCAAGCATTCAATCAAATCTTCAAGCAAGTAGAACCTGAAACATGTTAAGTTGAAAATATTTTGGGTCAACAAAAGTTGGTGAGAATTACATAGGTTTTGATAATCGAATAAAATTGTTGTGCAATTCATGTGTCATGGCAATCTAGTCCATATGCGAAAACATACTAGAAGTAAATCGAGTGCATAATCAACCTTGTGACTGTTGGATTGTGGTACATCCCATACGCTCATGGTTCACTCGTTTATATTGCAGTAACAAACACCCACGTAACCTTTGTAGGAGGCACGTATCCGGGTGGGATTGTTAGTCCAATAGATCTATCAATGTATACCGTTTGGCTGATAAATGTTTATGCTAGAATTGTGCTTACCCTAGTCATGTTCAAGACATAATGCAACATACAATACACATAGACACATTGATGATTGAATTGCATAAATAATGTTGTAACATGTTTCACCCCAAAAATGGTGATAAATAGAAAAGGGGCTATGTAAAACTCACCTTAGCAAAATGTTATATCTGTTGAAAAATTGAAATATGGTGTTGCCCAAATGTATCAAGTATCACCCTATAATAAGGCAATAAATATGTCTAAGTCTATCAAGTCTACAAATGTATAAGTTTCTAGGGCTTCGAATTGAGGATAAATGCTTGTTTGATTAATATCAAAAACGTTTGATAATTGAGGGAATATTAATAAATAAATAACCAAAAATCTTTTTAGGAAATTGAAAGTTAAGATGGTCACAATAATGTATTTAAAGTGTAAAAATAATTTTTACAAAATTATTTTCTTTAAAATAGAATATTAATTCTATTTATAACAAATAGTCAAAATTTAACTTTAATATCTAAAAATATTAAAATTACAGAATTTTAAGTTTAAAATTTATATTTCTGTTCTAAATATTCAGAAATAATTTGTATAAAATTTTGGTGCAAAAATATTAAAAATTGGATTTATTATGATTTAATTATGATTAAATCTAACAAAAATTGATTAAAAATATTAAATAAATGATTTTTCAGAAATAAAAATCATTTCTGAAAAGCTTAATGTTATAAAAACTCAGAATAAATTTTGTGGAAATTTATAAAATTGTTTTGATATTTTAATGGATTTTTATAGATATAATAGAATAAAATTGATTTAATTATTATATATATTAAATAAATTAATTTCAGAAAACTAAAAATTGTAGGTGAAACATTTATATCAGATTAGTTAAAAATAATTTTTTTTAGAATTTATAAAAGGGTTTTAATAATTAAAAAACGAATTTATAAGATTAAATGTATAATATATATATTTATTTGATTTGTAAAACATTAATAAAAAGGGACAAAAAGAATCGCCATTGCCGGGACTCGAACCCGGATGGCTCAGGAGGCATGCATCAATCACAACCACTTGGTCCAGACCAGTGGTTGTGATTATTTCAGTTTTAATTAAATTAAATACATTATACTGAAACAGTTTATCCCCAAATCAAATGTTACGAACCCTAGTTTAATCAATTGTCTGATTCACACATCAATAGCCCAATCAATCTTAGGGCTATTGATGTGTGAATGCCGATGAACAAAACCCACTAGAATAATTAAACTTACAAGGTTGTTTCGAGCTCGATTGATCGGTCAACCTTGAAAGTCAAAAATTCGATCGTAGATCAAGATCAGAGTGTAATTATGAAGAAATAGAGGTGGAGAAAGATGTAATGGCGAGTTGGGAATGCTCGTGAATGTTCAATTTACAGTGATAAGCGCTGGATCGCTGAAATGGTAAGTGTTGACCACACATTCAATGTTATACGCGTATGAGGTCAATTGATTGATAACTAACGTGCATTCTAGTCAGACAGGGCCGGTAATCGTGTAAAGATACCAAAATTATGCAAATCACGAGTTCAATGTTGATGTTTATGGTAATCACGTATCACAGTTGACTTTCCAAGTCAACTGTGAGGGTTTCAAAGGTAATGATATAGTTATAACGTGTATGGTTTGAATCAGATATGAAAGCTAGCCCAGCTGGTTAGTGAGTGTGTTGGGGTTTGGCTCGGCGCGGGTTCGAAACCCGGCTAGAGCTTCTTTTTTTTCTTTCTTTTTTTAACAACAAAGGGGTAGAAGGGAGTTGGGCTGGGGGCCGAGTTTGTGGGCTGGATATTTGTCTGGGTTTGGGCCTGCTGGATTGGGTAAGACCAATCACAAAAATCAGTTTATTTTTCTAATCTAGTATTTATTATAATTATTATTATTATAAATCTTTATATATATATATATATATATATAAAATGCTACAAAATAATTAAATGTAAATTATAATAATAGAACTTGTCGTTTTAATCGTAACGTACAATTATTAAATGCGAAATGTTACACTATCTATACTGGATCAATAGATCAAGATGATCTACTTTACAAACCCTAGATATGTGAACGATTATAGAGAGAAAGAATATGAGAATACTAAGAGAGAGAGAGAGAGAGAGAGAGCAGATTATTGGTGAATGAAGAGAGATGAACAAACACAACCTTTTTATATCTGACACAAATGCTCTCTCTCTCTCATATATGAGATAGACGATCAGGATCAACTCTCCAAATAGATATCAACGACTCACACACAGTTGTGCTTTCTCTCATGGATAGCCAACCTGGGCAAGCCCTCCAAGACTGGGCCAGACAACTGGGCCAAACATGTTCAACTGGTCACAAATCTTTAAGTGATAGTTTGTAAGCAACCCCTTTGTAAATATGTTAGCCAGTTATAACTGGAATCAACCTTAACAGTTTTAACAACACCTTTCAAAATTTGTTCTCTTAAGAGGAACAGATCTAAGGCAAAGTGTTTAGTTTTATCAAAAAAAACACTGGATTAGTAGCTATAGAGATAGCAACTGAACTATCACAGTGCAAGTTAACACGCAACTCAACTACAATACCCAACTCTGATAAGAGGTTTTTTATCCAAATGATTTCACAAACAGCAACACACATAGCTCGATACTTTGCTTCAGCAGAGGATCTAGCTACAGTGGACTGTTTTTTGCTTTTCCAGGTAAACAAACTGTTACCTAGGAAAATGCGGTATCCAGTAACAGACCTTCTGGTCTCAACGCATTTACCCAATCTGAATCAGTAACAACTGTCAGATTGAATGACTTAAGTAGTGCACTATATAAGATATTTCAGGCCTAGTGTGCGAAAGATAGATGAGTTTGCCCACAAGTTGTTGATAACTAGTGATATTAGCATACACATTGTTATTATTAGTAACAATGTGGTTCAAAACATGATTTTGTTCAAGTGGATTAGTAACAAATTTACAATCTAACATGCCATGTTCACTTAACAAATCTGTGCAATATTTTCTCTATGAGAGATACAAACCATCATTGACCTTGGTAACTTCTATACCCAAGAAATATTTAAGGTCTCCTAAGTCTTTTATCAAAAATTTAGACTTAAACAGATTATTAACCAAATTAATTTCTTCAATAGAAAAACCAGTCAAGATAATGTCATCCCCATACACAAGAATAACAAGAAACACAAATTTATTATTTTTAACAAACATGGAATAATCACAATGGCTTTGAACAAAACCAAACTCAACCAAAGCATTAACAAGCTTTTCATTCCACATTCTAGATGCCTATTTTAGGCCATACAAAGATTTTTTCAATTTACAAACTTTGTTTTATGACTCACAGGTAAATCCATCAGGCAATGACATATAAAGATCCTCATTTAATTCACCATACAAAAAAGCATTATTAACATCTAGCTGGTAAATGTCCCAACTATTGTTAACAGCTAAACTCAAAACACATCTAACAGTTATAAGTTTAACAACAGGGGAGAAGGTCTCTTCATAATCAAGACCTTCTTTTTGACTGAACCCCTTGGCTACCAACCTAGCCTTATACCTTTCAATTTCTCCATTGGACTTGTATTTGATTTTAAAAATCCATATTTGTGTCTACCCTTAGGCAAACCAACAATTTCCCAAGTGCTGTTCCTATATAAAGCATCTAATTCATCATTCATAGCACTAACCCAATTAGGGTTTTTAATGGCTTCATAGTAGGATCTAGGTTCAACACTTTTATCAAGAGAAGAAACAAAACATTTGTAGTTAACAGTTAAGTTAGAAAAATTAACTACCTTTTATATCCCATACTTAACTTTGCCCTTAACAAAAGAGTCACTAAGTTTTTTTAGGAAAACTAGGTGCCCTAGATGACCTTCTAGGTGTGAATGTAACATCAGGATTTAGAGTGTCCCCCTCATATTCAGTCCTCAAGTCATTGTCTATAATCACATGCCCAACCATATCTCTAGATAAATCAGATTTACTTGGTTGTTGTGGACCAGCCAAGCCATCAGCACTATCTGAACTATCAGATTTCTGAGACCCATGTGTTTTCAAACATGTCAAAGAAATTTAAAGAATTTATTTTATAATTATTATTGTAATCAAAATCCTTTAAAACATAATTTTCTTTAAAAGGAAATTAGGACTCAAAAAACTTAACATCTCTTTGTAAAAATACAGTTATACTTTCAAGACTAAAAAGCTTGTATCCTTTCTTTTCATTTGAATATCCAAGAAAGATACACTTTTCTGACCTACTTTCAAGTATATTAGAATTATTTAAAACAGTTGAAAAACGCAAACAACCAAAAACTTTAAGGTGATCAAGAAAGGGTTTAAAACCAAATATTTTCTCATAAGGAGTCTTCCCACTAAGAACATATGATGGTGTCCTATTAATCAAATAAGCAGCAGTTAGAAAACATTCAGACTAGAACTTAATAGGAACATTACTTTCAAACAATAAAGCCCTGGCAACATTAAGAAATGTCTATGCTTTCTCTCCACAATACCATTTTGTTGTGGAGTGTAAGCACATGTGGTTTGATGTATGATCCCTTTTTCTTTACAAAAGTTTTTCATTGAAAATTTACAAATTTTAACCCATTGTCACTCTTTAGGTTTTAACAATTTGTTTACCTTAGGTCAAAATAATATTTACAAAGTCTTTAATGTTTTCAAACACTTCT
Source organism: Ambrosia trifida (assembly GCA_028751855.1). Lineage (NCBI taxonomy): Eukaryota > Viridiplantae > Streptophyta > Magnoliopsida > Asterales > Asteraceae > Ambrosia > Ambrosia trifida. The sequence continues at coordinate 74,866,772 of CM054128.1, read as the reverse complement.
GACTTTTGCATCATCATATAAACCCACACTGCTCTAGAGAAATCATCAACAATTGTTAGAAAGAATCTATTCCGTTCTCTATCAGTCACTTTGTAAGGACCCCACACATCTATGTGAACAAGTTGACCAAGATGTGAGGTTTTGTGGTCACTAAGAGGGAATGTTCACTGTGTTGTTTTGCATTATGGCAAACATCACAAGGACCATGTTCAGCCTCAGCCTTACTAAAATCAAGTTTTAAAATTAAGAGGGATGCCCTAATCTAGCATGTCAAACATTAAACAAATTACCACTTTGACAGCACATTCTAGAACATAGACTAGCATTCACACACCTATAAAGACCATCTTGTTCACTACCAATCACTAGGACTTTCTTTGTTGATAAGTCCTATATATAACATTTAGATTCATCAAACCTAACAAACATCTTATTATCATGAGCAAGTTTATGAACAGAATGCAGATTTATAGTGTATTCTGGTACAACAAGCACATCTTGTAAGACTAAACCATCACACAGTTTCATTTTACCAATTTTAGTAACCATAACAAATGTTCCATTAGGAAGTTTGATTTTAATATTTAGGTCATAAACATCAATGTAATCAAATAGACCAGTTCAATCCTTAACCATATGCTCATTAGCACCAGAATCCACAATCCACCAAATACCAATCAACTTCCCATTAATACTAGTAAAACAATACATACGGGAACTAAAGGAAGAAGCACAATATTTGTTACCTAACATATTACAGCTCTTTGATGACTTAGTAGACTTATCTTGAATAAGTCTCAACAGTTTTGTCACCTGATCACTAGTTAAAGAAGTTAAAGAACCATTTGAATTATTGGAAACACTATTTTTACTCATGTTAGCCTTCTTGGATTGGAAGCCTCTAGGTTTAGCCTAAGGTTGATACCCAACTAGTTAAAAACATTTGTCTACTAAATGTCTAGTTTTATTGCAGTGAGTACATTTTAAGAATTGATTTGAACCCTTACCAAACCTTTTATTATTGCCAAACCCTTCACTTCCCTGATTAACCTTTGATTTAAAAAAAATTACAGTTTGAGTTGGTTTAGAACTGGAACTACTACTGGAATTCCTATGGGACTCCTCCCTTGATACAATAGCAAAAGCTTCCTTAACAGTTGGAAGTTCACTTCTGTTTAAGAGAGCAGTCCTCATATGTTGATAGCAACTATTTAAACCCATGAGAAACTGCGTTAGTTTAATCATTTGATTATATCCATTAAACTCTCTAGAAGTACATAATTAGTTAATTACATACTAAGTAATCTAAAAGTACATTATTAGTTAATTACATACTAAGTAATCTAAAAGCAACCTGGTTTATTAGTTAGCTCTATAATTTCATAAATTACAACATTAACGCAAAAAGTAATCTAAAAGTACATAATTAGTTAATCTATCTATTATAATAATTGAAAGCAATAAATCTCACATGACACTCAAAGAGGGCATCCTCCCCCTTGAGTGTGTCTGTGGCAATGACATGTCATTAATAATATAAAATTAAAGCTAAAAATAGCATGCCATGTGGTATTAATTGATTTTAGAAAAACAAAATTGGATTTTTTTCTCTCATGTTTCCCTTCATAATTTTTAAACGTTAATATCTTTTATATACGAGATTTTTAAAGAAAAAAGTACACCAAATTAACGAGCGTTTATTATCTTTCCAACTAGTAGCATAGTGCTATATAAAAAATGGAGAAAAAATACGACTATTTTTTTGTAGGGTTTTGTTCATACAGGAAAAAAACACAAAGTGTTCAGGTAATTCATTAATCATGAATAAGCAAGTCACTAATTATGTCCAAACCAGTACATATGATTTCTATTTTCAACAGGTGTTAGCATTGGAGTTGTACATTGTTTTAGGTTAGGTATTAATATTAGAGTTATACATTGTTTTAGATTAGATGTTAACATTAGAATTATACATTGTTTAAGGTTAGGCTTTAACATTAGAGATACATTGTTAATTGTTTTAGAGTAGGTGCTACCCGAAGCTATACTGCATGTAACTGTAAAGCGCATCGTTTTATTTCATATGTAAAATTGATATGTCATATTAGATTTCTCAACCCCGGGACGCTTCCGGGGTATAATCTAGTTGCATACTAAAATACTATCAAAAAGTTAATCAATAATTAAAAATAATAACCCAAAAGATAATCTAAAGTTTTTAAGTTTTTAAAAGTTATTCCTTAATAAAAAAGTAATCTAAAAATAACCCAAAATCTAACCTATGCTGGTATCGGTATAGCGGTTCAAACTGGTATACCGGATTTTACCGGCGGTATAAAATCAATACCGTTTTTCATATTTTACCAAAGTGTTTTGTACCAGATTTTTAACCGAAAATGGTAATACAGTATAACGGGCTGATATTTACCGGTTTTTAAAATATTGGATACAATAATTTAAAGTAATTAAACACAAGAATCATTAACGAATATAATAAGATGAATTATGGTCTTGTGGGATTTGGTAGGACAATAAGTCAAAAATAAAAGGGTACACAAGGATTCACTGGACCTATACAAGATCACACTTGGCCCATTTCATATAGTAATACAAAACACACCATGAGAAACAATTTTTTAATTATTAACGTCATAAATTCTGGTATTATATAAAGAAGATTTGTTTATAATAATACTAGTTTATATTCTGGGAGTGTCCCGAGGTTGAGAAATCTAATATGACACATCAATTTTATATATGAAATAGAGTGGTGCGCTTTACAGTTACATGTAGGAAAGCTTCGGGTAACATCTAACCTAAAACAATTAACAATGTATCTCCAATGTTAACGCCTAACCTTAAACAATGTATAATTCTAATGTTAACATCTAATCTAAAACAATGTATAACTCTAATATTAATACCTAACCTAAAACAATGTATAACTCCAGTGCTAACACCGAACCTAAGACAATGTATAATTACAATGTAACTCTAATATTAACACCTATTCTAAAGGGTAAAAAATGTACAACTCTAACATACTAATATTGGTACCTAACCCAAAACAAAGTATAACTCTAGTATTAACACCTATCATAAAGGCTTAACACCTAATACAAATGCATAACTCTAATATCATATTTTAAGGTCTGTTTACTAAAGACAAAATCAAGAAGCCAATCATTAGTTGTAAGCAAAATCCGTTTAGTAAGATATGTTCCTTTCACGATACCAGTTGATAGATACTGATCAAATGTTTTAATACTGATGCGTGTTACAACCACAGAGAGAAAAAACAATAGACGCATGAAAAGCTCTGTTGGGATAACAGATATTAAAAAGAAACAGTGAATCTTAATCTTCAACTGAGGTTTCATTACTCTCTTTACCAATATCTGTTGAGTTGCCAACAAATTTGTCAAACAGTTGTTATAAGATTCAACCTTATTATTACAATTACATAATTTAAATGAAATATCTGACTTAACAAAACTACATAAAAAATGGAAGACTTATAAAAGAACAAATCCAAATATCTGTAAAAAACTGCTTTAATGCCAAGTAACACATTTACAATATCCGAGTTAACAAACTACATAAAAATACAAGCAAACATAAAAGAAGTCTTCTAACAAACAAATCCTACAGAATGATCTTCTTTGCCATTGTCATCGGAACAAAAACACAAACACAATAAAAAGTTGTACGGTGACAATAGTTCGTATCTAAATATCATTAACTTCAAAAAACCTAAAGTTTCTAAACAGGCTCTAGATGTAGTAATGATGGATTGATGTTTTTCTTTGATTGTAAGAATCTTCAAAAAACACCAATTCCATTTCATTACCAACAGATTGTTTGTAATCCATTTTTCTTTGACTGTAAGAATCTTTAAGAAGACTGGTTGAAGGGCATTTGAACGTAATATCATTATGCATATGGGATCGAGAGTTTCAAAGTGAAAAAGTTGAAGGCATATAAAGTTGGAAAATCACTATTGGGAATTCCTCCCCTTTTATAGATACTAAATGATTGTCATTAAAGAGACTAAATCAACTCATTTTACAATAATTGATGGGTCACTCGACAACACAAGTGAAAAGTCAAATACGCCTAAACTATGTTATATGTATTGATTTATTGCAAAAGACCACTTGTAGTGGGCTTTTGAGTCGTGACACACCCTTGTGAGTGCTCACTCAGGCCCGACACCGCCCCCGAGCTCGTGAACAATCCGCGGGAGGCCTTTGGTCGTGACCCAGCCCACGCTAGGGTGAGCTCTTTTTTCGGTAAAATGTCGTTGGGTAATGGCTAGTATGAACCACTCGGACCACACATTTCTCTAAGGCAATTTTTTTTTTTTTGGCCAAATCGCAACATTTCTTGCAAGAATATTTTTAAATAATTTTTTTCATTAATACATATATGTATATTACATTTTTCAGTTATACATGTGTATATTGTCAAACATATTTGTATGATACTTATTTTTTAAATTCTAACACATATAAACACGTATGTACATTAAAATAACATGTACTTACATACAATCTTCCTTTATATACATGTATGTGAAATCATTTGTACACATTTGCATATATGTGTACATTACAAAACATGTATGTACAACACTAATTTTTATAGTTTTAGACACGTATATGTATGTATAAATGCAAACAAATATCTTGCAGGAAAATGGACGATGTAGCAATATATATATATATAGGGGTGATACATTGAAAACCCCCTTGAGTTAAGAAAAATAAGAAAACCCTTGTAAAAACCATCTAAAAATTTTTATTTTATTTTTTGAAAAAATACACAAGGTAACATACATGTATTAAAGCGTTTTGGGCCAAAAAAAATAAAAAAAAAAAAGCGTCTTGGGCCAAAAAAAATAAAAAAAAGCGTCGATAGGATATTATTAAAAAAAATAAACAAAGTTTGTGCTGTTAATGTTACCTTGTGTATTTTTTCAAAAAATAAAAATAAAAAATTTTAGATGGTTTTTACAAGGGTTTTCTTAGTTTTCTTAACTCAATGGGGTTTTCGGTTTATACGTTCCCTTATATATATATATATATATATATATATAGGGGAGGGTTATCTTGAGAACGCTAAATATTGTGAGAACCGTGAGAACAAGTAAAAAAATCAATCAAAATCAAATTTTTTTAATACAAACCTCATTATAATCAAAATACAACATTAATAAATGAATTTTCTTTCCAAATAATTCATCTTTTCTTGCAAAAACACTTTCAAATTAACTTTTTACACATGTGTAAATGAAACAGTTTACACATGTATGAACAGTAAATTTACACATGTGTAAAAACAAATTATTTTCGTATACGTTTGAATTTTTACGCGTAAATTGTGTTTTTGAGATTGTATTTTAGTAATAAAGACAAGTGTAAAAAGAAATTTTGAATTTGAATTGTTTTAGATGCCGTTCTCACGGTTCGCATGAAATATAGGTGTTCTCAAATTAACTTTCCCCTATATATATATATATATATATATATATATAGTAATTGGTTCAGATGGAAACCTTTGGCCAAATTGAGAACAGACAGAACCATTTTGGATCACACATTTTTCTAAGGCAAAAAAAAGGATTTTTTTTTGCTTAATCATAGGTTTTTACATGAATAATTCTTTTTTATTTTTTTTTCATTTATACATATGTGTCTAAAACTACAAAATCTAATGTTTTGCATACATGTACATACATGTATATATATGTAGAAATGATTTCACATATATGTATAGAATAAAAGATTATGGATAAAGAGCAAGTTATTTTACTGTACATAGGTGTTTATATGTGTTACAGTTTAAAATACAAGTATCATACATATACGTATGACATTATACACATATGTATAACTGATAATTTAATATTTACATATGTATAGTTGCAATATACACATATGTATAAATATGTAGAAATGCAATATACATGTATGTATAAATGAAAAAAAAAATATCTTTATAAAAAACCTGTGATTAAGCAAATTTTTTTATTATTATCATTTTTTTGCCTTAGAGAAATGTGTGGTCTATAATGGTTCTCTCAGTGATTTTAAATAGGGATTGGTTCTATTAGGATCCCTACCATATATATATATATATATATATATATATATATATGGGAAAGATAATTTGAGAACACATATATTTCGTGCGAACCGTGAGAATGACATCTAAAACAATTCAAATTCAAAATTTTGTTTTACACTTAACTTTATTTCTAAAATACAATCTCAAAAACATAATTTATGCGTAAAAAATCAAACGTATACGAAAATAAAGTGTTTTTACACATGTGTAAATTTACTATTTATACATGTGTAAGATGTTTCATTTACACATGTGTAAAAAGTTACTTTAAAAGTGTATTTGCAAGAAAAGATGAATTATTTGGAAAGAAAATTCATTTATTAATGTTGTATTTCGATTATAATGAGGTTTGTAATAAAAAACTTTGATTTTGATTGATTTTTTACTTGTTCTCACAATATTTAGCGTTCTCAAGATAACCCTCCCCTATACACAGATACACACAATATATTATAATGCATATTATAAGGATAGGACGGTAATTTATCTATTTTTCAACATGTACAAGCAATTTAAACACATAATACCAACATTTATAACATAAATGTTGAAAAACGATCTTAAAGTTCTATCTGGAGCTTGAAAACAAAAACCCTAAACACAAACACATGACCCCTCCGTCTCTCTCTTCCTCTCCCTCCCCTCTCACTTTGTAACCCATTTTTTTAGCAGCCACCAGACCACCAGCCCTCCCTTTACCCTGCCTCCACAGCAACCTCCTACAACCACCACAACAACAACCTTCTAGGACCACAAACACAGCCACATCCTACGACAACATCCACAACCACCATCTACGACAACATCCACAACCACCATCTACAACAACAACCAAAGGCGCCTCCTACGACCACTGGAACCACCCAAACCTGTGATTGCGCAAGACCTGCTAACACTGGTATCACGGTCACATGATGTAGTGGAACCATAGCTGTTAAACAATAAATTCTTCTGTCAAAATCTTTTTTCCCTAATTTATTCAGATCCACTAAATCGAACTATAATTTCTTCTTATTACACTTCAAATCGACGGTGACAGTAGAGAAGACGACTTTCAGGCGACAAAGATCTGACGACATGGTCCATGTTTGACGAATCAGGTAAACCCTAATGCTACATTCAAATATCTATGTAAGCAAGTATACATAAACACGAATCCATAACTTTGTGTGTTGTTTTTGTTTAGTTCATTTATCCAAGAAGGTTTGGTTATGGTTTTCACACAATAATGATAAAACTATATCTTGTGCGGAAGCAAATTAAAATAGTCCAGGATGACTACCAACGGTCGGAAAACATTTTCTATGAACGCTGCGTCAGGAGCTGGTGGTATGTGTCCTTTGTAATGAACTTATATGGTTAATTAACAAGTTAACATGCCCCGACTTCATATAACTGATTCATTACTATGGTCTCATGATATTTATTATACTTTGTAATCCTATTATTTAACTGGAAGTTAAAGCCATCACCTTTTGTAATGCTGTTGATGCATAAATGTACTTATAGGGTTTAGTTAACAAGTTAACATGCCCCAAGTTCATATAATGGATTCATTACTATGGTCTCGTGACAGTCATTATACTTTGTAATCCTATTATTTAATTGGAAGTTAAAGCCATCACCTTTGGTAATCATGTTGATGCATGTTTGGTGTGACAAACGCTTTTCTAGATTAGTATCGTTTTTGTTTGGTTGATAGGCTATTGTAACATGCATGTTGGTGTTATAAAACATGCATGATAGTCTTTTGTTTAAACCTAGCGAGCATAGATAAGAAACGAACCAAATTGTGGACGAATATAGTTGTTAGGCTGGTGGATCTTCGTTAAATAGGTGTTCGGCCCATGAAAGTATAAATAGCTTGCATGGGATGTAGGCTAGGGTTGTTGGTCCAATATTTTGGTGGTATTAGTGATTGTAATCAGCTTTGATAGTTAATCAAGATACCACGCATTTATACGTTACATTTGTGTCTTTCATTTACGATTCGTTATTGCAGAAACGTCTATCAAGGGATTCCGCACCTTGATAGATCTGATTAATCTTGTAATCGATCCATTCTAAGGACCTACAATTGGTATCAGAGCGTTAAGCTCATTGCTTGTACAATTCAAGATTGATTTTTGCAAAGATCGAATCGGTTAAACTCGTTTCACGTTTAAATCTTCTGTTCTCTGTGTGTTTAATCATTTTCAGTCATTCCCCATCGATCTCATGAAATCTTTGGTGTTTTTGTTGAGTTTTTGGTCGAATTTGAAATTAGGGTTTGTAACATATCAGAATAACGAAGATAGGGGATTAAACGAGATACCAACATCTTCATTTTTGAGCATCTTCATTTGTGACCATCTTCGCTTAACAGGTATCTTTGTCTGTTGAGTATCTTCTTGACCAAGCATATTTGTTTTCCTAGCATCTTCGTTTTACATGGATATTCGTTTCTTACATCTTTGTATATCACAGCAGACGAACAAAAACTTTATACACATAGACCTTGAACTTTAAACTTGGACTTTGGACTTACACTTGGACATTATTAATTGAACTTAAAGTTTATTGAACATTAATAAACATGACAACTTTAAATAAACTAGTAGAAATATACCATGAGGTCGGTAAGTCTAACTCACCACCTAAAATGAATTCGGTTAATGACTATTAGTCAGAGAACAAAGCACATGCTTCCATAACAATGAGTCTTCTTCAAGATATTTTGCATACTTTTAGAAAATACAAAGATGCAAAGGAATTATGGGAAGCTCTTGAGAAAATATTTGAAGGAAATGACAACATAAAGAAGAACAAGGCAGATTTGCTCAAGAAAGAATTCACTATTTTTAGAGGGATGAAAGGTGAAAGCCTTGAAGAGATCACCACCAGATTTTACCATCTAGTGACTGAGTTAGGAAATCACAAAATCGAGTATTCTGAAGTTGAACTAAGCAACAAGATTTTGGATTATCTACTTGCTAAACGAGAGATTTATACTCTCATGATTAAGGAGATTCGGGGTTTGAATCTACCACACTCGATGAAGTGGTTGGAAAACTGAGAGCATATGATATGGCTATGCAGAGAAAGGATGTCAGTTATGATCAGGTTCAAGATCCCGGAGTTTACTATGGAAAACCGTCATCAAAGGGATCGTCAAGCAGCAGTGAGAATGCAACTGCATTCTTCTTAGGTGATAACTCGGGAAATATTGTGTTGGATGCTGATGGTGATGTGTGTTTTGTATTTGTTTCAGGTGAGTACACAAAGGTCAAAGATATCATGTCTGGAAGGGATAATGGAAAAAGCAGCAGTGACTCCATCAAGTCTGATTCTGGGTGTAGTCATAAGTCCTGCAAGTAAATGCCAATGAGTGTGAAATCGGCAGAACAGCAGCTTGCAGTATTGTCTTCCTATGTTGCATCTTATGAAAATTACATTTAGGGGAAGATCAATGATCTGACAGTGTTTGATGAGGACTATGACCAAATTGATCTGGATTACTTAGAAGAAATGGATCTTCAATGGAATCTTGCCATGATTTCTAGAAGAGCCAAGAAGTTTATTTACAGAACAGGGAGAAAGTTAATTAGGGGTAGAGCAAGTTTTCACAAGTCAAAGGTTAAATGCTACAACTGCTACAGCTTCGGACACTTTTCTCAAGAATGTTCAAGGCTAAAAGGTCAAAACTAGGGAAACAATGTTAGGCAAAGTTCATCAGTAGGGACTTCCCAGAGCAACACTAGCTCAAAGGCTCTAATGGTAGCAAAGACTAATGGTTCCTATGAATGGATTTGTGTGCTTGATAGCGTAGATGGATTGAGTAATCAGGCACTCGTGGCTGAGATTGTGAAAGAGGTGACTGAGGATGAGCAGAACACAGATGAACATGTTAGTGAGGTGAAAACAAAGGAACCGGATGTGAATGTGGATATTAGGGCTAAAGTTACCTAAAACTGAAGAGGAAACAGGAAAAGAGATGTCTACAAAGGTGTTAGATCTGACAAAATTTGTTGAAGGAATGTCAACTAAAGAGTTCATCGCCTACATAGCCGATCTGAGCTCTGAAGCTAAAAAGGTACAACTTCCTCTCACTTTTTTTTATTACTGATGCTTGTAACAAATGTGTATATTATGCTGAGAGAATTGCCTTCCTAGTAAATGAAAATGATCAAGTAGCTAAGCATAATACTGACTTAGTTGTGCTGCTAGATCAAGAAAAATAAGTTAACTTGAGCAATAGGATTAGAGAGGGTAATCTTACGATAAAATTGAAAGCAGGTCAAAAGGACCTTAAGGACCTCAATTATGTGCTTAAGGAAAAGATAGATTACCTTAATTTATCCCAACTTGCTTTAGTTGATAAACAGGTTGAAATTGCTCAAAAGAATGCTGAGATAGATCAATTAAAAATTAAGGTAACTGATCTGAATAGGCAAGTCGACTAGTGTAGGAGCACTAAGTACCTTTACAATGCCTTGCTTGACTTTAGAAAGGAAAGAAATAAGACTAGTGGTATAGGTTATTAGGATGTGCCACCTCTCGTGACTGGAAACTACACGTTTCTACCATCTAAAAAAGAGGTGACTAATGAAATATACAAATCGAGACCAGTAGAAGAGAGAGTTGATATGTCTGTAAGGAGTGATAGTGATGTAATTGGTAGTTAATCCAGTGAGTTAGAGGATGAAGAGACAATGGAGGTAACTGAGAACACCAAAGGGCTGGGGTAAACTGAATAATACTGTTAAACCTGACTTTGCTGAAAATGATAAGGCAAAACCAAAGGTTTCTAAAATCAAAATTGTTAAAGCCGAACCAAAACACATTTTGAAAAATCTTAAAAATGTTAAAACGATAGAGGCACAAAAACAAGAAACCAAGCAGGTTAAAGCTGAGTGTTCTGGGTCTACCTCACCAAATTCTGTTGTGATGAGGGATCGAGCTCTTAGGGGCAGTACAAGAAGCCCCTTGAGAAACGGTCTTGCTTCAAGTGTCACCAAAAGGGACATGTTGCTAGTATATGTACACTCAAGAAGTGTGAGGTTGCAGCATCAAATGACGCAAAGAGAGGTAAGTCTCCTGTTAAATATGAGAACAGGAAGGAGGTAAGTAATTCTGCAAAGAAAATTGTGCAAAAGAAATTGGAAAAGTAGGTTGATGGTGGGTCTACGAATCCGGGCAAATGACCTGATTTTTTTTTTTTTTTTTTTTTTTGAAAAACCAGTTTTTATCCCTAGACAGGTAACTGTAGGAAAGGAAAGCACATCTGGTGCTACTCCCACTAAACAGGTACCACCTGTTGAAGCCAACAACTACCAACCACCACATAAACAGCAGCGTCACCAAAGTCCAACAGGTGACAAACTAAATAATGTAAGTAATCAAACGATGCAAAATGGTTATCAACATAGATCCTATCCTAATAATCAAAATTCTTCAAGAAATCAGTATTATCAGGGATACTCCAACAAGGGGAGTTATCCTCATAATAAGTTCAATGGGCCAGTGAATCGGAGAGGATACTACAATCCTCATAATCAAAAGCCCTATAATCATTATAACCAACCACAAAGAAACAACCCACTAAAATCCAGGACTCTAGAGGGGAGTGATGGATATTGGATGGAGTTTACTTTTGCTGATGAAATGGGACGACCCAAGTGTAACACCCCAACCGATGGCGGAAACATCGGGGTGCCACGTATTGATGATTGTTTTCAGTAGCACATGGTATAATATAAATTTTAAATAATTTATTCAAACATAATATCCAAAATGTGAAATGATGTCTAAGAATTCAAATACATAATATCAAATAACAACTTCAATAACTTCAAATAAACTTCAAGTAAAATCCTCATGCTAACTCAAGCCTCAGCTTCATTGTTACCTGAAACATGTTAATTTTGAAAGTATTTTGGGTCAACATAAGTTGGTGAGAATTACATAGGTTTTTGATAATAAAATGAATAAAATGTTGTGCAATTCATGTGTCATGTTAATCTAGCCCATATGTGAGAACATACTAGAAATAAATCGAGTGCATAATCAACCCTGTTGACTGTTATAAAATGATACATACCATACACTTATGGTCCAATTGAATATGTTATGCGATAACAAACACCCACGTAACCTTTGTAGGAGGCACGTATCCGGGTGGGATTGTCAGTCCAATAGATCTATCAATGTATACCGTCGGCTGATCAATGTTAATGATTATGCTAGAATGGTGCTTACTCTAATCATGCTCAAGACATAATGCAACATAGAAAACACATAGACACATTGATGATTGAATTGCAATGATAATGTTATAACATGTTTCACCCCAAAAATGGTGATAAATAAAAGGGGCTATGTAAAACTCACCTTAGCAAATGTTAAACTTGTTGAAAAGATGAAATAATTGTGTTGCCCAAAATGATTCCAAATATCACCCTATAATAAGGTAATATATAATAAGTCTAAGTCTAATTAACTTATATGTGTATCCTAGGGTTTCGATTTTTGGATAATCAATTGTTGAAATTTAAATTAAAATGTTTAATTAATAAAGGAAAATTTGATAATTAATAAAAGAAAGTCTTTTTATAAAATTTGAATTTTGAATGTACACATTAAAATGTTTGAAGTATAAAAATAATTTTTATAAAATTATTTCATTTAAAATAGATTTTTAAATCTATTTATTATAAATAGCCAATATTTAACTTTAATATTCAAAAATACTAAAATTAAAGAATTTCTATTTTAAAAATCATATTTCTGTTCTAAATAATTAAAAATAATTTGTATAAAATTTTGGTGCAAAAATGATGAAAATTGGATTTATTATGATTTAATTATGATTAAATCTAACAAAAATTGATTAAAAATATAAAATAAATGATTTTACTGAATTAAAAATTATTTCAGTAAAGTTTAACTTTATAAAAAGTCAGGATAAATTTTGGAGAATTTAATAAAATTGTTTTGATATATAAATGGATTTTTATAAATGTAATAGTATATAAATGATTTAATTATTATAAATATTAAATAAATGAATTTCTGAAAAATAAAAATTGTAAATAAAACTTTTATCTCAGATTAAACAAATATATTTTTTTTAGAATTTATAAAATAGTTTTGATATTTTAAAATGAATTTAAAAGGTTTAATATATATATATATATAATTGTTGTTTAAAAAAAAAGAAAAGAAAAGAAAAGAACAAAAAGGGTCAGAGCCGGGATTCGAACCCGGGTAACCTCTGTGGTGGACCAAGGTCACAACCACTTGGCCTAGGCCGGTGGTTGTGATATTTCCTGTTTAAAATTAATTAAATACACTACGCGAAATCAAGTTTATCCCCAATTCCAAATGAACGAACCCTAGAATTTGCAATTGGACAAATCAGCCGACTTGAGCCCGATTAATGTTGGGGCTTTTGTTGGTTGATCGCCGATGAATAAAACCCACACAGAAAATCAGACTCACAGTGATGAATTGATGATAATAGCCGGGTCAAGGCAAAAGTCAAACGACGAACACAATAATCAAAATCAGAGTGTTGCAGAGAGAATTGGAGGTTGAGAGAGAGTTGTGAGCGAGTAATCAAGGTTCGCAGATCATCTATTTATACTGTGGATCGATGGTTAAGGTTAATTGGAAAGTTGACCTTCGATTCAATTCATACGCGCAGGTTTTAATAATTGGTCAACGATTTGGTGTAATTGACGTGTAATCGTGTTGTATAGGGCCGGTAATCACATAAATTTACCAAATAAAGATCAATTACGAGTTAATTCGCTGGATTGATCATCAAGCTAACCCACAGTTGACTTTCTTTGTCAACTGTGAAGGTTTAATACGTGTATTTAATTATAATGCATCCGGGTTTATAACAAAAGAATGGCTAGCCCAGTTGGTTGTGCTTGTGTGTGTGTTTGGCTTTGGCGCGGGTTCGAACCCCGGCCAAAGCATATTATTATTTTTTGATTTATATACAATCCAACATACATATATTATAATATATATTTAGTATTAGGGTTCCACAATCGCGACAAAATAATTAAATGCGAATATAAGATGAAAACTTGACGTTTTATTAAATGCGAACGTGTAACGTACAAGTTTTTAATGCGTAATGTTACACCAAGACTTTAACAGCTTGGGTCCTATACTCTAACTAAATTCTTTTTGTGAATGAAGGAGCTGCAAAGGAGGGTTATTAACTGGTGGTATGTTGATAGCGGCTGCTCCAGACATATGACAGGGGAATTGAGGCTTTTAATTGAGTTTGTGAAATGTGATGGAGGTTATGTGAATTTTGTTGCGCCAAAGGTGGGTGCATCTCAGGCAGGGGGAAGGTCACAAATGGAAATATTACCCTGGACGGAGTGAACTATGTTGAGGAGTTAAAGCACAACCAGATGAGTGTGTCCCAAATCTGCAACAAAGGACATTCAATACACTTCACTACTCTGAAGCACTAGTGTTGAAACCAGGTATAATAATTCCAAAAGAGTGAGTCATCATAAGGTCTCCCAAAAGAAATGACACGTATATCATGGACATGAGTGTTCAAGATGAATCTTCAGAGGAGGCCACATGTATGTTATCCAAAGCATCAGCATCAGACTCACTACTATGGCATAAGAAGATGGGACACATCCATTTTAGGAAAATTAACTACATCGTCAAGAACGGTTTGTTACAAGTGTTCCATTGAAAAGTTTTGGGGTAGAGGATAAATGTGTCCCTTACAAATAGGGAAAGCAACACAAGAAACCTCACAAGCCCAAAGCTTTTAATTCCATCTCTACCCCTTTCGAACTCATTTACATGGATCTTTTTGGTCCTGTGAACGTTAGGAGCATTGGTAGAAAATACTATTGTCTTGTGATTACTGATGACTTTTCAAGATTTTCTTGGATGTATTTCTTAGGTGGAAAGGATGAAATGGGAGAAATCCTGATCAACTTCATCTCACAAGTAGAGAATTTATTCAACATTAGCATCAAGAGAATCAGGAACGAGAATGGCATGGAATTCAAGAATAGCACCTTTTCAATCTTTTGCATTCGCAAAGGAATTGAACATCAGTTTAGTGCATCGTATGAGCCATAACAAAATGGAGTCGCTCAGAAGAAGAACATGACTTTAATAGAAGCAGCTCAAACCATGCAAGATCATTCAAAGCTTCCCGTTCACTTTTGGGGAGAGGCTGTTAATACAGCTTGCTATGTCTTGAATAGGGTTTTGACCATCAAGAAACACAATAAAACTTGTTATGAACTCTTGAGCGGTCGAAAACCAAATATCAAGGATTTCGAACCATTTGGGATGCAGTGCACCATTTTAAAATCTAAATATCAACCTAAGTTTGGTGAAGTGGCAGACGAGGGCTTTTTCCTCGGTTATGTCCCTGGTTCATCAAACAAACGTATTTTTAATAAAACCAAAGGTGTTGTAGAAATAGTTTTTAATATTGAAATAACAAGTTACACACCAATGGCAGGTGCACAGGATCCTAAATGGATGTTCAATTATGATGTTGTTTTAAGTATTTTAAAGTTCCTTATACCTTTAATGCAGATCCGCCCGTTGATGAGGATATAATATTTGAAGAGGATGACGACGACATGGTCACACCTAGATCAATTATTCCAATCACTGCAGAAAAGGATAGTTTTGATGTGAGTGAAAGCTCTTAAGAAAATAACTGGTCTACTTCGAAAGAACAAGTCAGAGAAATTGAAGATGAACCTTTTACGAACTCGTTCGGAACTGATTCAACTACAGAAGATGAGACTACCGCAGAGATTGGCTACAACTTAGAAGATAATTTACCGGTTGACATCACAGTTACAACACGCTCGAACAAGGATCATCCAGTTGACTATATTCTGGGAGATCCAAATGCGGGTATTCAGACAAGGAAAGGTTTTGCAAATGCCACCTCCATGTATGCAAGGATTTGAGATTCAGAGGTGGTTAACAAGTGCTTGAAGTGTTTCATCTCACAAATTGATCCGAAGACTTATCAATTGCCTCTTCGTGACAATGCGTGGGTAGAAGCAATTCAAGAAGAACTCTCTCAGTTTAGGAAGCTCAAGGTCTGGGATTTGGTCGATCTCCCTCAGGGTGCACAGGAAATTGGCACTAAATGGGTTTTCAAAAACAAGAAAGATGACATGGTGTTGTGGTCAGAAATAGGGCTCGATTGGTTGTGAAAGGGTTTAACCAGCAAGAAGGGATACACTTCAATGAAGTGTTTGCACCAGTTGCAAGGCTAGAAGCAATTCTACTGCTTCTGGCATTTGCTGCTCTTAAAGGATTTAAGTGTATCAGTTAGACGTCAAAAGCGCCTTTTTGTACGGTAAGGTCCAAGAGCTGGTGTATGTCTCTCAACCACCAGGGTTTACTGATCCAGAATATCCATATCGGGTATACACACTAGACAAGGCCCTTTATGGACTACACCAGGCATCCAGGGCATGGTATGAGACATTGTCTACCTATCTCATGGATAATGGCTTTAAGAGAGGGAAAATAGATAGTACACTTTCCAGTTGAAGAAAAGGTGAAGACTTTCTACTACTTTAGGTGTATGTTCATGATATCATCTTCAGATCACCAAACTAAGACTTATGCAAGGAATTCGAGAAGGTCATGAAAAATAAGTTCGAGATGCGCGTAATGGGGGAATTAAAGTTCTTTCTTAGTCTACAGGTGGATCAGAAGACAGATGGAATGTTTATCCATCAGACTAAGTATGTGCATGACATCCTTACACGATTCAAGATGAATTATTGCACAACTTATACTAGTCCTCTACTAGTGAATCACGGACTCGGTCTAAATATTGAAAGTGACAAGCATGTCAACCCAACATAGTACATGTCAATGATTGGTTCACTTATGTTTTTCACAGGTTCTGTAGATACAGCAATAGATGCGGGACTACGGTATGAATTTTCTATATACCCCTATCATGATTGATAACGCCGCCATATCTGTCACCGAAAATCCTACCAACAAACAAAACATATTCATGTCAGACATCACTTCATAAGGGATTGTTTTTAAAATAAAATGATTCATTTAGAAAAGGTTGATACTAAGGAGAATTTGGCTGACCTTTACACCAAGGCTTTCGACAGGGCTCGTTTTGAACTATTGGTGCAACTGAACGGGATGAGGAATCCTCTATGATTATACGTTTTCGATAAGTAACTGAAGTCTTTTGTACATACTTTTGCTTTAAAAAAACCGAGTCGTCATTGTGTAAAAGTGGGATATGATAGTACATCAGCTGTTTGAGTGTCGTACTTACAACAGAATAGAAAACTTAACCTGATAAGTGTGGCTGCAACTCCATCATGTGATATTCCAGTAGGAAAACTTACGAAGCATACTCAACCCATAATATAATATAAATAAAACGGACTGTAGTACATGTGGGTAACATAACATCGTCGTACGATTTTATGGTTTTAATTCATGCGTTAATAGATTTCCAAAATCAGAGGTTTCGGGTCTTTATATTGTTGACCTATCCGGAGATAACCTGGCTGGCTTTCTGCTGCATTCAGATATATGCTGACCTAAGCATAACCAGGATATCTTAAAAGAGCATAAACAATAAGGAAAATGCTAAAACCCTTTATGCTGAAAGGCTAACTAAAAAATGCCTCAAGCTAAATTACGTACCAAATGGTATTTGTCGTAACCCTAGTTGAGATCACACTAGTCACTTTGCTGCATTGAGAAATGCTGACCTGTACACCGGTGTGTCTCGTACCTTGTAAATCATACGGATAATGACAATATACTCACCTGCTACGATGAAGCTTTTTGCATACCTTGACCGCGGGGGGTATGTCATGTTGTGGGACATGCAGAATCCATAGTTTAATGCACTTAATCGTATTAGAAAATTGAGGCTTTGAAGACATAAGTGTAAGTTTGTTTATGTGGATCAACATACTAGTAATCGCCTTAGACTGTGACTGAGCTTTTAATAATTTACCTCTAAGAATACTAACATGTGTGTTTAGTCTTGTTCTAGCTGATATGATCCTTTCACCAGTGATCTCTCAAGATAAAAAGAGTGTTTACATATTGAATTCATTTTATTTACTTTATTTTATTTTTCACTTTTCAAGTGTTTGTGTTTATTTTCTTTATTTATAAAATTCAAAAATGACAAAAAGATTTTATGTTTTTAACTTCAGGTCTTAAGGCATGAGAAATGGTCATTCAATGGTAGTACTCGTACTGTTCAGGAAAACGTATCATTTTCAAACTGAAATTTTTTTTCTGAAAAACCCAAGTCTTTGTTTTTCAAAAATCCACTAAGGTAAAAATTGGGCTCATGTGTTTGTTCGGCCCACATATAATTAACAATCTTGGGTTCGGGCCAAAGGGGTAAACCAGGTCTGGTCTAAGGGTAAACTTCTGAAAATGAACAAAGGGAATATAACGGATCTGGTCTAAGGCACAAATCAAAAAACGAAATTAGGGAATAACGAAGATGCCATTTTATTTGTCATCTTCACTAAAAGGTATCTTTGTAAGCATCTTCGCTTGAGCTGGGATATATAAACATTCAAAAAGTCAAGTATCTTTTTCAAACATACTCTCCCTTTCAAACTTAGCAGCAAAGATACCCACCATTATAATATTCGATCATTTTCTTTCAATTTCACCTTCAAAACAAGTATGAATCATATTTTTAACCATGGATTCTTAATCTAGACATCAAACCGAACACAATGATCCCTAAAATATCAATTTTGGTCCGTAAAATAGTGGGTTTTGAATGGGTTTTCGGTTCGGGTAATAAACTAGAATAATAAACTATCAAACAACGTTCAAAACTTAAAATTTTGCCTTTTATGGCTTAATCGGACCTAATAGTACACATTGTGATGATCGGATCCGGTTAAATCATCAAAAAAATTCTTGGTAAAATCGACTGTTCTACAGGAAAGATAACTACAAAAATGAAGATGCCAGATTCCACTAAGATGGCAAACATCTTCGTCTGAGGGCATATTCACCCAAGAGCATCTTTGCTTATCAGCCTTCTTCATTTTCTGGGTTTGTGTACGGTCTTAGTTATTTTTCAACACAGAACTTCACCAGTCGACTCGTTTGGACATATCTCATGTTAAAATGTTTGTGTGTAGCACATGGCTCAGGAACCATGGGAATTTTTTAGTACACACAACAGGACATTCGGGATTGCACCAGCAGAAGCAAACACACAGTACTTTGATCAGATTCTTCAGTTTTTCCAATGGTGTCGTATTAACTATGCTATCACACAGTCTCCCATGATTTGCTTGAACTACATAAGGCAGTTATGGAAAACCGCTGAATATGACTGTCGTGAGGAGCCACCGGTTATACGTGCAAAGGTCAACAACCAGGTCCTTCAGTTTTCAGCAGATGTCATTCCACAGGCCCTCAGACTTGGTACGGTGGAAAAAGAAGACGGCTGACTGAATTTCCTGCTACTTTCAGAATGGGTGCTTTTCTTAGGATGGGTTGTTCTGGGAACATTTAGAAGGATCTGCTAGTGAAGAGTTATGTGTTTGGACAATGGAGGTTGCTTATACACGTGATTATTGTTTGTTTTTCGGGGCGCAGAGCAGGATCAGATGCCATGGGCATGAGAATACGGTCTGGGCTACTTTCTTTGGTTTATAACAAGCCGTTCTCTTTTTCCCAGATGTTGATGTATTCTTTTGAGAAGCAGATCAGGGCAACTAGGACTCACCGCTTCTTGTAGTATCCAAGGTTCATTACTATGATCATCAAGCACCTTATCCCCAACTTGCCAGATATTCAGCCCTTTGTACAGGTTAGCACTGTGGATCAAAAGACACTTTCTGATTGTCACTCGAACAACTTAAGGCGACCAGAAAATGAGAGACCACATGAGACAACTTTATTCGGGGCTCTCATTGATCCGACATATCAACTGCCACTTAATGATGATTGGTTTGATGCTCCAGCACAACAACAGCAAGTCCCATCTTAACAACCTGCAGCAGTTGAGCAACCTGTTATTCAGGAACATGGAGTTGCAGTATAGGTTCATGAGCCTGTTTTTGAACTACCTGTTCAGCAACCGGCTATGGTTGTTGAAGAACAGGTTCAGGATGTCAGGGATTTTTTCATTGATCAGATGGATTTAGCTTTGGGAGGACAGGGTCCTTTGGGTTCAGTTCATGGGGGAGAGGGTTCCTCCAGAGATACGGATCTTCCTACCTCTCCAGAGGTTGAGGAAGACATTGATTCGGGAAGTGAGATTGTTCCAGATGCAGATGATGATGTTGAGGATGGCGCACCTCTTAGGTCTAGGAAGAGACAAACAGGCATTGTTATTCGTGATCTGGTTCAGGCTAGCTCACAGGTTTTATCAGCTACCACAGCAGCAGCAGCAACACCAGTATCAGTTTCCATTTCCACACCTCTCAGTATTACTACTTCTGTTACATAGTGTTAGGATCTGAGTTTGATTTGTTTTGATTGTTTATAAATGAAATATGAATGAAGTTAAACAAATATGGAAAGTGCGGCAGAATAGTAAACTATAAATCCAAACAAAGAGAATGATTTAAGAGGCTTTGGATTACTTATGAACCAAGGATCTCTCCTGGCCACGACCGATGTGGGATTTGCCTAGGGTGTCAAACAAAGGTCCATGTTAATCTCCCAGAAATCAGTACTGTTACAATCCCTCTCACCACCAATATTGTCCGCATTGCCCCGATGGGTTGCCCATCCAAAGCTCACGGATTTGTTTTTGGTCGCCCCAGTGGAGACTTCCCAGGAGGTCACCCATCCTGATACTACTCCCACCTGAGCACGCTTAACTGTGGAGTTCTCCTCTCATCCACTAGCATTAAGCTCAAAACGCGTTGGTGATATAAGAGGCGTTGGATTACTTATGAACCAAGGATCTCTCCTGGCTACGGCCGATGTGGGATTTGCCTAGGGTGTCATACAAAGGTCCATGTTAATCTCCCAGAAATCAGTACTGTTACAATCACCCCCCCCCCCCCCTTAGGGACTCATCGTCCTCGATGAGGTTTGCCCCACCATCCCGAACGGCATAGGAGTGGCTCTGATACTATTTGTAATTTTTTTCGAATCAAACTTCTCATTAGTCAAATTATTACAATGATTACACAATTACTCCCCCTCAGCCTGATCACTCACTGATTGTTTGTCTGAGAGAATGTTTGGAGTGATAAATAGAAAAGTACATGCACTGTTCTATTTATAGACAAACTAAACCATTGATGACCTACGGCTGACGTAACCTAAGACAGTGACATCTAACAGATATATAACAACATAAAACAACTGATGAATACAGACACTGTTACACTGGTAAGCTCTGATGACTAAACAGTTGATGGGTAAAACTCTGATGCTTCTATCCACTGTTGGACCCTAAGTGATGTTGACTCCAACAGTCCTTGTCTTTAACAATCTTTTAGCTCAACAGTTGTTTCTTCAATCAGCTCTTTGTGATCAGCACTTGTACTCTAGCAGTTGTTAGGGGAACAACAGTTGTTAGAACCTAACAGTCTTTTGGGGAAAGTAACTTGAAAACACTGATTTATTATGGATCATATATATATAGTATGTTTTGGCTTTTCAGGTCATCTGTTCTTCTCCAGGTCAGCAGACCCAATAATCTCCCCCTATAACAGATGATGCCAAAACTCAACCTTTATTGCTAATCTTTAATCCACATCAGACTTTCTCTAATTTGCCCTTTGAATTATAATTCAAAGTTTAATGAGAATAAGTCTT
This sequence comes from Ambrosia trifida, assembly GCA_028751855.1. NCBI lineage: Eukaryota > Viridiplantae > Streptophyta > Magnoliopsida > Asterales > Asteraceae > Ambrosia > Ambrosia trifida. Next base: position 74,844,821 of record CM054128.1, on the reverse strand, counting down.
CAGCATCTCTTTCAAGCTCTAAGTTAAGAAGGTCTTGGAGATCATTTGCACACAGACCATGTGCATCATCCATTCTTAACTTCTGAGCTTCTCCATCAGATCTGAGCAGAGTCAATTCGTGGGTGTCTTTGTTGACCTTCCACTTTAGAATTTTTGAACCTGAGGATTTCTTGAGTTGCATATTTATTTGGGATGAGTTTGGTGATGGAGGTCTCCCAATGATTCTTCTGAGTTCTTCAGAAACAGGGTCAGAAAAGTAATGGACTTGGTTGAAGATCCCTTCTTTCACAAATGTGTCAGCAAACTCTTTTTCATCTTCTTCTGACATCTGCTTCTGCCTTTTGTACTGTCTCTTGGCAGCAATGGATAGGTCAGATGTTGCAAGTAAGCTGTCAAGTGTAAAGGTCTGTTGGGATCTTTTAACCACTGGTGCATCAGAGTAAATTGGTTTTCTTGGTAGAGTGGGATCAGTTTTTCTATTCTCTTCAAGCTTCTTGTATGTTTCAACCAGTCCCAGCTCAGACCATCTTGCCACAGACCTCATCTCTCCATACTTAGCCGTCACTATCTCTTTCCTCATTCTTTTATACTTCAAAGCTCTGGCTGGGTCTCTGTCTTTTCTGAAATCAGGGGCAGAGGCCTTTTGAGTAGGATTTTTTAGGGCATCTCTTCAATTCTATAAAGTTCTTCTTGAAGAGAATGAGTGGTCTAGCCTGCAAATTGTTTCTTATTTGCTTTGTAAGGCATGGTTGCCAAGATCTGATCAAGAATAGATTCCCTGACTACCCTTTCCAAATCACTACTGAGTGGCATGTTTGACATAGAATTACTCAGGGTCTTAACAAAATCTTCAATCTTTCTCAATTTGCTAAGCTCTGCTGAATGGATGCTCTAAATAGTTCTGTCATCTTTTCCATTGCATCTCTCCTTGATGATCAAATCTATCTGTTCTGCTTTAAACTTCAAGTATTCATCTATGTTTCTAGGAACAGGAAAATTTGGGAGAGATTGGAAGGTTCTTTTTGATGGATCCTCAGTATTGTAGAAGGATTGAATTTCCCCCTTGAGTAGATCAAGCTCAAGCGGATACTGAGTAGCCAATGGTGTGATAGATGGTGGTGGTCTATGGGAAGCAAATTTAGAAGTGTGTGGTGAAAAAGATGTAAGTGGAATGGCTGGAATGGGTGCAGATTTTGGTGATGAAATGGGAGTTAGTGTGGTTTCTATATTCTCATCCTATACCACAAAGGTTGATTTTCTCTTCCAAAGTATCAGACCTTTTTTGCTTAGCTTCAGCAACCTCTTCAGCAATGATGTTGGCAGATTCATCAATTTCTTTTGCCTTGCCATCTTTGGCAGATTCAGCAGTAGTAGTGGTTTGATCACTGGGTTGTTGTGGAGCTGGAGCAGACCCTGGTTTGTTGGCAGCAGACTTTTGTGATTGACCTTTTTGAGAAGGTGGACATCCAAAGGGATCTAGCTTTGGCAATCTTTCTCTGCCACTCTCCCACTTTTTGGCATCATCAGCAGTAAATTCATCATCATCTTCATCTCTTAAGATAGTTGTGGGGGAGGGGGGGCAGATCCAGTGGTCTTCAGCAGATGATCTTTGATGGCTTTAATGTCTGCTTGGGTATCTGTGTACCTAACAACTAACATGGTTCTGATTTGAGCCATATATGTTTCATGTGTTTGATCTGCTAGTTTTTGATGAGCTATGTGATGGGGCTGACAGACTTCCATAGCTCACTAGAAATATCTTCAGTGGATGGTTGACTTTTGGTGAGGACAGCCAAAGATTGCAATATTGTCTTGATATCAGTCTTGATGTCAGCAATAGATGTTTCAATGGATGTAACTCTCTCCGTCAATTCCTGGTATTTTAACCAATCACCTAAGTTAATAGGATCATCTGGATTCCTACCTGAGGTGGTAGTTGTAACTGGTTCAGTTCTAGGAGGTGAGTCCATAGAATAAGAACCAGATGCCCCTTTGTCTTGGTTCTGGGGACTTCCAACTGATTTTGGGGTCACTATTGTGGTCTCATCAGTTGTTGCCTTCAAGGAAGTCTTAGGGATGGAACCACTGTCCTGTTATGAGACAATGGTCTCTACAGCAGTAGTGGCTGCTTCACTTGAAAAACCACCTTGAGTTACATGTAACTCTAGAGGTGTAGCCTCCTCTGTTCGTGGGCTAGCCAATTGATTTTTCTCAGACCCAGTCACTTGTTGAAGTATACTCTCAGTGATAGGTGATGGAGAGGAACTGGGATTGTCCTGAGTTTTATCAATGGCTTTGAACAATGGTTGCATGGTAGGGAGGACATGTGATGGTGAAGGTGGAAGAGTGAAAAGAGAAGCAGCCCCAAGAGAGGGGCTTTTGAACATATGGTCAAGTGACTCATATACTTCATGATGTGTGTCCCCTTGGCTTACAATATGATCCTTTTGTGAAGATTCATGAGGAGTTTGGCTCGGTTGAGATATATCCATCTATTGAGAGGAAGTATCAACAGTGGTTTGTTGTTGCTTTTGTGCTACAACAGGGTTTGCCTCTGGTATCTCATCTTCCAGAGGTCCCTTTTTTGATTTCTTGGGGGTTTTGTGGTTGGAAGTTTCTTTTTAGAAGTGGCTAGTGTGGGTTTCACAGCACTAGATGTAGTGCCTTGATCACGAGGAGCAGTGGGCTCAGCAACAGAGGTTTTTACAACAGTTGTTATCTTAACACCCTTTGCTTGTGTTTTGGAAACTGTAACTTTTGACACTTTTTCTTGGATGTTTGAACCCAGCATTCTTGTAAAAGTTTCTTGAGAGAGACTCTTCATTTGAAGAGATTCTCCCCTTTTAAAATCCTTTTCAGGTAAAAGCTTTTGTAGGATAACACTTAAAAGTGTTGGGTACAAGAGAAAAGCATTGTTAGACCCCGACTTGACTCCCTTCACATTTGCTACTAAATCCAGAAACAGAGCCTAGGATAGATTGTAGTCAGATTCTGACAACATTGCATATCCCAAGTACTGAACTTTCAATGGGATTTCATTGAAAGAAGTGGTTTTAGTAGATAGACAGATAAGGAGTGTATGAAAAAAAAAATTCATGACTGGTGGAAAATATTTTTTATAATTTGTTGCTCCAGTCATCTGTGAATCATAACCCCTTTCTAGACACTCTGTGTGAAGTTCAGCCTTAAGAAAAGAATCCATACCTGCCAAGTCGTTTAGAGAGAAGGTTGTGGATATGGTTTTGGGGGTTATGGTGACATTTGTTTCTCCAATTTTTGAAATAATGGTTGTTGGCTTTTTTTCTTGTAGTAAAAACTCAACATTTAACCAGAATTCTTGAAGTGTGTCAATGAATATGGGTGCATCAGCGGTGAGGATAGGCAAGTATTTGGATTTGAGGAAGACGTCAATGATGGCGTGGAACGGAGTGTTTTCATCTCTTTTAACCAGATAAGGTAGGTAATTGTGAGGGGCGTTTGCTTGAAGATCCATTGTAATGGCGTTCGAGTTGAATGAGTGGAGGAAATTTGTATGAGGGTTTGAGGTTGAAGAAGGCGGCTTCAGTATTTTAAATACGATGAGACAATGTAACAGCTGTTGGGGAAACAGGGTTATTGTAGCCTCTGATGAAACCTCTGATGTGGCCAAAGCTCTGCTTTTAAGAGCAGGCGTGGCAAACATCTGAAGGAGCATATGTGGCAAACAACTGTTGATAGTTTGCCAATGCACTGATGAGTTTTTTTTTTTAATATATATATATATATATGTGTGTGTGTGTGTGTGTGTGTGTGTGTGTGTATAATGGAAAACAATAGTTTTATCTGATCAGATGTTTAAAACAGGTTTTTCAACCTACAGATGATAGAATGAATGAAACAGTGCTTGTTTTATTTTAACAGATTTTTCAATCAAGAGATATTTTTAAGGATGGATTTTGATTTCTGAAAACATTTTAATGTTTTATTTAAGAAAACATTTTTGTTGTTAATCCATGTTTAGCATACCAATCCGAGATATCAGATTTTCAAAGCTTTTGTCAACACATCTGCCAGCTGATCCTCTGTTGGAACATGGTGGAGAGAAATCAAACCATTTTCAGAGCTATCTCTCACAAAATGATGTCTGATGTTCATGTGCTTTGTGGTGGAGTGAGAGACTGGATTTTTGATGATATTTTCAGCAGCTTGGCTATCCAGCATGATTGAAGTCCTTAGTGCAGTTATACCAAAATCCAGTAGTTGATTTTGAAGCCACATGAGTTGGGCTGTACAGCTTGCAGCAGCAATGTATTCAACCTCTGCTGTTGAGGTTGAAACAGCTGCTTGCCTTTTTGCTTTTCCAGGAGACTAAGGCATTCCCTAGGAATTGGCACCCACCTGATGTGGACTTTCTTTTGGTGTGGCAGCCAGCAAAATCACTATCTGAATAACCTGAAAGCTCAATGTTTCCATTAGCAGGATACCAAATACCAAGTGTGGGAGCACCTTTTAGGTATCTGAATATCCTCTTTACAGCAATAAGATTTGACTTTCTAGGCGATGCCTGGGATCTTTCACAGACACAAGTGGCAAACATAATGTCTGGCCTGGATGTAGTTAGATACAGTAAAGACCCAATCATGCATCTATAATGTGTCTGATCAACCAGTTCATCTTTGTCATCAATAGTGAGTAGCTTGGCTATTCTCATGGGTGTACTACATGGCTTACAGTCATTCATCTCAAATCTTGTTAGTAAGTTTTTAACATACTTGTTTTGGTAAATGAATGTGCCATTTTGCAGCTGCTTCACTTGGAGACCAAGGAAGCACTGAAGTTCACCCATAGCACTCATCACAAACTCTGCTGTCATGAGTTCACTAAACTCTTCACACATTTTGTTACATATGGATCCAAAAATGATGTCATCCACATATATTTGAACAATCATTAAATCTTTCCCTCTCCATTTTAGAAATAAATTTTTATCAATTTTTCCTATTGTGAAACCAATGGATAAGAGAAAGGTGGAAAGAGTTTCATACTAGGCCCTTGGTGCTTGTTTCAGTCCATACAAAGCTTTATTGAGCTTGTAGACATGATCAGGATGGAATGTGTCTTCAAAACCACGTGGTTGACATACATAGACCTCCTCCTGAATTTTCCATAAAGGAATGCACATTTGATGTCCATCGGATAAACTTTGATGTTGTGGTTGATAGCAAAGGTTTCAACATAGTCTATCCCCTTTTCTTGTCTGAAGCCTTGAACTACAAGCATGGCTTTGTTTTTGACAACTATGCCCCTTTCATCAGTTTTGTTCTTGAACACCCACTTTGTGCTAATTGGACAAACATCCTTTGGCAGTGGTACAAGTTCCCATACTTGTTGTCTTTTGAACTGAAGGAGCTCTTCCTGCATGGTTTCTACCCAACTGTTGTCTTTCAGTGCCTCTTGGTACTTGATAGGTTGTATGAGAGATAGAACGCCTGCAAAAAGACAGATATTTGAGGATTGGCTCCTTGTGAGCACGCCCTCTCTAATGTTTCCAATGATTTGGTCTGGTGGATGAGCTCTTAGGTAGATTAGATTTCCCTGATATGGTATGATGGCATTTTGAGGTGAGGGACAGAGGTTTGGTGACTCTGTAGTTGTAACATCTGTTTGCACTGCTGTAGTACCAACATATGCTTGAAATGGAAGTGGGGGAATGGGTCCAAGTGGTGTAAAATTGGACTGACTTTTGTCAACAGATGTTTGAACAGTGGTTGAACTGGATGAGGCAGTGGTTTGAGGGTAAGAGTGGTCAAAGTGGTTGACACAGCTGTGGCAGAGTTTTGACATGTGGTTGACACAGCTGTGGCAGAGTTTTGAACATCTGTTTTGAACACTTTATAGGCCTTGGCAGTAGAAGAATATCCCAGAAAATACCCACAATCTACTTTAGCTGGAAATTTTGAAATGGAATCTTTAAGATTTAAAATGAAACATGGGCAGCCAAAGATTTTGAAAAATGGTATCAGTGGTTTGATTTTGAACAAAATTTCATAAGCAGTCTTTTGATGTCTAGGGTTAATTAAAACTCTGTTTTGAACATTGCAAGTAGTGTTTACTGCTTCTGCCCAGAAAAACAGTGGCAAACTAGAATCTGCTAGCTTAGTTCTTGCAGCCTCAATGAGAGTTCTGTTTTTCCTTTCAACCACCCTATTTTGTTCTGGTGTTCTTTGAATGTTGTACTGCCTCACAATCCCTTTTGACACATAGAAATCATCCAACTCCTTATTTTTAAACTATGTTCCATTGTCACTTCTAAAGACATTTACTGGCAAGTCATATTGTTTTTCAACTTTGGTGACAAAGTCCTTCAAGATACCTGCAGTCTCATCCTTATAGTGTAAAAAGTAAGTCCATGTAAACCTAGAAAAATCATCAACTATGACAAGACAAAATCTTTTTCTTCTTAGACTCATGATTTTAACTAGGCCAAACAAGTCCATGTGCACCAATTGAAGACATTGACTTGTTTTGGATTCATCAATGGATTTGTAAGAGCTTTTATGTTGCTTTCCTTTTAAACAGGAAACACAATGCTCATCACATTTGAATTCTTTTGATGGAAGGCCTCTCACAAGGCTTTGTTTAGAGAGTGAGTTGATAGTTTGAAGGTTGGTGTGACCCAGTCTCCTATGCCACAATTCTGTCTCTTTAGTTGAGGCAGCAGAAAACAAACAGACATTTGCCATAGGATTATCCTTCAATATATCAACTACATACACATTGCCACTCCTGTGAGCAACAAGTTATGCTTTGCTCTCAGCTATGCTGGTGTCAATCTTTTTAACCACTTCGGGCCCAATAATCTTACAAGTTTTCTTAGTGAAAAATGACCCATAGCCTTTGTCACTCATTTGTGAGACACTAAGAAGATTAAATTTAAGATTATCAATAAGATTGATATTTTCAAACTTGAATTTCCCAGCCTGAACAGTCCCTGAACCCAACACCTTACCTTTAGAATCATTACCAAAGGATATATCACCCTCTTCGTGAGCTAAGAAGTCCAGAAGTAGGGCTCTACATCCTATCATGTGCCTGGAGCCTCCACTATCTACATACCATAGACTATCTAAGCAAGCAGAAGCTCCCTGCACATCAGTAATGGATTGGTTTTGGTGAGTGTCCAAAGCCAAGTTGGCGTTGGATGGGTTCTCAGACTTTTCAGCCTCAAGTTTAGGAAAATGATCAGTGGTTTGAACTAGTTTTTGAACCAAGTTCAACAACTGTTGCTAACCATTTGCCAGTGTTTGTATGTCAACACTTGGTGCAACAGATGTTTGACCATTTCCTGTCAGACGATAGTAACCATAAGGATTCCTGTTCACTCTCGGTTTTGAAAGCCTCTTGGGCTCTTCATAAACATGTGACAGACTATGACAAGGTGGTTGTCCATGTCCTCTTGGATACTTGTTTGAGGGTGGAGCATCTGTTACTTGGACATCCCTGGGAGCAGATGATTCAAGACTTTTGGTAACAGGTGTTTGGCCTGGTGTAAAAGTCTATTTGGGTTTTTCTTTTGGAGTACTAACCACTTGACTTGCTAGAGTTTTAGCTTTATACTCTTGTATTTTGACATCAAAATTTTTGAGATAAAGACACACTTTGGTTTTATGATTCTTTTTACCACATATTGAACATGTAGCTTTAGAATCACACACACTTGTTCCTTTGTTGATATCATATGCTTTTAGAAGAAAATAGTTTTTAGTAACATGTTCTTCTTTTCACAGAAGTCACAAAATAAGTGTTCACCCTTTTCTTTCTTTTTTCCTTTTTCAACCTTCCTTTCAACAGATGTTTGAGCATCTGCTGGAAAATCTCTCAAGGGAATAACCTTTGGCTGTGGTGCTTTCTTACCATCAGGGGTTTTAAAATCAACTGGTTTGAAGTTTTCAAGAGTGTCACACTCATCTGACCAAGTAGGTTTAAACTCACATTTTTCAAGTTCAGTAAATGATGAGGAACCCTCAGGTTTTTCAAGAATAATTTTCTTGCCATTAGGTTCAGTGATTTTAATTTCTTGACCCTCCAAATTAGTTGGAACAACGTCAACTAACTTTGGTTCCCTTTTGTCAGTGTTTTTAAAAGCTTGAGCAGTGGTTTCACAACCAATGCCGAATTTTACATGACTTTTGGTCTGTTAGTTGAAGAGCATTTTAAAACCTTTACATGATTCCACCCATTTTTCACATTCAACTTGGGTGGCCTCAAGCTCCTTTTTACAACTATGATATTTTGTTATCATAGTTTAGTGCTGGTCTTTGGTTATAGTTGCTTCATGTTTTAAACTGCTGATTTCAGATTCTTTTTCAGTCAATTTTAATTTTAACTCTTTTGAAAGTTTTTCAAATTGAACTTCATCATCTAAAATTTTCTTTCTAAGGTTTTCATTCACCTCTTTAATGTTTGCAAATGCTATTACACATTTGTTTGAACACAAATCATTTAAGATCTGAGGAGATACTTTAGCAGTAGCCATCAATGCACAATCACACTTTCACTCACAATCATTATCACCCCAGGGATCTAAGAGATTCACAACCTCTTCTTCATACTTTTCATTTGGAACTACTGCATCAACAACATCATTAGTCATATTTTCAGATTCAGGCACCACATCCTCATATTCAACTTCTTCTACTATTGTGTCCAAAGCCATGAAACAAAAATTTTCTGGTTCATTTTCAGCTTTCGCAACAAGAGCAAAATTCTCATCTACAAGCTTATCTGGTAAGCTGCTCCAATTAACAAAGCCTTGTGTAAAGAAGCTCTATTGTTTGGTCTCTATAGGGGCAAAGGGTGGAGTAGCAGTTATTAGCATTTGTTCCTGAGCAGTAGGGGTTTGAACATAGTGAATCTGAGGAACAGTGGTTTGGACATAATGGATAGGAACAGTGGATGAGGACTGTGCAAAATGAGCAGTGCTTTGCACATTTGGTCCAGGGGTATTATGGGAAACTTGATAAGTGTTTGTTTGTGGCCTCTGATTTGGATAGGTAATCATAGGTGTAGCATGTTGACTCCTACATTCCTTAGCAAAATGACCAAGTTTATGACATTTATAACACTTAATTTTAGATTTATCCAACCCCACCTTTGACCTGCCAGTTAAACCTGGAAATCTTCTGCTAGTTTTCTTGTAGAATTTGTTAGTTCTAAAACTGAGCAGAGCCAATTGGTGCATTATGTCCATTTCTTCTAAATCATCAGGGTCAAAATATTGAAGGTCATTATACTCAAAGGATATGTTATCAGATGCCTGGATATCACCACAACTTGCTGCAAAAGCATAGTTGGGTGAATAAGAATCAGAGTTAAAACCAGAGTTAAAACCTGAAGTTATGTCAATGAAATGATCATAACTCTGATCCTTATTATTACCAGGCACCTCATCCTGACCCAAAAGTGTTGTATTACCGAAAACATAATCATCAGACACTTTTCCAGAGTCCTGAAGCTTCTTTTTCTGGTTAAGCTCTCTCTCATAGGCCAAGAGCTTACCATGAAGATGGGTCAGAGATAGGTCCTTGAAACCAGTTGAGTTTCTCATAACTATAGCAATAGTGTCCCATTTGTCTTGTAATGATCTTAAAAACCTATGGTTCAATGTTGAATTAGGATAAGTTAGACCTACCAATTTTAGTTCACTAATAAGACAGTTAAACCTCTCAAATTGTTGAGTTAATGACTCTTCCTTCACATGACTGAATGTTTCATATTGTTGGTTAAGTATTTCACGGTTGTTTTCAATAACCTCCTCAGTCCCACCAAATTGTTCTTTCAAAGCATCCCACAACTCCTTTGCACTGTTATAGTGTAACAGTCCAGCATAGATATCATTTTGTAGATCCATGGACACAATACTGAAGGCCTTAGCATCTAACTCAATTTTCTGAAAATCCTGCTCGGAGTAGTTTTCCAATTTCTTTGGCTCTTGAATCTTGGGATCTTCGGTACTCGGCACCATCAGAACATGTGGTCCGAAGATAACCGACTTCCAACACCCAGTATTCTGTTGAGCTAGAACATGGCTCATCCGACGTTGCCAGATATTGTATTCCGATTTGACAAGCATCGGTGGCTTTTTGTTCGTGCCAGTGTTATGTGGATCGTGATTGATTGAAGCCATTCTCTGATTGTTTGTAAAATGAAGTGTGTTTAAAAACTTTGAACGTAAATAAACTATTACTCTGTTTTCAATCTGACAAACAAACGATATCAATAATTGTGAGCTGATCTGTTTATATTAAATTGATTGGTTAGATCGAATTTAATTGACCAAGCTCTGATACCAATTGTTAGGATCTGAGTTTGATTTGTTTTGATTGTTTATAAATGAAATATGAATGAAGTTAAACAAATATGGAAAGTGCAACAGAATAGTAAACTCCAAATCAAAACAAAGAGAATAAATGTTTTCGAATCAAACTTCTCATTAGTCAAATGATTACAATGATTACACAATTACTCCCCCTCAGCCTGATCACTCACTGATTGTTTGTCTGAGAAAATGTTTGGAGTGATAAATAGAATAGTATATTCACTGTTCTGTTTATAGACAAACTAAACCACTGATGATCTACGGCTGACGTTACCTAAGACAGTGACATCTAACAAATATATAACAACATAAAACAACTTATGAATACAGACACTGTTACATTGGTAAGCTCTGATGACTAAACAACTGATTGGTAAAACTCTGATGCTTCTATCCACTGTTGGAGCCTAAGTGATGTTGGCTCCAACAGCCCTTATCTTCAACAGTCTTTTAGCTTAACAGTTGTTTCTTCAATCAGCTCTTTGTGATCAGCACTTGTACTCTAGCAGTTGTTAGGGGAACAACAATTGTTAGAAGCGAATAGTCTTTTGGGGAAAGTAACTTGAAAACACTGATTTATTATGGATCATATATATATAGTATGTTTTGGCTTTTCAGACCATCTGTTTTTCTCCAGGTCAGCAGACCCAACACAGAGCTGCCGAGCACTGCCATGGTTCCATTCGTTGGGATAGTTGGTTAATCTTCACTTGGGGTCACTACACATACAAGTTCACTAACTACTTCCAAAGTTGATCTAGAGTTCACCACTTCTACTAATGTCACAGTTGCTACCACTTCCGAGCCAGCTACTGCAGGGTTTGAGTTTGATATCTCTTCCCTTGATTTCTCATTTGATTATTCTTTTCCAGACAAGGAAAGAATACTTAGATTGGAACTCAGGATGGCTGAACTCAATACTCAGGTCATGATGAGCAATCAGACGATCAACAAGCTAACGGAGTACAACGAGATATAACAGAAGTTGCAGGCTAATGATAGGTCTTTGATTCAATCTCTTCTCAAACAAAATGCTGAGTTGATGAAGCAATTGCAGGCTTAGGAGGAGACATCATGTAGAGGATACGAGTTAAGGACAAAAAGGCGTGAAGACGACTCAGACAATGATCCCAACCCTACAATGGGAAGTAAGCCTCTAAGTGCTTCACCGACACCTTACATGCTTGCTACAACTCAGGGGGAGTCTAGGAGTGGATCAGGGCCCTCAGGTATTGCTGATAAGGGAAAACGACCTGCAAATGAACAGCCTCAGCCTACTACTTTTGCTGAGTTATTTTTAGAATCCGAGTTTAATTTTTTGCTCAGTTGAATTACTTCTTTAGATTGAAGATTCCAAGACAAGAGAATGACTAAAGGAAGCTGGGTTACTTTCTAAAGGTTCTGATCATTAAGAAGTATTTGACTTAGAGGAAGATGAGTTTATACCAGATAACTTGGAGGATTAGAATCCTACTGAAGAAGTGGCAAAGGTTGGTGAAGAGATTAGTGAGGTGTGGTTCCTAATCTTTATATAGAGACTGTGATTGAAGTGTGATGTTGAGGTTCAACAACACTTGGATGAGTTAAGATAAAAGCTAACTGAAGACCCAGTTGATTCATATCCAAAGGTTGTTAATGATCCTGCAGCTAGTATAGATCCAGATGTTGCATGGAAAGCCACATGGAAAAGAATGAGGGAAGACTGGAACAGATCGAGACCCAAGCCGCTCAGGTTCTTGGAATCGTATGATGCTTCTAACTCCAAGAATGCTACCAGTGGGACCATCAGTTGGTTCTACGACTCAAGTTGCAACTTTTTGTTATAGAGAGGTATGATGGAGTTCAGTATCTTGCACCAAGGGTTAAGTATTTCAATTCTTTACCTATGTTGGAACTTAGAGACTTAGTGAAGCGTGAGTTGATTAATCCATGTAAAGATGGGTATGCAAAAGCGGTGGAAAAGAAGTTAAGGTTTTAGGTTAAAGAGGACAAGTTCAAGTATTTCAAGCAGTTAAAGGGAAAGCGGGTTAAGGACATGACACGTATTGATCCAAGAACGAACAAGCCTTGGATAAAGATGTACTACAAACCAACAAGGTGCTTGAAGAGAGTCCCTTTGAAGAAGTTGCCTCAAGATATTCTGGGTGATCTAAAATGGTGGTATGTCGATAGTCATGTAGCTGAAGCGGTCATGGAAGATCAGAACGAGAAGTGCTTGTTGAGACTTTATGATCCGATGCACCTAGCGAATCTATCCCGAGCTGACTTGAGGAAGTTATACAAGCAGCAGATCTATTACAGGGATGATTTGAGGCATCAAGGCTATCGCTATCAGAGTGTGGTTGATTTGTGTGTGAAGAAGAAGCTTCATGCTAGCAGCAGTTGGCATTATTTGGAAGATTGAGCTGTAGGTGATTAAGGATCTAGAGAGCATTCTTCAAAGGGGAGTCTGTTGATGAATGTTTGGTGTGACAAACGCTTCTCTAGTTTAGTATCTTTTTTGTTTGGTTGATAAGTTATTGTAACATGCATGTTGGTGTTATAAAACATGCATGGTAGTCTTTTGTTTAAACCCTAGAGAACATAGATAAGAAACGAACAAAATTGTGGATGAAGATAGTTGTTAGGCGAAGATGCCTTTGGCATCTTCGCTGGTGGATCTTTGTTAAATAAGTATTCGGCCTATGCAAGTATAAATAGCTTGCATGGGGTGTAGGCTACGGTTGTTGGTCAAGTATTTTGGTGGTATTAGTGATTGTAATCAGCTTTGATAGTTAATCAAGATACCACGCATTTATGCGTTACATTCGTGTTTTTCGTTTGCGATTCGTTATTGCATAAATGTCTATTAAGGGATTCCGCACCTTGATAGATCTGATTAATCTTTTAATCGATCCATTCCAAGGACCTACAAATCCTTTTATTGTTATCAAAAATTCCAGTTTGGTTTAGCTAAAATGAGTCAAGCGGGTTATAATAATGAGCCGGCCGAACGCATGAAAATTGTGTTTTCAATAAAAACATGGACTATGTAGTTTGAGTTGAATTATATATACTACGTGTTCCTATTTGGTACTTTAGCCGATTCATATCTTTCTTTTTTGGGACCTTATTCAAAGCTGATGTTAGTAAGATCTTTTCTTTTCTTTTGAAGTATGGAATCTAGAAGAAAAGAATAATGGCATAGAGAAACAAGTTTTGTGAAGCCTCCGGTAGAAGTTCTTTAGGACATTGATGATGAGGAAGATGGTTCGGGTTTCGATCTAGAATCTAAAACGGGTCCAAAAATTGATGATCTAATGACACAGGTATATTATGATTTAGTAATTGTATTAATATACTGCTTTACAAAATGCTTTTTTATTCTTTTTCAGCACTCCCATGTTTAGGAACTATGAATGGGATTATATGTAGATAAATTGATGGGTTGTGACGCCTCAAACATGCCTTCAATTAATACTTACGCGATTATGTACATTGATTATTTAAAGTATGCACAACTTCCTGCTTTCACGTATTATGGCCTACCAAATTTTGTTTGGAAAGGCATAAAGATATTCACTAAAATAATATACTTTCTTAAATTCTTTTAATAATATTTGATCCATTCAGAGAGTAAAGTTTGATTAATTTTCCATAGAAAGTTATTTGAGTCAAGAAAACTCAACACTCAAAACATACACTATTGATCATGTGCTATATATATATATATTGTTATTCAGCTTCAAGAACCGAGTAGCTAGATTGCAATCGGTTTTCAAACTGCTTTTTTCTATTCCTTCAAATATACTTCCTTCATACTAAGGTGAGTCATCAGCTGGTTAATTTCCCAGCTCACTTGACAATCAACACTTTGTTTTTGTATACGTTTAGCTTTGTATTCTTTACTGTTTTTGTCTTTAAATTCTCATCACTTTTAGGGAGAAAAATTTTAGAGATCTCGTAAATGTGTGGGTAGGTTAATGGGTCAACATAGATTTAAGTCAATTAGTGATATTACATGCCTTTGGTATAGCTGGGTGATGTTTGGTTGGCCCTTTTTGTTCAGAATTCATATTTATTTAATATTTGTTAATGTGTCAAATGCGATTATGTAAAATATGTCATTTGATGTTTTAAATTGGTATTTAGTAAGATTTTGCATGAAAGTACTCTATGACTATTTGCTACCTACTGATGCTTTTTCTTTTATGCCATTTTATTTATATTTATGTTACATGTGATAAAATCTGATTTTGGGTTTAGGTGGGCAACAATATTAGCCGTTGTTGTAGGATGCTTATTGATAAATTAATCTATAACTTAACAAATGGTGTGTTCAACTAGTCCGTATACGGAAATGATTCCTTTACCGGTGAAACTCACATAAAAAAATTGCATGTGCATATTTATATTATTGTTCCATTAAAAAAAGACTTTATTTTTACTTTTTATTTTTTAATTGACTGATGGTGGAATACTAAATTGTTCAATTAGAATCTCAGATCCAAAGCAGAAACACAAATAAAAGTTAAGTTTTTGAAAATTTCAAGGGCAAATGTAACTTTCATGAGTCAAAGGGTTAAAATGAATAAATTTAAAATTTCAGATGGAAACATGAAAATATTCAATTTTTCAAGGGGAGAATGAATCATTCGTCCAAAATTTATAGGCAATTGAATAAATTCTCTAAGTGGTCACAATAGACAAATCTTGGAAGTTTAATAAGTGATAGAAGATCCATTGACTTCAAGTAGTTCAAAATTTAAGAATTTTGTTTAAGCCTGATTTTTGTTATCTCTGTTGCAAGTTGTAGTTCATGTAGTTTTTAGTGAATTTTTATATAGGATCAAACATAACAAGTATGCTTGTCATGTGACAACGACAAAGCATAAGCTGATCAAAGACCCAACCTGAACAATAGAATCATTCTAAACAGCAAGACCCTAATATTTCATCTTCAGAGTAACCAAATTGTGGTAAAGCTCAAGCAACCGAAGCTGAAGAACATGTGAATCCAGAAATAAAAATGAAGCCATTAAAACATAAATAATCTTCTTCTTTGTCACAGAACGTTCAAGTGATATTGTTGGGTAATTATGCAGGCGCAAGTGACTTTCACAGACACGAATCGCTTAGCCATTCGTGTGGAATTCCATGCAAGTAGGTTTAACCTATTCGCCCCACCATTCGTGTCCCCAAACCCATTCTTCCCTAGGGCTGAGGAGAATGACAGCGTATATAAATGCCAAAAAATTTTAGCCCTCATCAGTACTTAGAGAAGTTGTCATTTTAGGAGGTTTAGATAGTGTTTTATGGTCTGATTCAGTTGTAATCACTTGTGCTTTGATTTGCTAATCGAATAACCATCTAAACCATACCTGTCACACCCTCAAAATCCACTTGCGGAGTTTTACCGCGAGGCGCATGACAAACCAGGATCCAAACCAACGATCATAATAAACAAGTCTAAATGAATATAAATGCAATTTCAAAACATAGTTTAAAATCCCGTTTACAGCGGAAGCTTATTCAAAACAGTATCTCAACAATGAAATAATAGTTCAACGTTCAAAAGACCATGCAACCCTAGTTAGACGCCGTGCAGACGCGTGCGCCCTAGTCCAGTCGTGCTACCTTAGCGACCTGAGAAAACATGTAAAAGTTTACGTCAGCACAAAAATGCTGGTGAGTTTACAGGTTTTGTATCCAAGGACCAAGTCCACCTGTCCATACTATAATAAATCGAAAACCAGTATACGCTAGCTAGGCGTACGTTTTGTTACTACCACGATTGGAAAACCATTACTAACGCGAATACCAAAAGTATGCCCGATGTAGTTCCTGTTGTTCCTGTTTGAGACAATATGCACCCGCCGACCCTCCAAGTCGACGAGCGGGGTTGGTCACTCCCAATAGCGCTATTCACATTTCCCCGTTGTGCAAACCCGCACATTCATGGTTCCCCCCGGGACTTCCAAAGATCGTGTAGTACACAATAGAAACCCATAGTATGACAGTAGTTACCAAATAATCGTTTTAACACATGTTTTCTCCCCCGAAAGTATAAAACCAGTTTAAAAGAGGGGCCGTAAACTCACCTTAAGTTGCGTTACTCCTTAACCCGAGTAAACCCAGCTGCTATGCTAGTCCCGTAAGCGGCGACCTAACATACGACAGTTACAAGTACTTAGACTAATAACCCGCAGGCTAATTAGTCCCTAGATGTCCAGACCATAACCAAGTTCGTTTGAAAACACCGTGACTGTTTAACCGACCCAAATACAAGACTCGACATCCCATTGGTGACCCGAGACTCCCCGTGTTATGTTTACGCTCCAAAACATACAATAACGCAAGTACACTTAACATACGTTAACGCACAACAAGTTATAGCACATAGTTCACGTATCACCGAAATACATCCAAATATATGTTACCAAGTTATTAGACATGTTACGGGGTTCCTAGCATGTTACTACATGTTAAATCGGGTCTCGGAATGCTAATTTACACTTACAGCAGCAGTACACGCGATTAGGAAAAGTCAACTAGCAATTAGGTTGGTCAACTAGCAATTAGAAACCCTACTCGCCTCTATTATAGGCGATTAGGAGCTACTCACATGAACTTACTAGCAATTAGGGCTATTCACATGAACTTACTAGCAATTAGGGCTATTCACATGAACTTACTAGCAATTAGGGCTATTCACATGAACTTATAGGCAATTAGGGCTATTCACATGAACTTATAGGCAATTAGGGCTAATCACATGAACTTATAGGCAATTAGGGCTAATCACCTGATCTTTCACACGAGTAGGCCTCTACTCGCCTGTGTTATAGGCGATTAGCACCCTACTCGCCTATAACATAGGCGATTAGAAATGCTACTCGCCTGTAACCTTGCTGTTCCGGTTTTTCGCGCGTTTAACGCTCCAAATCAGATCCCGAACGTGTGTAACCACCCAATATCATCCCAAACACTATCCTAAACATGTTTAACCCAAAATCCTTCGTTTAACCTCGTATAATCAATCCTGCATGCAACCAAGTAATCCAAACACCATTCACATAGCATGCAACATCATACTAACATGCGTAATCATAACCCTAATATCCAATTACTGAGATTCCTATCATTATAATATCAATATCAATACTGATCTATCATAATAACATATCAAATCATCATCATGAATCATAAAAACCCTAGCTTTCTAATCATACACACTCATAATGCATGCATATTAGTTATAATCCGATTAACAACCCTTATTGACGATTTTCAGAAAGCTTTTTCGTTTAAGAACAGGTCTGGACCATTAGGGATTGATTAAAAACGTTTATAAAGAGTTATGGATGAAAATCAAACCTTAGGATTATGAAAATATGATGATTCAAGCTTGAAACCTTGAGTTTTGATCAAAAATCGCCTTCCAGAGGTTGTTTATGTGTTGGGGCGGGTAATGGGACGACTAGGGTTGGTATAATGAAGTTTAGGAGGTTAAGTATGGTATTTATAGTCGTTTTTAGTCGTCCAGCCCGTTACTAGCGAGTATGCAGCAGTTTCAGGCGATTAGGAATCCTAATCGCCTGATTGTTCAGGAAATTGGGGCCTACTCGCCCCTAAGGGCACACGAGTAGCCCCTACTCGCCCCTAAGTTTGCCTACTCGCCTCCCCTATAGGCGATTAGGCCTTCCTACTCGCCTATAGGGGCTGGTTTCGTGTGTTTTGCACGGTAAACCCCGTTTTAACATATGTTAATACATATTCACGTACCGACAAGTCATATAATGATTGTAAACACATAACACCAGTAAATACACATATTTACACTCGTTCACCAATTCCCGGGACTCGAGACTCGTACATTCCGTATGTCCTGACGATCCTACAAATCGTCACTGTTTGTACACTTGGTTAAGGACTGACATCTAACGAACCTCTAGACCAACATCCAATGATCTTCTAGACTAACCAATAGTTCCCGAACCATAACCCGACTTAACTAACCCAGTTAAGTACAATATACGCGTGACTCGCTAAGGTAGACTTTCATCTAGACAACGTTGTTAACCAGAATTTGCCGGGTGTCACATCATCCCCACGTTAAAAGAATTTTCCTCCCGAAAATTGCACAAGTACCAAAAGAACAAAAGAAATAACGAAGGAAGCAAACAAAAGATAGAAACCAAAAGAGAGATTTACCCGAGTTGTCACATCATCCCCACGTTAAAAGGAATCTCGACCCGAGATTCATTCAGCTGCCGAAGAGACATGTCTCGACTCGAACGCTTCCTTAGGAAAAAGATGAGGATACTTAGACTTCATCTGATCCTCCCGTTCCCATGTATACTCCGGTCCCCGGTCCGAGTTCCACCGAACCTTAACGATACGAATCTTGCTGTGACGTAGGCTACGAATCTTGTAATCAAGGATCTCCACAGGTTCTTCCACAATCCGAAGACGATCATCAACCTTGATCTCTTCCAGTGGAACGATGAGAGACTCGTCAGCCAGACACTTCTTCAAGTTTGACACGTGAAAGACGTTATGTACGTTACCGAGCTCCGTCGGTAAATCAAGACGATATGCCACCGGCCCAATCCGTTCCAGGATCGTAAATGGGCCGACATACCGCGGATTGAGTTTGCCACGCTTCCCAAAGCGTATGACGCCCTTCCACGGCGAGACTTTTAGAAGTACCTTGTCATTGACTTGGAATTCCAGTGGTTTGCGACGCTGATCAGCATAACTCTTTTGCCGGTCTCGTGCCGCCGCCAACCGATTACGAATCTGTACGATCTTTTCCGAAGTTTTGTACACTAGTTCAGGACCAGTGAGTTGACTCTCACCCACTTCAGCCCAACAAAGAGGAGAACGGCATTTCCGTCCGTACAGTGCTTCGAACGGAGCAGCCTTGATGCTCGTGTGATAACTGTTATTGTACGAGAATTCTACTAACGGTAGATGAGCTTCCCAACCTTTGCCAAAATCGATCACACATGCCCGCAGCATGTCTTCCAAAGTTTGAATTGTGCGCTCACTCTGACCGTCAGTTTGTGGATGATAAGCCGTACTCATGTCTAGTTGGGTACCCAAAGCCTTGTGCAAAGACTTCCAGAAGTGAGAAGTAAAATGGGAGTCACGATCCGAGATAATAGAAACTGGCACCCCGTGCTTAGAAACAACTTCTTTCAAGTAAAGACGAGCCAAACGATCCATGGTGTCGGTCTCCTTAATGGCAAGAAAATGAGCTGATTTCGTCAACCGATCGACTATCACCCATATCTTGTCATTCCCGCTTGGTGATTTAGGAAGTTGTGTGACAAAATCCATAGTAATCCGTTCCCATTTCCATTCCGGAATTTCAGGTTGTTGCAGGAGACCCGACGGTTTCTGGTATTCCACCTTGACCTTAGCACAGGTCAAGCATTTGCTCACGTATGAGGCTATGTCCGACCTCATGTTTGGCCACCAGTAAAGCACCTTCAGATCTTGGTACATCTTATCCGAACCAGGATGAATAGAATACCGGGACTTATGAGCCTCATCAAGGACAAGCTCCCGTAGTCCCCCGAACAAAGGAACCCATATACGTTCTGCGAAATAGTGCAGGCCATCAGACCTTCGCTCTAGGTGCTTGTCGGCACCGTGCATAGTTTCAGCTTTAAGGTTTTCCTCCTTCAAAGCTTCCAATTGGGCAGAACGGAGTTGATCAGGTAACGATGAATGGATGGTGAGCTGCAACGCCCGAACACGACGAGGTTTAGTTGATTCCTTCCTGCTCAAGGCGTCTGCTACAACATTCGCCTTGCCAGGATGGTACTTAATAGCACAATCATAGTCGTTCAAAAGTTCGATCCAGCGACGCTGCCGTATGTTCAAGTGTTGTTGGTCGAAAATGTGTTGGAGACTCTTGTGATCGGTGTAGATGGTGCATTTGGTACCGTACAAGTAATGTCTCCAAATTTTCAACGCGAATACCACGGCACCCAACTCCAAGTCATGGGTGGTGTAGTTCTTCTCGTGCACCTTGAGTTGACGAGAAGCATACGCGATCACTTTCTCGCGTTGCATCAACACGCAACCGAGACCATGAATGGAAGCATCACAGTAAACAACAAAATCATCAGGACCCTCAGGTAAAGACAAAATAGGAGCAGAACACAGTTTAGACTTTAGTTCTTCAAACGCGGACTCTTGTGGTTCACCCCAGTCGAATTTCCTGTCCTTCTGCGTGAGAGTGGTGAGGGGTTGAGCAATCTTCGAGAACCCCTGAATGAAACGACGATAATAGCCCGCAAGGCCTAGGAATTGCCGCACCTCAGTTGGCGTCTTTGGTGCTCCCCAGTCCTTGATCGCTTCGATTTTAGCGGGATCGACATGAATCCCTAGTTCATTAACCACATGTCCTAGGAATTGAACTTCGCGTAACCAAAAGTCACACTTTGAGAACTTGGCGTAAAGTTGTTCCCGTCGCAAGAGTTCCAAAACTAACCGCAGATGTTCCCCGTGTTCGGTCTCGTTCTTAGAATAGATCAGAATGTCATCAATAAATACAATGACGAATTTGTCCAGATATGGTTTACAGACGCGGTTCATCAAGTCCATGAAAACCGCCGGTGCGTTCGTGAGACCGAAAGGCATGACCAAGAATTCGAAATGGCCATAACGTGTTCGAAAAGCAGTCTTTGCAACGTCAGCCTCCCTGACGCGCAGCTGGTGATAACCGGACCTCAAATCGATCTTGGAATAGTAACTAGAACCCTGGAGCTGGTCGAATAGATCATCAATACGTGGAAGAGGATAACGGTTCTTGACGGTCAATTTGTTCAGTTCTCTGTAGTCTACGCACAATCGGAAACTCCCATCCTTCTTCTTAACAAATAAAATCGGGGCTCCCCAAGGGGAAGAACTTGGCCGGATGAAACCCTTGTCCAAGAGTTCCTGTAACTGACTAGACAATTCCTGCATCTCGGGAGGTGCAAGACGGTAGGGGGCCCGAGCAATAGGAGCAGCCCCTGGTACCAGATCAATACCGAACTCGACTTGACGATGAGGAGGAAGACCAGATAAATCATCGGGAAAAACATCAGGAAACTCGCGTACTACCCGGATGTCGTCGATCTTCTTCTCATCAACAGAGGAAACAGATAAAAGCGCCAAAACAGCTGGATAACCCTTTCGAAGACACTTAAGGGCTTTCATGCTAGAGATGATGTTTAGCGGAACACCACCCTTGATACCGTACACAGAAAGGAATTCTCCATCAGGGAGAGGAATCCGAATAACCTTATCGTAACAGACAATCTCCGCGCGATACAAAGATAACCAATCCATTCCTACCACAACGTCAAAACTACCCAAAGGTACCGGCATAAGGTCGATGGGGAACGATATACCCGACAACTCTAATTGACACTCCCGAAGGACACTAGTAGCTTCAATCGTTTTACCGTCGGCTAACTCAATAATATACTTGGTCTCTAATGGTACGGGTACTACATCTAGCAGTCGACTAACATCCATGGATACAAAACTCTTGTCGGCACCAGAATCAAATAACACGCTAACAGATCGATTATTGAGAAGAAACGTACCGGTGACTGTGTCAGGGTCCTGTCTAGCCTCAGCGGCTCCAATGACGAAGGCACGTGCATTTCTGCCGCCGCCCCCGTTGTTCCCATTCCCGTTGTTCCCATTCTGCTTCAGTTTTGGGCAATCCTTCTTGTAATGCCCAGTGTCACCACAGTTGTAGCATCCTTGTTTCCCTGTAGTCCCCTGAGTAGTCGGAGCTGAGCTGTTGGTCGGAGCCTGAGTCGATGGAAGTGTAGCCCGACAATCTTTAGCATAGTGGCCTGTTCGCTGGCAGCGGTGACAACGGTTACTGTCGCAGTTCCCTTGATGATAGCGTCCACACTTGTTGCATTTGGGCAGTTTTCCCGCATAACCACCCTGCTCATTACCCGAAGAAGATGAACCCCCATTATCAAACCTTTTACCCTGCTGTGCTGACCCAGATCCTTTCCCGTCATTTTCCCACTTGCGCTTGTTGTTCTCTGGAGCCTTAGCAGTCGAACCCTTCGCAGGCAAAATCCCCTCATTCACCTTTAAGTTGGTCATCCTATGGGCCGATCGAACTACCTCCGCATACGTAGGATGATTTCCAGCAGCCACTAACCCTGCAATTTCCGGTACTAACCCTGATACATAGTGTTCAATCCTACGATATTCTGGCACGTGCAGATCGGGACACAACACTGCCAACTCATTCCGCCTCACAGTATACTTCTCAATTTCCGACCCAGTCATCTTGAGGTTCCACACCTCATGCTCCAGCTTCTGTACCTCTTCCCTCGGACAATACTCACGCTTCAGCAACTGCACAAAATTCTCCCATGGCATAGCATATGCCTCCCCAATACCCATGTTCTGGGTGATGCCATTCCACCAAGTCAATGCCACGTCCTGAAATAACGCAGCCGAATACTTTACCCGATCTTCTGGGAGACAGTTACACATCAGAAATACTGACTCCACCTTCTCCAACCACCTAAGCAAGCTCACCGCACCCTCAGTGCCAGAGAATTCCTGGGGTTTACAGTCCCGGAACATCTTGTAGGTGCACATGGGTGGGGGTGGGTCAACAGGACCACCTGAAATGAAACGTATGAGAAACCACGAAGAATGTAACCAAGGTTCACCAATGAGGCAAAGAAAATGGATAAATCAACTTACCTCCACCATTGTGCCCTAACTGAAAGGCAGCTTGGAGCAAGTTGTTCAGATCAGCCTGCGATAGGTTAATACCTCCACCACGACCACCAGCACCACCGCGACCACCACCACGTCCACCATTGCGACCACCTCCACGTCCTCCACGCACTCCAGACATGATTCTGGCAGAAAGAACGGGAAAATTTAGTTTCGCTGTTAAAGATAACCACTAATGTTCACAAGATCACAGCTAGATCCAATCCAGGACTATCCCTCCAAACCCAGAGTTCACCAGGACTTCCATACATTTCGGATTATGATTTTGTGTGCACCCAAAATGATAAACCGCTCTACATGGTCCTCCAAGTGTTCTCCTAGTTCAAAGTTCAAATCACCGAACATAGACTCTTAGCTACACACCGTAATACTACGGTAGTTTATGACAAGTGTTTCTATTGGAGTGCGAGAGGGAGATGTCCGAGCCTTGGACAAATCTCAAGAGCACACGAGTTACCCCAATAGACCACACTGCCTAGAAGACAAGTAATCCAACCTAAGATAGAACGGATGATGTAACGTAGAAAGACCAATGATTTAGAGACACCCCGACAAGACCATACGTAAACCATTATAACGTTTAGTACCATGTGATCGTCTAGTGTGTGCGACTCGGCTATAGACTAGACTCTACATGCAGTCCTAGTTCACTATAACCATTGGCTCTGATACCAATCTGTCACACCCTCAAAATCCACTTGCGGAGTTTTACCGCGAGGCGCATGACAAACCAGGATCCAAACCAACGATCACAATAAACAAGTCTAAATGAATATAAATGCAATTTCAAAACATAGTTTAAAATCCCGTTTACAGCGGAAGCTTATTCAAAACAGTATCTCAACAATGAAATAATAGTTCAACGTTCAAAAGACCATGCAACCCTAGTTAGACGCCGTGCAGACGCGTGCGCCCTAGTCCAGTCGTGCTACCTTAGCGACCTGAGAAAACATGTAAAAGTTTACGTCAGCACAAAAATGCTGGTGAGTTTACAGGTTTTGTATCCAAGGACCAAGTCCACCTGTCCATACTATAATAAATCGAAAACCAGTATACGCTAGCTAGGCGTACGTTTTGTTACTACCACGATTGGAAAACCATTACTAACGCGAATACCAAAAGTATGCCCGATGTAGTTCCTGTTGTTCCTGTTGTTCCTGTTTGAGACAATATGCACCCGCCGACCCTCCAAGTCGACGAGCGGGGTTGGTCACTCCCAATAGCGCTATTCACATTTCCCCGTTGTGCAAACCCGCACATTCATGGTTCCCCCCGGGACTTCCAAAGATCGTGTAGTACACAATAGAAACCCATAGTATGACAGTAGTTACCAAATAATCGTTTTAACACATGTTTTCTCCCCCGAAAGTATAAAACCAGTTTAAAAGAGGGGCCGTAAACTCACCTTAAGTTGCGTTACTCCTTAACCCGAGTAAACCCAGCTGCTATGCTAGTCCCGTAAGCGGCGACCTAACATACGACAGTTACAAGTACTTAGACTAATAACCCGCAGGCTAATTAGTCCCTAGATGTCCAGACCATAACCAAGTTCGTTTGAAAACACCGTGACTGTTTAACCGACCCAAAGTACAAGACTCGACATCCCATTGGTGACCCGAGACTCCCCGTGTTATGTTTACGCTCCAAAACATACAATAACGCAAGTACACTTAACATACGTTAACGCACAACAAGTTATAGCACATAGTTCACGTATCACCGAAATACATCCAAATATATGTTACCAAGTTATTAGACATGTTACGGGGTTCCTAGCATGTTACTACATGTTAAATCGGGTCTCGGAATGCTAATTTACACTTACAGCAGCAGTACACGCGATTAGGAAAAGTCAACTAGCAATTAGGTTGGTCAACTAGCAATTAGAAACCCTACTCGCCTCTATTATAGGCGATTAGGAGCTACTCACATGAACTTACTAGCAATTAGGGCTATTCACATGAACTTACTAGCAATTAGGGCTATTCACATGAACTTACTAGCAATTAGGGCTATTCACATGAACTTATAGGCAATTAGGGCTATTCACATGAACTTATAGGCAATTAGGGCTAATCACATGAACTTATAGGCAATTAGGGCTAATCACCTGATCTTTCACACGAGTAGGCCTCTACTCGCCTGTGTTATAGGCGATTAGCACCCTACTCGCCTATAACATAGGCGATTAGAAATGCTACTCGCCTGTAACCTTGCTGTTCCGGTTTTTCGCGCGTTTAACGCTCCAAATCAGATCCCGAACGTGTGTAACCACCCAATATCATCCCAAACACTATCCTAAACATGTTTAACCCAAAATCCTTCGTTTAACCTCGTATAATCAATCCTGCATGCAACCAAGTAATCCAAACACCATTCACATAGCATGCAACATCATACTAACATGCGTAATCATAACCCTAATATCCAATTACTGAGATTCCTATCATTATAATATCAATATCAATACTGATCTATCATAATAACATATCAAATCATCATCATGAATCATAAAAACCCTAGCTTTCTAATCATACACACTCATAATGCATGCATATTAGTTATAATCCGATTAACAACCCTTATTGACGATTTTCAGAAAGCTTTTTCGTTTAAGAACAGGTCTGGACCATTAGGGATTGATTAAAAACGTTTATAAAGAGTTATGGATGAAAATCAAACCTTAGGATTATGAAAATATGATGATTCAAGCTTGAAACCTTGAGTTTTGATCAAAAATCGCCTTCCAGAGGTTGTTTATGTGTTGGGGCGGGTTATGGGACGACTAGGGTTGGTATAATGAAGTTTAGGAGGTTAAGTATGGTATTTATAGTCGTTTTTAGTCGTCCAGCCCGTTACTAGCGAGTATGCAGCAGTTTCAGGCGATTAGGAATCCTAATCGCCTGATTGTTCAGGCAATTGGGGCCTACTCGCCCCTAAGGGCACACGAGTAGCCCCTACTCGCCCCTAAGTTTGCCTACTCGCCTCCCCTATAGGCGATTAGGCCTTCCTACTCGCCTATAGGGGCTGGTTTCGTGTGTTTTGCGCGTTAAACCCCGTTTTAACATATGTTAATACATATTCACGTACCGACAAGTCATATAATGATTGTAAACACATAACACCAGTAAATACACATATTTACACTCGTTCACCAATTCCCGGGACTCGAGACTCGTACGTTCCGTATGTCCTGACGATCCTACAAATCGTCACTGTTTGTACACTTGGTTAAGGACTGACATCTAACGAACCTCTAGACCAACATCCAATGATCTTCTAGACTAACCAATAGTTCCCGAACCATAACCCGACTTAACTAACCCAGTTAAGTACAATATACGCGTGACTCGCTAAGGTAGACTTTCATCTAGACAACGTTGTTAACCAGAATTTGCCGGGTGTCACATCATCCCACAACTCTTTGTGTGTGTTTTGATATGAGACCGAGGATTCCGCATTCGCACTAGCCCATGATATCCAGATCATCCGTGACGGTCCTACATGTAATATGCATGTTTTCAAGCGTTTTGAACCAAAAAAAAATAAAAAAAGCTTTGGATGTTTTCTTGAAATAAAAAAAGTTTTTGTTTAACATATATAACAGATATTGTGTTTAGTGTTACACAAAAAAAAAATTGTTTCTAAAAAAGCATTTTGCATTTTTTGACTCAAAATGCTCTAAAGTTGTCCTTCACGGGTAGCTCAGTTGGTGAATGGACCAGGGATCTCTCTTGAAGGTCTCAGGTTCGATTCCCACAAAGGACATAATGAGAAATGATGGATGACTCATGGCCTATGGTCATGAGTTCGAGTCCTGATCTCGCCAGGTTTTACCAGTTCACTACTGTCGTGCCTTCGGGCGGGTATGTGGGTCGGGTTTTCCCTGGAAGGGGGCTGTCGGGCAGGCTAGGGGCTTCGTGCGTCCGGGGTGGGCCGGGCTGTGCCCCCGTCTTTGCCACTGGGGGGCCGCGTACGAAGTACCCGGCGTTGTTTAGTTGGCCGTTCAAAAAAAAATGCTCTAAAGTTAAAAATATTTATATTACATGTCCTAACCTTTGTGTAACAAAAAAAGTTCGTTACATAGGATTTTGTATGGTTTTTTCTTTAAAAGTGGGTTTTTTATATACCCTCCTATATATTAATTACTTTCATTTGATTATGTATTTAATTAACGTCTACTTTGTACAATATTTTATATCGACCGAAAGTAAATTTTATGTTTATTAGTAATTTAGTATAGCTTTATAAACTTATTGAACTAGGTTTGTTACCCGCGCGCTTCGCGGCGCGCAAGTTGGCATCATAGTTATCGTTTGGGAAACATTTCATTTTGTACAAGACATGGGCAGGGGCAGATTTATATACTATTCGGCGGGTTCCCGGGAACCCACTCGGTTTGTAATTTTTAGTTTAAATGTATATAGAAAAAAAAAAAGGAACCCATAAGAAAATTATAAAAGGAACCCATTCCAAAAAATTGTAGGTGTCTTAATGGTAACACCCACCATGAACATACAAACTATCCCAGGTTCGAATCCCGTCCAACACAATTATTTTTTTGTTTCCAGCTTTTTTTTTTTTTTTTTTTTAATTTAAAACTAACAAAACCTAGTCAACCCTTGACCTACTCCTCCTTCCAAACAAACAACACAGACCTGAGACCCTCCTCATTCAGCCGATAGTTTCCAAACAAAAAAAACCCACTGCTGCTCTGTGCCTCTACAACTAGTCTCTACCCTCCAACTCGTCCCTCCCTGGCTCCTCCACGTGACCACTCCTCGGCGCCTCCTTTTCCTCATGTGTTGTAAGTTTTCATTTCTTCTTTAATCTCTCTTTCTCTAGTTTTATTAAAATGTGCGTGTGATGATAATAGTTTTATTTAAGTTTTCATAAGTAATAGAACATCAATTCTGTTTAATAATTGGTTAGTTTAGATCTCGGTAATTCATATAAACTTTATCATAGCAAATAGACTCCTATTTCCATTTAAAAAACTTAACTACATTTTGTTTTTCAATTACTTTTTGTATATTATTAGCAAGCTTGATAAAACAGATGGATCGACTCGGCTAGCCTAATGGTGGGTTTACTAGTTTGGGTCACAATTGAGAGATTGAAAAAGATTCAACTCAATTTGGATCAAAATTGGCTGGTTCAAAATGAGTTTGGATGCAATTAATTAAAAATATATATCAAAATTGCATAAGTCTCTAGCATGAGGTGGGCTAGAAGGGGTTGGGCTAATGTACACACTCATCCTTACCCTACATTTAGGTTGCAGATATTATTAGCTGCACTTTGATTATATTGTTTCAAGATCTGACACATTTGAAATAAACCAGCATCAGGATTGTAGCATGAGAGCACGCACATTACAACGCATACCTACAGTCACAATGACACAAGTCTCTTGCCATGGTAAACGACATAGTTGGACAGACAGTTAAAGGTATGTAAATACTTACAACCTCCTAAATTCTTATAGAATTATCGTATTAGTTATAACTTATAATTTTGGTTATTATCATATTAGTTGTTTTAGGGATGTTAAATTTAAACCTGTTGAAACCTAACCCGACCCGAACCCCTAAACCGACCTGAACCGTCAAACCGACACTAACCTATGTACCGACCCAAATTTTTTATGTTCGGCCATATAAAATTAGAGCATCTAAAAAAGGAACCCACTGAAAAAAATTCCTGGATCCGCCACTGGACATGGGTAGTAAATGTATAAAAATCTGGGTATGGAAATTCAAATGTTAGAACCTACATACATGGCTATTAAACTTCTATGACATTCAAAGTTGGTTATTATCACATTCAAAAGGTGAAGGTGGTTTGTTTACATTGTTAGCCTGTTTGAACTTGTCTGAATGATCCACGCAAAAGTTTTCTTCAATGTATCCCAAGCATCCATCTTCGGAAATAAAGACAACAGTTTTGTTAGGCCCTGGCATTTCAGCTTCAACGACACCGCATAGAACAATCATGAGAGCCATCATCTACTACATATATTGCTTTATAAATACCTTCAAGATTTAACTGCTCACTGATGATTTTTCCGCACAAAAAAAGTATTAACATGATATTATAATCTACGACAATTACAACAATAAAGAACGGGTCACATTTCCAAGCTGGCGAACGCAAGTAAATCTACCAAGTCGAATCGAATAAAAATATAACATTGCTATCAGAAAATACACGTAGTGAAACAAACATAATAACCGACACCTGATACAGAAATAT
Source organism: Ambrosia trifida (assembly GCA_028751855.1). Taxonomy (NCBI): domain Eukaryota; kingdom Viridiplantae; phylum Streptophyta; class Magnoliopsida; order Asterales; family Asteraceae; genus Ambrosia; species Ambrosia trifida. Next base: position 74,815,447 of record CM054128.1, on the reverse strand, counting down.
ATCAACCAAATTGAACCGGATAAATCAGAACACTTTTGTCACAAAACATACATAGCGAAACAATCGAAGTGGCTACTTTTGTCACAAAACATACATAAATTGACGGGCTCAACGGGTGGCAACAACAGATAAGACATTAAAAGTCCTAATGACACAAATTAGCAATCAACACATAACATTCCTTATAAATAAAACAAATCAAATCATACAATAACTCTAGCTGAGCAAAATTTAGACATGAAATGGCAACAGTAGGTAAATTTGGAACATGAAGCAAAAAATAATAATGGCAAACCTGATCACGAAGTAATCCATAGCGCATAACACCATATATTTCACCTCCAAGAAGATTCGATTAAGAGAAACAATATGCAGCTGAAATTAATTCTTCACATATTAAAAGAGAACAGGCATTTCATTCCTAAATCACAAATATGAGGATTCCACAAATTCATATTAACCAAAACATAGCAGACACTACTATTCATCAAATTTGAAGATTACAATAACTATGAGTCAAAGGTCCTGAATCGTTTGTCTTGGCTTTGATGGTATCAATAACCTTAATGACATAAATAATAACAAAACAAAATATGAGATTTCATATACACATAAGGAGCTTCAGAATTATAATAGCGGAAAAAAATACCTTGCTTTTATATGTTCCCTTTAAATGTGGTTTATAATCTTTGTCGTATTCTCAGCCTTTTGAAGAACATTCATTAGTTAGTTCCTAACCATAAATTGGTACATTAACTAAAAAAATAATCCTAGTTTCAATACTCATATGAAAGGCTATTACATAACCAATCCATGGAACAAATCTGTAGATAAAGACCCTCTCTTTTAAATTGCTATTATTCGACCTAGTATCAAATAACACTTATTGGACCGAGTATCAAATTAACACCACGTTGCCCACCTCTAATGGAACAAATCCCAGCTGCAATATTTAGTTGGCATCCTCTGTATTTCATGATCCAACCACCCGCAAAGATGTGGGTTGGCGTACAAGGTTGTTGGTGGTCGGTAGCGTAGTTTACACGCAACCAACATAAAGTTGTGCCTGCTCTTCACTGCAGTTGTTAACAACTTGAATTTCTGATATCTAATCCCCTTTATAGGGTACAAAAACATACACATTAGCCTACAAATATTATGTAATTGTTCAAACCGAAACACCAAATCTTTTTCCAATCGTTAGAGAAAGGAGTTTGGTAAACCATGTCCCATACGTACCCAACTGCACTCCAATCTCCGCCTTGGTAAATTTCACTTACACAACCCCAAAACATTTCTTAAACTCCAAATATTTGTTTATTATTAAAATAACACACCCACAAAAAATCCCTTATTTCGTTTCCCCCAAAACCCAACCCGAGAAACCGTAAAAACCAACCAGTCTTCACTACATACAAACAATTAACAAAACAAAAAAAGTAAAAAAGCAGAATCAACCTCACTCACTTCGACCCAATGGAGAGCATCAGCGTATGTAGCTGCTCGCTCAATTACCTTGTCGTGTGTACCTACATCGTTTGAGTTGGAATGTCAGATACAAAGTAAAGCAACGTAGCACATATGTAAGTATATCAAAAACTGCGATTAGACTAAACAATTAATTCGTATTTGTTAGAATGTTAGTTACAAAGTAAACTAAAGCAACCCAACACAGGAATACCCCTGATCCAATATTTCAGATGCCCTCAACCGTCGTCGCATCCTGTACAACTTCAACCACCATTGCTGCCACAAAATTATTGTCAGAGCCGTCGCCGATCAGGTTACAGAACCCGAAACCTTAACCACCTGTTGACACATGTGGCCATGGATAGTTGTTCGGCCATCAAAAGGAATTGAAAGATAAATCACTCGAAATGAAGCATTGACTAATTACAACTCACAAGTTGTAGATAACAAACAATGCAGTTGTACATAACAGAAAGCTTCACACTGAACAAAATGAGTTCATTCCATCTCAACTGTGACATATCATGTTCAAATCAAGTCATTCTAACAAAACACAATTTCATATTGAATAAATTCTCATCAATCTGGATTGCGTGTCTCATCCGGTGAGCAGGCCACCACCGCTAAAACGGGCGAATCCAAGCTCACAAAAAACATCTAACCTAATATAAAGTGAAAAAAAGCGAACGAATCTGATCGAACTCGGGAGGGAACGAAACAACACATAAACAAAGACGACCACACCAAACCAACAATTTGTAAAAACGACCAAAATCATTATAAGCAGAGATTAACACATAGGCTGTACACTATTCATAAAAGTTTGAAAACTAAAAGTATTCATTAAATTAACATCTATTCCACTTTCAACCTATAAAATAGACTTGTAATAGTAAGTTACTAAGTTATTAATATTACTAATAAACTGATGAATAATAAAGTTTTGAAAACTTACATTTGCTCAGTTTATAGTCAGACTATCATTAACACACTGGTAAGGAGACTTACTCTTCTTCAAGAGAGAGCATTCTTTCACTGCACTCAATTGCTCTGAATCTACATATAATAAAGACATCTTTCAATACAAGAACAAAACTTGTTCAAATTAGGTCAATTTAATATAAACAAACATCCATCTAACGAACCTGTAGGATTCGAGATCGGTTAACCTGGAAAACTATCCAACCACTCATTCTTTGGGGAATTTATTTGTTTCAGTAAACTAACACAAGCCGTAAACTGAATTTATTCTAGAATCAGTAATTCACCATCGATGTATGACTAATTTTGATGGCCACCAAGCTGTTTGAAGGCAATAACACTTTTTTGTATATTTTGCTGGGGCTTAAGAAACATTACCTAGCGATGTAAACCTCCAAAGATCAAAGTCGAAAAAACCCCAAATTTGAAAATCCTGCAGTGTCAAAGAAGGAAACCAACAAAATCTAACTCAAAATACCCCCCCCCCCCCCAAAAAAAAGAGATAATCAGAGATATACCAACCAAGTAAATCCACACATACCAATGCGCTACCACCATGGCTAGATGGCAGCCGACAACCATCACCACCGCCGGAAACCCTAAATCGGATGACAAAAAAATGGTTTGCATCAACTTCTCCACCTCAATTGTCAGAGACATCGCAAAAAAGTCAGACGAACTCGTGTTTGATTAAGCCTGGTGGGCCGACAGGTGGTGGGTTGTTGTTGTCTTTCGGTGCGGAGGAGGTGCCGGCTATCTCCATTTGTTAACCTAATCTATAACACCCTTTAATTCAAACCTGAAAGAAATAGCTAAAAATCAAATATGGAAGCTAGATAACACAAAAAAAAAGGTGGAAAAAGCCCAAAACCGGAGTATGATACCGGATTCGATCCTGATACCTTTTGCTGAGACAACAACCGCCTGACCACTACACCATACGAATAACATCTTAACCAGATTCCAATCTAATTGTATTTAACAGATGCTTGTAAATGTACTGTTCATTTGGGGTTACTGTTCAATCAGTTTGTACATTAATAGATTTTAATATCATAATAACAAATAAAGCAATATTCTTTGCTTTCATAAAAAAAAAAAGCCCAATAATATAATCCTGCAGTCGGTGGACAGTTTTGCTGTTTTGTCACTTTGTCGAGATGCACGTAACTCACAGTGTTCATGCAATCTCCTGTATTGTTTGGTTACATATATGTTTTAAATTAATTATGATTTATGTACTAATAGATAATACTAATAGATATTCAGATTAAAAATAATGTACTAACGTCACCCCTTTTTACACCAAATCTTGCATTCATAGTTTTTTTTTAACTTAAATTACACTAAATCCATCTTTAATAGGGCTTGAACCCATAACTTGTTTGGTCTGCTGACCTGGAGAAGAACAGATAATTGAAAAGCCAAAATATGCTAACAGTTGATTCCACAAATAAACAGTCTTTACAACATATTCTTCCCAAAAGACTGTTGACCCTAACAACTGTTCCATCCAAACAACTGCTGTTACAACTGCTGATACAAAGGACTGCTAGAGAACAACTGATAGAGAACAACTGCTGACCTAAGGTCTGATGAAGAAACAACTGCTGATCAAGTACTGAAGACTAAAGGTCTGTTGGAGTCAACAGCAATTAGACTCCAACAGATGTTGCAAGACCATCAGAGTTTTCCCTTAGCAGTAGTTTGATTTAACAGTGCTTTGTAATATAACAGTAGTTTGTATAGGGCAGATGTTTAATGTTGTTATTCTGTTAGAGGTCACTATCTTAGGTGACGTCAGCACAGGTCACCAGTGGTTTAGGTATGTCTATAAATAGAACAGTGCTTGTACTGTTCTATTACATCACACACAAACATTCTCTCAGACAAACAATCACTGTGTGATCAGGCTGAGGGGGAGTATTTGTACTGATTGTAATCTTTCAATTAAATGAAAGCATTTGATCATTGAAAACATTTATTCCTGTTGTTTTGATTATAGTTTATCTTTCCGCTGCACTTTCCATATATACTCACATCATTTATTTCTCATCTTATTCTAAATAAATCAAAACAATCAAACTCAGATCCTAACATAACTTTATGAACTTCATCGAAAGAAACATCTTAACTATAATAAATTTGCCAATCAAGAGAAACATCATAACTAGCATTCATAGAATTACATTATTTTAACAAAGAAAATATAAAAATTGCTAAAAATTTGTTTCACCAACTTTACACACAATCAATTAAATTAAATTATTAAACAAAGAATTTGCAATCTTCTTAAATCACAACTATATAAGAAATGTCTTAAAAATAACTATGATGTATGATGAATGAGATATAGATCCTAACATATTGTGTTTTAATAAGAGTGATATGACAAAATGAGTGACAAATTGTGTCACATGACTTGACATGGTTTAACAATTAAAAGCCAACCTAATTGGTAAGCATTTTAGTTGTATATTAATCCAACCTTTATACACTAGGAGGGATGCAAAATTAGTTCGAATGGCAGTCTTCGAACTTGTGTTACACTCATGACCTGAACAAAAACCATCGGACTTGCATGACAGGTTCCACTTTGAAGCGAGTTAAATTTTGATAGTGTCAAGGATCTATACGTTTTTGAGTTGAGTTTCATTCTGAACTAAATAAGGTTCTAACTGTTGGCCCAGAAACAATATTGCAACGGATAGATTAAACAAAATAAACAAGAGCAGATTGAAACAAGAAAATAAACGAAATGATTTCTGAAAGTTTATAAGCAGAAAGATTGTTTCGAACAGAACTTGAATAAAACAAGGAATATGCAAATGTTTACAAGGATGTTTTGGATTGTGATATTTACAATCTTGATAGAGACATAATGAGACAATCCTATCCTATATATATACACAATGAAGAGGCATGTCTGATGACAGTTATTGATCGAAACATTGTGTCCTTTTTGTTGACTTATAACTGCCACCGTTTGATAAATACATTCATAAACTATCAGGGGCAATTCAGTCTTTTCACAGTCTTGTATTATGTTTTCTGCATCTGTTAATTTGCTGCAGTAATTCTGAAACTTCTACTTAACCCGTATATAGCTTTGTTTGTCTTTTTCACGTGATTTGCAGCCTTGAAGTTGACCCATCAGATTTGTTGTTTTGTTGCAGCCTTTTTTCTTTTCCTGTGAACTTTCTGTTGCAGCCATGTCCACACTGAATTGACCAATATACTTCTAAACTATTTATACTAATGTCCTATGACTATCATACTAATACATATATAAACAAATATAGAAACATATGTTCAAATGTACAATAATAAAACATAAAACATAAGTTATATTTACATTCTAACACTAACAGTGTCAAAGATTTGGAGGAATACAACTAACCACTTCGACTGTTGTAACTCGTAAACCGACTGTTCTCAACATAGAGACACAAAATTTGTTTTAGAAGAATCACATCAAATATAAAGCAACCATATTTCTTATTCTTACTCTCCTTGAATCCTTTGCAAAAATGGTATGATTTACCAATTAAGTGCAATTGGTAGCCATGCATGAAAAAAATTATAAATGATAATGCCTCTATACCAGTTGGCGGTATCACCCTACAACCTGCAACCAATCATTTGCAAACTTGCAGCCCTGCAATGTTTACAATTGATGCCGCTGAATTTGACCAAGGTATCATTGATGCCGCTGAATTGATTTAAGGCATCAATGATACCGCCTAATCAATGCAAGGGATTAAATGGATACCGCTGAATCAGTTTAAGGCATCAGTGATGCTTCCTAATCAATGCAAGGCTTCTGCCTTGGATGCCGCTGATTGGAAAGAAGGCATCAGCCAGCCTTCTGGCGCCACTTTTCAGTCGTTTAGAACACACCCACCACTAAAACACTCTATGCATTGCATGATATTGCTTTGGTTTTTAAATTTTTTTTGTAAGATATGCAGGCTGATAGGATAGGTAAATAGTGATTGTGTAAGAGTGTAAGAGTGTAAGAGTGTAAGAGAGCACCTTTAAGGGGGGGTTATAAAATGGAGGGTGAGGTGAAAAATGTTAACCATCCATTTCCACACCATCACCATTACAATCACAATCACAAAGCTTTCAAATTACTAAGAAATTATACCATGAAAAATCCTACCACCATGAATCCAAACATAAACTTACACCCTGGTCCCCTAATGAACGATGTGTTGTACCTACGTGATTGACATTATTCCTTTCACACTTCCGTAAATGATGAAAACTTTAATGAGCCCCTTAATGTAAAACGTAGCGACTGAAACATATGGCGGATACTTCGTAACAACCCTGTTGTAGGATGGGTTCGTAACCTTGTCGATGCCGCAGGGTTTGGTGGCATTATAGATTGTGGTTATCGATACGTTAACCACTCCTTAATAACAGCTTTGGTGGAACGATGGAGGCCCGAAACTCACACGTTCCACCTACCATTTGGTGAAGCTACTGTCACCTTACAAGATGTTAACGTCTTGTGGGGCTACCTATCGAGGGAAGTGTTGTGTCTGGAGTAAATGAGGCACTGACAACTGTCGAGGCAATAGGGTGGTGCCGACACTGGTTAGGTGTTACGCCTGCAGAGAACCAAATGTCGGGAAAATCTGTTTTGGGTACTGTTATTAGTAGTGAAATAATGAAACCGTTTGTTGAAGCTGAGGCTACGGATGAAGAGTGCATTATCCGTGCTCGTTTAATACTACTACTATTATTATTAGTTGGAAATCCACACAGACACGTACATTCGGCAGTACAACAGTCATTTCTATACCTTGGGGCATAAGTCTGAATGGCCGGTGGCGGGGTGGAGAATTCAAGGGGACCCGTCGATGATTACTACACATCGAGGCAGAGTACGTCAGAGAAGAATACAAAATGAGATGGATGTGAATTATGACGATCGCCCGAGGCGTCATGCATGCACTCGATGTGGAGAAACAGGCCATAACAGGAAGAGTTGTGGAAATGCAAGGCGTCAACGAAATCAGTGAATGACCCTACAGGGTTGTGTCAGTTGTATCATCAATGTCATCTTTTTATGTTGTTTAGTTTGCAGTATCTGTATCATCAGTCACCCTTTGCTATCATGGATGCGTTCGGTGACTCATCTCATCATCTTCTGTACGAGGTTTATTTAGTAATGGCAGCCATATTATGGTACTGTTAATTTTAATACTACTACTATTATTATTAGACGTTTTCTAAAATAAAAGTAAATACATGTAATAATAATAAATTTATTTAAAACAAATAATACAAATTTATTTACCAACAATTTTTTCAAACTAGTCAGTCAAACTATACAATCTACCGAGTTACAAAACAATCTATTTCTGAGAAAACCAATTCCAATATTCTACCTCGTCTTTCTCCCAATCCGTAAACTCGGGACCGCATTCAAATTCAAACCCATTTGTCCGAAACAGGGGAACATCCATCAATATGTTGAACATGGGTACCAAATCTTAAAGGGTACCCGTGAGCGGCCAGATACCCTGCCAAAAGGAGCACGACCAGGAGCAGGAGCATCTGATATCGCCGACGTCGCTAATCACTGACCGTGATTCTGCAACATCGGAGGGCCTTGCGCTACAGGGTTTGTCTAGAAAGTTGAACCTCCTAAAGAATCCGTTGGCATGCCTGGGGGTGGTACACTGGAGATTGTTACCACCAACGCAAACCAACTCTCTAATATTATAAACTACAATACCAATGTTGCATTCTACACGTGTTATACCACGTGTGGATGTAACATCGATCCAAGTAGTTTCGTGTGGATGTAACACCGATCCAAAGACACCGCTTTTTTAGAGCCCAGAAAAGCGATGCAAGGTAGGGGATGAAACGGGAGATGATGCTTTTAGGCATGGCCGATCCAAGATTAAAAACAAACAATACCCACCCAATACTGTTATATCTCCATGTGGATGTAACATCAATCCAATATCAATAAAAAACCGTACCATCCAAAACAATTGTGAGAAAACTATAATACCTCATTTTGGATTAGTATTTTGTTTAGTTTTTTACAATTGTGTTGTAAAAACAATTGTGGGATGGAGAGAAGGTGAAGTCGGACGAGAGGTATTTATCTTGAATGATGCCTTAAATCCATTCGGCGGCATCAAGGTGATGCCTTGCAGGGCCGTCTCCGAAAACGCCAAAAAAAATTTGGGCCTTGGGCGAAAAAGAATTTGGGCCTAAAATTTTGTAAAGAGGAATGAATTATAAAAAAAATTGAGTATAGTGCTAGAGCCAAGGATTGAATTTGAGACCTCTACATTAAATTAACATGGTTTTTCTAACTCCACTAACAAGATTTTAATGTATAAAACACAAATATATATCCTAAATATAGAATTTAATATATTTTTTTTGAAAGGTTTAGATCAATGGAAATCCTTATACAACTCTAACCTATTGGTCCCAAGTTCGAATCCCTACCCACGCACTGGCTCAAAACGTCACAGGGAATTTTTTTGTGGTGTGCATGGATCGAACCTGTGACCTCCCCCCAGGATGGGAACCTCTAAAGGAAAACCCACCCTACCTCAAACCAGCTGAGTTGGATGTTCGGGCCCATTTAAGGGTCGGGCCCGGAGCCGGTGACCACCCGGCTCACCCTCCCAGCCGGCCATGATGCCTTGGTCCAATTTAGCGGCATCAATGATGCCTTAGATCCGGTCAGCGGCATCAAGGTGATGCCTTGTTCCAAATCAGCAGCATCAACCTTACTTTTCTGAACATTGCAGGCTGCAAATATTTGGTTGCAGGTTGTAGGGTGATATCGCCAATTGGTATACAGGCATTACCATTTATAATTTTTTTTCATGTATGGCTACCAATTGCACTTTGTAATTAATAAATCATGCCATTTTTGCAAAGGATTCTACTCTTCTTATGTTTATTCATTTCACTGATACTTTTTTTTTTGTTTTTTTTTTTAAACTACTTGCTTCCTTCCGTGTAAGGTTTTGTTTTATTCTCCAACATTTACGATTTATTACAAAACCGAGAAAACAAACATACCCATGTTATTTAAATTTTAAAACAAAACACCTAAATAAGACAATTAACATTCATTTAACTTGTAAGAACATATGGATATAATCATCAAGTATACGTAGATCAAGGAATATTCACGTGATCTACACAGGGCATTGCTCAAATGTGTATTTCTTTAACTACATATATGATTCATACATGCATAAGTACTTGTTTTATCGTAATAATAAATTAATAACTAAATGAAATATTATATGTGTGTCCATGTTACAAAAGGAGACAAGATCTTGATTTATCCTTAATTCCAAAAATGTCTAGAGCTTTGGATACTCCATTGATATATGTAAATAGTTCCCATCTTTTTTTTTTTTAATTTCATTAAATCTCTAGATATTTTAAATAAATATTTAACAATTTATAAATAGCATATTAGCTATTAATATATTTAAACTAACACATACCCACTCCACCTACGTTACTAATTAAGCCCTATGATTTGCTAGTATACATCTGTATAGAGGCATGTAAGTTTGTAAATGCCATCATCATAGTATACGCCTATATAAAGCTATACGATTTTGTTTAAATATCTTAACGTCTACATATCATATGTCTAGAATGGCATGCATCCAACATTTGTGTGAGTAGGGATGACAAATTAACAAACCTATACAAAAAACACGAAACATTCATAGCAGGTAATCGAAAGGGTATTCAGGTAGGAGACTGGACATGTGATTAGTTTTGAATTTTTTTTTCAAAAGTACAAGATGTGTATGGTGTATAAGGTGAAAACCGACTCTATCATTAGAAACTCGCATACACCATAACCTGAATCATACCCATAAAAATTTATTAGAAATTCTAATAAATTTTTACAACGTAATAGGCATAGCTAATAAATATGGGTATACCCGATATCTGATTAGTAATTTTTGAAAGAAAGTTAACAAGTATATCAACGTGTGTAGTCTCATTTTAAAGAGGGGGCATTCTCATCTATATATATCTATATCTATATCTATATCTATATCTATATATATTGCAAAGGGATTAATCCTACATGTCATACTCTTATGCAATCTCTCCTTTGAGAGATGCCACATAAGATGTGATGTGGCAACTCTAGACCAATTAAAAAAAGGAAAAAATATGGTTTAAATATGGTTTAACCTAATCTATTAAATACCTAATCTACTAAATGTAAATATTAAATCTTTATTATTTTTTTTTCTCATGTTTCCTCCCATAACTTTTAAACGTTAATATCTTTTATATACGAGATTTTTTAAAGAAAAAAAAATTACACCAAATTAACGAGCGTTTTATTATCTTTCCAACGAGTACCATAGTGCTACACAAAAAACGGAGAAAAAACGACTATTTTCTGTAACCCGACTGGTATTGTGTTAGGTTTGGGATTGGTTTAAAAAAAAATTGTGGGTTTGGGTCGGGCCTGGGATCAGGTGATACCCGACCCAATTACCCAAAACCACATACCCAAATACCCGAACTATATACCCGATCATATACCCATGAATTTTTTAACGCGTCACATAACCCTTAGACTAATGCGTTCGATATTTCAATAAATAACTTTTTTTCCGTATTTCATGTTAGTTCTTTTAAGAAGAATGATCGATTACAAACTTCCGAATTCATTTGACATTATATAATATTTTGTAATGGCACTAGATTTATACCCCGGCGTAGAGATTCGTTTTTTTTATATTAGAATATGATAACTTATGGCAGAGATTTGTTTAAAATAAATAAATAATAATAATAATAATAATAATCATTAATCATATATTGGCAAGTCATTAATTATGTTGTCATATTAGATATTTTATTATGTCATATTAGATATTTCAACCCGGGACGCTCCCGGGATAAAAACTAGTATATATATATATATTGCAAAGGGATTAATCCTACATGTCATATTCTTATGCAATCTCTCCTTTGAGAGATGCCACATAGGATGTGATATGGCAAGTGTAAACCAATTAAAAAAAATGAAATAAATATGATTTAACCTAATCTATTATAATCTTTAATACCTAATCTACTAAATCAAAATATTAAAACTTAATTATTTTTTCTCTCATGTTTCTTCCCATAACTTTTAAACGTTAATATCTTTTATATACGAGATTTTTTAAAGAAAAAAATTACACCAAATTAACGAGCGTTTTATTATCTTTCCAACGAGTACCATAGTGCTATATAAAAACGGAGAAAAAAATGACTATTTTTTGTAACCCGACAAGTATTGTGTCGGGTTTGGGATTAGTTCAAAAAAAATTGTGGGTTTGGGTCGGGTCTGGGATTAGTTGATACCCGACCCGATTACCCAAAACCACATACCCAAATACCCGAACTATATACCCGTTCATATACCCATGAATTTTTTAACGCATCACATAACCCTTAGACTAATGCGTTCGATATTTAAATAATTAACTTTTTTTTCTTATTTCATGTTAGTTTTTTTTAGAATGATCGATTACAAACTTCCGAATTCATTTGTAATGGCACTAGATTTATACCCCGGCGCAGAGATTCGTTTTTTTAATATTTGAATATGATAACTTATGACAGAGATTTGTTTAAAATAATAATAATAATAATAATATATTTTATTATTATTATTAGATATTTCAACTCGGGACGCTCCTGGGATAAAAACTATTGTAACAATATATTAACCCTATGAAGTCATGAACATTTGTGGGTTGGCTTTAGACCATGAACCCTTGTCACCTTTAACCCTTCCATTATTCTCTTCATGGCAACACCACAAACATCCATTGATACCTATCTAATTTCCAACCATTAATGGCCAACTTACGTCCTCTTTTCACAAACTTCGTCTCCCTCTTCTTCCTCCTCCTCCACCTCGGTTGCTTCATCATCTTCCCCTCCTCCCGCCACCACCGACACCGCCCAAAACCGCCCCGAAAACCACCCTCATCCGCCCCTTTCCTCCGCGTCTCACCGACCAAACTCAAGCGCCATAAGTCCATCTCCTCCTCTTGGTCATTCATCAAACGTATCTTCTCATCAAAGCCCACTTCACAAATCATTGATAACACCTCAGTTTTCCAACATATACCCGACCCGGGATCATGTACCCGGTCCACATCCACGACCCGACCCGGATCACTTACGGAGTCTGATTACTTCCCTATACGTAATGAAATTCACCCATGCATGAACTGTGGTGAGATTTTCCAGTCAACCAGTTTGCTTGAACAACATCAATCGATCAAACACGCGGTTTGTGAGCTGTTGGATGATGACCCGGGTAAGAATGTGGTTCGGATCATATTTGAATCGGGTTGGGTCGGGTTGAGAACGCCCATGATCTATCGGGTCATGAAGATCTATAACTCCCCAAAGATTCTCAACCGGTTTGAAGAATATAGAGAGAGCGTGAAGTTGAAGGCGGCACGACAGGTATGAGATGCTGTCAAAGTGTAAATGTTTTTAAAACCAGACTGCACATTAAACTAATTGTCTTAATGGTTTACTCTACGGATTGGTTCGATCAGTAGAACTTAAGAACGAGATAACGTTATAAATCATACATAAATTAAAATACAAACATATAAATGAAATGCAAAGTTTCGATCCAGGGCAAGGATTTGTTTTCGGTAAAATAGGTATCGTCATATAAAAATGGGTGGCGGCGAAGCTTTTGCCCGTCTGCCTGCACTTTTAATGTAAGTTTCGCTTTTATGAAATGAAATGAAATATAAGTAGATTTGTAAAAAATTAAAAAAAATGCAAGATTAAAAATATTTTGTAGTATAGATTTGCGATTTTAATAATATATAAAGATTTATAAAAATAATATAAGGAGTCTTAAATACTAGATAAACTAGCAGGAACCCGTGCATTGCGACGGGGTTGCATCGTGTTTAGCTGGTGCGTTTGTTCAATCACGTTGTTGGTGTTTTACATTATATAAACATACTGATAATCTGTAATATATGATCGGAGAGTGTACAATTTTAATATGAAGTAGTTTTAGATATTGTAGTTGAATAGTTAATTTAATGATATAGTAGTATAGATAAGAAAATAAAATTTTCAAACAAACAAAAAGAGTTTCAAGAAAAAAAATATAAAAATCAGAAATCATGTCCGACAATCCGGTCCAGTTATATTTGTATTGATATTGTACATTATTTAGGTTCATTTTTTTCTATTAATAGTGGCGTACGTCAATATACTACTCTATAGTTCCATAGTCACACCTTTATCACAAATTAACTATGGATATTTACATCGTGTCTAATGCATAGTTGATAAAGGCGCAAGGGGCACTCAAAGCCTAAAAGGTGAGCCTTGGGCCTTAGTGCAAAACACTTAAAAAGCAAGAACTTTTTTTAAACGAGATACACGGTATAAAAATACATTTGTAAGGGTTTAAACATGTTTTAAGCTCCTTTAAGGTTAGCTTAGGTTGATTATAGACTAGTTTAAGGCTGGTATAATTGTTTCAAACATGTTTAAATGATTCTTAGCTGTAATTCTATCGAAACATGGCCTGAAAAATGCCCACGAGAACCAGAGAATAGGTCTTTTGAAGCAAAATGAAAAGGCTACCTGAAAAGTGGGCTTAGGCGCGCGCCTGAATGGGCTTTTACAACAGAGGTCTAATATACGTTCTTCCTTTGAAGAGACATATAAATTTGTATGGTATCAGAGCCACTAAGCAACGCACTTTACTCTTCTTTAACCCTTTAACCCGTATTTTTTTCTACAGGCTGGACTATGGAGACGGGACGAACGGTGTATCGCTGACGGCAACGAGCTACTACGGTTCCATTGCACAACTTTCTTGTGTGAGCTAGGGCAAAACGGTGGTTCAAGCATATGCACCCACCAATATTGTAACGTGTGTGGAATAATCGCATCCGGGTTTTCACCCAAACTAGATGGTATATCCACATCACCAAATAGCCGGAGGGCACACGTGTCAATCCCTGAGGACATCGAGGATGAGTTCCGGTTCATGAATGTGAAACGGGCCATGCTTGTTTGTCGGGTCATTGCGGGTCGGGTCGGGTGTGACCCGATGATAGGGGATAAAGATGACCCGGGTTATGATTCGTTGATTGGGAGGGAACCGGGTGCGGTAGAGACCAAGTTGGACGATGAAGATGAGCTGTTTGTTTTTAATCCGAGGGCTGTGCTTCCTTGTTTTGTGATTGTGTATACCGTCTAATTGTCATTTGTGGACGAGATGTTTTGGTAGTAGGGTTGTAGAGTGGGGTGCGACGCAGAGAATAGAAGCTCATAAACAGGCTTTTGGGCCCCTTCTCTACTGGCCGTTAGGCCCATAATGTTGTTTGTTTAGGTAACTTGTGGTATCACTTGAAGTGATGAGTTGTGCTATAGGTGCTGCCTGCTGGTAATAAGAAGGAAACCTAGGTGTCCACCTTTAAATGTGTATCAGATTAGTTGTAAAATAAAATAAAATAAAATAAAATAAAATAGGCCTTCCATATTTATTTTATTCTAACCTTATCGGGTTTGGTTATCTTTGATTGATAATTTTTTGATTGTAAAATTGTATATCATATTGATAATTGGTAAATGGCTCCTTGCCTTTCATTAGATAATTACCACTATAAATATACACAAGCCTATCTCCTATTTTTGGGTAGGAGATAAATGTATTGAATACAAATTACAAATCATTGACTTTACTATAATTATCTATAATCTATTACACCCCCGCAGTCGAAGCGGGAGGCGACCGGATGCTGAGACTGTCCCTGAAGTCTTCAAAAAGTATTCGCGGTAGACCTTTAGTGAAAATGTCAGCGATTTGGTACTTTGACGGCACATGCAGAATACGGACTTGACCCTTTTGAACCTGTTCTCTGACGAAATGGATGTCGAACTCAATGTGCTTGGTGCGCTGGTGTTGCACCGGATTCCCTGACAGATAGATAGCACTTACATTATCACAATAAACCAGAGTGGCACGGGACAGCGGAGTATGGAGCTCGAGTAACAAGTTGCGTAACCAACAGATTTCAGCTACAACATTCGCCACGGCCCGGTATTCAGCCTCTGCGCTGGAACGGGAGACAGTAGATTGTCGTTTGGACGACCAGGAAATTAGATTATCTCCAAAATAGACGCAGTAGCCACTGGTCGAACGACGGGTATCAGGACAGCCGGCCCAATCGGCATCTGTATAGGCAGTTAAGTTGTGCGATTTGGAGCCGGATAAGGTGAGGCCAAAGTCGGGCGTGCCTTTCACATAACGCAGAATGCGTTTAAGTGCATTCCAGTGATCATCTGTCGGGGCGTGCATGTGCATACATATTTGCTGAACTGCGTATGCGATGTCCGGTCTAGTGAAAGTAAGGTATTGAAGGGCGCCCGCTAGACTACGGTAGAGGGTCGGGTCCTTAAACGGGTTGCCGTGGCTGGTTAGCTTAGGATTGGTGTCAACGGGCGTTGCCACGGGGTTGCAATCGGTCATTTTTGCACGTGTCAGGATGTCCATGGCATATGATTTTTGAGAGAGAAACATGGAATCTTTTGATCGTGTAACCGAGATGCCGAGAAAATAACTCAAGGACCCAAGGTCTTTCATAGAAAATTCGGATGAGAGATGCTGCATTAATTGATGTCGAAGCTTGTCGGATGAAGTGACAAGAAGGATGTCGTCGACATAAAGAAGTAGGTACGCCGTGTCATGAGCATGGCGAAAAATGAAGAGAGATGCATCACACTTGCTTTGAGTGAAGCCCAACTGTAACACATAGTCCGTAAACCTTTGATACCACGCCCGAGGTGCCTGTTTAAGCCCGTATAATGATTTTTTCAACAAACATACATGATCCGGAAAATTCTTGTCCCGAAAACCCATTGGCTGATACATATAAACTGTTTCATTTAGATGCCCGTGTAGAAATGCATTAGTGACGTCAAGTTGGTGCACGGACCAAGAGTTGGACAAAGCAATTGATAAAACAGTCCGAATTGTTGCCGGTTTAACCACAGGGCTAAACGTTTCACCACAGTCGATACCCACCTGTTGTAGTCTTCCATCACACACAAGACGTGCCTTATAACGTTCGAGAGACCCATCTGATTTAAATTTGTGCTTAAATAGCCACATGCTACGTATTACATTCATATCGGGGCGACGAACAACTAACTCCCATGTCCCGTTTTTAATAAGAGCATGATATTCATTGGACATGGCGGCAAACCATTCAGGTGAGGCGAGGGCTTGGGTTGGGTTTTTAGGTAATGGTTGAATGGATGTGGTGGAGGTGTGAAGGTTGAAGAGTGTTTTTGGTTTATGGATTCCGCTCATGGAGCGTGTGTGGATGGTGCGGGCCGGTGGTGGAGGGGGCACAGCAGGTATATGCGGGCTGGTTGGTGGGCTGGCGGAAGGTGGTGATTGGGCCGGTGGTTGAGTACTTGGTGAGGACTGGGGCGGGCTGTGTAGTGGATCGGGTAGCGGGCCTGGTGACATGGTGTTGGGCTGAGGGACGGACTGAGGAGCTGGGATGTGTTGGGCCGTAGTGTTGGTTGGGCCGGAGATGGGATTGGAATGAGTTTGGACGTGCTGCCAAATAGTGGGTGGCAGTGGAGTGTCAAAAACATCATATTTTGGTGGAGGGGCGATGATATGTTTAAAGGGAAAGGTGGTTTCATCAAAGGCTACGTGACGGGATATGATGAATTGTTTTGTGTCGAGGTTAAAGCAACGGTAACCCCTATGATTGGGTGGGTAGCCTAGGAACACACATGGTTGGGAGCGGTCATTGAGTTTGTGGATGGTGGTGGAGGGAGTAAGAGGGTAACACAAGCATCCAAAGACACGAAGGTGATCATAGGTGGGAGTGACACGATATAATAGTTCAGTGGGTGTTTTGTCATGGGTGGACTTGGTTGGTATGATATTAAGGAGGTAGGTGGCGGTTTCGAGGGCATAGGGCCAAAGGTAGGTAGGGAGAGACGCATGAGATAACAACGTGCGAAGCATGTTGTTAATGGTTCGTATTTTGCGCTCGGCTTTCCCATTTTGAGGGGAGGTGTGTGGGCAAGATAAGCGAAAGAGCATGCCATTATTTTGGAAATAATTTTTAAATGCATGATTGACACATTCTCTTCCGTTATCACATTGGAAAGTTTTTATTGTGTGTTGAAATTGTGTTTTAATTTGGGTGGCATAATGTTGGAAGGTATTAAAGGTTTCGGATTTTTTGGTAAGGGGATAAGTCCACAAAAAATTGGTAAAATCATCCAAAAATAGCACATAGTATTGATGACCACTAGAACTAATTATAGGTGAAGTCCATAAATCACTATGAATGATATCAAAGGGTTGTATGGAAACAGAATTAGAAGCATGAAAGGGAAGTTTTATGCTTTTACCAAACACACATGATTGACAAAAATTGTCTTTACATTTATTAAAATCAATGAAACTTGAATGTTTTAAAGACTGTAAAGATAAATGTCCCGTATGACCGAGACGTTGATGCCATAGGTCGGAGGAGATGGCAGCAAATGTGGATGCTTGTGTAGTGCCCGGTCCGAAAACAAGCGGGTACAGATCACCGCTGCTGTTGCACCTGAGAAGTGGGCTCCGGGTCTGGTAGTCCTTAACAAGAAAACCAAATGGGTCAAATTCGACACTAACAGAATTGTCAATAGTAAATCTACGGACCGAAATAAGGTTTTTAAGTAGTTTAGGGGCATAAAGGCAATTTTTAAGGACAAAGGGTGGGAATGGTTTGGGTAAGTATTTGGTGCCATAGCCAAGGACCGGAATAGTTTGCCCATTTCCAACAATTATATTTTTATGCATGCTATTATTAAAAAAAGTATGATAGTCAGAATTATCGTTACCCATAGTGCTAGTAGCGCCCGTGTCCATGTAGGGAGTAGGATCCGGTTGTTGCAAGGACATGGTATACATTGCCTGCTCGATGTCCGTTGGAGTATAAGCATGATGAGCCTGAGATGGTTTGGATCCTAAAATGCCGGAGCTTGGGTTCTGTCCGCTGGGCCGTGGGTTAGAGGTGTTAGGATATGGGCAAGGTGGGGCGGGCCATGGAAAGGGATAAGGAGAGTGCTGTTGGGCCGAGTTTGTTTGGGTGGGATTGGGATTGGGCCAAGGCCACATGGGAGGTGGTGGGTAGTAGAATGAAGGGTAGTAGTAATTGGAGCGGCCCCTGCCAAACGGACCACGACCACGTCCACGGCCACGGGTGCGGCCGCGACCACGGTAGTTAGTGGTGTCCGAGCGAGAGTCCGAGGGAGGAGTGGGTTGTGGTTGGCGAGTGGTAGAAGTGTTGAGGGCGGTGGTAGAATGTTTGGAATTGTGTAGGGCTTGTTCGGCTTTACGAGACTCGACCTCAATAATTTTGGAACGAGCCTTGTAAAAATTTGGAAGGGGTTCTTGGGATGTAAGGATGGTGCCGATACCCTCATATTGATCGTTTAGTCCCGCAATTAATTGTAGGACTAAACGGTCATTGGATACGGGGGCATCAACATTTGCGAGTTGGTCCGCAAGAACCTTGAGTTCTTGACAATAGGATGTGACGTTGGGAAAGTTGTCAAGGCGGGTATTGGAGAATTTGTTTAGAAGATGGATGGCACGAGCACTTTTGTTATCTTGAAACAAGTCCTCGATAGCCTTCCATGCTTCATGGGCGGTGGCGGTTTTGTCAATAACGGTGTGAAGGAGGTCATTCGAGACGGTGCTATAGATCCATTGGAGTACAATGGCGTCTAAGCGTTCCCACTCGGTCAAGGAAGTGGATGAGGAGGAGGCTTCGGTTTCAGTGGCGGTGGGGCGGGGTAGAAGGTGGTCGTGTACAAGGAAAGCTTTGCAATGGATGGTAAAAAGAGTGGCCCAAGACGCATATTGGCTGGACTCGATTTCCAAGGTAACCGGGATAAAGTTCTTTATGTTTGACACTGTGGTTGCCGGGTGAAGTTTGGTTTCGGATGGAGAGGTAGGTTTGGGAGATTGGTCAGACATGTTTTAGGGAGAAGGGTAAAGAAATATGGTTTGCAAAGGGAAAAAAAAAAAGAAAAAATCGTGGGCAGAGGTGAACAGAAAGTAGGAGCAGAATGGTGTAGGACAGACAAGAGGGTGGTGAGGGAGGCGGAGCTTTGGTGGCAGAAAGAATTCCGGCCAGAACACAAGGATCGGCAGTTTTTAGGAGAGATTGGCTCTTGATACCATGATAATTGGTAAATGGCTCCTTGCCTTTCATTAGATAATTACCACTATAAATATACACAAGCCTATCTCCTATTTTTGGGTAGGAGATAAATGTATTGAATACAAATTACAAATCATTGACTTTACTATAATTATCTATAATCTATTACATATTATCTCATCCTTATTTTGTATTGGGTATGTATGTATTTTGTTGGTGGTATCGTAGAACATGATGGAATATAGTTGTTGAAAATGTACATCTAGTGATTCTAGTCTATAAAAACATTATATAAGCTACTTGAGTTATGGTTAACTTATGGTTAGGAAAACAATCATGACCAAATGGGTATTGTGTCATCCAAAAAAACCTGATATAATATTTTAATTTATATTATGTTTGAAGATCCAAAAGTGGGCTGAAACTGTAAATTTGCTAGAACAAGAAGGTCCAATGAGATATTGGGAGCTTTAAGTCTTGAATAAACCTACACACGGTAAAACACCGTTAGGCTCATTGCAGAGGAGGATTGAGGGCCTCTCTGTGACCACCCTCCGGCGTGAGGATACGCATTTGTTTAGAGAGAAAATGTGGTTCGGAGTGTGTGCATTCGTGTGTCATTTGTACTTTGGAGGGTATTTATAGTGTTCAGCAAAGTTGTACTTTGCTCGGACCATTTGTACTTACCTTCGGAAGTGTTTGACTTCTGAAGGTTATACGTACTTACTTCGGCTGTTGTGGTCGTTGGTCGTTCCACTCTAGGCTTCGGCCTAAAGCCTAACCGTAGCTTAGCCTGAGTCGTAGTATGAATCCATATACCTCTTCATGTCCCCCTAAGTCCTTAAGTTGATTTTTAAACTTTTAGGACTTATATCTAGCCGTAATTTAGCAAGATGTCACATGACACGTGTCTAAGTATTAATAGGTGCTGACTGATGGGACATTTGGTTGGGCTCCGAGCGACGTGGACCGACTTATGACCACAAGCCCCTCTGTCTGATGGAATGTTTGTTGGCTTCTCGAGATGATCTGGGCCGTTTATTTCTTTCGACAGTTGTCCACCACTTGGAAGGCAAATGGTTTTTCAACACGTGGTGACTATGAGTAAAATGATCAAGCACGTTTTATTCATACTTCATACATGATATATATATATATATACAATAAAGAATAGACATAAGCTAGCCTACAATTAAATACAATTAAGAGTAATAAAATAATTTGACTAGACTTTGACTATGACCATGACCATGACCATGACCATGACTATGACTTTGACTTTGACTATGACTATGAATTGGACTTTGACTTGAAATACATATTCAAATAATACAATTTATTAGATGGCTTGATTCTTGATAATACGCCCCCGCAAGATGGAGGATCCGTTGGATACGCCAATCTTGGAGCAGAACGAGAGAAACGGTGATCGGGGTAACGGTTTAGTGAGGACATCGGCTAGTTAATCCTTTGAACTAATGTGAAAAACCTTTAGTTGACTTGTATTGACTTGTTCACGAACAAAGTGGTAGTCGAGAGCTACATGTTTAATGCGTGAGTGGTAGTCCGGGTTAGCACATAGGTAAGTAGCATCGGTGTTATCACAAAATAGAGTTGGGGTGCGCATCGTACGAAGACCAAGTTCTTGGAGAAGATTTTTAACCCATGAGATTTTAGCCACGGCATTTGCAAGTGCTTTGTATTCCGCTTCAGTTGAAGAGCGGGAGACTGTTTTTTGTTGAGAGGAACGCCAAGAGATAATATTAGATCCAAGATATAAAAGATAAGCTGTAGTAGATCTCCCTCCGTCATGTATCCCCCCCCCCCCCAATCTGAATCTGAAAAAGCTTGTAAATCAAGCGAGGACTTTTTATTTAAAAATAACCCATGGTGCACTGTTCCTTTCAAATAGCGGAGAACTCGTTTGAGAGCTTGCCCATGTGACTGTTTTGGGTTGTGCATGAATTGAGAAAGTTTGTTGACTGCGAAGGAAATATCCGGCCGAGTGAAAGCAAGATACTGAAGAATGCCGACAAGTTGGCTATAAGGGGTCGGGTCAACGGATGTAGATGTATCCGATGGGGCAAGAGTGTCGGAAACGCTTAAGGGGGTGAGGACTTCCTTGGCACCATCCATTTTGAATTTGTTTAAGATATCCTAAATGTGTCGGTGTTGTGAAAGAAATAAGCCTTGAGGTGTTGGGATGACCTCAATGCCCAAGAAGTGATGAAGTGGACCAAGATCTTTGATGGAGAATTTGTCACTTAAAGCTTGAACAAAGGTGTTCAAGAAGTGATCATGGCTACCCGTAATAACAATGTCATCTACATAGACAAGAAGGTAGGAAGTGATTCCATGCTTATTGTAGATGAAAAGGGATGGATCAGACAAGGACTTTTGAAAGCCGAATTTTATAAGAAAAGCGGTGAGTTCATTATACCATGCCCTTGGAGCTTGTTTGAGCCCGTAAAGTGATTTTTTGAGTTTGCAAATGTGTGTGGGGAACTCCGAGTTTATGAAACCGGGCGGTTGGATCATGTAAACATCTTCATGAAGAGTACCATGAAGGAATGCGTTATTAACATCGAGCTGACGTAATGACCAACCACGAGAGAGGGCAATGGAAAGGACCGTGCGAATAGTGACTGGTTTGGTGACCGGGCTAAAGGTTTCAAAATATTCCTTACCGTATTGTTGGTGGAAGCCCTTAGCAACTAGACGTGCTTTGTATTTGTCAATGGTGCCATCGGGTTTTTGTTTGATGCAAAAGACCCATTTGCAGCCAATTAGATGTTGGTTGGTTTGTGGTACAAGTTCCCATGTTTGATTTTGGAGTAGTGCATTATACTCAAGGTCCCTGGCTTGTCTCCATGCAGGATCTCGCATGGCTGGAGTGTGAGTGGAGGGTTCCAAGGTGTTTGGAATGGGGTGGCGAGTAGTAGAGTTAACAAAGTTTGGGTTGAAATACTTTGGGTTAGGTTTCGGTTGCTGGCGGGTCGGTGTGACAGGAGTGGGTTCAGGTTCAGTGGATGGTATGGGACCGGGAATGGATGGTAGTGAGGATGAGGGTACGGGTGATGTATGTGTGGGAGGAGTGGTGGCGGATGAGTGATTGTTTGGTTGTGGTTAAGATTCTGTTGCGGAGGAGGGAGGTGGGATGATCACAGGTGTAGGTGTGGTAATGGGTGTATGTGGGGTTACGGGTGTGGGATGGTTTTCGGGTGAAGGTGAGGTAATGGTTGTAGGCTTATGTAAGAGTGTGGGTGGTGAGTGAGCGGAAGTGAGGTTGGGTGGTGAGACAATAATAGATGTAGGAGTGGGTGAGGTGGGTGAAATAGTATGTGATGAAGTTTTAAGGTTTAGGAAAGATTCAAAGGAGATGGCAGTGGGTGAGGAGATTGTGTCATGAAGAGGGAAAATGTGTGGAATGAACTCAACATGTCGTGAGTGATATAATTTGTTGGTAGCCGGATCAAAGCATTTGTAAGCGGATTTGGTAGATGAATAACCAAGAAAAATGTATGAGGCGGAACGTGCTTGTAATTTGGAGGTGGTGTATGGGCGTAGCCAAGGGTAACAAAGACATCCAAACGGTTTTAGTTTGGAGTAGGTGGGAGCAGCATTGAACAACATGTCATAAGGTGATTTGTTATTCAAGATGGTTGTGGGTAGACGATTATTAGATAAGTAGCGGCTTGGAAGGCATGTGATAAAAAATGTGATGGTAGGTGGGCATAATGGAGTAGGGAAAGGCCCGTTTCAACAACATGTCGGTGGCGTCGTTCGGCTACTCCATTTTGTTCGGGTGTATGAGGGGGTGTGGTGTAATGAGAAATTCCATGGGTGGTGAGAAATGGTTTAAGACCAATGTATTCACCGCCATTGTCAGTAAATAGAGAGATAAGAGGTATTTGAAAAAAAAAATTCCACTAGTTATTTGAATTGTGTAAAAAGGATGGAAACGTCGGATTTTCTTTTTATTGGATATAACCAAATGTATTTAGAAAAGTAATCGACAAATATGACATAGTACTTGAAGCCATCAAAGGATGTTTGGACTGGTCCCCATACATCTGAGTAAACGAGTTGTAATGGTTTGTTTGCAACAAATGGGTTATTACCGAAAGGAATTTTGTGGCTTTTGTTTAACGAACAAGATTTACAATGAAAAGATTCGGGTGACACTTTATTACCATTAAGTCCCAATTTAGAAATTAAGGACTTGAAAACTTGGAACGAAGGATGTCCAAGGATATGGTGCCACGCGAGTAGAGATCTTTTTGTTATTGTTGCGTTAATTTGAGGAGAGAGTGGGGTTGGTCCGTAGTAAACGTCATTGACGTTCACGCCCCGCATGAGATGCGCCCCCGTGCGTAGATCCTTAACCAAGAAATGACATGGAAAAAATTCAACGGAAACTTGGTTAGTACGACTATGTTTTGCGACTGAAATAAGATTATTGCGAAGATTAGGATCAATTAAAACATTATTTAAGAATAGCGGTCGTGAGTTGGTTTGAAGAGTTGTGTGACCAGTATGTGTGATAGGAAACGATTTACCGTCACCAAAAACAATCTCATCCGGGCCACCGTATTTGGAAAGAACGTGCACTGAGTTTGGATTAATGGCAGTGTGATCGGATGCCCCGGTGTCCCACATCCATGGAGGGTTTAAAGCGTGGCATGAGGAGAGGTATGATTCACAATCGGTTTTGCGAATGATGATCCTTGAGTATAGACTTGATGGTCGCGTAGGAAGCGACTAAGTTTGCGACAGTCCTTTGTTTCATGGCCAGGAATGTGGCAATAGTGGCAAAATGTATTGCTTCGGGTGGTGCGATTGTTCGGATTTGGGGATGTATGTTTGTTTGACCAGGAGGAGGGGTAATTGTGGGATGGTGGGTTTGAGGTCGAGAAGCGACAATGGCGGGTATCATTGCTAGGCTGATTGTAGTTTTTGGTGTGAACGAGTGGTGATGCCATCGGAAATGAAGTTGTGATTAGAAAAAAAAAAATAAAGGATGCAGGGTTGGATCGGTGGAATACTCGTTAGAGTGTATGTGGCTCTGATATCATATGAGTAAAATGATCAAGCACATTTTATTCATACTTCATACATGATATAAATATATATATATATATATATATATACAATAAAGAATAGACATAAGTTAGCCTACAACTAACTACAATTAAGAGTAATAAAATAATTTGACTAGACTTTGACTATGACCATGACCATGACTATGACTATGACTATGACTTTGACTATGACTATGACTATGACTTGGACTTTGACTTGAAATACATATTCAAACTATACAATTTATTAGATGGCTTGATTCTTGCTAATAGTGACAAGTCTGACATTTTGGTGGAACTCCCTGATTGGTCTTACGTCATTGTCAGCTGTACTATCTGGTCCCCACGTCCATAAATGGAGGTTAGGATTTGCCTTGCTGGCGTTCACTAATTGTTTGGACGTGCACTATGCTCCCTGCCACACGTCCCTTCAATTTGATTGGTTCGTACAAAGTTGTACGTTGTACCTTTTGTCTTCATCGTGCTCATGTAGCTTTACTTGCAAGGCACTTGTAGAAGTTGTGGCGGAGGCGGCCATGCCTCCGCGTACTGGTCTAACATACGTGTCCGCGTATCCATGTCTCCGCCTACCTACGCTTGGCTCCGCGAAACGACTTGGTTTGGGCTTCTTTTTTTTTTTTTGGGCATGGGCCGTTCATAATTCTTCTTAGATTTGAGACAATATCCCTTCATTATTAAATGGGTATTTAAGGATGTGATGGGTGACATTAAAATTGTGTCTCATATCAATCATGTAGGCATTACCCGTTACATGCCATCCACGTATATTTACACTAAAAGCATGCCATCGCCTCTTTTCTTGATAAACAATATGTTATAATCATTTTCAAGCAAGAAAATCAAAAGTCTATCATACCATGCTCTACGAGCTTCTTTAAAACCATATAAGGCATTATGCAACTTATAAACATAATGAGGTTTAGTATGATCAACAAAACCGTGTGGTTCTGATACATAAACTTCTACATTCACATAACTACTTAAAAATACACTTTTGACATCCACTTGATATAATCTACAATCTTTAGCACTAGCAAAGGCAAGTAACATCCTTATGGATTCTAATCTAGCAAGTAGCAACTGTAGTGAAGGTTTCGTCATAATCAATGTCTTCTTGTTGATCAAATCCTTGTGGGCAACTAACCTAGCCGTGTTTCTTTTTACATTCCCATCTTCAAACATCACATCCTTAAATACCCATTTAGTGGTGGTACCATGGTCAAAATACTATGAAATTGCTCAAATAAGTCAAAATACCTTCTCAGATATTATTTATTTCCATATATTCAAAATGTATATTGAATTTTATAAAATTCCCAATTATTTGTATCAAGTGTTTTTATTTTTCTAAAAGTGGGTTTGTTGAAGGTTTATCTTATTGTTAAGCTATAAAAGAACAGAGTTATTTAAAAAAACGTAGAATTTAACAAGAACTCTCAATATAGCCATAAAATAAGTTGCCTCCTGTTACCAAATCATTGCAAAATTTGTATCCTAAACACATAATTCCTACAATCCTACACTAGCTTCATTTGCAAACCTTATAAAAAAAAGTAAGCCACCTTAATGTCCCAGAAAATTACATATACTTCTGACCCTTTCATCCATAGATGATACCTGATGATGCCAATACTTGACGCGAAATGCCAGAACTAGCTGGAAACTTTAACCGGATGAAATACCGAGTTCCTGTGACGACAGCCAAATGCCCAAGTCGTTGGTATCTGATTGGTCTGTGCACAAATTTGGATTTAGAGTTAGTCTTGTATCTTTTGGTGCATAACATTTAATATTTCAAACAAAGGATTTAGGAAGTTTATGCATTATCAATCCACTTTGTGCATTCCATTTGAAGCTTTTTTTTTTTTTTTTAAACCCGTTAGTGATTTAAATGCAAAATGGATCAAAAATTGTTACTTAAAAATTCTTTTTAACTAAACCATGTATTGAACTAGTGTTATGTAAATCACTAACCATAAGGAACATATTGAACAAAGAAGCATGCTCCGATTACTACATAGGCAAGAACTAGGATCAGTCCTTTCAAGTAGTGTGAACTTCCATCCTGCATATCACAACTTATTTATTTACGCAACCTATTTTGAGTCCAAGTTTTTTTTTTTTTGTAGTAAAAGATGCTGCAAATTTTGGGATTAAAAGTGCATATTATAAAACATGAAGGGGGGAAATGGTAAAACCTGTAAAGTTATGGTTGTAAGGAGAATGGAGAATGCAAGACAACCAGTTTGTAGAACACCAAAATCCAAGCTCATTGGAATTCCCATTATCCAACTAACAACAACACACAAAGGAACCTGCAATAATAATAAATGAATAATATGGAAATTTAGATGCGGCAATTCGACCTATTTATATGCTCTCAGGATTGCCCAAAAGAAAAGCCGAGCCATTTGTTTAGGAACAAGTCAATTAAGGTTGTTTTAGATTCTTATTGTAATAATTTCGTTTTTGTAGTGCAATTCACACATCAACTACTTTTTAATAGAAAAAGAAGACAAAGAGGGTTAGCGTAAAATGACCACCACTCCCCTTCCTGTCTCCACCTATATAATGTAAAATGACCCGTTTTGAACCATTACCGACACTCCCATCTTGTCACCTCTTGATGATTCATACCGTAGAACTAGGTCATTGTATGGTCAACCTTACCAAAAATGTTGATATTTGAGTAGCAGAGCCCATAGCTACACCCAAAGATATGTCCTGCAAAATTTCAGCAAAAAAAACTAAAAACTTTTAGAGGCAACCTGCATAGCATTAACAAGTTATACTATACACCAGACCTATGCGTTATATGAATCTAAAAAATAGTATAATCTTGTGTGTTACCAATTTGTTTTTGAACGCGAATATGATTGCACAAGCATGCTCTGCTGCATTGCCAACAATTGGCAACAAAATTATGCTAATAATGCTCACAGAAATCCCCCAAGTATCTGATGCAATCTAATTAATAATGTATACAATTAGTAATACACTCACTATTCACTTGTACCTTACTAACTAACAATGCATCACATACCTCAATAGTTATTCAGACAAAATGGCTATAATCACTGTCATTGTGACTAACCATAAAAATGCACTACAAAATCCTATCACAGCCTTTTAATTTTAAGTCAGAACGATACAATCAAGTAATATCATTTGACTACCAAACTCAAAAGTAATCACTTTTCAGCAGAGCCGGCCCAACGTTTTTGGAGGCCCTAAGCGTATTATAAAGTCGGGGCCCTTTTGAATTTGGTATAAAAAAACATCGATTTTAAAAGTAGTTAACTGAGTTTTGGTGTGAATTATGATCTTGTAATTCACTGTATATGCCCTTCACAAGAAAACTCACAACCAAAAGACATACTTAATTTCAAATATATGTTAAATAAAACTAAGACAAGAAGTAGGTCTCCATCTTGTTAGTTCTCTTATATTCTCTTTTAAGCTGCAAAATTATATTTGTCCAAACATTTTAGTAACAAAACCCTCCTCCTTTATCCGGGCTTGGGACCGGCAATTATAAACTAAAACGTTTATAGTTGGCGGAGTTAAAACTATTTTTTTTCAACTTACATGTCTTATATAAATATAGTATATGTTTAAATAAAATTAACCTTTCTAGCTTTAATTGATGCAAAATGTTTAATGAATGAATCGTAATCAAGTTCTTCTAAAAAATCCTTTTCAATCGACAAAATAGCTAAACCATTTAATCTTTCTTGCGACATTGTAGATCTTAAGTAATTTTTTATTAGTTTTAATTTGGAAAAACTACGTTCTGCGGAAGCAACAGTTACAGGAATAGTTAAAATAATTCTATAGGCAATATATGCATTTGGAAAAGAATTAAAGGTTTTAATATAAGTTAATATATTAATAAGTGTGTCAGATTCTACATGTATAATTTCTCTTAGCATTTTTAGTTCTTGAAATAAATCTAAACCATCAATATCTTTATGATTATCATGTGTCCAGAAACTTTCAAGATGAATACACTTCTTTTTTAATGTTTCTTCATCAACGGATTTTAACTTTTTTATACTAAACAAAAAACCAAAAATATTTTCAAACTCTTTAAATTGATCAAATCTACGTTTGAGGGAAGAACTTGCTTGATCTACTATGTATAAAAAGTAATCAGTTCTAAAACAATCAATAGCAGTTTTCAAAGTTTCATTATCAACATTTTCATCAAATCTTCTATTTCTACGAATAACACGTTTTTCACGAAATCTAGGTTCAATACCAATCTCTATAGCAATTTCTTTAGCCGCAATCATAGCATTTTCAAATCCTTCGTCTCTATACTTTTTAAAATAACAAATTAGTCCATCTAGTTGTTTTATAGCAGTATCAATACACATGTCTTTTGATTGTAAGTTTTTACTAACTACATTAATAGCATGTAAAACCTCGTACCAAATAACCATCCCTAATAAAAATTCAAAATTTTCAAACTCACTTTCAACTAAAGATTTAGCTTCACTTCTAATTTTAGGCTCATCATCATATAAATCCAATAATGCTTTTCTTAATTTTGGAGCTTGAAATCTAATTGCTTTAACACTTTCTAATCGACTTTCCCAACGTGTTTGTGATAATGATTTAAGAGTTAAGTTT
Source organism: Ambrosia trifida (assembly GCA_028751855.1). NCBI lineage: Eukaryota > Viridiplantae > Streptophyta > Magnoliopsida > Asterales > Asteraceae > Ambrosia > Ambrosia trifida. The sequence goes on along the minus strand of CM054128.1, from coordinate 74,785,986 downwards.
GGTATATTATTTTGTAAAATTTTCCATCTTTTAGTTGATGATGCAAACGTATTATAGATACGTTGTATTGATCCAAAAAAATCTTTAGCTTTGTCACAAGAGAGAGCCATATCAGAAATTACTAAATTTAAACTATGACAACCACATGGAGCATAAAAGGCTCTAGGATTAGTATCTAACAAGCGTTTTTGAACTCCTTGATGTTTTCCTTTCATATTTGATCCATTATCATAACCCTGTCCTCTAATGTCGTTTACATCAAGTTCTATTCTATTAAGCTCTTCAATAATAGAATCAAAAAGACCTTTACCGGTTGTATCATATACTATTAAAAATTCTAGAAAGTATTCTTTAACTTGTATTGAAGTTGACGACATATCTAAACATCGTAAGATAATGGACATTTGTTCCTTGTGACTTGTATCGGGAGTGCAATCAAGAATAATTGAAAAATATTTAGCTTCTTTAACTTTTTTAATAATTTTAGTTTTGATTTCGTTTGCTAATAAATCTATTAGTTCATTTTGCATTTTGGGTCCAAGGTAATGATTATGAATTTCATTAGTTTGTATACGTCTAATATGTTCTTGCATTACCGGATCAAATTCTGCAATTATCTCTACAAATGCTAAAAATAAACCATTGTTTTCTTCATATAATTTTTCATTTGTCCCACGAAATGCTAAATTATTTTTACCAAGACCCTTCACAAGGGAAATAATTCTTTTTAGCACATTTCTCCAATGTTCCTTATCTTTATTTATTTGATCTTGAGTTTGTTTATCGATTGTTTTATTTTTCGCCAATCTTATCTCTAATTCCATCCATGTTCTCATGTTGTTAATATGAACATTACTTGTTTCGTGTTCTTTTAGTTTAGAACTAATGTTTTTCCAGTCGTTGTTACCTCCTTTGGCTAAGCTACTTGTACACTGATTCACATCGAATAACTTACAACAAAAACAAAATGCTCTATCTAACTCTATAGAATAAATCAACCATTTTCTTTCGTATTTTTCTCCATTTGATAAGGTTCGCATATATAGGGAAGTACTAAAGCTTCTCAAATCTTCATCTCTTGGAAATTCGTAATCATAAATTTTAATCGGACCTTTTTCTATAAGCATATCTCTTAAATTCTTGCTAATATTATTCCATTGACTTGGATCAACAAAATTTTTGGGTCTGTTTACTTGATTCGCAATTGTTGGATCATCATTTATAGGTTCATCATTTAGAGGTATATCATCGGTTGTAGGTTCACCATGTGTAGGTGTATTACTTGTAGGTATATCATTTGTAGTTTCATTATCTGTAGGTAAATCTTCATTTGTAGGTTCACTTGTTGTAGGTTCATTATTTGGGCAATTTTGTTTTGAATAGAATTTTAGAAGAGATCCCTTTTGTGATTCAATTAAAGCTTCTTGTCTAAGTTTTTTTTGCCTTTTTGCATAACCAGATTCGTAAGTCCGTTTTTGATTTGACATTGCTAAAATATAAATTAGTTTATGAGAATAGTCAATAGCGATGATAATTAAGACAAGTCGCAAATTCCTTAAGGAAACGTGCAAGAGGACTAATACCAAATTCCTGTTTACCTTTTCAATAACTAATATGTATCAAATTCACTAATCGGCTAATAGAAACATAGCAAACTAACCTGAGTATTGCCTTCCAAGTTCCAAGCCAGAAAAAAAAAAAAAAACCAATAACAATCTCCCAATCAGCCAATCCTTTTTTTTACCCTTGAATACTTGAGAGCCCTAATAGAAAATGACCAATTGAATCTGCAAATATCAAATCAGAACTACAATTATCAAAGCTTGAATCAATAAAATCGCAAAAATGATTTTAAGGTTTATCAATGGTAAATCGATATTGGCAAAGGCTTAATATATACTCACTTATAAAGATTATTAAAAAAACTAGTCGTTATTCATTACCTGTGATATCATCGAGATCGTTGAGCAATATCAATTGATTACCCAGATTTGTGCCTACAATCTTGCCCTTATCTACATAATATGCCTTAGTCAACAGTCGCACAAAAATAGGATCTAGAAATCTCATCTTGTACCGATTAAAAAAAAAAAAAAAAAAAAAAGAAATCTCATATTGAAAATGGAAAACAGCGTAAAAAAGGGAATTAGTTTTGAATTGGAATCAGACTTCCGTCTTTCCTTTGTTGACTTACAAATCAGTTTTGGGCTTTTTTTTTTTGGGCCAAGACATGTAGTATATGAAAAAAAAAATAAACTTGGGGCCCTTATATTTTAGAGGCCCTAGGCCATTGCCTAGGTTTGTAAGCCCAATGGGCCGGCTCTGCTTTTCAGAGTGTTATATACCTCTGCAGTCATGTCAGAACAATTTCACGCAACCCGAAATATTTTCATTTTATACGCGAATCTATAGGTGATGATATCGCGTATCACAATACTTTTACGTTATTATTGATAGAAAATGTCTCCTACATGATTAAAAGTAGACACACGACTCTTAATTACATATCTCATTTTGTTTCTAACATTTCTATATCGGTGTGACAAATAGAAGAAAATGATTAGTTTCATATTATCAACCTCTTGTAGTTCAAAAACATGGCTCTGCGTTTTCAACTGAAAATTGATGTATGCAGCATATGCAAGAAGCATCACAATGCTGCTCGCCCTGGACATTTTGACAGCTGAAACTGGCACCAATTTAGCGGCCTCAGTGCCACCATATGTAAACAACAACGGCATAATCTGGCAGAGCAACCCGAGTAACAATAACAATGAGTTTGCATCAACCTGTTTCTGTTAATTATTAAAATTGAAGAAACGAATTCGTTAACAAAATGTGTGAAAATTTCTTCTGAGAAAATAAATGACTGATTGTCTTACTTTGTCAAATCTTTGTTTTTTATTTAGGTTGGCTACGCCTCCACAGAAGAGTGATGAACCAAGAACAAGGAGGAGGTTTGAAATAATGGAACCGAAAAGCGAGTATTTAAGCACATTAATTTTTCTTTGATGTAGAGCAAACAATGCTATTATCAATTCTGTTGCATTAAGGAGTCCTCCCACTGCATAGAAAACTTTTACATCAAATTAAAACTCTCATATGTCAAATCTCAAGAAATAATGTTCACTGGTAAATATGAACACGATCTATTTAACTCGATGTTATCTTCTATATATTTACAGTTTTATTAGCAAATACAAATGTGTATAAAAAAATTAAGTTTAATTTATAAATAATAAAAAAGTAGGTTAAACGGGTCAACCTGCCCAGACCCAACCTAGTTTAGATAAACTCGTTCCTGCATTTGACTCAACCCATTTGCACTAAACCCAATTAGAGTTGTACTATATTTTCGAAGCATTTCCAAAATACACATCCTCTAATAATACTACCTATTAGAGGTTAGATAACAAAGATGTAAGTGTTTTTATACTAGCTATATTTGGGAGTTCACTATTCATGTGCATCCAATATTTTTGGGCGGTCGTGCATTGGAAAAATGTATTATTTATTGATTACGAATGTGGGATTTTATAGAAAGTGAAAAAAATTAGCGATAAAAGTGTATCTTCGTTAAAATATAATGATGAGGATTTCATCGCGAATACTCTAAAATTATCAAAATCAAAATCAAAATCAAAATCAAAATCAAAATCAAAATCATTGATAGAAAGTTGAAGTAACAATAAGATTAAATGAATAGAATTGATGGAACTAATCAGGGGCGGAGCATTAAAGGGGCGGGGAGGGGCGGCCGACCCCCCCGAATTTTCGCTCAGAAGTTTCGACTATATAGTTTCGTATGGAATTTTTTTGGTATATACGGTTTCGACCCCCCGGTTAAAAAAGAATAGTTATATAAACCAAAACTTCAACCCAAAACAAAGTAAATGTAGAGCTCAAATCTTAAAGTACTAAGCACAACAACTACATGAGTGGGATAGTAGATTCAATGAGCAAGCGATTGAGTTGTTATCTCTTAGCTACTCGAGCTTGGCTGGGTAAAAATCTCGAAACGAGCCAAGCCTTAACGAGCCCGAGCTCAGCCTAGCATGTGAAGTTCGTCAGGCTCGTCAAACCTTAGTGTAATATTAGGTTTATTAATATTTAATAATATTTACCCACTCATTTAAGCTTGTTTACTAAACGAGTCCGAGCCAAACTTCATTTATCGAGCTCCGAACCAATTATGTATATTACTTTTATTTAAAATATTAACTAATAGATAGTAAACGAGCCGAGCTCGAGCTCTCATAAGTCTTTTGAGCTTGAGCCTGATCGAGCTCGGGCTTAGCTCGGCTCGTTTGCACCCCACTCCATAATTGAATAATTCAAAAATCTTAAAGGTCGATGGGATGAACTGTAATTCTTCATCCAGGTACCAACCCTTTGTTTCATTTTTAATGTTTTAGTATCTTTGTTCAATTGTTTGTTAAAGAATGCTTAAAACTTTTATATTTATTGTATTTAATGTTTGACTCGACTCGACCCGACCCGAATCGAATCACAGACACGAACATATCACCCGAACTATAGCTACAGAAAAAAAATTAGGTCCCGTCCCGTGACCACTGACTTCCGACCCCCCGGGCCAAATTCTCAAACTTCGCCACTGGAACTAATGAAGAAACATACCTATAGGACCCGTGAAGTATGCAATTTGTCTTTCAAATTCCCCCAAATATGTCAAAAATTAATCACAAAGGGTTAATAATAACTTAAAACACCATCAACAATTCAATTTAACATTTTATTCAAATATAATTCTAATAACTTTTTTTTTGTAAGGTAACTTTCATTAAAACGCCACAAAACGGACCTTAAGATAAGGACCCGCGGGCAAGCCAAAAAAAAAAACCGACTAGGCAATTACATCAAATCCAAAGGGTAGTTACACCACAATTTCCAATCCATGTTTTTTAATCTAGATCTATGACGTATCCAAAAAAACGACGTAGACTTAATATTCTCAACTACTTCGACGGGTCTTCGGTGCTTATTATTAAACGCTCGATCATTTCTAGCATTCCACACCATCCAAAGGGTAGTAAAGACGATTCCCCGGAGAATATAATTCTAATAACTTACTCTGTCAAAAAACTCACTCGTTCCGCAAGCGGAGCAAGCCCAATCAAACTGAAACAAAATATCCACCCCTACAAAAAACCAGACTCAATCACATTACTCACTTATATGGTAATTAGAACATCACATGACTCACATTACCAACACCGTAACCTTTTGCCACAAAAGCCAATAATATCACTGGTAGAAGCACACAAAGTTTTGTTCCAAACAAAACTACAGATGTGACATCCGTCACTTTTTATTTTTATAATAATAATAATAATAATAATAATAATAAATAAAAATACAAGCCTTATTCCCACCAAAAATACTTGAGCCCAACTAACACCACTCTAACCTATTAACACAACCCAACCACAACCAAACCAAGCCCAAATCCCTTTCTCTTTTAAAAGCCTTGAAGCCCACTACAACCAGCCCATTAACGAGCCCATAGGTCTGGCCCATCTCTTTCCTTTCCCCTTATCAATTAAAAAAAAAAAAAAGAAACAACCTGCCGGGATTCGATCCCGGGCAGGTAGCCGAGCCAGCCACAACACAACGCGTGCACAACCACTGAGCCACAACTCATTTGTGTTTTAAACCCAACCTTTATTTTATTTAACCACATCTGGACGCTGATTCCTTTCTCCTTTTTCCATTGGTCGATCGCTGCAACAAAGAGACAACAAGGAAACATCAAATCTGATCCAATAATCACGCATATGAACAAACAACCCCGATTATTACGCACATTCATCATCATTTCTTTCTAAAAACATCAACACGCGTGATTAACGCGTTTGACTTGACCAATAACTCGATTAAATGCATTCCAATATAACCCGGATCGAATTCGTATATATACATGATATAAACTCAATTAAACCTGCACCCACACACACGTTTATGCGACTAAGAGAACCCCTATAACACTTTTCACTATCAAACACCAAATCATCCAGAATCGAAGCTTTTACACTCGTGGTTGACTTTTTCTTTGACCGAGCTATACATACGAATTCTTCATTGTAAGTCGTTTTTCTTTCATGGGTTTTGTTAATCGGCCTATACACAACATTTGCCCTATGGTTAATTGCGTTGATGATGTGTAAATCATTCGATTGATAAATCTAGGGCTCGACTTTGATAATTGGGGAAGAACACAAAAATCAGTTTGCATATTTAATTATTTCGAAACCAATAAAATCACAACCAACTAGTATAGACCAGCTGGTTTACACACGTGATGTAGGGAAAAGAACCGGCCAGTGGCCAAGGTTCGAATCCCATGCTCAACAATATATTTTTTTGCCTTTTTCCTATATATATATTTAATACATTAAATCTTCTAAAATCAGTTTTAAATACTAAAAGTGGTTTATAAATTTTACAAAAATTATTATATGATCTTCAAGTGATAAAGTTCATCACCCAATTTTTAGTTTTTCAAAAATGATTTATTTAATATATATTATTAATAATACAAGTTTATTCATTTATATTTATTAAATTCTATAAAAATATTTAAACGATTTTATTAAATCTCACAAAAATTATCCTAAACTTGTATATTCTTAAACATTCCAGAAAATATTTTTATTTCAGAAAAACCGTTTATTTTATATTTTTAATTAATTTTTGTTAGTTTTAATCATAAATAATTCATAATAAATTCATTTTACAATATTTTTGTACCAAAATTTTACGTAAATTATTTCTATTCATTTGGAACAGAAATACAATTTTTAATTCAAGAATTCTTTAATTTTAATATTTTTAGATATTAAAATCATATTTTGACAATTTGAAATAATTAGATTAAATATTCTATTTTCAAGAAAATAATTTTATAAAAAATTATTTTCATACTTAAAACCTTATGTTGTGACTATATTCAACTTAAAATTTTACAAAGAGACTTTTATTTATTTACTAAATTTCTTATATTTAATAAACAATTTGTTTATTAATCAAATAAACGTTTATCCCCAATTCGAAGCCCTAGAAATACATGTATCCTAGAGTTATTTCCCTTACACGTTATCAAATTCTTTAGGTTGATCCTTTGGGATAATTTCCAACACATATTTCGTTGTCCAAGTTCAATTTCAAGTTATTACGTGAACAGTGAGTTTTACATAGCCCCTTTTCTATTTATCACCATTTTTGGGGTGAAACATGTTACAACATTATTTATGCAATTCAATCATCAATGTGTCTATGTGTATTTCTATGTTGCATTATGTCTTGAACATGACTAGGGTAAGCACAATTCTAGCATAAACATTCATCAGCCGACGGTATACATTGATAGATCTATTTGGATTGACAATCCGCCTAGATTGATTCTCCCCCTTTTTCATCGGAGAATCCGTGGCCATTGTTAAGTTATCACCCATTTATTGGATGAGTACACCACCGTTCATACAGTACATTATACAGTCACAGGGTTGATTTCGCTCATTTGTATGATACATAGTTTACATATTTGCACTGTATCATGCACTTGAATTGTATATCTTTCAACCTACTATACATATCAAAACTAGGAATGCTCACCAACATTTCTTATGTTGACCAAACCTATTTTTGTACATGTTTCAGGTGCAGTTTGATCTAGTGCTTTAGCAAGGAACATTTAGTGCTCTACTTTAATTCAGTTATTTCAATATTTACATTTCATTTAGACAATGTATTTTCCATTTCCATGTAAGACAAATTTTGGATTATTCAATAATATTTACATTTTAGTACCATGTGCTTTTGAACAATCGTCACTACGTGACACCTCGATGATTCCGCCATCGGTTGGGGTGTTACAGATTGGTATCAGAGCCATGGTTATAGGGAACTAGGTTACTAGATGAAATAGGCCTAGACTATAACCAAATTTCAAATTTCATGCATTAATTACCTTACCCCTCATTTCCCTCTACTTTCCTTCCTCTATCTTTCTCTTCTTCTCCATTTCTCCTCATCTTTTATCCTGGTGCATAAAGATGGTGTCCTACAAGGAGTGGAAAGCCTACATCACCATGGAACAGGAGCAGTACCTTCCATGAAGACACTCTTAGGCGTAATGCCAACTCTTATTTTTGCCCCTTCAAAGTTGTTGAACTTTAATGAGTGTGATAAGGACACGTGCAATCTGGAAGGGTGGACGCCTGTACACTGGGTTTTCTGGCATAGGCAAGCATAGTGCATAAATCCATTTACGGACCTCTTATGCTTACCTGGGGATTCCTGGAGTGAGTGTCCACTTATAGGCTAAAGCATGTCTTCTTTGATCACCATTGGGTTCAATTTCTTTGAAAAGTCAACGTTCTTGTTGGGCTTTACAGCTAAACAAGGGCACTCCAAGCATCTTATGCAAATTTTTCAATAATACTCTCTCGTTTCATATACAGTATTCTGCATATCATGATTTTCATATATTGCTTACAAGTTCATACTTTCATAAACACTTGTACAGTTATACACCCACATTTTCTAATCTCATGATTGTTCATTGACTACCTCATAGATGTCTGCTCGCCGCATGCTCCGTGATGCCAGCTAACGCCCTGTTCGTGCTTCTGGACGACGTTCTGATCGTCGCCTCGCATCTTTAGTCGCCGAGCAAATTGCTGCAGTGATCCCAAACCTTGTCAGTGAGATAACCCAGAATAGTAACAGTGCCAACACAGGGAGTACGACTCAATTTCGGTGCACTTTCAAACACTTTAACTCCTGCAACCCCACAAAATTCACTGGTGAGGAGGGTGCTACTGGCCTCCTCCAATGGTTTGAAAGCATGGAGAGTACTTTTGTGAACAGTGAATGTCCTGATGAACTCCGCGTTCGCTATGCTACTAGTGTCCTTCAAAAGGGGGCGCTAACCTGGTGGAATGGTGAAAAGCGCAATCGAGGAGCTGATATTGCTTTATCATTATCTTGGGCAGATGTTAAGGAACTCATGATCGCCAAATTCTGCCCTAGGAACGAAATCAGGAAACTGGAGGAAGAGTTCCATGGACTGAAACAAGACAGTGGTGAGAATCTTGCGTATAATACTCGATATCACGAACTTAGCATACTGGTTCCACACATGGTCACCCCAGTCTCTCGAGCAATCGAAAAATATATCGAGGGATTACCTGACCTGATTCAAGACGTTGTCACTGGAGGCAAAGCCACTACGGTAGAAGAAGCCATCCAACTTGCAGCCACATTAACAGACAAACACATAAGGAAAGGAAACTTGGTTAGGAAGGGCACCAAGACACCTACTGAGAAAACCACCAATGTTGTTGAACAATCTAAGACTATTTTAGCAAAGGCCGCCACTACTGCTTCGAACTCTAAGAAACGAATGGGCGATAATCAGAACCATGCTGTTGTGGATCCGGTGGCTCAGCCTCCTATCAAGAAAGCCTACACGGGAATCCATCCTCAATGCAACACCTGCAAATATCATCACCCTGCAAATCTTCCATGCCGTCAATGCACTAGATGTGGAAGGTTTGGACACTTTGTTTCCACTTGTCGAGTAATGGTTGGGACACAGAGTAATCATCAAACAGCTGCCCAGGGACCACTACAGATTACTAACGGTCGGGCATGTTATCATTGTAGAGACCCTAATCACATGCTACCTCAATGTCCCAAATTGAACAATGTAAACCTGGTGGCACATGGACGAGCTTTCAATATCAATACCAACGAAACAACTGATCAAGATGACGTTAATCCCACTGGTTAAGCCATGGATGAAATCTTCCTAAGACTCGAGAATCCAATACTTGTATTTTCATTTTCATAATTCTATTTTCATTTTGTACCCAATTTTGTCGCACTCATTGGCATACAACATCTAGAAATTTCCTTGCATACTATTGTGTATTAACACAGATTGGAAATTTATCATATTGATTACGTTTATTTTAATCATACAAGACTCTACCTTACATTCATTTGAAACGTTTGGACTTGACACTTGATCTTACAAAGTTTTTCTAAAAACATCATTGTTTGTCATATGAAACCTGATTTTCCCCTTAATTTGACTATTCATTGAACATCGAATTATTCATGATACTCGTAAACATTTAATTATTCATGATAACACCTACACTTAATGGCCTTAGTATTTACAAACTTGCTTGCGTGTGTGTATTATCTACGCAACTCAGATAAACATTTCATTTAAAGGGCTCCTCGGACGAGTGGTAGCCCATACTTAAATACTATTATGCTTACAAGTCATTGCAAACCCATGCAATTGACCTCATTATTACATGGCCTCATTTCATTGATAACATCTCATTGTAACTCAACGTGTTTGATGTGACAACTTCTTGTGAAATTTATTTGCTTTAATGTGTGTTAGATTAGGATCATAGAAGGACATAAAACCCTAATGTAAGGTAAATTGATGATTCCGGTCCGGAACGTAATCATGAATTTACAGGTGCGTTAGGGTAGTGTGAAATTCTATTAGAGTTTTTGGGAAGACGTCCAGTACGTTTTCAAGGTATCAAAGGTGTGGTGGGTTAGCTGCGGTACACCCTGTATACAAACACTAATGATGCATTGAAAGTGAGACTGGAAGTCGGACCAGGAACAAACTCTAGTTACTTGGTAGTTCATTTAGTCTTTCTATAGTCAATCAACTCGTACATTTATTTTAGGGTTCCTAAAACTTACAATTTATTGATTCACTAGATTCTTATTCTCTTTATTATTCGAGACGAATCTAATCCAATCCTTAACTCACACCTATCAAACCTCATATCCAAATCATTCGAATTATCCAAACCACAGTTACCTTAATTGTTACCCAAGCATCCATAACCCTATGTTTCTAATAACTTCGGGACGAAGTTTCTAAAAGTAGGGGATGCTGTGACATCCGTCACTTTTTATTTTTATAATAATAATAATAATAATAATAATAATAATAATAATAATAATAATAATAATAATAATAATAATAATAATGATAATAAATAAAAATACAAGCCTTATTCCCACCAAAAATACTTGAGCCCAACTAACACCACTCTAACCTATTAACACAACCCAACCACAACCAAACCAAGCCCAAATCCCTTTCTCTTTTAAAAGCCTTGAAGCCCACTACAACCAGCCCATCAACGAGCCCATAGGTCTGGCCCATCTCTTTCCTTTCCCCTTATCAATTAAAAAAAAAAAAAGAAACAACCTGCCGGGATTCGAACCCGGGCAGGTAGCCGAGCCAGCCACAACACAACGCGTGCACAACCACTGAGCCACAACTCATTTGTGTTTTAAACCCAACCTTTATTTTATTTAACCACATCTGGACGCTGATTCCTTTCTCCTTTTTCCTTTGGTCGATCGCTGCAACAAAGAGCCAACAAGGAAACATCAAATCTGATCCAATAATCACGCATATGAACAAACAACCCCGATTATTACGCACATTCATCATCACTTCTTTCTAAAAACATCAACACGCGTGATTAACGCGTTTGACTTGACCAATAACTCGATTAAATGCATTCCAATATATCCCGGATCGAATTCGTATATATATACATGATATAAACTCAATTAAACCTGCACCCACACACACGTTTATGCGACTAAGAGAACCCCTATAACACTTTTCACTATCAAACACCAAATCATCCAGAATCGAAGCTTTTACATTCGTGGTTGACTTTTTCTTTGACCGAGCTATACATACGAATTCTTCATTGTAAGTCGTTTTTCTTTCATGGGTTTTGTTAATCGGCCTATACACAACATTTGCCCTATGGTTAATTGGGTTGATGATGTGTAAATCATTCGATTGATAAATCTAGGGCTCGACTTTGATAATTGGGGAAGAACACAAAAATCAGTTTGCATATTTAATTATTTCGAAACCAATAAAATCACAACCAACTGGTATAGACCAGCTGGTTTACACACGTGATGTAGGGAAAAGAACCGGCCAGTGGCCAAGGTTCGAATCCCATGCTCAACAATATATTTTTTTGCCTTTTTCCTATATATATATTTAATACATTAAATCTTATAAAATCAGTTTTAAATACTAAAAATGGTTTATAAATTTTACAAAAATTATTATATGATCTTCAAGTGATAAAGTTCATCACCCAATTTTTAGTTTTTCAAAAATGATTTATTTAATATATATTATTAATAATACAAATTTATTCATTTATATTTATTAAATTCTATAAAAATATCTAAACGATTTTATTAAATCTCACAAAAATTATCCTAAACTTGTATATTCTTAAACATTCCAGAAAATATTTGTATTTCAAAAAAACCATTTATTTAATATTTTTAATTAATTTTTGTTAGTTTTAATCATAAATAATTCATAATAAATTCATTTTACAATATTTTTGTACCAAAATTTTACGTAAATTATTTCTATTCATTTGGAACAGAAATACAATTTTTAATTCAAGAATTCTTTAATTTTAATATTTTTAGATATTAAAATCATATTTTGACAATTTGAAATAATTAGATTAAATATTCTATTTTCAAAAAAATAATTTTATAAAAAATTATTTTCATACTTAAAACCTTATGTTGTGACTATATTCAACTTAAAATTTTACAAAGAGACTTTTAGTTATTTATTTACTAAATTTCTTATATTTAATAAACAATTTGTTTATTAATCAAATAAACGTTTATCCCCAATTCGAAGCCCTAGAAATACATGTATCCTAGAGTTATTTCCCTTACACGTTATCAAATTCTTTAGGTTGATCCTTTGGGATAATTTCCAACACATATTTCGTTGTCCAAGTTCAATTTCAAGTTATTACGTGAACAGTGAGTTTTACATAGCCTCTTTTCTATTTATCACCATTTTTGGGGTGAAACATGTTACAACAATATTTATGCAATTCAATCATCAATGTGTATGTGTATTTCTATGTTGCATTATGTCTTGAACATGACTAGGGTAAGCACAATTCTAGCATAAACATTCATCAGCCGACGGTATACATTGATAGATCTATTTGGATTGACAATCCGCCTAGATTGATTCTCCCCCTTTTTCATCGGAGAATCCGTGGCCATTGTTAAGTTATCACCCATTTATTGGATGAGTACACCACCGTTCATACAGTACATTATACAGTCACAGGGTTGATTTCGCTCATTTGTATGATACATAGTTTACATATTTGCACTGTAGCATGCACTTGAATTGTATATCTTTCAACCTACTATACATATCAAAACTAGGAATGCTCACCAACATTTCTTATGTTGACCAAACCTATTTTTGTACATGTTTCAGGTGCAGTTTGATCTAGTGCTTTAGCAAGGAACATTTAGTGCTCTACTTTAATTCAGTTATTTCAATATTTACATTTCATTTAGACAATGTATTTTCCATTTCCATGTAAGACAAATTTTGGATTATTCAATAATATTTACATTTTAGTACCATGTGCTTTTGAACAATCGTCACTACGTGACACCTCGATGATTCCGCCATCGGTTGGGGTGTTACAACAGACACGTTTGCTACAAACAGTCTCAAAATCCCAGTTGAATTATTATCCGGTTTGATGATGTGAATTGGTGTTGCAATATTAATATTAATATCACCAGTTTCGAAATCATGTGGTTTTGGATCCATTTGTTGGAAACAGTTTGTTGATGAACAGATTGGAGTTTAAGTTGTTTGGTTGCCGGCCTTTTGGTGTGAGTGTGTGGAAGGTGTGAGTTAACAGAATGATATGTGGTGAGATGTGACATGCCCGCTTTGTTTTGAATAATATTATCACTTAATTTGCAAATTTCGTCTTTGCCTAAACTAACAGGTTCAGTATGAGTATAACACTCTGAGTATCTGTGGTTTGTCTGGCTAACACTTTACGTCCCTGAAACTAACGGCCGATATGTTTTCTATTAACTTATAGGTAAAATGACTAATATACCCCCATCTTCTCCGACCACCACCTACAACACCAACCACCACCACTGTGATTGTATACATAAGATAATTTACAATGAATTCATAAAAACATGATGTATTGTTTGTAGCAACAAGATATAGAAATTCTCCAAATTTATTTGGAAGAATGTTGTTATATAAAGCTCTCTGCTTTGAATCTATTAATATACACTGTCGTTGCATTTGTATAATTGAGTTTTGATTAAAGTGGCTACAACTAAAGATTTGAAAGTTATTTACACCAATGAGAAAGATAACCTTCTGCTTCACCACCTTCTATGAAGGATTTGGGGGAAACCTCGATCAATTTGAATCTGCCACCTGTAGCAGACATATTGCCACACACTCACTGATAGATTATAGAAAGAGAAGCCAGACTGAGGAGAAGCATGGCGGAGGTACCGGCGGTGACACGGCGGAGCACCACCGCGTATGGCGGTTGTTGTTGTTATTAGAGCGGTTTTTGTTGTATGATGATGATGAGGAAAAGAATTTGATGGTTAATGGTGAATATATACGATGATTTGTTTGTTGATGATGATAATGGTGTGAAATGGTGAAGGAGAATCTGAAGGTTATTATTATTGTGGTGGGGAGAGAGGAGATGGTGAGGAGAGGGAGGATAGTGGTGGTGGTGGTACCTAGGGAATCACAGAATTCCACTAAAAGAAGGTACCCAGGGAATCAATTTAAGACCTTACAGATACCCTTTGTTGTAGAAAGATGTCATTGAGCAAATGACTTCTGAGTTGTTGGAACAAGGCATAATCAGACAAAGCAGTAGTTTATTTGCATCTCCTGTGGTCTTAGTGAAAAAGAATGATGGTAATTAGAGGGTGTGTTGTAACACCCCAACCGATGGCGGAATCATCGAGGTGCCACGTAGTGACGATTGTTCAAAAGCTCATGGTACTAAAATGTAAATATATGATTATTGAATATTGTTTTACAACATGTGAAATTAAATACAAGACAACAAAATAAAGACAATTGATTGATTTAATCTAAGTCCAAAGTCCTATGTGAAGCGTCAAGCAGCTTATCCTGAAACATGCACGAAAATAATTTTGTCAACATATGATGTTGGTGAGTACTACTTAGTTTTGTACATATAGTATAAGTTTGAAAAGTAGTACAATTCATGTGTCTAGCATCACCAATGCATTATGTAAACACGCAAGTAACCAAACAAGACAAAGATCAAATGTAAAGTTTGTACAATGTAATTGATAATGAGCACCTCAACACGTGTGAGTCTAAAAGAGCACCATAACACAAAGTTATGTCTAAATGAGCAACGTAACATATGTTACGTCTGAGTGTAAAGAGCACCATAACATAAGTTATGTCTAAATGTATGATTTTGTATGTAAGCTACGTTCATGTTCAAGCATAAGCACAAAGATAAACAAGAGACGTATATGAATTGTAAATGAATAAAAAGTATGTGTAAATGAATACGAAAGTTTTGTATACTTGTGCATGAATCACCCCGAAAGTTGTAAAAGCGAAAAAGGGGATAAGTAATACTCACCTTAGCAAGGTGTTAAGTCTTGTGTAAATGAATAAGTGTATTCCAACGTTGCCAAGTATCACCCTATGTATAGTGTAACAAATAAGTCTAAGTCTATTTGGTCTATAAGTATTTTCTAGGGCTTCAAATTGGGGATAAGTATTTATTTGATTAATAATCAAATTGTTTATTACATATAAGAAATTTAATAAATGAATAAAAGTCTTTTTAAGTTAAAGATGGTCACAACATAAAGTTTTTAGTATGAAAATAATTTTTATAAAATTATTTTCTTGAAAACAGAATATTTAATCTATTTATTTCAAATTGTCAAAATATGACTTTAATATCTAAAAAATGTTAAAATTAAAGAATTCTTGAATTAAAAATTGTATTTCTGTTCCAAATGAATAGAAATAATTTATGTAAAATTTTGGTGTAAAAATATTGAAAAATGAATTTATTATGATTTATTTATGTTTAAAACTAATAAAAATTGATTAAAAAAATAAAATGAATGGTTTTTCTGAGTTAAAAATAATTTCTGAAATGTTTATTGTCATAAAAGTTTAGTATAATTTTTGTGAGATTTAATAAAATTGTTTAGATATGTTTATTGCATCTAATAAATATAAATGAATAAACTTGTATTATTAATAATATATATTAAATAAATTATTTTTGAAAAACTAAAAATTGTAAAATGAACTTTACCATTAGAAGGTCATACAGTATTTTTTGTAGAATTTATAAAACACTTTTAGTATTTAAAAACTATTTTAAAAGATTAAAGAAAATATAAGTATAAAAGAATAACACACAAAAAAATATGCTTATAATGGGACTCGAACCTTGGCCCTTGGCCGGTTCATAGTTTTTGTGAGAAAGGGGCCAACTAACTGATCTGTTGGTCAATTGGTGTTGAAATCAGTTTTGAAATAATTATATACACAAGTAGCGATTGTGTTCTTCCCCAATTTAAATGTTAAGAACCCTAGATTATTCAATACTTTGATTTAGCAAGCAATAGCCCCTGGTATGATGGGGCTATTGTTTGTGAGTATCCGGTGAACAAAACCCATCAAGAAAACATAACTTACAATGATGAATCGTATACGAATCGCTCAGTCAACCCGAGAGTCAAACACGATCCAAACACTTCGAATGAGAGGTTGTTAACAGAAATGGAGGATTTAGAGTGTCACACCCTCAAAATCCACTTGCGGAGTTTTACCGCGAGGCGCATGACAAACCAGGATCCAAACCAACGATCACAATAAACAAGTCTAACATGAACATAATGCAATATCAAAACAATGTTTAAAATCCCCGTTTACAGCGGAAGCTTATTCAAAACAATTATTCAATATTAAACCAATGTTCAACGTTTGTAAAACCATGCAACTCTAACTAGACGCCGTGCAGACGCGTGCGCCCTAGTTCCACTGTGCTACCTTAGCGACCTGAGAAAACATGTAAAAGTTTACGTCAGCACAAAAATGCTGGTGAGTTTACAGGTTTTGTATCCAAGTACCAAGTCCACCTGTCCATACTATAATAAATCGAAAACCAGTATACGCTAGCTAGGCGTACGTTTTGTTACTACCACGATTGGAAAACTATTACTAACGCGAATACCAAAAGTATGCCCGATGTAGTTCCTGTTGTTCCTGTTGTTCCTGTTTGAGACAATATGCACCCGCCGACCCTCCAAGTCGACGAGCGGGGTTGGTCACTCCCAATAGCGCTATTCACATTTCCCCGTTGTGCAAACCCGCACATTCATGGTTCCCCCGGGACTTCCAAAGATCGTGTAGTACACAAGAGAAACCCATAGTATGACAGTAGTTACCAAATAATCGTTTTAACACATGTTTTCTCCCCCGAAAAGTGTAAACCAGTTTAAAAGAGGGGCCGTAAACTCACCTTAACGTGCAAGCAAAGAATCCGAACAGCAAGCAATATATGCTACCGACACCCTAATAACAGTGTCGCTTAGTGAGTATAGGCGTAATATCATTACCCATATAACTCGTTTGTCCAAGGCGTTTTAAATGTTCAAAAGTGTGTATGCGACGCCTAGTGATTCTACATGCAATAGTAAACCCTACGGACCCGTTGGTGAATACGTTGGTTACAATTAGTTTCTACATTCCGTATGTGTCTCAGACAAGTGTACTTCAGTTTCATGTCAATTCCATACCACCTAAGACCTCAATTAATCACAGAAGCACATAATACACAATCTGTGTTTTCAGGACAGATTGTGCGCCATCAAAACTAATTTATTTAAAATAGCAAACCAGTGAGTTAACCTCCCAAATTTTTACTAAATTTACTTTGGGATTCACTCGACAATACCTATTTTTGTTTTGTCTCAATTCCAAACACAAAAATTATGAAAATTCGTACAACACAGCTAGGTCCAGAAAATCTCCTCAACAGGTCAGTTTAGTAGGAAAATTCTTAAAAATTGTGTATTCATCCAAACGAGATGAATCCACTTGGAAAAGCTCTATTTTTCCATTATTGACCTACTGTAAAAATTTCATAATCTAATCCCTTGTAAATCTCAAGTTATGACCATTTAAAGTTAACCCAATTTACAAATCCGAAAATCTGATATGACCCCTAATCAATTAAAATTCCAAAAACGACTCAAACGACGTCCAAATTCGATGGTTTTGCCCATTATGAAAAGCTAAGACCTTGTACGTTACAATCATGCAAAGAATCGATCAAATCAATTGTTTTCAAGCCACGAAACAGACCCTACAAGTCGACTTTCAGAATCTGTCCAGATTCTGATCGTACAATATCATCAATTATATCAAACCCTAGTTGCATATTATCAATCAATAATACCTAATAATCATCATACAACTTTCCTAATACCTATTCCCATCAGATCCTATTATCAAACATGTCAAGATCAAAGCTTTTAGGATCAAAACACCAATAACTTGCGCAACAAGCATCCTATGATGTTACTACGCGTTTATTAATAGGTTTAATCCGTTTAATCTTCAAAAAGACTCATGTTTTAATGTTTATTAAACCCAATCAGACCTGGACAAACTTGTTATAGGATTTTTACAATAAAACATAAAGTAAAAAGCATAAGAAATCATGAGTTATACCCTTAGCTCTTCAAATCAATCAATCGCGCGCCTTGGAGCCTCCCAATTGATGATCTTAAGCCTTAGCAGGTGTTTTTGGAGTGAAATATTCGTGTGGGGCAGTAAGGGGGCGATTAGGGTTGAGTATGAGGGCTGCATGGGAGTTAAAGATGTTTAAATACGAGTTTGAGGCGGTTTAAACCCGTCAGTCCCCTTCGAGCGGCCGCTCGGAGCCTGTGAGCGGCCGCTCACAGGTCCGGGTGGCGCGCTTTTGCCTCGTTTCGCCTCCCGACGCGTTATCCATCGACGTTTTCGTTGTTTCGAACCGTAACAAGTGTAACCCCATGCGTTAAGACCCTAATCAACCTCACGCTCCACTTTTAATAATTTTTATTAACGTGTTCGGTTTAGGTTCACATAATCACGTATGGTTTTCACATAAGTTTGTCAGATATCACCGAGACACATAAGTTTGTTATTCACCGACGTCCGAGGTTCACTAATCATGAAATCACATGTTAACTCACACAAGGAGTCAGAACCCGACCCACACAAGGAGTCAAAGCATCTCATAACCCGAGATAATGCTCGTATGTCCTATCTAGCTATCTAGATAACCCTCGTTAAGTATAATATACGCGTGACTCGCTAAGGTAGACTTTAATCTAGACCATGTTGTTAACCAGAATTTGCCGGGTGTCACATCATCCCCACGTTAAAAGAATTTTCGTCCCGAAAATTGCACAAGTACCAAAAGAACAAAAGAAATAACGAACGAAACAAACAAAAGATAGAAACCAAAAAGAGATTTACCCGAGTTGTCACATCATCCCCACGTTAAAAGGAATCTCGCCCCGAGATTCATTCAGCTGCAGAAGAGACATGTCTCGACTCGAACGCTTCCTTAGGAAAAAGATGAGGATACTTAGACTTCATCTGATCCTCCCGTTCCCACGTATATTCCGGTCCCCGGTTCGAGTTCCACCGAACCTTAACGATACGAATCTTGCTGTGACGTAGGCTACGAATCTTGTAATCAAGGATCTCCACAGGTTCTTCCACAATCCGAAGACGATCATCAACCTTGATCTCTTCTAGTGGAACGATGAGAGACTCGTCAGCCAGACACTTCTTCAAGTTTGACACGTGGAAGACGTTATGTACGTTACCGAGCTCCGTCGGTAAATCAAGACGATATGCCACCGGTCCAATCCGTTCCAGGATCGTAAATGGTCCGACATACCGTGGATTGAGTTTGCCACGCTTCCCAAAGCGTATGACGCCCTTCCACGGTGAGACTTTTAGAAGTACCTTGTCATTGACTTGGAATTCCAGTGGTTTGCGACGCTGATCAGCATAACTCTTTTGCCGGTCCCGTGCCGCCGCCAACCGATTTCGAATCTGTACGATCTTTTCCGAAGTTTCGTACACTAGTTCAGGCCCAGTGAGTTGACTCTCACCCACTTCAGCCCAGCAAAGAGGAGAACGGCATTTCCGTCCGTACAGTGCCTCGAACGGAGCCGCCTTGATGCTCGTGTGATAACTATTGTTGTACGAGAATTCTACTAACGGTAGATGAGCTTCCCAACCCTTGCCAAAATCGATCACACACGCCCGCAGCATGTCTTCTAAAGTTTGAATCGTACGCTCACTCTGACCGTCAGTCTGTGGATGGTAAGCCGTACTCATGTCTAGTTGGGTACCCAAAGCCTTGTGCAAAGACTTCCAGAAGTGAGAAGTAAAATGGGAGTCACGATCCGAGATAATAGAAACTGGTACCCCGTGCTTAGAAACGACCTCCTTCAAATAAAGACGAGCCAAACGATCCATGGTGTCGGTCTCCTTAATAGCAAGAAAATGAGCTGATTTCGTCAACCGATCGACAATCACCCATATCTTGTCGTTCCCGCTTGGTGATTTAGGAAGTTGTGTGACAAAATCCATAGTAATCCGTTCCCATTTCCATTCCGGAATTTCAGGTTGTTGCAGGAGACCCGACGGTTTCTGGTATTCCACCTTGACCTTAGCACAGGTCAAGCATTTGCTCACGTATGAGGCTATGTCCGACCTCATGTTTGGCCACCAGTAAAGCACCTTCAGATCTTGGTACATCTTATCCGAACCAGGATGAATAGAATACCGGGACTTATGAGCCTCATCAAGGACAAGCTCCCGTAGTCCCCCGAACAAAGGAACCCATATACGTTCTGCGAAATAGTGCAGGCCATCAGACCTTCGCTCTAGGTGCTTGTCGGCACCGTGCATAGTTTCAGCTTTAAGGTTTTCCTCCTTCAAAGCTTCCAATTGAGCAGAACGGAGTTGATCAGGTAACGACGAATGGATGGTGAGCTGCAACGCCCGAACACGACGAGGTTTAGTTGATTCCTTCCTGCTCAAGGCGTCTGCTACAACATTCGCCTTGCCAGGATGGTACTTAATAGCACAATCATAGTCGTTCAAAAGTTCGATCCAGCGACGCTGCCGTATGTTCAAGTGTTGTTGGTCGAAAATGTGTTGGAGACTCTTGTGATCGGTGTAGATGGTGCACTTGGTACCGTACAAGTAATGTCTCCAAATTTTCAACGCGAATACCACGGCACCCAACTCCAAGTCATGGGTGGTGTAGTTCTTCTCGTGCACCTTGAGTTGACGAGAAGCATACGCGATCACTTTCTCGCGTTGCATCAACACGCAACCGAGACCATGAATAGAAGCATCACAGTAAACAACGAAATCATCAGGACCCTCAGGTAAAGACAAAATAGGAGCAGAACACAGTTTAGACTTCAGTTCTTCAAACGCTGACTCTTGTGGTTCACCCCAGTCGAATTTCCTATCCTTCTGAGTGAGAGTGGTGAGGGGTTGAGCAATCTTCGAGAACCCCTGAATGAAACGACGATAGTAGCCCGCAAGGCCTAGGAATTGCCGCACCTCAGTTGGCGTCTTTGGTGCTCCCCAGTCCTTGATCGCTTCGATTTTAGCTGGATCGACATGAATCCCTAGTTCATTAACCACATGTCCTAGGAATTGAACTTCGCGTAACCAAAAGTCACACTTTGAGAACTTGGCATAAAGTTGTTCCCGTCGCAAGAGTTCCAAAACTAACCGCAGATGTTCCCCGTGTTCGGTCTCGTTCTTGGAGTAGATCAGAATGTCATCAATAAACACAATGACGAATTTGTCCAAATATGGTTTACAGACGCGGTTCATCAAGTCCATGAAAACCGCCGGTGCGTTCGTGAGACCGAAAGGCATGACCAAGAATTCGAAATGGCCATAACGTGTTCGAAAAGCAGTCTTTGCAACGTCAGCCTCCCTGACGCGCAGCTGGTGATAACCGGACCTCAAGTCGATCTTGGAATAATAACTAGAACCCTGAAGCTGGTCGAATAGATCATCAATACGTGGAAGAGGATAACGGTTCTTGACGGTCAATTTGTTCAGTTCTCTGTAGTCCACACACAATCGGAAACTCCCATCCTTCTTCTTAACAAATAAAATCGGGGCTCCCCAAGGGGAAGAACTTGGCCGGATGAAACCCTTGTCCAAGAGTTCCTGTAACTGACTAGACAATTCCTGCATCTCGGGAGGTGCAAGACGGTAGGGGGCCCGAGCAATAGGAGCAGCTCCCGGTACGAGATCGATACCGAACTCAACCTGACGATGGGGAGGAAGACCAGGTAAATCATCGGGAAACACATCAGGAAACTCGCGTACAACCGGAATATCGTCGATCTTCTTCTCATCACCAGAGGAAACAGATAAAAGCGCCAAAACGGCTGGATAACCCTTTCGAAGACACTTAAGGGCTTTCATGCTAGAGATGATGTTTAGCGAAACACCACCCTTGATACCGTACACAGAATGGAATTCTCCATCAGGGAGAGGAATCCGAATAACCTTATCATAACAGACAATCTCCGCGCGATACAAAGACAACCAATCCATGCCTACCACAACGTCAAAACTACCCAAAGGTACCGGCATAAGATCGATGGGGAACGTTAAACCCGACAACTCTAATTGGCACTCCCGAAGGACACTAGTAGCTTCAATCTTTTTACCGTCAGCCAACTCAATAATATACTTAGTCTCTAATGGTACGGGTACTACATCTAGCAGTCGACTAACATCCATGGATACAAAACTCTTGTCGGCACCGGAATCAAATAACACACTAACAGAACGATTATTGAGAAGGAACGTACCGGTGACTGTGTCAGGGTCCTGTCTAGCCTCAGCAGCTCCAATGACGAAGGCACGTGCATTTCTGCCGCCGCCCCCGTTGTTCCCATTCCCGTTGTTCCCACCCTGCTTCAGTTTTGGGCAATCCTTCTTGTAATGCTCAGTGTCACCACAGTTGTAGCATCCTTGTTTCCCTGTAGTCCCCTGAGTAGTCGGAGCTGAGCTGTTAGTCGGAGCCTGAGTCGATGGAAGTGTAGCCCGACAATCCTTAGCATAATGCCCTGTTCGCTGGCAGCGGTGGCAACGGTTACTGTCGCAGTTCCCTTGATGATGGCGTCCACACTTGTTGCATTTGGGCAGTTTTCCCGCATAACCACCCTGCTTGTTACCCGAAGAAGATGAACCCCCATTATCAAACCTTTTACCCTGCTGTGCAGACCCAGATCCTTTCCCGTCATTTTCCCACTTGCGCTTGTTGTTCTCTGGAGCCTTAACAGTCGAACCTTTCGCAGGCAAAATCCCCTCATTCACTTTTAAGTTGGTCATCCTATGGGCCGATCGAACTACCTCTGCATACGTAGGATGATTTCCCGCAGCCACTAACCCTGCAATTTCCGGTACTAACCCTGAGACATAGTGTTCAATCCTACGGTACTCTGGCACGTGCAGATCGGGACACAGCACTGCCAACTCATTCCGCCTCACAGTATACTTCTCAATTTCCGACCCAGTCATCTTGAGGTTCCACACCTCATGCTCCAGCTTCTGTACCTCTTCCCTGGGACAATACTCACGCTTCAGCAACTGCACAAAATTCTCCCATGGCATAGCATATGCCTCCCCAATACCCATATTCTGGGTGATGCCATTCCACCAAGTCAATGCCACATCCTGGAATAACGCAGCTGCATACTTTACCCGATCTTCTGGGAGACAGTTACACATCAGAAACACTGACTCTACTTTCTCCAGCCACCTAAGCAAGCTCACCGCACCCTCGGTGCCAGAGAATTCCTGGGGCTTACAGTCCCGAAACATCTTGTAGGTACACATGGGTGGGGGTGGGTTAACAGGACCACCTGAAATGAAACGTATGAGAAACCACGAAGAATGCAAACAAGGTTCACCAATGAGGCAAGGAAAATGGATAAATCAACTTACCACCACCGTTGTGCCCTAACTGAAAGGCAGCTTGGAGTAAGTTGTTCAGATCATCCTACGATAGGTTAACACCTCCACGACCACCAGCACCACCGCGACCACCACCACGTCCACCATTGCGACCACCTCCACGTCCTCCTCGTACTCCAGACATGATTCTGGCAGAAAGAGCGAGAAAATTTAGTTTCGCAGATAAGGATAACCACTAATGTTCACAAGATCAAAGCTAGATCCAATCCAGGACTATCCCCTCAAACCTAGAGCTCACCAGGGCTTCCATGCATTTCGGTTTATGATTTTGTGTGCACCTAAAATGATAAACCGCTCTACATGGTCCTCCAAGTGTCCTCCTAGTCCAAAGTTCAAATCACCGAACATAGACTCTCAGCTACACACCGTAATGCTACGATAGTTTATGGCAAGTGTTTCTATTGGAGTGCGAAAGGGAGATGTCCGAGCCTTGGACAAATCTCAAGAGCACACGAGTTACTCCAATAGACTACACTGCCTAGAAAACAAGTAACCCAACCTAAGATAGAACGGATGATGTAACACAGAAAGACCAACGATTTAGAGACACCCCGACAAGACCATACGTAAACCACTATAACGTTTAGTACCATGTGATCGTCCAGTGTGTGCGACTCGGCTATAGACTAGACCCTACATGCAGTCCTAGTTCACTATAACCATTGGCTCTGATACCAATCTGTCACACCCTCAAAATCCACTTGCGGAGTTTTACCGCGAGGCGCATGACAAACCAGGATCCAAACCAACGATCACAATAAACAAGTCTAACATGAACATAATGCAATATCAAAACAATGTTTAAAATCCCCGTTTACAGCGGAAGCTTATTCAAAACAATTATTCAATATTAAACCAATGTTCAACGTTTGTAAAACCATGCAACTCTAACTAGACGCCGTGCAGACGCGTGCGCCCTAGTTCCACTGTGCTACCTTAGCGACCTGAGAAAACATGTAAAAGTTTACGTCAGCACAAAAATGCTGGTGAGTTTACAGGTTTTGTATCCAAGTACCAAGTCCACCTGTCCATACTATAATAAATCGAAAACCAGTATACGCTAGCTAGGCGTACGTTTTGTTACTACCACGATTGGAAAACCATTACTAACGCGAATACCAAAAGTATGCCCGATGTAGTTCCTGTTGTTCCTGTTGTTCCTGTTTGAGACAATATGCACCCGCCGACCCTCCAAGTCGACGAGCGGGGTTGGTCATTCCCAATAGCGCTATTCACATTTCCCCGTTGTGCAAACCCGCACATTCATGGTTCCCCCGGGACTTCCAAAGATCGTGTAGTACACAAGAGAAACCCATAGTATGACAGTAGTTACCAAATAATCGTTTTAACACATGTTTTCTCCCCCGAAAAGTGTAAACCAGTTTAAAAGAGGGGCCGTAAACTCACCTTAACGTGCAAGCAAAGAATCCGAACAGCAAGCAATATATGCTACCGACACCCTAATAACAGTGTCGCTTAGTGAGTATAGGCGTAATATCATTACCCATATAACTCGTTTGTCCAAGGCGTTTTAAATGTTCAAAAGTGTGTATGCGACGCCTAGTGATTCTACATGCAATAGTAAACCCTACGGACCCGTTGGTGAATACGTTGGTTACAATTAGTTTCTACATTCCATATGTGTCTCAGACAAGTGTACTTCAGTTTCATGTCAATTCCATACCACCTAAGACCTCAATTAATCACAGAAGCACATAATACACAATCTGTGTTTTCAGGACAGATTGTGCGCCATCAAAACTAATTTATTTAAAATAGCAAACCAGTGAGTTAACCTCCCAAATGTTTACTAAATTTACTTTGGGATTCACTCGACAATACCTATTTTTGTTTTGTCTCAATTCCAAACACAAAAATTATGAAAATTCGTACAACACAGCTAGGTCCAGAAAATCTCCTCAACAGGTCAGTTTAGTAGGAAAATTCTTAAAAATTGTGTATTCATCCAAACGAGATGAATCCACTTGGAAAAGCTCTATTTTTCCAGTATTGACCTACTGTAAAAATTTCATAATCTAATCCCTTGTAAATCTCAAGTTATGACCATTTAAAGTTAACCCAATTAACAAATCCGAAAATCTGATATGACCCCTAATCAATTAAAATTCCAAAAACGACTCAAACGACGTCCAAATTCGATGGTTTTGCCCATTATGAAAAGCTAAGACCTTGTACGTTACAATCATGCAAAGAATCGATCAAATCAATTGTTTTCAAGCCACGAAACAGACCCTACAAGTCGACTTTCAGAATCTGTCCAGATTCTGATCGTACAATATCATCAATTATATCAAACCCTAGTTGCATATTATCAATCAATAATACCTAATAATCATCATACAACTTTCCTAATACCTATTCCCATCAGATCCTATTATCAAACATGTCAAGATCAAAGCTTTTAGGATCAAAACACCAATAACTTGCGCAACAAACATCCTATGATGTTACTACGCGTTTATTAATAGGTTTAATCCGTTTAATCTTCAAAAAGACTCATGTTTTAATGTTTATTAAACCCAATCAGACCTGGACAAACTTGTTATAGGATTTTTACAATAAAACATAAAGTAAAAAGCATAAGAAATCATGAGTTATACCCTTAGCTCTTCAAATCAATCAATCGCGCGCCTTGGAGCCTCCCAATTGATGATCTTAAGCCTTAGCAGGTGTTTTTGGAGTGAAATATTCGTGTGGGGCAGTAAGGGGGCGATTAGGGTTGAGTATGAGGGCTGCATGGGAGTTAAAGATGTTTAAATACGAGTTTGAGGCGGTTTAAACCCGTCAGTCCCCTTCGAGCGGCCGCTCGGAGCCTGTGAGCGGCCGCTCACAGGTCCGGGTGGCGCGCTTTTGCCTCGTTTCGCCTCCCGACGCGTTATCCATCGACGTTTTCGTTGTTTCGAACCGTAACAAGTGTAACCCCATGCGTTAAGACCCTAATCAACCTCACGCTCCACTTTTAATAATTTTTATTAACGTGTTCGGTTTAGGTTCACATAATCACGTATGGTTTTCACATAAGTTTGTCAGATATCACCGAGACACATAAGTTTGTTATTCACCGACGTCCGAGGTTCACTAATCATGAAATCACATGTTAACTCACACAAGGAGTCAGAACCCGACCCACACAAGGAGTCAAAGCATCTCATAACCCGAGATAATGCTCGTATGTCCTATCTAGCTATCTAGATAACCCTCGTTAAGTATAATATACGCGTGACTCGCTAAGGTAGACTTTAATCTAGACCATGTTGTTAACCAGAATTTGCCGGGTGTCACATAGAGAGTGTATTCGGCATCTTAAGCTAGTCAAGGAGGGTCCAATTTATAGTGGTATTGTATAAAGGGAAGGTCTTGATTTTTGAATCGAGCTTAGTCAAGAGGACGACTAATTAGCCCGGAATCGAGCTTAGTCAAAGTCGGATTTTAATGCTAATACATCAAAACGAGTCAATTAAGTAAAAGGGTTGCCAATTATAGATTAATTTAGGTGGTCAAGGTCAAATGTTTGACCGGGTTTGTTGTGTTGGTCGCTGCTGCTCGAACAGACAAGGAGAAAGAAGAAAGTTTGGGATTTGTGGGTTCTTATATAATATGGATTGGATTTGTAGCAGGTATGAGCCATAGCTCAGTTGGTGGTGTGGTTGTCTTGTGTTGGAGCCTGCTCGGGTTCGAGTCTCAGCAGAGACAAAACCCCCTTTTTTTTGTTTAAAACCGAAGAAGAGAGGGAGAGGGGTTTGGGCTTGGATTGGGCATGTGTATTTGCGCTGGCAGTGGGCTCCGACTAAAGGCATTGGGCCGAGAATCTTTAAAGGGAAACATTGGGTTTGGATCTTGGATCTGGGCCGTAGGACTTTCAAAAGAACAAAATGATAAGGGGTTTGATCATATTATGCCTATGTTGAATTGATTTATTTAAAAACTTTTTTTTTTAAATAAAACCTGAAAATTATTATTATTATTATTATTATTATTATTATTATTATTATTATTATTATTATTATTATACAAAAATGAAATAAAAGAAAAGTGACGGATGTCACAGCATCCCCTACCAAGTAAGTAGAGTTTGTTCCTGGTCCGACTTCCAGTCTTACTTTCAATGCATCATTAGTGTTTGTATACAGGGTGTACCGCAGCTAACCCACCACACCTTTGATACCTTGAAAACGTACTGGACGCCTACCAAAAACTCTAATAGAATTTCACACTACCCTAACGCACCTGTAAATTCATGATTACGTTCCGGACCGGAATCATCAATTTACCTTACATTAGGGTTTCATGTCCTTCTATGATCCTAATCTAACACACATTAAAGCAAATAAGTTTCACAAGAAGATGTCACAACAAACACGTTGAGTTACAATGAGATGTTATCAATGAAATGAGGTCCTGTAATAATGAGGTCAATTGCATTGGTTTGCAATGACTTGTGAGCATAACAGTTTTTAAGTATGGGCTACCACTCGTCCGAGGAGCCCTTTAAATGAAATGTTTATCTGGGTTGCGTGGATAATACACACATGCAAGCAAGTTTGTAAGTACTACAACCATTAAGTGTAAGTGTTATCATGAATAATTAAATGTTTACGAGTATCATGAATAATTAGATGTTCAATGAATAGTCAAATTAAGGGAAAAATCAAGTTTCATGTAATAACCAATGATGTTTTTAGAAAAAAACTCTGTATGATCAAGTATCGAGTTTTTTAGTAGTTTGGTTTTCATGAAAATCAAGTCCAAATGTTTCAATAAGATGTAAGGTAGAGTCTGACACTTATAGGATTTAAAATAAACGTAACCGAATTTGATAATTTTCCAATCCGTGTTCGTACACAATAGTATGCAAGGAAATTTCTAGATGTTGTATGCTAATGAGTGCGGCAAAATTTGGGTACAAAATGATAATAGGATCAAGAAAATGAAAACGCAAGTGTTGGATTCCCGAGTCTTAAGAGGATTCCATCCATGGCTTAGCCAGTGGGATTAACGTCATCCTGCCCGTTTGCTTCGTTGATATTGATATTGAAAGCTCGTCCATGTGCCACCAGGTTTACATTATTCAATTTAGGGCATTGAGGTCGCATGTGGTTAGGGTCTCTACAATGATAACATGCCCGACCGTTAGTAATCTGTAGTGGTTCCTGGGCAGCTGTCTGATGATTACCCTGTGCTCTATCCATTACACGACAAGTGGTGACAAAGTGTCCAAACCTTCCACATCTAGTGCATTGACGACATGGAAGATTTGCAAGGTGATGATACTTGCAAGTGTTGCATTGAGGATGGATTCCCGTATAAGCTTTCTTGATAGGGGGTTGAGTCACAGGATCCACAATAGTATGGTTCAGATTATCGCCCATTCGTTTCTTAGAGTTCGAAGCAGTAGTAGCGGCCTTTGCTAAAACAGAAATGGAGGATTTAGAGAGTGTATTCGGCATCTTAAGCTAGTCAAGGAGGGTCCAATTTATAGTGGTATTGTATAAAGGGAAGGTCTTGATTTTTGAATCGAGCTTAGTCAAGAGGACGACTAATTAGCCCGGAATCGAGCTTAGTCAAAGTCGGATTTTAATGCTAATACATCAAAACGAGTCAATTAAGTAAAAGGGTTGCCAATTATAGATTAATTTAGGTGGTCAAGGTCAAATGTTTGACCGGGTTTGTTGTGTTGGTCGCTGCTGCTCGAACAGACAAGGAGAAAGAAGAAAGTTTGGGATTTGTGGGTTCTTATATAATATGGATTGGATTTGTAGCAGGTATGAGCCATAGCTCAGTTGGTGGTGCGGTTGTCTTGTGTTGGAGCCTGCTCGGGTTCGAGTCTCAGCAGAGACAAAACCCCCCCTTTTTTTTGTTTAAAACCGAAGAAGAGAGGGAGAGGGGTTTGGGCTTGGATTGGGCCTGTGTATTTGGGCTGGCAGTGGGCTCCGACTAAAGGCATTGGGCCGAGAATCTTTAAAGGGAAACATTGGGTTTGGATCTTGGATCTGGGCCGTAGGACTTTCAAAAGAACAAAATGAAAAGGGGTTTGATCATACTATGCGTATGTTGAATTGATTTATTTAAAAACTTTTTTTTTTAAATAAAACCTGAAAATTATTATTATTATTATTATTATTATTATTATTATTATTATTATTATTATTATACAAAAATGAAATAAAAGAAAAGTGATGGATGTCACATGTGTATTGACTATAGAAGATTAAATCAAGCAACAATTCTTGATAGGTTCCCTATTCCCTTAGTGGAAGAACTCATGGATGAACTATATGGTACCCAATTCTTTTCTAAACTGGATTTGAAATCTGGGTATTATCAGATCAGGATGCATCCTGAGGATATTGGAAAAACAACATTTAAGACACATAATGGGCACTATGAATTCATGGTCATGCCATTTGGCTTGACCAATGCACCATCAACCTTTCAAGGGCTGCTGAATCAAGTGTTCAGATTGCATTTAAGAAAATTTGTGTTGGTATTTTTTGATGATATATTGGTATATAGTCCCAGTTGGAATACTCATTTGCAACATCTGAAAATGGTACTACAGTTATTAAGAGAAAACACATTGGTGGCCAAGAAATCTAAGTGTGTTTTTTGGGCTAATGAATTAGAGTATCTGGGACATATTATTTCACAGAAGGGTGTTGCTACTGATCCTACTAAAGTGGAAGCTATACAGAAGTGGCCAGTTCCTAAAAGTTGCAAAGACTTAAGAGGGTTTCTTGGGCTAACTGGTTACTATAGAAGGTTTGTCAAAAATTATGGGTGCCTGGCCTGACCCCTCACTCAATTAACAAAGAAAGATGCATTTGAGTGGACTGAGGAAGCTACACTAGCTTTCAACACATTAATGGCTGCCATGATGCAACCCCCTGTTCTTGCTATGCCTAATTTCAATGATCCTTTTATCATTGAAACTGATGCATCAGGGTATGGCATTGGGGCTGTTCTAATGCAGCAGGGTCATTCCATAGCCTTTATAAGTAAGGCATTGTCTCCAAAGAATTTGGCTTTGTCCACTTATGAAAGAGAGTTACTAGCCATAATTCATGCAGTTCAGAAATGGCAGCCATATTTGATGAATAAGCCTTTCATAATCAAGACTGATCAACAAAAATGGCTTTCAAAACTTATGGGCTTACAATATGAGATACAATATAAGAAGGGGTCAGAGAATTCAGTTGCTGATGCACTTTTAAGAGCCACTCATTGGGAATTGTTACAATTATCTGTGTCCACTGCTCATGCTGATATGTTGACTGAG
This sequence comes from Ambrosia trifida, assembly GCA_028751855.1. NCBI lineage: Eukaryota > Viridiplantae > Streptophyta > Magnoliopsida > Asterales > Asteraceae > Ambrosia > Ambrosia trifida. Next base: position 74,754,646 of record CM054128.1, on the reverse strand, counting down.
ATTTAGAAAGCATGGGAGGAGGATTTGGAAGTACAAAAGTTGATTCACGAACTCAAGGTTAGTCCCACAGGCCACAAACATTTTACTTGGAAAGATAATGAGTTAAAAAGAAAGGGTAAATTAGTAATTGGTAATGTACCCTCTCTTAAGTTGAAAATTTTACATTGGGTACATGATTCTGCACAAGGGGGTCATTCAGGGGTGCAGTCACCTTTGAAAAGGTTGGGCAGACTTTTTTATTTGCCAAAAATGAAGAAAAGTGTCCATACTTACATTCAAAGTTGTGCAGTTTGTCAGCAATGTAAGTATGAGACTACAACATCTCCTGGGTTGCTGCAGCCTTTGCCTATTCCAATAGGAGTATGGGAAGACATATCAATGGACTTTGTAGAGGGATTGCCCTTATCCAGGGGCAAAACTGTCATTATGGTGGTGGTAGACAGACTGAGTAAAGCTGCCCACTTTATTCCTCTACATCACCCTTATACAGTTGTAGATATTGCTTAAGTATATCTTGACAATATTTATAAGTTGCATGGAAGTCCAAAGAGTATAGTCTCTGACAGGGATAAGGTGTTTGTGAGCACATTTAGGAAAGAGCTGATGGTCTTACAAGGAATAGAGCAATGTATGTCAAGTTCTTATCACCCACAATCTGATGGACAGACTGAAGTTCTTAATAGATCTTTGGAAAGTTACCTAAGGAGTATGTGCTTTGAGAGGCCAAATGATTGGATGAAGTCGTTGCCATTGGCTGAGTATTGGTACAACATGTAACACCCCAAAAGTTGGTGAGATTTACATAGGTTTGAATATTGAATAAAAATTTGTACAATTCGAGTGTCATGGCAAGTCTAGTCCATATGTGAAAACAAAACAATCGGGTAAATCGAGTGCATAATCAAACCTTGTGACTAGAATATTGTGGTACATCCCATACGCTCATGGTTCACTCGATTATGTTATAAATTCGATAACAATCACCCACGCTACCTATCTAGGAGGTACACGTATCCGGGTGGGATTGTCAGTCCAATAGATCTATCATTGTATACCGTCGGCTGATCAATGTTAATGATTATGCTACAATATTGTGCTTACCCTAGTAATGTTTAAGACATAATGCAACATAGAATAACACATAGACACTTGTGATTGAATTGTAAATTGAATGTTGTAACACGTTTCACCCCAAAAAAAATAGTGAATGGAAAAGGGGCTATGTAAACTCACCTTAGGTGCATAATGAGTTTGTGCGTTTTATTGAGCGTGCAAACACTTAGTAATAATGCCTTGGAAAACTCGGAACTAGCTAGAGGAGATAATGATGGATGAAAACTTTAGTATATGGGAGATGGGATAATAATGTTTTTTTTTATTGAATGGTATAAAGAGTTGAATGGTAGGCTATAGTATTTATAGTGTATAATTTGGAGTTGTAATTAGGGACTACTTTGACTAGGCTAGAATTTAGAAACAACTTTGACTTGAATAGAAGACCATATTTACTAACACTTTGACTTGACTAGGAGACCATATTTACTAACACTTTGACTTGACTTGACTAAGAGACTACGTTTGACTTTTCAGGTTTGACTAAGGGACCTTGAAAGGGTTTAAGTTTAATTGGTTTTAATTAACATCACAAAACACCAAATGGTGTAGTGGTTTGTGTGGTGTGGTTAAGGTTTAGCCCGCCAGGGACTCGGGTTCGAATCCTGACACAGGCAAACATTTTTTTTAACGTTTTTAAATCAGAATTTTTAATACAATCCAATTTAATATTGATTATACGTCATTATTTAAACAAAAAAAAACAATTTTTTTTTAACAAAATGGATGGTAAAGATACTGTAAACATGAATCGGATGAATAAACGAGGGAGTTCTATATATATATATATATATATATATATATATATATAAAGAAAATTGGTGTGATGTTACAGTCTCCCCTACTTTTAGGAACTTCGTCCCAAAGTTTATTTTAAGAAGAAACATTTGAATAGTGTTGAGGATAGTTAGGGTGACTATGGTTCAGAGTAGGGTAAGAGTTTAAGGAATGTATAAGATAACCATAAATGCTAGGTGGACTACCAAATAACTAGGGTTTGTTATTGGTCTGACCCTATAGTATCCCTTTCCACGTATCATTAGTGTTTATATATAGGGTGTACCGCAGCTAACCCATCACACCTCTGATACTTCGAAAACACACGGGGTATCTCCCAAAACCTTAATAGAATTCACACTACCTTAATGTACCTGTAAATTCATGATTACGTTCCGGACCGCAATCACCAATTTACCTTACATTAGGGTTTTGTGTCCTTCTATGACTCTAAACACACATGTAAGTAATGCAAAATAGCCTTGTGATTGAATCGTATACAATGTATCCAAAAATAAGTCCAACTGTTGAGCAGGAAAAAGACCTCTACCAGTCAGTTAGTAAGAACCTCTACCGATTGTTGAGCAGGTGCGATAGCCTCTACCAGTCGTTGAGCAGGTTGTAGGGCCTCTACCGACTGTTGAGCAGGCATGATGATCTCTACCAATCGTTGAGTAAGTTATTTGGTACTCTACTAACTGTTGAGCAAGTACTTCATCCTCTATCAGTTGTTTGATTAAGTGTACCAATTATTACACACATGAATTGCAAATTGATAATATGTACATGTAAGCAATCAAGTATCAAGTATAGCATACGAGTTGTAATAGAGTTGCCCTAGACAAGGTTAATGACTCTAGGTGTGTCTATAGCAAATAGTTTATATTCCATGAATTCTAGTTTCAAATGTTCAAATATGGTAGATAGTCGAATCCTCATGTATAACTGAGGATTATGTTTGATGCAACACACAATCAAGTTTCAATAGTTTGGTTATCATGGGTAACTAGCTCATGTGTGAGAAGGTGAAGGATATGAATTTAGTTCTTGAGAGGATGATGAAAAATCTTGAAGCAGAATCAAGGTTGTGAGAGATAGTGAATGTGAAGATAGTTGATAAAGAGTTTATTTTATAGTAAGGAGATTATGGGGTTTGGATCAAAGGTTATAATCAAGTGTATAAGAAAACATGATTGTGGTATATGCCATTGAAGAAACAATAACCTGCACAGCTGGCCGGTGTATGCCTCGACAGTGTTGAATAGGGGAACCACAGCTCGATCTTCGTCTTCTCCGGTGAGATCCAGACCTGCGAAGAGAAACGGAAGGTGGGGTGTGGAGGTGACTGCTAGGAAACCACGAATGGAGTCCAGCGTACAGACACAAAAAGTGATGTCGGCAGCGGCGGCAGCCATGTGTTATCAAGGGGTAATGTGTATGTGATAACTTGTGCCCTAATGAGAGGTGAAGACCTCTTATATAGGGCTTCTCATGGGCCTTAATGGGCCGAACATCATGGGCCCCTAACTATATGGGCACATAGCCCATTGGCACCAAGCCTAGTTAGGGGGTTACCTCCACACCTCAATATTAGTAAATAATATAACAAGTAACAAGTAATAAAGACGGTATGTCGGGTCAAGCACCATACCTCTACAAGTCCCCCTAGTCTAGTGCTGCTCCTACGTGTCAGCGTGGGTGGAGTGCTAGACTAACCAGTAGTGCTCGGGAACGAAGATTAAAAGCTTTATCTTCTCGGTGGGCTAATGACTCGAACGTTTCATCTTCTTGTTTCGATGTGTGTGGGAGGTTGCTCGTTGCGCTTGTTACCGACTAAGTGTCACCTTCTAAGTTAACTGTCACCGACGCGTGTGAGGGTTGCTCGTTACGCTTGTTATCGGCTAAGTGTCACCTTTTAGGCTAACTGTCACCGGCGCGCGAGCGTCCAGTAGTTGCAGGTGCTAGTGTGGCTTGTTGCCAGACCTGCAAGTATCTCAATCATATAATATGGGTGTATTATGAGGCGCCCAGCCTTGTATTAGTATATCTTAACTTGTAATAAGTTATTAGATAGTAAATAACACTAAATATAATAAAGGTTGTACCAAAACCTTGGGCGGCCAATGATACGGCGTCTCATGGTATGAGATCCATCTAAAGTGGTGTTATACCATGCCATCCCCCCAGTTCATTGCTGCTAAGTGTAATGCTTAGGAGCGTTGGAACTTATAATAAGAGTATCCTTCGTTGATGGACCATTTGACGCGCCAAAGTTATCGTCCGCGGATTGCTTTAAGTAGGCAACGGTATGCTCCGCGAAAGACGCCTTTTCAAGGCGTACTTCAGTCAGAAGCAATGCTCCACGATATTCGTGAAGTGCTTTGCGGTGGCGTATGATAGCCATCGACTACGCGAAGTGCTTGCCGTTGACGGATGAAAGCAATCCGCGGAGAACGTCTTAAAAATTTTTACGTCAACCCAACGCAGGGTGATGACGTGGCGGCGCGTTCCTGAAAAGGAGACGTGGTGGCGCGTTCCCGAAAAGGATTCGCGCGCTAAGTTGCACACGTTCCTAAAAAGGAGACGTGGTGGCGCGTTCCTGAAAAGGAGAAGCGTGCGAAGTGTAGCACGTTCCTGAAAAGGAGACGTGGTGGCGCGTTCCTGAAAAGGAGAAGCGTGTGAAGTGTAGCACGTTCCTGAAAAGGAGACGTGGTGGCGCGTTCCTGAAAAGGATTCGCGCGCTAAGTTGCACACGTTCCTGAAAAGGAGACGTGGTGGCGCGTTCCTGAAAAGGATACGCGCGCTAAGTTGTACACGTTCCTGAAAAGGAGACGTGGTGGCGCGTTCCTGAAAAGGTGACGTGCTCAAAGTTATAGCACGTTCCTGAAGAGGAGACATGGCGTCGCGTTCCTGACAAGGAGACGCACACGAAGTTGGAGCACGTTCCTGAAAAGGAGACGTGGTGGCGCGTTCCTGAAAAGGAGACGTGCACGAATTGATGAGGTCGTAAGCATGTTCCTGAAAAGGAGACATGCGGAGATGTCTTAAAATTTTACGTCAACCCAACGCAGTGTGGTGACGTGGCAGCGCGTTCCTGAGAAGGAGACGCGATGACATGGCGAAGCGGTCCTGGAAAGCAGGCGCGATGACATGGCGGCACGTTCCTGAAAAGGAGACGTGCACGAATTGATGACGTCGTAAGCATGTTCCTGAAAAGGAAACCTGCTGAGAGGTCTTAAAATTTTAAGTCAACCCAACGCGGTGTGGTGACGTGGCAGCGCGTTCCTGAGAAGGAGACGCGATGAAATGGCGGCAGAACGCCTCTAATGGACACGCGAGATGCGGAACGCCTCTAACGAATTGATGACGTCGTAGCACGTTCCTGAAAAGGAGACGTGGCCGTTGCGTAGGGAGTTACCGACAAGCGGGGTTACCCGTAGCGTGGAGTTACCGGCTCTGCGCGGGTTTACCGTTGCGTAGGGAGTTACCGACAAGCGGGGTACCCGTAGCGTGGAGTTACCGGCTCTGCGCGGGTTTACCGTTGCGTAGGGAGTTACCGACAAGCGGGGTACCCGTAGCGTGGAGTTACCGGCTCTGCGCGGGTTTACCGTTGCGTAGGGAGTTACCGACAAGCGGGGTTACCCGTAGCGTGGAGTTACCGGCTCTGCGCGGGTTTACCGTTGCGTAGGGAGTTACCGACAAGCGGGGTACCCGTAGCGTGGAGTTACCGGCTCTGCGCGGGTTTACCGTTGCGTAGGGAGTTACCGACAAGCGGGGTACCCGTAGCGTGGAGTTACCGGCTCTGCGCGGGTTTACCGTTGCGTAGGGAGTTACCGACAAGCGGGGTACCCGTAGCGTGGAGTTACCGGCTCTGCGCGGGTTTACCGTTGCGTAGGGAGTTACCGACAAGCGGGGTACCCGTAGCGTGGAGTTACCGGCTCTGCGCGGGTTTACCGTTGCGTAGGGAGTTACCGACAAGCGGGGTTACCCGTAGCGTGGAGTTACCGGCTCTGCGCGGGTTTACCGTTGCGTAGGGAGTTACCGACAAGCGGGGTTACCCGTAGCGTGGAGTTACCATTATGTGCATCTGTACCCCTAAATTAATGATACACCTAAATGCATCAAGGGGCCTACACGTGTTTAGCACATTAATAATTGAGGGTGCCTTGCTTTTGTGGATAAAAGGCAACATGATAAGTCTTAATTATTTGAGACAATCACGTGCATTTGCTTATGTGGATAAAAAAGCAACATATTATATATAAAAGGAAGGTTGTATATGAACCTTGTTATCAGCATGTCACCCCGCCAAGTAAATAAAGGCAAGGTTGAGAAACAGAATCCTCGATGGCGCTATCAAAGCTTACGTCGGAGATGGCGGAGTGTGCCTAGAACGCCCGATGCAGAATGGGCAGGCCCGATGCGGAGATCCGTGCCTCACTGATGCACGAAAGGGTTTGCCAGCGGATGAAGACCATACTCCGCGGAGTGCACCCGCGGATCAACCGTTCATGGACACCGGCTACCGCGGTGGTGCGTTGAATGCTCTGCTTGGAGAGATGCTCCGCGGGGAGTGCAGAGACTTAGCAATGGAGTGCACTGTGTTGGCGGATGAAAGCTATGCTCCGCCGGATGCACAAAGAGTTTTGCGTCTGGCGGAAGCCAGCGGGCGCTTGGTTCGACGGACCGAAAGCCATGCTCCGATAAAGTGTAATGTAAAGGACTGAAACGGACCCAACTCGAGCTCCGCGGGGTTGCACGAATGGTTTAATACCATGCTGTGAGTACTTAGCTTTGTATAGGCTAGAAGTGTTCTCGTACCCTGCAATTTGATGCGCGGAGCTTGCCCACTCTGCGCGCTGAGGATGCCCGTTGGAGAGTGTGTAGAGCATCACCGTCATACACATGCGCGTAGAGTTTTGTGTAAGCCAATGAAAGCCTCCGGTGGATGGCGTGTACGGGGATGATGCGCATGCTGGCATGGTATTTAGCCTCTTTTTTTTTTTTTTTTTTTTTTTTCAAAGAGATAAGATTGCCATGGATTTAAAGATGATATATAAAATGTACCCTGTGCCTTTCTCTGGTGGGGCCAGAATGTCCCCCCTTGAAGGGAATAATGTAATGTGCAGTAGTACTATGTGCAGCTCGGGTTGTACTGACGTTGTTATCTATGCCAGCTTGTGAATCTATGCAATAGCGACTTGTACATTCACCTTTAATAATATTTCTAATCCATTTCCACATCGAAAACCACAGAGACCTTAACATAAACCCAGATCTAGCATTCTTTTTACCAAAAAATAAAGTAGAAGATAGATCTCGAAGTTCTGAGTAGGGAAGAATCAAGAACCTCTACAACTTCAGTGGGGCTTAACCCAAAGTGAGGTGTAAATTAACAAATAGGAATGTCGTAGGCCCTGCTGTAGATCCCAAATAGAACAAAACTTACAGGAAAAACTTGGACCTGAAAGTTCTTTCCTTAGAAATTATATGTGAAGCTCATCGACACGGATCAAGAGGGTGTTGTTTAGAAAACGTGTGTAGAGCTCAAAAACACAGATTTGATAACCCCGCTGTAGATGACCGAACCCCACATATCCCTCTTGTGAGAACCCAGATCTGAAGCTTTGACGGAAGAGAAAACCGAGTGTAGTTCGTTGCGGGTCCCACGGATGGCGCCAATGAAGAAACAATAACCTGCACAGCTGGCCGGTGTATGCCTCGACAGTGTTGAATAGGGGAACCACAGCTCGATCTTCGTCTTCTCCGGTGAGATCCAGACCTGCGAAGAGAAACGGAAGGTGGGGTGTGGAGGTGACTGCTAGGAAACCACGAATGGAGTCCAACGTACAGACACAAAAAGTGATGTCGGCAGCGGCGGCAGCCATGTGTTATCAAGGGGTAATGTGTATGTGATAACTTGTGCCCTAATGAGAGGTGAAGACCTCTTATATAGGGCTTCTCATGGGCCTTAATGGGCCGAACATCATGGGCCCCTAACTATATGGGCACATAGCCCATTGGCACCAAGCCTAGTTAGGGGGTTACCTCCACACCTCAATATTAGTAAATAATATAACAAGTAACAAGTAATAAAGACGGTATGTCGGGTCAAGCACCATACCTCTACAGCCATATATATATATATATAGAACTCCCTCGTTTATTCATCCGATTCATGTTTACAGTATCTTTACCATCCATTTTGTTAAAAACAAATTTGTTTTTTTTTGTTTAAATAATGACGTATAATCAATATTAAATTGGATTGTATTAAAAATTCTGATTTAAAAACGTTAAAAAAAATGTTTGCCTGTGCCAGGATTCGAACCCGAGTCCCTGGCGGGCTAACCTTAACCACACCACACAAACCACTACACCATTTGGTGTTTTGTGATGTTAATTAAAACCAATTAAACTTAAACCCTTTCAAGGTCCCTTAGTCAAACCTGAAAAGTCAAACGTAGTCTCTTAGTCAAGTCAAGTCAAAGTGTTAGTAAATATGGCCTCCTAGTCAAGTCAAAGTGTTAGTAAATATGGTCTTCTAGTCAAGTCAAAGTTGTTTCTAAATTCTAGCCTAGTCAAAGTAGTCCCTAATTACAACTCCAAATTATACACTATAAATACTATAGCCTACCATTCAACTCTTTATACCATTCAATAAAAAAAACATTATTATCCCATCTCCCATATACTAAAGTTTTCATCCATCATTATCTCCTCTAGCTAGTTCCGAGTTTTCCAAGGCATTATTACTAAGTGTTTGCACGCTCAATAAAACGCACGAACTCATTATGCACCTAAGGTGAGTTTACATAGCCCCTTTTCCATTCACTATTTTTTTGGGGGTGAAACATGTTACAACATTCAATTTACAATTCAATCACAAGTGTCTATGTGTTATTCTATGTTGCATTATGTCTTAAACATTACTAGGGTAAGCACAATATTGTAGCATAATCATTAACATTGATCAGCCGACGGTATACAATGATAGATCTATTGGACTGACAATCCCACCCGGATACGTGTACCTCCTACATAGGTAGCGTGGGTGATTGTTATCGAATTTATAACATAATCGAGTGAACCATGAGCGTATGGGATGGACCACAATATTCTAGTCACAAGGTTTGATTATGCACTCGATTTACCCGATTGTTTTGTTTTCACATATGGACTAGACTTGCCATGACACTCGAATTGTACAAATTTTTATTCAATATTCAAACCTATGTAAATCTCACCAACTTTTGTTGACCCAAAATATTTTCAAACCTAACATGTTTTAGGTTATAGGTTGCTCGAAGATTAGAGTGAATGCTTGAAGATGCGTAGCTAGTATTTTTTTTATGTACAAATTCTTAGAACAATTGTATGTAATTTATTTAAATCTTTTATTGAAACTTATTATTTACCATGTGCTACTGAACAATCATTAATACGTGACATCCCGATGTTTCCGCCATCGGTTGGGGTGTTACACAACACAAGTTACCAATCTGCCATTAAAACAACACCTTATGAAGTGGTTTATGGTCAACCTCCACCACTTCACCTGCCTTATTTGCCTGGGGAGAGTTCTGTGGAAGTAATTGATAGAAGCTTGACAGCTAGAGAGCATGTTATTGGTATGTTAAAGCAGAATTTGTTAGTAGCTCAAAACAAGATGAAGCAATGGGCTGATAAAAAGAGGATTGAAAGGAAGTTTGAAGTTGGAGATTGGGTGTATTTGAAGCTAAAGCCATATAGACAGATGTCAGTTCAGCACATGTACAATCAAAAGCTGTTTGCAAGATATTATGGTCCTTACAAGATCTTAGCAAAGGTGAGAAGTGTGGCTTATACTTTGGAGTTGCCACCAGAAAATAGCATACATCCAACAGTTCATGTGTCATTACTTAAGAAGTTTTTTTGGTAGTGACCCTATACAACAAACTGATTTGCCAATTGAAGGAAGAGTTGTTAAGAGACCAGTGAAATTCCTAGACAGGTGAGTTTTGAAGAAAAACAACAGTCTGTGTGTGCAATGGTTAGTGCAGTGAAATGGGTCAAGTCCAGAAAATGCAGTGTGGGAGAATGCAGATCAGATTTTAGCAAAGTTTCCAGATTTTGATCCTTGGGGTCAAGGATCTTTGAAAGGAAAAGGTATTGATATGAGTCAAAGTGGGAAAAGTTAGTTAAAGTAGTTAATAACTAGAAAGGTAGAAGAGTCATTTGGTATCTTGTAATAGTTTGAATATAAAAGTCAAGGGATGTAACAGTTTGTGACAGCTATGAAATAAACGTCCTTTCCCGCCTAAATCATTTATTTTCCATCTCTCTCAATCCCTCCATTCCAGCTCATCTCTTGAAGGATTCTACATTAATCCTTTGGATTGAGCTTGTGTGTGACCATTATTACTATAATCTCATACACAGATACTATCAGGTGGGTGGGTTGGTTGGTTGGAGAAGAAGATGGCGGAAGATAGGGGTATAATAGTCATTTCATAGAAGATTGATGGGTATATTAGTTGTTTCACCCACAAACTAATAGAAAACCTAACGGCCGTTAGTCTCAGTGACGTAAAGTGTTAGCCAGACAAACCACAGGTACTCAGAGTGTTAAATCTGTATTGAACCTGTTTGTTTAGGCAAACCACAGAGACAAAAATTGCAATTAACTCTAATATTGTTGAAGGGAATGAATTGAATAATGGGAGTGTTGGAGACGTGGAGTGTTAGTTATAACAAACTGCAATTAATGTTTGGGATTTAATATAATTATTTTGTACTAGTTTATCTCCACTAGTTTATCCTCCGGAACTTCCCGAGATAAACAAGATTAAATGACAAAATATATGTATCATAAAAGTAATAGAGATATAAAAAAGGCTTTTCTCTTGAAGATAGATTTTGAAAAGGCTTATAACAACGTTAATTTGATTTTTTTTTTTGGAGTCTATCATGATGCAAATGGGTTTTCCAACACAATGGCGCATGTGGGTTAGAAGGATTTTGAGATGGGCGGTTTTGGTTAATGGATCGCCTACTTTTGAATTTCAATGTGAGAAAGCTCTAAAACAAGGTGACCCATTACCCCAATCCTATTTTTGATTGTTATGGAATCGTTTTCTTGTGTTTTAAACAAGGCAAATTCGGTGGGTAAACTTTCCGGTATTCAGTTTTCTAATTTGGATACGGAGATTACCCATTTATTTTATGTGGACGATGCACTCATAGTGGGGGTGTTGATCTCGGGTGAACCTGCAGAATACGACGCGGATCCTTTGTTGTTTTTATTTATGTTTGGCTCTTAAGATTAACCTACACAAGTCATTTGTTTGGAATTGGGACCCTTGATGATGAAATGGATGATATGCTGGGATTATTGGGATGTAGAAGGGGTATAGTACCATTTGAATATTTGGGGATTAAAGTGGGAGCAAATATGAATTGAATAAATAATTGGAAGCCTGTGATCAATAATGTGGAGGCGAGACTAGCCTCATGAAAGACAAAGACGCTTTCTATAGGTGGAAGAGTGAATCTCATTAAATAGGTACATGAAAACCTTCCTATTTATTTTTTTCTCTTTATAAAGCGTCTATTGCCATTATTGAGAAAACAGAATTACAATGAGGAGGTTTTTATTGGCGGGTTCTACTGACGACAAGAAGATAAGTTGGGTTGCTTAGGAAAGAGTAGCAAGACCTAAAGACTTGGGAAGTTTGGGGATTACAAATTTAAAAGATATTAAAAAGGCGCTTCTACTCCAATGGGGTGGAGATTCAAATAAGAGGGAAAATGTGTTTGGAAGAGGGTGATTTGGGTTTGTCATACTTCGAACAGAAAGTGGTCATTACTACCATGTAGTAGCTCATTAAACGGATGTTGGAAAGAGATAGTAAAAAATGGTGAAACACAGACTCCAAATGGCGTTGTTTTTAACAGTTTAATTTATGGGATTGTTGGCGATAGTAAAGATATTAAATTTTAGACGGAGCATTGGGTTGGCAAGCCACCTTTGAGGCTTTCTTTTCCTAATCTTTTTAGGTTAAAAAACTCAAATGGTGCTCTATTTGTGATAGAGTATGGGCGCAAAATAATGACAAGATAATGAAATGGGAATAGAGGTGCCAATCGCAATCGGATGAAGAGATACAGGAATTATTCGATCTTCTGGCAATCATATACGATCAGGGATGGGAACATGGCCGGGATAGATGACTATGGAAGGGGTATAACGATGGTATTTTTTAGTATCAGCTGCCCAAAATTTAATAATGAAAAGTAGGGCTCTAGGGTCAGTTTTAATGATGAAATGGAGTGGATGGATCCCAGCTAAGTGTAATATAATGGTGTGGAGAGTAGAACTAAACAGGTTGCCAACATGAGATGAACTTAATAAACGGGGTATGGGTTTAAAAGACGATAATTTCCCTTTTTGCGGATCCGAGCAGGAGACGACGGAACATATTTTCACAGCTTGTATATACGGTTTAAAGGTTTAGGCGAGGGTGGTGAATTAGTGTAAGTTATCACCTATTTTTGCCTTCGAAGTAAAGGATTTGCTCATGATAGCCGAAGGTCAGGAAAGAAGATGTTTCGGTTCTTCATGGTATTATTATTACGACAATGTGTTGCTTATGGTTAGCAAGGAATGAAAAATTTTTCCAGAGGAAATCTCGAAGACCCATTGAGGTGGTAGAAAAAGTGAAATCAAGTTCGTTTTTTGGATCCGTAATCATATAAATCCAAATGTATAGATTGAAAGGCTTGGTGTAAATATCCATTCAGTTTGATGTAATCTCTTTTGCTTCCTTGTGGTCCTTGCTTTGAGGACTTGCAAGAGGTAGTTTAAAGGAATAAGTCAATTACATATATTTATTATCCAATAATAAATTCTCAATATTCGTTTAACGCTTTAAACGAATAACTATTAATTATTCCAAATAATTAATCCACATTTGTTAATCGTTTCTAAAAAACAATTAACCTATGATTATTCCAAATGGTCAATAAATATATATTTCTATGAATTGTTATCACTGCTATTAATATGCTTTTTATGATATAATATTTAATCAAAATATTGTTTCTTGTTCGCACTCCAAGGTGTAACTGTTTGGGTAGTACCTTGATAGTTACATTAAATAAGCATAATTGGACACTATTTCTAACAGACTCCCACTTGGACTTTAATGAATATACTTTAATGTTGACGGCAGAGGAGACCTAGCTGCATCATGTTGTCACTATCAATGTATGATGATTATATTAGTCAACTATTCCTTTGTGTTCAAGTAACTCTTTACTTAACCAAAATTTTATCCACGGTACCGTATCCTTCCTGTTAAAGCCATTCATCTACATGAGACATGGATCATGATTCATTCTCATATATTGTTCAACCATGTCATTCTGCTACCAATCAGAGTGGTTAAAAACAAACTTCACTATGTTTAAGCACGACCATTCATTTTTACCAACCCAATCAACAAAGGGCGCCAGAATGTCCAACTCTTTTTACAAAGATAACAAAATTCCTGTAACATCATACAACTCCCACTTGGCCTTAGCACTGTTCCCAACCAAGTATCCGTATAACTACCCTTTTATGGTCTTAGCGTTAGATAAGGTTAAAGAACAACTACCAACCAGTGGTTTTTCTAATATGATTCTCAGGTCTAAGGATACAAAATCCTTACTAGCTTCAAAACATCTTATGATATTGATCCATGAAGATTTTTTTGAAGTCGAGTTACGTTCGATAGCATTCTACAATGCATATCAATGAATCTTGGCTCTCAACACCAAGCATTCACAATAGTCTTAATTCGAATTGATTCCCATGAATTCGATCGACTATGAACTTTAGAATACTCTTATTCAAGGATTGCTTTAAATGTATTTACATTCAAACAGGAACATTGTTTATGAGGCATTTAACCCTTAAATCCAAATAAATCCATAATGCTTTCTTTAGTATTCGAAATCATCAAATACTAAACAATTTTCAAGTCATATTTTCTTAGCATGCTTCTATGTGTTCAAATAGACACATGGGTTGGTTACGCTGTACTTGATTCATTTACCTTGTTATGATATTTCCAACCAAATATATCTCATATATGACAGAAATATCTGAGCAATGCTTTGTGCTTATCTTGTGACATTTGCTTTTTGGACTGAATAATAATAATTTCATTGTTGTCACAATGTGTCAATCTTAATTTAAGATTTAGACATGATCCCATCATCTAAGCAACTCTACCTACAACATCCAATGTCGCAATGTATTCCAATTCTATGATGGATTGAGCAATAACCACTTCTTGGAACTCTTTCCAGAAAAGGCTTCATCATTTTGAATGAATACTTTCTCGTCTTCTTCAAAACTTAGTAGAATTCTCATTTGACAACTTCAAATGTTAATCTGGATACATACCAACCAATCCACGATTAGGATTTCTACAAGTTTTATCACTACTGTTTCAACAGTATGATCTTATGCACTCATATATAACTCTTTGCATACTTAATTATTCTTACAACATCTTTGTAAGTAATTTGCATTTTACTTTTTGAACAACTAGTTCAATAGCCCCTATGCCTTGCAAAGATTTTCTTTGTTTTTGAGATGTTTAAGGAACCAAACACCAGATTCCTAAGTTCTAGAACCCTTTCTTGAATTATCAAATAAATAACCCATTTAATTATCATACTCCTTGAAAATTTTTTTGTTTTATATACGCCAAGTAATATTGAAACTATAATCTGACCATTCAGAACCCTTTGTGAATACAGGCTACAAACTTCCATCATGTTTGCCTATGTTATCTTGAAGTCAATGAGAACTCTTTCTCATACTTCACTTATGTCAATCTCTTGACATGATTAATAGATAACACCATATCATAGGTTTGTCCCCAAAACCCTTCTTTTAGCACATCTTATACGTGGATATGACCGATGAATTGATATGAATCTTTAAAAGATTTATTGTATATTTCATATACCTAACAGTTATGTCAGACTCATGGAATCTTGTTAGATGTATTATCATGTAGAAATTTCTACAACTTGATGACTTCAAGAGATTTATGTCTTTACATGTCTCTTGATCTATATATGATTTGAAGATAAGCAGTGTGCCACTACACACTCTTATTCTCACTCAAGGCTGAGTAGTGTGTCACTACACACTTTTTATTGTCCTTTTATATAGCTAAGTAGTGTGCCATTACACACTCTAACTGAATACAATTCAGAAGATAGTTAAGCTCCCACTAACCTTTACAACCATATCATGTCCTATTAAAATTTGCTCCTATAAAATCAATAAACATAACACTTTCAAAATCCAAAAGGAATTTTGAACAATTACATACTATTCCTTGAAATGTTTCTTTCTTTAAGTGATGATCACTTAACAACATTTCTAATCAAAAAGCATTTTTAGTTCAATCATAATCTCTATCTGATTCAAAGCTTTAGTCAATGCTTTATCTAACCCTGCCAAGTAGGTCTTTATATAGGTCAACCATTGATCCTATCTTAAAGTCCCTTATAATGCTTTGCTAGTATGTAGTGTGATTCATATGTTGGTTCTTATTCAAGATCCAACCTGCACCCTTTGAGTTCCTACTCATTATACAAACATTAAGTCTCAACTTAATGATTATGAATCATCATTTTAGTGCATAGTTCTATCATAGACCTTCTATGACATGCAATAGCTACAATGGATGTTTCACATTTGAAAATTTTAGATACAAATTTAAACTAAGGAAACTGGAATATTAATTCTATTAATGTTATTTCTGTGTACACTTAGATCAACATTAATTTCCTTCTGAGAATTCTAATGTGAATAACACTTCTCACATATTTGGATATCTAGAAGTTCTCATTATTCTCCATGAACAATCTTTATCATCTCTTTGATAACGGTAATCAATTTAATTCGTATTTGCTAGTAGAATACAATGTTCATCAAAACACTTCGTGATAATAGCAACTAACTTGTTCTTGGAAAACATCCATTAACTTCACTAAATTTCATTTTACTAATCATTTAATTTGAGTTCAATAAACCAGATATATCTTACTCAAAGCAAGTATTCTATAGTGTTTGTAATATCATTCATCAGAACTAACTTGTTCTTATGAATCATCCAATGGACCATGCATGATTCGAATACATTCCATATCTCGAGAGTAACTGTTTCACACTGTCCACGAATATGAAACCTTACATAATTCGTATACCTGCATATGTATTGGAAGTATGCATTTCATGCCATTCATTTAGATATTATCTAATACAAGAGTTCATAACTCAAGAACAATAGATAAACCATGCATGAATTACTTAACATCATAAGTATCAAATATTACAAATATTTGTTCATGCAAAAGCTTAAAATAATTAGTTCATAAATAGTATCTTATGTAATCATCTCTATGATTAGATAAGAGAACTTTATTCTCATACCAAAGTGCTTTTTCAAATCTCTTATTTCAGTTTGTTATCTTTAAACTTTCTTATCCTAGCAAACACCATTCTGCATGAAAAGGTTGGAACCTTCAAGGATAAAGTCTAATATTATCTATTGCAAAATACCTGAAATGAATGTCTATTGAAACATTCCTTCCTTTTGCTATTATGGGCAACGTTACAATCCAAACTCATATATAGCAAATTTGCTAATCTACCTTTAGCACTCTTCCTAAGGCAAACTTACCCTTGTCCTTGATTTGAACAATGTTATCTTGCTTTTCCTTTATTGACTTCCTTTTGGCAATCTATCTGTTTGATCTATATTAGTTCAGCAGATTCTTAAGAACAATTTAATACATGAAGTAAATGCAGCGGAATAGTAATTATTCAAAGTTAATAGTTCACTTTTAAGATCGGTAAATGCTCTCCCTCAAATGATAAACCAAAATCGAACAAATGTTATATGAGAAACAAAATAGTAAATGATAAAACAGTTGTGTTTTTCTAAATGGTTCTCATATATTAGAAAGTGGAACTTTGTATATAATAGATGGTGTGAACTCATCTATTTATAGACAAAGTAAACGTACATGGAAAGTATAAATCTAATACTAAAATACAATAACAGGCTTTAGTATTGGAACTTGTACAAAAATATCTTAAAAGTAATCAGAAACTAATATAATATAAAATTGCTGAAGTTAAGGGCGGTGGGAAGCATCTATCATAACTGCTGAAGAGTAAACAACTTCTGATGAGTAAATCATCAAAGTTGTTCTTCAGATGTTTGTCTGGTTCATCTTTAGGACTTTAGTCTTCAGCACTTTTATTCAGCTTCTTTCTTCATCAGAACTTTCCCTTTCACTTCTTCAGCACTTTGTCTACTAACAAAATATGCAGAGAGGATATTAGACTAAGGTTAAATGGCTTGTCAATCCTCTTTGACCCAACAATCTCCCTCTGGATTCATGAAGCCAAAACTTTATCCAATCTTTATTTAGATCCTCCTCATTTTCTGCTATCAAGGATTCTCCAAATTTCTTTTACCATTAACATCTTGAGTTCCCTGACTTGTGATGCATTAAGAAATGGTCGCTGCTCTGGTTCTAGATATTGAACTGCAAGTAAATCTTCTCCACCCATTGACACCATTATCGCCACCCACCACCGTCGTTGCCACCCACCAACACGCTACCGTGACACACCACCACCTACCATCACCACCACCAACCACCACCTACCGCTGCCACTACTCACCATCGTCACCCACCCACCATCACGACCATCCACCTCCACCTTCCACTGTTGCCGCCAACGCTGCCGCCACCCACCACCGTCGCTACCGCCACATATCACTACCCACCATCACCGCCACTGACCACCACCCACCACCACCACTGACCACCGATTTTATTCCTTCGTCTTTTCCTGCCTATCCAACAACACAAAGTAATTTTTTTTATTCCCACATGGCAACCAAACAAGACACCGAATGGTAATGATCAATTCCATTACCTTGTCTATTGCATTACCTCGTCCATTCCATTCCCTCATCTATTCCATTACCTCATACCAAACAGACCCTTATATATAAGAACCTGCTAACTACATATATATTCACGGACCTTTACAGCCTGGTATTTTTATTAGTGTTGCTAGGAACATTGATTACATAGGTTGCTAATCCAGTTAGATGTAGCCTATGATTCTTAGACACAAAATAAATCTCTAGCTGAAAAATGATAATTAATAACCCCACCATGCATGCCTCTTAAATCAATCATAATCATGACATATCATTTGATACCAGTTTGGTTATTTTTTTCTAGATTCACATCACAGCTTTGGAATGTCTTGAGGAAGTGACAAAATTGTACAAAGACTTCACTTGGGCAAGATATACACACGTAGAATTAGAAGTTGGTTTTATGAGTTATCGAGTGTTGATCCTTTAACCAAAAACGTTTCCTAAAAAAATGACCTATTCCTTTTGTGGTACACACATTTTGTCCCTTCATATTATATTTGTCTATCCTAGGAAGCACCCAGGGGATAATCTAGTATATATATATATATATGTATGTATGTATATTCAGCCAATATAAATAACATTTTTAGTATATATATATGTATGTATGTATATTCAGCCAATATAAATAACATTTTTTTTATTATGAAAGGGGGGTAGCCGCCAACATCAAACTGGTGTCCATGGAAGAGTGTGGTGGTGGTTCTACGGTTTTGTTATAAAATTATTTTGAGAGAACATAACCATATGCTAGCTTAATTGCTTAAAAACAATGCCCGCTAATGATCACCTTGGTTTAATGTTTAGGCGGCACAGGTGAGACCTTGGGAGGCAAGGCCAAGCCAGACACACGCCAAAAGGGAAAACTCTAAGGTATGTTATTTGTTCATACATGTTGTTAATTAATAACTTGGAAAATAGATAGGAAAACTTAATATGAGAAACTGAGTCCAAGAAAGGACTTGTATCAAGTAGAAAACATAAGTAAGTGAGTAACTAACATGTAAAACTGATGAATAAATGGTCCTAGGGACTGTAGAGAGCCGAAGGTGTTGTCGGGAACAAATCAAACATGGTTGCGAATCATGGTTTTAAAATCAGGGCACAAGTCATTGTCAATTACAGTATATGAATACTACCTTTGACGATGCAATGGGATGACTTGAGTCATTTGAATGTAGTCAAATAATTGGCATATAATACCAAGGTATAAATATCCATAGAGAGTGTAGAGGCCAAGGCGTTTCATTAAAAGATCTATCCTAGTGATGGCTGGGATGAAGATCAAACTAACGGAATATATTGCTAAAAACAAGAAGGTTGAACTTGAATATCTGATTCGCCAAATGGCTCTAAAACTAGATGCTTGATAGTTGTGTAAATGCTAGTCAAGCAGGTATCCGGCTAACCCCACCATCTGGTTAGGGTGGGTAGGTTAAGAAACTTAGATAAAAACGAGAAATTCTTGATATAACGATGAAGTCTTGAGGATAGATGCTTAAGATTCAAATGGGTCAAAACAGATAAGCTACTAGGTGTGGTTTATGTTTAATAGGAACGTGTAAATCTCAAGCCTAGATTAATGATTCTACATACCAACTATGTCTCCCGGGAATGGGAGTCTAATAAATGTTAGGAATTTCTAACTTAATACGCAAAAGGGGTTTAATTCGAAAATAGGTTCCAAATCGAATCAAATCATCATTTATGGTGAATTCACGAATCTAGCCTTTGACTTGGGTAAGAAAAGGAAAAAAACGTCTGAAAACAACAAAATTTTGGCTAAGGCAAAATGAAGCTCAAAGCTGCAATGTTGCTGGGAAAAACCCCTCATTGCATCGTGTGAAGAGTGGCCTTGGCGTGACAACCGGCAACTTCCGATCTATACTGACGTGATTTTTTATGATTAAAAATAATTATTTATTATAAATATTGTTAATTAATAAGTTTCGAAAGTTAACCGATCGTTTTAACAATGGAAACTGCGACCGATTTAATTTAAGTGATCTAAACGCGTGCATCGAACGCACGTGCCAGTCGACGAAAATATTTATATTTTTTCTCGGTTTATTATTATTTTTAATTCCGAACGAAACCGACAAATTTTTATAATTAATTATGGATCCTAAATAGAAACCGAGGCATTTTACGTTATAACGGGTTCGATACGCGGTGTACACCTACTTAACTATAACCCTAACTATAAAAACACCTTTAACTCTTCTTCTTCCTCATTTTTGCAGCCACCTCCCCAAATAAAATCTAACATCTCTCTCATCTATCTCTTTCTCTCTCTCTCTCTCGTGTATCTCTCTCTACCCTCTCTCTTTCACCCGAAATCTCTCTCTCTCTCTCTCTCTCTCTCTCTCTAACCTCTCCCTCTCCTCTCAGTCTATCCCTCTCTCCTGTCCCTCATTACAGCAGTGGCCGACCTCCACCGGACTTAGTGGAGGCGACGTGGTGGTTTTAAGCCCGGATACGGGCCGTGGTGGTCATGAATCGGAGCCGGAGAGGTTGTGGTTTTTAACAGGGTCCCGATGTGGTGGTTCAAGACAGAAGAGGTTGTGGTTGTTGCACGCGACGGTGGTGTGGTGGGAGGTTGGTGGAGTCGGGTTTTGATGGCGGTATCCAAAGTGGTTCATGGTTGGTTCGGGTTACAATTGTCGTTCGGGTTCGGGTCTGGTTCGATGGGTTCTTAGTGGGGATTGTCTTGGTCGGGATTCTATGGTGGTCCGGTGGTCAAGTAGAGGTGGTGGTTCATGATGGTGGATGGTTCACGAAAGGCGCAGCAGGAGGTTCGGTTCGATTGTGGCTCGAGGTGGTTTGGATTGGGGGTTATTGGGTTAGCTCTCGAAGGTTTTTGTTCTCGGGCTGTAGTCGATTCGAGTTCGTTCTGGTGGATCGGGTCTGGGTTCGAGTCAGGTTCAACACGGGTCAGATTTGGAATCGGGTCTGTGTTTGCTTTGAGTTTGTATGTTCGGGTCAGATTTGGTACAAGTTCGTGATGGTCTGGGTTTCGTTTTGCATCCTGTCGGATTTGGTCAACCTCGGTCAACCTGCGGTCAAACTGGTCAAACTATGGTTCCGGTCTACACGTAGTTCGAGGTGGCGTCAGGTTACGCACGTACCATTTGGTATACTTAAACTCGTATTTATTTTGTTATTTCATTTTTATAAACATTGTATTTTTATAAAAATATAAATACAAACGTAAATGGTATTAACTCGTGAACGAATTGACTTTAATAATAAACGGTAACCATATATTAAATCGGACGATTGGTTATAGTGGCTAAAATGCGTGACTTATAATATCGATATTGGACTAAATTGGTTGGACTATATAGGTATATAAATATAAATAAGTATAGTTTTTATAAAAGCGTCGAAACGTATAAGTCTCGTTTGATTTGAAATTTGCGGATAAACAAGTTGTAGTCTTGTGTTTTGAAGTTGATTTTGGGAATTTTTAGACAACTTGTGTTGTCTGGTTCGTACAAACACAGAGGAGACTCTGCTGAAATTTTATAAAATCTAAGGCGCGACTAAGTTAATACCGTTGTGTATGTTTTTATAAATGAATTTCCAAGCGTCTTAATAAAGGTATTTATATAAAATCACGACGCTTTGATAAAGATATTTGTAACAATAATAAGTGAATCCTGAATAATATTTTGAAACCAATGTATATAGTTTTGCCAAACATCAAGTATGACGAGCTTTTGAACGGTCTTCGACAACGAAACTATGTTTATTGTTCGTATTAAGAAATAGATAAACGTCTGATTTACTTTGGAAAGCTTTATGCAAAACAAAGTTTTGAATACTTTAAATGTCGGATTTTGGGGACTAATGTAGTATTTGTTATTAATTGGAAACCAATAACGATAAGAACAATATTTTGCAAAGTGTATTTTCCTAAAAATAAACGTACAAGACAAATGCATTTATCCGACTAACGAGACGAGCTACGGCTCAGGATAAGTTATACATTTCGAGACATTAGTCCAACGTGGTGTACACACGAATAGTGACAAGTGCGCAACTTGGGTACTATGTCGTGTGTTAACGCATAAGAAAGATAAGTCACGATCGGTTTGTTGAGTTAAAGCATATTAGGATTCGAGTTAATACACACGAGTCTAGATAGTTGGATAAACTATCTTTTAGCCGGATAGTAGGCTAGGCTTATATGTGATAGACTTTTAAGGTGTCCTTTGTTGGTAATAGGTCACGAGGAAGTCGGTCAAAGCTCCGGGCTTTGTTTGCTAGCTAAGCGAGGAGATTAAGATGAGTTCATGACCCCACTTTTTACTGTTTTATAAATGTTTTCGGGGGGAAGACATGCTTCTTTTATGAAAACATGAGGAATTTAAAGCGAACAAGTTTTTGAGAAATGAAATGGGTGCGTGAGTGTCACAGCCCCACTTTTACTGTTTAGCTTTCGGGGAAGAAACATGCTACATACTTACTAAAGGTCATGTTATACTATGGTTACTTAAATTTCTATACGGCGTTTTATATGAAGTCCCATGGGAAACCATGAATGTGCGGGTTGCACAACGTGGGAAATGTGGATAGATCTATTGGGCCTCACAAACCCCACTCGACGGCTGGGAGCCGGGCGGGTGCATATTGTCTCTAGCTCCGGGTTTACCGAGGCATCGGTAACCCAGTCATCTAGGCATGTTTCATCTACTAGTTCATGTTTAGTAATGGGTTCCCAACCGTAGTATTAAAAACACTTAACGTCTAGCTAACGTTCTTATAACCTGGTAGTAACGGATATGATCTTTTCAAACTTATAACAACTCTTTTATAAAACCTGTGAACTCACCAGCATTATATGTTGACTTTTTAAGTATGTCTTTCAGGTATAAATTTCGGTAACGGCACGGTTGGAGTGGGCGACGTCTGGGGATCGGGGATCCTAGAGGGTTAGAAATGGCGTTTAGGAAATCTAGGTCTTAGATGCATCTTTCTGCTGCGTGGCTAAGCTACCAAACGTCACAACCGACGAGGGAAAAGTCGGGGTGTTACAGTTTGGTATCAGAGCCATAGGTTTTAGCGAATTAGGTGTCTGGGTAGATATCTAGGCTTTAACCTAAGTTTGTTTTGAAGTAAGGACCGAAATTTTTAAGACACAATATTTAGCACAAACCTTAGTTGTTGGATTTCCAGCCGTTGCCAAATCAGTTTCATGACTATTAGTGTATTAAATTACACTAGCTCAGCGTACGTTTCTTCGTCGCAAGGAAAATTTACTTTTCTTATGTGAACAGTGAGTATTTTCTATAATTGGGTATTGAAAGGATAATAACACTTGGTGGTTAAGCATACCTCACTAGTGACTGGCGAGTCATCGCTTTAGATAACGAAATTTTTATTCACATAGAGTTAGCTGAGTCATTGTTTCTTGGTATGAGAAACAATTTACTTGTTTTTATACTATGTATATTTATGTAAAGTATATATAGTACGTATCGCCAATGGTTGTTGACTCAAGCTTAGATGTACCTAGAACGCTCACACGTGTCACGTTAGTTGGATGAGTTGGCAAAAGAATTATTGTAGCATCTGCGGTCTCGCATCCCGTGTTCGGAGTATGCAATGTCGTCAAGGTCGATTTGGGTCGGAAACATCTTGATGAGGCACTTCATTCTGCCGATGATGCTGCGAAGCTGGAATGCAAACGGGAAGAGCACTGGGAAAAGTGGCACACACGACAAACATTATATTATGTAATTTATACGTGTTATTATATGAATGTAACGAGTGCTTGAGATATAACTCATGATGGAGGTTAATAGGATGCTCTTGTGAGGTAAATTTTCGATAACGCAGACGTCACGTTATGGCTAATTTACAGGCACTTGATAGTTCTAAGAACATCTATCGTGATGGTATCTATATTGTATTATGTTGTATATATGTAAATAATGGATAAGGGTTTTTCATTCTTTTGTTTTTGCGGACATGATTGCCGATTCTCCCCTCTTCATGTCATTTGTGACTTCGCATTTCTTAAACTAGTTTAAGATCTTGATCATCTTGTTCCTTGAGCTTCTAAGGTTCCTGTTTTAGTACTGTTATATCTTTTGAGTATGATTTACATCCATCTTCTTTTGTGTTAGTGGCCTTCAACATTCAATCGTAAAGACATCTAAATTTTGTTGATTTCTTATTCTTTTCACGTAATTAGACACATATTTTGTACACGTGTCAAAAGTTGCATGTTTGAATTCTTTAAATTTGTGGGGGTCTGTTGTAGGGCTTCACATCGAATAAAGGTTTCATTAATGATTTGTTTTATCATTACGCTGCTCATAATGTTTGTTTTCTAGTCTTGACATGTTAGGCCATTGTGGGCAATGAATCTTTTGATGCTTCGTCGATGATTTTCTTTAAAGTCGACACTTCAGTTGAATCGAATTGTTGAAATTTGATAGAGCACCTTGTGGTGAATATTCATTCGACTAGTATTAGTGGATGATTTTATTTGGCATGCCTCATTTTCATCAATTTATTTGTTATTGCCTTAAATCCAAACACACCTTGTGGCGTGTAATGAGAAAGTTGGTGCATTAATTGCTTCGTTTGAGGTGCGCTAATAGTATTTGTTGAAAAGTTATTGTCTACACTTCGCATTCACTTGATTCTGAAACTTTATCTCGTGCCATTTGTACCGACAAGTCCGTTGACTATTTTTGTTGTACTACCATTGGTTCTTGGATGATATCATACCTCAAATTTTGAGGACAAAATTTCTGTAACATGGGGAGGATGTGACAACCGGCAACTTCCGATTATGATTAAAAATAATTATTTATTATAAATATTGTTAATTATTAAGTTTCAAAAGTTAACTGATCGTTATAACAATGGAAACTGTGACCGATTTAATTTACGTGATGTAAACGCGTGCATCGAACGCACGTGCCAGTCAACGTAAGTATTTATATTTTTGCTCGGTTTATTATTATTTTTAATTTCGAACAAAGCCGATAAATTTTTATAATTAATTATGGAGCCTAAACAGAAACCGAGGCATTTTACGTTATAACGGGTTCGATACGCGGTGTACACCTACTTAACTATAACCCTAACTATAAAAACACCTTTAACTCTTCTTCTTCCTCATTTTTGCAGCCACCTCCCCAAATAAAATCTAACATCTCTCTCATCTCTCTCTCTCTCTAACCTCTCCCTCTCCTCTCGGTCTATCACTCTCTCCTGTCCCTCAATACAGCAGCGGCCGACCTCCACCGGACTTGGTGGATGCGGCGTGGTGGTTTTAAGCCCGGATACGGGCTGTGGTGGTGATGAATCGTAGCCGGAAAGGTTGTGGTTTTTAACACGGTCCTGACGTGGTGGTTCAAGGTAGCAGAGGTTGTGGTTGTTGCACGCGACGGTGGTGTGGTGGGAGGTTGGTGGAGTCGGTGTTTTGATGGCGGTATCCAAGGTGGTTTATGGTTGGTTTGGGTTACTGTTGTGGTTCGGGTTCGGGTCTGGTTCGATGGGTTCTCAGTGGGGGGTGTCTTGGTCGGGATTCCATGGTGGTCCGGTGGTCAAGTAGAGGTGGTGGTTCGTGATGGTGGATGGTCAAGGAAGTGGGCAGCAGGTGGTTCAGTTCGATTGTGGCTCGAGTTGGTTTGGTTTGGAGGTTATTGGGTTAGCTCTCGAAGGTTTTGGTTCTCGGGCTGCAGTCAGTTCAAGTTCGTTATGGTGGGTCGAGTCTGGGTTCGAGCCGGGTTCAACACGGGTCAAATTTGGAATCGGGTCTGTGTTTGGTTTGAGTTTGTATGTTCGGGTCAGATTTGGTACAAATTCGTGATAGTCCGGGTTTCGTTTTGCATCCTGTCGGATTTGGTCAACCTCGGTCAAACTGGTCAAACTTTGGTTCCGGTCTACACGTAGTTCGAGGTGGCTTCGGGTTACGCGCGTACGGTTTGGTATGCTTAAACTCGTATTTATTTTGTTATTTCATTTTTATAAACATTGTATTTTTATAAAAATATAAATACAAACGTAAATGGTATTAACTCGTGAACAAACCGACTTTAATAATAAACTGTAACTATATATTAAATCGGACGATTGGTAATAGTGGCTAAAATGTGTGACTTATAATAACGATATTGGACTAAATTGGTTGGACTATATAGGTATATAAATATAAATGAGCATAGTTAATATAAAAGCGTCGAAACGTATAAGTCTCGTTTGATTTGGAATTTGCGGATAAACAAATTGTAGCCTTGTGTTTTGAAGTTGATTTTGGGAATTTTTAGACAACTTGTGTTTTCTGGTTCGTACAAAAACTGAGGAGACTCTGCCGAGATTTTATAAAATCTAAGGCGCGACTAAGTTAATACCGCTGTGTATGTTTTTATAAATGAATTTCCAAGCTTCTTAATAAAGGTATTTATATAAAATCATGACGCTTTGACAAAGATATTTGTAACAATAATAAGTGAATCCCGGACAATATTTTGAAATAAATGTAATATACTTTTGCCAAACATCAAGTATGACGAGCTTTTGAAAGGTCTTCGACAACGAAACTATGTTTATTGTTCGTATTAAAAAATATATAAACGTCTGATTTTCTTGGGAAATCATTATGCAAAACAAAGTTTTGAATACTTTAAATGTCGGATTTTGGGGATTAATGTAGCATTTGTTATTAATTGGAAATCAATAACGATAAGAATTATATTTTGCGAAGTGTATTTTCCTAAAAATAAACGTAGAAGACAAATGCAATTATCCGACTAACGAGACGAGCTACGGCTCAGGATAAGTTATACATTTTGAGACATTAGTCCAACGTGGTGTACAAACGAATAGTGAAAAGTGAACAACTTGGGTACCATGTCGTGTGTTAACGCATAAGAAAGATAAGTCACGATCGGTTCATTGAGTTAAAGCATATTAGGACTCGAGTTAATACACACGAGTCTAGATAGTTGGATAAACTATCTTTTATCCGGATAATAGGCTAGGCTTATATGTGATAGACTTTTAAGGTGTCCTTTATTGGTAATAGGGCACGAGGAAGTCAGTCAAAGCTTCGGGCTTTGTTTGCTAGCTAAGAGAGGAGATTAAGGTGAGTTCATGACCCCACTTTTTACTGTTTTATAAATGTTTTCGGGGGGAAGACATGCTTCTTTAATGAAAACCTGAGGAATTTAAAGCGAACAAGTTTTTGAGAAATGAAATGGGTGCGTGAGTGTCACGGCCCCACTTTTACGGTTTTGCTTTCGGTGGAGAAACATGCTACATACTTACTAAAGGTCATGTTATACTATGGTTACTTTACATTACTATACGGCGTTTTATGCGAAGTCCGGGGGAAACCATGAATGTGCGGGTTGCACAACGAGAGAAATGTGGATAGATCTATTGGTCCTCACAAACCCCACTTGTCGGCTGGGAGCCGGGCGGGTGCATATTGTCTCTAGCTCTGGGTTTACCGAGGCATCGGTAACCCAGTCATCTGGGCATGTTTCATCTACTGGTTCATGTTTAGTAATGGGTTCCCAACCGTAGTATTAAAAACACTTAACGTCTAGCTAACGTTCTTATAACCTAGTAGTAACGGATATGATCTTTTCAAACTTATAACAACTCTTTTATAAAACCTGTGAACTCACCAGCATTATATGTTAACTTTTTAAGTATGTCTTTCAGGTTTAAACTTTGGTAACGGAACGGTTGGAGTTGGCGACGTCTGGGGATCGGGGATCCTAGAGGGTTAGAAATGACGTTCAGGAAATCAAGGTCATAAATGCATATTTCCGCTGCGTGGCTAAGCTACCAAACGTCACAACCGATGAGGGAAAAGTCGGGGTGTGACACTTAGGACGACACATAGCGCTACGCTGCCCTGACGAACCAAATTTCTTTTTTGTTAAATTTTTGCCCCGTTCCACTATGCCACTACAATTCTAACTATTCTTGTGTTAGTTTGTTATAGGTTTAGTTATAAATGGGTACCGGATGAGCGATCAAGTGACAAGACGAACCGAACCGAATATGAACCTTAACATACGGGTACCGGTTGGTCCTTAAAAATCATTAAAAAGGATTCATAGTGTGCAAGCTTTGCTAGTTATTAACATTATAATTGGTAATGGTTTAAATGTAATATATTTTCACATAAAACCACGTCAATTTTGTCTATTATAGGTTAGGGTGTTATATCTGGCCCATTAAAAAAAGCCCTTCAAAGTTTAAATGTAATATAATATCATCAGCCAATTCATTCATTCATCATCACCATCGATGATCAATTCACATTGTGTCTCCCTATGATACATGAGGACGCAGGATTGGGTGGAGTACCAGTTCCTGAAGTGTGATGGGGATGGAAACGGCCTTGGGACGGCGGCGAAACGTTTTTCGATAAGCTTCCGAAGATGGGGGACGGTTCATGTTAAGTTTCCGATTATTTTTAGGGCTTAAACTGTTTGTATTCCTTATCTGGCCCATTAAAAAATCCCTTTCAAATTCAATGCTCTTATAATATCATCATCCTATTCATTCATCATCATCATCATCGACGATTAATTCCCTCTGTGTCTCCTGATCAATTCATCATCATCATTCTATGCCAAACTTGTAAGTGTGTTTATTATGCAGCTTTGTTCTTCAGTGGATAGCCTTTGCCGACGTTTTATATGACAGCCTTTGTTGGCGTTTGTTTTCAGAGGGATACGGCGTTTGTGTTTATTATTTGAGCTTTTTTCTTTAGGCTGATGCTTTGTTATTATGCTTTGTTTTTTTTATTGCTTTGTTTTTTTTATTCCAGGAAGTGGTTGTATATTTAATTAATATTTATAATTAACGTAAGGAGCAATAACTTGGTTTTTTATTGCTTTCTTTTTTTTTTTTAATTCCAGAAAGTGGTTATTCTACCAATTACAATCATGTATAAAAACTTTATAAACCACTCATTTATATATCAAATTTAATTTATTAATACACTTTATGTCAATAGTATTTTGGAATTTGTTTGTTATATTTTTACTTTTTTATTTCCGTACCTGTGTCGTACCCGTATCTAGGATTTTGGAGTTTTGCCATTCCCCGTCCCCGTATCATCCCCGTGACCCAATAGTTTTGCCATTCCCCGTCCCCGTATCATCCCCGTCCCAGTGCTACACAACCTATTGCAGCTCGTTCCGAGTTATTCTACCTTTATAATCAAATGCTAATCATATGCTCCAACTATCCTCTTAAATCATAAGTTTAGACATTCCTTAGCTCTATTGAACCTATTGCAACTTGTTGTAATTTCCTCCCATAGAATCAGTTGTATGTTATTGTTATTCAAAGATACACATTGCATTAGTTTTACCTGGAACTTCGAGTTATTAGTTACATTGTAATATAATATTTGTAATCCAAATAATATTCCATTCAAAACTTTCAATCAAAACACCTCCATATATGACTCATAAGTAAAACTTTTATTCAAAATATCTCATTAGCAAATCAAAAGCCATTAAATTAAGCATGCGAAGAAACACCGACCAAATAACACTCGAAATACAATGATAATTTACTAATAAATACAAAGAGATTGTATTGATATGTATGAGCACGATTACAAGGACTACATCTGAGTACTAGAGGAAGATAATTTCAACCAATCTTTCTAACAAAACTTAGAGTATTGCTGTGTTTGTGTTTTTGTGTGTGAGAAGCCTACCCTTTCTTCATGGAGCGAAGGGGGTATTTATAGTGTCCGTGGGTTGGTCTCAGGTGCTGATAATGATCGACAACTAATTCGCGCGGGCCCTACAGGTGAGGCCGATGAGGAATTGCTGTTGTCCTTCTCTGATTGGCTAGACGTGCTTCCTCTCCTCCTTTTTGTCCTTGATGATGTTAGGAGATCAAGGAGCAGGGAATGAACACCTGTGATTGGTCAGGCATCCTTTTAATCCTCTTTATGCAGTTGTCACGTACTGGGTGTCGCGTGTGCTCCACAGAAGGTTCTACTTGCTATTCCTTTGAGGTTTTCTTCTACTCATGTCCATTTGCGTGGTCTGCGCATGCGCGTGCCAGTACATATCTCTTTAAGTCCCCCAGTCTAATGTCCTTTGTGTCTGCGCAAAGGGCGATAGACTTTTTATGGTGTAATTGCTTTTGTGTACTTTATGCTGGCAGCGGTTGACGCGGTTGACAATAATACATGTGGTGGCCCCTCGTTTCTTCCAGTCAAGTGGAAACGACGTTTTGGAGCAGACAGAAAGGATTGTGTCAGTCACCTTTTCAAATTTCAGTCGTTGTTTCCCTCTCTACTCCACGTGTCACTTTCTGATCGGATTGTCGTGCAGCCAACATGTCCAGGTTTCAAGGTGCATTAATTACTCAACCTATTAAAGTGAAGGAGTGTACTCATTTGCAGGTTTACACTTCTCATTTTTTTTATTCACATTTTCCTAGTTGCTATGAATTTTGAAAAATTGTTCATACTTCAAAACTTGCGCGCTATGGCCTCATCATCTGATCGGCGTGACCCGAAGAGGAAAGATAATAACTATCCAGTTGCCGAGGATATAACGGCACAATGGGGTTCCGGGGAGTTTTCACACTTTTGTAAATCCTTTGGAATTCCCTCTTCGTTTGAGGCAGGCATTCCCGGTCACGGAGAGTATATAACTAAATCGCCAAGGGGGAAGGTTGGCATGTATGAGGCCTATTTTGTTAAGTGCTATTTCAGGTTGCCTGTGACCACGTTTCTTGCTTCCGCATTGGAGTATTATCTGCTTCATGTTAGTCAGTTGCATCCTTCTGCCATGTGCATGCTTACATGGTTTGAGTTATGTTGTACAGCGTAGGGTGTGGAGCCTCACGTAAATATGTTCAACGTTTTCTACCTTTTGAAATCTGCTGGCAGTTGGTTCCTGTTTTGCCAACGTTATGGTCCAGCCCCTCATTATACACATTCGCCGAAAGGCTTTGGAGACTTGAGGGTGAAGTTCTTTTAGGTTGTTGAGGGGGTGATCCCTCTGAGGATGCAGATGCGCCAGACTGGGGTTAAGATTCCCCTAGTGTGTGTGTGCCATATGAGGGCGAAAGTTGGTATGAGACCTTGACTTCTCATCCTGTGGTTATGACTTCTCTTGATGATGTGGCTTTGGTGATGGCTGGGATGAGCCGTCATTACTTGCGAGAGGCGACACGCGAAAACCCTGCGCTGCATTCTAGTGATCAGGGTATTCCATGTTATCTTCATTACTATGCTTGTTTTTGCCTCTGGTACTTACTTGTTTATTTTTGTATTTTGAAGTTTGCGATTTGTATTATGTTGTTATGCAGTTCCCTAAACTAAGATGGCATTTTGAGCTTGTGCGGGCTGGTGATCAGTTTATCTTAGATGCCACAGCCAGCATGTTCGTTACCCCCGTTTTGTGTTCAGGTGATGTCTTTCGCGCGCAAGGCTCTTATTAGATTTCTTCATCAGGTGTACATCTCATCCTTGATCCTCGGCATGTGAGTGCCGTTGCGCCTACAAGGCATGAGTATGTGTTTTTATCGGATGATGAAAGCATTACTAGTTTGTCGTCCACCCTTTCAGGCGGCAGTCACGAGTCCATCGAGACTGTCACCCTTTATGATGAAGATGAATTGGATGAGGGTGGTGATTGGGACCAACATGATGGTGGGTGTGATCAACATGACGCTCATGTTGTTGGTTACAACCTGCTTGCAGCCCCATACTGGCTCTTACTGTGCTACTGCTGACGCATCTAGTCAGCAGCAGCTGCCGTTAGCGCAAGAGGAAACGGTTGGGCGGTCAAAAAAATGCCATATTATTACTGATACTGATATTGAATAGATCAGCTTAGCGTTTTTTGGTTTGACTTCCCCTAAGAAAAAGAAGGCGTGATTGGAGCATGATGTCTTGGATACTGAGCAGCAAATATTTGGTACGTCCTTATTATCACAGCCTACCCCGCACGTATCTTTTTGTCATTCTTATTTTTCTCATTTTGCAGCTGATATGGTGTAGTAGAGTGGGTTAGCCCGCAAGAAGTCTGAGGAGCTGGTGCTGAGTACCCAGTTGCCGCCGGTGCAGTTTGAGCAATCGGCTTTTTAAGAGCACGCGCGTGAGCCATCCCTCCCGCCTACATTTCAGAAAGACATTGTTAAGGGTATTGGTGCATCCACCTCGGATGTTATTGAAACGGGTGATGATTTTG
The DNA here is from genome assembly GCA_028751855.1 of Ambrosia trifida. Lineage (NCBI taxonomy): Eukaryota > Viridiplantae > Streptophyta > Magnoliopsida > Asterales > Asteraceae > Ambrosia > Ambrosia trifida. The sequence continues at coordinate 74,722,527 of CM054128.1, read as the reverse complement.
GTAGGGTTCAGACTCCTGTACGGGAGACAATGCAGAGTGGGAGTGTGACTGAGCAACCTGGCACGGGTGCTGGTGCGCACGCTCCCATTAATTTTGTTTCCACCCCCGGACACGACAAAACATCATGTCCCTAACTGGCAAGTTGCTCAGGGCTCCTCGATTCACTGTTGCGCCTGTTTACAGGGAGTTCCTTGCATTCTCCGTCCTTCCTGCCGTGAGCTTAAATTGATCCTGCCCCTGTGAAGATCTTATAAACGGTAATGCATGGCCTTTGCCAACGCTCTTTAGACAACCTCTGAGATAGTACGGTTGTGGATGGGTTTCCGGGAAGTGAAGGCTTTGTTTAAGACAGAGAAAGGCCTATTTGAAGAGCACAGGCAGGTCGAGACCGCTAAGATTAGTAATGCGAACGGGTGCATGGCCACTCTTAGGAAGGAGAAAGGGATTGCAGAGGCTCAGCTGAAAAAGTGTGAGGTGGAGTGGAGGACTACGTGTGAGATGACTAATCACAAGCTCCACGCCGCCTCCAAACGTGAGCAGAGGCTGAACACTGACCTTGATGCTCATGAGAAGGAGACTGAAAAGTATAGGCGGGTCTCCGAGGTGCAACTTGAGAAGATTAAGAAGTTGAAAGATGCTCTTAAGAAGGAGGCTGAATCCTCCCGCCTAGAAGATAAGTGTTCAGAGCTTGAAGCATCCCTTAGTTCAGCTGGAGATGAAAGGGACTCTCTAGGTGCTCAAGTTTTTTTTATCTTTTTGCAGATCGTCGCTCGCTATTGGAGACATGCATCTTGCAGATAAATGTTGTTTCCTTTCTGAACTTCTTATTCTCTTGTGCCTTGTTCTGATGTGTGTTTGCTTGGGTTATTGTTGATGCACGTTTTGCGACTAGCGCTATTGGATTGTACATTCTATTATGTTTTGGTGAAATCGTGGGGTCGAAGGTGGAATAAGGATGGGAGAATGTAGATATGGAAGGTCGAAGGTGGAGTTTATAGGTCAAACATGGAAGTTTGAAGACAATGTGCTGATTCAAACTTTAAGAAGGGTCGAACCTGCACATTCGACCCTTACAGGGGGCGAATGTGCAGGCTTATATATATTCTGATTTTCATTTTTCATGTAACTTTTTGTCATTTGTCTTTCCCGTTCGACTTGTAATTCTCTCTAGTGTTCTAGTTGTTTTTAAACTTGATTATTTCATTGTAAACAACATTTTGTAAGGATTATTGATATTGTTTATTAATGAAATGGATCTTAAAAGGTGATTTGCGTGTTTTGTTCATATTACTATCATTTCGTAACTGATTTAGGGATTCTGCACCTAAATTGGTAGATTTGTTTGATCAAACAACTTGTTTTTGATAAAACGATCCTCCACAGTTATGCAGGTGGCTTCACACGTGAAGGGTGGCCCGCTTACCGTGCAGACTGTGAGTAATTTTCTTGCCGCCACTAAGTTGGCTAGGCGCAAGGAATGGTACCTAGAGGGCCACGCGGACGCTGTGGATATGAAGACCGTGGAAGACTTTCATCTGTTTGATGTGGATTGTGCTTTCGAGGTCAATAAGAGGTCCTGATTATATGACGATTTAAAGTATCCTCTTGTTGACTTCATTTTAAGCTTCGTAGACCAGGAAGAGTTGACCTAGCTAAAGGCCACATTTCAAGGCGCTGGTTTGGGAGGTTCACATGCGACACCCATCACTGATGCTTCCAAGGGGTCCAAGTAAGACACAGACTGATTGTAAATTAATTCTGGTCTGCGAGCCATGCTAGTTTAGACTTTGTTTATACATTTGGTCAATTTTGTGTATTTGTAGCAATGTGGTTTGACGACTATTTTTATGGTTTTTTTTTGTCGCGTGTCCACATTTGTCTGATAAATATTTACATTGTGTACATTCTTTGGTTTGCTCATGTTAGGATCCGAACTTAAATATGTTCCCGCTCTCTTTGAATCTACACCATCTTACCATGGGGTGACAATTTTTATACTCAGCACCGCATTTATGTGAGAGTGAGTGTTGCATCTTACCATGCAACTTTACAACCGTCGATGGCGTGTGTTTTTGCGCGTTTAAATGTAGGCCAGACATTGTCATTTTGTCTCCATCTTACCATGGGGTATGTGTACACGTTTTTATGTTATGCGTTTAAGCGCATATGTTTTTTTTGTGTCTTGCCACACTTTGTTTACGTTTAGCTATTCTGCGTCAACGCGAGTTGCTGAATGAACCGTTATTTTTTAGGTTGTCAAGATCAATGTTTAAGCGCATTCTTGGCATGATGATTTGCTTGTATCTTACCATACAAGTTGTGATTTTTCTCGATATTACTTCAATACTCAGGTAACAATCACAAGAATTTTTATTCATGTGCGGCTAGGCGCTTGGTTTGACAAGTATTAAACTCAAGGGTTACGTATAACAAACACACAGTTGAGTTGCATTCCATCTGCGTGGTATGCTTTCCCCTTACAACATTTTTAACTTGTCGGCTCCCTTTCCAAGGACCTCATTGATGCGATACGGTCCTTCCCACTTTGAGGCCAATTTGCCATGCGGAACTGCGTTACTTGCTTCGTTGCTCTTGAGCACATAATCATTTTCTTTGAAAAGCGTTTAACTTGATCTTGCCATTGTAATATCGCTAAAGCTTCTTCTTGTAATTTGCCTCTTTCACAATTGCTAGCTCTCTGCATTCATCCACCTGATTCAGGTCGAGGCACAGCTCGCGGTCATTGTCTGTTGTGTTGGCTTTGAGAACTCTTGCAGAAGGGAGACCTATTTCTGCGGGTATCATTGCCTTAGAACCGTATGTTAGGCTGAATGAGCTTTCTCCTGTACTGGTTTTTGTTAGCATGCGGTGGACCCAAAGTATGCATGGGTTCTAGCCGGATCATGCGCAACCTTGCGTTACCAGCCTTTCTTTTATGCCCTCCACCACGCTTCTGTTTCCACACTCAACTTGACCATTTCCTTGTGGGTGTGCTACAGAGGTAAAAATGGGTTGAATGTGCAACTCCGCATACCAAATTAAGAGACCTTTGTACGCGAACTGGGTTCCGTTGTCAGAGATGATATTCTATGGTAGCCGAAAGCGACAGATTATAAATTCCCATATGAATTTCTTGACTTGGGCTGTTGTGATCTCTATCAGTGGCTTTGCCTCAACCCATTTGGTGAAATAATCGATCGCCACTATGAGGTACATGTAACACCCCAACCGATGGCGGAAACATCGGGATGTCACGTATTGATGATTGTTCAGTAGCTCATGGTGAATAATAAATTTCATTAAATAATTTAAGTAAGTTACATACAATTGTTCTAAAAATTTGTACATCAAATTGAATAAAATTATGCAAATAGAACCTGAAACATGTTAAGTTGAAAATGTTTTGGGTCAACAAAAGTTGGTGAGAATTACATAGGTTTTGATAATTGAATAAAATTGTTGTGCAATTCATGTGTCATGGCAATCTAGTCCATATGCAAAAACATACTAGAAGTAAATCGAGTGCATAATCAACCTTGTGACTGTTGTAATTGTGGTACATCCCATACGCTCATGGTTCACTCGTTTATATTGCAGTAACAAACACCCACGTAACCTTTGTAGGAGGCACGTATCCGGGTGGGATTGTCAGTCCAATAGATCTATCAATGTATACCGTTTGGCTGATGAATGTTTATGCTAGAATTGTGCTTACCCTAGTCATGTTCAAGACATAATGCAACATAGAAATACACATAGACACATTGATGTTTGAATTGCATAAATAATGTTGTAACATGTTTCACCCCAAAAATGGTGATAAATAGAAAAGGGGCTATGTAAAACTCACCTTAGCAAAATGTTGTATTTGTTGATAAATAGAATAGTGTGTTGCCCAAATATATCAAGAATCACCCTATAACAAGGTAATAAATATGTCTAAGTATATCAAGTCTACAAATGTATAAGTTTCTAGGGCTTCGAATTGGGGATAAATGCTCGTTTGATTATTATTAAAAATGCTTGATAATTTAGAGAATATTTGTAATTAAATAACCAAAAATCTTTTTATGAAATTTAAATCTAAGAGGGTCACAAGAATGTGTTTAAAGTATAAAAATAATTTTTATAAAATTATTTTCTTTAAAATAGATTATTTAATCTATTTATTACAAATTGTCAAAATTTAACTTTAATATATCAAAAATACTAAAATTAAAGAATTATTAGTTTAAAAATTATATTTCTGTTCCAAATAATCAGAAATAATTTATGTAAAATTTTGGTGCAAAAATATTAAAAATTGGATTTATTATGATTTAATTATGATTAAAACTAACAAAAATTGATTAAAAATACTAAATAAATGATTTTTCAGAAATAAAAATCATTTCTGAAAAGTTTAATGTTATAAAAACTTAGGATAATTTTTGTGGAAATTTATAAAATTGTTTTGATATTTTTATAGATTTTTATAAATAAAATGGAATTAACTTGATTTATTTATTACATATATTAAATAAATAAATTTCTGAAAACTAAAAATTGTAGGTTGAACATTTACATCAGATTAATATAAGATAATTTTTGTAGAATTTTTAAAAGGGTTTTAATAATTTAAAACGAATTTATAAGATTAATGCATAATATATATTTATATAAGGTTTGTTTTAAAAAATAAAAATAAGTGGAAAAAGGGCGCCATGGCCGGGACTCGAACCCGGATGGCTGGTGTAATAAGCATCAGTCACAACCACTTGGCCTAGGCCAGTGGTTGTGATTAACTCTGTTTAATTAAAAATAAGTATGCAATGCAAAATCAGTTTATCCCCAATTTCAAATGCCATGAACCCTAGTTTCTGCAATACTTTGATTCACACATCAATAGCTCAATTGATCATAGGGCTTTTGATGTGTGAACGCCGGAGATCAAAACCCACTAAAAAAACATTATACTTACAAGCACGATTCGTACCAAAATTGATGGTCAAAGCTACTAAGTCAACTCGAACCAAGGGCTCAAGAATAGACGATTCAGAGGGAAATTAAAGATTGAGAAGAGAAGATTGGCGAGTTATGAAGGTCTGGGTTGGTCCAATTTATAGTGATGATGTCTGGTTCGTAGTATTGGAATGTTTGACCCGTTTAATAACTATGACGCGATGATTGGTATAATATTGGAATGTTTTGACCGAGTTACTATGTATAATACGCGTATATACAGTCTATTCCACGATATGAGTAAATTTGTGGTTAATTGTTATGTTAATTATTAATTGAAAACAAAAGTTCTTGGGGTTTTGGTTGACAGCGGCGCGCAGAGGGTAGCAGATGGCATCAGCTTTGTTTAATAAATGGGTTAAATAAATAAAGCTTCTACATATTACCACAACTAGCAGCGTGGCTCAGTGGTTTGTGGTGTGGTGTGTTGTGTGTGAACCGGCTCACAGCTCGGGTTCGAAACCCGGCTGGAGCATATCTCCCTTTTTTTTTAAAAGTAAAGGGGAGGGGTAGTTGGGCCGGACCCAAAGAAGGGGGAATGGGCTGAGTCCTTTGGGCCGCTGATTCTGGGCTTCAGATTAAGAAAAAGGGTGGGTTTGGGGTTGGTTATGGTTTATGGGCTAGCATGGTTGTGGTTTTGTTTAAATATTACATATATATATATAAATATAAAATCTGAAATTTATTATATATAATTTTTTTTATTATTATTATAACTATATATATACATATACATATATATATATATATATATATATATTGTGTTAGGGATAGCGTATGTAGTAAGGCTTTTACGTAGAAAAATTAGGGGAAATTTTTGCGATGTTACAGTCTCCCCTACTTTTGGAAACTTCGTCCCGAAGTTAAAAGAAAAATACCAGGTTACAATTGATCAACTACCGGAAACCTTGATAAAATTTCACACTACCTTGACGTACCTGTAAATTCATGATTACGTTCCGGACCGTAATTACCAATTTACCTTACATTAGGGTTTTGCGTCCTTTTATGACTCTACCGATTGTTGAGCAGGTTCGATAGTCTTCACCAGTCGTTGAGCAGGTGGTAGGGCCTCTCCCAACTGTTGGAAGACATGATAACCTCTACCAATCGTTTGAGTAGATTGTTTGGTAGTCAACTAATTGTTGTACAAGTAAGCACGTATGATTATAGATATAGCAATTAGTTCACATTAAAACAAGCATGCACACAGATGTTATGATAATACTTGAATTTATTACTTGAATCAAAAAGTGTCAATATATAGAATTTAAGAGAAAATAGACATCATTAGGTAGCTGGAGGGTCTCAAGCGGGGTTATTTGGAGCATCAAGAGTGTTTGTAGCAGGGATTCGACAAGCATCTGCAAGATGGCCATACCTTTGACAATTGGTACATTGACGGCAGGGCACTTGGGTTGGATGATGGTACTGGCAGGTGTCACACTTAGGTAGCTTCCCGTGGTATTGTTTCTTGTTGGGTGGGGCAGTGGTGTCTATTGCAAAATTCCTGGCCTTGCACTTTCCATTGGTTGAGGCCTCGGTTTTGATTTCAACGGCAGGTTGGGGAGTATCCTTTTTCTTTTCCCCTTTACGAGTTAGGGTTCCTGCCTTCACATGGTTATCTGTTAGGGTGGCAGCCAAACGCTTTGCTTCCTCCAAAGTAGCAGGGTTCCTTCCCCACACCGTGTCTTGAATCTGCATCGGTAAGCCACCAATGTATTTTTCGATTGCAATAGGTAAGGGGGTGACCTTGTGGGGTAGCAGTAAGCTAAGTTCGTGAAAACGAGTGTTGTAAGCAAGGTTTTCCCCACTGTCTTGAGCAAGATCATGAAATTCATCTTCCAGCTTCTTAATTTCATTACGAGGACATAACTCTGCCTTCATAATGTCTTTAGCTTGATCCCAAGTTAAGGCTAGTGCAGCTTCAGCTCCGCGAGTGCGTTTTTCTTCATTCCACCAAGTGAGTGCTCGTTTATGAAGAACACTCATGGCATAACGGACTTTAAAGTTGTCGGGGCATTCACTGTTGATGAAGGTATTTTCAATGCCCTCAAACCATTGCAGGAGTCCCGTAGCTCCTTCTTCACCACTAAACTTTGGGGGATTGCAAGAATTAAAGTGCTTAAGGGTACAGGCTGGAAGACCATTCCCATTGTGATTTCCATTCCCGTTGCCGTTGCCGTTCCCGTTGCCATTTAACTAGATGACTTGAGCTAGTAAGTTGGGAACCAGCGTTGCGATTTGCTGCGCCATTTGTTGAGAAATAATTGCAGCCAGTTGAGCATCGACACCATTATTGTTGTTGTTGTGGTTAGTATCGTGGTTTGGTTGTGATTGCTACTTCCTTCATCATGATTTTCACCACTGTTAAGACGAGCACTGCGACGTGGAGGCATGATCTGTAAGAGACACAGTGAAATGAATGAGATTATATAAGGAGTGTAATCATTTATTCATTTAATTAAAACGAATAAACGAAAACGTTGACTTATCAAAGATTCTAAATTCTAATAACATATGAAGACGTGCTTTAGCCTATAAGTGAACACTCATCCCGATAATTCCCAGGTAGGCATCCGGGTCCCTCGTCTGATTGGGATATATGCGCAATGCCAGCCTAGACAGAAGACTCAGAATACAGGCGTTCACCCTTCCAGATTGCACGTGTTCGTTATTAAAATCTAGAACTTCGACGAGATCTCAAGGTGGTTCAGGTTAAACCTGAGGATTTTTGTCCTATTAGTTTAGGAGTAGATCCACTGATGGAGAGCAACCTTCTTGTAAGGATGAAAGTAGGGATAAGAAGTAGGAGGGAAATAGAGTATAGCAAGTAAAAGAAGCAAGTACTGGTTAAATCCTATGGTTATAGACTAGATTATTTTTCTAATAACCTAATTCCCTATAACCATGGCTCTGATACCAATCTACATATATATATATATATAAATTGTGTTAGGGATAGCGTATGTAGTAAGGCTTTTATTAGTTTAAAAATTAAATATTGGATTTATTATGATTTAGTTATGATTAAAACTAACAAAAATTGATTAAAAATACTAAATAAATGATTTTTCAGAAATAAAAATCATTTCTGAAAAGTTTAATGTTATAAAAACTTAGGATAATTGTTGTGGAAATTTATAAGATTGTTTTGATATTTTTATAGATTTTTATAAATAAAATGGAATAAACTTGATTTATTTATTACATATATTAAATAAATAAATTTCTAAAAACTAAAAATTGTAGGTTGAACATTTACATCAGATTAATATAAGATAATTTTTGTAGAATTTTTAAAAGGGTTTTAATAATTTAAAACGAATTTATAAGATTAATGCATAATATATATTTATACAAGGTTTGTTTTAAAAAATGAAAATAAGTGGGAAAAGGGCGCCATGGCCGGGACTCGAACCCGGGTGGCTGGTGTAATAAGCATCAGTCACAACCACTTGGCCTAGGCCAGTGGTTGTGATTAACTCTGTTTAATTAAAAATAAGTATGCAATGCAAAATCAGTTTATCCCCAATTTCAAATGCCATGAACCCTAGTTTCTGCAATACTTTGATTCACACATCAATAGCTCAATTGATCATAGGGCTTTTGATGTGTGAACGCCGGAGATCAAAACTCACAAAAAAAACATTATACTTACAAGCACGATTCGTACCAGAATTGATGGTCAAAGCTACGAAGTCAACTCGAACCAAGGGCTCAAGAATAGACGATTCAGAGGGAAATTAAAGATTGAGAAGAGAAGATTGGCGGGTTGTGAAGGTCTGGGTTGGTCCAATTTATAGTGATGATGTCTGGTTCGAAGTATTGGAAAGTTTGACCCGTTTAATAACTATGACGCGATGATTGGTATAATATTGGAATGTTTTGACCGAGTTACTATGTATAATACGCGTATATACAGTCTATTCCACGATATGAGTAAATTTGTGGTTAATTGTTATGTTAATTATTAATTGAAAACAAAAGTTCTTGGGGTTTTGGTTGACAGCGGCGCGCAGAGGGTAGCAGATGGCATCAGCTTTGTTTAATAAATGGGTTAAATAAATAAAGCTTCTACATATTACCACAACTAGCAGCGTGGCTCAGTGGTTTGTGGTGTGGTGTGTTGTGTGTGAACCGGCTCACAGCTCGGGTTCGAAACCCGGCTGGAGCATATCTCCCTTTTTTTTAAAAGTAAAGGGGAGGGGTAGTTGGGCCGGACCCAAAGAAGGGGGAATGGGCTGAGTCCTTTGGGCCGCTGATTCTGGGCTTCAGATTAAGAAAAAGGGTGGGTTTGGGGTTGGTTATGGTTTATGGGCTAGCATGGTTGTGGTTTTGTTTAAATATTACATATATATATAAATATAAAATCTGAAATTTATTATATATAATTTTTTTTAATTATTATTATAACTATATATATATACATATATATATATATATATAAATTGTGTTAGGGATAGCGTATGTAGTAAGGCTTTTACGTAGAAAAATTAGGGGAAATTTTTGCGATGTTACAGTACATTCCTTTTGTCGTTGTCATTGGTAAAGGTCCTACGATGTCGATCGCCATTTTTGGAATGGCCAATCAGATATAACTGGCACTAAATCATTTTTGGGCCGCATGGTATTACGTGTGTGTCTCTGGCAGGAATCACATTTGCGGATTTCTTTCAGGGCTTCGAGATACATCCATGGCTAATGGTATCTTGCATTCATTAATTTAGCCACTACCATGCGGGGACCAATATGTAGGCCGCAGATGGCTTTGTGTATTTCTCTGATGAGATAGTTAGCGTCTTCCGTGTCTACAGATATGAGCTGTGGGCCTAGATAAGATTTTTGATATAACACTCCCTCGTTTAGCTCATACTGCAGGGCTTTGTTTTAAATCTTGACCATATTTGCTCGCTTCTCGAGGAGTTCCCCTATGCTGAGGTAGGATCGGAGAGGTGTCATCCATGATTCATTGCCAACTTGTATCACGTTGACCTCTCTTGCAGGTACCGAGGGTGTGTTCATTACCTCGATGCGGACTTCCTTCCCAAGATGACTAAAACTTGTGGTGGCCATCTTTCTAAGGGCATTCGTAGGTTTATTCTTACTACGGCTGATATGGATGACCGTGCATGATGAGAAGTTTTTAATTAAACGCTTGTCTTGTTCCTGGTAAAGTATCATGGAAGATTCTTTTGCTTTGTAGGTGTCATTGATCTAACCCGCGACCAACATGGAGTCTAGGTGCGCAAGGACGTGTTTGCCGCCCACTTTTGTGCAATCCGCAATCCTGCTGGTAGCACTTCATATTCAGCGTCGTTGTTAGTGCTTCTGAACTTCTAGCCGTATTGCGTATGTATATTCGTTGCCTTCTAGGCTAATTAGCCATAGCCCTACGCCTGCGCCTTCCTTGTTTGAAGCTCCATCAGTGTATAGTTGCCAAATTACCTTATCATCATCTGCGCGTTGGCACTCTTGTTCTACTTTGCATTTTGTTGATGCACTATTATGTGGACGTCACTGTCGAATAGACTAGGGTTGAGTCATGTTGTGTTACATGAGATTGTGGAGATCCATAAGGGCATTTTATGGATCTGATGCATTTGTAAATATAGACCATAATCATAAGCTAGATTCGACCATTCGAAAGGGTCGAATGTGGAAAAGTTTCACATTCGACCTCCTTAAATGGGCGAAGGTGGCCTTATGATTATGGACTATAAATAGCAATCTCATGGTTGGTTTTCATTTGTAGATTTGAGTTTATGCTTTGAATGCTCTCAAGGGGGAGGTCATGCCCGACCTCCCCCTGCCCCGAGATAGATGTTTATCCTACTGATGACAGTGTCTGTAACCGTTTTTGAATTAATACGATTATGTGATGACTTTGTTATCGTATATTTCTGTCTGGTCTCGAATCTCCCGTCTGAAACCGAGTTGTTTTCGCGTAATCGATCCGTGAATTCGGTTTTTAACCAGATTCTCACATTCCTCAATATTCTCCTCCGGTACTTCCACGATGAAATCTGCCAATATTTGAGCTTTGACGGCTGTGCGCGTTTTGTATGTGATTTTGTGCGCACCTAGCTCCATGGCCCATTTGGCTAATTGTCCCAATAATTCTGGCTTTCTTAGCACATTGTTTAGCTTGTAGTAGCTTAATACGTTGATTGGATGGCCTTGGAAGTATCGGCGCAGTCTGCGGGAGGCATGTACTAGAGCTAAAACTAGCTTTCCTAGGTTGAGTACCTGATCTTGGTGTCTGTGAACACCCTGCTAATGTAATAGATGGACGTTTGGACCAACTTGTGGTCTACCATCAGCACCGCACCTATTGCCTTCTTTGCTACAAATAGGTAAAGCGTCAATTGTGCTTTGAGGTGCGGCAAAGTGAGTGTTGGAAGATTCATCAGGCACTTTTTCATTTCTTGGAAAGCTTTCTCGGATTATGGTGTCTAATTAAACTAGTTTTTCTTCAGACAGTTCTTTAACGTTTCAATGAAAGGAAAGGACTTGGAAGCATGATGTGACACGAACCTGTTGATGGCGACTAAGCGCCCGTTCAAAGTGTGTACATCTTTGGTGGACGACGTAGAAGACATGCACTCAATGGCTTGTACCTTTTCTGGGTTGGCTCGGAATCCATCTTTGGTGATTATAACTCCTAAGAATTTCCTTTCTTCCATGCCAAAGGTACACTTGCTAGGATTGAGCTTCATGTTGATCTCTCAGAGCTGTTGGAACGTCTCCTCTATGTCTTTGAGGATGTGATCTTCTTCCCTGCTCTTTATAACCAGGTCATCCACGTAGACTTCTAGGTTCTTCCCTATCTATTTAGTGAATGCTCGATCCATCAAGCACTGATACGTTGCCCCCACATTCTTTAATCCAAACGGCATTTTGGTGTAGCAATACACTCTGTGATCGGTTCAGAATGCGGTTTTTTCCTCATCTTCTTCAGCCATCTAGATTTGATGGTAACCCTTGTATACATTAAGGAAACACTTGAACTTGAATGGAGCTAAGGAGTTGACTTTTAGATCGATCTCGGGTAGTGGGTAACAATCCTACGGGCAAGATTCCTTTAGGTCTTTGTAGTTGATGCACATGCGGCAGCAGCCTGTGGTTTTTGTGACCATGAATGGATTTGCTACCCATGTTTGATACCTAGTTTCCCGCAAGATCCTTGCTCTCTGAAAATCATCCACTTGTTCATTCATATCTTTCATTTCTATGCCCATACTTCTGCGTTTTTGCACCACTGGTTCTATAGACATGTAAGTGTTGACCGACTAACCAAGAGTGGGGTGTCAACCCAATAGATGTATTTAAGTGTTCCATGGCTACTGTTAGATAATGGTTACAGTGTAAATGTAAGAATGAGGACTGTTGAGCTCATGAACTGAATGTCTCATGTTTCACATGGTAGTAATGATAGAAATTCACCCAAATGTAATTGTAACTAGAAAATGTAGCATGTTTATCCCCCCTAAAAATGTAAAAGCAGTAAAACGGGGCCGTGAAACTCACCTGGTGACTGAAGACAGGGTCTAGTAAAGCGGAAAAGTGGAATAGCTACTGTTCCGACAAATGGTACCCTATGATTATCAAGGAAATAGTGAGTTGTACGTTCTTGTCGTTTACCATACGAGTTATTCACCCGACTTGTGGACCCTTGTATCATGTATATGTGGGGCTATTACTCATGCATGTGAAAATTACTACGTATATTATATGTACTTTTGTAAGGTGTATGGTCTTTTGAATTTCAAGAGTTTTGTTGTAAAACACATTGATCGTTAATAATCCAGGTCCCACACGTCATCATGCTTCATGGAATACTTCCCAATCTAACATGTGTGGTGATACTATGGGAAAAACAAGTGTTTTAACATGTGTTATAATATGATAGTGTTAATGTTGATATTAACACATGTTTAAGCCGCATTAACAAATGTTATTTATAGTAGCCGAAACTTTGTCACCACATCACGATCCAAATCCAATTTGTAATGAGAAAAATCAACTTCTGGAAACATGCTTATGATGGTAAAAGTTGTTCTTAAACATGTAATTATATAACATTACCCAAAATCATGTACCATTTTGTATAAAGAGAGGTTATTTCCATATAAATATCATGTTTTAAGTTCAAAGGTTGGATTTCTTTTGATTAACCATGTGATCTCTACATGCCTATGGATCGACAGAATGTGAGTGTTCGTAGTTATTGGCCAAAAAGTTGTATTTGTGCATCGTGTGTGTGTGAATGTGTATGTGTATATACTGTTGGATCAGTTCTTAGCAGTTTATCACAGATTCTTCTAAGAACACTTGTTAAGATATATCAAAGTAAATGCACAGCGGAATGTAATAAGTGTTCTAAGTTAAAGTATCACTTTTAACATGAGGTATTGCTCCCCCTCAATAGTAGAACTAAAGCAGTTAATGAGAATCAAACAGTTAATGAATAAAATAGTAATAAGTTGCTTGAAATGATTCTAAATATATTAGAAATGTTTACTGCAAAAGATGTCTAAAATATAAGGGGTGAACCCATCTATTTATAGACTGAACAATACGTACATTGGAAGTACTAGAAACAATATAATAATACTACAACAGGCTGTAGTATTGGAATTTGTACATAAAGTAACAAAAACTAATATAATATAGAAACTACTGAAGTAAGGGCGGTGGGAAGCTTCTGCTAAAACTGCCGAAGACCAAACAACTTTTGATGACAAAGTTGTTCTTTAGGTGTTATGTTTGGTTCACCTTTCAGCACTTTGTTCTCCAGCACTTGTATCAGCTTCTCTAGTACTTTGTTTTCGTCTTCTTCAGCGCTTTCTATACTAAGCAAAAATATGCAGAAGAGTGATTCAGACTAAGGTTTAAAATTGGCTTGTCAATCCTCTTTGACCTAACAATCTCCCATTAGATTGATGAAGCCAAAACCTTATCTAATCTTTATTCTCTTTTCTTTTGCACTCAAGAATTCTTCATATTTCTCTAACCATGGAGATCTTGAGTTGGTGTGCTTGTTGTTATGTGAGGATTGGTACCTGTTCTGGTACAAGATGTTGAACTGTTAGAAGGTCTTCTGTTGAAAGGTTGTTCAGCTCATCTTTGCTTTTGAGTATCTTGAAAGAACAGTCTCCTCTCGTCAACACCACTGAGTTTGATGAATGAGTGAAGGACCATTTCACTATCTTTGATTTAGACTTGTCAAAGTCTAGTGTGTAGGGAACTATGCCCTTTTCTTGGTTTCTACCTGATGCTTGTAGTTCTTCTATTTCAGCATTAATCAGGTTGGATCTCCTTCTGTTTTCAACTTGTACAACACCAGGTGTATCACTAGGAATAAGAATGTGTTGTTCAGTGATTACTTTGGTTTGTGTTTTGACTGTGATGGTTTGGATCAGTTGATAAGCAAATGTTGTAGGATCCCTATGTTGAGTAAGCAGAGGTTTTTCTTCCCATTCAATGTCAAAGTGGATTTACATTTGCAGACATTGACGTATGATGTTTTCAAGAGCAATCAATTTCAGTATTCATATGAAATCTTCTAATGGAAATTTTGGGGCCAACTGTCGTTGATGAAAAATTGCTTAAGTTATTTCATGTTGTAAGTTGGTTTTATTCTCATAACTTTGACATAGCAATAGTTAACTATTAAAATGGTTTTGAAAAATTATTCCTCCGAGAGAACATAGAGTATTCCGATGAATTGGAGTTTCTTGAAGAACTGGACCATAAAAAAATAAGTAGCATTAATCGCAATACATTTCATCTTAATCTAGAACAAATGATCAGGGCAAAGATAATGTATTTGAAGGATAAGGTGGAAGAAGTTATGGAAGAGTCATTCTCTTATTGGAGTGTAAGTGATGAAGATGATGAAATTTAAATGTTTTTATATGCTTGCATTTTCAAATATGAATATTATTATAATGTAGTTGTTTTGCCTATAATGTTTATGGTTTGTGATTGAAAAATATTAATGCTAAACTTGATGTTTATTATATATCTATCTTTTGTTTCAATATGTGCTATGAAAAAACAGTAATTAATTAAGTTAAATAAAGTTTATTATATGTAAAACTTTAAGTAATAGTTACCAATGCTTTGGCGGTTTTGCTTCATCATTTATTACTCATATCAAGACTTTAATTATGACGTTGAAAAAATTTATGTAATTTAACTATATAGTGATACTTTAATAACAAATTTAATCGTGTAATAAAAGATGTTAAACTGAGACTTTTGATGGTTTTACTTCCTTCTACAGATTACACAATCCGTTGATAAATACTGAGAGAGTTTTGTGTGACAACATCTGGTGAAAAGTCAACAGATGTTATAAAAAGCCCCAAAAGTAATGATTACGATTTTGAACTTAGTTTATTAACAATATTATTTTATTTTTGTGTTGCAATTGTCTTGCGCTCTATAAAAAGCCCCAAAAGTAAGTTCCAACTTTATATTTACTTGAAATGCAACTTATAAAGTTGAAAACCAACTTTACGGATAGTTAGTTTATTCACCCTATAAAAGGGGAGGAATTCCCAATATTCATTTTCCAATTTTATATTCCTTCAACTATTTTCAATTTACAACTCTCCATCCCATATGCATAATGATATTATGTTCAATTGTCTTTCCACAAATCTTCTCAAAGATTCTTACAATCAAAGGAAAATCGATTACCAACAATCCATTGGTAATGAAGATGGAATTGATGTTTTTCGACGATTCTTACAATCGAAGGAAAACATCAATCCATTATTACTATATGCAGACCCTATTTTGAGTCTTTAGGGTTTTCGAACTTGATGATGTTTAGATACGAACTATTGTCGTGGTACTGCTTTTGATTGTGTTTGTGTTTTTGTTCTGATGACAATGACAAGAAAGATCATTCTCTAGGGTTTGGTTGTTAGAAGACTTTTTTTATGCTTGCTTGTATTTTTATGTAGTTTGTAAACTCAGATATTGTAACTCTATTGTCGTTAAAGAAGTTTTTAGAGATATTTGGATTTGTTCTTTTAATAAGTCTTCCATGTTGTATGTAGTTTTGTTAACTTAAATATTTTATTCAAATTATGGAATTGTAATAATAAGGTTGAATCGTATAACAGTTGTTTAACAAATTTTTTTGACAAGTCAACAGATTTTGGTAAACAGAGTAATTAAACTTCAGTTTAAGATTCAGATTAAGTGTTTGTTTTTAATATCTGTTATCCCAACAGAGCTTTTCACGCGTTTGTTGAGTTTTCTATTCGTGGTTGTAACAAGCCTCAGAGGGTCGAATTCCAAAGTTAATGATTACGATTTTGAGCTTAGCGTATTTTGCAATTAGACATAAGAGTGATAATTTAAAATCATAACAAAATAATTTAAATTCAAAATTAATTAAACACAAATTGCCAGACGGTTAATAAATTTTGATGGACGGTTATTAGAGAACGGTTTTTAGATAACCATTGCTAATCACAAAGTCTTTTTACCAAATGATGTACTAATACATCTTTTTTTAATTCATATATTGAAAATATACTTAAGTTTAAGAATTCAATATTTTGCAATTAAACTAAGATTAACAATTCATATACCCAAATAATATATTTATATTTATTATCTTTACTCACTTATCTAAACAAAAAAAAACAACATTTTCATGTCCATATTTAGATACAAACAAAAGTTAAACAATTATAATATAAAAGACGTAAAACATCAAATGTTCATATTTGTACAAATATTGGTAAATAGTATCTGTGTTTGTCAGTATATTTGAATGTAAAAAAAACAAAATTTTAAGAGTTGCTTCAGTGGGAAAGTAGCCAAATTAATACAGTAAGTATTCAACATTAAAAAAAATGCATTGTAGTTAATAGATTCATTATAGTTAATGCATTGTTTTTGTAAGTCCCAAAAAATATAAATCCGATATCAAGTAACTATCAATCGATGGCGGAATCAAAGATGATAGCAATTCAAGAAACAAATATTATATGATTGAATGATAATACTCAACTAGCATACGATTTCAAGGAATCGTCTGATACTAGAGAGAGTTTTCTTAGTGTAAACAAAACCGCTAGTTACAAATGAACCACAAAATACCTTTTATACATAGGACTTGGGCTCACATAGCCTTAACAGTCCCACAGCCCAACCCACAATAATAAAGCCCAACATACTAACTGAGAACTAACTAGGTCTCGGCCTAGACACCTTAAATAACCAAGAACCCAAGTGTTCTCGGTCCTAAATAGTAAAACACCAATATGGATCACCAATATTTATTTGATAGCGTTAGTCTCATTATTATAGACCCAACAATCTCCCCCTAGACTGATGCTATCAAATGGTCTTCATAATTTGAATGTAGCATTGTGATCTCCCCCTATATTGTTGCTGGGGTGTTGGTGTTGTTTTTGTTGAAAGTCTTCTTTTCTGCACTCTCAAACTCGGGCCACTTCTTCATTTCTGGTAGTAAGATCCACACTTGGATCAACATCAGCGTTCAGTTGATCATTTGCTAAAAGAAGACGTGAGAGGAGGATTCTCATAACTCTTTTCTTTTTCAATCTTTGTCTTTCAAGCAGCTTCACAGGTACTTCTACATGTGTACTTTCATTATCAGAATATACAATTAAATCAAGTTCTTTTGACTCAGGTACATCATCTCATCACGGTGCTTCATGCTTGTCAGCAACTGGAAATCATTCTTCACCAACCCCTGTTTCTTGATTCAAATCAAATTCTGCACATTCTCAGAACTTTGTAAGAAAACATTTAAATATAACAGAGAATTCAGTATACGCATGAACACCTAGTACTTCCGAGTACTTTCACACAAATTCAAAAATTTGGATTTTTTTTTAATGTGGATGATCGGTCAAATCTTCAAGAATTGTTGATTTTATAAAACTAAAACTAAAATAAAAATAAACTCAAAAGCAAAACAATAAGAATCAAAATAAATGAAAAAGAAATTGAAATAAAAATAACTACACATTTTTTTTCGAGGGATTGAATCACTGTGATTTAGACTCTGGGACACTTAAACTTATTGCCTTAGACCTTCTTATTTGACTGTCCGTGATCAATTTATCATTTTTTTGTGTATTAATTATGGACACTCAAGCAAGTCACAATCAAATCCAAGAATTATATGCGGTACACTCTATCATGCAAGAAGTTTCCCTACCACATATTTTCATAGTGTCTGTTCTAGAATTCTGAAACCTTGACTGGGACTTGGTGGAGAAGAAAAAAGAATAGATCATTTAGAAATAGAATGGTATAATATACAAGTCAATTTGATTTCTCAAATGATATAGGTTTTGTGTTTTGGGCTCTAGAGGGCCTCTTTTGTTGTGCACATTGGCATCTTTTTGGACTCATTGGCCTCTTTTGGCGTTTTTGATCTACAGCTCGACAATGTACAGCTAGGTCATATATCTGGATGCAACAAAAGCTGACATTGCCTAGCATCCCCAGGTCTTTGCTTACACAAAACAAAGGAGATACACGAGTTTTTCAGAAAAAGGTTTCAGACCTGGAACACAGTGTGTATCGGGACGTCATACGAGCATTCAAATAAAAAATGTACCAATTCCAAGTGACGTTTCCTATTGAGGCCATATGTTATCTTTAAGTGTGTCACTAGATCAGCCAATTTTCTAGTCGTAAGGACCAAGCCTACCAACACATCACCCTAGAGCCTAACCGTTTCAATGCTGGTCTTACGTGTGTTAGCCTTTTTCACAAGTGATACAACAAAAACTCTTTTTGTAGTTTTCTCTTTTTCACATGTTTTTGTATTTTTCTTATTTTCTCTTCCATCTACTCCTAAATTTTGTACATAACTCAAATGAAACACTATTTTTGTATTTTCCTTGATTATCTCCCTTCTCCCCCTATCAAGCAAATCCACACCTGCATCCCTTTTGAACCTTCTTCACCAGTTTCCAATACATTTAAAAGCAAACAACCCACAAACTGCAGGAAGGCTAACATCAACAACTGACCCAGTTGACTTATTTGACCCGTGACCCGTTTGACCCGACCCATCAAGATTTTTCAACATTCACCCCCATAATCTTGATGTCGGTTCTTACTACTTGCTCGTTCTTACTTGCATTCGTCTAAAAGCTGCAATTCCACCCAACAATAAATATACTAATACTTGCAGCCTGTTGTGACTTGTCCACGTCATCATGTTTGGCTGACTTTTTATTGTTTAAGTCATAACCATCCAGACTTTATCATTCAGCAAACCCACGTTACTTTGATGACCCATTTTCTATTGACTCGGGCTGACCCGAATCGACTTCTTTTTATCGCCAATATGGTTGCTTCTTTCTTTTGTATAAACCACAATGACAACCAGCTCTGCCTCGTTGCTGCTATACGGATTGATTACCTGTTATCTGCACCAATAAACACCTGAAGACAGACTCACCATTCACCTGTGATTGCTGGCGTTCTCCACCGAAAGCCGTCTCCACAGAATTGGTATGCCGCCGACTGCTATTGTGATACTGTCCCAACCGCCACCCCTAGTTCTTTCCTTTCTTGCGACGAGACGCCGATTCGATCTTTCTTTCTTCTACCTCACTGGCTACGGTATTCCTTTCTAGCAACTCAACACATGAAAACGCTCCTTCTTCTTCTTCTGCCCTCGCTCTTCTTTCGGTTTCACCAGATCACCACGCTGTCAACTGCTATTAAACAGCCCTATCAAATGAACTCGAATATCTTCTACTGCTGCGTTTTTTTCCCTGTAGGAAAAGGCTTCTTTTCTTGCTTTTAACCGGAAAACGGTTAATCAACAAACATGCTACTTTCTTGATTCAAACCCATTCTTGCTTGCTTGCTTCGAATCTTCTTGCTTGCTTATGCTCTTGCTCTTGCTTTCTTGCTCTTGCTTCTTGCTACATATCGATCAGTTTTCACAAATCGATTCCCTTGCTTCTTGCTTGCTTTCTTACAGACTGAATACATAGAAACAGTGCTGCACTTTCTTCTTGTGAACCCATTGCTTCTGCTTCTTCAACCCTTTGCAGCCACGGGCTGCTTTCTTCTCTTGCCACCGACTCTCAAACCGGCAAACACCGTTGACCTTGCTCTGATACCGAATGTTGGTTCAGGCCCAAGAATCACACTAAGAAATACTCACAAACTCAAGTATAAAATAAAGAGATGTGTTGCTTTGATATGGGTATGAGGATATCACTTGCAGAGGGTTAAGAAAAGAAATGAAAAGCTGATTCTTGAATATTGAGACTAACGCTATCAAATAAATATAGATCACTAATATTTATTTGATAGCGTCAGTCTCAATATTCTAGACCCAACAATCTCCCCCTAGACTGATGCTATCAAATGGTCTTCATAACATGAATGTAGCATTGTGATCTCCCCCTAGATTGTTGCTGGCTTGTTGGTGTTGTTTTATTGAAAGTCTTATTTTCTGTACTCTCAAACTCGGGCCTTTTCTTCTTTTATGGGAGTAAGATCCACACTTGAATCATCATCAGCATTCGCTCGATCATTTGCCAAAGAAGATGTGAGAGGAGGATTCTCATATCTCTTTATTTTCCCATCATTGTCTTCAAGCAGGACCACAGGTACTTCTGCATGTGTTTCATTATTAGAACATGCAATCACATCAAGTTCTTCTGCCACACATATATCTTCTCATCACGATACTTCATGCTTGTCAGCAACTAGAAATGATTCTTCATCAACCCCTGTTTCTTGATTTAGATTAAATTCTGCACATTCTCAGAACTTTGTAAGCAAACATCTGAATATAACAGAGGATCCAGTATCATGAACACCTAGTACTTCTGACTACTTTCACATGAAATTTTTTCAAAAATTTGGATTGCTTTCACTGTGAATGATCGGTCAAATCTTGAAGAATGGTTGATTTTAATAAAAACAAAACTAAAATAAAATAAAACTTAAAAGCAAACCAACAAGAATCAAAATAAATGAAAAAGAAATTGAAATAAAAAATAACTATTTTTTTTTTGGGATTAAATCACTGTGATCTAGACTCAGGGACACTTATCAACACGGATCTACTCCAGTCAGTCTGGGCAATTTCCAGTATATTCGTCCACTTAAACTTAGTGCCTTAAACCTTCTTATTTGGCTGTCCGTGATTAATTTATCATGTTTTGGTGTATTAATTATGGACACTCAAGCAAGTCACAATCAAATCCTAGAATTATTTGCGATACACTCTATCATGCAAGCAGTTTCCCTACCACATATTTTCACGGTGTCTGTTCTAGAATTCTGAAACCTTAACTGGGACTTGGTTGAGAAGAGAAAAGAATAGATCATTAAGAAATAGAGTGGTATAATATACAAATCAATTTGATTTCTCGAATGATATAGGTTTTGGTGTTTTGGGATCTAGAGGGCCTCTTTTGTTATGCACATTGGCATCTTTTTGGGCTCATTGGCCTCTTTTGGCATTTTTTGATCTACAGTGCGACAATGTACAGCTAGCTCAGCATATATCTGGATGCCACAAAAGCTGACATTGCCTAGCATCCCCAGGTCATTGCATACACAAAACAAAGGAGATACACGAGATTTTCAGAAAAAAGTTTCAGACCTAGAACACAGTGTGTATCGGGACGTCACACAAGCATTCAAATAAAAAATGTACCAATCCCAAGTGACGTTTCCTACTGAGGCCATATGTTATCTTTAAGTGTGTCACTAGATCAGCCAGTTTTCCAGTCGTAAGGACCAAGCCTACCAACACATCACCCTAGAGCCTAACCGTTTCAATGCTGGTCTTACGTGTGTCAGCCTTTTTCACAAGTGATACAACAAAAACTCTTTTTGTAGTTTTCTCTTTTTCACATGTTTTTGTATTTTTCTTATTTTCTCTTCCATCTCCCCCTAAATTTTGCACATAACTCAAATGAAACACTATTTTTGTATTTTCCTTGATTATCTCCTTTCTCCCCCTAAATTTTGTGCATAAATAATGAGAGAATAAACTTTATGTATAAAATTTACCAAAAAATAAGAAAAATCTTTTTGTTCTTTTCTATAACCATTCTCAAAGTAACGACCAATCAACCTTTCTCAAAGTTTGTGCATCAAATTTAAATGTACCTGCCATGCTGACCTTACCTCCCTTATCTCCTTTGAAGGAAACATACTCTGTGTTAAAAGATGTAGAGGTATGTAACAGAGAGATGTCACCTAACATATGCTTGGAACAACCACTACCAACACACCACTGGTTATTGATAATCCTCCTTGGCTGTCCCTGCATGAATAAGGAGATTAGTTAAACATTGGTACCCAGGCCATCGCGGTCCTGGGCACTCCTGAAGCATCTATGTAAGACACTTCCCTCAAGCACATGTCCTTATTCTCATTTGGATCAGTTGTTGTTGCCGCCTTTGCTTTCCAGACTTGCTTAGGCTTAAGAACCAGTTTTGCTACTTTCGGAGTAACAGCTTTCGGTTTCTTAGGTTGTTTAGACTTCCATGGTTGAACAACCTTCCGTTTGCTCTTGCCAACATTCCAGTCTCTATCAGACGGTTTGACTTTGGGATTCGCATTCTTCCTTGCCTTAGGTTTTTCAACCTTCATTAGCTTGGAGTAGAAGTTTTCCCTAGGCATAACCTTCTGATATTGTCTGTAATAGGGCACATAAGGACGATGTGCGCAGTTTCTTGCAATGTGACCGGGTCTTCCACAATTATAGCATGTTTGCTTCTTTGCATAAGGAGCAAGTCCCAGTCTGTTAGATCCCACTGAAGAATGTGAGTGATGAGATCCGTTTGATGATTTGTTTGCAGGCTTCTTACTTTTTCTATCTGCTTAGAAGATCTTGAACACCCGTGTGAACAAGATTGTCTTTGCGATGTTGACTGTCTTTGAGCTTTCTGTTTGACTTTAGGAACCTGTTCATGAGATTTAGCACACGTATTTAACAAACATCTGCATTATTAGTGCAAACAACATCATCCCCCTCAACCTTAAGCTCTACCTTAACTTCATCTGCACATGAGGTAGAAGCATCAGTAACATTCACACATTTAAAATCAGGGACTGTTGGCTTTATCACACCTATGTCAACAGTCTTTAAATCAATAACAATATCTGAGTCAGATTCATCTGAAGTTTCTGACTTAGTAGAGGATCTTGAGCAACTGTCAGAATTGATAGATTTTGAAATACTTTTAAACAACATCGATTCAATTGATCCCATTGAAAAATACGATTTTATTGAAGATGTGTCATCATTGACATTGTCAGAGTTGTTATTTTCAGATTTAACATGGTTTCTCATTTCATTGCTTTCTGGTTTAACGAACAGAGCAATAGGAACGTCTGTAAGTGGAGAAACATACTTAGATTGTTTCCTGTGCCCTTCTGGTTCAGCAATCTTAATTGACACAGACTTAACCGGCTCTACCACTAACCCCTTTGGCTCTGTTATCTTTATGGGAACACTCTTTGCGGGTTCAACCACCAACCCCTTCCCATATTCCATATTTTTCTCATTTTCTATTTCCTCATCCGAAAGAGGCAATCCGGTGTAGTTGTGATTGTAGGGAGGTGCAATTTCTACAAAACCTATACCAGCTCCTTTGGTTTCCCTAAACCTGAGTTTTGAACTTATAATTTTCTCAACACGCTCACTAGAAAAATCAAATTTTCTAAAATGGAAATCGGCATTTTCAAATTTTGATTTCAAAGAATCTAGCTCAGCACTAAGTTCATCAATAACTTTCTTCTGATGCATGACAAGACAAGTTTTATTGCTTAAATCATTATTCTAACGACATCCTTTTCTAAGGCTTCTAGTCTAAGTTTGTAAGATGAAGTTCGGCTATTAAGACAAGAAATCTTTCCTTTTAGCTCATCGTTTTCTCTTACTAACTCAGAGTTATATCCTACGTAATATTTAGCCTTTTCAGCACAAGCATTAGAGCATAGATCAGAAAATACCTCATCTGAAGCATGTTTGATATATCGTACCAGTACAGGAACCTGATACTCAATAGGTACTGGAACAGCTGGAGCATGTGTGGAATTTTGTAGCAGGTGTGCAACGTGGCTGAGCGGTAGCATTATGATTTTGCGCATCTTGCTTGTCGTCCGAATCACAAGCTTTGATGATGGAGATGAGTCCTGACAGAGACAGATGTTGAAGATCCTTCGTCTTCTTGATCACGGCAACATTCGTATCCCAATTCTTTGGAAGAGCATTTAACAACTTCTTATTTACCTCAGAATTGTTCAAAGTTATGCTTGCAGTCTTCATTTCAATTACTAGAGATACGAATCTCTCAATTTGATTTTCTAGAGTTTCACCAAGAATGCAACTGAACTGATTGAACTTATGCCACAGCATGTCCCTTCGGCTCTGCTTCATGTCATCATTGCCTTCATAAAATTCAATCAGAGAATCCCATAATGCTTTGGCAGATTTAGTCTCTTCATATTTTGAGACGATCTCTGGTGCTAAACCCATAATCAGTGTGTTAAGAGCCTTTTCATCAAGCTTGACTTGGTCCCAATCTTCATCTGTATATTCAGATTCTGGTTTAGGTAGCGTAGTACCCTTCTCTTCGTATGTAATTAGGGTAGTGTGATACCCCGAAAATTCAGGTTCTCACTTTAACTAAACTCTAGTTACATTTCCTTGCATTATACTTAACTAGGGTTAGTTAGATAAGACATACGTGCATGGTTGTGAGTCAACGTGTGATTGCATGATTAGTGAACCTCGGACGTTGGTGAAAATTAAACTTATGTGAAAACCATACGTGATTATGTGAACCTAAACCGAACACGTTAATAGAAATCATTAAAAGTGGAGCATGAGGTTGATTAGGGTCTTAATGCATGGGGTTACACTTGTTACGGTCCGAAATAACGAAAACGTCGAAGGATAACGCGTCGGGAGACGAAACGGGAAAAGAGCGCGCCACCCGGATCTGTGAGCGGCCGCTCACAGGCACCGAGCGGCCGCTCGAAACGAACTGACGGGTCTAAACCGCCTTAAACTTATATTTAAGCAACCTAAACTCCCATGCAACCCCCATACTCAACCCTAATCGCCCCCTTACTGCCCCACACGAATATTTCACTCAAACAACCTCTGCTAAGGCTCAAGATCATCAATTGGGAGGCTCCAAGGCGCGCGATTGATCGATTGAGAGAGCTAAGGGTATATCTTACGATTTCTTATGCTTTTATCTTGTGTTTTCATTAATAAAAATCATATAATAAGTTTGTCCAGGTCTGAATGAATTTATAAAACATTAAAGCATGAATCTTTTTGTAGATTAAATGGATTAAACATACTCATAAACGCTTAGTAACATCGTAGGATACTTGTTGCGCAAGTAATTGGTGTTTTGATTCGTAAAGCTTTGATCTTGACATGTTTAATCATAGAATCTGATAAAATAAGTATTAGGAATGTTTTGTGTTGATGATTGGTGAATGTTAATAGTTTTTGTGCACACGGTAGGCGATTAAAGTATGATTTAGGCGAAACTAAAATCTGGACAGAATGGTTAGTCAAACTTGTAGGAGCTGTAACACGGCTCTAACATAATAATTTTAGGGTTTTCTTGGCATGGTTAGGTCACACCTGATCTTAGCTTTTCATAATGGGTAAAATCATGTGTTTTGGACGTAGGATGAGTCGTTTTTGGAATTTTAATTGATTAGGGGTCATATCAGATTTTCGGATTTGTAAATTGGGTTAACTTTAAATGGCCATAACTTGAGATTTACAAGGAGTTAGGTTATGAAATTTTTACAGTAGGTCAATACTGGAAAAATAGAGCTTTTCCAAGTGGATTCATCTCGTTTGGATGAATACACAATTTTTAAGAATTTTCCTACTAAACTGACCTGTTGTGGAAATTTTCTGAACACTGCTGTGTTGTACGAATTTTTATAATTTTTGTGTTTGGAATTAAGACAAAAAAAAAATAGGTATTACCAAGTGAATCCCAAAGATAATTCAGTAAAAATTTGGGAGGATAACTCACTGGTTTACTATTTTAAATAAATTCGTTTTGATGGCGCACAATCTGTCCTGAAAACACAGATTGTGTATTATGTGACTATGTGATTACTTGAGGTCTTAGGTGATATAAAATTGACATATAACGGAAGTACACATGTTTACGACACATATGGGCTGTAGAAACTAATTATAACCAACTCATTCACCAACGAGTCCGTAGGGTTTACTATTGCATGTAGAATCACTAGGCGTCGCATACACACTTTTGAATATTTAAAACGCCTTGGACAAACGAGTTATATGGTGTAATGATGTTACGCCTATACTCACGTAGTGACACTGTTATTAGGGTGTCGGTAGCATATAATACTTGCTGTTTGGATTCTTTGCTTACGCGATAAGGTGAGTTTCACTACTTTTTCTCAAAGCATGCGTCTCGGGTTGAGACCACATTGGTAACGTTTTCTAGTCTATCTTGAGATAACTTTCTTTTACACATCCCGGGTTTGGGGTGCATGGTTCACGTGGTGAATCTATTTTTACTAATTCATGTATATGTCCTTGATGAACTAAACCAAACACATCTTTTAAGTCCTTCAAAATACCGAATCAATTGCCGGTTGGGCAAGCGGGTTAATTAGTTGATAGCGCTATTAGGTCTAACAAACCTCACATCGTGCTGGGAGCACGGATGTGAACTATTAGCTTCAAACATAATCATTGTCGATGGACAATGATGCAAGGCATCTCTATCCCGGTTATGGGAACTTGTTCATTAGTAGTTCGGTATTCGCCGGTTTTAGTTATCATGAGTGGGCTAGCTACCCCTGACATTTGAATTAGCTATTGTTTACAGGGTCTGAGGGACCAACGTTGTACACTTGACTTTTGGGGTTTTGAGAACCTACGTTATTATTTACATTGCTTACTTATATAGTGAACTCACCGACTTTATGTTGACACGTTTTAGCATGCTTTGCAGGTCCTTAGGTACGGAGCACGTTTTAGGGCATGCATCATTCGTGTCTTGGGTTATGGATATTTATTATTTCGTACTTTTAAACTTTGGTTTTGGGCGCGTTGTCTTGCGCAGACTTTTGCAAATGTTTTACTTTGATTACGCTTCCGCATTACTTTAAATTGCTTGGTTAAACTTTGAAACTTTTTCTTAAAAACGAACTAAATGGTTTGGGCATTTAGAGTCGTTCATGATACTTATGGCTATGGGTCCTGGTTTGTCATGCACCTCGCGGTAAAACTCCGCAGTGGAAATTTGAGGGTGTGACAGGTAGGACCTCTACAAATAGCTCTCCAAACTTTGGCATCCTTTTCTTTAACATGTTGAATGAACCTAAATTTCCATTCAGTAAAAGACTCCCCTAACATTAACATAGGAACCCTACTACTTGTTGCATTCATGACTAGGATCAAAACCGAGAACTATCTTCAAGTTCGAGAACCAAAAGATAAATCGAGAACCAAGAGACTCCTGAGAACAAACTTCCAATCGAGAATCAATGAAAATCCAAAAAACAATAAGCAGTCTGAGAACCGTGTGAAATCCCAACAAAATTCCGAGAACAGAAAAAATCTCTGAGAACCAAGCTAAATCCGTGAACCGAAACAAAAACCCGAGAACCACTTGTAAATCCGAGAACAAGTCTTGAAAACCAGAGAACACTTTAAATTTTCGAGAACCTTTGGAACCCGAGAAAAATAATAACACCAATAACAAGAAACCCGAGATCCAACTCCTTTTCGAGAAGTCAACTGAAATCCAGTGAACACTTGGATCAATCCGAGAACTGTCTTGAACCCGGAAGCTAATAATACCTGAGAACACTGTAGAATCCGAGAACCCTTGCAATCCGAATACAAACCCAAGAACTGATCTTGAAAACTGAGAACTTAGCTAACTTACGAGAACCAAACAAACCGCGAACATAAGATCCGAGAACCAAAACTAAATGTCGTGAACCCTTGGAATTCAAGAACCAAATGATTATCCGAGAGCCTTGAAACCGTGAACCAGAATCTCGAGAACACTTTACCAATATCGAGAACCACCAAAATTATGAGAACCTGTGTGCCTGCTGGCTTAAAAATCGAGTTGCCTGGTAGCTTGCTTAATTAATTGAGCAGCATGCTTTTTTTTTTTTTTTTTTTTTTAAACCAATTACATTTTTTTCGAAAACAATTTTTTTAAACAACTATTGAATGTTACTCAAATCCCTTGAAGCTAGTCACTATTTTAGATCTTAAACTTAGAGATAAAATTTAAATCCTAAAAATTTAGGAAGTCAACTTCTGTTGAAATTCTAAAAATCTTATCAAAATAATTTTTAAAACTAAACGTTCCGAAATTTTTGCAAACACATTCAAAACACTAATAAATAAAATCAAAACAAAACTTCACCAACAAATCTAAAGTCTTTTAGTCTTTTGACTTATTAATTCGGAGGAACAATCTTTACCACAATCAAAACAAAAACACAATAACATAAAATCAAATTCATTTAAATAACACACACTTGAGTCGAAAACATCCTCTTTACGGTTTGAATAAAAAAGAAAAACATTTCCTTGTAACCAAAACAATACTGAATCAACATGAAACACTAAATCCAAACCAAGCCAAAAAAACATTAATTTATTGAATCAACATGAAGGTATTTATAGAAATGAATTTTGTTTAACCACCAAAACAATTTTTTTTTTATCACAGAAGATGCATTTGACGTCACATGAAAAGCTTTCACACCACAAAAATAGAATAAACCACAAAATCAATATTTCGTTCACACCACGATCGATATCCGAGTAACAATTTCTTGATCTTGAATCTTTGATATCGAAAACCGAGCATTGAAAAGCTTCAATGGCTCTGATACCAATTGTAGGTCCCAAAAAATATAAATCCGATATCAAGTAACTATCAATCGATGGCGGAATCAAAGATGATAGCAATTCAAGAAACAAATATTATATGATTGAATGATAATACTCAACTAGCATACGATTTCAAGGAATCATCTGATACTAGAGAGAGTTTTCTTAGTGTAAACAAAACCGCTAGTTACAAATGAACCACAAAATACCTATTATATGTAGGACTTGGGCTCACATAGCCTTAACAGTCCCACAGCCCAACCCACAATAATAAAGCCCAACATATTAACTGAGAACTAACTGGGTCTCAGCCTAAACACCTTAAATAACCGAGAACCCAAGTGTTATCGGTCCTAAATAGTAAAACACCAATATGGATCACCAATATTTATTTGATAGCGTCAGTCTCATTATTATAGACCCAACAGTTTTCACCTCTTCCTATAGCACGCCATTTAACCATTACGTTCTGCATTTGCATAGGTTTATAATCTTATAAAAATATTATTAAGATGGATTTCAGCAACAGCAAATATTCACAAATGACAGAGGTTCAGAAACTTTTTTTGGAATGTTTTAAAGAGGACGAAGAGCAGGAGATTCTTGAAGTAATTGAAGGTGCTACATGACTGCTTGAACATCACATTTGGAAGACAAATCTGAAAATTAATCAGGTCATTGCTATCAAGGTATCAAGTGAACGATGGATTGGCTCTTCATTTCTTTTGGAAAACATAAGGTCAAATGAAAAGTTCAGTGAAGACATACAAAAAATATGTAGGCCCTACAGAAACTTTCTTAAAGAAAAGAACAAAAAATTGAACCAACTGTTAAAGACCACAGACTAATTATTTAAATGTATTTGATATTATTATCGCTCTAAATATTTTGAATTTTTGATTATATATATTATGTCAAATTTATATAATGATTTATATTTATTGGATGAAAAATACCAATTTGAGTAAAATAATACCGATTAGTTATATCAATAGTCTACTATTAAACTCAACAGATGATTGGTCTTTAGTAAACAAAAATTAAAATGTAAATGTGATGCCATTGTTAGAAACAACTGTTTAAGGCAACAATTGTTTGAACGAAACCGTTGAAGTAACATTTGTTTGAATCAACACTGTTTTTTAATAGCAGGTGTTTTAGAAAAATCTCCTTAACTGACGCACTGCCTTTGAATAGACGTTACCAAATACAATTTTTCTTGCAACAGATGATTGACTTTTTAGTTTGGTGTTTACTAAATATATCATAACAGTTGGTCTATTTATGTTTTTTATATTTTGTTGAGTAATTGTTTTAAAAAAAAAGATATAGGATTCGCATGTTTTCACACGGGGTTTCACGTACGTTTGATTTCATGTAGACCATAACAGATCTTACTAAACAGATTTTACTTACAACAGAAAATTGACTGCTAGATCTAGTCTTTACTTACAACATCTGTTATCCCAACACAGCTCTCATCCGTCTATTAATTTACCTTTCCATTGTTTTAACACCCTTCAGTATTAAACATCTGATCAATACTATTAACTGGTATCGTGACAGGAACATATGTTACTAACAAATTTTCTTTACAACAGACGATGCCTTCTTAATTTGGTCTTTAGTAAACAGGCCTTAAAATATGATATAGCGTTCCTATGTTTTGACACGGGATTTCACCTAGTAATAGATATAGAGATTATTAAAGCTACCCGGATGCATGACAACCAATTATGAGGTGCCCGAAAACAACCAAATAAACGAAAGTAGCACAGATCCTAACTTCCAAATGTATTTTTTTAGCCAAATTAATACCTTTTATTACTTTTTTTCTTCCAATAACCAATTTTCTAATTGTTTATAAGCACCATTAAAAAAAACTTTGGAAATTATGTGTGATTGCTGGAGCTTGTACACGGCCCGATTTGAACTTATTAGGATATCTTCTTAGATAATCTAGTTGAGCTAGATTATAATTAGTTAGAATTCAATCAAGAAATATCAAAATCCCCTAACCCAACTTACAATTTACAGATAAATAAAAAGGTTTTAGTTATAATATAAAATCAAAAAATTAAGACAAAGTCCTGTTACTGTAGAGATGCACAAGTCGGGTATTAGGTTGTACCCAGAACCGGGTAGGAACTAGGTATGGCCCAAATGGATACAAATAGAAACTGGGTATGCCAGGAACCGGACTCGGCCACCCGGGTACACAGCTGTAACGTAAAACCCAGTGGAACCGGTTCGGGTGGGTATGGGTCTGGGTATGACCTTTTTAATCCACTTTTCACAAATCTAATCGTTGTAACCGGTTCAAGGTAATATAGCCGTTAGTAGGGCTAAAACGAACCAAGCGTTCTGTGAAAAGTTTGTGAACCGTTTGGTGGAAAGTTTATTTGTGTTCATTTGTTTAATAAATGAACGCACACGAATAAGAATCATAGTTCACTTAGGTAAACAAATGAACAAGAACAGAGACCGTGTTCGTTCATTTATGTTTGTGACGTGTGCATTTATAATAAATATTAATATTAAACTAACTATAAGAACAAAATAAAAAATTTCTCTCAAGCCTAGCGGGATGGTTGGCCGGAATTCTAAAATTCCGGCTTCTATTCTTAGTAGAATTACAAAGGTATTTATTACAAACTTGCCGGAAAAATGTAGCGGTAATGATCTTTCGGATTTTATTCGTTCTTATGGGGATATTTACAATATCTACATTGCTCGTAAAAGGGATAAGGCTGGGAACCGTTTCGGATTTGTTTCGTTTCTTGATGCAAAAGATAGTAAGGATTTGGTAAGGCAGATCCGTAATACTTGTATTGGTGACTGTTGGTTGAAAGCTAACATTGCTAGGTTTACACTTGAAGAAGGTGAGATCAGACCGGAGACAGAGAAAGCCTACAGGAAACCGTTCATTGATATTAATGCTAGTAAGGAGGACAGACCTCCGGTGCATACTTCGTCATTCTTCAATGGAGCCCGATAGTTTACGGACACTTTGTTAGGACGTCAGAGTACGGGGATGGTTGGTAAAACGGTAGCTATTGATAGTCATGTGAATGCTTTCAGGGATTCGCACAGGAAGGCATTGGTGGGTAGAATGAACGATTTGGAATCTCTAAAAAGTATTTATTTAATTTTGAACAACTTGTGTCCGGGTTTAGGTAAGGTGCAATATCTCGGTGGTCTCTCTGTACTTGTTTCTTTTGAAGACAACATGGTGGCTACTAAGGTCTGTGAAGATGTAAGGAAGGACGAAAGGAATTTCCCAGCTGTGGATATGTGGGAAGGACAGATTTTCGATTTTGGACGTCTTGCTTGGATAAAATTGTTGTGTGTGTCGTTGCACCTTCTTACCAGAGATGTCATTGATGGAATTGGGAATGTGTTCGGTAAGATTGTTCACAGAGCTTCTAGATCCGACTTCGATGATGATTTTTCTTATGATTATATCGGGTGCTAGTTGGAGATGGGAAGATGATTGCCGAAGAAGTAACGCTTACTTGGAAGGACCACAAATTCGGTGTTTGGGTTTCGGAGGAACCCGGTGTTTGGGTACCGGAGTTTTATAAGATTCCATGCTCTACCCCAGACCCTGTTCCTGACCCGGTTGATATTGACATGGAAGAAGCCGGTTCTGAATTGGAGGAAGTTGTTAGTCCAAAGGTGTCTCCGGTCAAAGGTGAGGATTTTCCGGTGGAAGTTACGGAGAAGGCAGTTTTGGAAACAATGCCAGATTTTAATGAAGGCATTAATTCTACAATAATTATGGAGAAATCTATGGAAGTCAACGCAACTGAAAATCTTATAATTTTGGATGCTGATGTGGAATCTTTTATTCCTGGTAACCTTTTCGAATTTGATAATAATATCCCTAATGAAATTGATTGTAGGAGCAATGGTTTTGTTTTAAATAAATGAAAGAAAAAAAGGGGTAGTTGATCCACTGGGCTGGCCCAATCCAGGATATTCAAGTAGCCTGGAAAAAACAAAAATTGGTAAAAAGCATAAAGGTGATGATGATATGTTTGGGTTGGATCATTTATTGGGTTTGGATGGGGATGGTGACCATGAGAAAAAATCGGCCCACATAGTGTCTAATGAGTTGGACCTTAACACTCCACCATGTTTACATGTACATGAAGACGAGCATTCTGATGCTGCTTCTCAACGGGAGGTACTTTTTAACAGTTTGCAGGTTCATGGCAATGAGGTCCGACTACTATAACCTTAGGTGAACGGTTGGGTGCTAAGTTAAATAACGCACATGACATGATTCGGGAGTCGTTTATTATTGAAGGGCTACAAGGGGTTAACAAATGAATTGCCTCTTGATTAATATTAGAGGCATAGGGGTTGTTGGAAAATCTGGGTGGATTAATAAAATTAAAAGTGACTTTGGGATTTCTTTTATCGATATTCAAGAGACAATGGTTAGCGAGGTTCAACCGGCTTTACTTTCTAGGTATTGGGGAGGTATGGGGTTCGATTTTGAGTATGTTAATGCAATCGGCAATTCAGGTGGTTTAGTTAGCCTTTGGGACCCAAAAGTATTTCTGAAAGAGGTGGTGACCAAAGACAATAATTATCTTCATGTTGCGGGTTTGGTTTTGGCAGGTTCGGTACGTTTAAATCTATTGAATGTTTACGCGCCTCAAACTAATGTTGATAAGAGACAATTATGGGCTAAGATCTATTTCCTAATGAGATCGAACATGGGTTGGTGGGTTATTTTTGGCGATTTCAACGCGGTTAGGGACCGGGAGGAAAGGAAAATTTCGTTCTTTGACCCGGTGTGTGCTTGTGATTTTAATGCATTCATTGACGAAGCCGGTTTACATGAGTATAACTTGAAAGGTTTTAAATTTACATATATGACCCACAAAAGAGGTGCGTGTACATGGAGTAGAATTGATAGATTTTTGGTTTTTGAGAATGTCCTTAACAAGTGGCCGAATGCTTGTGTCCGCGCTTTGAATAGAAACCTCTCGGATCATTCTCCTTTGGTGTTTTCGATTGTGGATTCTAATTTTGGCCCTAAACCTTTTAGAATGTTCGATTCGTGGTTAGAGTGCCCAGGTTGCATAGACGTAATTAACTCGGTTTTCAATGGGTAGGTTTCTAAGGGGGCAGTCGATTCTAATTTATTGAACAAACTTAAAGTGCTTCGAGCACAATTGAGAAACTTGTTCAAAACTTACAGTGCTAAAGAAAACGAGGATGAGGTTCGGCTTAGAAATGAAAAGGAGGATCTCGAGGCTCAAATGGAGAATTATGATTTGGAGGAAGCGGACCTTTGGATTTGGTCAGAGTGTAAGAAGGCGATTGAAGAGATTGAAGCTCATAAGGTGCGCGATCTTAGACAAAAATCGTGTGTCAAGTGGGCCTCTTTGGGAGACAAAAATTCTAATTTCTTTCACAGTGTTGTTAATGGTAGAAAGGCGCGGAATGTTATCCCGGGGATTATGGTTAATGATGAGTGGGTTACAAAACCGTTTCTTGTTAAAAGAGAAGTCCTCCGTTTCTTTAGAAGTCATTTCCAAGAAAAAATTCCGTCTCGGCCGGCTCTCGTTTGTTCAGGTTTGAAGAGAATAGACGAATTGGATAACATTTCTTTAGTGGCTACGTTTTCTAAACAAGAATTCAAAGACACGGTTTTTGAATGTGGTTCTAACAAAGCCCCGGGTCTGGATGGGTTTAATTTCCGTTTGTAAAGCAATTTTGGAACCTATTTGAAGAAGATTTTCATAATATCTTGTCGGAATTTCATGCTTCGGGTACGCTTAGTTCGGGGTGCGGGTCTTCTTTTATAACCTTTATTCCTAAGGTTAAAATTCCTTTAGGGCTTAAAGATTATAGGCCAATTACCCTTATTGGGATTATTAGTAAAGGTAGTTTCTAAAATCCTTGCTAATCGCCTTAAAAGGGTTATGGGTCGGGTTATTTCAGATTCTCAATCGGCCTTCTTATCGGGTCGGTTTATTCTTGACGGCCCTCTTATGGTGAATGAAATTATGGAGAGCTTGAAGAAAAGGAAAAGAAAGGCTTTTATGTTAAAAATATATTTCGAAAAAGCCTATGACAACATCAATTGGAATTTTCTGATTTTTATTTTATCTCAAATGGGCTTTCCTTCGAAGTGGTGTGATTGGGTGAAGGGCATTTGTATCTCTTCTAGAGCCGTGGTTTTGGTTAATGGGTCTCCTACGTTTGATTTTTCTTGTGAAAAGGGGCTTCGTCAAGGAGATCCTTTGTCGCCTTTTCTTGTTCTTATTGTGATGGAAGCCCTATCGTGGCTTCTAAACAAGGCTAAGGAGATCGGCGCTTTCAAGGGAGTTAGTTTTTCGGATGATAGTGTCGGGATAAGTCATCTCTTTTATGCGGATGATGCCCTTATTTTGGGTGAATGGTCGATTGATAATATTAAGAGTATTGCACGGATTTTGCAGATTTTTTATTTGTGCTCCGGTCTTCGGATTAATCTTCATAAGTCCAATATTTATGGTATTGGTACGGAAGACATGGAGGTGGATAACATGATGGAGTTCTTGGGTTGTAAAAGAGGTGCGGTTCCTTTTAGTTATCTCGGCATCAAGGTTGGAGCCAAGATGACTCGGATTAGTCATTGGGAACCGGTCATTGAGGTAATTAGAAACCGTCTTGTTTCTTGGAAAGCGAAGCATTTGTCCATAGGTGCCGGCTAGTGCTTATCAAATCGGTACTAGAAAGCTTACCGGTTTATTACTTGTCGCTTTACAAAGCTCCAAAATCCGTGTTAGATTGTATGGAATCTATTATGAGACGGTTCCTTTGAGCGGGATCTAGTGTAGATAAGAAGATCGCGTGGGTTGCTTGGGATATAGTTACATTGCCTAAAAAGAATGGGGGGTTGGGAGTGTCTAAATTACAACATGTGAATGATGCGCTTTGTCTAAATTACAACATGTGAATGATGCGCTTTTATTAAAATGGACATGGAGATTTAAATACGAAGGAAACGGTTTGTAGAAAAATATAATCATGGGGTGTCATGGCTTGGGTAGTCCTTGGACTTTATTGCCTTGTAATTCATCTTCAAGTAGTTGCTGGAAACATATTGCAAAAGTTGGTGAAAGACATACTGCTAGTGGCGAGTCCCTTAAGTCCTTGTTCATTGGAGACGTTGGCGATGGTTCCAATATTTTTTCTGGGGTGATATCTGGCTTCGTGAAGCTCAACTTCGGGTCATTTATTCTAACTTGTTTAGACTTGAGCAATATAAATGGGCAAAGATTTCGGATTGGATTCTTTATAGTAATGGTTCTAAGACAGTGGTTTGGAATTGGCGTGTTACTTCAGCATCGTACGATGAAGTCACGAAATTGTTGCAGTTGTTGATTGACATTTTCGAACTCACTTGGAAAGGTGGTGCTGACAAATGGAAGTGGAAACCGGAAAGTAATGGTATGTTCACTGTGTCTTCGGCCAAACGGATTCTCTCAAACGATTCCAAGGGTGATGGTACATTGGTCAAATGGAAGGGTTGGGTGCCTCTTAAATGCAAGATCATGGTATGGAGAGTTGCTCGTAATCGGCTCCCCACAATTGCGGAGCTTATTAAAAGAGGAGTCGTCATACAACAAACGGATTGTACTCTTTGTCAAGGTGATTTGGAGACCTCTTTGCACCTCTTCACTGGTTGCGTATATTCCCAAGAAGTTTGGCATAGAATTGAATTGTGGTGTCGCATACCTTACAGTTTCGCTTTTGACGTCCTAGATATTATTCGAAGCCCGGAGAACCATATTTACTCTAAAGCTACGAGACTCATTCTTAGGGGTATTGTTTATACCACGCTTTGGATGTTATGGAATGAACGCAACGGTCGGATTTTTAACAACAAACGACGGAGACCTATTGAGGGGGTGCAACATATTAAGTCTATGACGTATTTTTGGATTCGAAATAGGTCTAGATGGAAAAATGTCGATTGGAAAAATTGGTGTATTTACCTGTTGGGTTGATGTTTGTTCGTTTGTTTTGTGCTCGTAGGTCCTTACTTTGAGGGCCTTCTGAGTGTTTGTTTAATGAAATTCTCTTTTCAAAAAAAAAAAGACTATCTAATAAATACCAGTGTAATCCATATTTGTATTACTTCATTTATTTTGATTAACTATTATTTTAAACAAATTAAATGAACACTTCGAGGGGTTTTTTTTATTAAATTTATACCTCAAGATTATTTTGGGACATTATTTTATGGTAATTAGGTTATCAAGATCGATTATGTTAAATATGTTGCGATAACTGAGTTAGTAGATTCCGGGCGGATCTATACAATATCTACGATGAAAGACATTGATTTTATTCGAAATTTAATATGTGTTCACTTTTATTCAAGAACGCTTATTTGTGTTCATAAATGTTCGTTTATGTTCTTCTATGCTTATGAATGTTCATTTGTGCTTGTTTACGCTCACTTTGGCCTGATACCTAAAATTAACAAACAAACATAAACGATCACGAACACGTTCATTTCCTTAACAAACAAACACAAATAGAAAATCTCTTTCAGTAAGCGTTCATGAACAGTTTGTGAATACATTATTTTCTTATCAAATGAACACGAACAAGGCCTTGTCCGTGTTCATTTAATTCGTTTGCAGCCTAGCCGCTAGGAACCGGTTCTTTACCATTTTACCACCCTAGTAAACCATAAATAAGTCTAGAATGTTTATTTTTCATTACACTACTTCTCGAACTCTCAAACATTTTCTAAAACCTAAATTTTTCAAGTTCTTATACACCAACGATGACAACAGTGACAAGCAATTATGAAGTGGTTATGGTACCTAAAACAAAAAGAAACCCCGACATATGGCGCTACAAGGACTTGTGTCTTATGTAAGACAGCACTGAGATGGCCTGGCGCAAGTATTGTAGAAAGTTTATGAAAGTCGTGGCAAACTCAAATCTTAAAAACATACGAAAAAACATTATTCAGTGAAAAAACCTAATAAAGAAGGCGTGGTGTCTAGAACCGCAAACGAAAATTAGTGTTAATGCTATGTTTAATGTTAATGTTTTGTTTTAATGTTTAACTAGATTTTTGCCCGCGTATACACGCGATTCACCAACGTACATCTATTTAGGGAATTATAACGTATAAGAAAAATACAGAAAAAATATTGTATTAAAGTATAAAACAACGAATACAAATTTTATTCAAATATCACTAAATATTTCTTTATACACCACGTTTCTGGTTTTAGTTTTCACATTCCCATTATCATCCAGTATAAGTAACTTCACTCCTGCCCTGCTTTTTACTCTTGACAAAGCAACATAAAGTTGGCCATGTGAGAATACATGTTCTCTTAAATACAATCCAACCTTAGATAAAGACTGACCCTGGCTTTTGTTCATGGTCATTGCGAAACATACGCTTATTGGAAATTGACGCCTTTGGAACTTTACAGGAATCTTGATATCAGATGGTATCAGATTTATTCTAGGAATAAGAGTTTTGATACCAATGTTTCCACCTGATATGATTTCGGCCTCAATAAAACGCTTTGCAAGTTTGGTGATTCGTAATCGCGTACCGTTACACAATCCATTTTGTTGATCTATGTTTCTCAACAACATAACGGGAACACCGACCTTTAGTGTTAGTCGATGATTAGGCAACCCAGAAATTTTTAAACCATTAAGGACATCAGGAGAATATAAGTCTTCCTGCGAACGATTATTAGCGTTCTCAATCTGACATATACTATCAGAGCTTAGATACTCGACTTCATCCCCAGGTAACAACGCAAGCAACCTTTCATTAATTTCATGTACTACTTAGTTTGTAGGTGCAAGTATTGCTCGTTCTCCAAAGTAATCTTTATCTTTGTAAAGTTGAAGAAGTGAAGGGTAGACGAAGTCAATTAATCTTGAAATCGGATCTGATGAATCCTTAATAAGAAGATCATCTGGTATCTCTACATCTGCCTCATCATCATGAATTGAATCACCAACTTTACCCTCACCTAATTCAAGAAGCCAGTCTGCAAATAGCTTTGTTTCTACAGTTTCAAATGTGTTGTTACCCAACGTTAACCTCATGTTTTTGGTTAATGTACGCACTTTGCAACTATTCCAAATAGGAGGAAGTTATTGAGGCATTTAAAATATCTCTTCTACTACCATTGAGAACAACAGGAAGGATCTGTCTAAAATCACCACCTAAAACCATAACCTTACCACCAAAAGGCAACTCAGAATTAAGTGAAGAAGTTGACTTCAAGACATCCTTCATTGTACGATCAAGTGCTTCAAAAGCATGTTTATGAATCATTGGAGCCTCATCCCAAATAATTAACTTAGTTTGTTTAAATAAAGCAGCTTCATCACTATTTGGCTTTATACCACACAAGGACTGTTCAGTAACATTCAAAGGTATACGGAACCTAGAATGCGCCGTCCTTCCACCGGATAACAAAAGAGAAGCAATACCACTGGATGCAACGTTCAAAACAATTTGTCCTTTAGATCTTATAGCAGCAGACAAAGTTTTCCATAAAAATGTTTTACCAGTGCCTCCAAAACCATAAACAAAGAATAGACCACCCTTGTTACAGTCAACCGCATGAATGATCTCATCAAAAATTGAGCGCTGCTCATTAGTTAAAGAACATGAGTTTGTAGGAAATTCCTCAGCAAGCGAACCTACTTGATAATTAAGCTCATCAAGAATCAAACGGTTATTTGCAGCTGCTATAGAATCAGTATTAGGATACGGCATAGAAGGAAATCTACGTAGGCTTGAGTTACTGTTTCTCAATCTCAAGCAATGTAATGTTCTTGATTTGATCATCAGTGAGACACAACCCTGATAATGATAAAGTATGTAATTATTAATATAAAACAAAAGGGACAAAAAAAAATTTAAACGTAAATTATTTACCTTCAATATCGAATAAATCTTCGTGTCTATGCATAATACCATCTGACAGGTATTTCCATGTTTTTTTCCCAAACATGCTCAGGCCTAGATAAGGTATTAGACACCAACATCGTCGCAAACAAATTACGAAGAGAGTATCCTGAACCAATATAATGAGCTTCCTCGATAGCTTCTACATATTCGTTGTCATCGTCTAAGAGGCCAAGAGCATAACATGCATCACGAAATGTTGGTAAAACTTTTCCATTGATCGTTCTTATCTCCTCAAATGATCTAGGGCCTTTTACTTTATTGAGAAGAACTCTCAAGAAATACGCCTCGCCCATGGATGGAGTAACCATGTGAACACGACCAATTGACTTACCTATCTTTCGAAAGTCCCATTTTTTTTCTTCTGTTTTCCAAACAAATTTACTTGGGATTTCAATGTAACTTAGTTCACGTGCCACAGCCTCACTTTGGTTTAGTTCCATCCATTTTAGAAACATTGTTGAAGACACTGTTGGTTTATCAAGAACGTTTTGAAGATTTTCTTCTGGACCATATACAACACTTTGCTCACCGGGCAGATGAAATGGAAGCCTTATAACTGGAGGGTATCTATAATGCACTTCGTTTTTAAATATCTTCCATGAAGCTTCACATGCAGAAAGGAACCTACAATCAAAATGTTTTTTGATTTCATCTTTTTGAACCACTTCTTGACCTTCTCCATCATCTTCTACAAAAGCAACTTTAGCCCTATCAGGTCCTTTATTAATGTATTGAATAAATACTTAATTGAAGCAGCCTGGTTACACCATTCAACATTGATATGTGCTTGGTAACGCTTTAAAAGTTTTGCGTTATAAGGAACCACATTTCTGTTGTCTAACTTAGCAGTTCCTTTTTCAACAATTAGCCCTAAGTCTCTTCTTCTATAAACCGGGTATCCATTTGAATCTAACGTTGATGCAGAAGAAAACTTCTTTGGAAATTTCTTGGATCACTTACCGTCAAACATGCACGAACAGTTGGGATATTCACATTCGCAGGGTCCATGAATCATAAAGTCACTCACAAGACTAAACAACTCCGGATCTACTTTCTTATCAGGGATTTCAGCAGAAACAAAACGATCAACTTGGTCAATCGTGGGAAGCTTACTGTTATCTTTGAGAAACAGACAGATGTGGGCATGTGGTAAACCACGTTTTTGGAACTCTATAGTATAAACAGCTGTAATATTATGTTAAAAAATGTAGTTAGAAACTTAATAAATATAAACATGATAGTAATTATATAAACATGGTAATCTATGAATACGTATTGAAACTTAATTTTTTTCGTAAATAATTATACCTGCTGAAGTCTTGCCCAATAATGATTTTTCACGTAAATCTTTCATGATTGAGTCTAGCTTAACTTTGAATAGTCTAGCTAAAATGTCTGGCCTATCTTCTGGATTTGTCTTTTTGTCCTTAAGAAACCTTCTAATTTCAGGCCATTTGGGATTGCATGTGATTGCAATAAAAAAAATCAGGGTATCCATGCTTTTTACAAATAGCCATTGCATCAAGATAATTTTCCCTCATGTAACGTGCACCACCAGTAAAAGAAGAGGGTAAAATTACAGGCGTCCCTACTTTTGACAAATCAGTAGGTGCATTTTGGTTCAACGTTAGAAGATTGGTATAAGTCTCGCACCTAAGTTTATGTTGCTGGAAACGGAAATAAAATAAGCGCTCACTCTCTATCATGGTATAAACGTCAACCAAAAACTGCTGAAGTAGTCGCCTTGCATTCAAAATCAATGAGAACTTACCAACTCTGTCTTGGATATGATATGCAAAATACTCTCTCATTGAACATTTGGAATCTACTTTCTTTTTAGATTTCCTTTCTTCCCTGTGTGGTATATCAACCCTATAACAATCTTCTCCAAAGGGAATAATCAATGGATACTGGTGAGCTAGATATGACGGATGAAGTTCACTTATACGCTGAAGACCCTCTGTTCTTGACTCGACAATAATATCTCTATTGTCAAGCTGGTCATCATCGTTTGACAAAATAAGGGCGGCAATTTCTGATGTAGTGGGTAAATTGTATGTTCGGCCGTCTTTAGATCTCCTACCAATAAGACGTAATTTAAGGTTAACTTCAGGATTTTCTTGAAATCGATCACGTACAATCCTATAGCTTTTCACAAGCTGATTACTTGAGTCTAACATCGACTTCAAGTACTGAATGATTTCAATGTCAAGTTCGTGAGAAATATCTTTAGACTGTCCTTTTTCATTACTGAAAAGATCAAAAAAAAATTGAGAAAAATTAATATTTACCTTAAAAACTAAAAAATAAGTAACAAAGTAAAGAATATTACCTATAAATCTTTTCCCGGTTTGAGACTTCATTTTCGGTGTCATATATATAACTGAGAAAATTTCGGTTTAGAACCATCTTTAGGAATAAGACCACCCAAGGTGTGATAATTTTCTCCACTTATTCTATATATGAATAGAGCATTTTCTCTATTGATATTTGAGTGAACCTTGGCTCCCATTGAAGTAAAACAAAACATGGAATTGAAGCGGCAAATGTGTTTTAAGAAATATTTGCTCTTCGATTCTGTGTTTTTGAAAAGATTCTGATAATCTAAACTGCTCTCTTTGAAATCTGGAAGTTGTACCTTTCCATAAAAACAACATAGCATGTAAGTTGTTCTTCCAGAAACCTTAAGGCCTTTACCAGCTTCTGATCTCCACAATTTTGCGTTACACATCTCACATACAACCGTTTGATCACCGTGATCCAGATAATCTGGCAAATATAAACCAATATAATAATTAACGCATAAGAGACATCAATATAGTTGTAACTATTTTGTAAACTTAATATTTACCTATAGAGACACCCTTATATTGCAAGTCTTTAGTTGGTTGAGGGTTGACAGCTTCTTCGTCAGACAAACTAACCATACGAACAGGTGAGATGCAACGTCGATTACTTCTTGATGTATTCATGGTTTCTGATTGCACAGAAGCTGATGCAAGTGAAACTGTATCAACATTAGTGAGTCCACCTGAAATTAATATTAACTATTTCAAATTTTATATTAAAAAAATTAAAAATTTTGAAAATTAATATACACATAGCAAGTTGTACCAGATGTGGTTGGATAAGTAGGAGTTGTAAAATTAGATTGTTTTTGAGTTCCAGTAATAGAATTTACTTTACGTCTTTTTGCATCAAGTTGTAATTTTCTAAACTTTCGAAACTCTACAGAATGTTGTGTTGTGAGTTCATGTGACACCCGGCATGTTTGGCTTAAACATTTTAGTAACATCTAAGTCTACCTTAGCGAGAAACGTTTATAAACGAACTTAACTGGGTTAGTTGAGTCGGGTCAAGTTAAGATTGTCCAGGGTGCAATGATCTGGAGGATCATTGGGAGTCATTTTGGTAATACACTAGTACCGAGTTCCGTTGTTGGTGACATTACATGAACTAATTAAGTATATGTGTAGATTATGGGTCGTGTGGTGGATTATATACATAGATGTGTTTAAATGATGTGTAAATGATTATCTATGCTTAAATATGTTAAATATAGACTAAGGATACATGCTTATGTGTTAAGATGTGTTAGAATGCGTTAAACACGACAAACTGGAAAACTAGTTAAAAATGAGTTCTGGTTCGACCACTTCGAGTGGTCGAAGGAGAACATTTGTCTGGTTCGACCCTTTGTAAATGGGCGAACCTGGGGTGTGGAATTGAAAGAATTCCTTTCGACCAGGACAGGGCTCATTCGACCCTGTGAAAGGGTCGAAGGAGGCCACCTTCGACCATTGATATGGGGCGAAGGAGGATTAGTATAAATACCAAACTTTGTCATTTTTCATCATTTCACAAACCCTAACCGTCCCAAAACACTCTCAAACGATCTCAATCACTAAGGAAGGAGTTTTTGCTCTTCTTTTTCATAATCTAACCTATCTACAACATCTAAACAAGAATCC
Source organism: Ambrosia trifida (assembly GCA_028751855.1). Lineage (NCBI taxonomy): Eukaryota > Viridiplantae > Streptophyta > Magnoliopsida > Asterales > Asteraceae > Ambrosia > Ambrosia trifida. The sequence goes on along the minus strand of CM054128.1, from coordinate 74,678,639 downwards.
AAGGTGTGTTCTTAATCCTAAACCTTTTTAAAAGCATTTTAATTCGTTTTCATCTAACCCTAATTGTCCGGATCTGTTCTAAGGGTGTTTTTATGATTAAAAACCTTTTAAACATCTTTATAAACCAAAACATTATCATTTGACATAGGTTTTCATGATGATAAACATATGTAAATTGTGTATTATGTGGTGTTATGTGTTGTTCAATGATTTGCTGTTGTATCTATGATAGATACATGATATAGGATTGTTATTGATGCTAGATTATTGTTGTTTAGGGTTAGGATTGGATAAATGATGATATTATGGGTATTTGGGGGTTTTAACGAATCTAGACTTGACGCATGATATTTATGATCAATAGAACTGATAGGGAAAGATCGAACACTCGACAAACTGAGCATTTTAAGTTGAATACGGATCGATTTCAAAAGTTTCCAAATTGGGTAAATAATCCATGCATGATAGTGACGTTTCCATAATTTTTACCATTTTGGGAAAGGGCTGAAATGGACGTATTAATTGGGGAAATCGGTGGGGTTTTGTAGGGATAAGTTATTCATGCTTGACTGCTGTGTTTGATGATGTTTCGAGTCGTTTTGAATGTGTTTGAAGCGTTTTTAGGAAAATTTACACAACAGGGGCGAACCTGGAGTCCTTCGACCGATCGAAGGTGCGAAGGAGAGAGTCCAGGGTCGAACCTGGGTTATATTTGGGAGAACGTGGTAAAACGGGCGAAGGAAACATCAAACGGTTGAACGAAATCTAAAATGGGCGAAGGAGATTAAAAACGGGCGAAGGAGACTTAAACTGACTGGTTCGACCGTTCTGATGCAGAAATGAGATTTTTGATACAAACTACGTGTTTTATGCTTGAACCTTGTGTGTAATCTATGTGTATTTAATTAGTTAGGGTAATGGGTCACCAACGGAATGTCGGGTCGATCTAGTGTGTCGGTTAAACATTTAAACACGATTTAAAACATACTTAGATACGATCTGGACAATCGGGGACTAGATAACCTTATGGTTATTAGTCGGAACACTTATGTGAACATTTTGATAGATCTCCGGTAGAGGGATTTTCAAAGGCTTAACATCTTTACTTATAACCGAAGAACGCTATCTAAGGTGAGTTCACGGCCCCACTTTTACTGCTTTAACTTTTGGGGGAGAAAACATGTGTTAAACTATTTTGGTAACATATGTCATACTATGGTTTTAACTTTGTATTGCTATACGATCTTTGGAAGTCCCGGGGAAAACCATGAATGTGCGGGGATGCACAACGGGGGAAATGTGGATAGATCTATTGGGCGTGACCTGCCCCACTCGTCGGCTTGGAGGGCCGGGCGGGTGCATGTTGTCTCGAACAGAAACATTGGTATCATGCTGAACATACGGGCTGCTTAAACATGCTAAACATTGCTAAATGTGTCTAGTAATGGTTTCCAATCGTAGTAGTAATAAAACATATGCCTAGCTAGCGTACTTGGTAACATTGATATAGTATGGACATGGTAACGTTTTGGTAACATATTGAACAAACCTGTGAACTCACCAGCATTATATGTTGACATCTTTTTGGCATGTTTTTCTCAGGTCGCTAAGGTAGCAACAAATGGAACTAGGCGCACGGGTCTGCATTGGTGTCTAGGCTTAGTTGCACATTTTGAAATAAAGTGTTTTGAATACTTTGGAATACTATTGTAGCTGATTAAATTCTTCTTAAATGCTTCCGCTTATAAAAAAATCGTTGTTTATGGTTTTACGTATTTCATATAGAGTCGTTTATTGTGATCGTTGACTTGGATCCTGGTTTGTCATGCACCTCGCGGTAAAACTCCGCAAGTGGTGATTTGAGGGTGTGACAGATTGGTATCAGAGCCAATGGTTATAGTGAACTAGGACTGCATGTAGAGTCTGGTCTATAGCCGAGTCGCACACACTAGACGGTCACATACTTTGAGTCTATTAGTGGGATACGTACTAACGTTGTCGGGGTGTCCTTACATCATCATCATGCTTCTCCGTTACATAATCCGCTTTTATTTGGGTTCTTACCTACTCTTGTCTTCTTCTTCTGGATTGAAGAAGGAGGGGTTGATTTGTTGGTTCTAGCACACACATGCCTTCTTTCACTTGCACCTATCGTAACATGATACTAGGCAACGATATTCGATGACCGGAATCTGGATTAGGATTACATATGAAGGACCATGTAGAGCAGTTTATCATTTCGGGTGCACACGAAATAATAAACTGGAATGCATGAAAATCCCGATGGACTTCGAGTTTGGATGTATAGTCCTGGATTTGTCCCTAGGTTGACTCTTGTAAATTTCTAGTGGTTGACACTGGAAGTGAATCTGAATCCCTCAATTTCTTGATTTGTTAGATCATGTCTGGTGCTCGCGGTGGTGGACGTCGTGGTGGCGGTGGTGGTCGCGCTGGCGGTGGTGGTCGTGCTGGAGGCGGTGGTCGTGGAAACATCAACATGATCCAAGCTGAACTGAACAACTTGCTACAGCAGCAAGTGAACATGGCTATGGCTAATTTCCAGGCTGGGATTAATGCCATGGGTGGTGAGTTGATTTCTGTCGACCTTGCCTCATTTTTGGGTTTCGTACCCTTTCGTTTGTGTTTCACTCGTATACCGTGTTTCAGGTGTTGGTGCCAATCCACCCCCACCTCAGTGCTCTTATAAGAAGTTTCGGGACTGTCAGCCCCATAACTTCGCTGGTACTGAGGGAGCGGTGGGACTGCTCCGATGGCTGGAAAAGGTTGAGTCTGTGTTCGTCATGTGTAACTGTCCTGCTGGGGACCGGGTGAAGTATGCTACTGCGACGTTTGAGGGGCCTGCACTGTCGTGGTGGAATGCTACTACTCAGAACATGGGATTGGGGGAGGCTATTGCTATGCCTTGGGCGGAGTTTGTGCAGCTGTTGAGAGGTGAGTACTGTCCGAGAGAGGAGATACAGAAGTTAGAGCATGAGGTCTGGAGCTACAAGATGGTTGGGTCTAAGATTGAAGAATACACTGTGAGGAGGAATGAGCTGGTGGTGTTGTGCCCTGATTTGCACACACCCGAGTACAGGAGGATCGAGCACTATGTGTCTGGACTGGTGCCGGAGATTGCTGGGTTGGTGGCTGTTGGGAACCTTCCCACTATTGCTGAAGTTGTCCGATCAGCTCATCGGATGACTAACCTGAAGGTGGCAGATGGTGTTTTGCCTCCTAAGGGTGCTGCTGTGAAGGTCACTGAAGGGAACAAAAGGAAGTGGGATAGTGTGGGGAAGAGTGTTGTGCCAGCTCAACTGGTAAAGAAGTTTGATTCATCTGGGTCTTCTTCTGGGCAGAAGATGGGTGGGTATGTTGGGAAGCATCCCAAGTGCAACAAGTGTGGTTTTAACCATTCTGGGGGTTGTGATAGGGCTCTTTGTCATCGGTGCCATCAGTTGGGGCACCATGCTAAGGATTGCAGGGTGGCACTCACCCCAACTCAGACTCCTGCGGCTACTCCTGCTCCTGCTCCTGCTGCTCAGGGGACTCAGGGGAGGCAGGGGTGTTATAATTGTGGTGATGCGGGACACTTCAAGCGTGAATGTCCTAAACTGAAGCAGGGCGATAGTGGGAGGGGCGGGAACGGTAACGGGAACAATGGCAGCGGAGGCAGGACTGCACGTGCTTTCGTCATTGGATCTGCAGAGGCTAGGCAAGATCCAGACACAGTTACCGGTACGTTCCTTCTTAATGATCGCTATGTTTCTGTCTTGTTTGATTCTGGTGCTGATAAGAGTTTCGTATCTTTGGACATTAGTCGATTGCTAGATATAGTACCCACACCTTTAGAGGCTAAGTACTTAATAGAATTGGCTGATGGTAAGAAAATCGAAGCGACACACACCCTTAGGGAATGTCGCTTGGAACTGTCGGTTTTGTCCTTCCCCATCGACCTTATGCCGGTACCCCTGGGTAGTTTTGATGTCGTGGTCGGCATGGATTGGTTATCGTTGTATCGTGCGGAGATCGTTTGTTTCGATAAGGTTATTCGGATCCCTCTCCCTGATGGAGAGATTCTTTCGGTTCGTGGCGAGAAAAGCGGTGCTCCGCTGAGTATCATTTCTAGCATGAAAGCCCGTAAGTACCTTCGGAAGGGCTGTACGGACATTCTGGCGCTTATTAACGTTTCTACTGACGATGAGAAGAAGATCGAGGACATTCCGGTGGTTCGTGACTTTCCTGATGTGTTTCCTGATGATTTACCTGGTCTTCCTCCCCATCGTCAGGTTGAGTTTGGTATTGATCTTACTCCGGGCGCAGCTCCTATTGCCAGAGCTCCGTATCGTCTTGCACCTCCCGAGATGCAAGAGTTGTCCAGCCAGTTGCAGGAACTCTTGGAAAAGGGTTTTATCCGACCGAGTTCTTCCCCGTGGGGAGCTCCTATTTTGTTTGTAAAGAAGAAGGATGGAAGTCTTCGCATGTGTATTGATTATCGTGAGCTGAACAAAGTGACCATCAAGAATTGTTATCCTCTTCCTCGCATTGATGATCTCTTTGACCAGCTTCAGGGCTCCAGCTACTATTCGAAGATTGATTTGCGGTCCGGTTATCACCAGTTGCGCGTCAGGGAAGCTGACATTCAGAAGATTGCTTTTCGCACTCGTTATGGCCATTTTGAGTTCTTGGTCATGCCTTTTGGTCTCACTAACGCACCGGCGGTGTTCATGGATTTAATGAACCGCGTTTGCAAACCTTACCTTGATAAGTTCGTCATCGTGTTCATTGACGATATTCTGATTTACTCCAAGAACGAGGCGGATCATGAGGAACACCTACGGTTGGTCTTGGAACTTTTGAGACAGGAGCAGTTGTATGCTAAGTTCTCAAAGTGTGATTTTTGGTTACGTGAAGTTCAATTCCTAGGACATGTGGTGAATGAACTGGGAATTCATGTCGATCCGGCTAAGATCAAAGCTATTAAAGACTGGGAAGCACCAAAGACGCCATCTGAGGTGCGGCAATTCCTAGGTCTTGCGGGTTACTTTCGTCGTTTCATTGAGGGATTTTCGAAGATCGCTCAACCCCTCACTACTCTTACCCAGAAGGACCGAAAGTTCGACTGGGGTGAACCGCAGGAATCAGCATTTCAGATGCTGAAGCTTAAACTTTGTTCTGCGCCTATCTTATCCTTACCAGAGGGTACGGATGACTTCGTGGTGTACTGTGACGCTTCTATTCGTGGTCTCGGTTGCGTGTTGATGCAACGCGGGAAGGTTATTGCTTATGCTTCTCGTCAACTCAAAGTTCATGAGAAGAACTACACTATTCATGACTTGGAACTGGGTGCGGTTGTCTTTGCGTTGAAAATCTGGAGACATTACTTGTACGGTACCAAGTGTGAAGTATATACCGATCACAAGAGTCTTCAGCATATTTTCGACCAGAAGGTGTTGAACATGCGGCAGCGTCGCTGGGTTGAACTCCTGAACGATTATGACTGTGCTATCAAATACCATCCTGGCAAGGCGAACGTTGTGGCGGACGCCTTGAGCAGGAAGGAGTCTGCGAATCCTCGCCGTGTTCGAGCCTTACAGCTCACCATCCATTCGTCGTTGCCTGACCGAATCCGTTCTGCACAGTTGGAAGCCTTGAAGGAGGAAAACCTTAAGGCTGAGACTATGCACAGTGCTGACAAGCATCTTGAACTGAGGAGCGATGGCTTACACTATTTTGCGGGACGTGTTTGGGTCCCATTGTTCGGGGGATCGCGCGAGCTTGTTTTGGATGAAGCTCACAAATCCCGGTACTCTATTCACCCTGGCTCCGATAAGATGTATCAGGATTTGAAGATACTTTATTGGTGGCCAAACATGAAAGCTGATATAGCTTCTTATGTCAGCAAATGTTTGACTTGTGCTAAAGTCAAGGTGGAGTATCAGAGGCCGTCTGGTCTCCTGCAACAGCCAGAGGTTCCGGAATGGAAGTGGGAGCGAATCACGATGGATTTTGTCACCAAGCTGCCAAGGTCACCTAGTGGTTATGATATGATCTGGGTGATTGTTGACCGGCTGACAAAATCGGCACGTTTCATACCTATTAAGGAAACCGATGGACTCGAGCGGTTGGCTCGACTTTACCTTAAGGAGGTGGTTGCTCGGCACGGGGTGCCTGTCTCTATTATCTCTGATCGTGATTCTCGTTTTGCTTCGCGTTTCTGGAAGGCTCTGCACAAGGCTTTGGGTACTCAGTTGGATATGAGTACGGCTTATCATCCGCAAACTGATGGACAGAGTGAGCGGACGATTCAAACCTTGGAAGACATGCTTCGGGCATGTGTTATCGATTTTGGCAAAAGTTGGGAGATCCACCTGCCATTAGTGGAGTTCTCCTACAACAACAGCTATCACTCTAGTATCAAGGCAGCTCCGTTCGAGGCTCTTTACGGACGGAAATGTCGATCACCACTTTGTTGGGCCGAGGTGGGCGAGAGCCAGCTCACTGGTCCGGAACTTGTATACGAAACTTCGGAGAAAATCGTACAGATTCGTCACCGTTTGGCTGCTGCACGGGATCGTCAGAAGAGCTATGCCGATCGCCGTCGAAAACCTTTGGAGTTCCAGGTTGGGGACAGAGTACTTCTGAAAGTTTCACCATGGAAGGGCGTCATACGCTTCGGAAAGCGTGGCAAGCTTAACCCTCGATATGTCGGACCATTCGCAATCCTGGATCGGATTGGACCGGTGGCATACAGACTTGACTTGCTGGTGGAGCTCGGTAGTGTGCACAACGTCTTCCATGTGTCTAACTTGAAGAAGTGTTTGGCTGATGAATCTCTCATTATACCACTGGAGGATATCAAGGTTGATGATCGTCTTCGCATTGTTGAGGAACCTGTCGAGATTCTCGACTACAAGATTCGTAGCCTTCGTCGGAGTAAAATCCGCATCGTTAAGGTTCGTTGGAACTCGAATCGTGGACCGGAGTTCACATGGGAACGGGAGGATCAGATGAAAGCGAAATATCCTCATCTCTTTCCGAAACGCGCGTTTGAATCGAGGCATGTTACTGCTGAAGCGGAATGAATCTCGGGTCGAGATTCCTTCAACGTGGGGATGATGTGACATCCGGTAATTTTCTTTCCGTTCTGTTCTTTTCGTTTCTTTCTTTTGGGGCTTTGCGCAATTTTCGGGACGAAAATTCTTTCAACGTGGGGATGATGTGACACCCGGCATGTTTGGCTTAAACATTTTAGTAACATCTAAGTCTACCTTAGCGAGAAACGTTTATAAACGAACTTAACTGGGTTAGTTGAGTCGGGTCAAGTTAAGATTGTCCAGGGTGCAATGATCTGGAGGATCATTGGGAGTCGTTTTGGTAATACACTAGTACCGAGTTCCGTTGTTGGTGACATTACATGAACTAATTAAGTATATGTGTAGATTATGGGTCGTGTGGTGGATTATATACATAGATGTGTTTAAATGATGTGTAAATGATTATCTATGCTTAAATATGTTAAATATAGACTAAGGATACATGCTTATGTGTTAAGATGTGTTAGAATGCGTTAAACACGACAAACTGGAAAACTAGTTAAAAATGAGTTCTGGTTCGACCACTTCGAGTGGTCGAAGGAGAACATTTGTCTGGTTCATGGTGAATAATAAATTCCATTAAATGATTTAAATGAATTACATACAATTGTTCTAGAATTTGTACATCAAATTGAATGAAACTATACATATATCTTCAAGCATCAATTCAAATCTTCAAGCAAATAGAACCTGAAACATGTTAAGTTGAAAATATTTTGGGTCAACAAAAGTTGGTGAGAATTACATAGGTTTTGATAATAGAATAAAATTGTTGTGCAATTCATGTGTCATGGCAATCTAGTCCATATGCGAAAACATACTAGAAGTAAATCGAGTGCATAATCAACCTTGTGACTGTTGTATTGTGGTACATCCCATACGCTCATGGTTCACTCGTTTATATTGCAGTAACAAACACCCAGGTAACCTTTGTAGGAGGCACGTATCCGGGTGGGATTGTCAGTCCAATAGATCTATCAATGTATACCGTTTGGCTGATGAATGTTTATGCTAGAATTGTGCTTACCCTAGTCATGTTCAAGACATAATGCAACATAGAAATACACATAGACACATTGATGATTGAATTGCATAAATATTGTTGTAACATGTTTCACACCAAAAATGGTGATAAATAGAAAAGGGGCTATGTAAAACTCACCTTAGCAAAACGTTATATCTGTTGAAAAATTGAATAATGGTGTTGCCCAAATGTATCAAGTATCACCCTATAATAAGGTAATAAATATGTCTAAGTCTATCAAGTCTAGAAATGTATAAGATTCTAGGGTTTCGAATTTGGGGATAAATGCTCGTTTGATTAATATTAAAATGTTTGATAATTGAGAGAAATTTAGTAAATAAATAACCAAAAATCTTTTTATGAAATTTAAATTTAAGATAGTCACAATAATGTGTTTAAAGTGTAAAAATAATTTTTACAAAATTATTTTCTTTAAAATAGAATATTAATTCTATTTATAACAAATTGTCAAAATTTAACTTTAATATTTAAAAATATTAAAATTAAAGAATTTTTAGTTTAAAATTTATATTTCTGTTCTAAATATTCAGAAATAATTTGTATAAAATTTTGGTGTAAAAATACTAAAAATTGGATTTATTATGATTTAATTATGATTAAAACTAACAAAAATTGATTAAAAATATTAAATAAATGATTTTTCAGAAATAAAAATCATTTCTGAAAAGCTTAATGTTATAAAAACTCAGAATAAATTTTGTGGAAATTTATATAATCGTTTTGATATTTTTATAGAATTTTATAAATATATTAGAATAAACTTGATTTATTTATTATATATATTAAATAAATAAATTTTTGAAAACTAAGAATTGTAAGTGAAAGTTTTTCATCAAATTATCTAAAAATAATTTTTTTAGAATTATTAAAAGAGTTTTAATAATTTAAAATGAATTTAAAAAAATTTATGAGTAATATAAGGTTAATTTTTTATTGTTTTTGAAAAATAAAACAAAAGCATGAAAAGGATGCCACACCCGGGACTCGAACCCTCGTGGCTGAGAAGGCGAGCTCCAGACACAACCACTTGGTCTAGCCTAGTGGTTGTGTTTGGTAGCTGTTTATTTAAAATAAATACCAAATAGCTCAACGTGTTCTTCCCCAAAAAAAATCAATTCGAGCCCTAGAATCCACAATCAGACAATCCACACAACATTAACCCGATTAACGTTAGGGTTTATGTTGTGTCGGTGCCGATAACTAAAACCCATCAAAAATATTAGACTTACAAACTCGTTTCGATCACGAATGGGCAGTCAACATAAAAGTCAAAATATACGATGGAACACCAAGAACAGAAGATTTACAGGAGAAATTGGGGGTTGGAAGAGAGTAGTCGGCGAGGTTAGAAGGTCCATCAACCTTCAATTTATAGTGTAATGGCTTGGTGTTCGTTTTGGTAAGTTTTGACCCGTTGTTAATGTTTGACGCGTGTAATAGCTAAATTTGGTATGAGTTAATGATAATTGAACGTAGGTTTGACGTGTAATGGACCGAAGATTGTGATACCAAGTCAATTTAGATAAATCGTGCGTTGATTAGGCCAATTAGATTAGTCAACGAGGGTATCTTCCTGTTTTACTGCTGTTCGTCGAAGGGGAAAGGGAAAGGAGAGCAGTCCAAGTGGGGTTTTATATATATTATGTTGGGTTTAAATCAATTAAGGGGTGTAGCCCAGGTGGTGTTAGCGTGTGTGTGTAGATGTTGGCCGGCTCGTTTGCTCAGGTTCGAGTCTCAGCAGAGACATTATTTTTTTTTTAAATCCGGAAAAAAGTGGAGGAGGGGTTGGGCCTTGGCTGTGTTGGGCTCCTGGGGTTGGGTGATGGGCTGCAGAAGTCATGGGCCACTGAAATGGGCTCAGGAACTCTTGTTTTCTTTTGGGGCGATGTTGGGTTAAGCATCTACTAATTGGTTTTGTTTACACATTATAGTTATTATGTATTATTTATTATTATAAATCTTTATATATATATATATATATATATTTAAAATGCTACTAAATAATTAAATGTAAATTATAATAATAGAACTTGTCGTTTTAATCGTAACGTACAATTATTAAATGCGAAATGTTACAGTCTCCCCTACTTTTAGGAACTTCGTCCCGAAGTTAAAGGAAGACATTAAGTTTACAATTAGTCAACTACCGAAAACCTTGATAAAATTTCACACTACCTTAATGTACCTGTAAATTCATGATTACGTTCCGGACCGTAATTACCAATTTACCTTACATTAGGGTTTTGCGTCCTTTTATGACTCTATCGATTGTTGCGCAGGTTCGATAGTCTCCACCAGTCGTTGACCAGGTTGTAGGGCCTCTCCCGACTGTTGAAAAGACATGATGACCTCTACCAATCGTTGAGTAGATTGTTTGGTAGTCCACTAATTGTTGTACAAGTAAGCAAGTATGATTATAGATATAGCAATTAATTCACATTCAAACAAGCATGCACACAGATGTTATGATAATACTTGAATTTATTTCTTGAATCCAAAAAGTGTTAATACATAGAATTAAAGAGGAAATAGACATCATTCAAATGGTAGAGTTTGCTGTTAGGTAGCTGGAGGGTTTCAAGCGGGGTTATTTGGAGCATCAAGAGCGTTTGTAGCAGGGATTCGGCAAGCATCTGCAAGATGCCCATACCTTTGACAATTGGTGCACTGTCGGTAGGGTACTTGAGTTGGATGGTGATACTGGCTGTAACATTTCGCATTAAATAAATGTACGGATTTTAAACGACAAGTCTTATTATTATTTTAGTGATATTTTGAACCCCAATACAATGATAATTATTTATTTATATATATATATACCAAAGTTTATAATAATAATAATAATAATAATAATAATAATAATAATAATAAAAATAATTCTTGATTATAAAAAAAAAAATCAGCTTTGTTTTAACCTAGCCCACAACATCAAACCTAACCAAACCCAAAATCCCTTCCCTTTCTTTTAGAACTGGAGCCCAGCAAGAGGCCCATCAGGCCCAGCCCAACTCCCTCCTCCTCCTTCCCCTTTGTGCTTATTTAAAAAAAAAAAAAAATTGTTGCTGCGGGCCGGACTCGAACCTGAGTCGGACGCATGCAACACATGAGGTTTTACCAACCGGGCCACAGCTGATGTTGTGATTTAATCCAACTGATATTGTATAAAAGGCCACCCTTTTCTCTTTGCTTCTTCCTTGGCTCTGTTCGTCGAGCAGCAGCAGCTAGGTGTTAATTTTTTTTTAAACAAACAATTTACCATGATTAGGAAATTGCACAAATTGATTGATGTTGACTCGTTTGCCTTTACATTTCCGCGTCTAATACACGTTGAATACAGTTAATTCTTACCAAATTGAGCTTAATCACGCGTATAATTCAATTCATGGTCAAAACTTACCAAAACGAACACCAAGCTATTACACTATAAATTGAACGGCTCCTAACCTCCTACACTCGCCAATACATCTCTTCCAATCCCCAATTCTTCACCTAACGTTCTGTTATTGCTTATACGATCGTTCTTTTTGACTTCCAGTTTGACCGTCCATTTGTGATTGATTAAGCTTTGTAAGTCCAATTATGTTTGTGGGTTTTAATAATCGGAACCCACACAACATAAACCCTAAGGTTAATCGGGTTAATGTTGTGTGGATTGATTAATTGGAAAAACTAGGGTTTCGAACACATATTTGGGGAAGAAAACTGATTTCGCGTATGTTTATAATTATTTTAGAACAGGATTCATCACAACCACAGGCCTAGGCCAAGTGGTTGTGATGGTTGCTTGTAACCGGGACCACCAGGGTTCGAGACCCGGCGTGGACACCCCTTTTCTTCATTAAATTCATTTTTTTTAAAACCAATTATATATATATATATTTCATTTAAAACTTATAAATTCATTTTTAAATATTAAAACCTTTTTATAAATTCTAAAAAAATTATATTTTTCAAATCTGAGTTAAAGGTTTTATTTACAATTTTTGGTTTTCTAAAATTAATTGATTTAATATTTATAATAAATAAATCAATTTTATGCTATTATATTTATAAAAATTCATTAAAATATCAAAACAACTTTATTAAATTCTACAAAAATTATCCTATGTTTGTACAATGTTAAACTTTACTGAAATAATTTTTAATTCAGAAAAATCATTATTTTATATTTTTAATCAATTTTTGTTGGATTTAAACATAATAAAATCATAACAAATTCAGTTTTCATTATTTTTGCACCAAAATTTTATACAATTTATTTTTAAATATTTAGAACAGAAATATGAATTTTAAAATAAAAATTCTTTAATTTTAGTATTTTTGAATATTAAAGTTAAATTTTGACAATTTGTAATAAATAGATTTAAAAATCTATTTTATAGGAAATAATTTTATAAAAATTATTTTTTTGTACTTCAAACACATTATTGTGATCATCCTAAATTTAAATTTCATAAAAAGATTTTTGGTTATTTATTTACTAATATTCTCTCATTTATTAAACAATTTTCATATTAATCAAACAAGCATTTATCCCCAATTCGAAGCCCTAGAACTTATACATTTGTAGACTTGATAGACTTAGACATATTTATTACCTCATTATAGGGTGATACTTGATACATTTGGGCAACGCACTATTTTCAACAGATATAACATTTTACCAAGGTGAGTTTTACATAGCCCCTTTTCTATTTATCACCATTTTTGGGGTGAAACATGTTACAACATTATTTATGCAATTCAAACATCAATGTGTCTATGTGTATTTCTATGTTGCATTATGTCTTGAACATGACTAGGGTAAGCACAATTCTAGCATAAACATTCATCAGCCAAACGGTATACATTGATAGATCTATTGGACTGACAATCCCACCCGGATACGTGCCTCCTACAAAGGTTACGTGGGTGTTTGTTACTGCAATTTAAACGAGTGAACCATGAGCGTATGGGATGTACCACAATTACAACAGTCAACAAGGTTGATTATGCACTCGATTTACTTCTAGTATGTTTTCGCATATGGACTAGACTGCCATGACACATGAATTGCACAACAATTTTATTCTATTATCAAAACCTATGTAATTCTCACCAACTTTTGTTGACCCAAAACATTTTCAACTTAACATGTTTCAGGTTCTATTTGCTTGAAGATTTGAATTGATGCTTGAAGATATATGTATAGTTTCATTCAATTTGATGTACAAATTCTAGAACAATTGTATGTAATTCATTTAAATCATTTAATGGAATTTATTATTCACCATGAGCTACTGAACAATCATCAATACGTGACATCCCGATCTATAATCATAACATCTGTGTGCATGCTTGTTTGAATGTGAACTAATTGCTATATCTATAATCATACTTGCTTACTTGTACAACAATTAGTTGACTACCAAACAACCTACTTAACGATTGGTAGAGGTCATCATGTCTTTCCAACAGTCGGGAGAGGCCCTACCACCTGCTCAACGACTGGTGGGGACTATCAGACCTACTCAACAATCGGTAGAGTCATAAAAGGACGCAAAACCATAATGTAAGGTAAATTGGTAATTACGGTCCGGAACGTAATCATGAGTTTACAGGTACGTTAAGGTAGTGTGAAATTTTATCAAGGTTTTCAGTAGTTGACCAATTGTAAACTTAGTGTTTCTCTTAACTTCGGGACGAAGTTCCTAAAAGTAGGGGAGACTGTAACATTTCGCATTAAATAAATGTACGGATTTTAAACGACAAGTCTTATTATTATTTTAGTGATATTTTGAACCCCAATACAATGATAATTATTTATTTATATATATATATACCAAAGTTTATAATAATAATAATAATAATAATAACAATAATTCTTGATTATAAAAAAAATCAGCTTTGTTTTAACCTAGCCCACAACATCAAACCTAACCAAACCCAAAATCCCTTCCCTTTCTTTTAGAACCGGAGCCCAGCAAGAGGCCCATCAGGCCCAGCCCAACTCCCTCCTCCTCCTTCCCCTTTGTGCTTATTTTAAAAAAAAAAAATTGTTGCTGCGGGCCGGACTCGAACCTGAGTCGGACGCATGCAACACATGAGGTTTTACCAACCGGGCCACAGCTGATGTTGTGATTTAATCCAACTGATATTGTATAAAAGGCTACCCTTTTCTCTTTGCTTCTTCCTTGGCTCTGTTCGTCGAGCAGCAGCAGCTAGGTGTTAATTTTTTTTTTAAACAAACAATTTACCTTGATTAGGAAATTGCACAAATTGATTGATGTTGACTCGTTTGCCTTTACATTTCCGCGTCTAATACACGTTGAATACAGTTAATTCTTACCAAATTGAGCTTAATCACGCGTATAATTCAATTCATGGTCAAAACTTACCAAAACGAACACCAAGCTATTACACTATAAATTGAACGGCTCCTAACCTCCTACACTCGCCAATACATCTCTTCCAATCCCCAATTCTTCACCTAACGTTCTGTTATTGCTTATACGATCGTTCTTTTTGACTTCCAGTTTGACCGTCCATTCGTGATTGATTAAGCTTTGTAAGTCCAATTATGTTTGTGGGTTTTAATAATCGGAACCCACACAACATAAACCCTAAGGTTAATCGGGTTAATGTTGTGTGGATTGATTAATTGGAAAAACTAGGGTTTCGAACACATATTTGGGGAAGAAAACTGATTTCGCGTATGTTTATAATTATTTTAGAACAGGATTCATCACAACCACAGGCCTAGGCCAAGTGGTTGTGATGGTTGCTTGTAACCGGGACCACCAGGGTTCGAGACCCGGCGTGGACACCCCTTTTCTTCCTTAAATTCATTTTTTTTAAAACCAATTTTATATATATATATATATATATATATATATATATATATATTTCATTTAAAACTTATAAATTCATTTTTAAATATTAAAACCTTTTTATAAATTCTAAAAAAATTATATTTTTCAAATCTGAGTTAAAGGTTTTATTTACAATTTTTGGTTTTCTAAAATTAATTGATTTAATATTTATAATAAATAAATCAATTTTATGCTATTATATTTATAAAAATTCATTAAAATATCAAAACAACTTTATTAAATTCTACAAAAATTATCCTATGTTTGTACAATGTTAAACTTTACTGAAATAATTTTTAATTCAGAAAAATCATTATTTTATATTTTTAATCAATTTTTGTTGGATTTAAACATAATAAAATCATAACAAATTCAATTTTCATTATTTTTGCACCAAAATTTTATACAATTTATTTTTAAATATTAAGAATAGAAATATGATTTTTAAAATAGAAATTCTTTAATTTTAGTATTTTTGAATATTAAAGTTAAATTTTGACAATTTGTAATAAATAGATTTAAAAATCTATTTTATAGGAAATAATTTTATAAAAATTATTTTTTTGTACTTCAAACACATTATTGTGATCATCCTAAATTTAAATTTCATAAAAAGATTTTTGGTTATTTATTTACTAATATTCTCTCATTTATTAAACAATTTTCATATTAATCAAACAAGCATTTATCCCCAATTCGAAGCCCTAGAACTTATACATTTGTAGACTTGATAGACTTAGACATATTTATTACCTCATTATAGGGTGATACTTGATACATTTGGGCAACGCACTATTTTCAACAGATATAACATTTTACCAAGGTGAGTTTTACATAGCCCCTTTTCTATTTATCACCATTTTTGGGGTGAAACATGTTACAACATTATTTATGCAATTCAAACATCAATGTGTCTATGTGTATTTCTATGTTGCATTATGTCTTGAACATGACTAGGGTAAGCACAATTCTAGCATAAACATTCATCAGCCAAACGGTATACATTGATAGATCTATTGGACTGACAATCCCACCCGGATACGTGCCTCCTACAAAGGTTACGTGGGTGTTTGTTACTGCAATTTAAACGAGTGAACCATGAGCGTATGGGATGTACCACAATTACAACAGTCAACAAGGTTGATTATGCACTCGATTTACTTCTAGTATGTTTTCGCATATGGACTAGACTGCCATGACACATGAATTGCACAACAATTTTATTCTATTATCAAAACCTATGTAATTCTCACCAACTTTTGTTGACCCAAAACATTTTCAACTTAACATGTTTCAGGTTCTATTTGCTTGAAGATTTGAATTGATGCTTGAAGATATATGTATAGTTTCATTCAATTTGATGTACAAATTCTAGAACAATTGTATGTAATTCATTTAAATCATTTAATGGAATTTATTATTCACCATGAGCTACTGAACAATCATCAATACGTGACATCCCGATGTTTCCGCCATCGGTTGGGGCGCCATCGGTTGGGGTGTTACACTGGCAGGTGTCACACTTAGGTAGCTTCCCGTTGTATTGTTTCTTGTTGGGTGGGGCAGTGGTGTCTATTGCAAAATTCCTGACCTTACACTTTCCGTTGGTTGAGGCCTCAGTTTTGATTTCAACGGCAGGTTGGGGAGTATCCTTTTTCTTTTCCCCTTTACGAGTCAGGGTTCCTGCCTTCACATGGTTATCTGTTAGGGTGGCAGCCAAACGCTTTGCTTCCTCCAACGTAGCAGGGTTCCTTCCCCACACCGTGTCTTGAATCTGCATCGGTAAGCCCCCAATGTATTTTTCGATCGCAATGGGCAAAGGGGTGACTTTGTGGGGTAGCCGTAAGCTAAGTTCGTGAAAACGTGTGTTGTAAGCAAGGTTTTCCCCACTGTCTTGAGCAAGATCATGAAATTCATCTTCCAGCTTCTTAATTTTGTTACGAGGACAGAACTCTGCCTTCATAATGTCTTTAGCTTGATCCCAAGTTAAGGCTAGTGCAGCTTCAGCTCCGCGAGTGCGTTTTTCTTCATTCCACCAAGTGAGTGCTCGTTTGTGAAGAACACTCATGGCATAACGGACTTTAAAGTTGTCGGGGCATTCACTGTTGATGAAGGTATTCTCAATACCCTCAAACCATTGTAGGAGTCCCGTAGCTCCTTCTTCACCACTAAACTTTGGGGAATTACAGGAATTAAAGTGCTTGAAAGTGCAGGCTGGAAGGCCATTTCCATTCCCGTTGTGGTTTCCATTTCCATTCCCGTTGCCGTTGCCGTTCCCATTGCCGTTCAATTGGATGACTTGAGCTAGTAAGTTGGGAACCAGAGTTGCGATTTGCTGTGCCATTTGCTGAGAAATGATTGCAGCCAGTTGGGCATCAACACCATTGTTGTTGTTGTTGTTGTTGTTGTTGTGGTTAGTGTCATGGTTATGGTTGTGATTGCTACTTCCTTCATCATGATTGTCACCACTGTTAAGACGAGCACTGCGACGTGGAGGCATGATCTGTAAGAGACACAGTGAAATGAATGAGATTATATAAGGAGTGTAATAATTTATTCATTAATTAAAACGAATAAACGAAAACGTTGACTTATCAAAGATTCTAAATTCTAATAACATATGAAGACATGCTTTAGCCTATAAGTGAACACTCATCCCGAGAATTCCCAGGTAGGCATCCGGGTCCCTCGTCTGATTGGGATATATGCGCAATGCCAGCCTAGACAGAAGACTCAGAATACATGCGTTCACCCTTCCAGATTGCACGTGTTCGTTATTAAAATCTAGAACTTCGATGAGATCTCAAGGTGGTTCAGGTTAAACCTAAGGATTTTGCCTAATTAGTCTAAGAGTGGATCAAGTGATGGAGAGCAATCTTCTTGTAGGGATGAAAGTAGGGATATGAAGTAAGAGGGAGATAGAGAATAGCAAGCAAAAGAAGCAAGTACTGGTTAAATCCTATGGTTATAGACTAGATTATTTTTCTAATAACCTAATTCTCTATAACCATGGCTCTGATACCAATCTGTAACACCCCAACCGATGGCAGAAACATCGGGATGTCACGTATTGATGATTGTTCAGTAGCTCATGGTGAATAATAAATTCCATTAAATAATTTAAATAAGTTACATACAATTGTTCTAAGAATTTGTACATCAAATTGAATAAAACTATGCAAACATCTTCAAGCATCAATTCAAATCTTCAAGCAAGCTATAACCTGAAACATGTTAAGTTGAAAATATTTTGGGTCAACAAAAGTTGGTGAGAATTACATAGGTTTTGATAATAGAATAAAATTGTTGTGCAATTCATGTGTCATGGCAATCTAGTCCATATGCGAAAACATACTAGAAGTAAATCGAGTGCATAATCAACCTTGTGACTGTTGTATTGTGGTACATCCCATACGCTCATGGTTCACTCGTTTATATTGCAGTAACAAACACCCAGGTAACCTTTGTAGGAGGCACGTATCCGGGTGGGATTGTCAGTCCAATAGATCTATCAATGTATACCGTTTGGCTGATGAATGTTTATGCTAGAATTGTGCTTACCCTAGTCATGTTCAAGACATAATGCAACATAGACATACACATAGACACATTGATGATTGAATTGCATAAATATTGTTGTAACATGTTTCACACCAAAAATGGTGATAAATAGAAAAGGGGCTATGTAAAACTCACCTTAGCAAAATGTTATATCTGTTGAAAAATTGAATAATGGTGTTGCCCAAATGTATCAAGTATCACCCTATAATAAGGTAATAAATATGTCTAATTCTATCAAGTCTACAAATGTATAAGTTTCTAGGGTTTCGAATTTGAGGATAAATGCTCGTTTGATTAATATTAAAATGTTTGATAATTGAGAGAAATTTAGTAAATAAATAACCAAAAATCTTTTTATGAAATTTAAATTTAAGATAGTCACAATAATGTGTTTAAAGTGTAAAAATAATTTTTACAAATTTATTTTCTTTAAAATAGAATATTAATTCTATTTATAACAAATTGTCAAAATTTAACTTTAATATTTAAAAATATTAAAATTAAAGAATTTTTAGTTTAAAATTTATATTTCTGTTCTAAATATTCAGAAATAATTTGTATAAAATTTTGGTGTAAAAATACTAAAAATTGGATTTATTATGATTTAATTATGATTAAAACTAACAAAAATTGATTAAAAATATTAAATAAATGATTTTTCAGAAATAAAAATCATTTCTGAAAAGCTTAATGTTATAAAAACTCAGAATAAATTTTGTGGAAATTTATATAATCGTTTTGATATTTTTATAGAATTTTATAAATATATTAGAATAAACTTGATTTATTTATTATATATATTAAATAAATAAATTTTTGAAAACTAAGAATTGTAAGTGAAAGTTTTTCATCAGATTATCTAAAAATAATTTTTTTAGAATTATTAAAAGAGTTTTAATAATTTAAAATGAATTTAAAAAAATTTATGAGTAATATAAGGTTAATTTTTTATTGTTTTTGAAAAATAAAACAAAAGCATGAAAAGGATGCCACACCCGGGACTCGAACCCGCGTGGCTGAGAAGGCGAGCTCCAGACACAACCACTTGGTCTAGCCTAGTGGTTGTGTTTGGTAGCTGTTTATTTAAAATAAATACCAAATAGCTCAACGTGTTCTTCCCCAAAAAAATCAATTCGAGCCCTAGAATCCACAATCAGACAATCCACACAACATTAACCTGATTAACGTTAGGGTTTATGTTGTGTCGGTGCCGATAACTAAAACCCATCAAAAATATTAGACTTACAAACTCGTTTCGATCACGAATGGGCAGTCAACATAAAAGTCAAAATATGCGATGGAACACCAAGAACAGAAGATTTACAGGAGAAATTAGGGGTTGGAAGAGAGTAGTCGGCGAGGTTAGAAGGTCCAGCAACCTTCAATTTATAGTGTAATGGCTTGGTGTTCGTTTTGGTAAGTTTTGACCCGTTGTTAATGTTTGACGCGTGTAATAGCTAAATTTGGTATGAGTTAATGATAATTGAACGTAGGTTTGACGTGTAATGGACCGAAGATTGTGATACCAAGTCAATTTAGATAAATCGTGCATTGATTAGGCCAATTAGATTAGTCAACGAGGGTATCTTCCTGTTTTGCTGCTGTTCGTCGAAGGGGAAAGGGAAAGGAGAGCAGTCCAAGTGGGGTTTTATATATATTATGTTGGGTTTAAATCAATTAAGGGGTGTAGCCCAGGTGGTGTTAGCGTGTGTGTGTAGATGTTGGCCGGCTCGTTTGCTCAGGTTCGAGTCTCAGCAGAGACATTATTTTTTTTTTAAATCCGAAAAAAAGGGGAGGAGGGGTTGGGCCTTGGCTTTGTTGGGCTCCTGGGGTTGGGTGATGGGCTGCAGAAGTCATGGGCCACTGAAATGGGCTCAGGAACTCTTGTTTTCTTTTGGGGCGATGTTGGGTTAAGCATCTACTAATTGGTTTTGTTTACACATTATAGTTATTATGTATTATTTATTATTATAAATCTATATATATATATATATATATATATATATATATATATATATTTAAAATGCTACAAAATAATTAAATGTAAATTATAATAATAGAACTTGTCGTTTTAATCGTAACGTACAATTATTAAATGCGAAATGTTACACCAGTTGGGTAGTTGTACTGCTTAACCCATTCATTATACCCAGAAGGTAAGGCCTACACATAAGAAAAAAACAGTCATATGTAAATATAACGAATCTGAATAAAATGACATCTAAGATAGTCGAGTGACTCCAAGAAATATAAAAGTATTAAATAACAAAGATTGTTACATTGCTTACCAGGTTTACATGGTCGTTGCCTTCAGACTTGACCCAAAATCCGTAAACCATTATTACTGAATATATATATAGCTGAAACATAAGAAAAACCTGTATTAGTAAACAAACATGTAGCTGAAACATAACAAATGCTAATCAAACAACAATCCATAAATGTAACAACACCTACAATCGTTATGAAAAAAGATTAAAATAACATAAAGGATTCAAATCACTTATAAAAACAGATCAACCCACAATCGAAGCATCAAGTACTAAAATGTTTTTTAGTTTCCACTACCATCAACCATAAAACCTAAAAATCGATAATAACCTGAACAATACCTAGTTATGTGATCATCAACATTTCAAAGCTATGAAGAAAATTAGTGATAATGCTATATATGAAACCCTAGTTATTTAATCATCCAAAGATAAACTCCATAACAAAGAAACACAAACCGTAACATACTAAAATCAATCAAAGACAAAACCCTAGATATAATCCGCCTGCAGAATCATACATTTAAAAACAGATATGGAATTATAAATGAAACACAAGACAGAAAAAACCATGGATGAATATCGATTTATTGAAAGAAGAATAGAAAGATAAACTCCATAACAAAAAAACACAAACAGTAACATACTAAAATCAATCAAAGACAAAACCCTAGATGTAATCGGCCTGCAGAATCATACATTTAAAAAAAGATATGGGAACATTTAAAAATCAATCAAAGACAAAACCCTAGATGAACATCGATTTATTGAAAGAAGAATCGAATGGAGATTACCTTGGATTGGAGATGAAGGAAAACCTTGAATCACTCAGATATGGAAAATCACTGAAACTCAAGACAGAAAAAAACATGGATGAACATCGATTTACTGAAAAAAGAATCGAATGGAGATTACCTTGGATTGGAGATGAAGGAAAACCTTGAATCGCCTGATTAGGGTTGAGGGTTGGTTATGGAGGCGATGAAGATTATAGCGATTACCTTATGTCCGTGTTTTGTTATTAGCTTTATATATTTACTCGATTTTTGATTTAAATAAAAACGAAAATTTTATAAATTCTCACAATGGGACACTTGGCATTAGTTGATTGGCTATGTAATTGGAGGCTCAATGTGGGATTGACAAGTGTCCACATTGAGTTTCATATATTAATTGTATAGATGTTAGCTTTTAATGTTTAATAGTATCTTATAATGTTTGAATGTTTATTTCAATAAAATAACATTTATCTTAAGAACATTTATCATTAAACATAAATAATCAATAAAACACTAGAACAAATTACAAAGTCGATTCAACGATAAGCTTCCAAATTTCTAACTTGGAAAAAGATCTTCTATTAACTCGTTCATACTCGGCCAAAGATTCTTCAACAATATGGTTGTTGTTGATTGGGTCTCCAACTCCTCTATTCGTGGGCACTAAATAGCATGAAATATTCGAATTAGGAAAGACATACCTATGAACTTTGCTTTGATATCATCACTTGAACGGTTAGTTTCAAAACCATTTTTTGTTTTTTATACAACAATACATTCTCAGTTTCGATTCTAACGAATATAGTAGGGTAGAAATTAGTGTGATTGGTAAAAATATTGGATATGTTCCAAAATAGAACAAAAAGATAGTGTTTGGAGGAACGAATTTAAAGATAGGAAGGATTTGACTAAACTTTATAAATACATGGTATCTTTTTAAAAAGGTTGTTAAAGTGAAAAAATGAATTAGATTCATATATCTATTAAGATTTTGAATGATCTCACACTAGAAAGGGAAAGATCATAAGCAATGAAGGTGGAAAATCTACATTTACATACATCATACATTTTCCCACATTTACTAAAAGACGAGAATAATATAATAGACCCACACCTTTTATGATAGAAGATCAAAAAGCAATCTTTTTGGGAATAGGTTCGTAGACGTTTATTTAACTGCCTTAAAAAATGCAATCACTACATACGAGTGGGGGGGGGCAACCAAGTAGACAATTATGGGTTGAAACTTGTTGCGGCTACATCGTCGTCACCTTCACAGGTAGACGATGTGGGTTGATTACACTCATCATAAATACAAATACTCATCATAATATTTTCTCACAACACACAAACACAAAAAAATATTAATCTCTCTTAAATAGAAACATTTTTCTTATATCTCTCAATGGCAATAACCTCGGGTTGGAGTGTAGACGAGAAAATAACGTTCGTGCGAATTTGGCTAAGTCTTGCATCAAACACAAACCGTTGATCGTGTACACTTTGGACCCAATACTTTTTCATTTCCGTGAATATGATTAAATCAACCAAAATGTTTATGAGCTACATCAAATGTTTGTAATAATGCAAATGGTTGGCCAAAATTTTGAGTCCCTCTTCATTGAGAACCAAAGCGAGGATGTGATGGAGGAGGAAGCGACCATGATAATCCTTCATGACTACCAAAGGATCTCGGAGGGGAAACAATTTGACACGTTGAGGCGTAAAAAATAATGACAACCTATTCTCAATGGAAATATGAAAAGATAGTTTTTTTAATTGAAAACGTTACACTTTGTGTGACCCAATTAATGGAACATGCCCTTTGAAAAATATTTTTTTATATCCAAATTCTGTTTTTTTTTTTCTAACAAATTATGTGCTTTTATACTAACACAGTTGGTACACTAAGTAGACCTCAATCTAACCAAGGGCAAGATGGTCCATTCATCTTCTGTTGACCCAATACTCCTATTTGACCTATATCCAAGCCTCTTTAAAAATTTTATTCCTCAAACCCGCCACTTACGATCACACATGCAACCGGTGAAAGCTCCACCGCAAACCTATTTATCTCTATTTTTCTCTGTAGTAGGGTTAACACCATCAACAACGCCACTGTCAACCAAATCTAAAAAACCACAACCTCAAATTGAAATCCCAAATATGTAAATCCACAATCTTAACTATTAAATCAAAAAACCCAAATTTGGAATCCCCGTCTTTAACTTCATATTAATTTTCGATGATAAAAGAAAATGAGCCGATTTTAAAGAGGATGTGAACGATGGTGTGTAACAACCGGAAAAAAATTCTTTCTTTCCTTTCGACTTCGAGCAATTGTCGGGACGAAAATTATTTCAACAGGGGATGACGTGACACCCGGCAAACTTAGGCTAATACTTTTTACAAACATATAAGTCTACCTTAGCAAAACAATTTGCAGAACGTACTTAACTGGGTTAGTTGAGTCGGTTCGGTTGATTCGGGGAATCATTGGGAATCTATTCATACTTGCATAGTGTCTACAATTGTCCATAGTTAAATGATTCAGGGAATCATTGGAAAAACACACATGTACACACTAGTCTTGGGTCCTGTTGTTGGTGAAAATATATATAACTTAGCAAGTGTTACATGTTCTATGATTAATTTTCAACCTATAAATACATGTTTATGTGATTTGATATGTTAATGTATGTTAAAATATCGTTTTGAGGTTGTAGGTGCAAATGACCAACTGGAACTTCCCATTCGCATGGATGCGGATGCGAATGGAGGGTTTGAAGTCCCATTCGCGTACTAATTCACCCATTCGCACGGTTGACCGTGCGAATGGGAACAGACTATAAATATATCTCTTTGCCTCATTCTCATCATTTCACAACCCTAACTCGCCCCCAAGTGCTCTCTCTCAAACCCAAACCTATAGAAACGAGTTTTTGCTCTTATTTTTTAGATCCTAAAGCTAAAACAAGTTCTATATCAATAACAAGTGAAGATTCAAGGTGTGTTAATCATCTAAACCCTTTTCAATACGTTTTTATACATTTTTTATAAACCCTAAGTGTCCAAATCTGAAGATAAACAGTTTTCTTAAATAAAAATCATTCTAGCATCTTTCTAAAATAGATCTAGACCTATAGAATGAGTTTTCTTACAAAAACTCATGTATAAATGATGTTGGTGACTATCTTATGTGTTTTGTATTGATAAATGATGTGTGGATGATGTTTAGATTATTTAGGACTGATTTGGAACAAGATTAAATGATATATGAGTGATTAGTTAGTGTTTTGTGGACTTTTACCCATTTGGGGGTTTATGTTAGAAACCTAGGGTTTGTAACATGAATGTGATGATGATAATATGATTAGGGATTCATTATGGTGAGTTAATCTATGTTTGATGATCTGGAAATGATGTTATTTCAATACTTTCCTTTTTGGGTAAATTTCTCATGTAACTGATGTGACATCTCCATAATTTGCCATTTTAGGTAAAGTTGTGATTTGGTATGTAAAACGGATGGATTTATGACTGAAATATGTGTAGTAACATGTTATATGGATAGATAAGGTTGACTGCAGTGTTTAGTTGCATGTCATGAAGTTTTCGATTAGGTGTGAAGGGTTTATGTTCGTCAAAATAGCTTAAAATTTTTGTAGGTAAGAATGGAAACCCATTCTCATCCTATCAACTCATTCTTATCAAAAGTCTATTCTGATGATGAGAGCGGCTAATCTTAAAACCCATTCGCATGGTTTAAGTTTGCGAATGGGAGAACCTAAAACCTATTCTCATCATATCAACTCATACTTATCAAAAATCCATTCTGATGATGAGAATGGCAAATTTTAAAACCCATTCACATGGTCTAAGGATGTGAATGAGACTAGAATAGTCTCATTCTCACCAATGTAGAAAATTAAGAATCTTTGGTATAAACAAAGTGTTTTATGTGCCTTACTTGTATATGAACTGTATGTACTTACTGAATTGGTATAACGGGTCACCAATGGAATGTCGAGTCTTGTGTGGTCGTGTCAAGCATTCAAACACGTTTTCAAACATACATGGTCATGTCAGGACAATTGGGGACTAGTTAACCTACGGGTTATTAGTCAAGACACTCATGAACATTTTATGATAGGTCGTCGGTATTAAGGACTATCATCACATGTGATTAACCTACTATTGAAGAAACACAACCTAAGGTGAGTTTTCATAGCCCCACTTTTACATATTTTTTGATGGGGGAGAAACATGCTACAAATTTTGGTTACTTAAAGGTCATGTTTTACTATTGTTATCATTTGTTTACTATGCAGCTCATGTAAATCCTAAAGAAACCACCAATACGGGTATGTAGCGGGGAAATATGGATAGATCTATTGGGCTTGACAAACCCCACCCGGGTCGACTAGAGGTCAGACGGGTGCATATTGTCCTGAATACACGAGGCCTTCCGGGAATGACGGTAGCCCAAGGGTACACGTATGGAACAACACAGTTAGCAATGATTTCAACCGCAGTAGTAACATACATAACGTCTAGCTAACGTTCATATAACATAGTAATAACGGATATAATCTTTCATACTAATGGAAGAGTTTTATAAAAACCTGTGAACTCACCAGCATATTATGTTGACAGTTTTAGCATGTTTTCAAAGGTCTCTAAGGTAGCATGCACGGAGTCTCACGGAATCTAGGTCTCATGTGCATGACATTTGAACATCTTTTAACTATTAACTTTTAATATTTGGTGGATTGTAAACTTATTATGCTTCCATGGTATTTGGTTGTCATTTTTAAACTGCATGGTTTGTTACGTATCGTTTACATATAGTTGTCATTTGTTGTGACCGTTGACTCGGATCCTGGTGTGTCATGTGCCTCGCGGTAAAACCCTGCAAGTGGAATTTGAGGGTGTGACATAGTGGTGGATGGTTGTTGTTGGTAGTGAAGGAATTTAGACCAATTTTGAAGCCTAGGGTTTTAATTTTGATTTTGGTTTTTAGTTGGAGGATTGATTTTGGGTTGTTCGTGATGAACGGTGTTAGTGGTGGTGGTGGTTGGAATTTGGTGGACGATGATAAGGAAGGGCTGAAAGGGGTTGGGAAAGGGTGGATAGAGTTGGTTGACAATGGTTGTCACACCCTCAAATTCCACATACGGGGTTTTACCACGAGGCGCGTGACAAACCAGGATCCAAGTCAATGGTCACAATAAACAACAGCTATATGAAAGATACGTAGACACAAAACATAAACTTAAATATCTCAAAAACCGTAGCGAAAGCAAATTCAAGTTACAAGCCCATATGTCAATGTAGTTCAAAAGATTTTTCCAAAAACGTGAACTAAAGCCCTAGACGCCATGCAAACCCGTGCGCCTAGTCCGTGTGATGCTACCTTAGCGACCTGCGAAAAACATGCCAAAAAGTTGTCAACATATAATGCTGGTGAGTTCACAGGTTTCCATAAAATGTTACCAAGTGTTACCAAATGTTACCAAAATGTTCAAAGTTCAAACCTGTCAATACTATGTCAAGTGTAAGCCAAAGTACGCTAGCTAGGCGTAAGTTTGTCTACTACTACGATTGGAAAACCATTTATGGACACGTTTAGCACGTTTAGCACGTGTTTAAGCTGCCTGAATAATGTTTAGAAAGTTTAGCATAGTTCGAGACAACATGCACCCGTCCGACCTCCAGTCGACGAGTGGGGCAGGTCACACCTAATAGATGTATCCACATTTCCCCCGTTGTGCATCCCCGCACATTCATGGTTTCCCCGGGGACTTCCAAAGATTGTATAGCAACTCGAAATAACCCATAGTAAGACGTAAGTTTTCAAAGCATAAGTTTAGCGCATGTTTTCTCCCCCAAAAGCAAAACCAATAAAAGTGGGGCTGTGAAACTCACCTTAGGTTGCGTCTTCTATAGAAAAGAGTTACCAACAAGTCCTGATAGTTCCTAATACCGGGAATCTATCATAAAAATTCATATAAGTGTTTTGACTAATAACCCTAAGATTATCTAGTCCCCGATTGTCCAGGTCGTGACCAAGTATGTTTGAAAACGTGTTTGACTGTTCAACCGACACACCAGACTGACCCGGCATCCTGTTGGTGACCCATTACATGTAACACCCGTAAATTCCCGACTCGTGATTCGTTCTGTAGAGTTGTGCAACTGTCTTGAATTCTTAATTTGGTTTCATTGAGGGGTGGCACTTTGGCAAAAGAGCCTGAGCTCGGATACCATAAAAGTAAAACCCTGCCCTTTTTAAGACTCCGCAATAATCCGAATAAATATTTTTAATCAAAGTCATTTGTTTGAAAAAAAAAGTTTGAAAGTATTATCAATAAATGCATACGTAAGGAATGGGGTTCTCATTTGCAATATTTAAAGAATTACAATAAATGATTTTGACTGTAGAAATTTGCCTACCAAAACAATTGCCATCGTCCCGTAATCATAGCCTTCCAACCTTTTACTACGACCATCAATGGCAATTAAATCCACGATCTATAAATAACCAACCTCTACTCGGTTTCGAAAACACACCTCTTACCCTCCTAGTCCCTCACTCTAAAGCGAACCCTGCTGTCTCGAGTTCCACACCCACCGTCGCTTGTACTCCGGCTAAAACCACCGGTTTTCAATCCGGAACCAATCAAAGGATGGTTGCGACAAAGGATTGACCTTTGGCTGTGAAGGTGATACACGATGGTGGTTGTTATGGTGATTACGGTGCTCGAAGATGGAGGCGTTGGTGGGTTTTCGGTTGAGGACGAGATGAACCGTAATGATGATGGAGTTGGTGATGGTAGTGGTTTGTGATCGAGTGGCCGGTGACGTTGTGTACAGTGGTAGACGACGTGACAGCTAGAAGCCACTTTGGTCTGGTTACGGGAATGAGGTAGTTTGCGGTGGTGGTGTAGGCCGGGTTAGACGAAGATGGTGGTTGCATGGCTTGGTCCCTTGCGGTTCGGTTTAAATACAAATATTCATCATAATATTTTCTCACAACACACAAACACAAAAAATATTAATCTCTCTTAAATAGAAACATTTTTCTAATATCTCTCAATGGCAATAACCTCGGGTTGGAGTGTAGACGAGAAAATAACGTTCGTGCGAATTTGGCTAAGTCTTGCATCAAACACAAACCGTTGATCATGTACACTTCGGACCCAATACTTTTTCATTTCCGTGAATATGATTAAATCAACCAAAATGTTTATGAGCTACATCAAATGTTTGTAATAATCCAAATGGTTGGCCAAAATTTTGAGTCCCTCTTCATTGAGAACCAAAGCGAGGATGTGATGGAGGAGGAAGCGACCATGATAATCCTTCATGACTACCAAAGGATCTCGGAGGGGAAACAATTTGACACGTTGAGGCGTAAAAAATAATGACACCCTATTCTCAATGGAAATATGAAAAGATAGTTTTTTTAATTGAAAAAGTTACACTTTGTGTGACCAAATTAATGGAACATGCCCTTTGAAAAATATTTTTTATGTCCAAACTCTGTTTTTTTTTTCTAACAAATTATGTGCTTTTATACTAACACAGTTGGTACACTAAGTAGACCTCAATCTAACCAAGGGCAAAATGGTCCATTCATCTTCTGTTGACCCAATACTCCTATTTGACCTATATCCTAGCCTCTTTAAAAATTTTATTCCTCAAACCCGCCACTTACGATCACACATGCAACCGGTGAAAGCTCCACCGCAAACCTATTTATCTCTATTTTTCTCTGTAGTAGGGTTAACACCATCAACAACGCCACTGCCAATAAATCTAAAAAACCACAACCTCAAATTGAAATCCCAAATATGAAAATCCACAATCTTAACTATTAAATCAAAAAACCCAAATTTGGAATCCCCGTCTTTAACTTCATATTAATTTTCGATGATAAAAGAAAATGAGCCGATTTTAAAGAGGATGTGAATGATGGTGTGTAACAACCGGAAAAAAATTCTTTCTTTCCTTTCGACTTCGAGCATTTGTCGGGACGAAAATTATTTCAACAGGGGATGATGTGACACCCGGCAAACTTAGGCTAATACTTTTTACAAACATATAAGTCTACCTTAGCAAAACATTTTGCAGAACGTACTTAACTGGGTTAGTTGAGTCGGTTCGGTTGATTCGGGGAATCATTGGGAATCTATTCATACTTGCATAGTGTCTACAATTGTCCATAGTTAAATGATTCGGGGAATCATTGGGAAAACACACATGTACACACTAGTCTTGGGTCCTGTTGTTGGTGAAAATATATATAACTTAGCAAGTGTTACATGTTCTATGATTAATTAGCAACCTATGAATGCATGTTTATGTGATTTGATATGTTAATGTATGTTAAAATATCATTTTGAGGTTGTAGGTGCAAATGACCAACTGGAACTTCCCATTCGCATGGATGCGGATGCGAATGGAGGGTTTGAAGTCCCATTCGCGTACTAATTCACCCATTCGCACGGTTGACCGTGCGAATGGTAACAGACTATAAATATATCTCTTTGCCTCATTCTCATCATTTAACAACCCTAACTCGCCCCCAAGTGCTCTCTCTCAAACCCAAACCTATAGAAACGAGTTTTTGCTCTTATTTTTTAGATCCTAAAGCTAAAACAAGTTCTATATCAATAACAAGTGAAGATTCAAGGTGTGTTAATCATCTAAACCCTTTTCAATACGTTTTTATACATTTTTATAAACCCTAAGTGTCCAAATCTGAAGATAAACAGTTTTCTTAAATAAAAATCTTTCTAGCATCTTTCTAAAATAGATCTAGACCTATAGATTGAGTTTTCTTACAAAAACTCATGTATAAATGATGTTGGTGACTATCTTATGTGTTTTGTATTGATAAATGATGTGTGGATGATGTTTAGATTATTTAGGACTGATTTGGAACAAGATTAAATGATATATGAGTGATTAGTTAGTGTTTTGTGGACTTTTACCCATTTGGGGGTTTATGTTAGAAACCTAGGGTTTGTAACATGAATGTGATGATGATAATATGATTAGGGATTCATTATGGTGAGTTAATCTATGTTTGATGATCTGGAAATGATGTTATTTCAATACTTTCCTTTTTGGGTAAATTTCTCATGTAACTGATGTGACATCTCCATAATTTGCCATTTTAGGTAAAGTTGTGATTTGGTATGTAAAACGGATGGATTTATGACTGAAATATGTGTAGTAACATGTTATTTGGATAGATAAGGTTGACTGCAGTGTTTAGTTGCATGTCATGAAGTTTTCGATTAGGTGTGAAGGGTTTATGTTCGTCAAAATAGCTTAAACTTTTTGTAGGTAAGAATGGAAACCCATTCTCATCCTATCAACTCATTCTTATCAAAAGTCTATTCTGATGATGAGAGCGGCTAATCTTAAAACCCATTCGCATGGTTTAAGTTTGCGAATGGGAGAACCTAAAACCTATTCTCATCATATCAACTCATACTTATCAAAAATCCATTCTGATGATGAGAATGGCAAATTTTAAAACCCATTCACATGGTCTAAGGATGTGAATGAGACTAGAATAGTCTCATTCTCACCAATGTAGAAAATTAAGAATCTTTGATATAAACTAAGTGTTTTATGTGCCTTACTTGTATATGAACTGTATGTACTTACTGAATTGGTATAACGGGTCACCAATGGAATGTCGAGTCTTGTGTGGTCGTGTCAAGCATTCAAACACGTTTTCAAACATACATGGTCATGTCAGGACAATTGGGGACTAGTTAAACTACGGGTTATTAGTCAAGACACTCATGAACATTTTATGATAGGTCGTCGGTATTAAGGACTATCATCACATGTGATTAACCTACTATTGAAGAAACACAACCTAAGGTGAGTTTTCATAGCCCCACTTTTACATATTTTTTGATGGGGGAGAAACATGCTACAAATTTTGGTTACTTAAAGGTCATGTTTTACTATTGTTATCATTTGTTTACTATGCAGCTCATGTAAATCCTAAAGAAACCACCAATACGGGTATGTAGCGGGGAAATATGGATAGATCTATTGGGCTTGACAAACCCCACCCGGGTCGACTAGAGGTCAGACGGGTGCATATTGTCCTGAATACACGAGGCCTTCCGGGAATGACGGTAGCCCAAGGGTACACGTATGGAACAACACAGTTAGCAATGATTTCAACCGCAGTAGTAACATACATAACGTCTAGCTAACGTTCATATAACATAGTAATAACGGATATAATCTTTCATACTAATGGAAGAGTTTTATAAAAACCTGTGAACTCACCAGCATATTATGTTGACAGTTTTAGCATGTTTTCAAAGGTCTCTAAGGTAGCATGCACGGAGTCTCACGGAATCTAGGTCTCATGTGCATGACATTTGAACATCTTTTAACTATTAACTTTTAATATTTGGTGGATTGTAAACTTATTATGCTTCCATGGTATTTGGTTGTCATTTTTAAACTGCATGGTTTGTTACGTATCGTTTACATATAGTTGTCATTTGTTGTGACCGTTGACTCGGATCCTGGTGTGTCATGTGCCTCGCGGTAAAACCCTGCAAGTGGAATTTGAGGGTGTGACATAGTGGTGGATGGTTGTTGTTGGTAGTGAAGGAATTTAGACCAATTTTGAAGCCTAGGGTTTTAATTTTGCTTTTGGTTTTTAGTTGGAGGATTGATTTTGGGTTGTTCGTGATGAACGGTGTTAGTGGTGGTGGTGGTTTGGATTTGGTGGACGATGATGAGGAAGGGCTGAAAGGGGTTGGGAAAGGGTGGATAGAGTTGGTTGACAATGGTTGTCACACCCTCAAATTCCACATACGGGGTTTTACCGCGAGGCGCGTGACAAACCAGGATCCAAGTCAATGGTCACAACAAACAACAGCTATATGAAAGATACGTAGACACAAAACATAAACTTTAATATCTCAAAAACCGTAGCGAAAGCAAATTCAAGTTACAAGCCCATATGTCAATGTAGTTCAAAAGATTTTTCCAAAAACGTGAACTAAAGCCCTAGACGCCATGCAAACCCGTGCGCCTAGTCCGTGTGATGCTACCTTAGCGACCTGCGAAAAACATGCCAAAAAGTTGTCAACATATAATGCTGGTGAGTTCACAGGTTTCCATAAAATGTTACCAAGTGTTACCAAATGTTACCAAAATGTTCAAAGTTCAAACCTGTCAATACTATGTCAAGTGTAAGCCAAAGTACGCTAGCTAGGCGTAAGTTTTGCTACTACTACGATTGGAAAACCATTTATGGACACGTTTAGCACGTTTAGCACGTGTTTAAGCTGCCTGAATAATGTTTAGAAAGTTTAGCATAGTTCGAGACAACATGCACCCGTCCGACCTCTAGTCGACGAGTGGGGCAGGTCACACCTAATAGATGTATCCACATTTCCCCCGTTGTGCATCCCCGCACATTCATGGTTTCCCCGGGGACTTCCAAAGATTGTATAGCAACTCGAAATAACCCATAGTAAGACGTAAGTTTTCAAAGCATAAGTATAGCGCATGTTTTTCCCCCAAAAGCAAAACCAATAAAAGTGGGGCTGTGAAACTCACCTTAGGTTGCGTCTTCTATAGAAAAGAGTTACCAACAAGTCCTGATAGTTCCTAATACCGAGAATCTATCATAAAAATTCATATAAGTGTTTTGACTAATAGCGCTAAGATTATCTAGTCCCCGATTGTCCAGGTCGTGACCAAGTATGTTTGAAAACGTGTTTGACTGTTCAACCGACACACCAGACTGACCCGGCATCCTGTTGGTGACCCATTACATGTAACACCCGTAAATTCCCGACTCGTGATTCGTTCTGTAGAGTTGTGCAACTGTCTTGAATTCTTAATTTGGTTTCATTGAGGGGTGGCACGTTGGCAAAAGAGCCTGAGCTCGGATACCATAAAAGTAAAACCCCGCCCTTTTTAAGACTCCGCAATAATCCGAATAAATATTTTTAATCAAAGTCATTTGTTTGAAAAAAAAAAGTTTGAAAGTATTATCAATAAATATACGTAAGGAATGGGGTTCTCATTTGCAATATTTAAAGAATTACAATAAATGATTTTGACTGTAGAAATTTGCCTACCAAAACAATTGCCATCGTCCCGTAATCATAGCCTTCCAACCTTTTACTACGACCATCAATGGCAATTAAATCCACGATCTATAAATAACCAACCTCTACTCGGTTTCGAAAACACACCTCTTACCCTCCTAGTCCCTCACTCTAAAGCGAACCCTGCTGTCTCAAGTTCCACACCCACCGTCGCTTGTACTCCGGCTAAAACCACCGGTTTTCAATCCGGAACCAATCAAAGGATGGTTGCGACAAAGGATTAACCTTTGGCTGTGAAGGTGATACACGATGGTGGTTGTTATGGTGATTACGGTGCTCGAAGATGGAGGCGTTGGTGGGTTTTCGGTTGAGGACGAGATGAACCGTAATGATGATGGAGTTGGTGATGGTAGTGGTTTGTGATCGAGTGGCCGGTGACGTTGTGTACAGTGGTAGACGACGTGACAGCTAGAAGCCACTTTGGTCTGGTTACGGGAATGAGGTAGTTTGCGGTGGTGGTCTAGGCCGGGTTAGACGAAGATGGTGGTTGCATGGCTTGGTCACTTGCGGTTCGGTTTAAATACAAATATTCATCATAATATTTTCTCACAACACACAAACACAAAAAATATTAATCTCTCTTAAATAGAAACATTTTTCTTATATCTCTCAATGGCAATAACCTCGGGTTGGAGTGTAGACGAGAAAATAACGTTCGTGCGAATTTGGCTAAGTCTTGCATCAAACACAAACCGTTGATCATGTACACTTCGGACCCAATACTTTTTCATTTCCGTGAATATGATTAAATCAACCAAAATGTTTATGAGCTACATCAAATGTTTGTAATAATCCAAATGGTTGGCCAAAATTTTGAGTCCCTCTTCATTGAGAACCAAAGCGAGGATGTGATGGAGGAGGAAGCGACCATGATAATCCTTCATGACTACCAAAGGATCTCGGAGGGGAAACAATTTGACACGTTGAGGCGTAAAAAATAATGACAACCTATTCTCAATGGAAATATGAAAAGATAGTTTTTTTAATTGAAAAAGTTACACTGTGTGTGACCAAATTAATGGAACATGCCCTTTGAAAAATATTTTTTATGTCCAAACTCTGTTTTTTTTTTCTAACAAATTATGTGCTTTTATACTAACACAGTTGGTACACTAAGTAGACCTCAATCTAACCAAGGGCAAAATGGTCCATTCATCTTCTGTTGACCCAATACTCCTATTTGACCTATATCCAAGCCTCTTTAAAAATTTTATTCCTCAAACCCGCCACTTACGATCACACATGCAACCGGTGAAAGCTCCACCGCAAACCTATTTATCTCTATTTTTCTCTGTAGTAGGGTTAACACCATCAACAACGCCACTGCCAATAAATCTAAAAAACCACAACCTCAAATTGAAATCCCAAATATGAAAATCCACAATCTTAACTATTAAATCAAAAAACCCAAATTTGGAATCCCCGTCTTTAACTTCATATTAATTTTCGATGATAAAAGAAAATGAGCCGATTTTAAAGAGGATGTGAATGATGGTGTGTAACAACCGGAAAAAAATTCTTTCTTTCCTTTCGACTTCGAGCAATTGTCGGGACGAAAATTATTTCAACAGGGGATGATGTGACACCCGGCAAACTTAGGCTAATACTTTTTACAAACATATAAGTCTACCTTAGCAAAACATTTTGCAGAACGTACTTAACTGGGTTAGTTGAGTCGGTTCGGTTGATTCGGGGAATCATTGGGAATCTATTCATACTTGCATAGTGTCTACAATTGTCCATAGTTAAATGATTCGGGGAATCATTGGGAAAACACACATGTACACACTAGTCTTGGGTCCTGTTGTTGGTGAAAATATATATAACTTAGCAAGTGTTACATGTTCTATGATTAATTAGCAACCTATGAATGCATGTTTATGTGATTTGATATGTTAATGTATGTTAAAATATCATTTTGAGGTTGTAGGTGCAAATGACCAACTGGAACTTCCCATTCGCATGGATGCGGATGCGAATGGAGGGTTTGAAGTCCCATTCGCGTACTAATTCACCCATTCGCACGGTTGACCGTGCAAATGGTAACAGACTATAAATATATCTCTTTGCCTCATTCTCATCATTTCACAACCCTAACTCGCCCCCAAGTGCTCTCTCTCAAACCCAAACCTATAGAAACGAGTTTTTGCTCTTATTTTTTAGATCCTAAAGCTAAAACAAGTTCTATATCAATAACAAGTGAAGATTCAAGGTGTGTTAATCATCTAAACCCTTTTCAATACGTTTTTATTCATTTTTTATAAACCCTAAGTGTCCAAATCTGAAGATAAACAGTTTTCTTAAATAAAAATCTTTCTAGCATCTTTCTAAAATAGATCTAGACCTATAGATTGAGTTTTCTTACAAAAACTCATGTATAAATGATGTTGGTGACTATCTTATGTGTTTTGTATTGATAAATGATGTGTGGATGATGTTTAGATTATTTAGGACTGATTTGGAACAAGATTAAATGATATATGAGTGATTAGTTAGTGTTTTGTGGACTTTTACCCATTTGGGGGTTTATGTTAGAAACCTAGGGTTTGTAACATGAATGTGATGATGATAATATGATTAGGGATTCATTATGGTGAGTTAATCTATGTTTGATGATCTGGAAATGATGTTATTTCAATACTTTCCTTTTTGGGTAAATTTCTCATGTAACTGATGTGACATCTCCATAATTTGCCATTTTAGGTAAAGTTGTGATTTGGTTTGTAAAACGGATGGATTTATGACTGAAATATGTGTAGTAACATGTTATTTGGATAGATAAGGTTGACTGCAGTGTTTAGTTGCATGTCATTAAGTTTTCGATTAGGTGTGAAGGGTTTATGTTCGTCAAAATAGCTTAAAATTTTTGTAGGTAAGAATGGAAACCCATTCTCATCCTATCAACTCATTCTTATCAAAAGTCTATTCTGATGATGAGAGCGGCTAATCTTAAAACCCATTCGCATGGTTTAAGTTTGCGAATGGGAGAACCTAAAACCTATTCTCATCATATCAACTCATACTTATCAAAAATCCATTCTGATGATGAGAATGGCAAATTTTAAAACCCATTCACATGGTCTAAGGATGTGAATGAGACTAGAATAGTCTCATTCTCACCAATGTAGAAAATTAAGAATCTTTGATATAAACTAAGTGTTTTATGTGCCTTACTTGTATATGAACTGTATGTACTTACTGAATTGGTATAACGGGTCACCAATGGAATGTCGAGTCTTGTGTGGTCGTGTCAAGCATTCAAACACGTTTTCAAACATACATGGTCATGTCAGGACAATTGGGGACTAGTTAACCTACGGGTTATTAGTCAAGACACTCATGAACATTTTATGATAGGTCGTCGGTATTAAGGACTATCATCACATGTGATTAACCTACTATTGAAGAAACACAACCTAAGGTGAGTTTTCATAGCCCCACTTTTACATATTTTTTGATGGGGGAGAAACATGCTACAAATTTTGGTTACTTAAAGGTCATGTTTTACTATTGTTATCATTTGTTTACTATGCAGCTCATGTAAATCCTAAAGAAACCATCAATACGGGTATGTAGCGGGGAAATATGGATAGATCTATTGGGCTTGACAAACCCCACCCGGGTCGACTAGAGGTCAGACGGGTGCATATTGTCCTGAATACACGAGGCCTTCCGGGAATGACAGTAGCCCAAGGGTACACGTATGAAACAACACAGTTAGCAATGATTTCAACCGCAGTAGTAACATACATAACGTCTAGCTAACGTTCATATAACATAATAATAACGGATATAATCTTTCATACTAATGGAAGAGTTTTATAAAAACCTGTGAACTCGCCAGCATATTATGTTGACAGTTTTAGCATGTTTTCAAAGGTCTCTAAGGTAGCATGCACGGAGTCTCACGGAATCTAGGTCTCATGTGCATGACATTTGAACATCTTTTAACTATTAACTTTTAATATTTGGTGGATTGTAAACTTATTATGCTTCCATGGTATTTGGTTGTCATTTTTAAACTGCATGGTTTGTTACGTATCGTTTACATATAGTTGTCATTTGTTGTGACCGTTGACTCGGATCCTGGTGTGTCATGTGCCTCGCGGTAAAACCCTGCAAGTGGAATTTGAGGGTGTGACATAGTGGTGGATGGTTGTTGTTGGTAGTGAAGGAATTTAGACCAATTTTGAAGCCTAGGGTTTTAATTTTGATTTTGGTTTTTAGTTGGAGGATTGATTTTGGGTTGTTCGTGATGAACGGTGTTAGTGGTGGTGGTGGTTGGGATTTGGTGGACGATGATGAGGAAGGGCTGAAAGGGGTTGGGAAAGGGTGGATAGAGTTGGTTGACAATGGTTGTCACACCCTCAAATTCCACATGCGGGGTTTTACCGCGAGGCGCGTGACAAACCAGGATCCAAGTCAATGGTCACAATAAACAACAGCTATATGAAAGATACGTAGACACAAAACATAAACTTTAATATCTCAAAAACCGTAGCGAAAGCAAATTCAAGTTACGAGCCCATATGTCAATGTAGTTCAAAAGATTTTTCCAAAAAAGTGAACTAAAGCCCTAGACGCCATGCAAACCCGTGCGCCTAGTCCGTGTGATGCTACCTTAGCGACCTGCGAAAAACATGCCAAAAAGTTGTCAACATATAATGCTGGTGAGTTCACAGGTTTCCATAAAATGTTACCAAGTGTTACCAAATGTTACCAAAATGTTCCAAGTTCAAACCTGTCAATACTATGTCAAGTGTAAGCCAAAGTACGCTAACTAGGCGTAAGTTTTGCTACTACTACGATTGGAAAACCATTTATGGACACGTTTAGCACGTTTAGCACGTGTTTAAGCTGCCTGAATAATGTTTAGAAAGTTTAGCATAGTTCGAGACAACATGCACCCGTCCGACCTCCAATCGACGAGTGGGGCAGGTCACACCCAATAGATGTATCCACATTTCCCCCGTTGTGCATCCCCGTACATTCATGGTTTCCCCGGGGACTTCCAATGATTGTATAGCAACTCGAAATAACCCATAGTAAGACGTAAGTTTTCAAAGCATAAGTTTAGCGCATGTTTTCTCCCCCAAAAGCAAAACCAATAAAAGTGGGCCTGTGAAACTCACCTTAGGTTGCATCTTCTATAGAAAAGAGTTACCAACAAGTCCTGATAGTTCCTAATACCGAGAATCTATCATAAAAATTCATATAAGTGTTTAGACTAATAACCCTAAGATTATCTAGTCCCCGATTGTCCAGGTCGTGACCAAGTATGTTTGAAAACGTGTTTGACTGTTCAACCGACACACCAGACTGACCCGGCATCCTGTTGGTGACCCATTAGATGATACACCCGTAAATTCTCGACTCGTGATTCGTTCTGTAGAGTTGTGCAACTGTCTTGAATTCTTAATTTGGTTTCATTGAGGGATGGCACTTTGGCAAAAGAGCCTGAGCTCGGATACCATAAAAGTAAAACCCCGCCCTTTTTAAGACTCCGCAATAATCCGAATAAATATTTTTAATCAAAGTCATTTGTTTGAAAAAAAAAGTTTGAAAGTATTATCAATAAATGCATACGTAAGGAATGGGGTTCTCATTTGCAATATTTAAAGAATTACAATAAATGATTTTGACTGTAGAAATTTGCCTACCAAAACAATTGCCATCGTCCCGTAATCATAGCCTTCCAACCTTTTACTACGACCATCAATGGCAATTAAATCCACGATCTATAAATAACCAACCTCTACTCGGTTTCGAAAACACACCTCTTACCCTCCTAGTCCCTCACTCTAAAGCGAACCCTGCTGTCTCAAGTTCCACACCCACCGTCGCTTGTACTCCGGCTAAAACCACCGGTTTTCAATCCGGAACCAATCAAAGGATGGTTGCGACAAAGGATTGACCTTTGGCTGTGAAGGTGATACACGATGGTGGTTGTTATGGTGATTACGGTGCTCGAAGATGGAGGCGTTGGTGGGTTTTCGGTTAAGGACGAGATGAACCGTAATGATGATGGAGTTGGTGATGGTAGTGGTTTGTGATCGAGTGGCCGGTGACGTTGTGTACAGTGGTAGACGACGTGACAGCTAGAAGCCACTTTGGTCTGGTTACGGGAATGAGGTAGTTTGCGGTGGTGGTGTAGGCCGGGTTAGACGAAGATGGTGGTTGCATGGCTTGGTCACTTGCGGTTCGGTTTGAATTCCATTTATGAATATATGGATGCTTTTGTCTTCAAGAAGAAAAATTGTCACGCATGCTGGCTATGGCTTAGAAAATTAAGGCTACTCACGTTGATGCTGATTATGTGGTAGTTACATGGATTGAATAGCTATATGTGGCGCAATTCGAAGACATGTAGTACGTTGAGGCCATTCTGAGGTTCACGCCTATTCTCATTGCATTGGCTTTTGTGGAATGCATGTTTTATTGAAGTGAGTTCTTGCGCCCACTCTTTTAGTTATTATTTTTCTAAATGTTTTTTGGCTGACGTGCATGTTAAACCAGTATGATTATTTTTATCAAGTCACAAAATATTTTTATAAAGTTATTAATATTTTTGTGTATGAATGAATCCATATTAACTCTTACATATATTTTGGCATGAAATGTGAGTAGGCGGAATGCGTCTAATATGATAATATATGGTTTGAGTTATATGTGTTATTATATATATGAATAGACGGTTGTCTTGATTTAAGGCGTGGCTTAAATTTTATTTAATAAGTGGAATGCGCTTAATGTCTTGCCCACGTATTTGAAACCTTACTTGTTAGACCGGGTTTTGTTTTGACTTGCTACATGTTTAGGTTATATGGATTATATATTTACATAAACTGTGTTTGGTGACTACATGACCTTATAAACCGGGCTATGACATAAATGGGACATGCCTGCTCTGATCTAAGGTATTGGTTTTGTGTCATGGTTGTTGCTTAGTTTATGTTATAGTTGTTATTATATATAATAGACTATGTTGAGAACTACCTAATATGTCGAACTGGGCTATTATGACAAAAGTGGGATATGCCTGTTCTGATTTCTGGTCTTGGTTTTGAGTTAAGATTGTTACATAGTTCATATTATATGTATTCTTATAAACGAAGCTATGATAGAGGTGGGATATGCCTGCTTTGGTTTGAATTATATCATGTGTATTTTTATAAACTGAGCTATGACGTAGGTGGGATATGCCTGCTTTGATCTCTAGCTTTAGTTTGAGTTATATTATGTGTATGTTTATAAACTAAGCTATGACAGAAGTGGAATGTGCCTGCTCTAATCTCTAGCTTTGGTTTGCTTAAATAGACTGGATTGTATTTTGTGTTGAAAAACGAGATGCGCTTATTATATATTTGGTATGTGAAGTCTTGAGGTAATTAGGCAGAGTATACCTATCCTAGATTTTGATTGTTGCTTGGGGAAAATCAAATTAGCGAGTTGCGCTTATTGTTAACTCTAAGGTTGAGGTATTTTGTTAAATCTTATTTTGACAAATTACTTGTTTATATAAATTCATAAAACTTGAACTCACTCAGCGTAGCTGACTTTTTGCATACACGTTAGATTGATTTCAGGTTAAAAGAGAGATGGATGGATGACTACTTGGCGATGCAAGAAGCTACCTGGCAATTGAAGGCATTTCTAGTGGAAGACGATTTTTTTTGTTTACTCATGATAAATTTTAGAATCGAGTTACAATTGAAAAAGAATTCGTCATGTGTTTTGTAATTTTTATTTTAAATAATTTTCCGTTGCGCATTTTCTGAAATAAATTAAGACTTCTTTGAGTTATCAATAGGGTTTTTATCCTTTGGTTGCCAATAGTTTGACACCGGTTTTGCGGGTCTTACATTACATAAACTAATCAAGTACACATAGATTACACATAAAGTTCAAGCATAAAACACTTAGTTTGCATCACGAATCATACATTTGAGGTTATTAGGTCGAATTAGCCCAGAATGAAACTTGGTTCGACCCCAAGAAGTCTCATTCGACCTATTCACAAGTTCATACAACCTAACACATGTTCATTCGACCTTAACACATGTTAATTCGACCCTAACACGTGTTAATTCGACCTAAATCAAGTTCGTTCCACCAAATAAAGTTCATTCGACCTGTTTGAAAGCTGGTTCGACCCCAGAGGGTCTCATTCGACCCCACAATGGGTCGAATGAAGCCTTGGTTCGACCCACTCGACTGCAAACATTCTAAAACGCATCAAAACAATCCGAAAGATCACAAAACATCACGAAGCACAGCAGTCAAGTATGAATAACATATCCCCACGAAACCGTACCAATTTTACTCCAAAATCAATTCGTTTTAACACTTACCCAAAATGGTAAATTATGGAAACGTCACATCATGCATGAAAACTTTACCCAATTTGGAAACTTGTCGAAATCCTTTCATAATCATCTCAAAATGCTATGTTTAATATGTTCATGAAAACCCCCAATCGTTTTATTGACAACAACAATATGCATCAAGCCCTAGATTTAACAAAATCCCCAAAATAGACATAATATAATCATTTATTCAATTGTAACCTAAAACAATCATATACCAATACCAATAACAGCCCTAGATCATGATTCTATCATCTAAATAATCATTAAATCGTTATACCACATATAACACAACATAAAACACCATTAACACATGTTAATTTGAATGAAAACTCAAGTTAAATGATAGGGTTTTGTTTAGGAAGATATTTGAAAGGTTTTTAATCATAAAACCCACCTTAGAATAGATCTGGACCTTTGGGGTTTAATAAAAACGAATCAAAATGCTTTAAAAAGGGTTTTAGATCAAGAACACACCTTAGATCTTTGCTTGGATGATGTTTGTAGGTTATATTATGAAAAACAAGGTCAAAAACTCCTTCCCCAGTGATTAGAGTCGAAAGAGAGTGTTTAAAGGCGATTAGGGTTTGTGAAATTATGAAAAATTGCAAAGTATGGTATTTCTAGTTACTGCAGGTTCGACCCCTGCAAGGGTCAAATGAGCCATAGTGAGGTCGAATGAGGTAATTAGGAGACTCAGGAACCTGGTTCGCCCCCCCCTTAAGGTCGAACCAGTTTCTTGGTTTTCCAATTTTTTCCAGTTTTGTCGTTTAAACGCGTTTTAGCACATCCTAACACATGAACATGTAATCCTAACATATGTTAAGCATATAGAATCATGTATAATCATGTTTACACCTTTGAAACACGTATTTGCACATTATATCACATGTGTGTATCAATCTACATATAACACTTAATTCAATTTATGTAATTTCACCAACAACTGGACACAAGACTAGTGTTTACTCAAAACGACTCCCAATGATCCTCCAGATCATTGAACACTGGACCATCCCAACATGACCTGACTCAACTGACCCAGTTAAGTACGTTTATAAATGTTTTTCTCTAAAGTAGACTTATGTTTTGCCAAAGTGTTTAAGCTGAACATGTCGGGTGTCACATCATCCCCACGTTGAAAGAATTTTCGTCCCGAAAATTGCACGAAGCCAAAAAAAAAAAAGAAAGAGACGAGAAGAAGGAAACGATAAGAAAATTTACCGGTTGATACATAATCCCCTCCGTTGAAAGGAATCTCGCCCCGAGATTCACTCAGCTTCAGAAGTAACATGTCTAGATTCAAACGCACGCTTTGGAAAAAGATGAGGATACTTAGATTTCATCTGATCCTCCCGTTCCCACGTGAACTCCGGTCCACGATTCAAGTTCCAACGAACCTTAACAATGCGGATTTTAATCCGATGAAGGCTACGAATCTTATAGTCAAGAATCTCGACAGGTTCCTCCACAATGCGAAGACAATTATCAACCTTGATCTCTTCCTGTGGAACAATAAGAGATTCGTCAGCCAAACACTTCATCAAGTTAGACACATGAAAGACGTTGTGAACACTATCGAGCTCTGCGGCCCAGTTCAGTGTATAGCACGTTTTCTTCGATGTTTTCGCTATTTTGGACCATATCAAGCGTAACCCCAAATATTTAGACCCCAACCATC
Source organism: Ambrosia trifida (assembly GCA_028751855.1). Lineage (NCBI taxonomy): Eukaryota > Viridiplantae > Streptophyta > Magnoliopsida > Asterales > Asteraceae > Ambrosia > Ambrosia trifida. Next base: position 74,634,816 of record CM054128.1, on the reverse strand, counting down.
CTAATGGCTCCTCGATTATGGTTTTTAATAACGCGTTTGGTTTATGTTCACGCAATCACATACAGTTTACACATAGATTAACTGAAACACGTAACTGCGGTCAATATAAATCGATTAATCCACAATCATCTAATTTCTCAATTCACCAACGTCCAGGGTTGATAATCGTGTACTTAGTTTGGTAATTCTCCAAATTACCACTTCATGTAGTTATTAACCTATAACTGTGCAACGTGTGACTCATCTAGCTAACCTAGTTAAGTAGCATGCTGTAGATGTAAATAAAGTTAACTAGATTTTAGTGTAAGTAAGAACCTGAAAATGCGGGGTGTCACATATAACAGTGATATTCATAGTGAAATTACGCTCCTATCCTTCAGGCTTGATATGCTAGGTGAGTTGTCTTCTCAGTTTGACATGTTCTGTACAACAAATAGTTGTATGAAGTTACTCTTTTTATTGTCAAAGATCTCTTTTTCTAGAGTTAACCTTTTTCACTTATGTTTGCATTCTTTATTCATTCTCTATAAGTGGAAATGAAGGACTAAATCTATATCTAGAACTTCACAGAGGTGTCAAAGGTCCCAATTGAAATGGATTTTTAATGGTGTTTCTATTAAGATGTCTTCCTTGGGTTCTGATCATTTTATTGTTGCTACTTAAGTTGGGGTGGAGGAATGAAGGCTTGGTCATGGACACAAATAAAGCCTCTTCGGATTCTTGAGTTCTAGAAGGTTTGTTCTAATTTTCTAAAATAACTTACAATTCGATGGATATAAATCAGCTGTCATGTTTATGTGTGGTTCTAATGCGTTCTTACTATGGTTGCTTTAGATAGTCTTAAAAATGATACTTTGTTTGTTGTTACTGTTGTATTCATGAACATGAGTGATTTGAACATATTTTAAGTAACTTATCAAACTTCTTTGTTGATTCTTCTTTATTGATTTACAAAGTTGCCACTTTCAAAAGAAGATGCACATTGTGATAACTTAGGTTAACTTCTTTAAACTTGATCATGTAGAGAAAGATGATGCACATTATGGTAACTTTTGTGCTATGATGCGATCCATTGCCCAAATTTGAAAAACTATATTACATTGCATATACTTAGATCTTATACTGCTTATGACTTGGATTTTTGATTGACTAATTTTGTTTCGTTGGTTGTTGATTATGTGGCAGTGGAGCTTGCATTGTAAGTGGAGAAGTTAACAAATGGGAAACTTTTATACATGTACGCGATGTGACATGCGTTTTTGCATATTTGTGTAGTCTACTAACAAAACGATTGATATTAAGGTATAGAAAAGTGAGATTTGGATATTTGTAAGTACACTGGTTTTGGGTTTAATAATTTGTTTGGTTCAACATGAATCATGATGTCCAGTTAGCTAATAATTCATGTGGTTCATTAGTGCCACAAGGGGTAGTTATGTTAGTTACACTTTTTGGTAAAAATGTCTAGGCACATGAAAAGGTATCTAAGTGTTGCTCAGCTGAAAAGAAAAACAAATACGGGGGTATTGGATCAATATGGTTGTTTTTCAAATGCTTGCCTTAATTTGGTTCAATTTGTAAGTACACTGTTTTTGGGTTTAATAATTTTTTTGGTTGATGAAGTATTTGTTTTATAATTCTTGTAATATTTTTCGTTGACTAATTATTTACCAAGATAGTTATTTCACAAGTACAAACAAAATAATATGATATCAAGTTATATTTTCACATTTAGTTATTTCAAGAGTGCAAACACAATATTAATATATCACATTATATTTCCTTTCCTGTTATGTATTTTTTTTTAACGGCCAATGAATCAATTCCGAGCACTCTCGGGCACCCTTTTGACGAATCGGGTACTCGAGAGTACCCGGGCCACCAATTGCCACCAATTCCTGGGAAAACCCGACCACTCACCCGCCCGAAGGCACGACGGTGAAATAGTCGGTAAAACCGGTCGGGATCAGGACTCGAACCCAAGCCAATGGCCGGGTCATCCCTCATTTCCCATCCACCAATGTCCTCCAAATGTAGCTAGTGGGAATTAAAGTGTTAATTAAATCCTAAAAAGTTGGCCATTGGGGTGGTGGCCCAATGGTAGAAGCAAAGCTTCTAGGAACACCTAAGGGGAGGTCATGGGTTCAAGTCTCACAAGGAGTGAAATTTGCCGTTCAAAAAAAAAAAAAATCCTAAAAAGTTGTTTAATTTAATTAAGTCCTTATAACACTTTTTATTATAAAATATGTTCAACCGTAAAGTTCACATGTCTCTAACCTATATAATATAACAATAAAATAATAATGTGAATAAAATATTTCCTTAAATATTTCCTTATAGAATCCATTTAGCTTTTGGGATGAGAAACGTTGAAAAATCAATAGATTGTCTTTTTTTAAGTGTTTCGCTTAATTTATTGAGAATATTGGTTATATGGGTGGTAGATTTGTAATTTTTTCCAAAAGCCAAAAGCCAAGATTTCTAGTTTCTCAAAAACAGTTTTTCCACCCTTAAAAGCCAAAAGCTAAAAGTCAAAACAGAAAGTGATTTTAGGTTACACAAACAACTTAATAACTTCATGAAAAAGCCAATAAACCAATAAATTATCTTGAAACTCAATCCCAAACACCCTCTTAGCGTGTCTGTTAGTTCTACGCATTTTCTTTTTCTTCTATCATTCACAAATGTCTGTTTCTCTTGTTCCACAAATAAAAAAGCCCTCAAATAAAATAAATGTTTGAATACACATGACTTTTTATCTATTGGTATAGTGTCTCACTTATAAATATAAAATTATGGATTAAAAATTTTCCAATTGTTTGAATGAAAACACATCTTTGTTTCTCCTCAAAAAGCTTGACAGTGACCTTACTTGCCATTGATCCAAGCTTGGTCCTTTCTTCTTCTGCTTGACACGCATCTATCACTCACACATAAATAAATCGTCCCAAATCTTTCAGTCATCTTCTTCAAGATTCTATCCTCATGTGATTTATAAAAGACCCACTCAACCTAAATACGCCTATTCAACCCATTCCTTATTATATTATTCAAAAACTCCTTCACGTTTCCTTCCCTTCTTACAATAAACATAATAATAATAATAATAATAATAATAATAATAATAATAATAATAATAATAATAATAATAATAATAATAATAATAATATTGCTATCACTTTTTTCTTCCTAATTTTCCTATATTTATTATATATACATGCCAACGCCAGTAAGTTCAGCAAAAGAATGTTTAACCGAAGAAGCGGTATGTGCATTAAACGACGCCGTTTCCATCGCGCGTAAACGAAGCCACTCCCAAACCACATCTCTTCACGCGCTTTCCGCGTTACTAAATTTAAAAACATCTATTTTACGTGACGCGTGTTCCTACTCCCGAGGGCTGCAGTTCCGCACGCTGGAGCTTTGCATCAACGTTTCACTAGACCGGCTCACAGCTTCCAAGACAAAAACATTGGAAGCCGAGCCGCCGGTCTCAAACTCGCTTATGGCCGCTATTAAACGCGCCCAGGCAAACCAAAGGCGCCACCTGGACACGTTTCACATATACCAAATGCAACAACATTTGTACAACTCACAATCTTCATTGTCTTGTGTGAAGGTTGAGCTTAAACACTTTATATTATCGATACTCGATGACCCGATTGTGAATCGGGCATTCGGTGATGCAGGGTTCCGGAGCTCCGATATTAGGATGGGTGTCTTGCACCCGTCGAGTGTTTCGGGTTTTGGTTGGAATGTATGTTTTGTTAATGATACTAGGATTAACTTCCCTTTTGCTATTGATCAAGGGGATGAGGATTTTAAGCGAATCGGGTCGGTTTTAGTGAAGAAGGGATCAAGAAACCCATTGTTAACCGGGGTTTCTGGTGATACTGTTGTTACTGGTTTTCTTGAATGTTTAAAGATTGGTAAGGTTAAAGGATTGCCTGATGAAATAGAGGGTTTGGATGTGGAGAACATTAAGGAGGAGATTCGCGCGTTTGGGTCGGGGGATTTGGGTGAGGATATGATGGGTTTGAAGTTGAAGGAGGTGAGGGAGAAGGTGGAGAGTTGTAAAGGATGTGGTGTGATTGTTAGTATTGGTGATTTGAAGGTGGTTCTTGATGGCGGGTTAACGGCGATGGAGTTTGTTGTGGAAGGGGTGAGTGATTTGGTTAGGGATTGTGGTGGGAAGTTGTGGTTGATTGGTTATGTTGGGAGTTATGATGTTTATATGAAGGTGTTGGCGAAATTCGCGAGTTTGGAGAAGGATTGGGATTTGAATTTGCTTCCGATTACTTGTTCTAGCTTGAATGCCGATGGATCACGGTTGAAATCTAGGTGAGTAAATATGGTTTGAGGATTTATGGGTTGTGTTTACTATGATGTTCTTTACATTTTACTAAATGTACTCTTGTCAAATTAGTTGTTATACGATATAAAAGGGCGTAAGCTACTTCTATCCAGGCCGTATAGAAGGGTTGTTCGTACGCAATGTCATTTGGGCATGTATGATATCTTTTAGGTCTATGGGACGTATTAGGCCCCGTAGCCCGTAGGAGGTGGTGTTCGCCAAATCATGCAGCTCGTATGACGTGTTGAGTGGCAAAAAGATGACTAATGTGACGACCGGCAAAGTCATATGGCCCTCATACGTCTAACCATTTTCGCTTTGTCATACGCCCTGTATGATGACGTTATCAGGTGTCTGTATAGCATCACTAGTTTATCTATAGCAACAACCTTATAACAATCTTTAATGATGATTCTGAATTCTGAGTTTCTGATATTGATGTTCATCATCTGACAGTACGATGCTCATGATAATTACAGTTTAATAGGGTCATTTGTGCCATTTCGTAGCTTTTTTCCTGCACAAACCGAGTTGGAAACTGCATCGCACACCAGCGAACAATCTATGACTCGTTGTGATGTTTGCAATGAGAAATGCGAGCAAGAAGTTTCTGTTATTGTGAATGGGGGCAGAACGGTGTCCGTTGCTGATCAACAGTCAATGGGTTTGACTTCTTGGTTGCGAGTTCCTGAATCTGATTCGACCAAGGGAAACAATGTGTTAGAGGTGTGTTATATGTTCAGAATGTTTTTTTCTTGATCAGTTGATTGGATTTATGAAATGCTTTCAGTGCAGGGTGGTGTATTGAACGCCCGGGTCACGGGCCTCAGGAGGAAATGGTCAGACATCTGCCACCGCCTCCATCACAACCGATTGCCACAACGGAGCCCTTCTCAAGTTCTGGCCCGAGTCCCTTTTCCACACTACTTGCAGCCCGACCCGAATAGGGGTGAATTCAGCGACAAAGATTCAAATCAAGAAATCCGACATAGAAATCTATCAACGGTTGACCATTTTGTAAATAGGTCATCATCAACAACTTCCATAACCACCGATTTGGGCTTGGGAACCATTAATGTCTCACCTGATCCAGGCCCGAGAACACCATCCCACGAAAGCCTTCTTGAAACCTTCCATGGGTCGGTTACCGGTAGCGTAGGTGAAACGAGTAAGCATCCGTCAAATGAAAAGGATTTTAAGCAACTTTACAGAGCACTTGCAGATAAAGTTGGATATCAATATGACTCCATTCGGGCCATCAGTCAAACAATCACACGGGTCAGAGCCGGAAACCAAAGGCGTCATGTATGGTTTTTGTTTTCTGGGCCCGACCCGGTTGGCAAAAGGAAAATCTGCACCACACTCGCAGATGCAGATGTTGTTTTTGGCAGCCAGGAAAGCTTGATTTCCATAGATTTAAACATGGAAAATCAAATACCTCACCCGGACTGCATCTTTAGCCGGAAAAATGTTAACTTGTCTGATCCATCTTTCCGAGGAAAAACCATCACAGAGTTCGTTTCTGAAGAGTTGGCCAAGAAACCGCGGTCAGTAGTTCTTCTTGAACACATAGATAAAGCGGACTTCTTGACTAAAGACAGTCTATCTCAGGCGATGAAAACTGGTAAATTAACCGATGCGCGTGGTAGAGAAACAAGTATCACTGATGCAATCTTTGTGTTTACTACAAACAGTAGTGAAGAGGAAAATGTGAAATATTTCTTGAGTTATTCTGAGGAAAGAATCTTGAATGCAAAAGCTCTGCAAATGAGGATTTTGGTTGAACACACACGAGCCGAAAGCTCGGGTATATTACTTTCACCTAAAGGTTTAAGTTTAAGAAACCCCGAAACGTCAAACAAACGAAAGATTACAGAAACGGTCGATTTTGAAATAATGGTAGCAAAGATCAAGAAACCGCGGTCTTGTTTCGACTTGAATCTACGATTAGAGGAAACCGAAGAGAGTGATAATGAAACGATGTCCGAAGCTAAAGAGTCATGGCTTGGCGAGTTTTCAGATCAAGTTGATGAAAAAGTGGTTTTCGAGTCATTTGATTTCGACTCTCGGGCCCAAGCCATCTTGAAAGAAATATATAAATGCTTCGAAAAATCATTTGGATCGCGTGTTGTTTTGGAGATCGAAAACGAGGTGATGGTGCAACTACTCGCGTCGTGTTGGTTATCAGATGGGAATGGTGGTGTTGAGGACTGGATTGAAACTGTGCTATGCAAAGGTTTCATGGAAGTTAAGAAACATAGTGTGGATGGTGAATCCATGGTGAGATTAGCGACTGTTGAAGGGGTTAAGATTGAAGAACATGATGCATTGTGTATTTGTCTTCCTTCAACAATCATGGTAAAATGATGTGGTGTTGTAAATATTATGTATATTGCTAGCTTTAGCATAAAAGATTGGTTGATATCATATTGCATCATATCTTATAGTTTAGTTTTGATGTATAAAAAGGCTAGCGGTGGAACTTGTTTTACATATGAATTAAGTTGCATATTGAGAAAAAAAAATATATGGTTTCACTTTTCGGATGGATTGAAAGGTTGTAGGGTTTTTTTGGTATGGAAATATACATCCACTAATTTACAAGATATCCACTCATATAAAAGCTATTCTAAGGGACAGGGCGTTATCTGAATTAGTCACGGATACCCACTATTAGCACGGTAACACCGTCGTCATCCATGCTGGATTGCTGGTAGTGGTTCCGTGAACCGTTTTGCTGGTTGTATCTACCGTGCTGATAATCGTTTTTTATTTTATTTTTAACTTTTATAAACGCTATTTTGTGTTTTAACCGTTGTCTTGTTTTATTATTTGTACCGTTTGTTTTATAATTTTTTTTTTTATTATTTTAACCATTTGTTTTAAAATCTATTTAATTTAAAAAACATTAAAGAGGAACATAAAAAACTAAAATTCATTACTATTAAACATAAAAATAAATTACATTAAAAGAAGTAAAAAAAACCTAGAGTTGGTGCAACAGTTGCCATGCATCGACATGGTCAAACTGTTGTCGTATCGAGCCGCATAGTCCACATGCGTGAACTCGATAGCCAACTCAGGGTCCATGCCCGACTTCTCCCTCAACATGTTCTCGTACAGAGTGGTCCACCGATCATTGGTGCTGACGTGGCGGTTGAAATCGGCCAGCACACGATCCCAAAACCCCTCCGGGTGAGAGCCCAAGCCCGAGTCCCTCGAACGACGTTGACGTTAACGTTGTTGTAGTCGTTTGTGGCGTCTTTTTGTTGTCAGCCCATTTCATCATTGCTTTTCATTAGAAACTTTTTGACTTTTTTTTTTCTTTTTCATTCTTTGTTTTTCTTTTTATTTATTTACTTGCTAACTATTTCATTAATACAATTTTATTATCATACTAAATTTTGTAAAGCGTTTAATAAATATAAAATTTAAGCCTACTAGTTGTTTGCTTTTCTTATTATTTTTGTCCCTTTTACTATATTTTAGATCATCTTTTAAAATTATTTACTTCACTGTTTTATTAATGTAGAATTTTTCTCATATTAGTTTTTATATTTTTATATAAAAATCAATGATCGTATTAAGTATTAATAGATTAACATATTTTAGGTGCATACTTATAAAACTATTATGAACTCTCAAATTTTATTAGCATTCACATCATGTGAGCGACTCAAGTTCTAGTGTGTGCATGTGATGATGATTCAAATCGAACCTAGTCAATACCGATTGAAACCTTGTCGCGTAGCGCGGGTATATTTACTAGTTTCATTTAATCACCAAATAATATTATTATGATTGTGACGAGTTCTAGTGTATAGCGTTTTTTTATGATATTTCCCCTAAATAGAATACATTTCAGTGTCAAGCCATCACGCTAAACTGTTTTTGATCAACATTTAAATTTCGGCGAACGAACAACAAACAGGGTAGAAAGCCAACATGCTTTGTTTAAAAAGACATTTTACTTCGAACAAGACACCGTCCATTTTCAGATCTAACACCACCACGCCACCACCGCTACCGTCATGACGCCTAATCTTGGAATAGAAACTTAGGTCGACTTTAAAAAGGTGATAACTCGAGTTTTACAAGGAGTTAGGTCGATTAATAAATCTCAACTATGAGTATGAGGATAAGATGAAAAAAAAAACAAAGGAAACATAAAAATTAAAAAGTGTATTGGATTTAAATAATCCAAAGTTTGGCCTATTGGTCAATAATAATTCGAACTTTAACGTTGGACCAGGATATAAACCTTTTTTTGCTGACGTGGCATTAAAACAATCCAAGTCATCATACACCTCAGCTGCCTCGTCAGCAGTGGTATACACATTAGCATGCATTGTCAGTTGCCACGTCAGCTTACACTAACCTAGTTAGTTCATATTTAACGGAGATTCATTTTTTACACCCACATGTCCAGTTTGGATTATCCTGGTTTAACGTTAAAGTTCGGGTTATTATTGCCCAATGGGCCAAAATTTAGATTATTAAATCTATACCCCATATTATAATAAGACTAGATTATATCCCACAAGCTTTTCGGGATAGACCAATCTAATATGAAGTGATAAAATATGTGTTATGATGTAACATAGAAATTAATGTACTACAATATGAAAAAACAACAATTTTAATCATGTGCATAAAATGAAAATGTATATTATGCTCTAGATGAAAATAAAATTCCTAGTGTGTACATGATTAGTGACTTGCCTAGACGTGATTAATGAATTATCTGAACACATTGTGTTTTTTTCTGCATGAATAGTAACCCATAAAAAAAGTCATTTTTTTTCTTTTTTTTATAGCCCTATGATACTCGTTGGAAAAATAATAAAACACTTGTTAGTTTAATGTAATTTAAAAAAAATCTCGTTTATTTGGACAGAAATAAACACCTAGTGTTAGGTGACACATCTAAGAAGGGATGGTGATCTCATTAAAAGCCGTATTAAAATTCTTTATTCGTTCAACATAACATGTACGTTTAGAAAAGAAAACAAATGTATGTTTATTATTAATAGAAGGCTAGTTAAGAAAAGAAAACAGAAGATGAAACATGAAGGAGTTAGGTGTAAATTTAGAATGATTAGTAAAAACAACAATAAGAAGTCAATCGTCTGTTGTAAGGAAAACCTGCTTACTAACATATGTTTCTTTCACGATACCAGTTAACAGTATTGACAGATGTTTAGTACTGAAAGGTGTTACAACCACGGAAAGATGAATCAACAGACGGATTAAAGCTCTGTTGAGATAACACATATTAAAAAACAAAAAGAGGATCCCCTAAATATCAACCTCTCTACTTCATTTACACAGAAAATAAAGAGTCAGGAAATTAATACATTTAACATCACTAATAATTTCATTCAATAATAACGGAAAATAACATTATTCATTATAAAACAAAAATACATAATAATATATAAAACAAAAAATAGAATAAACCTACTTAAACGAAAAAATAATAATTAAACATAACATAACTAATCTGCATCTACTTCATCTGATGACTGATCATCATCAGATGCAGGCAATTGCATTTCTTCCTGTTCAGCTTCCTCCTGCAACGTAATTATTCTTGATTGAATCATTCGTTGAAGGTCCAACACTGCTGTATTTTGATTAACGTTAGGCATCCCGACTTCTATCAATTTCTGCAAGAACTCCAAAAAATTGGAATTTACTATCGCATTTTGTGGTACATTTTTACCGAACCATCATCAAAATTCACCGATACGCTACTAACCGATTCAGAATAAAACCACCTCACCACACGCAACGGCTCGTCCTCTTCGTATTCTCCAATCCTAATATCTAACTTTCCCTATAATCTGAATTCTTGAAAACAAAAAAGTTCCCTTGTTTTTCCAACTTCATAAACTTGCCGTTGGAATTCATCATCCATTTTCCAGGATGGCTTTCCTTGATCCAAATACGGAACGCATGTTATCGCTCATATCAATCATGTAACGACGACGAAATTCATCGAAAAACCAATAAACAACTTGTGCCATTTTGAATTGATTTTTTTCTAGAATTGTAAACGATAGATTATTTCAAATTGATAATTACAATCAATAGAAAAAATTACTTAAATACAAATAAAATACCGCGTGAGTTTAATAAATCGAGTTTCAAGGTTGTCATTATTATTTATCACTCCCGACTCTTAATATTCTACATTGAATTTCATTAGAAAACAAAACACTGTTTTATTATATTTTAAGGTCTGTTTACTAAAAACAACATTAAGAAGCCAATCGTCTGTTGTACATGAAAATTTGTTTAGTAACATCTGTTCCTTTCACGATAGCAATTAATAGTACATATCAGATGTTTAATACTGAAAGATGTTACAACCACATAAAGATAAATAAACAGACGGATTAGAGCTCTGTTGAGCTATTATCAGATATTAAAAATAAATAGAGAAAAATTATATCTTTATTTAAAACAATTACTCACCAAAATTAAAAAACATAAACAGACCAACGTCTATAGAATGTTTAGTAAACAACAAATTATAAATTCAATTATCTAGAGTCAGTTAAGGAAATATTTCTGATGGGATTGGGTACCGAATACACCATTTCGCATACCCAAACCCGGCACAACATCACCGCGCGGACAAAAGCCCATGCGCAGGAAGTGGTCAAAACACATTAATGACCGGTCAATGGTCAAGGCTCGGTCAAGACTCGGTCAAGGCGAGTATCATGTTGGTCAACAGCCATGCATAAATCACGTAGCCTCAACATTAAAGGCGGTACAATGTTCCATCATTCCCATTAATTTAGCTTTCCTTATTTCATCACACTAACACAACTAAGGGTGATGGAGACAACCTAACCATGGTTAGGACTTGGGTAATGGTGGCATACGGACTCTCCTATAAAAGGGATCACATCCCTAGTAGGAGAGGACACTTTCTACTGACCTGGAGAGCTATCACACTTGATAGTATCCCCATTCACCCCATTTCTGTTATAAACAACTACCTTGTGTAGTCGTCTCCACACCCACATATTCATTCTTCTTTGCAGGTTCCTCCAATCCATAGCTGTTAGTGAAGGATCAACCCTGTAGTAACTCATAATCTTATCATCCTTAACCGGTGGTGAGACTATTTGTTTCTTCATTGGCGCCATCCCTTACGGTTCTAACCAATCTTTCAAACTAGCAACATGGCTTTTTCAAAGGATGCAAACAATAACAATGCTGAAGTAGATGCCACAATCAACGATGAAATCCAGGACGTTACACCAAATACTATCACGAAGAATGTGGCTCAGAAGCAACCGGCTTCGACATTCCAGTTCCACCCAAACAAGGGAGGATGTGCTTGAGGTAAGAAGAAACAAGATAACCTATCTCCGGTTGACCCGGACGAATGGTTGGCTCAACAAAATTCAAAGACGATTGTTGAATACCAGAAAATGGTAATGAATCAAGCTAAACTCAACATCCAAAAGGCGTTAAGTTTCGATACAAGCGAGGAAGATTCAGAATCTCCTCATAAAAACAAAAATGGTCGTCATACTAAGGGACCTCGTCAGGCAGTACGTGGTGGAGGCCGTGGTAGAAATACTCACGGCCAGGAGCCCGTCAACCTGAATGATGAACCAGACGGCTACGAATCAGAAAATGAGGTGCATCATGATTCTAATAAAAAACAGAATTCCAAATCTGTTGCCAGCAGTCTGGCACCGAAGGATGATGACCTCTATAAGCCATACAGACCGAAGACCTTCGCCGAAAGATCAAAATTCTGTGCGCGTATTGCACTAGCACCGATGCCCCAAGAGTGCAAGCTACCAAGCACCATCGGGAAATACGACGGTTTGCGCGATCCAGACGATCATCTGCATGCTTTTGATTGCGCAGGCAGCTCCAAGCTGTGGCCGGTCCAAGCCTGGTGCCATCAGTTCATACAAACATTAACAGGGGCAGCCAGAGTATGGTATGAAAGCCTGCCTGTAGGAAGTCTGGTGGACTTCGATGATTTAATAAGAAAATTCAAAAACCACTTCTCACATCTGCGCAAACACAAGAAGGACAAGGCACACATTCTCTTGTGTGCGCGCCATGAGAATGAATCTCTAGAAGATTACATCGTCAGATATAACAAGGAAGCCCTTCAGCTAGGATGCGGAGAAGAACTTACCCGCGCAGCATTCATACACGGGGTAAGAAATGACGATCTGATGAAGTGCCTAACGGGAAAAGATGGCGTGCCACAAGATTGGGATGAAGTGATCGAAGCTGCTAAAGTGTATGCGTCTTCCGAACGATCTTTTCATCGCAACAAAAACACGCACCAAAGTAGCAGTCACCATCCATCATCAAACAACAGAGGGAAAGGCAAACAGTCTGTCTGGTCAAGAATTTCAGGCACAGCGGACGAAGGAAAATATTCCTCCGCAAAAGACGCAAGAAACATGCTCAGCTCAAGAGGGTCCCGTGATCATAAAGGACACTCGAAGAAGAATTATGAGTGGACACCACTGTCCAAAACGCCATCTGAGGTGCTAAAAACTAAACAAATTCAATTTCCTAAACCACAAGAACTCCGTGGTGACAGGCGGAACGTGGACAGATCAAAATACTGTGAGTATCATGAAGACCACGGACATATGACAGACAACTGTTACAGCTTGAAGATGGAAATAGAAAACGCCATAAAGTCAGGGCAGTTAACACACCTCGTGAAGAACATGAGAAGAAAGCAGAGGGACAACACGGAAGGAGGCGAACCCTCTCAGAAAAAGATACGCAATCTAAATGCGTATCACGTGTATAGCGCGTCGCGCAATACATGCAACATGATCCATAGAAACGCAAGCCCATAAGCACACCTTTATGGAGGCAAGAGACGATTCATGGAAAGAAGAACACGTGATTATGCCAAGAGTAAAGGGCGGGGCTTCGTCCACAGCTCCATTGATCATCACAGGGGTTGTTGGCCATTATCGAACAAGATATATGTTCTTGGACAATGGCAGCAGCACTGATATCATGTACCAGCAATGTTTCGACCAACTGGACGATGATGACAAAAGAAGAATAACACCAGCAACAGAACCAATCTCAGGCTTTATCCATGAAACAATCTACCCACTGGGTACGCTCACTTTCCCAGTAACACTCTCAGACGGAAAGCACTCACGCACCAAAACGTGTGACGTTGCAGTGCTCCCCGTTAACTCTTCATATGATATCCTACTGGGACGAGAAGGATTGGCAAAGTTCAACTGCAACGCATCTACGCCACATCAGATGGCAGGTTTCCCTACGCGAACAGGAGTCGCATTCATCCGCGGAAACAAAACATGTCATACAACAGAAGCGCCGAGGCCTTCAAAACAAACAAAAACAACTGTCAGAACCGAACCGGAAAAATGGGTCATTAACCCTATATTCCCGGAATAGACAGTTGTCATCGGCCATGAAATCTCTGACCCCATTCGCACTCACTTAAAGCAGTTGCTAACAAAGAACATGGACATCTTCGCTTTTAAACCATCAGACATGGTTGGGGTCCCGCGACACATCGCAGAGCTCAAGCTCAACATCTACAAAAATGCCGAGCCAGTCGCCCAGAAAAAGCGCAGCATGGGGCCAGAGAAAACAAAGGCGATGAATGAACAAGTGATGGAACTCTTAAAGGCTGGTATCCTGCGCAAGAGCAAATATCAAACTTGGGTGGCAAACCCAGTTATGGTAGGAAAGTCCAATGGCACCTGGCGCATGTGTGTCGATTATAAAGACCTAAACAAGGCTTGTCCAAAAGATTGTTACCCACTACCCGAAATTGACCTGAAAGTCGATTCCTTGGCACCTTACAGGTTCAAATGCTTCTTGGACGCCTATAAGGGCTATCATCAAATTCAGATGGCCAAAGAAGACGAAGATAAGACAGCATTCCGCACAGACATGGGCACCTTCTGCTACACCAAGATGCCGTTTGGGCTAAAGAACGCAGGGGCAACATATCAACGCTTAATGGATGCCGCATTTGTAAAACAAATCGGTGTAAATTTGGAAGTGTACGTCGATGACCTGGTGATAAAAAGCAGAGAAGAGGACCAGATGTTACTTGACATCCAGAAGACCTTTGATCAATTGCGCAGTGTGCGGATGAAGCTTAACCCGGGAAAATGTTCCTTTGGGATGGAAGAGGGAAAGTTCAAACAGATGATCCTCAAACAGTTTCCTTCAAACAGATGTTGACTTAAATCCTTGTTACTAACAATGATATAACATTTACAATTTCAAAATTCTTCATATAAAATTACATCAAAACTGATCAACGTTTGTCGACCTAAAATAACCATATTCAGAACTACAAAATAAAGAGTCAGGAAGTTACTACATTTAACCTAAGATTTACAATTAAACACCATTAATAAGCTAACATTAAATAAACATCAAAATATTTCTGTCTCTTTCTCTTTGCTTCAAGATCAACTGGTTGTAATGGATCATGAGTATCAGATTCACTGTCATTATTCCTTGCCTTGTTATCACCTGGATTCTTATAACTCGGATTAATCAGATGACCAAATAAGTTCTTGTGAGGTGGTCTCTTGTTCTCTGGAACACCCTTGTAAGCTCTCCCCCTAAAACTATCGAAAACATGATCCCATTCATCAATTTTTGCTAAGCAACACATTAAACTGTCCAATTTGGTGTTTAAGGGTTCCAGGAGCATTATTGATGATTCTGAACTGATTAACCAATGAATACCTGCAATTTTGGTATCAAAATGATCAGAAGAATGACAGGAACACAATGATAAAGTCTAAAAAAACAAAATCAAAATGATCTCCCCAAATCAGAATTTTAAAAAAAATTTCGAATGAGGGTTCGAATGAAGTTCGAATGAAGAAATTTCGTTAAAACACTCTCATTCGACCTTAATAATAGGTTCGAATGTAACCTCAAATGCACCTTCGACCCACCGAAGGGGCGAATGAACATTTGGAAAACTGAAATTTTTACCAAATCTCAAAATCGAATCCCGTTTAAACATTTTCAAACATTTTAACCTTCAAACATTCATCATTTTTTCATTTAAATGTCACAAAACTCAAATGGCCTGTCAAACTTCAGAAATTAACCATCAATCACCATCGGTTATCAAAAATAAAGCAGAAATGCAAAATCTTTTGGTTTTTATGAAATTTTTTGCTAAAACACACCTAAAATCTTTTTGAGTTTTTATATATTTTGCAGTAGATGTAAAATGCAGAAATGTAAACATAAAGCAGTAAGCTTTTTGTGATTTCCGGTAAGAGGATCATATCAGATTTTGAGAAATCTGATCACACCGTCGATCTTTAGTGTTTATTATCATTAAAGACAACGTGTGATCCGGCAATTGCTGATATTGTTATCCACATAAGCTCACATGCAGACTGTTATGTAGTGCTTTAGACTGATACAGTGTTAGGACAAAAAGGATTAAGGAAACCACTTTTGCAAACCTTAGTCTAATTCATTCTTCTGCAAATTATTCTAAGTATAGAACTACTGAAGAAAGAAGACTAAAGTACTGAAGAAGGATTCAACAAGTACTGAAGAAGAAAGATTAGAAGTTCTGAAGTCTAACCAGACAAGTTCACTGAAGAACTACTAAAGACAAACTACTCATCAGTAGTTTGTCATTCATCAGCACTTGTACCAGAATCATTCCACCGCCTTATGTTTCAGTAGTTTATTTGTTTATTATTACTTTATCCATTTGTGCAAGTTCGAAGAATGCAACTTGTTGCAACTTGTTGCAGACTTGCTTTTTGGCAAGGTTCATGTATTTGTAAGTCTATAAATAGATGGGTTCATCCCTCTGTTTTAGACATTGATTTTAATTGAAACTGAAATCCTTCAAAGCTTATTATTGTTATTTCCATTTCATTTACTGAGAATCTGTTTGAGTATTTATTGTCATTCACATTCAATACTTAGATTCTCATTAAACTTGTCTTTAGTTTTCAAACATCCAGGGGGAGTAATAACTCCTGTTGATAGTGTAACTTTACTTACTTATTCCGTTGTGCAAATCTAATTGAACTTGCTAAACACATAAGTGTTCACTAGCAAGCAAAACATCAAGAGCATTACTGATCCAACAATTGGTATCAGAGCACTGGTTTATCTGATCACATATCAATCTAACACATTGAGATTCAGACACAGGCTCTTATTGATATTCAGTAAAGGATTAAAAGTTCACTTTTTCAACATCCATCACTTTAAGAGATAGTTGACAAATCAATACTCTTTAAAATGGATCCACATAATACTGGTTCTGCCAACAAACCTGCTATGCTAGTTAGAAATGAATACAATATCTGGCAAAGGAGAATTGCACATACATTATCTCAGACCAACACCGGTTGCTGGAAATCTATGATATATGGTCCTCACAAACCAGTAAATAAATAATCTTGAAACTAAAGTAGAAATACCAAAAGACCCAAAGGACTATACAGATAATGATTTCCTAAAATTTGAGCTTGATGCTAAAGCTTTCTCTATGTTGGCAATGGAACTCCCAAATGAAATCTACTTTGGACTATTACATTGTGATAGTGCCAAAGAGCTTTGGGACTGCCTAAAAGAACAGTTTGGAGGAACTGAAGAGGTGATTGCCAACACTAGAGAAATCCTAGCTCAACAATATGAAACTTTTGCTCACATAAATGGGGAAACTTTAACTCAACAATTTGAAAGATTCTCCTCATTAATATCTGAGCTAAAATTAAATGGTCAGACCTATACAACTGTATCTATGCTTCATATATTTTTAAGGTCTTTACCTGAAAAATGGGAAACATATTCTATAGTCCTCAGATCCTCACCAGACTTTAGCTCCCTCACTCTTACAAAATTACATGGGAGATTGCTAACTTTTGAAAGAGAAATCGATCAAAAGAAGAAATTACAAAGTTCGGGTAAAACTGCTAATGACTATCTACCATGTAGTACAACACTATTAGGACAAGATTCACCTACTTGTTCAAATAGTTTTGGATCTTTTGAGCACATTGACATAACTGCTGGGATCTCATCAGAAAGATCATTTCCTGGTTATGACAATGATGAATATAGTCAAACTACTGATAACATGTGTTTTATCATGGATGATTTAAAAAATTTCAGCAATGATGACTTAGAAGAAATGGACATCTTACATCAACTGGCCATGTTATGTATTAAAACAAACAAATTTTATAAAAGGTCAGGAAGGAAATTTCCAGGATTAAACAGTTCTACAAAAATTGGTTTTGACAAGTCTAAACTTAGATGTCATAAGTGTCAGAAGTTGGGACACTTTGCTAGAGAGTGTAGAAGCTCTAGCTACAACCAATCTCAGTCTGGAAATCAGTTTAACCCTAGTTATAATAGGAATAATAATGGAACACAGGGAAGTGCACATTTTGTACAGGCACAAGCTCCACAAATCCAATATGTGCCACAAGTACAATATGTACAGATACCTGCTCAACAGATGCAGAGTCAACAATCAATCCCTCCCATTCCAGCTACTCAACAACCTCCACAGACTCAGCAACCCTCACAACAAAGTTTGTTCACCTCAGGGTGTGTTGACTGGAGTAGTCTTCCTTTTGACACTACTGAGTGCAATCCTGATGCAAACAACAAAATGTTTGACATTAACTGGGGAGAACCTGACAATGCCAGAAAGAATTTTTCCTTAATGGCATTTGAGGGCTGCACCTCAAAATCTGCCCTGTCTCAGGTATCAAAAGAATCTTTAACAAAACTTTGTTCAACTTCATGTAAAGAATCTTTTGCTCTCATAAGAGAGACCAAAGTGCATTTACAAGGCAAAGCAAATGACTATGAGAGAAAATTACTCAGATGAAATGTGATTTAGAAAGAAAACTTGCTGCAAAGGCAAAAGAAAATTCTAAATTGACTAACAATGCTATTGAAACCCAAGCACAACTTAAAATCATGATAGAAGACCTAGGAAATGTCAGAAAAGAGCTTGCTGACACGAAGGTTGTTTGTGAAAAATGGGTAGAATCTTGTAAAGGGTATCAACTGCTGCTTAACAAACAAAGTGCTTCAAATGTTAGGTTTGGCATAGGGTACAATCACACTGAAACACCAACAGACTTTTCCCCCAAAACTACTAAAGATGGGAGAAAAATTGTTTCAGATGAAACTTCTGAAGAAAAAGAATGAACATCTTTTCATGAAAACTTTCTAAAAACTCACAAAGAAAGTTCTTCAGAAGTACTGATAAAATCTGACTTTAAGCCATCAATAGTTTCATCTACATCAGGAGTTGAGAACCTGAACACTACTGATGACCTAAAACAAATCAAAATAGTCAGAATGCCTTCAAATGAAAAAGAAAAGGCAAAAGAATGTGAAATCTGTGGTTTGTTTAACCACAAGACAGAATTTTGTAGATATAGAAAAGGAATTCAGTGCAACAAGAAAATTTCACAACTGGTTGTGGGAAAACAAATCAAAAATGATTTTGAAGAAACTTTTTCTCCCAAGAAACAACAACCAGCAAACACCTTTTCTCAGAAAAAGATGAAAACTCAACAAAAATCTTTTTCTCAAAATTCTTTTTCAGTAGTTAGACCTACATCATCAGCAGTTTCACAAACTGCTGAGATTAAAGATCTCATGTATATGGTACAACTACTGATGACCAAGGTTGATGGTGGTCCTCAAAAGGATACCACCATTGCTCTTAATGAAAAATCCATTGCCAAAAAGATATGGATTCCTCAACCTGGTCAAGAACAAACTGTTAATGTTCTCAAGAGCAAACCCAAAGCCAAACTGGCTTGGGTTCCCAAATCTAACTAATTTGCTACTTTGTGTAGAGGGTCTCAAGAGGCTTAAATAGCATTTGGTATGTTGACAGTGGAGGCTCAATGCACATGACATGATGCAGATACCTAATAAACACCTTTATCAGTCAAAGAGAAGGATCTGTATCCTTTGAGAACAATGCCAAGGGATATGTGCTAGGACATGGCAATGTCTCTTCTGGAAAAATACAGTTTGACAAGCTCAATCTGGTTGAAAACCTTGAGTACAACTTGCTGAGTGTGTCACAAATGTGTTGTTAGGCCCATAAATTGTGTAGGTTTACGCTTGTCTTTATCAAACACTTTTATATTTATTGGGCTTAGTTTTGTGGTTGGGCTTGGGTCAGGCCATGTGGGCCAATGGAGTAGAGGCTCCTATATATTGTCATGTTTTGTTTATTGTTAGACAGACCTCTCATTTGTAATCATGTAGCCCTCTTTGGAGAGCCTTGTACCAGACGAGTTCTCTCGTGTGCAAGGTTCCTAGAGATTGTACCAGACGTTCCTAGAGAACGTGTGCAATCTTCTTAGTGATCGTACCAGACGGTTCTTTGAAACCGTGTGCGATCGAATCAGCGGCACGATGTTCTTAATAATATATTTTCTTTTTGTTCTTGTGGTTTGATCTTATTTTCCGCATTCGATTAAACCTTTGAGTGATATCCGGTGTTATTCGGGACTTACAAGTGGTATCAGAGCCATTGAAGCCATTCAAGGGCTCGGTTTTGATATCACTCGAAGAACAAGAAGAAGGATTTGCACAGTGTCGGGGGATGTATACTCATCAAAATAGAGGTTCTCCGGTTCATAAGGTTTGTTGTTCTATTTATGTTGGAATCGTGACTGTAAGATGAGATGTTTAATTTTTTTTTAGATGAAGTTCATCGAAAGGTGGGATTTGATTATTTCCGGATTGTTAGATTGGGTTTGGATTTTATTAGATTGATGGCCGAGATACATTCTGATTTGGGTCCTAGTTGTTTGTTTGATTGGAAGATAGTTTGATAGTTCATCATTGTTCGCATGGTGTTCTTTAGGATTTCATAAAGTTTGGATCTTTAAAAGGTTTAGTGTTTGTATGATGTCTATCATCCGTAAAGATTGATAGATAATGGTCTTTGAGTTCATTATTTGCAAGCTAGGATGTTTTGGTTTGGAGATTCCTAGCCGAAGGAGGTGTTTAGATCAAACTCCATGATGAGTTTTGTATCCGACTCATGCATGGTTAACCATTCATCTATTGTTCATATGATGTTCTTGGGGATTACAAGTATACGGGACCTTCATGTTATGGAAGAAATGTTTGTGATTGTTGATCTTTGAGGGCGTTGGAAAAGGATCGGGGGTGTGTTTTTTTGGATCCGGATCTCATTAAAAGATTTTAATTCACCTCCAATTTTGATGCAAGTTTTTAAGGAAAGATATTAAAGTTTGATTTTGTAGTTTGACTATGGAGATAATTATGGGATTGTGATATCAATGAGAATATTTTAAATATGGAATGGTTTCTAGAAAGGTGGCGCCAAACATGTGCAGTGAATTTAAAAAAAAAAAAAAAAAAAAAATGGGCCGGGTATGATTTTCATAGGGTACTGGAATGCTTTGTTTTGTGGGGTTTTATGATTGGACCACATGGATTGGATTTAGTTCCAGGTTTGAATGCATTTTTACAAAAAAAACTTAGGCGCCAGGGGTTAAAAGAAGAGAGCAGAAAAGATTTTTGGTGGGCCAAGTTTTAAAATTTTGGTCATATGGATTATCCTATAATGTTTGAGATTGGGCCAGCCCATCTCGTTTTCTTATTCTTGGCAGTGGGCCTCAAGCGGGTGGGCTCCCTTCATTAGTGATTAGGTTGGTTTGGGCTTGGCTAGCCTAATCTTAGTGGGCCGCATTCAAAGGGACAAAGTCTCCTGTTCTGGGCCTGGGACTAATTATTGGAAGAGTAGTATGGGTTTGGTTCTTTATTGGGCTACTGGATTGTTCGGCTGAAGATTTTCTTTTTACTGAGCCATGATAAAGACAGCATAAACCTAGGGGGATATTGTTAGGCCCATAAATTGTGTAGGTTTACGCTTGTCTTTATCAAACACTTTTATATTTATTGGGCTTAGTTTTGTGGTTGGGCTTGGGTCAGGCCATGTGGGCCAATGGAGTAGAGGCTCCTATATATTGTCATGTTTTGTTTATTGTTAGACAGACCTCTCATTTGTAATCATGTAGCCCTCTTTGGAGAGCCTTGTACCAGACGAGTTCTCTCGTGTGCAAGGTTCCTAGAGATTGTACCAGACGTTCCTAGAGAACGTGTGCAATCTTCTTAGTGATCGTACCAGACGGTTCTTTGAAACCGTGTGCGATCGAATCAGCGGCACGATGTTCTTAATAATATATTTTCTTTTTGTTCTTGTGGTTTGATCTTATTTTCCGCATTCGATTAAACCTTTGAGTGATATCCGGTGTTATTCGGGACTTACATGTGTGATAAAGGATATTCTTCCTTTTTCACAAAGACAACATGCAAGATCATATCACCAGAAGGCCAGAAGTTGATAGAGAAGATCACTGAAGATCATACTTTGTTGATAGCCAAAAGATGTGGCAATGTCTATGCAGTGGACATTGAAAAGGACAAAGTACTAAACAACACTGCCTGTTTCTTCTCAAAGGCATAAACTTCAGAGACTGATCTCTGGCATAGGAGACTTGGCCATTTGAACTTTAAAACCATAAATAAAGTCACAAAAATGGGCTTTGTCAGAGGTCTACCCTTGAAAGTATACCAGTGTCAAGAACACTGTGTATCCTGTTTAAAGGGAAAGCAGCATAAGTCCTCCTATAAGTCTATTGAAAAATCAAAAACAACTGCATGTCTTCAACTACTCCATATGGACTTATTTGGGCCAGTAAAACTCATGAACCTTGGTAAGAAGAAGTAATGCTTGGTCATCATTGATGACTATTCAAGATTCACATGGGTATTCTTCTTATTTTCCAAGGATGAGGCAGCTGAAATCATCAAGTTCTTCATTCTACAAGTAGAGAAACAATATTCTCTATCTGTCAAAGCCATTAGAAGTGATAATGGGACAGAGTTCAGGAACAAAACTCTGGATGAATTCTGTTTGTCTAAAGGGATTATTAGACAATTCAGTGTTCCCAGAACTCCTGAACAAAATTGTGTGGTAGAAAGGAAGAACAGAACATTAATTGAAGCAGCAAGAACTATGTTAGCTGATTCAGGCCTACCACTGTATTTCTGGACTGAAGCAGTTAACACTGCATGTTATGTTCAAAATAGAGTCCTTGTCAACAAGAGACACTCCAAGACTGCCTATGAAGTTCTTCATGGCATAAAGCCCCTTATCTCCTTTTTCAGGGCTTTTGGATGTCAATATTTCATTCTAAACATTAAAGACTCTATTTCAAAGTTTGCTGCTAAAGTTGATTCAGGTTATTTTCTTGGTTATTCTTCCACTAGAAAAGCCTACAAGGTTTTTAACTCAAGAACCAAGATAGTAGAAGAAACACTGAATGTCAAGTTCAATGAATCAAAGCACACTCTTATTCCAGCACATCCTGCTGAACTCTTTGACCTTGACAACTTCCATTTTGGACCTGAAAAGACTGTCACTTCATCTAAACCTACTTATTATGGTGATCAGAGGTTTGATGATGAGGATCCAGCACCATGGACTCCTAAAACAGTCATTAAGTCAACTTTCAAACCTTTAGAAGTTTCACAAACTTCTAATTCAACAACTGCTGATGTACAAACTCAAACATATGCTTCAGCACCTACAACTACTAAAGATGTTCAAACAGCTAAACCAGACATTATAAACCTCAGTGGTTTGTTTGATGAAGTACAAGAGCCACCTACACCTATCAGTGGTTTACAACAACTGATTGAACACAAAGATCATCCATTGGAACAAATCATGGGTGATATTGCATCAGGTGTTCTCAACAGAAACCAGCTTTCCAACTTTTGCTTCTTCTCAGCATTCATTTCTCAGTTGGAACCTAAGAAGTACCAAGAAGCCCTCAAAGACAACAATTGGGTGGAAGCTATGCAAGATGAGTTGCTTCAATTCAAGAAGCAACAGGTTTAGGAAATCTGTCCCTTACCACCAAACAAGCTACCAATTGGCACAAGATGGGTTTTTAGGAACAAACAAGATGAGGCTGGTATGATTATTGATATAGCTATTTATATTATAAAATAATTTTTCTGTGGTTCCCACACACACGACATACTCCCGTATCAAGGAATTTTGCACAAAGACTCATTGTAACGCGTGATTATGCTTTCGTTATCTGTAATTTACAAGGTATGAGGCACAGATGTATACAGGTCAGCAATTCAATGCTACAAAGTAACATGTGCACTCTACCTGGTTGAGGTCTTATATCAATCACGATTTGCATCAATGATTAGATACGATGCATTAGATAATCTTTGATTATCTTCATACATTTAAAGTTCCTCAATTCGGTAACTTTAGGTTTTGGCATTAAAGCTCTTTTATAACGATACCATGTCTGATCTAGGTCCGTAAAGCCTTACGACAGAAGATCAGATAGGCTATCCCCAGATAACTAATAACATAACGACCCGAAACCTCCGAATTTTGTACAAATCCTATCAAACGAAATTACGGTACCAAGACCATATGCCCATGAGGTGTTCATCCACATAACAAATCATTTGATATGTATGTATCAGGCACGCAGTAATAGGTCTACGAAGCCTACCAGCACATCACACAGATTCAACATGCGTCTTATATAATTTCAAATCTTTAGCATGTGTCAGATCCCCACTGATGTACTATCATTTCCTCTTTTAATCCTGAAAATTCATTTTTAAGTTTTTCTGATGTTTAGGGCTTTTTGACTTTTTCAATGTTTTTGGTTTTTCTGAAAAGCTAAAAACTTCCCCGAAAATGTAAAACATATTTTTGGATTTTTGATTTTTCTGAAAAACAATAAAAACTAAAATAAAGTGATAAACCGAGGTGACGATTAGTCTTGTTTCTCTTTTATACCGTTAGCTTTTGATAAAAATTCGAATCTCGATCTATCAAAAGCTTTGGTAGAAAGATCAGCTCGTTGGTAATCAGTGTGAATTTTGACCATGTCAATCAACCCTTTAGCGTAACAATGATGGATAAAGTGATACTTAATCCAAATATGTTTAACTTTAGAGTGATTGTTCATGTCTTTCGTGAGTGAATGGATCAATGAGCTCCCCCTTAGCGTCAACTCCAATCCCGTGATTAGGTTATATCGGGGTGTCCATAGGCTTAGAATCTTCCATCTGGAACCGGCTCAAGGCTTCAGATACGTATTTCGTCTGATGAATGAAAATGCCCGTTGGCAATTGATCCACCTACAAGCCTAGGAAAACTGCATTTCTCCTATTGCGCTCATCTCGAACTTTTCCTGCATTACTCTTTCAAATTCTCTGCACAAAATTTCGTTAGTTGAACCAAAAATAATATCGTCAACATAAATCTGAACGAGAAGCAAGTCACCCTCTGTTCTTTTCGTGAACAGGGTACAGTTGACCAAGCCTCGTTTGAATCCCTTTGAAAGTAGGTACGTGCTCAGCTCCTCATAGCATTGGTGTGGAGCTTGGTGCAACCCAGAAAGTGCTTTGTTCAGTATATAAACCTTATCCCAGTGGATAGGATCTTCAAAGCCTGGTGGTAGACCAACGTAAACCTCTTCCTTGACCACACCATACAGAAACGCGCTCTTTACATCCATTTGATACACCTTAAATTTCTTGTAGGAAGCAAACGCAAGAAACATTCGGATAGCTTCTATACGTGCTACATGTGCATAAACTTCATTGTAGTCGATTCCTTCAGTTTGACTAAATCCCTGAACGACCAATCGAGCTTTGTTTCGTACGATTACCCCTCGATCATCTTTCTTGCACTTAAAAACCCATTTAGTACCAATCTTCTTTCTTCCTAGAGGTAAATCTGTAAGTTGCCAAACTCCCAGCTTCTGAAACTGTAACAATTCCTCTTGCATCGCTTCAACCCAGGCATCATCCAGTAAAGCATCTTTGTATGTTTGCGATTCAACCTGCGAAACATAATAAGCAAAGGACTAGTCATTTTGACAACCAGATTTTTGAATTTTAGCATAAAGGGCTAGGGCTCCAATATTATCATGTGAAGTTGCTCGACGATGTTGTCCTCTAGTCATGACACTGCTTCTGGGGTCACCAATAACTTGCTCAAGTGGATGAATCTAATGAATTTGAGATTCCAGATGATCAGGAACTTGAACTCCAATTTGAGTAGTTAGATTCTCTGCCGTATCCAGATCATTACCCGTATTTGATGATGAAGCAACATCTGGATTTGGGTTCACTAGTGGTTCCTCCGAAACATGATCTAGAATAGCTTCACTAGTAACTTTATCATCATCTTCTGATTCAGATGAGTTAAGAGTAGTTGAAGCTTCTTGAAATAACTCTTCTTCATTAGCAGGAACGTTGGTATCATTAGAAGCTGTTGGAGGAGTTATGGTGATCGGACGCACCAATGGTGATGTCACTGCGTTTTCACACTCGTAATAAAGACGTAATACAGCCTCTTCAACCAAGTTATCTAGATTGAATGATTCAAAGAAATCTTTATAATCTAACATCCAATCAGGACCGCTTCCCTATACGTTCTGAGTATATCGTTGTACTTCAACGTTAGCCCACTTCCTCCACCTGTCGAGTTCGTTTGTTGAATACCCATTTGAGCGGGGTTGCATATCCAACAAAGTATCCATATTCAGCTTTCGGTGCAAACTTCTCAGTCAGATTCAACATCATACAAGGTGCCCCAAACGGTTCTAGATACTCTAAATTCGGCGTTCGTCTATTCAACAGTTCATAAGAAGTTTTGCCAAACTTCTTCACTGTTAATACACGATTCAAGGTGTAACAAGCTGCGCAAATAGCTTCATTCCAGAACATTACTGGAAGATTCGAATCCGCAAGCATTGTTTGTTCCGTTTCGATTAGAATCATGTTTTTCATTTCAGCAACACCGTTCTGTTGTGGAGTGTACGGAGCACTATATTTATGATGAATTCCTTTGTCTTCACAAAGTGCATCCATTTAGGAATTCTTGAACTCCGTCCCGTTGTCAATACGAATTCTTTTGATCTTCAATCCGTAAACATTCTCCAATCGGGTGAACAGAACTTTCAAATTATTGAATGTGTCGTTTTTGTGTTGCAAGCACATTACCACCGAAAATCTGGAGTAATCATCAGTAACCACAAGACAGTAAAGCTCTCCAGAATGACTCTTACGCTTGACAGGTCCGAAAAGGTCCATATGCAAACGTTCAAGTGGCATATCTACATAATTCACTTTCTTCGGTTTGTGGGACTGTTTGTGCTGTTTCCCCTTTTTGCAACTCACGCATTTATCATTGAGATGAAAATGCTTCACATTAACCCCTTCTACAAGCCCGTTCTTTACCAAATGATTCATTTTTCTGAGGTCAATATGTCACATCCTCCTGTGCCACATTATCGATTCTTTTTCTATAGCCTTGGATAGAAAACGTGTAACTTGGCTCTAGGTTGTCATCGCCTTGCTCATATCAAGAATGTACAAATTGTTCACTCTTGGTGCTCTCAACATAATCCATTCTTTTGGAATGACGAAACAGGGTTTTAGAATATAGCAAGATTTATCATCAAAGTGTGCAGAAAACTGTTTGTCACAAATTTGACTGACACTCAACAGAGTATAATCGATTTGCTTCACATAATATATTCTCTCAAAACTCACGATCCCGTTGCTTACACTTCCTTCCATCGTGATATTGTGAGCGATGGATTTTAGCTAAAACAGGATTATATGATCATACAAGTCACAAATCTAGGTGCGGAAACCCTAGATCGGAACAAATTGATAAAACACAAATCACGACACAATCAAGATCATTTTCAATAACATTTCATAGATTAACTTTCATTCAAAATGCATTTACAATGAGTTTATGTTAATCTAGATCACACAGATAATCTCTCAAAAACACTTACAAACCTGATCTGAACCTGGACAAAAATGACAACTCTCTTACATTATCAAAAACTCAAAATCTATATATAGGCACTGCACATTCGCCCCTTACAACTGGTCGAATGTGAGTATATTCCACATTCGCCCACATTGAGTGGTCGAATGTGTCTTCTTGTTCAGGTCCAATCTTCCTTCGCCCAGTCCAAAACTACCTTCGCCCATTTCAGTCTTCCTTCGCCCATCCATATCTACATTCGCCCCATCCTGATTCACCTTCGGCCATCCACTAACATATGTTAATTATTGTATATCCAATCCTTAGTCGCAAAACGCATCAACAAACTCCCCCTCGACTATTGATTGGATAGTTTTCTCTGATAGTCCATCGTCTTGTTCATCAGTTTGATTCTGAGCTGCTTCTTCTGCTCAGAAGTCATTGGCGGCTCGAATGTTTTCTTCACAGGCTTTGACACATTAGCGATCTTCACAGTCTTGCCAAGTTTACCCTCCAAGTTGCTTCCTGCATTTATATCATATGCAAAACAAACTCCCACAACTTGAGTATACTTTCTCGCTTGAGCAAAGTCATTGGGTTCATAGTAAATCGGATTGTAGAATAACATGATGATGTCTTCGAATGTGCAATTAATCAGCCACATAGGATCAAATACATGAACATGCTTGTATTTATCCTTTCCATCCCTCAACACGATCACCGCTTCTGCCTTCCTCCAATCGTAATACCAAAAGATGAAATCAGCACTAAAATGCTGTGGCATTTGCATCAACGGTATCTTCCTCATCACATTAGGTGCTTTATATATCAAAGTAACACGCTTCATATTGGTTTGAGGATCAATATCCCTATGAACTTTTCTACGGGGATATTGAGGCTTGAACCTGTTCCATTTCGTACGACTTTCCCAAACCAATTTGTCTGCGCACCAACCGACATGCGATCCATTTACCTCGGCTCCTGACATTGGAAATCTGCATAAGTCTCTCACCGCCCAGTACGGTAGAGTAAGCAAATCACAGAATCTGTTGAAGTACAGAATTCCGGTTTCCCATTTTGCAGCAATACACTTCAGTCTGCCTAAGTAAGTCCACCCGAGAGCTCTGCCTTTGAATTTGGCATTATGAAAACGATAGAAATTACCTTGAGCTTCAGGCTTAGGTCGGTTCTCATCCATCTCCTTCAACTTCTTCATATAATTCTTCAACTCATCAGACTGGTTAGAAGAATCTTTCTTTTCAGTACCAAACACCTTTTCAACAAACTCTTCGCTCCTTTTCTTTGCTTTCTGTTTCGCTGACTTATTTGGTATCTCAGTGAAGTCAGGAAATACTTCATTCTCATCTTCTTGTCTGAAATACTGGGGAAAGTCTTCATGAGTAATATCTTCTATCTCAACTTCATTGTTCTCTGGAGTATGCACATCATCTGAATGACTTCCCATATCCTTTTCAGGAATATCAGGAATCGATTCATCCATCATAAACTCCTCAAACGTCTTTCCTACCTTCTGTGCGAGACCATCTAGTATTTCTTTTGCCACAGATGCAGGTAATTCCCCTTCTTCAAGATCTGGATCTTCATATTCCAGCTCATATCTTAAATCATCAGTCTGGAATATTTCAGCGAAGCATCCTGTGAACTCAATGGTCCACTCTCTCTTTTCCAACATATTCTTATATAACTGTTTAGCATCCTCAGACAGAGATCTCACCTTCTCGTTCCAGAAAATACTTTCATCCGAATCAACATTCCCACCTTTCTTCTTGGAACTCGATTCTTCAGTATCTTTCTTCTTCTGTGGTGTTCTCTTCTCATAACTAAATCTAGAAGTATCATCTCCTCCATCATGATCACTTCCACTGCTAAACTCATCACCTTGCTTTTTCCCCGTACCTTCAGCATCATCATCATCATCATTATTGTCATCATCATCATCATTGTCATCATCGCTTTTATCCGATCCATCATCATCCTCATCATCATCTTCTTCTTTCTCAGAATCAGAATACTCATAATCAACTTTCTGTTCATCTTCTTCTTCATCTTCTTCACCCTCTTTCAACTGGGGTGCTCTGCTATACAGCTCTTCAATCAAACCACAAAGACGTTTGTTTTCCTTCTTTAATTCTTTGTTATCAGCCTTAATCAGTTTGATTTTGCTCTTGTTTCTTTCACATTTTCTTTCAAGCTTCTCATTCTTTGCTTCAATCAACTTAATCTTATCATTTATATCATCCTGATTAGATTTCGAAGCAACTACAATCTGGAGCATTTTCTCCTCATTCTGCTTGAACTTAGCAATTTCAGCTTGTTGAGCAACCAACATTTTCATCATGTCCTCCATCTTCTTATTAACCTGTTTCATAACATCATCATCCACAATCACTTTCTTTGACTTTGATCTGGATGGCTCAACTTCAACAACTTTCTCCTTTTGAGGCTTTCTAAACATATCGAGCACTTTATCCATATCAATATTGAACTGATCGATTGGTAAAGTCTCTGCCTCTTTCGCTTTCTTCTGCTTCTTGGCAACTGGTGAAGATAGCTTAGAAGGTGTACCAGCATCAGGTAATCTCTTTCCTTTCAACAACTGAGCCAACTCTTTTTCTCTCAGTTCTTTAACACTAGATTTCTTTGCCATAGTCTTTTGTTTCTTAGTCTTCTTGGGCAAATTCACAACTACAGTTTCTCCAACACTCAGTTCAGCTAGGTCAACACCTAAACCTTCATCTTCAACTGATTTCTTTCTTCTCTCAGCTTCTTCTATCGACTGATTCAAGGATTCAGACTCACCAACCATAGTGGCCTTACGTTTGGTGGTCCTCACGTTCTCGTCATCAGAATCCCACTGTTCATCAACCTCAGTCTCTTCTGAATCTACAGACTCTTCATCCACCAAACCCGATCCTTTCTTCGCCGTCGATTTCTTTCTAGCTACCTGTTGCTTAGTGCTTCCCTGATCTATAGCCTTTCCTTTGCCCTTCCCTTTGGCTCCAGGATTGACTACTTGACGTTTCCGCTTAGTGCTTGAATCAACATACACTAAGGGATCATCATTATCTGAGTCACTCTCATCATGTCTTGCTTTGTTCTTGCCAGGATCAATGTAATCCGGACGAGCTAAAGCGCCAAACAATCTCCTGTTAGGTGGCTTCTCACTATCAGGCACACCTTTATAACCTTTCATCCTCATCAAGGTTCTAATATTCATGTGATCTTGACCTAGGATCATAGTCGGGTCCTTTTTCAACATTGGATACTTGTAATCAAAGATCATCATTAGAAACCTCGGATACAACATGAACTTCTTATTCTTCATTCCCTTCAGCATCTCCAGCATGTGGTCAAGAATCATCCCAGAAACATTAAATGGTTTGTTAAGTGTCAACGCAACCATTAATGAACTCAAACTCCTTCTCATCACGTCATAACCACCACTCACACATCCAAAGACATGAATCAGAACATGTGCAAAATACTTGTACTGCACTCCCAGCTTCCCCTTATACATAGATCCGTCAGTGATTGGACCTTTGTATTTCATTCTTAAGAAGCACGCCTTCTGTTCTGTCCACGATAACTCCCTGGGATCTTCACTATCTTCGAACTTAATCTGTAACGCCTCCCGAATATCAGCTTCAGTCAAGAACATCTCCATCTCCTGAATCTTGCTCTTGATGATTGTCTGATTCTCCCAGTAGTCATACTTAGCATTCTGGTAAAAGTCTTCTATGATGTCTTTGTATATGATGGTTGGTGTGGCTAAGGCATGAACAATCCTGCTCCTCTTCAGAAATTCGATAATCCCAGTAAACTCCGTGTTCTTCTCAACGTCTCCTAGATAAGCGCAACAATTGTGCGATCGTTCAAAAGGCCAACTGCTAGGAACAGATGTTTCAGCTACTGGTACTGGATCTTGAACTGTGATCTCAGCTGGAGTTTCAACATTCACTGCTGGTGATTCAATATTCTCGGGTTGTTCAGCCATCTGCACATGAAAATCAATAAAAACACGTCAAAACACAAAAACGACAAAATTATAAAAATTTTTGGTCAAACTGATCTGCACATTCGCCCGTTTTAAAGTGGCCGAATGTGAGACTATGTGGTCGAATGTAAAAATATATGGACGGAAGTGAAAAAGTTTTGGTTTAAAATCACATTCGTCCGTTTTTAAGCTCATTCGCCCAACCATTTTCACCTTCGCCCGGTTTTTGAACCGAAGGTAAAAACTGTTTTCCCCCAAAATTTAAATTTTTACCATTTTTGATTTTAACCTATGATTTTGATTCTAATGTATGCTAACAAGTCCGACTAACACTCGTTTATAAGCAATTTTGTCAATTAATCAGTTTACATAGGTTTTAAAGTGGAATTAGGGTTCAATTGTGTTCATTCGATCAAAACTAACATCTAAACATGTTATTATCCTAATTCCTTCCACATTCTCCCCCTAAAACCTATGAGAACTGATCGGCTATCAAAAACAAACATCAATCAACATCAAAAATCCCTAGAACAGAAACCCTAGGTCCCGTTCTTAAAACAATCAATTCTGATCTCATTTGATGTCCATTACCTGCAATATTAGTCTTAAAATGATCAATAAAGACGAGGGAACAAATCAATGAATCGTAGAAAACACGAGCAACAAGGTCTTGGTATGTCAGAAATTTTGAAAATTTTTTGAATGAGGGGCTCGAACGTGAAAGAGGTATATATAGAGGTCTACATTCGCCCGGTTGAAGTGGACGAATGTGGGTTAAAAACCACATTCGCCCCAATTTAATGGCACGAATGTGAAACTGCTCCACCTTCGCCCCTATTGAAAGACCCGAAGGTGAAACTTTATACCCGGAAGTGGAAATTACACCCGGAAGTGAAAAATCCACCTTCGCCCAAAAACAAAACGGTCGAAAGAGATGATTTTTCCACATTCGACCCATTTAAGGGGCGAATGTGAAATGGAAAAATCTGAAAATTTCGCCAAATCACGAATTCGAATCCCGTTCAACATTTTTCAATCCGTTAAACTTTCAAAACTCAAATTTTCACATTTTGAATGTTACAAAGTCCAGATGGTGTTATCAAATCTCAGAAATTGACCATCAAGCATCCCCGGATATCAAAAATAAAGCAGAAATGCAAATCTTTTGGATTTTCTGAAATTTTTATCAAAACACACCTAAAATCTTTTTGGATTTTGTAACTTTTTGACAATAAAAGTAAAATGCGACAAAGTAAAATGCATCAAAGTAAATGAAAGCATTAAACATTTTGTGATTTCCGGTAAGAGGATCATATCAGTTTTCTGAGAAATCTGAACACAGCGTTGATCTGGTTCAATATTATCATTAGAAACAATATGTGACACGGCAATTGCTGATATTGTTGTCCACATAAGCTCACATGCAGACAATTACGCAATGCTTTAAAATGATACTCATTAGATGTATTAGACTAACACATTGTGGTTCCCACACACACGACATACTCCCGTATCAAGAAGTAATTTGCACAAAGACTCATTGTAAAGCGTGATTATGCTTTCGTCGTCTGTAATTGTACAAGATATAATGCATAGAGGTATACAGGTCAGCAAATTAATGCAACAAAGTAACATATGCATCATACCAGGTTGAGGACTGATATTAATCATGATTTGCATCAATGATCAATACGATATTATAGATAATCTTTGATCATCATATAACATGGAAAGTTCCTCAATTCGGTAACTTTAGGTTTTGGCATAAAGCTCTTTTATAAAGACATCCTGTCTGATCTAGGTCCGTAATGACTTACAGCAGAAGATCAGATAGGGTATCCCCAGACAACTAATAACATAACGACCCTAAACCTCCGAGTTTTGTACAAACACCCTATCAAACGAAATTACGGTACTAAGACCATATGCCCATGAGGTGTTCATCCACAAACGCGTAGTTTGTTATGTTTGTATCACTAATGCACGCAATATATAGTCTACGAAGCCTATCAGCATATCACACGTAATCAACATACGTCTCATTAAAACTATACAATTCTTTAGCCTGTGTCAGATCCCCACTGATGTACTATCATTTCCTCTTTTTATCCAGGAAATCATTTTGGGTTTTTCTAATTTTTAGGTATTTTGAAAATTTTTCAATGTTTTTGGTTTTTCTGATAAAATGACTCCCCCTAAAATAAAGAACATATTTTTGGGTTTTTAATTTTTTTTTTTTGAAAAAAAAATAAAAATTTGAAAGAAACAATCCACTTGAAAGCATCAACTTCTTTGAGGATTAAACAACCCCTACGAAAGCATCAACTTCTTTGAGGATTATGATAGTAAAGAGAAATTCCCAATTAGCAAAGAGAAATTCCCAATTAGCAAAAATTTAAAACTAAAACTAAAAAGTAAAAATGATAAACCGAGGAGCCGATTAGTCCTGTTTTTCCTTTATATTGTTTACTTTCAAAAGATATTCAAAGCGGGATCTGTCAAAAGCTTTTGTAAACAAATCTGCACGTTGGTAATCAGTATGGATTTTGACCATGTCAATCAATTCCTTAGCATAACAGTCACGGATAAAATGATATTTAATCCGGATATGTTTAGCTTTAGAATGATTTTCAGTATTTTTAGTTAATGCAATTGCGGCTTCGTTGTCACAGTGTATAGGGGTTTTAAGAAACTGCAAACCGTAATCGACCATCTGTTGTTGGATCCAGAGCACTTGCGAACAGCAACTCGAGGCTGAAATGTACTCGGCTTCACATGTAGACAGTGCGACGGAAGTCTGTTTCTTGCATTGCCAGGTAATTAACCTGCTCCCTAAAAACTGGCAACCGGCTGTTGTTGATTTACTGTCTTTGTCACAGCCGCCCCAATCTGCATCACTAAAAGCAATAAAATCAAAATCATCATCATTAGGGTACCAAAGTCCTTTTGATGGACAACCCTTCAGATATCGAAGGATACGCTTGACCGCCGTCAGATGACTTTGTTTCGGCTTCGATTGATAGCGAGCACATAGACACGTTGCATACATAATATCTGGTCGAGACGCTGTCAAATACATCAGAGATCCGATGATTGCTCTGTATGTAAATGGATCTGTCAGCTCCCCCTTAGCGTCCACTCCAATCCCGTGATTGGGTTGAATCGGGGTATCCATCGGCTTAGAGTCCTCCATCTGGAATCGGCTCAAGATGTCGGCTACATATTTCGTCTGGTGAATGAAGATCCCGTCGGGTCTTTCATCCACCTGTAAGCCGAGGAAAAACTGCATTTCCCCCATAGCGCTCATTTCGAACTTCTCCTGCATAACAGTTTCAAATTCCCTGCACAAGAGTTCATTAGTTGAACCAAATATAATATCATCAATGTAAATCTGTACTAGAAGCAAGTCATCTCCCGTCTTCTTCGTAAAGAGGGTGCAATCGACGAGGCCGCGCTTGAATCCTTTGGAGATGAGGTATGTACTTAGCTCCTCGTACCACTGTCTTGGAGCCTGGTGCAAACCATATAAAGCTTTGTTCAGCACGTAGACCTTGTCCCGGTGGATTGGGTCCTCAAAGCCTGGTGGCTGCCCGACATAAACCTCCTCCTTGACTTTACCGTACAAAAATGCGCTCTTGACGTCCATTTGATAGACTTTGAATTTCTTATATGAAGCAAACGCAAGGAACATCCGAATAGCTTCGATTCGTGCTACTGGTGCATAGATTTCGTTGTAATCAATTCCTTCGATTTGATGGAAACCCTGCACTACCAATCTGGCTTTGTTCCTTACAATAACTCCACGATCATCCTTTTTGCACTTAAACACCCACTTAGTGCCTATTTTCTTTCTTCCCGGCGGCAAATCTGTGAGCGTCCAAACTCCCAATTTCTGGAATTGCAATAACTCCTCCTGCATTGCCTCAACCCAGGCATCTTCATTCAAAGCGTCTTTGTATGTCCTTGGCTCTACCTGCGACACATAACATGCAAACGACCAATCATTTTGGCTACCAGATTTCTGAATTTTGGCATACAATGCTAAAGCACCAAAACTCTCTGGCGAATTAACGCTTTTAAGCTGCCCTCTGGTCATCACTCCACTACCAGGATCACCAATAACTTGCTCCAACGGATGAATACGATGAATCCGAGATTCCGGATTAACAGGTACAATCACTCCCGTCTGAGCAGTCAAATTCTCTACAGCATCCTGATCATGACCCGTGTTAGATGATGAAGCAACATCTGGATTTGGAGTTGGGTTCACAGTTTGCTCTTCTAAGTCTTCTGCATGTTCAAGAACAGCTTCTTCAAATTGTTCATCTTCAGATTCTGAAGTGTCTAATGAAGTTGAAGCTTCTTGAAACAACTCTTCTTCTTGTGTAGGAGCACTGGTATCATTAGAAGCTGATGGGGGGTTTACGGTGATTGGACGCATCAACGGTGAAGTTGCCGCGTTTTCACACTCGTAAAGTAATCTGATAACAGCTTCTTCAACCAGGCTATCTAGGTTGAATGATTCAAAGAAATCTTTGTAATCAAACATCCAATCAGGGCCCGTGCCTTGTAAATTTTGGGTGTATCGTTGAACTTCCACGTTAGCCCAATCCTCCACTTGACGAGTTCTCTTGTTGAATACCCGTTTGAGCGGGGTTGCATATCCAACAAAATATCCCTCCTCAGCTTTAGGACTAAACTTCTCGCTTGGATTCAACATCGTACATGGCGCCCCAAATGGTTCTAGATACTCTAAATTGGGCTTTCGTCGGTGTAACAGCTCATAAGATGTTTTTCCAAACTTCTTCACTGTCAAAACCCGATTTAAAGTGTAGTTTGCTGCATAAATCGCCTCATTCCAGAACATTACTGGAAGATTTGAGTCAGCGAGCAT
The DNA here is from genome assembly GCA_028751855.1 of Ambrosia trifida. Lineage (NCBI taxonomy): Eukaryota > Viridiplantae > Streptophyta > Magnoliopsida > Asterales > Asteraceae > Ambrosia > Ambrosia trifida. Next base: position 74,598,635 of record CM054128.1, on the reverse strand, counting down.
TGTTCTAGCAGCCTCAATCAGAGTCCTATTCTTTCTTTCAGCAACACCGTTCTGTTGCGGGGTATACGGAGCTGAATATTCATGATGTATCCCTTTGCTTTCACAAAGTTCATCCATCTTTGCATTTTTGAACTCCGTCCCATTGTCACTCCTGATCCTTTTTATCTTCAAGTTGTAGATATTCTCCAGTCGAGTGAACAGAACTTGTAGGTTGGTAAAGGTGTCACTTTTGTTCTTCAAACACATCACCCATGAGAATCGTGAATAGTCATCAGTGACGACTAAACAATAAAGCTCTCCAAGATGACTTTTGCGCTTGACCGGTCCAAATAGGTCCATGTGCAATCGCTCAAGCGGCATCTCAACAGAATTAACTTTCTTCACTTTATGGGACTGTTTGTGTTGTTTTCCTTTCATGCAGCTCACACACTTGTCGTTCAGATGGAAATGTTTCACGTTAACTCCATCGACAAGTCCATTTCTCACTAACTGATTCATTTTCCTCAGATGAATGTGCCCCATTCTGCGGTGCCACATTATCGATTCTTTTTCGGTCGCCTTGGATAGAAAGCATGTTATCTGCCCCTGTGACGTCATCGCCTTGGACATATCAAGAATATAAAGATTGTTGACTCGAGGTGCCATCAACATAACCCACTCCTTTGGAATCTTGAAGCCCGGTTTGAGAATATAGCAGGATTTGTCATCAAAATGCACAGAAAATTGTTTATCGCATATTTGACTGACGCTCAACAGATTATAGTCTATCTGCTTGACATAAGAAATCCGCTCGAAAGTCACAATCCCATTACTCACGCTTCCTTCCATCGTAATATATCCTCCTTTATTACCCGCAAACGCGACATATCCTCCATTAATATTCTTCACATCGAACAGCAACGCCAAATCCCCCGTCATGTGGCCTGAAGCTCCACTATCAACAATCCAGAGACTGCTAATAGGGCCAACTGAAGCTCCCTGCACACAAAAAGTAAACATTTAGTTCTTTCGGGGGACCCAAGCCTGAGTCTTGGGCCTTTGAACATTTGATTTCAAAGAAACATCCTCAATGACTTTTTCAACAACTTTTTGTTTTGAATCAACCCTTTTCTGATTTTTCAAAACAGTGTCATTTTTCTCACTCACCTTTGAAGTAGAAGCTCCTGGAGTACCATTAGGTGTCCAAGATTGTTCAGACCTTTTGAGAATACGAATTTGAGATTTTGGTTTCTCAATAGGTTTCTGAACATTGTTACTAAAAGTAACTTTCTTAGCAACCTTATCTGAATTAACAGACTTAGGTCCAACATTTGACTTGACAATTGGTTTTTGTGGAACCTTTTGTCTATCAGCTGTTGTGTTCACCACAGGTTTTCTCCAAGATTGTTCCATTGCAATCCGATTCCTTCGATCATATTGAAATGGACGGTTGTTCCTCATTTGAAAATTGTTTTGATTATAAAATTGTTGTTGTTGAGGAACAGTCCGTCTATGTGGTGGTACATAATGATCAATCGGCTTTCTCATGGAATTCTTAACCTCAACCTCATGTCTTTTGTGCCTTACATATGGACACTGAGCAAGTAAATGCCCGCGTTCTCCACATTTAAAGCATTTTCTATATTCCTCAAACACATAATGAGCATTTGGTGAAGCAAATGATCTGACAGGAAATTGATCATTATACTGTTGATTTCTTAAACTCTCAGGAAGTGGTCCTTTCGAGTAAGAAGGTTCATGAAAACCATTTGCTTTATCATTTGGTCGAATGAACTCAGTGACATGGATTTTTGGTTCTTGAGGAACTTCTGAAAACAGTTTCTTTAAAATTTCTGGTGGAATTTCATTGGTTCTTTCATGTTTTGGAAACCATATTGTGCTTTCTTGCCAGATTTTATCAAGTTTAGAATAGTTAACATTTTTAATCGGAAATTCCTCATCAGAAATGATTTTATCGGATCCTTCCATCCGATAAAACACTTTAACCGGTTTGTCACTTGGTTCATTCAGCTCATTCTTTTTGACCTCATTCTTAACAACATTATCTTTCTTAACATCAATCTTTTCAGACTTTTTATCACGATTAGCATTTGCCATCGGATGAACATGATCAGATGGTGACACTGGTTCAGTAGTAATGATGTGATTTTCTTTTGGAATCTCACATTCATTAACAGATTGATCACTACCAGTATCATCATTTTCTGAGTCTGAACTATCACTCTCAGCATAAACACCCTCATTGTTCAAGCCCAAAATCGGTCTCACATCGGAATATGGATCACCAATACTCGAGGTATTAGATTCCTTTTCCGATGACGAGTCTGATTTTACCGAACTCTCCGGTATAACTTGGTGATAGTTATGGTTTTCAAAAAGAACCGGAGATGGTACAGACTTGTAATTGGTGGTGTTATCATCAATGATATGATCTACCACATAAGCAACATTCTTATAACTTTCCAGCTTTTTGTTAACCTTTTCAGCAAAGCATTTTATGGCTGCCATTTCCAACTTGGTGTATTCAATTTCATTGATATAGTTATTTATTGCCAATTGTTTCAATGACAAAGTGTTTTTCAAGTCGGAAATGTCCTTTTTATAGCCATCTAAAACTTTGTTGAAAGCATTCAACTCTTTGCGAGTAGATTGACAGTTCAAGATAGCACTATCTCGTGAAATTCGGAGTTGTTTATTCTCCTCTGTCAATCTATCACATGTTCCACAATATTTATCACTCATAACATCAGTGCTAGATTCAGAACTTACAGGTTTTGGCGGTTCAGTCATGGCCATCAACGCAAAATGAGCTTCCTTTCCAGTGAAAAACTTGGAGTAGTCGATCTTGGTGAAAGCATCATCAGCTATGCACGACTTCCTCGTCATCAAAAAGTCAGCTTCTGCCAGCAACTGGTCAATGTCATCATCTAAAGAATCAACACTTGCCTCTGTGTCTGATTCGCTCTCAGAATCTGAATAAACTGATCTACACTCCTCGGGAACATCAGAAACTGAATCAATCACCATTCCAGAACTCTTTTCCTCAGCCTTAACCTCAACAGGTTCACTCTCCACTTCCATCTCAGTCTCATAATCATCACTTTCACTCTCCTCAGTTTCTTTCTTCTCATCAACTGCCACCGACTCTTCCATCTCAACCTGATAGGCAACACATGCCACATTCCCACCAGTAGTCACTTCCTCAACTCCTATTTGCATACCCGACCAGTCAAACCTCTCATCCTGTTGAGTCACCAAAGCTTGGTTCTGACTCGCATTCTGTTGAGTCTCATTAGGTGTAGTGATAGGTACAACTGTTCGGTTTGTGTGATTAGGAGATTGGTTTTGAATCTGGTGTTGAGTGTTTGGTTGTCTGTTTTGGTTGTTAAAGTTTCGGTTTTGGTAGTTGTTGTTATTTTGGTAAGAAACTTGGTTTTGTTGACGGTTCTGGTAATTTGCATTGAAAGGGTTTCGATTACCTTGTTTAGGTGGCTGGGTGCATTCCCTTTTGAAGTGTCCTTTTTCTCCACAATTAAAACACGTAACCTTCTCCTTGTTGAAACCATAGGTTGTGTTGGGAGAAGTTGCCAAGTCAGTTCTTCCAGTTTTCTCGATGAACTCTGTTGCTCTCCTCATTATACTCGCAAAAGCCCATTGAATGTCAATGAGTTCCATCTCTTCCTTGTCTATCTGTGCGTAGTCTTCGTTGGTTAAGTTGTTGTTCCCAATCTGACTAGCAACCAACCCATTGTAGGATGAAACCATTGCTGAGACTAATGCAATGTGTTGCTGAGCAACCTCCACAGTCACATTTCCCAAGTTTGATGTATCTAAAACCACCGGTTGTTGTTTATGTTGAGTAACTTGGTTTAATGGTTGTTGTGTTTGGTTAGCGGTGTAAAAACTTGCTTGTTGCATTGGAGAGATTGGTGAAATGTAGGAACTATATTGTGGTGGTGTGTATGATGGTTGTGAGTAGGAATTGTATTGTGGTGGTATGTAGTTGGTGGTTGGTTTTGATGAATCCATGACATTGGAAATACATGCAACATGTGGTGCAACGCTTCCAGAGCTCGAGTTTCCAGCTGAAACTGAAGTACCTCCAAAATACAGACTGGGATTCTGAGGAATCTGTGACCTTCTAGCTTTCCTCCTATCCTCCAACTCTTTGTTCTCCAGCTTTTCAATAAATTCTGAAATGGTCCAGAATTGATAAGCATCCTTCTCTCTGAGTACCTCCACATGCTGATCCCATTGTGGTGGTAAAGCATCTGCAAACTTATCCACCTGCTTAGTCATTGGAATCTGTACACCATAACTAGACAATTCAGACAATAAATGCATATATCTCGGAGTTAGTTCTTTCAAAGTTTCATTATTAATAAAAGAAAAATTCTCAAACTCCTTGACTAATTCCTCCATTCTCAGACTCCTGGTCTTCTCGTTACCATCATGCTTCCTTTTCAGCTTATCCCAAAGCTGCTTTGACGTAGTACATGTCCCAAACTGATGCAACAGGTCACTTGTGATTGCCTGTGTCAGTTGAGAGAACGCCTTCTTCTCTACCACATATTTCTTCTTTTCGTCCTCAGTCAAGCTTTCCAGAGGAATCATCTCACCTGTGTTCTCCAGAATCGGTGCTGTGTATCCTTTGACAATCATGCTCCATGCCTCTGCTCCTTCAACTCCCATGCCTTCCAGATGGATCTTGAACATGGTGTGCCACTTGTTATACTCTTGCATATCCATGAGCTTCGGTGGCCGAGTTCCACTACCTGTAGACAAATCCTTAATCAAAGTAGAAATAGCATTAGTGGTTTGAGTATTTACCGCCGCTGCAGCTACTCCCCAGTAATCTGATTGTAGTGCCGGATGTGCTACATTTTGAGGCATCGTGCTCGTTGTTGTCATGTAGTTAAGTGGTTGTGAGGATTGCGTGTTCGTCTTTTGCGCTGCCACTGTCCATGGGTCCATTGTCTGCTGTTGTGGTTGTGTTGGTGCTGATCCCGAAGTAGTTTGAAAACGCCACATGATCACAATCTGAAAATCTCAACACTTAGAAAAATTTTTCAGCAAAAATACTACGTTCGTCCAAAATTCAGTAGATTCGCCCAAATTTTCACACTCTCGTCCAAACTAACTCACTTTCGTCCCTTCTGTTCTACTTTCGTCCAAACAGTAACACCCGAATGTGAAAATGACCAGAATGTAAATCAAACTAACACACTTTCCACTTTCGCCCGAAATGAGACGGTCGAATGTGGAATTTTCTACCCGAAAGTGAAAAGTTTAAAAAGAAAATTCCAGGTTCGCCCAAAAACTCCTCAGGTTCGCCCACTTTTTATCAGGTTCGACCACAACACTCAGTCCAGGTTCCAGGTTCGCCCAAAACTAGCAGATCTCATTTTTGAAAAACGGTTATTGTTTGAAAAACGGTTATTTTGATCTCAGATTTTCAAAAGTTCATGGATTTGAATGATCTCAATCAGGTTATGTTTCGGAATTGATTTGGAACAACTTTAAGTCTTGGAAAACTTGAATTCGACCACAAATTCACCTTTAAATCGATCAAAAACTATGTTTTTAAGAATTTTTGTAAAAACAGATGATTTTATGTCAAAAACATGTCCAAATCAGCTCTGATCTTATCAAATTTGTTGTTGTATGATCCTCTATGCTCTGATACCACTTTGTGAGCGATGGATTTTAGCTAAAACAGGATTATATGATCATACAAGTCACAAATCTAGGTGCGGAAACCCTAGATCGGAACAAATTGATAAAACACAAATCACGACACAATCAAGATCATTTTCAATAACATTTCATAGATTAACTTTCATTCAAAATGCATTTACAATGAGTTTATGTTAATCTAGATCACACAGATAATCTCTCAAAAACACTTACAAACCTGATCTGAACCTGGACAAAAATGACAACTCTCTTACATTATCAAAAACTCAAAATCTATATATAGGCACTGCACATTCGCCCCTTACAACTGGTCGAATGTGAGTATATTCCACATTCGCCCACATTGAGTGGTCGAATGTGTCTTCTTGTTCAGGTCCAATCTTCCTTCGCCCAGTCCAAAACTACCTTCGCCCATTTCAGTCTTCCTTCGCCCATCCATATCTACATTCGCCCCATCCTGATTCACCTTCGGCCATCCACTAACATATGTTAATTATTGTATATCCAATCCTTAGTCGCAAAACGCATCAACAGATATAACCACCTTTATTTCCCGCAAATGCTACATATCCTCCATTCATGTTTTTGATGTCAAATAATAGCGTAAAGTCTCCAGTCATGTGGCCAGAAGCTCCACTGTCGACAATCCAAAGACTGCTAATAGGGCCAGCTGGAGCTCCCTGAACCAATCAAAGAAATGATTAGATCTTTCGGGGGACCCAAGCCTGTTTGGTCTTGGGTCTTTGAACGTTAAGCTTCAAAGATTCATTTTCAACAACAGTTGGTTTAGAATCGACCTTTTTATGATCATTCAAACCTTTTCATCTTGAGTTTTGACATTAGCAGTGGATGTAGAAGCACCCGGAGAACCCACTGGTGACCAAGATTGTTCTGAACGTTTAAGAATCCTAATCTAAGATTTTTGAGTCTCAACAAGTTTCTTTGTATCGTTCGTAAAAGAAACTTTCTTAGTTACCTTTTCTGACTTAACAGAAACAGGTCCAACTTTTGACTTAACAACAGTTTTAGGAACAACCTTTTGTTTGTCATTAGTTGAGTTCACCATTGGTTTCTTTAGGTGTTTCTCCATAGCAATCCTATTTCGCTTATCATAGACAAACTGACGATTTTCCCTCTTTTAAAAATATCGACTTTGATTATAAAAAGGTGGTCTATGAGGGATAAAATGTCTTTGTGGATATCTATGATTTTCGACTGGACTTTGATAAGGCTGCTTTTGCTTAACTTCGTGCCTTTGTGTCGCACATACGGGCAATGAGCAAGTAAATGCCCTCTCTCCCCGCATTTGTAACACGCACGGTATTCTTCAAAAACATTTTAAGCTCCCGGCTTAGCGTATCAAGTGATCGGAAATTGATAATCAACACATCTACGTCTTAAACTCATTGGAGCTGGGTCCATTGAGTAAGCCGGCTCGAAAAATGCATTTGCCTTTTCTTTAGGCTTGATGAATTAAGTGACATGAACTTTTGGTTCTTTGGGAGTATCACAATGCAATTTCTTTAAAAGTTCTGGAGGAAAGTCATTGGTCCTTTCGTGTTTAGGAAACCAGATAGTACTTTCCTGCCAGATTTTGTTAGTCTTTGAATAGTTTGCAAATTTTATTGGATACTCATCGTCAGAAATTATCTTATCAGATCCTTCCATCCGGTAGAAAACTTTGACGGGTTTGTCAACTGAATCATTTTTCTTAATCTTGGTAACTAATTGATTCTTTCTGTGTACATTTGCCTGAGGATGAGAAAACTAAGAAGGTGTAATTGGTTCATTTGTAAAGATGCGATTTTCCAAAAGAACATCACTACCTTCTTTAGATTTCTCATCTTCAGTGTCTAAATCATCAGTCACTGCAACCACCCCTCATCATTTAATCCTAATATTGGTCTCACATCAGAATGTGGATCTCCAATACTTGAAGTATTGGATTCATTATCTGATGTGGAATCTGATTTAACTGAACTCTCCGGTGTTATTGTGTTGAAGTTATGATTCTCAAACAACACTGGAGAAGGAACAGATTTGTAGTTTACACTATCGGATTGTGATGGTTCTTCAATGATGTGGTCAACAACATATGCTATATGTTTATAGCTTTCTAACTTCTTATTGACCTTCTCAGCAAAACACTTGACAGTTGCCATTTCCAATTTTGTGTTTTCTAATTCATTTATGTAATTGTTAATGGCAAGTTGTTTTAAAGCAAGGGTTTTCTTTAATACAGAAATATCCTTTTTGTACCCTACAAGTGTTTTGTTGAATTCATGTGAATCCTTACGATGACATTGAATATTGATTTTAGCACTCTCAAGGTTAACCCTGAGTTACTTGTTTTCCTTAGTCAATCTATCGCAAGTACCACAATATTTATCACTATTCATGTCAATGATAGAATCAGAACTTACCGGTTTTGGTGCATCAGTCATAGCCATAAGCGCAAAATGAGCTTCCTTCCCAGCAAAGAACTTCGAGTAATCAATCTTTGTGAAGGCGTCATCCACAAAGCATGATTTTCTGGTCATCAAAAAGTCTGCTTTGGCTAGTAGCTGATTAATATCATCATCCAACGAATTAACACTTGCTTCCGAATCAGCTTCACTTTCCGAGTTGGAATAAACAGATTCAGGTTCATCAGGAACTTCAGTAACAGAATCAATGATAGTTCCAGAAACCTTCTCATCGGTAAGCTCTTTAACTTGCTCAGTAACAGAAACCTGAGAATCATCGACTATCTCCTCAATCACCACCTCAAACACCTTCTCAAAATCTAAAACATCTTCAACTATCACCGGCTCCTCTATATCTATCTCATTAGCAAAACATGTTACATTCCCATTGGTAATCTCCTCAACTCCCAATTGCATTCCCGTCCACTCATAACCCTCATCCTTCTGTATCACCAAAGCCTGATTCTGGGTTTCGGTTTGATTTTGGCTATTTGGTGTAGAAATACGAATAATGGTTCTGGTTGGGTTATTTGGAGTTTGAGTTTGAGTTTGGTTGGGTGTAGTTGTTTGTCTAGTAGAGGTATTTTGTGAGGTGTTTTGTCGGTTTTGGAAATTTTTTTGTTGTGGATAAGTGTTATTGTTTTGTCTCTGGTAGGTTACCTGATATTTTGATTGACGGTTTTGATAGTTAGAGTTAAACGGGTTTCGATTACCTTGCTGCATCGGTTGTGTGCATTCTCTTTTAAAGTGACCACGACCTCAACAATTGAAACACGTAACTTTGGCTTTGTTGAAGCCATAAGTGGTATTATGTGAGGTTTCCAGATCAGTTCTACCGGTTTTCTCAATAAACTCTGTCGCCCTTCTCATCACACTAGTGAACACCCATTGAATATCAATTAATTCCATCTCATCCTTATCAATCTGGGCATAATCTTCATTAGTCAGACAATTATTCCCAATCTAACTCGCCATAAGTCCGTTATAAGATGCAACCATTGCTGAAACCAAAGCAATGTGTTGTTGAGCTACTTCCACTGTAACATTATCCATGTTGGAAGTTTCCAACACGATCGGACTTTGGCTTGATGAAGCTTATGTTGTTAGTGGAATATATTGTTGTTGTTAGGTTTATTAGATGTGTAACATGCGGTGGACATTTGAGTTTGTGGTGGAATGTAGGAATTTGTGGTGTAGTTTGGTGAATAGGTTGATGTTTGTGCAAGATAGTTAATTGGGTTTCTTGGAGGTTCAACGACACTCGAAACACAAGCTATGTGTGGCGCAGCATTTCCTGCCACACTTGAACTGGACACAGAATTGGATGAAGAAGCATGATACAATTCCGGATTTTGTGAGAATTGTGATCTTCTAGCTTTCCTCTTCTCCTCCAACTCCTTGTTCTCCAACTTCTGAATAAGCTCATTGATTGTCCAGTATTGATAAGCATCTTTCTCTTTCAAGACCTCAATATGTTGATTCCAATATGGTGGTAATGAATCAGCAAACTTATCAACCAACTCAGACATCAGAATATTGATGTCATAATTCGACAACTCGGTCAACAGATGACAATATCTCGGAATAAGTTCCTTTAGAGTCTCATTCCCAACATAACTAAAGTTTTTGAACTCTTTCTTTAGTTCTTCCACCTTTAATCTTCTCGTTTTATCATTCCCATCATGTTTGTTCTTCAACATATCCCAAAGCTGCTTAGATGTAGTACACGATCCAAACTGATGAAGTAGATCGGTAGTCAAGGCTTGAGATAGTTGTGAGAAAGACTTCTTCTCGACTACAAATTTCTTCTTCTCATCTTCAGATAAACCGTCAAGTGGAATCGGTTCACCTGAATTCTCCAAACACGGAGCAGCAAATCCCTTAGCAATCATCTGCCACGCCTCAGTTCCTTCCATACCCATGCCTTCAAGATGTATCTTGAACTTCTTTTGCCATTGATTATACTCTACCATATCCATCAGCTTTGGAGGGCGATTTCCACTACCTGAAGACAAATCATTGATTAGTGTGGAAATAGCATTAGTAGTTTGAGAACGCACCGCTGCTGCTGCAACGCCCCAATAATCAGTCGTTAGTTGCTGTGGAGGTTGAGTAACAGGTGGGGGTATCAAACTACTCATGGCAAGGTAGTTAATCGGTTGAGATGACTGAGTGCTCGTCTTCTGAGAAGCTACAGCCCATGGATTCATCAAAACGTGCTGTTGCTGTGTTGTTGCAGGCCTCAGAGTCATAGGAAATCCCCAAATGTTGTCCATGATGTCCAAAATGTAAACACTTAGAAAAATTTCCTAATAACAGACTAGGTTCGACCTCTGATGTGTATACGAGGGTTCGAAGGTAGAAAATCCTAGGGTCGACCCCTAAAATCAGACTCGAATGTAGATATGTAACACACAAGACTCTCCTTCGACCAAATAATCTCTCCTTCGACCTCCTGGTGGGTCGAATGAACAATAAGTGGTCGAATGTATAGACAACACATTAGAAAAGTTTTGGTTCGACCTAAAATGCTCAGATTCGACCTGAAACGACCTTGGTTCGACCAAAAACTCACACGTTCGACCTAATTCTCTCTGATTTGACCTGACCCATTTTTCAAACGGTTATTCTTCAAAAATCAGTTAATTTGATCCAAATTTTTCAAAAGTTTATAGATTTTGATGATCTTTATCATGTTTTGCTCGGAATTGAACATAGATCAACTTTAATGAATGAAACTTTTGATTTTATTCGTCAAATCTTATCCAAATCATTCAATTTCCATTGAAACTCAATGTTCTATCAAAACAGAAAAATTTTGGACAATTTTGGATCAAATTCAGTTCAAAACATATCAATTTGTAGTTGTATGATATCTGAAGCTCTGATACCACTTTGTAGACGGATCGGTTTTTATAAAACCGTGTATGTGATCATACAAGTCTAACACTCCAGGTGCGGAAACCCTAGAATGTTTACAAAATGATACGAATCAAATCAAACACGAACAATTACCTTTTCAACATCCATTCTCATTAATAACTTTATAAAAGTTGATTACATATAGGTTTACAAAGATATAATTCAGTTTCAGAGAGGTCAAAACGTAGAGAGAAAAACTAACCCTGACACACAAACACAAATGGCAAAAGTTATAAACTTAACAAAAATTTCATCTTACACAGCAGTTCGAATCAACCTTCAGTCTCTAGTCTTCTCCCTTCGACCTGTTTATCCTTCCTTCAACCTATCCATAAGCTACCTTCGACCTCACGTTTTGTACAAAACACTTTATTTAGCAAATCAAAAGCAACTAGTCACAATACGCATCTACACTTTTCTCGATCTTGATTCTTGATGTGCGGCTTATGCTTCAAAGTCCAAAATTGCCAAAGAGCTTCCTCAATACCTCAACACTTCCCTAGTTTTGTCATAGCGGGGGCTAAATGGATGTAAGGAAATGAAAAGGCTAAGGCTCAAAGATAGGTGGCTAGGGGTGGGGAAAATGTATAGAAGGCCCATGATACGGAATGTGTAAGTCCTAAGTGCCTAGATCATTTTCACACACTCCCCTCTGATGTGGTCTTGTAGCGCACAAGTCATACAAGTTCTAATCGCGCCATGCCAATCGGGGAATATCTCTCAAGACAAATGAACGATCATGTGTAATATATATCTATATGTGATGGTGTGCTCGATAAGGCTCAATAATACTCACATGTAAGGGTAGGGGTTAATTAAGGAATCAGGATCACCCTAAGCTGCTCTTTTGACGATCGAAAACCTCCCTAATCTCCCGCAAAATCATTGGGCCGACTCAAAGGGTTTGAAAATGTTTTTGTTTCCAAAAACTCTTTTAAAAACATTGCCTTTTTTGTTACAGTTTGCCGAGTACTTTGAGGTGGTTTAAATTTTACAAAATTTTTAAACACGTCACACTTAATTCTTTTACACAATTTTAATTTAATAATAGTAATATATGTGTATGTAAAGAAAAGTGGTCAAGTCAAAAGGAACAAGTATCTCCCCATTTTGTCTTCCAACGGTCCGCGTGCGGTCGATCCCCGCAGCTGCCTCGACTGCTTTCTTAAGAGAAACCACTTGGCACGAACTTCAATAATTTATTAGTAACGTAAATAAAAAAAATAAAAATAAGCTACTGGTCCTAATGCTGAGAGGGCATACCTGGGTGATAGAAAGTATCAAGAGTGAACGACCATACCTCATGGTTCTTGACAGACTCGTCTACCGTATGCACCAATCTCTCAACTTATTCATCCTAAGATACTAATCCGGGCTTCCTCCACGGTAGCGCCATGTTTCACATCTTTGGCTAGACAAAACGCGTGATGCTCATACTGCTTCCTTTTCGACCTCTTGGACACTGATGGTATCTTTATTTCACCCATTTCTCTTTCTCCATCCAGTCCTCTGACGACTATCCCAGTATTCATCTATCCACTTGGTGTTGTCAAGCCCTACTGCCGATTCTTCTAGTGGTGCCATTACTGTACCTTTAGCTTTCTTTAATTGATAGTCTAGTTGTCTATCGATGAAATGGGCTACGTCAAACGGGTCTTCCGCCTCGTATTCTTTTCCACCGACTGTGTAGTGCAACTTGTTACTCCCAACCCAAAGTGTAATAATCCCCTCACTCATATCTATTGTGGCTCTGGTGGTAGCTAAGAATGGTCGGCCGAGAATAATAGGAACATTACTCTCGCCCATGTTGAGGATGACAAAGTCAACGGGGAAGACAAATTTCCTTATTTAGATGAGCAGGTTTTCGACAATCCCCTAGGGCTTCTTTATGGTACCATCCGCCAACTTGATCATAACTATCAACGGTCGCGGGTCACCCAAATTGAGTTGCTTGTAGATATAAGTGGGCATAACATTCACACTCGCACCCAAATCTGCTAAGGCATAATTTGTAGGCAAGTTGCCTACAGAGCATGGTAAAGAAAACTTCACTGGGTCGGTGAACTTTGGAGGAAGACTTTGCTGGAGTAGTGTCGCACGCTCTAGTGCGTTTTTCTTGACCACTGCTTCGAGATTTCTTTTGTTGGTCAAGAGGTTCTTCAGGAATTTTGAGTACTTGAGCATTTGCTGAATGACTTCTATAAAAGGCAAGTTGACATGGATTTGACTTAGGAGTTCGGTGAATTTCTGGTATTGCTCGTCCGTCTTCTGTCTCATCAATCGTCTGGGATAAGGTATGTTAGGCCGATATTCCCTCCGTACTGTCTTTGATGGTGGTTCTGGTGGTGGAGCAACTGGATGATTCTGGTTGATTGCGGGCCCTTCATTAACCGGCATTGGTGAACTGGCGGTTGAGTTTTCTAGCGCGGTGATATTGGGAATGGTTATGTTTAAAGTGGGTTCATCTGTGAGTGGGTTGGGTGGTATAACTTCTTCATTGGCAGGTACCGCTGGCTAAGGATAAACGCGGCTGCTTCGAAGAGTTATAGCACTTACATTGGCTTTTGGGTAGGTTTCAGTGTTGCTTAGAAGGCTTTCGACGGGTCTTTCTTCGAGAGACTTGGCCATTACGCCCAACTGTACCTCCAGGTTTCTGATGGTGGACTCGAGTCCTTGAAGCCTCTTGTCGGTGTTGTTGAACTTTTCATCCATTCTTGCTACTGATCGAGCTTCGAGCATTCCGAGTCTTTCATCCACGGACGGGTAACCATTGTTTGGCAGGCGTTGCTAGTTGTTTTGTTGACTGAATTCGGGTGGCTGCATGGTGTTGTTGTTATCCACCCGAAGTTTTGGATGATCGCGCCAGCCAGGATTATAAGTGTTGCTGTAAGGATTGTTTGGAAGACGGTTTGTTCCAATGAAGTCAACCTGTTCCACGGTGGCCTGAGGAAGACTTCCGTCTTGCTGCTGCAACTCTACTGTGGTGATGGCATTGACCTGTGCTTTGCTTAGTTAGTTGAGGCGAGTTGATAGTGTCTCAATTTGAGCTTGCAAAGAAGTGGTGATATTGATCTGATAGAGGCCGGTCTTTGATGGCCGGCTTCAAGGGTTGTACCACTGATAACTGTTGACTGCAATTTCTTCAATGAGATCATAGGCTTCCTGCAGTCTCTTGTTCCAAAAAATACCTCCTGCGGTAGCATCAAGTGTCTGCCTTGCTTGATTCGTTAGCCCATTGTAGAAGGATGAAACCTGTAACCAAATTTCAAGACCATGGTGTGGGCATTTTCTGAGCATATCCTTAAATCTCTCCCAAGCTTCATAGAGTGGTTCTCCCTCTTCTTGACAAAAGGTGGTGATGTCATTTCTTAACTTTGCGGTTTTGGCTGGGGTATAATATTTTGAGAGAAACTTTTGGGCAAGGTCAGCCCATGTGGTAATGGAACCTGTAGGTTGTGAGTTCAGCCATGCTTTGGCACGATCTTTTAGTGAGAAAGGAAACATACGAAGTCGGATAGCGTCAAGGGTGACGTTATGCAACTTAAAAGTATCACAAATTTTGAGGAAATTTGCGATATGAGCATGGGGATCTTCATTGGGTAAACTATGAAAAGTGTAATTTCATTGTATCATGTGGATGATATGGGACTTAATTTCAAAGTGGTTGGCATCAACGGCGGGTCTAGCGATGCTAGGGCCCAAAGCATTAATGGAAGGTCTAGCAAAATCAGAGATGGTTCTATCAACTTGTGCCATTTTTATTTTTGTTACTTTCTTCTAGGTCTAAAATATCTTTCGGGTTCTTCAAGAGGAGGTGTAAGAATTGGTGAGGGACTCAAGTTCATACACTATTTAAGAACCTTTAAGATGAAACTCTTATAAAAAACACTAAGTAAAAGATAAAGTGAGCAATTTTAAGAAAACTCTTCTCTAAAACAGTCGTGTCCCCAGCAACGGCGCCAAAAACTTTTTGTCGTGTGGGTGTTTTAAGAAAACTTAACTTCTTTTCAAAAAGGTCAAAGTCGCAGGGGAGATGCCAAAGGCTTTGATGAAAAGATGAGCAAGTTGGAAAACAGAAAGACACTTACAAGTTTTAAATCTATAATTTAAAACGATAGTTGCTCAATGTTCTAAACCCAGCATATTAGGCAAGCGCACCTATCATGTATAGTATAGAAATGTGCAAGTACCGAGTATCAAATCCGTGGACACGACTTTTACTACTCAACTTCCTAAACTTACTTAAAAGAATTTTTAAAATGCGAGAAGAAAAGTAAAAAGAGAGGTGAAAACTTTTAGGAGAAATCAATAAAAAAAACAATGGTGTTGCTTCGGGATCAGATTGAACCTAGTATGAAAATAGCTATCTTTATTTTATAGTGGTGTGTTCGAGTGCGCACTTGTGCTTAACTTAGAATTGCAACTGCAATTTATAGAGTTGACTGTTTTCGCAAAACTGTACAAACAACTGTGTTCTTAATGTTATTATGAGGGTCTCCCGAACCGGATAGCTCACCTCTCAACACTGAAAAGAAAGTGACTCGAGACTGTGTCGACTCAACCCCGAATTACCCGCCTCCCGGTGTTGCGATATAGACATCAAACTATTCTATACTTTTATAAATAACCTGCCGGTGGCCAGAGCATGACCGAATAAGTTACCACTTAATATCAAAGAGGAGTCGTGACTGACCAGCACACGTGCATCCCCTACTTGGCTTAATTAACTTATCAAAAAGTGAGTGGTCTATCATTAACTGTGCGGCAGTATAATGATGAAATAAAATAAAGACCGTTTTATTTCAACACGAGTTCATCAATCTTTAACCCGCATCAAAGCTTCACATAGACCATGAAACCAAGGTGCAAGATTAAGTTTTGACTTATCAATAGGACATAGTATAAAGACCGTACCGACCCTAAATGAGATCTTGATAGTAGAGGATTAAGTCTCAAAGTGTGTGTATTTCTACCCATAAATGGACTAATCACTACTCATGGGATTAGGTTAGCTCACAAGTGCATGGGTTTTTGCACACCATGGGTACACTCGTGAGTCCTCCCACTTCCTATCAAGACACTCACAAGACCAAAGACTAAGTGATTAGTAAATTAGACCATTAAACAAAGTTTAGAATAGTAAGAATTATTAAGAACACAAAACACCACTTTAAAATAAAAGATAAACTATATTAATTCATACCAAGAATCCATCCTCACCCTAACAACACCAATAGAAATCTAGCCTAGCATGGTTGATACAACAAGCTCACAAGGTTGGGTTTGTGTATAAGACATGGTGGAAGGTTGTATGGAGATTTCTAAAGGTTTTGGATGATTTTAGGGTGTTTGTTTCGAGTGGGAAGGGATGCTTCAAAATGTA
Source organism: Ambrosia trifida (assembly GCA_028751855.1). NCBI lineage: Eukaryota > Viridiplantae > Streptophyta > Magnoliopsida > Asterales > Asteraceae > Ambrosia > Ambrosia trifida. Next base: position 74,582,168 of record CM054128.1, on the reverse strand, counting down.
GGGTGGAGGCCACTATTTATAGGTCTTCCAGGCCTTGCACGCCCGTGCTTTAACATTGGCATGCCCATGCTCAACAGTGGGTACTGTTGATGAGTCCTTTCGCGCAGAATTGTCTGTACTAGGGCTGGAACGCCCGTGCTATCTACCCTGGCACGCCCGTGCTAACTGTTCCATTTAACTGTCTTGTCAGTCTTGGTTGGTTTTTGCCTTGGAGAACACGCTAGAGTAAAGCACGACCTTGCCATACATTGGAGCACGCCCGTGCACCTTCTAAAAGGCTGAAATTGACCTTTGTTGACTTGGAAATGTTGACTTGTTGACCCGGGACAGTTGCACGGTCGTGCCATATCTGGCAGAGACTCAATGTCTTCAATTCTTCGTCCGAACCTGCAATTATCAGCACAGAAGAATAAATCATGATAAAACAAAGATAAAAGCACAATTTAGAGTAGTATAAAACAGGTGATAATTATGTGTGAAATCATATCAATTTCTCAGCACATCACAAGCCATGAAAGTCTTGTAGGATCAGCCATGTGTCGTGTTCTCTACTTCTGTGTCATAGATAATGAGACATCATCAATAAAGGTAGTGATTACAAGGCCATAGGGAGTATTGCAATTCGTTATTTTACCATTGTTATTGTCACTCGTCCTTCGCCTGCCACTTCGGCTAGATCCACCATTGGAGTCTGCGCGATTAGTGTCGTGCTGCGCAATGGCTTGCGCAATCACGCAGGCTAGCTCCTCGGACGTGGTTAGGAATGTATTGTCCTCGTTATTGCGGATGTTCCTTCGGGGCGGCATGCCTTCTTTCTAATACATCAGATATAAAAAGAATGAGGCAAATATTTATCGATAATATTGTCAATCATGTGGGCTCGAATGAACAACCATGATATCCACAATGACCATGACATTCACAATCACACAACCATCGAATGCAATAGTAATAATACACAACCATGCAGCATGCAACATGCAACCAATAAACCAGAACGTAAACAGATAACAGAGAACAACCAGTAAACCATAATATCGTCATTTCATTAACTTGTTTTTCAGTACATCGTTTGTAATGAGGATACAAAATAAGTGGGGTACTAGCGCCCCAATACAAGTTATACAATGAAATAACCCAAAAGATACTACTAGTTACGATAGGTAGAAACCACAACTGCGACAACCATACTAAACTACTGAGGTGGTGGGGGAAAGGTAGCAGCTAGGGCAGTAAAAGTACCTCGCATCCCCTGATCCAGCTCGCCCATCCTATGCTCAAGAATAGCCACACGTCTCCACGCCTCGTCACGTCCACGCTCAGCCTCATCCAATCGAGCTCGAAAAGTGGTAAGGTGCTCAATGATAGCGGCCCTCGTATAACCCTAAGCCTGCGCATCGGCCTCCAACTCATTTGCTCGATCACAGAGATCGCGGTTCACACCGTCATGAGTACCTATCATGCTACGCGCCGAATGGATAGTGCGGTGCATAGGTAAGGTACCAAGAGGATCGGGGGCAGGAGGGTCAGCAGGGGGCTAGGAGGACTCGACATCATGAGCGGAAATGATGAAGATGTCGTCATCGGAATCCTCATCGCTATGGGCCAAGTAGCCTACTACAGTGTGTAGGAAGGTCCGCTTGCGGGCCTGGGACCTACTAAGCAACTTCTTCTGAGGGGGCTCGAAAGACTCAGCAGCATAGCTAGGTTGGGCTAGCGCCATAGGCTCCACGCACTAGGGCCTACTCACACGCTTCCTGGTAGTGCATACAACGCGCGTACTGCCAAGAATCAGACAACAAGAGCGGGAAGAAGACTCCGGCACATCGGCGGGCGGTGCTTCCTCCCCGCGTGGGACCACAGCTGGCGGCTCCGCAGCCATAGGGGTTGGGTCAGTGGCATCCGCAGCATTAACCTGAGCCTCACCGGCAGGAACGTCAGGGTCATCATCCGAAACGACGGAATCTAGCTGCATGCCATCTCCTACGACGTCCACATCCTCGTCCTCCTCGGGCTCCGAATCAACGAAGTATCCATCGACGTCATCGTCACTAGACGTCTTGGGTACAGCGAAGGAATTGTCCTCCGAATCCGAAATAACAATCACATAAGTGGGGGTAGTCATGATCCTGTCAAAAATCCAAAAGTACACATATACACATCGATAAGCGTCAAGAACTCATGTGCTATACTCGCGTGAATGCAATGTAGAAAGAGGGCATGGAACTTGGGCAGTGCATCGTGATGAAAACATTTTTCATGTAAGGAAAACTTTTCATTTGAAAAATCGTTGTAGTTATAGTTTAGTTTTTAGAGAAAACTAGTTCGCTATAACCTTGGGCTCTGATACCAATCTGCCACACCCTGCCTAGGCGGAAACACGGGATGCAACCACGAAAGGTTTTCAAGCACAAGATTCGAGCAAACATTCATTTTTATTTAATAATAAAAGTACCAAACATGTTCGACAACAACAACCATCACAAGATACATTTTAAAACCCATCGCGGGATCAAAAGTTTTGAAAACACCAAAAGTGATAGTTGTGAATGAATGTCCAAACATATCCCAAGTTACATCCATAATTTAGTTACCTAAAAAACATGCATAAAAACTTTGTCAACAAAATGTTGGTGAGTTCACGTGTTTTGAAATAAACAAAAATGTAAAGTTTAATGAAATCCTTGAATGACCCATCATTGACTAGCTAAGAACAATGATAATAAACCATCATGAGCCATAACCAAACCTTGACGAGTGGTGCCTCGCACATCGCACAATAAGGGCAATGTATCATCATAAAAGAAATGGAAGCACTCTCATGTCGTATGTATCCGGTTAGAGCGACTAACCAAGAGTGAGGTTGTCAACCCAATAGATCTATTAAAGCGTTTCTAGGCTAAATCCATAGCTAATAGTTACGGTAAACTAAATATACGAGGGCTTTAATGAGTACTCTAAACATATCATCTCATGTACACCGGTCTGCTAGGAATTCATTCTAAAATTTGTAAACAATGCATGCTTTTACCCTAAATATAAAGCAGTAAAAAGGGGCCATGAAAAACTCACCTCAAGTCCGTGTGCAGTCTAGCAAGAGTGTATGTCCGACAACTAGGTATCCCGACTCATACGTCCTATATATATGTATGGACATCTTAGATTAATCGAATAGGTCCATGGTACTCGTGATTCACCCAAACTCGTGTGATACTTTAGTTTAGTTACCCTTGGTGACATTTATGTTGCTTGAAAATAGTAGGTTTGATAGGAAAAATAGATCTTGGTTCCTAACACATGTTATTAGTTATAAAACATATGTCTTTTGGTTTAAAAAGTGTTGGATCATTTGCAACTATACTTGATCTATATCATGTGTACACACAAGCATCACATATATGTGTGTATCCAAACATACATACGCGCACATACATATATATAACTTATACATGTGTATTCCATTATATAACCATTGGTATTTCATGTCCATGAGACTACACTTGTAAATACATACCCATATACATATGCATCTTGGTAATTATCACACCCCAAAATCTGCATTCGGTCGTGAACCATTGGTACCTTTACTACGCAGTGGAATGATAGGTCTAAGACTCCAAAAGCTAGTGAATGCCATCTAAGATCTTGCTAGGTATCGAATATCAATAATTCCACCTAATCCAACCATGCCGTGCCAAATGATACCTGGGAAAAACATGCTCAAAAAGTCAACATAAAGTTGGTGAGTTCACGGTTTTATATTTGTTTCTTGTAAAACTACTTTGCTTTAAATCATGTAAATAATAGTAAAGCATTGTGAGAAAATTCATCTTTATTGCTCAAACCAAATTGGAGAAATTCTTGTAAAAAGTCCCCATGGAACCCTCACTGGGCATTCCATCATAGCTTTGGAAAATTGTTCGTTTGAAACGGTTAAAAACATAAAACGTTCATTTAGATTATAAATAAAAAACCTTGCATGAGCCTATAACCAACCCCGGGCTAGTATGTGCCTCACGAAGATCGTGCTCTCGCTACGATGCCAACTAGCAGCTGGTTATAGTAGCGAATAGTCGTGAGGACTTGACTGTACAGTTGAACGATGACAAGGACCCTATAACCCCTAGATGTGTATTTAAGGGCAATTCGGTCCTATGAGATGAACAGGGACAACCCAGTCCTATAAAATGAAAAAGGACAACCCCATCCTTAGCGACAACTCATGCATGTTTGCAATTCTAGTTTAGTTGTATAAAACTAGTGTATTTTGATTGTGAACTTTGCATAAATCGTTTGTGAGACTTCAATATCCATTTGTTAAATGGTTTGAGAAATGCATAAGTTATTTATCGAAATATCAAATGTTGTTGCGAAACTTGCATGCTTCCCCCCCCCCCCCGAAAACATTCGCAAAACAGTAGAAAGTGGGGTCATGAACTCACTTGGAACCACTACAAAAGTGTTAGCAAGCAAAGCCTGCACTTGACTGACTTTCCTGTGCCCTAATTATCAACAAAGGACACCTTAAAGTCTAACGCAAAATAAGCCTAGCTCATTACCCCGGCTAAAAGATAGTTTATCCAACTATCTAGACTCGTGGGTAATAACCCGAGTCTTAAGTGTTTAAACTCGACGAACCGATTGTGACTTATCTTAATTATGTTATACGACATAGTACCCAAATTGCGCATTTGTTACTTGTCGTGTGTAAACCATGTTGGACTAGTATCGCAAAACGTATAACTTATCCTAAACTGTAGTTCGTCTCGCAAACCGGATGCATGTGTTTGTCTTGCGTGGTGGAAATACCAATATAGTTGTTAGGACAATTAATAATATTTGTTACTTCTCTTCCCAAAATACAAGTATTTTAAGGTCTTCAAAACATTATCTTTCATAAAATTATTCCCAATGTTTAGACTTATATACTTTAAATCCAAACAATAAACATTGTTTAAGTGTTGAAAACCTTTTAGAAACAACACATTTGACGCTTGCTAGATATTGTGTATTTGCTATGGAAATATTGTCCGAGAATTATTGTTAGTGTTTTAAATAAAGGTTTTGCAAAAACGTTCCGATTTCGTACATAACACACTTGTTAAAATACTTGGGATAATTTATTTATAAAAACAAGTAACAATATCGTCTTTGTTGCACTTAGGATTTTATAAAAATTCGGCAGAGTTTTCTCTGTTTTTGCACGAACCAGACAACACACGTTGTCTACAATTTTCCTCAAATCAATACATAAACACAAGTTAATAATTTATTTATCCGAAACTAAACATCGAGGCAAACATTATATGTTTCGATAACTTGTGTAATTAGTACACTTTTATATATATATATATATATATATATATATATATATATATATATATAGTCCAACATTATTAGCCTAATATCGATATTATAAATCACGCATTTTAGTCATCAATACCAATCGTCCGATTATACTTATTGTTTATTATTTGCATTAGTTCGTTAGCGAGTTAGTCGTTTACTATTTTTATATTCTAGCAATATATATACACATACTAGTAGGAATGCCCGCGCGTTGCCGCGGGTACGTACGTAGAATTGAAGTATGAATGACTGAAATCATTTATGAATAAATGGCCGAATTGAATGCATGTGATGTTATATATTAGTTCAAATGATTGTTGATTCAAACTGCTTTAACAACATACAAAATATATATCCAAAACTAAACCAGTGTCTTTAGAATCAAATCAATTTAAAGGATGACTACATATATACAATGTGTGTTAATTTTGATGCCAGTGGATGTTAAAGAAACTTATAATAGTCATTTGCAGTTGTTTTTATTTTATCTATCTCATATGAGCACATGCATATCAATTTAATGGATTACTACCGTCATTTGCAACATATTCATTACATGTTGAAAATTAGCAAGTGTAAAATTAATTAGTCGCATCACTCTAGTCTATGTTATAAGGCTTAAATGTCTCTCTCAAATAAAAATTTATTATTAAAATTATAAACTACTTAATATTGTATGCATGACAAATTTTAACCAATCACATAATTTAAACGACCTAGATCCAACCTTTTATTTTAGAATGGCCATATGTAGAGTTAAAACAAAGTTATTGAATAGGGCCAAATTGCTAAAAGTTGTCAATGGTGATATTGCTAAAAGTTGTCGCAACACATATTATAGATATAGATTAATGGTAATTGAAGGTTATGATAAAAAAATATGTACAAGTAGGTTTGCATGAAGGGTAAAACGGAAAAAAATTACATGACATTTGGGTTTTAAGCATAAGACTTTTCCTATGCCATCTTAACCTTCATGTAAAACTAGCGGGAATGCCCGCGCGTTGCTGCGGGTACTTATAGTTTTTTACGCACATTGTCAGGCGGGATTCACGTAATTTATTTTTAATACCTATTGGTTATGCATTAAATTGTATCTATTGTCTAGTTCAAAGGGATCGTGTTGGGGTTGGCGTAAATCAAGCTGATTATAAGTCGACAACTCATTTGAAAAGCTAACATAAAAACTATTATTTATAAGTTAACCTAAGTGACACGCATTTATGACTCATTTAATCCTTTCACAACTTGACCATAACTCAAAAACTTGTTTGGCACCTGAGATACATGGATTACAAGGATATGTTTATGATTATATAGTGGATTAGTGGGATGAGGCCCACGCATTGTGACGGATAGATAGTCGATCGTTTTGGTACACTCATTATAGCAATTGAAAGGCACAACCCAAAAAGTTGGTTTTTATATTAATTTTAATTTGAAACGGTATAGAAAGAAAACAAAAGGGAAAACCCATTTTTTAAAAAATAATAAGAATCGTAGAGTTAATTTTTTTTGTTTTTAAGTATCAGCATATATGAAGCTACAATTATTCCTAAACAATAATACAATAAACTGCAAAATGTAAACTACCACATTAAGCGTTTATATTTTCAAAACACACTTTTTTAGAAAGTAAATAATTGTCGATCAATAGTTGTACAAAATTACATTTGGTTGTTTATTTCTATTATTGGTTCTATTTTCACAAGCTTTGATCCACATAAATCATCTCTTCTGCACAGTCTTTTTACTCATGATTTCTGCAAAAATGTGTGCAGGGCCATGAATCCATACCAAAACCACATAAAGGGTTAAATTCACTCAAAAAAGTCGCTTTATATGTTCATTTGCTGAAAGGGTAATTACTTACCACCTTTCTCCACTGCATTTCTCCATAACCTGTATCTGGCTCCTAAGTATTCATATGATACCTGCCAGTTCCACACATTCGATTCATTGATGATCCTATCATTTTGCCCCAACACAAGCCTTAAATCCTTACTTAGAACCTATCATGTTAAAATCATTTGTGTCAAATTCATTGATTGAATCATCATTAACTCGCAATACATGGAAATCGATAGAACTTCTTTTACTACTCATTGACCTCAATACATGGGTGTCACCGTTCGTAATTGGGGACACAATTTGTGGGATTAACAGCCAAATGGGTCATTTTGTGAAAACAAGAAGTCATAACGTATATTTTGGGGATATTCTCTTGTATTTGTCTGCTTATGAAATTGTTACATTGAGTTTTATGAGTTTTGATAGTTTAGATTTTTTAGATGTGTTGACTTGAACATAAATAGCTATCAAAACTTGTCAGGTGTAAGGTATATTAATGCATACATAAAATGTAATAGTCTAGATATTAATATACTCATTATCTCCTTAGTCAGTTACCCTCGTTCATAAATATAACTAGTGTGATTTACATGCGCGCGTTGCGCGCCTTATGATTCGGTCGCCGCTAAAACGCTTCTCATCAAAGTTGCAACCAATTTTTCTAAACCCACTATTTTCAATCAAACCAACCACTAAAGTTACCTAGAATAACCTAATCATATTTTAACCCCATAAAACAAACCATGATCTTCAAACTTATACAAACAAATAAAGTAAAAAAAAAAAAAAAACTGACCTAGATGTTGCATATCATTATTGTCAAAATACCAACAGCTCTATGCCACCACGATGGCAGCTAGATTTGCATTGCTAAAAAGAAGGCCAATATCAAGGTATGCCTTTTAAATCATACTTTCTAGTTTCTACAAGTATTAGACGTCAAATCATTTTCCAAGCAATTTGTATTTACTCAAACCTTAGAAGCCACTTAGTGAAACTATACATCACCTTCAAGATTTTGTTTTTTCTTACACAATGGCCACTCGGCCCACTCCTGTTAACAATCACCAACAAAGCCTACTGTCGACCACCACGCCACCTGCTCCGCTACCACCACCGGCATCATTACTACCGACACCACCATCTCTTTCTCTATACTCGCTCTCCTCTGCTTTCTTGATCGTCACCGGCATCGCTAGTACTGATGTTGGTGACGTTAGTTCTTCCTCTCCCACCCTATTAAAGAACCGATGGTTATACACCGTCGTAACACTACCACGCAACCACCGGTAAAGATCGGTTCCAATCAGTTTTCCGGTGTTGAATGCAAGGCTTTAGATTTCGGCCAAATCGACATATCATCTCATTAGATCATCGTCTCAGTGCAGCATCTTTAAAAGAGGTTGTAACCGGGATGCAAATAAGCCCACACACTTTATTATGTGTCCCAAATACATATCAAATGAAAAACACATATGTAATCCAAATACATAAATCAAGAAAACTAAACAAAACAAAACAAATCAAAACTTTACTATCAAAGAAATTTATCAACTCTAACAGAACTAAAAATAAGACCCAAATTAAATTACATAGAAACTGAAGTACTACCAAACACTGGCGATTTGGCTGGTAGATACGTCATTCCGATGACCTAGTTTCATCATCTTTCACCATCATTCTTGTTCAAATCGTCGTCCTGCACCGATAACTTCAAAACTATGGTAATGAGCTAGTTCTAGGCAGTATTTGTTTGGCATTGACAACCTAGCTTTTACCTTTTGTTAGGTTGCTAACAGAAACATACAAACTCTAGGGAAAAAAGGGAATGTAGTGGACAACCTAATTTCAAACAGTTGAGGCTCAGACCTGTTTTAACATGAGAGGAAGGGGATGATGCTGCCCTGGTTGTAAAGGAGGTTGCAAGCGGAGGCACTTTTGGAGATGAATCAGCGGCAACAAACCTGAAACAAACAACAAAGCGTCATAATATTATCAAGTGCATATTTTAAGCAAATGTATATTAGCTACAATTGGGACGTAAACACCATGTTTTTTGCTGACTATATTCACCATGTGTTGCCCATATGACACGCCACACGGAAATATTATCAAGTGTTAACATTTTCGCTGTAGCTGTTAAGTGAGCGTTAAGGAAAATCGTTAATGTTGGTTTTCTTTGTATAAAAATCCAAACCATAGAACAAATGAAGGACACATTTAACATATTACACAAATACATGCCTAAACCTTAACAAATTCAACATAAAGGACGCAACGCACAGAACAATAAAAAACGGATACAAAACACATTTAACATTTACACAAGTACATACATGCATACACATTACACACACAGCAACCAAAGACAACAAAAAACAAAAAGCATAGTATAAAATTTAAGCAGATGGAGCGTATATACCAAATTAAATATAAGACAATGGTTTATCTTAACCATCTCTGACAAAATCGTGCACAATTATCTCCCTATAAGTGACAGCTGGTATGAACCGTAGCCAGAACCCTCACTCTCCTTCTGTTTCAAATGGTTATGGCGAAAAACGGTTCAGCTCTGCAAGCTGATTTATCTGCAATGCGCTGGTAATCCACCATATATAAGTATATAACACATTAAAAGGAAACTGAATTTAGATTACATGAAAACTATCAAATTATGTGGGGTAATATGCATACAGTATTTACATTTTCAAAGAATACCTCATTCACTTCTAATAATGCCATAATAACAATAATAAGTAATATTTTTAAAACATTAATTTGTATACCAAAAACACAAATTCAATTAGCATTAGTTACGGTCTACTTGTGACGGACAAGAAGAAACCCAAATCAAATTGCCTATTGAAAACCCAAATTTCGTAACAACACCAACAGATAACCAACCAAAAAACCCATTTATTGTTGTAACATCAAAAGATAATCAATCGTAGAAAACAAAAACCTTGCATCAACGATTAGTGGTATTGACATGAACCGTCAACAAAGAAGCAAAGATAAGAAAAAGAGAGCATGTACCGCACACCCGTCGCCGCCATGGTCGGATAGCCGTTGATAGTGGTCGTGACGGTGTCGAATGATGGTGGCGGTGGTTAAGGCGTCGGGAGGTTGATGGTAGGTGATGGTTTATGGTGTCGGATGCTGGTGGCATTACGGGGGTGTTAAATAATAGCTGTGACGGATCAAATGTTGGTGGGATGGTCGTGAAACCCTGGCAGTGCTAGAAGCCTGTTCCCACATATCCCAATACAGCAGAATTATGAAGAAGGAAGAAGGGACTTCAAAATGACTAAAACACCATTCGATAAAAATGTGATATACCATGTTTGCCCTTTACTGTTCAAATGAACGGATAGTTTAATATATATAGAATTCAACATGTATATTATATATTTGAATGTGTGTGAAGATGACTCTGTTTGGTGCTCTGGCCCTTTAGTTTATCAGGTTTGAAATCCCAATGGTTGATAAAACCATACAAGGCGGCCTGAATTCCATATCAGTTGGATATGAATCTCACTATCCATGAAGCACGGATTCAGGGGTCAAAAACTTTGCAAAGCTGTAACATGAAGCAAATGTTAATAAACTAAACCGTATAGTGTTCAAAATTTATTATAAATGTGAAGGTACGAAGCAAACCTTGGAACACTTCAACTGTTAGAAAAATTATATATATTTCGTTATCCTCTCCTTTTCCTAGTCAGGCTATCCTTGTTTTTTGCTTTAGATAATATTGCCACACCTTTATCTCCAGCTCATTAAATGCAAAAACTCCGCTGAAAGAATACTACAAATATAGACAGTTTAGTCATAACTAGATAAAGTTAAATAAATCAAAATGACCGATTTCAAACATTAATTACCAATTATGGTATAAAAAACTATTGGAATGGAATGGCTTATTTGAAATATAAATTAACAATTATGGTATAAAAACCATTGGAGTGGAGTAATTCATAGGAAGAGCTACCATATTGCAGATAAAGGTTCCGGTACAAAAGGTTGATATTGTGAGAAGGGTAAGAAGGATTCTCATGCTGACACGTGGCGGTAGGGTAATTTAAGATTAGGGACAATATTGTAATCACACACATATCATTTAATATTATATTTTTGGTGGTTTTAATTTTTGAGATTTTTTAGGGATTGATTTCAAAGTTTATGAATTTGAAATGGATGGAAGGTCTTGGGACAAAAGAATAGCAGAGGTGATACACATATCAATCAATATCCATTTTGTGTTCTTTACATTGTGTTTTAAGTTCATTCCAGTGTGTTTTATCATCATCGTCTTTAACAAACTAGTGTGTTTTATCAACTTTGTGTTTTAACACCATTTGATAAACAAAAAACACATTCGGATCAACTTTGTGTTTTGTGTTTTACTACTATCATATAACTATAAAACACAACCAAACACAAACAGTTAACATATAACCAAAATGTCTATATTGTGTTATAACACCATCGTATTAACATAAAACACATGGCTATCTTTATATTATTTGTTCTATTAATCTAATGGGTAATATTTGATAAAAATGGGTTGATGACATTGGTCCCAAATGGACCTGACAATGAATCGCTTGAAAGTCCCATTTAGTCAATTATATATGTCTCAAAATTTTGTATGGAATATAATATATAATAAAGATATTATGTTGGTTAATTTTTTGGATAACTGTTCCAACTTTTGATCCGACTTTTTTTTGGGTTAATATCAATTTTCGAAAATAGAAAACACACATCCTTTTTTCTATTCGATCAGGGATGAACACAGTATTGGAGAATTTTGGGTGGTGTGGTCTTGGAAGTTATTATCTTGAGATTTCTTCAGTCTGCAAACATGACCTGGAAAACGTGAGTCCCGGAAGCCCATGGGCTGATGCATATAAACCGTCTCTTCCAAAGTACCATGTAGGAAGGCATTGGTGACATCTAGTTGGTTAATGGACCAAGAGCGCGAGAGAGCCAATGTGAGAATAAGACGAATCGTTGCCGGTTTAACAACCGGACTGGAAGTGTCACCGCAATCTATGCCCACTTGTTGGCTATGACCATCACAAACTAGTCGAGCCTTATACCTTTCTAAGCTACCATCTGAACGAAACTTATGTTTGAAGAGCCACATACACCGTATAACATTCATATCGGGTTGACGAGGAACTAACTCCCAAGTCTCATTTTTAATAAGTGCACTAAATTCGTTGGTCATGGCGTGAAGCCATTCGGGTGAGGACAAGGCAACCTGTGGGGACTTGGGGATAGGTACGATAGTGGTGGTGTGGAGGTTGAATTGGTGCTTGGGTTTGGTTATACAGTCCATAGTGCGAGTGCGCATAGAACGAGTGGGTGGAGGAACAGTGGTTGTGGTGGGCTGTGGTGCGGGAGCAGACAGGTGATTGGGTTGGACCGTGGAAGGAGGAGGTGGGGGTGGGTCAGGACTGTGATGGGCTGGACCAGATGAGGTGTTGGGCTGTAGAGGAGTAGCGGGTGGGCCCGAAGGGGGATTGGACGGACCAGCTGTAACACCCCAACCGATGGCGGAAACATCGAGGTGTCACGTATTGATGAGTATACAGTAGCACATGGTAATCCAAATTTTAATTGAAATAAATATTAAATTGTAAATATCCAAAAATTGAAATACATAAGAGTTTTGAATGTGGAAATCTAATACATCACACAAGAATCAAGCATGCATAGACTCCTTATTTTCTTCATAAATACTCTAATCTTCAAGCATCATTATCACCTGTTGAGTTGTAAAAATGGGGGGGGGGGGGGGGTCAACTAGAAGTTGGTGAGAATACATAATCCATGTTAAGCATATAGTTTAAGTATAAAAGTCTAGCAATTCGTATGTCTATCGTAAATTTAAGTCTACATGAATAGTATAATATGTCGACATAATCAAACCTCCGACTAGTTTAGGTCCATCCCGTCATCTACGGTTCACCTTAGTAATATGTTGAACGATAACAATCACCCACGTGACCTATGTAGGAGGTACACGTATCCGGGTGGGGTTGTCAATCCAATAGATCTATTATTGAGTATCGCCGGCTTGGCCATAGCTAATGATTATGTAAATGTTGAAACTCGTTGAAACTCGTTGAAACTGTTGACTAATACATGAGGCAATAAAGTTTACTTCTAGACATGTATGTTGAATTGCTTAAAATTGTTGCAAGTATAAAGAATCGCATAAACAGGATTATGTAAACTCACCTTGGTATAGTATTAGGTATTGAGGAATAGTATAAGTGTAGCCTAATAGTTTGCCAAGTGTTACCCTATGTATAAGGCAACAAATAAGTCTAAGTCTAACTAGTTTATAAGTATATCCTAGGGTTTCGATTTGGGGATAACCAATTGTTGAATTTAAAATAAAATGTTAATTAAATAAAGGGAAATATGATAATAAAATAAAAGAAAGTCTTTTTATAAAATTTGAATTTAGAATGCTCACAATAATGTGTTTGAAGTATAAAAATAATTTTTATAAAATTATTTCCTTTAAAATAGATTTTTAAATCTATTTATTACAAATTGCCAAAATTTAACTTTAATATTCAAAAATACTAAAATTCAAGAATTATTATTTTAAAAATCATATTTCTGTTCTAAATATTTAAGAATAAATTGTATAAAATTTTGGTGCAAAAATAATAAAAATTGAATTTATTATGATTTAATTATGATTAAATCTAACAAAAATTGATTAAAAATATAAAATAAATGATTTTTCTGAATTAAAAATTATTTCAGTAAAGTTTAACATTGTACCAACATAGGATAATTTTTGTAGAAATTAATAAAATTGTTTTGATATTTTAATGAATTTTTATAAATATAATAGTATAAAATTGATTTAATTATTATAAATATTAAATCAATTAATTTTTGAAAACCAAAAATTGTAAATAAAACCTTTATCTCAGATTTGATAAATATAATTTTTTTAGAATTTATAAAAAGGTTTTAATATTTAAAAATGAATTTATAAGTTTTAAATGTATAATATATATATAATAATGATTTGTTGTTTTACAAATGAAAAAGAAAAGAAAGGAAGGCCACAGCCGGGACTCGAACCCGGGTGCCTTTGGTCACCAACAATGATCACAACCACTTGGCCTAGGCCTGTGGTTGTGACTAACTCCTGTTTAATTAAAATAAATACGTAAAGCTGACATGAGTTTATCCCCATTTCAAAACCCACGAACCCTAATTCTGTAATAACACGATTCACACATCATTGGCCCAATTGATGTTAGGGCTTTTGATGTGTGAACGCCGGTGATCAAAACCCACATAAAACATCATACTTACAGTGTTGATTCGTGCACGATTGAGTGGTCAATCAAAAAGTCAACTGATGATCGTAAAATGATACACAGAGTGAAATGAAGAAGATTGAAGGTTGAGAAGAGATTATGAGCGAGTTGTTATGCATTGAAGAGAGTCAATTTATATAGGGGATCGATGGATTGTTTAATTGACAAGGTTTGACCCCAATTCAATGTCATACGCGTATAGGTTTAATTTGATGGACAATTGATTTGTAATTGACGTGTAGCTTAGTCATATGAGGCCGATAATCGAGTATGTTTGCCAAATTTGGATCAATCATGAGTTAATTGATTGATTATGGTAAGTCGCGTGATCACAGTTGACTTACCAAGTCAACTGTGATAAATTGAAAAGGGTATAAAGTTAAAACGCGTCCAGTTTATATCAAGTGAGAAGGCCAGCCCAGCTGGTTAGATGGTTGTGTGGTTTGGGCCGGCTTGGGCGCGGGTTCGATTCCCGGCCCAAGCAGTTTTTATTTTTGTATATTTTCAAGGTTATTCCATATAATAATTATAATATATATGGTATTAGGGTTCCATAAGCGCGACAAAAATAATTATAGTATAAGAGAATAACGAAACTTGACGTTTTATTAATGATGCTCGTGTAACGTACAAGAATAAATGTGAAATGTTACAGTCTCCCCTACTTTTAGGAACTTCGTCCCGAAGTTGGAGTTGGAGAGTCTGATGGAAAAAGATGTGGATACTTTGACTTCATCTGGTCTTTGCGTTCCCAAGTGAACTCTGGGCCTCGTTTAGATTCCCAACGAACCTTAACGATCGGAATGCGACTGCGCTTGAGTTTCTTGCCCCCATTATCAACAATCTCGACGGGTTTCTCGATAATATGCATGCTTTCATCAATTTGCACATCCTCGAGAAGAACATGAAGGTTCTCATCCGCTAAGCATTTCTTGAGATTCGAAACATGGAAGGTCGGGTGAACATTGCTTAGCTCAGGTGGAAGATCAAGTTTGTAAGCCACTTTTCCAACTCTGTCAAGAATTTTGAAGGGGCCTACGTATCGAGGAGCTAGCTTCCCCTTTCTACCGAAACGAATTACTCCTTTCCAAGGGGATACCTTAAGTAGTACAAGGTCCCCAACTTGAAATTCCAAGGGTTTACGACGTCTATCAGCATAACTCTTCTGGCGACTTCTAGCCTTGAGAAGATTATCCTGAATAAGCTGAATTTTGTCTGTGGTTTCCTGGATTAGTTCGGGTCCAGTAATACGAGCTTCACCAACCTCAGTCCAACAGACAGGTGAACGACATTTCCGACCATAGAGTGCTTCGAAAGGAGCCATGTTAATGCTGGCGTGATAAATGTTGTTGTATGAAAACTCAACCAAAGGAAGATGAGAATCCCATGCGCCACCAAAATCGATGATACATGCCCTGAGCATATCCTCAAGTGTTTGGATGGTCCGTTCAGTCTGACCATCTGTTTGAGGGTGATAAGCAGTACTCAGGTTCAACTTGGTACCCAAAGCATCTTGTAGAGACTCCCAAAAGTGAGAGGTGAAACGACCATCGCGATCAGAAATAATGTCCAAAGGTATACCGTGATGACATACGATTTCACTTACGTACATCTTTGCCAACCTTTCCACAGAATACTTCTCACGAATAGGTAGGAAGTGAGCTGACTTGGTCAATCGATCGACGATTACCCAAATACTGTCAAAACCTTTGGGTGTACGAGGGAGTTTGGTGATGAAATCCATAGCTATGCTCTCCCATTTCCAGACAGGAATTTCTGGTTGTTCAAGCATACCAGATGGTCGTTGGTGTTCAGCCTTGACCTTGGAACAAGTGAGGCATTTTGCAACGAAAAGAGCAATGTCTTTCTTCATACCAGGCCACCAATAAGAATAACGGAGATCTTGGTACATCTTGTCAGCTCCAGGATGAATAGAATAACGAGACTTATGAGCCTCGTTCATGAGAAAAGTACGAAGATCATCACGGTCGGGAATCCACAGTCGATTAAGGAAATAAAGAAGACCATCGGGTTTGGTTTCAAGTTGAGTTTCAGCACCACAAGACATTTCATCGTACATGTTACCTTGGGTGACTGATGTGTGTTGAGCCTGGAGAATGCGATCCTGAAGATCAGTACGAACTCTCGCACATTGGAGTTTGACACGCTCTTTACGACTAAGTGCATCAGCAACAACATTCGCCTTGCCAGGATGGTAGCGAATTTCGCAATCATAGTCGTTAAGTAATTCGACCCAACGTCGTTGCCTCATGTTCAGATTCTTTTGATCGAAGACATGTTGGAGACTTTTGTGGTCCGTGAACACCACACATTTGGTCCCATAAAGATAATGTCTCCAAATCTTGAGTGCAAAGACAACAGCGCCCAATTCAAGATCATGGGTGGTATAATTCTTTTCATGAGTCTTGAGTTGTCGAGACGCATAAGCAATAACCTTTCTTCGTTGCATGAGAACACAACCAAGACCCTGGTTCGATGCATCACAGTAGACCACGAAATCATCATTACCATCAGGTAGAGACAAGATAGGAGCTTCACAGAGTTTCAGCTTAAGAGTTTCAAATGCTTCCTCTTGCTTTGGTCCCCACTCATAGGGCTTACCCTTGTGAGTTAAGGTAGTGAGAGGAACAGCGATCTTGGAGAAATTGGCGATGAATCGACGATAATAACCAGCCAAACCAAGGAAAGAACGGACTTCAGTTGGAGTTTGAGGAACACTCCAATTTTTCACAGCTTCGATCTTTGCGGGATCAACATGAATTCCGTTCATATCAATGACGTGTCCCAAAAATTGAACTTCCTTAAGCCAAAATTCACATTTCGAGAACTTGGCGTACAGTTGTTCTTTCTTTAGGAGACCCAAGATGGAGTGAAGATGTTGTTCGTGATCGGACTTTGATTTAGAGTAAATCAAAATATCATCAATGAAAACGATCACGAATTTGTCGAGGTAGGGTCTACAAACCCGATTCATCAAATCCATAAACACTGCGGGAGCATTGGTCAATCCAAAAGGCATAACCATGAATTCATAGTGACCATAGCGTGTGCGAAAAGCTGTCTTGGGAATATCTTCATCGTGGACTCTAAGTTGATGATAACCAGAACGGAGATCAATCTTCGAGAAGTGGGTTGCTCCTTGAAGTTGATCGAAGAGATCGTCAATCCTAGGAAGTGGATAACGATTCTTGATGGTGAGTTTGTTGAGTTCACGATAGTCAATACACATTCTAAGAGAACCATCCTTCTTTTTAACGAACAAGATAGGGGCTCCCCATGGAGAAGAACTAGGGCGAATGAACCCTTTATCAGAAAGTTCCTGTAATTGACTGGCAAGTTCTTGCATCTCAGAGGGTGCAAGACGATAAGGAGCTTTTGCGACAGGATTAGCACCAGGAACAAGATCAATACGAAATTCAACTTGTCGAGCAGGAGGCAAACCAGGTAAATCCTCTGGGAAAACTTCAGGATAGTCTCGAATAATAGGAATGTCTTGGATACTTTTGCCTTTGTCCTTCTTCTCTATCACGTTAGCTAAGAAGGCAGTATACCCCTTTCGTAAGTACTTTTGGGCAGTAGTACAAGACATAAGTTTAAGCTCGCCACAGGGTTTCTCACCATAGATCTTCAAAATCTCACCAGATTCGAGAGGAATGCGTATGACTTTCTCGAAGCACAGAATTTCGGCACGATGTGTTGACAACCAGTCCATGCCTACTATAACATCAAAACTACCAAGATGCATGGGGATGAGATCGATAGAGAAGGTATGATCGTCGAGGTTCAACAAACAGTTACGAATAATAGAGTCGATCGAAATAGACTTCCCGTTAGCTACCTCTACCACTAAAGGCTCCTCTAGATTAGTGTGGGGTAAGTTAAGTAAGGGTTCAAACTTCAGTGACACAAATGATTTATCAGCTCCCGAATCAAATAATATGGATGCATAGTGGTTATTAATGAGGAACGTACCATTCACCACTTCGTTGTTGTCACGAGCCTGGTTAGCGTTGAGATTGTAGGCGCGACCTCGAGCACCTTGGTTTTGGTTGCGGTTCTGGTTTTGGTTTTGGTTTCGGTTCTGGTTCTGGTTACGATTAGGGCAGTTGTTGATGTAGTGATCAGGGCTGCCACACTCGTAGCATTGACCACGAGTAGGCCTGTTGTTTTGTTGGTTGGGAGCGGGGTTGTTTCTGGCTGGGTTGTTTTGGTTGTTTTGGGCAGCAGGGGCTTGACAGGCATTGGTGTAGTGTCCATACCGTTTACAGTTATTACACTGGCGGCATGGTCTACCAGGAAGATGATGGAACTCTCAGGTGTTGCAAAGAGGGTGTGTTCCACCATAGGGTTTCTTGGCTGGGTTCTGGGTAGCAGGTGGAGTAGCAGCAACCATATAGTTTCTAGCCTTGCGCTTTTTGTTGCTTGAGGTCTCAGGCTTGACTTCAATTGCAGGCTGTGGTGTGTCTTTGGCAACCGTCTTCTTAGTGCCTTTGCGGAAGAGAGTACCGTTCTTCACGTGATTATCAGTAAGAGTGGCCGCTAGACGTTTGGCCTCTTCCAAAGTTGCAGGATTCCTACCCCAAACGGTGTCCTGGATTTGCATGGGCAGACCACCGATGTACTTCTCGATGGCTACCGGCAGAGGAGTAACTTTGTGAGGCAACAATAAGCTAAGCTCATGAAAGCGGGTGTTGTAGGCAAGGTTTTCCCCACTATCTTGAGCTAAGGTGTGGAACTCATCCTCAAGCTTCTTAACTTCATTGCGAGGACAAAACTCTTCCTTCATGACCTCCTTGACTTGGTCCCATGTCATAGCAAGAGCAACTTCGGCCCCACGAGTACGCTTTTCTTCATTCCACCAAGTGAGTGCTCGTTTATGGAGAACACTCATGGCGTAACGAACCTTGAAGTTGTCGGGGCACTCACTGTTGATGAAGGTATTCTCAATACCCTCAAACCATTGGAGGAGTCCTATAGCTCCTTCTTCACCACTAAACTTTGGAGGGTTACAAGAGTTGAAATGCTTAAGGGTGCAGGCTGGGGGTCCATTTCCATTACCATTGCCGTTCCCGTTCCCGTTCCCATTGCCGTGACTGTTCCCGTTGCTGTTCATTTGGATGACCTGAGCGAGTAAATTGGGAACCAGAGTTGCGATTTGCTGCGCCATTTGTTGAGAAATGATCGCAGCCAGTTGAGCATCGACACCATTGTTGTTGTGGTTAGGAACTTGGTCATGGTTATGGTTGTCACCACCTTCTTCGTGGTTCTCACCATTGCTGTTGCGAGTGCTGCGACGTGGAGGCATGATCTGTAATAGACACAATGAAATGAATGAGATTATATAAGGAATGTAATCATTTATTCATTAATTAAAACGAATAAACGAAAACCTTGACTTATCAAAGATTCAAAATTTTTATAACATATGAAGACATGCTTTAGCCTATAAGTGAACACTCATCTCGAGAATTCCCAGGTAGGCATCCGGGTCCCTCGTCTGATTGGGATATATGCGCAATGCCAGCCTAGACAGAAGACTCAGAATACAGGCGTTCACCCTTCCAAATTGCACGTGATCGTTATTAAAATCTAGAACTTCGACGAGATCTCAAGGGGGTTCAGGTTAACCTGAGGATTTTGTCCTATTAATCTAATGGTGGATCAGGATTGCAGCAGACGAATAAGAGTAGTCACATGTAGGTTTAGGGTTATATAAGGTATAGGATAAGGATAGGATTAGGGAAGCAATTAGGGTTACAAGTAAGAGAAGCAAGTACTGTTTAAGTCCCTAAGGTTATAGTCTAGATTATTTTCTAATAACCTAATTCCCTATAACCAAGGCTCTGATACCAATCTGTAACACCCCAACCAATGGCGGAAACATCGAGGTGTCACGTATTGATGAGTATACAGTAGCACATAGTAATCCAAATTTTAATTGAAATAAATATTAAATTGTAAATATCCAAAAATTGAAATACATAAGAGTTTTGAATGTGGAAATCTAATACATCACACAAGAATCAAGCATGCATAGACTCCTTATTTTCTTCATAAATACTCTAATCTTCAAGCATCATTATCACCTGTTGAGTTGTAAAAATGGGGGGGGGGGGTCAACTAGAAGTTGGTGAGAATACATAATCCATGTTAAGCATATAGTTTAAGTATAAAAGTCTAGCAATTCGTATGTCTATCGTAAATTTAAGTCTACATGAATAGTATAATATGTCGACATAATCAAACCTCCGACTAGTTTAGGTCCATCCCGTCATCTACGGTTCACCTTAGTAATATGTTGAACGATAACAATCACCCACGTGACCTATGTAGGAGGTACACGTATCCGGGTGGGGTTGTCAATCCAATAGATCTATTATTGAGTATCGCCGGCTTGGCCATAGCTAATGATTATGTAAATGTTGAAACTCGTTGAAACTCGTTGAAACTGTTGACTAATACATGAGGCAATAAAGTTTACTTCTAGACATGTATGTTGAATTGCTTAAAATTGTTGCAAGTATAAAGAATCGCATAAACAGGATTACGTAAACTCACCTTGGTATAGTATTAGGTATTGAGGAATAGTATAAGTGTAGCCCAATAGTTTGCCAAGTGTTACCCTATGTATAAGGCAACAAATAAGTCTGAGTCTAACTAGTTTATAAGTATATCCTAGGGTTTCGATTTGGGGATAACCAATTGTTGAATTTAAAATAAAATGTTAATTAAATAAAGGGAAATATGATAATAAAATAAAAGAAAGTATTTTTATAAAATTTGAATTTAGAATGCTCACAATAATGTGTTTGAAGTATAAAAATAATTTTTATAAAATTATTTCCTTTAAAATAGATTTTTAAATCTATTTATTACAAATTGCCAAAATTTAACTTTAATATTCAAAAATACTAAAATTCAAGAATTATTATTTTAAAAATCATATTTCTGTTCTAAATATTTAAGAATAAATTGTATAAAATTTTGGTGCAAAAATAATAAAAATTGAATTTATTATGATTTAATTATGATTAAATCTAACAAAAATTGATTAAAAATATAAAATAAATGATTTTTCTGAATTAAAAATTATTTCAGTAAAGTTTAACATTGTACCAACATAGGATAATTTTTGTAGAAATTAATAAAATTGTTTTGATATTTTAATGAATTTTTATAAATATAATAGTATAAAATTGATTTAATTATTATAAATATTAAATCAATTAATTTTTGAAAACCAAAAATTGTAAATAAAACCTTTATCTCAGATTTGATAAATATAATTTTTTTAGAATTTATAAAAAGGTTTTAATATTTAAAAATGAATTTATAAGTTTTAAATGTATAATATATATATAATAATGATTTGTTGTTTTAAAAATGAAAAAGAAAAGAAAGGAAGGCCACAGCCGGGACTCGAACCCGGGTGCCTTTGGTCACCAACAATGATCACAACCACTTGGCCTAGGCCTGTGGTTGTGACTAACTCCTGTTTAATTAAAATAAATACGTAAAGCTGACATGAGTTTATCCCCATTTCAAAACCCACGAACCCTAATTCTGTAATAACACGATTCACACATCATTGGCCCAATTGATGTTAGGGCTTTTGATGTGTGAACGCCGGTGATCAAAACCCACATAAAACATCATACTTACAGTGTTGATTCGTGCACGATTGAGTGGTCAATCAAAAAGTCAACTGATGATCGTAAAATGATACACAGAGTGAAATGAAGAAGATTGAAGGTTGAGAAGAGATTATGAGCGAGTTGTTATGCATTGCAGAGAGTCAATTTATATAGGGGATCGATGGATTGTTTAATTGGCAAGGTTTGACCCCAATTCAATGTCATACGCGTATAGGTTTAATTTGATGGACAATTGATTTGTAATTGACGTGTAGCTTAGTCATATGAGGCCGATAATCGAGTATGTTTGCCAAATTTGGATCAATCATGAGTTAATTGATTGATTATGGTAAGTCGCGTGATCACAGTTGACTTACCAAGTCAACTGTGATGAATTGAAAAGGGTATAAAGTTAAAACGCGTCCAGTTTATATCAAGTGAGAAGGCCAGCCCAGCTGGTTAGATGGTTGTGTGGTTTGGGCCGGCTTGGGTGCGGGTTCGATTCCCGGCCCAAGCAGTTTTTATTTTTGTATATTTTCAAGGTTATTCCATATAATAATTATAATATATATGGTATTAGGGTTCCATAAGCGCGACAAAAATAATTATAGTATACGAGAATAACGAAACTTGACGTTTTATTAATGATGCTCGTGTAACGTACAAGAATAAATGCGAAATGTTACACCAGCTGTTGAGCCGGCTGGGAGACGCGTCCGTCTGGAATAGGTAATGGGCTGGGTTGGGTTAGCTGATGGCGTGTGGTGAGTTGGTGAAGGTGTGGGTTGGGTTGTTGGGCTCGAAGGATTGGGCTGGTTACTGTAACGCCCAGCGTTTCCCGAATATTATAATAATAATTTTATTCATAAAACGATTTTTAATTCGTTAACACTAATATCTCGTTAGCAAATAATACGTTCTTACACGACATTAACTTATAAGACATATATGTAATTGTTGTTATTATTATTAGAAACAATAACTGCTCATGATAAATAAAACGCGACTAAAAATATATTATAACAAATATATGGTCCAACTACTCGTTTTAAGTCGGTTTATATAAATAAATTTAACAAAATATGTATTTTAAACGATTAAAACAAGTTACGTATTTTAAACGAGACCGAGTCAGTAACTGGCTCGTATACGCGGTACTCAACCACTTAACCTAACCTACCAAAACCTGATGTATTTAATCACATTAACCTTCCTTCTCCTCATCTCATCTTCTTCACCAAAACCCTAGCCTCCACCACATTTTGTTTCTCATCCTTTCCCTTTCTAACACAAGCATCTCTCCCTTTCTCTATCTCTCTTCTCTCCCGCACTCCCTCCTTGTCTCTGTCACAAAGCAACAACACAACGGTGGCGGCGCTGGTTGAACAACTACCACCACCCGCCGCCAACAACCACCATGTCCCCATCATCCAACCACCTGCTCACCTCACGTATCCTCTCCAACTCTCCTTCCATTTCCATGCCTTTTTCCTTCATTCTAGAGCAACAACAGCCACGCAGACCACCACCGAACCACAACAGTTGAGTTTCTCTCTCCCTCTCCCTTGTTAACCACTTAGCGGCCCCCCTCTGGCACTTGTGGTGCGGCGGCGCCGCCACTGGCAGTGGCGTGGGGATGTATGGTGGTGAACAGCGACGAAGTGGAGGTGTTGTTCTTGTTTTGATTTTGTGCGATTGATGATTAGCTCTGGTGGGTCTCGATGCTACGTTATTTTATTTTGGATCTTGTTTGGTCTTGGGGCTCGATTCTTGGTTTTCTTTGCGGGTTATTGACTCAACATTTGGGCATATGGTTTGGCTATGGGAGCAACGGTTCACAAGAGCTTTCAGTTTTGGGTTTCGAGCCACCTAGTCAAGCGGGTCATCAGCCAGAGCTTGTCAACTTCATCCAACCTCGACTCCGTTCTTTTGCTTCCGGGTCAGATCTGGTTCGTATGGGTCTGGTCAAAGCTGGTCAACATCAGTCAAGGTGGTCAACCGGGTCAGATTCGTCGAAGTACGGATCCAGGCGCGTACGGTTCGGTTACAAGCATGAGAACGAGAAGGTATATCGCGCGACGCTTCTTTGTTTTAATTATTTTAGTGTCAAAGTTATAATTATGTAGATAAAGATATTTCATTTGTGTAGAACGAATCGAACCGACCGTCTTGTGACTAAAAGTTCTTATTAATAACTTGAACGAAAATTCCTAACTTATAATATATTTATTTTCGCAAGTAAGAATCGAATGTCCAACTATATATGTATGAACACATATTGTTATATATAAATTCAAGCAAACATAATATTAGCGAAAGATTTCGTTTATATACTTTAAAGGCTTAGCTTATGTCGTGCGTTTTAAAAATGGGCGATTTGGTATGTAATAATAACCGGCCTCTCGATTAGGCGAAGTCTATAATTACTTATACGTATATTTATACTATTAACATTATCCTCCAAGTTCAATACTAATCACTTTACTAGATTGTCTTCGGACTATTAAATAATAACTAACCTACACTTATACAAGCTATATTATCGACTATCAAATCTTGGGATATAAATATGATACACGTCAAAATGTACAATTTATTTGCTTATTATTGCTTTTGAAAGTTAAACTATGTGTAGTGAAGTTGTGCATTTGATGTTTTGGGAAAATATAGACAACTTGAGTTGTCTGGTTTCTTGCAAAAACAGGGGAAACTCTGCCCAAATTTTTACAAAATATGAGAAACATATCAAGCATTCGAATCTATACTTTTGTACAAAAACGCTACGTTTTACAAATGGACACTATCCCAATTTTTCGTGTCATGATAGAGATACATGTAGATAAAATTATAGTTATTAATATGTTTATATATAAACACAACGGTACAAATATTAACCGGTCTTCGAAAACAAATTGAAACGCGAATCGAGTTACACTAGTAATGTTTTCATTAGCCAAAAATGTTGCTTTAACAATAATTTCAAGATGCGACTTCGTATACCATATTAAGGTATTTATTTTCAATAACTATATACACACGCATACATTCGAACAACTAAAACAAGTACAATCGGTTCGTTAAGTTATACACATTAAGACACGTATTGTTTACAATACGAGTCTAGGTAGTTGGATAAACTATCTTTACAACCATAACAAAAACAAGCTTATTTGCATTAGAATTTAAGGCATCATTTATTTGTAATAGGATACAAGAGTTCAATTAATCCAAGTTCAGACTTGTTGCTACTTGCTAGCACTTACACAGTGAATTTCAGGTGAGTTTACGTAACCATGTTTATGCGATTCTTTATACATGCAACATTTTAAGCAATTCAACATGCATGTCTAGTAGTAAACTTTATTGCCTCATGAATTTGTCAACAGTTTCAACGAGTTTCAACGAGTTTCAACGAGTTTCAACATTACATAATCATTAGCTATGGCCAAGCCGGCGATACTCAATAATAGATCTATTGGATTGACAATCCCACCCGGATACGTGTACCTCCTACATAGGTAACGTGGGTGATTGTTATCGTTCCAACATATTACTAAGGTGAACCGTAGATGACGGGATGGAGCTAAACTAGTCGGAGGTTTGATTATGTCAACATATTATACTATTCATGTAGACTTAAATTTACGATAGACATACGAATTGCTAAACTTTTATACTTAAACTACTTGCTTGACATGGCTTATGTATTCTCACCAACTTCTAGTTGACCCCCCCATTTTTCCAAACTCAACAGGAAATACTGATGATTGAAGTCTAGAGCTAGCATGAGGAGATATTTGAAGCTTTGTTGATTACTTGATGTAGACTTTAATGTAATTCAATATTGTAATGTATTAAAGGATTATTTTAACTTGTGTACTACCATGAGCTACTGAACAATCATTCATACGTGGCACCTCGATGTTTCCGCCATCGGTTGGGGTGTTACAGATTGGTATCAGAGCCATGGTTATAGGGAATTAGGTTATTAGAAAAATAATCTAGTCTATAACCTTAGGACTTTAACCAGTACTTGCTTCAATTACTTGTAGCTCTACCTTATCCTTATCTCTATCCCTATCCTCATCCTTATTCTTAGCCTAACTTGGTCTTGCCTACTCTCTTTCACTTACTTGCTACAATCCTAACGTACTTCTAGATTATTAAGGCAAATTCGTTGGGCTTAGACCTGATCTGTTTTGATAAGCCAACATTTTCGTTTATTCGGGGTTAGATATTTACAATCTTTGTGTTTCATTTTCATTTATACTCCCTCACTCCCGTATAAATTCTAAGTTTTGAATCTTAAAATTTTTACAATTCAAATATATTTTCTCTTATATAATTCCCTGATTAGCTTAAACTTCATGAATCATTTCTGGGTTTCACAATCCTAATTCATTTTACAAACTTATAATATTACCCATAAGTCTAATTATTTTTAACATCTAACCCAAATCATATGTTTCCCTTTACATCAGACATAAATCATATGTATCTAGCCAATTTTATTTTAAACCCCCCCCCCCCCTACATTTTATTTATGTGTATTTTGAAGATACCATCAACCATAAAATTTTATCACATTCGAGATTTTAAAATCCTTATTTAAACTGTAACCTTATAAACTGTGTATAGGAGATACTAAAAAAAAAAGAGTCTTTTATTTCCACAAACTTATTTGCTAAATTTCAAATTTTTATTGAACAATTTACTGGCGTAACAGATAATTTACAATGAAAATGTTTTAATCTATTAAGAATGACTTCTTTTATGGATTACCCGAAACCTATTATACAAACGTCTGAACAAATTCTTGATTTTTGAAATCCGACATCGTGTTTAAAAGCTATGACTCTTCGAAATATTTTGATCTAAATCAATTTAGTTGTACAATTTAAAGACTTTTGCTTTATATACAAAACCAATTTTGAAAATAAAATCTTTCCATCCACAAGAACAAAATTTACTCTACATTTTTCCATCGACACCTACTTACTTTAAACTTGTTCGAACCATTACAAATTTTTGGCAAATACCACAATCACGTTTTCTTGTACGCTTGTATCTAACTATTTATTCAAACCTCACGATTATTCTGCATGATCACCTTACTACTTGCGTCTTTTTGAAACCCTATAAATTAAACCCTTTATCAACCACCTACACATTCACCATTTTTCACAACTTTGATTTTACTTTGAGTTTTCATCATCTCTCAAAATCCAAATTCACATCCTTTACCTCCTCGAACATGAACTTGATCTCCACGATAACCACACTATTGAAAACTTAATTGTTCGTTGCATCAAAACTTGAATATTAGTTATACATGAGGATTTGATTATCTACCTGAACAATTTGCTATAAACACACCTAGAGTCATTAACCTTGTCTAGGGCAACTCTGTTACAACTCGCATGCTATACTCGATATTTGATGCATTTACAAACTTGCTTACATGTATGTATTATCAATTTGCAGCTTATGTGTTAACCCAAAAACAATTGTTACACTTAACCAAACAACTGGTAGAGGATGAAGTACTTGCTCAACAGTTGTAGAGTATTTAATAACCTGCTCAACGATTGGTAGAGGTCATCATGCCTGCTCAACAATCGGTAGAGGTTCTAATAACCTGCTCAACGATTGGTAGAGGTCATCATGCCTGCTCAACAGTCGGTAGAGGTTCTAATAACCTGCTCAACGACTGGTAGAGGCTATCGCACCTGCTCAACAATCGGTAGAGGTTCCTACTCATTGACTGGTAGAAGTCTTTTTCCTGCTCAACAGTTGGACTCATCTTTGGATACATTATACATGTAAATTGATACAAAGATTTATTAGACTCATTGATACAAAGATTCAATCACAATGTTATTTTGCATTACTTACATGTGTGTTTAGAGTCATAGAATGACACAAAACCCTAATGTAAGGTAAATTGGTGATTGCGGTCCGGAACGTAATCATGAATTTACAGGTACGTTAAGGTAGTGTGAAATTCTATCAGGGTTTTCGGTAAATAACAAATTATAAACACTAGTTACCTAGTAATTCATTTAGTCTTTCCATAGTTAATCAACTCACACATATCAAAACTCTTACTGTGACATCCGTCACCTTCGTCTTTCACCTAATTGACAATATCAGTCCTCCAAATATTTCCGTTATAGTCCCTGTAAGTTTCGTTGTTTTCAAAATTTATTTTGAACGAACTAAAATTTTATCATTTATATTTATTACGGTTCGGGTATAAGTTTTAATCTAATGAGTAGGTTGGAACATATTTCGGAATAGATTCTATAAAATTTTCAAGTTTATAAGGTTTTAGAAAGTTTTGGTTAAATAAAATTAACTTGGTTAAGTTTTATATAGAAAAAAAAACTAACTAAATTAAAAATAACTAACTTAGTTAAACATGGAGGGACCTTTTCTGCCAAATATCAAAACTTTTAAACTCTTCCTCTTCTTCCCTTCCCCCTCCACGTTTTTCCGGCCATAGGTCCGGCCACCGGAATTTATTTCCGGCCAACATTAACAATCCCATTTATAAGGTGCTTTAACCCGATTTAATGAATTCCAAGCGTTTCTTCTTCGTGACTCAACCTTTTCTAAGCATTAAACTAGTAAATAACGTCTTAATAACTGACATCGAATCCGGGTTTTATGCTAAAACCGCCGGATTATTATGACAAGTTCAAACGGTCACTTTTCTCAAACAACAAAATAAATTGATCGTACCATTTAGTTTCTGCATCAATTCCCATTCTAAACCCACATCAAATCGCTGGAAACGCGTCCAGATTACTCGCTAATCGGCCTTCATATTCGCGGCCCCCTTTATACTTGTTTTCATTCACAAACGCGACTGTAAGTTCTAAAGTTTGATGCCGTTTATTATTTTCGTTGTTCTTCTTCAAAAGCCCCTTAAAATCGGATGATAAAGATCTCTGAATCGAGTTATTGATTTTGGGTTAGGGTTAGGATTTATGTAGAATAATTTGGGGAAGAAGATGAAACTAGATAAAGCATTATATAAATTTCTCTTCAAACTTATTCAACTAAAGGTCTTGTAGTGTAGTGGTTTGTGTGTGTGTTGTATACAGCATGGACTCGAGTTCGAGTCCTGCAACCCGCGTCCCTTTTTCATTTTTGTTTTTTGTATTATTTTGCATATCTATATATTAATAAATAAACACATTAAACTTAGAATATTCATAATAAATTCATTTTTGCTCCAAAAATTATAAAAATTCAGGAGTAGCTTCTTGACACCTTTTAGAAAATTGTCATAATTTTTATTTCTGGAAAATATTTTATTTTCATAATTTTTATTATTTAATTTGTTTTAATCATATTTAATTGATTAAAAATTCATTTTTAATGGTTTTTATCTCAAAATTTGTCATAAATTATTTCTAATCATCATGAACTAAAATAAAAATTATTGGTTCAGAAAACATTCATTTTTGTCGATTTTCTTATTTTTAATCATTTAAACATGATTTAATCTCATTAAATCAGTTTTAAATAGAAATAACTTTATAAAAATTATGGGAAAATTATTTCCATTAATTTACATCAGAAAGTATCCATTTTCTATAAAAATAGCATTTTTGGATCATGTCTTGAATTATTAGTCTTATTTACATTTAATTAGACATAATAAAACATTTATTTATTTATACAATTTAAACATCTATTTTATAAATATTTTTCTTATAAAATAGAAATAATCATATGGTTTAATGTCTTTATTATCTTTTGTTGGATCATTGTGTAACTCAAAATTATTTATTTATATATTTATGATTATTGTATTTACTTTAATTTAGTTAAAGTAATTAACTAAATAATTTTGTCTTAATTATTCAAACATATTTCTATCTAAATATTCAATAGGTAAAATTATATTATTTAAACCACATTTACAACCTTTCAGATATTATTAGTGATATACAATTTTTACATTAACGCAACTGATTATAAAAACTCTAATTCCCCAAATCGACTTAGCAAGCCCTAATGCCTTAGACCCTAGATACCTTAGACTTTTTAGACACTTCCTTATTAGTATTCTTACACATTATAGGTTGAATTCCTCGGAATTCCCATTACTTAGCTCACGACTGCTTAAGTGGATTTTGATCGCTTTCGTAAACTGTGAGTATATCTTTCCCCTTTTTACTATTTTACATTTCGGGGTGACTCATGTACTTACTATCAAGTTTATATTTCCTTTTACTAAAATAGCAATTCTTATGTGTGTTTGCTTGTGTTATTTTGTGTATCTATGACCTGTCAAATCATTAACCGCTGGGCGGCCTGACATTTCAATGAATAGTACTATGGTTTATACCCTTGTGACTCTGTTGAGAGTCCTCGTCATTGCTATGTATTACATTACTACTAGCGCATACTATATATATCTGCTTTCTTCTCTTAGGGTTGATTTGACCCGGATACCACTTATTACATAATTGCAAACAGTATACGACACATGAATTGCTAAACACTTTTCTACTATATTTTTTAAACAGGGTATGCTCACCAATACAATTTTTGTATTGACCAAAAAATATTTTGTACATGTTTCAGGTTGTTTTGAGACGCTTCTTTTAGGCTTTTGGATTTTATATTTCAGTCTTGTCTACATTGTATCTTAGCTAGACTTGTCACTTTAGAATTATTGTATCCTGTAATTTCATTTCAATGTAATAAATTATTTAATCAATGTATTCAAATTTACACTTTAGTCCATGAGCTATTGAACAATCGTCACTACGTGACACCTCGATGTCTCCGCCATCGGTTGGGGTGTTACAGATTGGTATCAGAGCCATGGTTATAGGGAATTAGGTTATTAGAATGCCTTTTAGCCTAGTCTATAACTAAGCTTACTTTCACGAGTCCTCTCGTTTATATTTCTCTTATTTCCTATTATTTTCTTTCATGATATTTTCGTTATGATTATTTCTCGTTATTCTTTCGATATTTTGCTTGGCGAAGAAGACACTCGTACTTCACAAACGAAACGATATCATCAAGTTAGGAGTGACATCCATACCTTGGTGATTAGTTTCACTCCTCTATATGTTATTTATCTTTGGAATATATCTTTGAGATAGGAGTGACATCCACACCTCAAAGAGTGTTTCCTTCAAAAAGAAACTTAACCACTAAGCTGGGAGTGATATCCTTAACTTAGTGAATGGTTTCATTCCACAATCGTTTTCACTTTTGAAATACATCTTTGAGTTAGGAGTGAAATCCACATCTCAAGGATCTATTTCTACATCTCGTTGATTATGAACTTTCTTAAATATTGGTAATCTATTACATACGTTAATTTTATCATTCACGTCATTTTAAATCTTGGTATTTTAAAACACATTCGATTTACACATACTTCATGAAATGGTTTCATTTTGCATTTTACAAACTTGTATTGCATATTTTAAAAGACCAAATGTAAACCTTCTGTTTTCATATGACGTATCCAATATATATTTTCGAGAGAAATTTGAATCTAATAATAAGCCTTATAACATTTTTTTTTTTAAACTCGACTTCTCGTAAACACATGAAAATGTGTATTTACGAAGATTTTGCAAATGAACCTGTTTTGAATCTAAAACACACTTCGATTTCTTAAAATTTATTCTCGTGCATCACTAACTATTCTTTCAACATTATCACAAAATCGAGTAAACTGCGAAAATTTACCTTTCACACTTATACTCTTTCAGTTGCAAAACTTTTGGTTTAACAAAACAATGGACATATCTTTCTATCAGAATGTTGCTAAATGTCTTTTATAGTATAACGCATATATGTAAAATTACTAGAATTTAAACTCACATACCAGTAGGCTATACACTCATTCCGTGCACATTCATTTGCCGTAAATTTCATTATTTTAATCTTGCATCATTTTTATTCATAGTTAGTTCTAACACGTTATTTGTGATTATTTTCACATTGCCTATTTGCATTAATTTAACTCGTTTACTTTCATTTTGTGCAATTGTGCGATTTACTCGATTTATGTTATACTATTCTTTTAGTTGGAATTTTATACTATACTTATATACTTACATGAACACATATTTGGTATGCATATTTTCTTTCCTGTTTTGAGCAAAACCCTGTTATACTTCACATTATTTTGTTCATTTTCATGGCCAACGAATATACTAGTTGATAACTCGTATGAGATCTAAGCCGGTGCCCACGTACGACTCGGATTAGAGTATTTATTTAATCCGAGGGGAACGGTGTAAATCTCGCAGTTTATCAATATAGGTGTCTAAAGCCTAACGATGTGAACAAAAGTTACCGGTTAAGGGTGAACCCGAAAGGGAAGAACCTCTAATCATGTCTTATACTTACATGTTATTCTCATTACGGTTAAAGGGAAAACCTGAAAAGGAAGGACCTCTAAACATGACATGATTAAACATTATTTGATTACAGTGGCTATTACATAGTGGTTGCACACATTTATTTCATGTTAGGGTTATGGAAAAGCATAACACCCTAGTGTAAGGTAAATCGGTGATTACGGTCCGGAACGCAATCATGGGTTTACAGGTACATGAGGGTGGTGTGTAATTCTATTTAGGCTAGTGGTAGGCAATCAGTACGAGTCCAAAGTATCGGGAGTGTGGTGGGTTAGCTGCAGTACACCCTATATATAAGCATAAACGATACTGCGGGAACGGACTAGGAGTCTGACCAAGAACCTATCCATTACTTTATACTTATCTCTTTATTAGAACAGTGGGCTAGAGTCTTTTCGATAGGAACGTTCTTACGTTAGCTTCAATTCGTCTTCCTAGAGTCTTTCTCTCCACCTATACAGAAAGCACGAACCTTGTATACTCTTACACACTCGATTACTTGGATACTTGCTGCACTCTAACCAACATTTAGTCAGAAATTTTTTTCTAAAGTAGGGGAGACTGCTTCCTTAATACATCTACCCTCACCCGTTACACATTCCCAAAACTTTTCTCAGTTAAACTCTCAACTTTCTAACCTCAGGTCATCTATTAAAAATTTTGAAACTTTTACCTAAGATATTAGACAACTATTTTTAAAATCTGGTCAAATCGTAAATGATGAATATATATATATATATATATATATATATATATATATATATATATATATATATATTTTTAACCTACTTGACTTTACAACGCCCTTTGTTTTATAGTAACATCCACTTGAAAGAAATTTCGAGATGAAATTTTCTAAAGTAGGGGAGACTGTGACATCCATCACCTTCGTCTTTCACCTAATTGACAATATCAGTCCTCCAAATATTTCCGTTATAGTCCCTGTAAGTTTCGTTGTTTTCAAAATTTATTTTGAACGAACTAAAATTTTATCATTTATATTTATTACAGTTCGGGTATAAGTTTTAATCTAATGAGTAGGTTGGAACATATTTCGGAATAGATTCTATAAAATTTTCAAGTTTATAAAGTTTTAGAAAGTTTTGGTTAAATAAAATTAACTTGGTTAAGTTTTATATAGAAAAAAAAACTAACTAAATTAAAAATAACTAACTTAGTTAAACATGGAGGGACCTTTTCTGCCAAATATCAAAACTTTTAAACTCTTCCTCTTCTTCCCTTCCCCGTCCACGTTTTTCCGGCCATAGGTCCGGCCACCGGAATTTATTTCCGGCCAACATTAACAATCCCATTTATAAGGTGCTTTAACCCGATTTAATGAATTCCAAGCGTTTCTTCTTCGTGACTCAACCTTTTCTAAGCATTAAACTAGTAAATAACGTCTTAATAACTGACATCGAATCCGGGTTTTATGCTAAAACCGCCGGATTATTATGACAAGTTCAAACGGTCACTTTTCTCAAACAACACAATAAATTGATCGTACCATTTAGTTTCTGCATCAATTCCCATTCTAAACCCACATCAAATCGCTGGAAACGCGTCCAGATTACTCGCTAATCGTCCTTCATATTCGCGGCCCCCTTTATACTTGTTTTCATTCACAAACGCGACTGTAAGTTCTAAAGTTTGATGCCGTTTATTATTTTCGTTGTTCTTCTTCAAAAGCCCCTTAAAATCGGATGATAAAGATCTCTAAATCGAGTTATTGATTTTGGGTTAGGGTTAGGGTTTATGTAGAATAATTTGGGGAAGAAGATGAAACTAGATAAAGCTTTATATAAATTTCTCTTCAAACTTATTCAACTAAAGGTCTTGTAGTGTAGTGGTTTGTGTGTGTGTTGTATACAGCATGGACTCGAGTTCGAGTCCTGCAACCCGCGTCCCTTTTTCATTTTTGTTTTTTGTATTATTTTGCATATCTATATATTAATAAATAAACACATTAAACTTAGAATATTCATAATAAATTCATTTTTGCTCCAAAAATTATAAAAATTCAGGAGTAGCTTCTTGACACCTTTTAGAAAATTGTCATAATTTTTATTTCTGGAAAATATTTTATTTTCGTAATTTTTATTATTTAATTTGTTTTAATCATATTTAATTGATTAAAAATTCATTTTTAATGGTTTTTATCTCAAAATTTGTCATAAATTATTTCTAATCATCATGAACTAAAATAAAAATTATTGGTTCAGAAAACATTCATTTTTGTCGATTTTCTTATTTTTAATCATTTAAACATGATTTAATCTCATTAAATCAGTTTTAAATAGAAATAACTTTATAAAAATTATGGGAAAATTATTTCCATTAATTTACATCAGAAAGTATCCATTTCTATAAAAATAGCATTTTTGGATCATGTCTTGAATTATTAGTCTTATTTACGTTTAATTAGACATAATAAAACATTTATTTATTTATACAATTTAAACATCTATTTTATAAATATTTTTCTTATAAAATAGAAATACTCATATGGTTTAATGTCTTTATTATCTTTTGTTGGATCATTGTGTAACTCAAAATTATTTATTTATATATTTATGATTATTGTATTTACTTTAATTTAGTTAAAGTAATTAACTAAATTATTTTGTCTTAATTATTCAAACATATTTCTATCTAAATATTCAATAGGTAAAATTATATTATTTAAACCACATTTACAACCTTTCAGATATTATTAGTGATATACAATTTTTACATTAACGCAACTGATTATAAAAACTCTAATTCCCCAAATCGACTTAGCAAGCCCTAATGCCTTAGACCCTAGATACCTTAGACTTTTTAGACACTTCCTTATTAGTATTCTTACACATTATAGGTTGAATTCCTCTGAATTCCCATTACTTAGCTCACGACTGCTTAAGTGGATTTTGATCGCTTTCGTAAACTGTGAGTATATCTTTCCCCTTTTTACTATTTTACATTTCGGGGTGACTCATGTACTTACTATCAAGTTTATATTTCCTTTTACTAAAATAGCAATTCTTATGTGTGTTTGCTTGTGTTATTTTGTGTATCTATGACCTGTCAAATCATTAACCGCTGGGCGGCCTGGCATTTCAATGAATAGTACTATGGTTTATACCCTTGTGACTCTGTTGAGAGTCCTCGTCATTGCTATGTATTACATTACTACTAGCGCATACTATATATATCTGCTTTCTTCTCTTAGGGTTGATTTGACCCGGATACCACTTATTACATAATTGCAAACAGTATACGACACATGAATTGCTAAACACTTTTCTACTATATTTTTTAAACAGGGTATGCTCACCAATACAATTTTTGTATTGACCAAAAAATATTTTGTACATGTTTCAGGTTGTTTTGAGACGCTTCTTTTAGGCTTTTGGATTTTATATTTCAGTCTTGTCTACATTGTATCTTAGCTAGACTTGTCACTTTAGAATTATTGTATCCTGTAATTTCATTTCAATGTAATAAATTATTTAATCAATGTATTCAAATTTACACTTTAGTCCATGAGCTATTGAACAATCGTCACTACGTGACACCTCGATGTTTCCGCCATCGGTTGGGGTGTTACACTTACCCAAATTATTCGAAACATATTATCCTATTACTTA
The DNA here is from genome assembly GCA_028751855.1 of Ambrosia trifida. Taxonomy (NCBI): domain Eukaryota; kingdom Viridiplantae; phylum Streptophyta; class Magnoliopsida; order Asterales; family Asteraceae; genus Ambrosia; species Ambrosia trifida. Next base: position 74,545,917 of record CM054128.1, on the reverse strand, counting down.
TAAATTCACGTTGTACCTTAACCCAAATTGTTCCAAACCATAGTTGTCTTAACTTCTACCCAATCACACTCAACCCTGTGTTTTTAATAACTTCGGGACGAAGTTTCCTAAAGTAGGGGAGACTGTAACGCCCAGCGTTTCCCGAATATTATAATAATAATTTTATTCATAAAACGATTTTTAATTCGTTAACACTAATATCTCGTTAGCAAATAATACGTTCTTACACGACATTAACTTATAAAACATATATGTAATTGTTGTTATTATTATTAGAAACAATAACTGCTCATGATAAATAAAACGCGACTAAAAATATATTATAACAAATATATGGTCCAACTACTCGTTTTAAGTCGGTTTATATAAATAAATTTAACAAAATATGTATTTTAAACGACTAAAACAAGTTACGTATTTTAAACGAGACCGAGTCAGTAACTGGCTCGTATACGCGGTACTCAACCACTTAACCTAACCTACCAAAACCCTATGTATTTAATCACATTAACCTTCCTTCTCCTCATCTCATCTTCTTCACCAAAACCCTAGCCTCCACCACATTTTGTTTCTCATCCTTTCCCTTTCTAACACAAGCATCTCTCCCTTTCTCTATCTCTCTTCTCTCCCGCACTCCCTCTCCTTGTCTCTGTCACAAAGCAACAACACAACGGTGGCGGCGCTGGTTGAACAACTACCACCACCCGCTGCCAACAACCACCATGTCCCCATCATCCAACCACCTGCTCACCTCACGTATCCTCTCCAACTCTCCTTCCATTTCCATGCCTTTTTCCTTCATTCTAGAGCAGCAACAGCCACGCAGACCACCACCGAACCACCACAGTTGAGTTTCTCTCTCCCTCTCCCTCGTTAACCACTTAGCGACCCCCCTCTGGCACTTGTGGTGCGGCGGCGCCGCCACTGGCAGTGGCGTGGGGATGTATGGTGGTGAACAGCGACGAAGTGGAGGTGTTGTTCTTGTTTTGATTTTGTGCGATTGATGATTAGTTCTGGTGGGTCTCGATGCTACGTTATTTTATTTTGGATCTTGTTTGGTCTTGGGGCTCGATTCTTGGTTTTCATTGTGGGTTATTGACTCAACATTTGGGCATATGGTTTGGCTATGGGAGCAACGGTTCACAAGAGCTTTCAGTTTTGGGTTTCGAGCCACCTAGTCAAGCGGGTCATCAACCAGAGCTTGTCAACTTCAGCCAACCTCGACTCCGTTCTTTTGCTTCCGGGTCAGATCTGGTTCGTATGGGTCTGGTCAAAGCTGGTCAACATCAGTCAAGGTGCTCAACCGGGTCAGATTCATCGAAGTACGGATCCAGGCGCGTACGGGTCAGTTGCAAGCATGAGAACGAGAAGGTATATCGCGCGACGCTTCTTTGTTTTAATTATTTTAGTGTCAAAGTTATAATTATGTAGATAAAGATATTTCATTTGTGTAGAACGAATCGAACCGACCGTCTTGTGACTAAAAGTTCTTATTAATAACTTGAACGAAAATTCCTAACTTATAATATATTTATTTTCGCAAGTAAGAATCGAATGTCCAACTATATATGTATGAACACATATTGTTATATATAAATTCAAGCAAACATAATATTAGCGGAACATTTCGTTTATATACTTTAAAGGCTTAGCTTATGTTGTGCGTTTTAAAAATGGGCGATTTGGTATGTAATAATAACCGGCCTCTCGATTAGGCGAAGTCTATAATTGTAACATCGCAAAATTTTCCCCAAAATTTTAATACATAAAAAGCCCTTATATATATATATATATATATATATATATATATATATATATTTTATTACACCTTTATCATTAATATTATACAAATGTGCCTAAGTCTTTATTTATCCTAACTCACAACTTATATACATACATAAATGTATATAAATAATAATAATAATAATAATAATAATATGATTCTAAATTCTTTTTTTCTCACATACAAGATTTTTTTTTTTAAATAAAGCCTTGAGTCAAATAGTCAAAGTCCTAGTCAAAGTCTTAGTCAAACAGTCAAAGTCTTAATCAAATAGTCAATTTATCATAAAACCTTACTTTATGGTGTTGACCAATTTTAATGGCTAATTGACTCCAAAACTAGTATAAAAACCCACCTATGACCCATTATACTTTGCACCTCTAAATCGATTGTTTCAATCCTATTAAACTTTCCCTCATACCTTTCTTCTATAGTCTATTACTTCTACAATTGAAGCTTTGATTATAAGCTCTTGTAATTGGCGAATTGGAAGCTTGATATTCTTTCTTTTTCGTTTTCTTCAATTTGGACTAGCTACGTTGTTGAGTCTTTGGGATTCGCCTCGCATACATTCACAACACATTATTCTATTTTTTTTTACGAGACATAACATTTTGCTAAGGTGAGTTTTACATAGCCCCTTTTCTATTTATCACCATTTTTGGGGTGAAACATGTTACAACATTATGTATGCAATTCAATCATCAATGTGTCTATGTGTATTTCTATGTTGCATTATGTCTTGAACATGACTAGGGTAAGCACAATTCTAGCATAAACATTCATCAGCCAAACGGTATACATTGATAGATCTATTGGACTGACAATCCCACCCGGATACGTGCCTCCTACAAAGGTTGCGTGGGTGTTTGTTACTGCAATATAAATGAGTGAACCATGAGCGTATGGGATGTACCACAATACAACAGTCACAATGGTTGATTATGCACTCCATTTACTTCTAGTATGTTTTCACATATGGACTAGATTGCCATGACACATGAATTGCACAACAATTTTATTCGATTATCAAAACCTATGTAATTCTCACCAACTTTTGTTGACCCAAAATATTTTCAACTTAACATGTTTCAGGTTCTACTTGCTTGAGGATTTGAATTAATGCTTGAAGATGTGTGCATAGTTTTATTCAATTTGATGTATGAATTCTTGTAGAACAATTGTATGTAATTTATCTAAATCATATAATGAGAATTATTATTTACCATGAGCTACTGAACAATCATCAATATGTGACATCCCGATGTTTCCACCATCGGTTGGGGTGTTACAATAATTACTTATACGTATATTTATACTATTAACATTATCCTCCAAGTTCAATACTAATCACTTTACTAGATTGTCTTCAGACTATTAAATAATAACTAACCTACACTTATACAAGCTATATTATCGACTATCAAATCTTGGGATATAAATATGATACACGTCAAAATGTACAATTTATTTGCTTATTATTGCTTTTGAAAGTTAAACTATGTGTAGTGAAGTTGTGCATTTGATGTTTTGGGAAAATATAGACAACTTGAGTTGTCTGGTTTCTTGCAAAAACAGGGGAAACTCTACCCAAATTTTTACAAAATATGAGAAACATATCAAGCATTCGAATCTATACTTTTGTACAAAAACGCTACGTTTTACAAATGGACACTATCCCAATTTTTCGTGTCATGATAGAGATACATGTAGATAAAATTATAGTTATTAATATGTTTATATATAAACATAACGGTACAAATATTAACCAGTCTTCGAAAACAAATTGAAACGCGAATCGAGATACACTAGTAATGTTTTCATTAGCCAAAATGTTGCTTTAACAATAATTTCAAGATGCGACTTCGTATACCATATTAAGGTATTTATTTTCAATAACTATATACACACGCATACATTCGAACAACTAAAACAAGTACAATCGGTTCGTTAAGTTATACACATTAAGACACGTATTGTTTACAATACGAGTCTAGGTAGTTGGAAAAACTATCTTTACAACCATAACAAAAACAAGCTTATTTGCATTAGAATTTAAGGCATCATTTATTTGTAATAGGATACAAGAGTTCAATTAATCCAAGTTCAGACTTGTTGCTACTTGCTAGCACTTACACAGTGAATTTCAGGTGAGTTTACGTAACCATGTTTATGCGATTCTTTATACTTGCAACATTTTAAGCAATTCAACATGCATGTCTAGTAGTAAACTTTATTGCCTCATGAATTAGTCAACAGTTTCAACGAGTTTCAACATTACATAATCATTAGCTATGGCCAAGCCGACGATACTCAATAATAGATCTATTGGATTGACAATCCCACCCGAATACGTGTACCTCCTACATAGGTAACGTGGGTGATTGTTATCGTTCCAACATATTACTAAGGTGAACCGTAGATGACGGGATGGACCTAAACTAGTCGGAGGTTTGATTATGTCAACATATTATACTATTCATGTAGACTTAAATTTACGATAGACATACGAATTGCTAAACTTTTATACTTAAACTACTTGCTTGACATGGCTTATGTATTCTCACCAACTTCTAGTTGCCCCCACCCCCATTTTTCCAAACTCAACAGGAAATACTGATGCTTGAAGTCTAGAGCTAGCATGAGGAGATATTTGAAGCTTTGTTGATTACTTGATGTAGACTTTAATGTAATTCAATATTGTAATGTATTAAAGGATTATTTAAACTTGTGTACAACCATGAGCTACTAAACAATCATTCATACGTGGCACCTCGATGTTTCCGCCATCGGTTGGGGTGTTACAGTTATCGGAGGGTGAGGAGCTAGTAGGGTGAATGTGATCCCATAGAAGTGGATTTAGACCACTATCAAGGAAAGTGTATGAGTCGGGTTGGGGGGTAGGGTGGTCGAAAATGGAAATATTGTCTCCTCGAATTGAACATGACGAGAGACAAAAATGGAATTGGTGGTGAGGTCTAAACAACGGTAACCACAATGATTTGGTGGGTAACCGAGAAAGACACATGGTTTGGACCGGTTGGCAAGTTTGTTTATGGTGGTGGAGGGGAGTAAAGGGTAGCATAAACACCCGAACACGCGAAGGTGCTCATAGGTGGGATCACATTTATATAAGAGAGAGGTGGGGGAATGAAATTGAGTGTGTTTGTTGGGGATAATATTGAGAAGGTAGGTGGCGGTTTCAAGGGCGTGATGCCAAAAGGATGGCGGTAAAGAGGATTGGGCGAGTAAGGAACGAACCATATTATTGATTGTTCTAATTTTGCGTTCGGCCTTACCGTTTTGGGAGGAAGTGTAGGGGCAAGAAAAGCGGAAGTGCATTCCATGGAGATGTCAAAAGTTGTGAAAAGCATTATTGTCGTATTCCTTGCCATTACCACATTGGAATTGTTTTATGTGACGGCCAAATTGGGTGTTAATGTAGTTGTTAAAAATGGTGAAGATAGAAAATACATTGGATTTGTTTGTTAAGGGAAAGGTCCAAAGAAAATTAGTAAAATCATCTAAAAACAAAACATAATATCGGTGGCCCCCGGTGCTAGGCACTGGAGAGGTCCACAGATCACTGTGAATTATATCAAACGGTAAACAAGTACGATTACAAGAATCAAAAAATGGCATGCGCACACTTTTGCCAAAAACACAAGCTTGACATAATGTTTTGTCATGTTTATTAGATGAACTAGAAACAGATAAAGGTAACGAATGCAAAGTGGAGAAGCTCGGGTGCCGAAGGCGTTGGTGCCAACGGTCTTGAGTGGTAGCCACAAAAGCAGTAGAGGCTATAGTGAAAGGAAGTGGTGCTGTCAATGGGTAGAGATCTCCTGAGCTATTGCATCGTAGGAGGTGTTCCTTGGTCTTGAGATCCTTCACAGTAAAACCGAAGGGGTCAAATTCAATAGATAATAAGTTATCAGTGGTAAGTTTTCGGACAGAGATAAGGTTCTTTATAAGGTGTGGGGCAAAGAGGACGTTGTTTAATTTAAAAGGCGGGAAAGGTGATGGTAGGGTTAGGTTGCCTTGACCAATCACGGGGATGGTCGTACCATTTCCAACGACAATATATTTATTAGTGCAAGTATTAAAAGAAGACAGGAAATCGTTACCTTGAGGTGTTTTCATATGGCCCGAAGCCCCGGTGTCCATGACTCCGTGCGGATCCTGCTAGTTGAGGGACAAGGCGTAAAGGGCCTGTTGGATGGCCGTGGGAGATAAGGTTGTTGTGTATGCCTGATCAGGGGCTGCTCCCAGAATGCCTGCTGAGGTGTTGCTGGCCGAGGAGCGGACGGGTAAGGGCACAGTGGTGTGGCAGATTGTGAAGACCATGTGGGCTGCTGACCTTGCATAAGAGAGCCCCATTGACTGGCTGCCCAGGAGTTAGGGAAGACGATGTAAGGATGTTGAGTCTGGTTTGTGGAGGTTCGGCCGCCGCAGTTCGTGCCACAACCTCGGCCCGGGTTCTACCACGAGATCTGTCATAAGGGGGAGCAGATGCCGCAGCAGAAGCGGAGGGGTGAGATGCGGTGGTGGCAGCGAGCACGGTGGCAGACGAGGCTACAGCTCGGGAAGAGATGGTTTTCTTTGTGGATTCGGTCATGGTGAGTCGGGATCGGCATTCATTGAAGGGTGGAAGGGGGTCTTGATTTTGCAGAACTGTGGAGATGCTCTCGTAGGCCTCGGTGAGACCCGCAAGAAGTTGGGAAACAAGGCGTTGATTGTCAACCGGCGCCCTGACACTATTCAACTGATCCGCAAGGTGCTTGACCTGTTGGCAATATGCAGCCATATTTGGAAAGGCTTCAAGGTGTACATTGGAGAATTGTTGTTGAAGATGGATTTGGCGAGCGGTTTTGTTGCTGGTGAAGTGGTCTTCAATAGCAAGCCACGCTTCATGAGCCGTCTGACCCGGGACAAGAATGATGTGGAGAAGGGGTTTGGAGATAGTACCGTAGATCCACTGCAAAACCAAGGCGTTAAGGCGTGCCCATAGAGCATCGGCCTCAGCCCTGGCAGCAATGGCGGCGGCTGTGTCAGCAGCGGACGACGAGCCAAAGGGAGTGGCAACAAGGGAATGGGGCTGCAGGTGTTCATAGACTTGATAGGCACGACAGTGCACCTCAAAGAGGGCTGTCCAGGTGGAGTAGTGCGATGATTCATCCTCAAGAATGAGGGGAATCATGGTTTTGATATTAGTGACCGCCATAGCGGGATGGATCTTTGTGTCCATGAGAAAAGAAGGACAGAGAAGATAGCAATTATAATTATAAGTTTTCGTTGTTTACGTGCCTCTGCAGCATCCATTTGAAGAGTGTCTTGAATAGAAACTGTTAAATAAATGTTGATGTAAGAAAAAGATAGCAATTATAATTGTAAGTGCAAAGTTTTAAATCAAATTATTATATATACTCTGAAACATAAAAAAAAAAAAGATAGTATTTAATATAAGATTAGTAAAGTTATATGTATTTAGACTTTACCATTTGAAATGTCAGATAACGGCAATCTTCGGACATCTCCTAACATAAGTAAAACTAATTAGTTAATATGAATTCGTTGTTTTAAAGTTTTTGCATTTTAAATAATTCAAACATGTCATTCTACCTTCATGTATATAAGACGCGCCTGGTGTAACGTTTTGGATATTAGAATCAATGGCTTTATAATTATTCATGATAGACTTTCTACTATCCAAATACAATTTCCTTATTTTTCTCCTCTCTGCCGTGGTGGTTATAGCAGTGTCTTGATTAGAAACTGTTAGACAAATATAACCGTAACAAATTTTAGTAAAATACAAAAGTAGAACAGAATTATAAATGTAAGTGAATTTGTATGTATGTATGATCAATGAATCAATATTTTTTTATTAGTTATCAAGAATTGTTAGCAAACTTTAAGTTACTAAACAAAAAAATACTTCTCACTTCAAATTTTACAATACTAACCAAACACATTCCTCATATTTCATAATATTTAAAAATTTCTAACACCAATTAGATAAGTAATATTTGTAGTTCCAATAGATAATACACAAAATTATATACACATGTTTTACAATTAGCAGCATGAAAAATGGATATGTATAAACACCGGTTAATAAAATGAAGAAACAGTTTGATTCATACCATTTGAAATGTTAGATAGGGGAGTTCTTGGACAGTTTGAACCATAGTTGTCAAAAGCGCGCCTAGGTGTGCGTCTAGGCGCGCCTAGGCTCGAGGCACACCAAGTGCGCTTCGCCCTGTGAGGTGTGCGCCTAGGCACTAAGGCGCACTATTAGGGCTGTTTTTAGGCTGATTTCCGGCCAAATTCAGGTTAAAAGTTGCATAAACCTCTAAAACATCCTAAATGAGTCATGAACAAGTCATAAACAACCCTAAAACATCCTAAAGTGGCCCTAAACAAGCATAAAACATCTCTAAAATCGCTAAAAAATGTATTTTATACTATGCGTCTAATTATAAAAAGCTCTCGTTTTTTATGCGCCTTGCGCCTAGGCTCCGAACTCGGCCTGTGCGCCTTAAGTGCGCCTAGACGCTTTGACAACTATGGTTTGAACTATCAGCAGTGTCAGATTCTTTCCTCGTAGACGAAGGTTGACCAATTGATTTTTTCGACATATCTGTCAATGTATACTTCTACAAAATATATATATATATATATATATATATATATATATATATATATATATAATTTGGAAACAAATGATATTTTCAACTTTATGTGAAATAAAACGTTAAAAATGACCAGTAATGTTTAATGAAATATAATCTAACGATACACTAATGTAATGACGAAGTAATTTTTAATCAAACTGTCACATATGTGGCAGTTCGAAAAATTGAGAATCCACACGACCTGGTTTTGATATGGCTCACCTACGCCAAACGGAATTCTGAGATGCAATTGAAATGTAAAACCTGTAAATTCAACATATACAAATTTGAGGTTATAAACATCCTATACCAAATTGAGGTTATATAATATTACTATTAATATTAATATTTAATATTATAATTATTATTAAATTATATTATATTATATCTAAATCACATGTAAAGCACCGATAGTACTGTTAAGGTTCATTTATCTATCATTATATATTAAAAAATTTCGGTCCGCCTTGGGGTTGGGACGGGTCAAGTTAGGTCGAGTTAAATACTAAAAAGATAAAACCAAATATAATTAAAAAATAATGAAAATTTGACAAACTACCAAGACACAATTGAATAGTTTGTTAAGATCACTCAACCATTTAATTGAATGCTTTACAAAGAAGAGGCCTTTCATTAGTGTTTGTCTCCTTAGTCTCAAATATTAATCGAATGTTTATTAACCGATTTACATAAGCACCAACCACTAACAGTTTCATTTTCAATAACTAACTTTCATCTAGGAAATATTTATTGAATTTTATAGGTATCTAACTTTTCACTCATGGTTATTACGAATCCACAAATACAAATTGTTTTACATTCGTTTATGAAAAAAAAAAAAATATATATGTGCACTAATAACCTAACTAAGAATCTTGATATAAAGCAATCCAACCTTACTACATAATTTTTTATTAAGGAAAAAAAAACTTAATAATAATGGCATGAATAATGGCGGGATTGTGTCCACTAAATTTACAGAGTAACTTCAAATGAAAACACATAATCGACTATATGTTAACTCCATGGTATCCATCATTTGCAAACACAAAAATACTATAAACATAAGCAGGCTTGTTGAATTTGATATGGGGCTTTTATCAGACACAAAGAGAAGATTAAAAAAACTAAATAAACTTACTTTTCCAGAGGGATTCGAAGAGATGGATGCAGCGTTGAATATGATTGTGGTTTGGGGTTGGTGCAAGGATTATGACTCCGTGTATGGGTTTATTTATGCACAAAATTTCGACGTGTCTTAGTTGTTGATATTTTAGGTAAGGCCAGAAAATATGGGGAATCGTCATTAAGTCGGTTGAATGCGTGTTTTGACTGAGTGAGAAAGCTAAGTTTAAGGCTTCACAATTTAGATTACTTAAGCCTAGAAATAGAAAGCTAAGTTTAAGGCTATAGGACTCCTTTCTCAAGCATGTAAGTAAATAAACAATTTTTATGCGTGAAATTATATAACCTAAATCGAGCCTGACCCATTATCCAACCTGCAACTAAGTAAGTATTATTACTAATGCTATGGTTCTGCAATATTAATACCAATTTTAACAAAAAACTACGCGAGGCGTTTCGACACATTTAATTGTAACTTTATTTTTTTTACCCATTTGAGATTTGAACATACACATGATGACTATATATGAAGTACTGGGTTGAAAATGGAGAGCGCTATTGCCCGTTGGATCATGTTGTTATGATCCAAAATGAAGAAATGTTCACTGTAAGCAAGAGGTTAGTTGATATGAAGAAATGTTCAACTGATTGTCTGTAGTTGCTAAGCGAGTTCACTAAAGTTGTGTCTTATGATCTAATCATTTTAAAAAAAAAAATTGAAGGTTACCGGAGAACCGTTGATTCAACGTAAAGATGACACTGCAGCTAATCTCAAATCAAGACTGGAAGCATTCAATAACAAACTGAGCCGGTTTGTATTCTATTCGGAATTATGGATATTGAAGTAGAATAAACTCAAGTTCAACAATCTTGATAATAAAATAATGCTCCGTTCTTCCCTATGGATAATCTTAAAAGTTATTAAATGTTAAGTATCCATATCAGTGGATACTTAACCCAGTTACTTATTAGTGGGTCAAATTGGGTTATGGTATTGCAAACGGGTCAAATCACTGTTGAAATGGGTTAAAGTTCATCTAAACTCCAAATCTATTATTATTTGATACATCTGAAATTGCTCTGATTATAAGTCTTAAATTATTTTTCTATTTAGATTATCGTTATAGTAATAAATGATACATTGGTTATTATTAAAAAAATGGACAAAAAAGCATTTGAGGTGAACCCCGCTTGTGCTTTAAATAACATGATTCAACCTATAGATCTATTTTGACCAGTTGCCCAACTCGCATAACCCACCAATATTGCTATCTTTACTAATCTGTATGCAATATGCAGGTTATTGATTACTACAGCAAGAAGAATATTGTTGCAAATCTTCATGCAGAAAAACCACCACAAGAAGTCACAGTCGAGGTCATACATAAGACAAATAAATGTTACAGATCTGTTGATGTGCGTAAAACACATCTATTCTCATATGTATTCTGAGTTATAATTGAGTCTTTTGTATATAGTTTTTAGTAATTTTAGGCGTGTATTCGTTTGTTTGTCTATTTTTGTCATTGTATAGTTTTTTATTAATTTTTAGTACTTATTTATTTATTTTATATTTTGGTAGGTGTTCGTGTGGACGTTGGAGCGTAAACGATGAACTTTGGTCGAGCCAAGAATAACCGAGCCAGAAACATGGAGTAATAATAATACTAATACTATAATAATAATAATAATAATAATAATAATAATAAAAAAAGGAAAAGGCATTGACTTGGGCTCGTGGCCCAAGCCACAAACAAATTGCCAATTCAAAAGATATAATGTTTTTGACGGAAACATTTAGGAAAAACTGGAGATAATTATCATTCATTCATTCTTCGAACAACATTGAAAAGTCCATACGATCGCACAAAGCAAAAAGTCAATATTCAAGCGGTGACGATCGAACGAGCACGGAAGGAGAAAAGGCCACGGGCACGTTAAAGATCAAGAGCCAACGAGCCTTGGGTTAGGTTTAGTTTTTATTTATTTTTTCTATAGACATGGTTAAAGCTATATTTATTTATTTTGTGAACATGTTTTTAAATATTATGAACTAGACTTTTATGGTTGCTTAGGTTTATGAACTAGACACGTTATTTGCAGTATTTAATGATTTTTGGTTTTTAATTTTGATGTGTAGAATTACATGACTTTAACTTTTATTGTTGGATTTGATATATGTGTGTTGGTGTTAATTTTATTTGAAGTTTGTTTATTGGTTTTGTGGAGCTAGGCATGTAGAGATACCCCCTAGGTTTTGAAATCAATCTAGTTCGTCAACTTAGGTTAGCGTGCTAGTATTTGGAGTTGGAGTACGACACAAGTATAACAAACTAATATAATAAAATAACTAAGACGTGCAGTCCATTCTTGAGGGTGAGAAATCTAACTCGAGTTTGCTAGGTAACTAACTAGGCATTGTTCGGTAGTTGGCAAGCGCTAGGGCGGGAGTCGCTACTTGTCCGTGTTTAGAGTTTTCCTAGGTTTTCTTCAGTAGAGTTTAAGTCTGCTTCATAGTTTGAGGGTTTTAATCCAGGCGAGGTTTTAATCTGATTTCTGTGGGATTTTGGTACGCTAGGGCGATCCAGATCCATCTTAGCATTTCTACACTTGTCCCGCCTTACGTCTAGTGAGCTATCTTTGACAGGAGGTTTATAGGGTCTCAAGTTAATTACCAGATTCAGGATTTATTGCTAGTGTCTAGGGATTTTACCTAAGTAACCAACCTTCTTCCTATCCGATTTCTCCAAGCACCTATTTCCTATAAGCAGCTAAGGTTATTTTTTTTATATTTAGTTTCTTTTAAGTTTATAATTAGTAGTTTAACCCCCCACATAAGTATATATTTATTTAGGCTAGTATTCGGTATAGGTTGTGATCTAGAATTGCATTCGCGTCTTTGGGTTCGATACTCGGTCTTATCTGTTTACTGCTTTGCGACCGGTACACTTGCCGTGCGTGTGTAGTTTTTAGGTGAGTCGTTTTAATTAAAACTTGTGTTATTTTTATATATACATTTACACACATCAAGTTTTTGGCGCCGTTGCCGGGGACGCAATTGGCACTCTTGAGAATCATCCGATCCGTTTCTAGTCTATTATTTTGTGAATAATTTTTGTTTTTTTTTTCTTTTTTTCTTATTATTATTATTATTTTTTTTCTTAATATATAATTTTTTTTTTATCATGTGCGAGATCTGCGGAGGACCCCATTTTACCATAAGATGCCCTCATTCATATTCATCGGGGTATTCCACGGATTATTATTCTAACACGTATTTGCAGCCGCAGCCATATCAGTCATACCAACCTTCATACCCGCAGGCTAACCGGTGGTTTAACCCTGCAACATCTGAGTCACTAGATAGAATAAAAAGTCGGCCTGATCGTCTACAAGCTAAGATGTATGAGGAAAGGCATGGTGGGAGCTCGTCAGGGTATCCACCTAGCCAACATTTTTATCAACATCCCGATTATCGGGATGTCTCGTCTCACACTAGACCCGATTTTGCCGCCTTACTTGCTAAACAACAGCTCATGCTCGAGGATATCGATTCTTTGCTATCCAAGCGCACCGACTCTTTGAGGGAACAAGATGCGGCACTTAAAAGGCTAGAGGCTCAGGTGGATGAACTGAAGACCATAATGGACGTTGAAGTCCCACCTCCAGTTCAGCAGGTTAATTTCACATATGATGACCCAGACGAGATGGTAACACTTAGATTACCTGATTGTATTAGTCCCGTTGCTGAAACTGTTTGTCCTTACTCATCTGATTCTGTGCATGATTTAACTGACCCATATGATTCTTTAAACTTGTCTTGTGAGGATGATATTTTGCAGGATTCAGGGTTAGAGCCAGAGACCATAATGGACGCCTTAGTCCCACCTTTGGTTCAGCAGGATGAGCAGCCTTGCCAGATCTCTAGTTCAGCAGCATACCCTTGGGAGGCAGATGTCTGGAGTGATGATGAGGAGATAGAAAGGATAGCTTGGGACGCGCATAGGAAAGCCATGATGGAGAAGATAGGGGAGGCTGAGGAAGATATGGATTTTTCAGAATCCACAGGCTGGCTGTTTGAGGAAGAAGTGGTGGAAGAGGAAGACACCACTAACCTGCTTGAAGAAGCAGCTGATGAGGAAGCAGAGTTTGGTGACGAGTTGGTTGATTTGACAGCTCCAGAAGTGGACAAAGATTTTGAACAAGTGTCACCAAACAAGGACGATGAGAAAGAAGCAGTGGTGGAAAAAGAAGAACACCACAGCCGGCCCGTGCAGACATTGGATATTACACTGCTACTAGCGCCACCAGCATGGCCACCACCACGGGAGAAGGCGAAGAGGCACCTGGACCGACACAGGGTGAGGGTCAGGAGTTGCAGAGACAACAAGTCCCCTCATTACATGCCAAGAATCAGGTTTGGTCCAGGTAAATTTAAATATTGGTGGTCCGACCCATTTAAATTCGATAAAATATTTTTCAATTCTACTAATTTAATTTTTCTAAATAATATGGACCGGGTGGAATTAAATGGGTTGGATCGGGTCCAGATAAAAGAGAAGCCCCCTGATTTAGTTTAAGTGTGGGGAGGCTCTGTAGAGTTTGTAAATTTATATTTATACATATTTATTTATTTATTTATTTATTTTTCTTTTCTAGCTTTTCATTTTTTTTAGACTGAATTACAAGTTTTGTCCTTTAAGTTTATATCATTTTTCAACGACTGTCCTTTAACTTTAAAATTGATTGGTTTTGTCCTTTATCTTTTAAAATCTTGCACGTTACGTCCTTTGACACTAACCAAGTTAGATTTTAACTGAAATGTGAGGGTAAAATCGTCTTTTTACTATTCTAGGGCCTATTTTGGTATTTTACCCTTACACATATAACCCTACGCCCTCTCTCCCTGTTCTCCACCTCCACCACCACCACCTGCCACCACCGCCCCCACCTGCCAGCACAGCCCCCAACTGCCAACACCGCCTTAGGCTTGAAGAAGCAAGCAAACACACACAACACAACACAACACAGAGCTTCTTCTTTATCTTCAATAACCTTCTCTTGATTATTTATCACCATGGCAGGACCTGTGCTTAACATTCATAATAATAATAATAATTCCTCTTCCACTAAATTCTTATGCAGTTACAGCAGCAATATCATCCCTCGTTAACCCGACGGCAAGTTCCGTTAACACGATGGTCAAACTCGCATCCTCTACGCTGACCACTCCATTTCTTTCTCTATTTATTTACGAAGCTTCATTTAATTATTTGAACACAAAATTAATTAAAAGAATATATAAATCTAATTAGTTGTGATTGACGTAATTGTTGGTGAAGCTTGGTGACTTATGTGGAAGCTCTGCCTCTTTAAGGTGTCAATTACCAACAGAAGACCTAATTAACGATTTACACTTGTATTGTGGTATATAAATGACTTTATGGTGTGTGTCACCTGCTTTGATATCTAAATCTCAATATATGGTTGTTGTAGGTGTACTCGACATTAATGTCAACATTATGTATAGATCTGATCTGTATTTCTTTGAGGTTGGGGTTATGTAGATGTTGGTGTTGTGTAGATCTAAGTAAAGTTATCCCAAACCCTATTTCGTTTTGGTCAGATGTGTTTGCAATGACGGTTATAGTGGTATAGTGGTTTACAGTGGTTGTTTCTGGTGGGTTTTGATATAGGATGAAGGGTTTTGAATTTTTGGAGGATGGTGTTGGTTTGGTAGTGGATGGTGGGGGTTTGGGGTTGGGAATATCGTGAGGGGGTGGGTGGTGGTAGGTGATGGTATGGTGGTGGCGGTGGCGGTGGCAGGTGGTGTGGCGATGGCAGGTGGTGTGGTGGTGGAGGGGGTGCTGGTAAATAGGAGAGAGAGAGTGGGGGGGGTATTAATATATATATATATATATATATATATATATTATTTTTATTTTAGTATGGTTTTATAAATAAATGGGTAAAAAGACAATTTTACCCTTCACTTAACGATAAAAATTAACTGAGTTAGGACCAAAGGACATACAGTGTATGATTTTGAAACATAAAGGACAAAACCAATCAATTTTAAAGTTAAAGGACAGTCGTTGAAAAATGGTATAAACTTAAAGGACAAAATTTGTAATTCAGTCTTTTTTTTATTTTTTATTTGTGGTTCGTCCTTCGATAATGGTTCATAGGTTTTTATCTTTCTATTTTTTTCTTTGTTGTTTTTGTGTCTTTGAGTCTGTTTGCAAGTTTGCGTGTTTGCTTAGGTAAAGGAAATTTCACAATGAGCGGATCCCATGTATTGTCTTTATATATATTTTATGAGTGGGAGTTTTGAAAAAGGTTTGGGTAATAAAAGAGAATTTTTCTTAAAAAAAAAAAATTAATTAACTTTCTGTGAAAAAAGACTTTTCACGTAATGTGAAGAGTCTGGGCTGACCTGTGCGCCTCATGCGACCAGCTATTACCCCGGAAAGTTATATTTTTCTTTCGCTTGCAACGCGTGTTGTGATCACCAGTGTCCTTCACGTTGAGCGAGAACCATAATTTTTTTTTTCTTTCTCTACCCATTTGGTTCTACCACCATTCACCGCCATTTTGCCAAGCAGGTACGTCTTCTTGTTTGTTGTTATATTTTGAGTCTAAGTTAGTAGTTTGAGTCTTTTTATTTTTGTGTGGTTCGGTATTATGCTCGGGTTTTGTTTTTTTCGTTTTGCGCAGGTTTGAATTGCACCGCCCGTACTCAATCTCCATTCGGGCGATTCTGGAGCTGTACGTTATATTGAAGCAACCCGAGAGTTTACCATTGTGTCAGAGCCGATCGCGACCAAAATGCTATACGATCGAGCTGTATTGGACTAGAGCTTACGAAGAAAAATTAACCAGCTAAGTCCTTTTCAATTTGCCCTCGTTTTTTTTTTATTTTTGTATTCGGAATTTATTATTATTATTTATTTTTTTGTTTTGAGTCGTTTTCTATTCCTACATTGAGGGCAATGTAGAGTTTAAGTGTGGGGATGGGAAACTGTCGTTTAGTCTGTATACAGAGTCGTTTAAATCAAATTAAAAAAAAAATTGAAAAAAGAAAAAAGTCCCTGATTTTGAAGTTTGCATTATATAAAATATGGAAAATGATAGGTAAAGTTAGGTGTCCGGTTTTAAAATAGTATGCATAATAAGAGATTAAAATTGATTGAAAACGTGTCTGATTTGGGATATGTGGGTAGGCTCGGCCGGTAGAAAGGTTTCCTTTGAAAAGTAATAAATTAATTATGTTAGGCTATTTTGTGGGTTCTCATCTAGGAGAAACGGGGAGACCGAAACCGCCAAAAATAGTATAAGAAGCACCGTTATAAGTAGAAAACCGTTAGAATTTCTAATCACTTAAAAAAAAATTAGAAATCAAAGCAAAAAAGGCTGAAGCTTAAGGTGCCTGGCCACTGGGATAGCGACTTGGATTGGTCACACCCTCTGAGTTAAGTATGCTGAGATGAAAAAAAAAAAAAATACTGAAGCTTAAGGTGCCTGGCCACTGGGATAGCGACTTGGATTGGTCACACCCTCTGAGTTAAGTATGCAAAAAAAAAAAAAAAAAAAGTGATTTTAAATTCTCTTGGTTTTCTACATAAGACGGTTGGGAAATGGTCAATTGGTCGTTCCTTTAGCTTCATAAGCTTGAGGCGGGATAAGGAGGAACTGTGGCTTCCTTCGAGTGAGACCCTAGATAGACTAATCAACATGAAACTTAATATAAATAAAAAGGGGCTTGGAAACCGGTATGGGTTTAAGAGGATCAATATACCTGCAATCGCAATCAGCACGTTAGTAGATTATTAATTAAGTAACCTATGTTTTGAAACTGGATGTAAACCTAACTGTGATTCCATAGCATAATTCTTTTTCAGGGACGAAAAAGGGTTAAGTGTGGGGATGTTTGATGTGTCGTAAAACACATCTATTCTCATATGTATTCTGAGTTATAATTGAGTCTTTTGTATATAGTTTTTAGTAATTTTAGGCGTGTATTCGTTTGTTTGTCTATTTTTGTCATTGTATAGTTTTTTATTAATTTTTAGTACTTATTTATTTATTTTATATTTTGGTAGGTGTTCATGTGGACGTTGGAGCGTAAACGATGAACTTTGGTCGAGCCAAGAATAACCGAGCCAGAAACATGGAGTAATAATAATACTAATACTATAATAATAATAATAATAATAATAATAATAATAATAATAATAATAATAAAAAGGAAAAGGCATTGACTTGGGCTCGTGGCCCAAGCCACAAACAAATTGCCAATTCAAAAGATATAATGTTTTTGACGGCAACATTTAGGAAAAACTGGAGATAATTATCATTCATTCATTCTTCGAACAACATTGAAAAGTCCATACGATCGCACAAAGCAAAAAGTCAATATTCAAGCGGTGACGATCGAATGAGCACGGAAGGAGAAAAGGCCACGGGCACGTTAAAGATCAAGAGCCAACGAGCCTTGGGTTAGGTTTAGTTTTTATTTATTTTTTCTATAGACATGGTTAAAGCTATATTTATTTATTTTGTGAACATGTTTTTAAATATTATGAACTAGACTTTTATGGTTGCTTAGGTTTATGAACTAGACACGTTATTTGCAGTATTTAATGATTTTTGGTTTTTAATTTTGATGTGTAGAATTACATGACTTTAACTTTTATTGTTGGATTTGATATATGTGTGTTGGTGTTAATTTTATTTGAAGTTTGTTTATTGGTTTTGTGGAGCTAGGCATGTAGAGATACCCCCTAGGTTTTGAAATCAATCTAGTTCGTCAACTTAGGTTAGCGTGCTAGTATTTGGAGTTGGAGTACGACACAAGTATAACAAACTAATATAATAAATTAACTAAGACGTGCAGTCCATTCTTGAGGGTGAGAAATCTAACTCGAGTTTGATAGGTAACTAACTAGGCATTGTTCGGTAGTTGGCAAGCGCTAGGGCGGGAGTCGCTACTTGTCCGTGTTTAGAGTTTTCCTAGGTTTTCTTCAGTAGAGTTTAAGTTTGCTTCATAGTTTGAGGGTTTTAATCCAGGAGAGGTTTTAATCTGATTTCTGTGGGATTTTGGTACGCTAGGGCGATCCAGATCCATCTTAGCATTTCTACACTTGTCCCGCCTTACGTCTAGTGAGCTATCTTTGACAGGAGGTGTATTAGATAAGAATAGGGTCTCAAGTTAATTACCAGATTCAGGATTTATTGCTAGTGTCTAGGGATTTTACCTAAGTAACCAACCTTCTTCCTATCCGATTTCTCCAAGCATCTATTTCCTATAAGCAGCTAAGGTTATTTTATTTATATTTAGTTTCTTTTAAGTTTATAATTAGTAGTTTAACCCCCCACATAAGTATATATTTATTTAGGCTAGTATTCGGTATAGGTTGTGATCTAGAATTGCATTCGCGTCTTTGGGTTCGATACTCGGTCTTATCTGTTTACTGCTTTGCGACCGGTACACTTGCCGTGCGTGTGTAGTTTTTAGGTGAGTCGTTTTAATTAAAACTTGTGTTATTTTTATATATACATTTACACACATCATCTGTCCTGCACTTTCTGTGCTGCTGCAGACGACTCAACGGGCCACATTTTCACAGGTTGCAGATTTTCACAGGTTACAGATCTGTCCTGCACTTTCTGTGCTGCTGCAGATGAGTAACTGTTATAATGTATAACCAAACCAGCAGCCAAGTCATAAAAGTTCATATTAATAATCAAAGACCAAAAAAAAATCCAAGTCATAAAATTTCATATTAATAATCCAAGCCATAAAATTCAAGAAGTAAATGAAAGACAATTCAAGCGTTATGCATCAAACAAAGTAACAAAAGCAAAGCATAACCAAAACAAACTCGCA
This sequence comes from Ambrosia trifida, assembly GCA_028751855.1. Classification (NCBI taxonomy): domain Eukaryota; kingdom Viridiplantae; phylum Streptophyta; class Magnoliopsida; order Asterales; family Asteraceae; genus Ambrosia; species Ambrosia trifida. The sequence continues at coordinate 74,526,443 of CM054128.1, read as the reverse complement.
ACAAATGTTTAGGAAATTTAAAAACAGAAAATAAAACGCTCAAAGCTTCTCAGTTTTCGGAATTAAGAGACCTTCATTCCCCACCATGCTATCTTCATTTGGTTTGTAGACTTTTGGGGGCTTAGTAGCAGACATGGCAGAATCTTCATCACCTTCAAAAGCTTTCTCCAGATTACGTTTGAACTCGTTATCCTTAAGCATCTTTGATTGAAGTTCTCCATCATGCGAGGATGGCGTTTCCATGGCATTAGTCATGCGAGACATTGGTGTTTCGTCATCACCTGTACTTGAAACAGAACCCTACAGCATACGAACATTATGAATTGCATATATTTCTAACATTCATGATTAATTATAATCTATAAAGCAAAAGTAAAAAATAACCTTGGTTAGAATAGTATTCATTGATGAGAAGTTGGACAGAGCTTGTGTTTGAGAGTCCTTGTCAAAAGGCTTAAATAGATAAATTAAGGTGTTAGATTATATAATTGTTAGTTGATTCAGAAACTGAAATAATCAGCAATAGTATTGCAGTAATGGTTTGAAGGAGGAACCTTTTCAACATCAAATTTCTTGTCGAGTTGAGCTAAAATTGATGGGTCATCTGTCAACTTGGACACTGAATAACTATCATAAATGTTTGACAAATTACCACTCGCTACTAAGATCTTGAAAGCAAACTTCTTGTTTAGTAAAACCTTTAATTCTTCAGGCATAGCTCCATCATTGGATAACTGTAAAATAAAAGTAAAAAGTCACAAAAATTAATTGAATTGCATTTAAATAGATTTAAAAACAATGTATGTTTTCATCATTAATATGTCATCAATCGCAAGATACCTCTATGTTATTATCCAGTAATTGAGAGGCCGTAACATTAAGAAGTTTGACTATTTCACGTTCAAACAGTGTAAGTGAGACTGTACCAGTACAATCTTGAACGCGAACTGAAAGTCGGATCCTGAAACAGTTATTCAATTGCTATTAAAATAACGAAAATATTAAAAGAAAAAAATATATTAGAACTGTTACCGACCTTGGATTTGAGTAAAAACATCTTTATTGCAGTTCGGATCTTTGCATTCCAAGACTTGAATTTCGTCAAAACCATCAGATCCATCAGGTTTGTCCTTGAGAATCGTTTTTGTTGTCACCGCCTTGGCGCATTTTTTACAAGCATTGTAATACCAAGACCGTTCATCACGAAAAGCCTTTATGGTACCAAGACGATAACAAACTTTCTCTGCATACACACACACACACACACACACACACACACATATATATATATATATATATAAATGTTGAAAAAATTTATCAATGTGATTTTGTTTAAATATAAATGTTGAAAAAATTTATGAAACCTACCTCTTTAATTGCGCTAATAGTGCAGAAAGGAGTACCCGAAAGGTATTCATCAGATGGAGACACCACAATAGGAGAACTCAGCCCAGAATAGGTTAATGATGGTTCGGTAACGGAATTTTCAATAAAGCTGTCATCAAATTAGGGTTTTGTTAATTCAATAAACTCTATATGTCTAGTAAAAGTGAAATATTTTGTAAGTTAACTAACCTTTTTCTAAAAGAAATGATCTCTTCAATATCTGTATTTATGAACAGCCGAGTGACTCTATACATGTTTGAAAAGTAAAGAATCCCTAAAAAATGAAAGAATAATTTATGAAGTTAAAACAAAAATATAAAAATATAAAATCAAATATAAGAAGTTCATTATTTACTTTTGAAAAATGTAGATATCTATATATCTAGACATAAATCTAAGATGTTAAGATCATACCTCCAAAAAATTTATACTTTGCAAACTGAATTATGATGACCACATTTTTTGCTCCCCTTTGTTATTATTCTAAAACTCTTCGATTTGGTCAACATACTCATCAAACATCGTAGCATGAACTACATTGCCCCTGTTGAAAACATATATAAAATTAAATTTAATACATTACATGATTAGTAATATGTAAATGAACATAAAGGCTCATACTCTAAATCTTTTAGCTGGAACGTAATTCTATTATCCCCCTTGACATTTCCAGTGGCTTTTTTGTAGTTGCGAGGAAAAGTTTGGATAACATAACCAATGACATCTAAAAAAAATGTATAATAAAATGATTAAATGATATGAATGATATAAATAAAAAAAATAAACAGCAGTTAAAGGACCAACCGACTGCAACTTTAGGAACAACATCATCCTCATCAGATGTCTTAATGAAAGAATCAAATGGACTAAAATGGAATCCATATTCAGAACCAACAGATCCGTTAAAGCTGGTAACAGTTGTCTTCTCATTGAAAGTAAGCTTGACACCACTCTCCACATACTTCCATTTCTGTACTTTATTCTTAACCAGACATGGGTTACGAATAACCAAGCACTGTTTTTCTTTGAGCAAATGCTCATAAGCTGCACAGATTTTGCCTAAGACAAAACCTTGTACTTTCGTGCCCTGCAATGCAGTGCGTTTAAAAAAAGTTAAAGTTTATACTTTTATCCCATTTGAACTAACTTTTTCCATGATAGAAAAAAAATCATTTGTATGTATCAATACCAAGAAGTATGCACATAACTTACATCATCATCCTACATGATCAAATCATAGCAGTAGACCTTTCTTGGATTGTTGAACATCGGTCTTGACCAGAGCCTCAAAATCCGAACTCTGATTGTGTAGTCGAGCATGTTAACATTCAAATCCTTTAGCAAAGTAAATGCTACTGGTTCCATTGGAGAAAAGATCTGCGAAACAATGATATATTGATACAATTAGAATAAATAAATTAAAAAAAAAAAACTTGAATAGGGTGAGAGGAAAAGTTACATTTGGGTTTTTTCCTTTTGTGTTATTTTGATAGATGTGATACTTGTGAATCCTAAAGGCTAATTTATATAGGTGAGGATTGTATATTTTTTTGGTAACATTTTAATGTTTTGAATGGTTTTAAATGTGATTGTCAATTCTGCTTAAATGTGAGTGCCAAATTCTTGGAAAGGATCCAAGATTTGGAAAGGTTTATTGTATTTGTGACTACCAAATTATTGGTAAGGAATTTTGTTTGACTTTCAAAGACACTGATTAGTAAACATTAAATGTGCGGAGGTTTCTATGGAGCACTGGAGCTGAAATTTTCTTAAATTTTAGGCAACTATGTTCGTTAAAAAAGGTAAGATTGCAAATAAGAAGGTTGTGTATATTGTTAAAAAAGGAAATCGTATCAATTTTAGGCAACTATGTTTCTTAGAGCATTGGATGGTTTTAACGAAAAGTTTTTTATAGAAGAAGAAATGAGTTGAATTTTCGAAATGTGATTAATTTCTTTTTGAATTTTTAAACACTAATGTAAGTATTGAAAACACAACATAAACATAGCAATGAGAAACCGAATCAACCTCAATGTGAGCAGCAGCCTTGTCCTTGTGTGTGAAGACTCCAGTAGAATGGACCAAAAAGTCGGCTATAGCTGCACCCCATGGGATCTCTCTTGGGTTCCTAATAATACAAACGAAACACTCTAATTAATTAAAGGGGAAATGATATACCAACACAAAAATCTTAATCCATTAATCTCAAACGGATTTTACCTGAAGCCAACAACAATGACTGGCTTCTCACCAAAGAGATGAATCTTCTCATCCTTAACCTTAAGTTCATGATGCTTCCATTGGCCATAGACAGTGTCATATTTAAACATCTATGTCTGAAAAAAAAAAAAAAAAACTTGTAAATAATTTTGCACACATATAACACCAAACACTTGCACAACGACATATGCGAACAAAGATTCAAAACTGTATTAAGACATGCATCCATAAAAAGAAAATTATAATAGATTAGCAAGTGTGACTAACTGATCATTAAAAAAAGATGAAAAGCCACCGTTTAGTAGGAAGTATTGTAAATATTTCTAAAAAAATAATCTCAAAATCAAGGTCTCCGATAATGAAAAGACAAATATTGTTATAAATATGGACTTACAAATTGAAAACTAACACAAGAATAACGACGTCTTTGAACAAACAGAAGAAAAGGGAATTGTTATGTATATATTTGAATTGAATGTTAGATGAACTGGGAAAAGGGTTGGATTTTGAATTGAATGACAATGATAAATAAACATAAACAAACGGTTTGTTTTGGAAAGGATTGTATGTAATAGTTAATAAAAAAAAGCAAATTATAATGTATTTTATATATACATAATTTGAGAAACTGAATCGTTTTACATAAGCTGTTCTAACGTTTTAATTACAAACTGTGTTTCAGTGTTTAAATTTGTTTCCAAATTAAAATTAAGGCCGACATCATAAATCTTTAGTAAAAATCGGATTATAAAAGAACTAAGATTTTCGAATCAGTAATCTAGCCAATAGAAATATTTACAATAAATTATAATATGATAAAATTTTCGGTCGATTCATTATACCTTATATAAATAGCTTAATTTTAGTAATTAAACTTCATATTTTACATTTTTATATAAATAACCATCTGTTTGACGAAAGTCAACCACTGTTGAAACGTATCTTCTATTTACTGTATCAACTGTTTGATAACATCTGTTGACTGCTCAACAGAATAATAAAACAACTTAAATGCGTTAAAAATTACCAAACAGAGTTTACTATATAAGACAGATCTTGACCATAAATTTTTTTTTCATCAGATATATGCCACGTCACTTCTCAAGAACAGCCTTTTTGCCATATCAACAACCCTTTTTAATTCTCTTCTTTCTCAAAAACAGACGTAACACTTTCTTATTGACTTTTAAATACACAAAAACGCTTTTCCCTCTTCCACACCCTAAATAGATTTCACAGCATCTCCTTTAATCTTCTGGATGGATCTTCAAGTAAAAACCCCTCATAATAACCTACCATACCTGGTTAAAACAGATGATCACCGACAATTTCACTCAATAATTGATATCCTCTCCAATTTGAAATACCTACCCATTCTAATCGTTGACGCTCCAATATATGTTGACACTCTAAAAGAATTCTAGGTGAACGCGAAATTTATAGTTAAAGATAAAAATGTTGTTTCGAAAATTGGAGATACAAATGTTCAAATTACCACACAATCCATCTCCACTACATTCTCAATAAATGACTTGGAAGGTAAAGTTTCTTTTTTGAAAGATGAACTCAACGCAGAGTTAACTAAAAGAGGGTATGCAGGTCAAGCAACAACCAAATTTTCCTCCAAAAATGAAATTTTTCTTCCATACCCTTCTTATTTGTCTCTTTACAAAGACAACTACTTTTAATTAAATACCTTTGAACATACAGTATATTGGATATGCAATTTTAACAAACAATGACTACAATTTACCCGAGGCTGTATTCTCATATTTAGTTCGCAATTTAAAAGCAATAAACTCTACTAAAGGTAAGCCATTCTTGCTATATCCAAGACTGATAAGCTTCTACTTGCAAAACCTTTTGACTGAAGACAATTTTAAAAAAGGTGTACCTTTTACAATTTAAAGCTTGTTAGATAGCACTTTCACAAAAATCTTGCAAATTAAAAGCAAAGAAAGTGCAGTTTCAACATCTGTCATTGCAACATCTGTTCCTAAAACCACTGCTACTACAGTTGTCCAACATACTACAACAACCGCTGTAGAAACCACATCACGTAGGTCGACAACTAAACCTAAACCCAAACAGGCCAAAAAAATCAAAAGAATTGTTGCAACAACACCCTAACCTTCTCATCCATACCATACTTCTAGCATTACAGCACCTTTTGAAGTCTTGTTTCAACCTGTTTCTCAAAGTCAGCCAGATACCATTTCCCCTCCATTTTCTATAACTGAGAATGTACAATCAAAACAAGCTGACACTGAGAATGCAACAACTGTTGACACTATACATGTAGAGTCTGTTCCAGTTGGAAGTCCCTAGAACCAAGAAAAAAGGAGCATTTAGCTTCTTTGACAGTGATTTAACTCATGTGATTGAAACAAATACCATTACCACATCTGGTGATGACTTAAAATATCAGGAATTGACGGAAAGAGTCAATAAACTAGAATCTTCAATGGAAGCAATGATCAAATTATACAATGGGTCACCAGCATCTATTGCCACTAAGATATAAGAATCAATTGTCCCAATTATCCAGATTCACGGAGAATTGGCAGACTTTAATCATAATTCTCACATGGCATTGATAAGAAAATGGTGGACGCTAGATACAAAGATACTCAAGCTGACATCAAATCCATCAAAAACCATCTGGCAAAGATCACTAGCTCTGCCCCAACGACAATTTATCAGGAAGATCAAGAAGATGATGACGATGCCAGAAAGAGAGATGAAGATTAAGATAAACTAAGAAAGTTACCACCTCCAAAGGAAGCACAACCAAAAACATCAAATGCTTCTAATGTGTAAACAGCTGATAATCCAGGTTCTACTCCACTCATAACCACTGTTGAACAACTATCTGATGTGGCTTTAGAGAAGAGAGTTGATGAAAGTGCAAACCAAATGGCAGAGAAACTTATCTTAGAAAAGTCGAAAATGAAAGAGGATAGAGAAGCCAAAGCTTCCGCATTGATTGAACAAAGAAAACCTCTACAAATGGAAGATGAGGATATAGGCTCCTCAAAAAGAAGAAAAGTACGTACAAGACATGCACGACAAACAACAACAAAATTACCACACCAACCACCAATCCAAACAACATATGTTGCCACTGAAAATGTGCAGACTCATGTTCCCACCACAACTGCTATTATAAACTTACCAATTACTTCACAACCACAACAAACACCCACAAAAGACCTAAACCACCAACTCCAAACATTTTGTACAAGAGAAAGAAAAATACTTTACATGTCCAAGATGATATAAATCATACTGATCCTAACGCAGCTCAATCATGTAAAGAGATTACAACTGCCCCCATCTCATTGTTTCCAGCTCAAGAATGTGTCTTCAGCGTACCAGAAGGGCTTTCTGAACTTGTTCTTGACTTAACAGCAATAAAAAATGAGATATATCTTTCTACTCAACAGATGATCCATTATCACTGTCTTTCAAGTCTCTTGAAGGTTTTACAAAGCCTAAGAATGTTAATCGCTATTTAGAACTGAAAGATGAACACGTTCAGATCCTTTTAAAACATAAAAGTGTTGGGTAAGATGACAGGGAATCTCAGATAATCTACCATAATTTACTAACCAAATTAAGCATATTAGAAGACTACGTACACAATCTGTCCAAGTCAATGTTTGCGAGGCCTGTTGATTCTGATACGGAAAACATATTGAGAGAAGGATATATTACTGAAATATTGAAGAGCAAACCATACAAATCCAAAGAAAGTCAATTTGCTGGTTGGGATTCTAAGTGTCACACCCCGCCAAGGCGGAAACGCGAGGTGCAACTTTGAATGATTTCCAAGCACAAAAGTCACACGAGCATTATTTAAATAAAACAGGAATTACCATTTAACAATCAAGTCTTACAAAAACATAACATTAATTGTTTGAATTAAAAACCATTATGTAAAATGTTTAGGTCAAAACGTCACAACAATAGTTCAAAAGATGGTATCCCTTAAATGCTCGCATGCGACCTTCCCAAGTTCCATGCTTCATGCTAATTTCCTGAAAAACATGCATGAAAAATATATGAGTCAACATAAAGTTGGCGAGTACACAGGTTTGTATGAATGGACATGTTATCCAAAACCGACTAAATTACTGCCTAGCCAGGGCAATAATTATCATGTGATCTGACATGAGCCCATAACCAAACCTTGACATGTTGTGCCTCTCCCATTGTACACCAAAGACAATGAAATAATGTGAAATACAAGCACTCTTTTGATATCTATCATCCGGTCAGAGCGACTGACCAAGAGTGGGGGTGTCAGCCCAATAGATCTATTCTGGTGTTTCATCGCTAAGTCCATAGCTAATGGTTATGGTGAAATGTATGACACGAGGGCTTAATGGATCCTGAACCTTACTGTCTCATGTTCACATAATAGTCATGTATGTGAAACTCACCTTGTGGTGTGTCTGGGAATGAGCAAATGAGTCTGAGCTAAAGAGATCGACCTATGTGTCCAATGTGAAAAGGGAAATTTTAGGTCTATGTTACTAGTGTTGTCTATAATTTGTTCTCTTGTTATGTCTGTACTTGTAACTTAACTTTTTAAGTTAACTGTGTGTCTATGACGTAGGGACTTGTATATTTAACATCTTGTTTCACAAAAGATAAATTGTGTATCTTTTAAATGTATAATATTAGGGCCTCTAGATGTAACCTTACCATAATATTAACCTCATGCTTTGTGTGGCTAGGTTTTACCATGCTTGTATACTCTAGAAATCTTGGTGAAAAGTAGTATTGTTTCTAGAGAAAGCCCACTTTTATTAAAAACATGGACACTTTAGTAAGTTTTGTCATGGATCTAAACATGTTACTTATGACTCACAACTATCAACATTATGCTTTATGTTAGTGAGCTTAGAAAATATACCCATTTCTTTTATAAACTTTCGGCCCATATGTATACATACCTTCATGTAAGTTTCGGCCATGGCATGTGTAAAAATATACATTTTTCCAACTAACATAATGTATTTTAGAACAAGAGTTTACTTATTTACTTGGTTTAGTTACAAGTGTCAACACACTAGTGAATAACCTGGTGTATGAAAGATTATGGATATTGTGTCTGAACAATTCCTTGTATATGGACATTGTTTGTTTTTGTTCTTGATTGGAACACAATTGAAATGTTATGTTCAATTGTATAAGTTCCCAAATTAGGGTTTTTGGTACGATCTCTCTATAGCTCATGATAACTATTCAACTAGTTATGAAATTGTATTCCCTAGCGTGTCTAATGTTAAACTCTAAGCATTGAAATTGGCTTGTTGAGACCTGTAACACCCCAACCGATGGCGGAAACATCGAGGTGTCACGTAGTGACGATTGTTCAATAGCTCATGGTACTAAAGTGTAAATTTGAATACATTGATTTGAATAATTTTACATTGAAAGGAAATTACAGTATACAATAGTTCTAAAGCGTCAAGTCTAACTAAAATACAATAAAGTCAAAGCTTAAATATAAATCCAACAGCTAAAAAGAAGCATCGCAAAATAACCTGAAACATGTACGAAAATAGTATATGTCAATACAAAAATTTGTTAGTGAGCATACCCTGATTTGAATACATATAGTAAGAAAAATGTTTAGCAATTCATGTGCGGTACCATTTGCAATTATGTAATAAGTAGTATCAGTCAAAACCAAGCCTATGAATAATGACTAACACATGACTAACAATTTGAATAATGAATTAACAAGACAATGACCAAGATTATCTCAACAGAGTCTCAAGGGGGTATACCATAGTACTATTCATTGAAATGCTAGGCCGCCTAGCGGTTAATGATTTTGACAAGCATAAATACACACCAAATCACATAAGGCAAACACACATGAGAATTGCATTAAGTATAATAATAACATTTGATAAGAGTGTACATGAGTAGCCCCAAAATAGTAAAACATGAAAAAGGGGAAAGATATACTCACTTGTTGTGAAGAATAACAAGTACAAGTAACACAAGTTGTAGCGGTTTGGGTAACTCCAAAAATTACCCTAACATAATGAATATTATATGTATAAATAATAGAATAAAATCTAGAATGACTTGGAGATTTCTAGGTTCATATATGTTTAGGGATTTAGTTTAGGACTCTAAAATGTCTAGATAGTATAACGTAAGAAAAATATATATTCCAATTCGTATTTACATAAAATGGTAAGAGTAAATAATGATTCGCCCAAATAAAATTTGATATGTTTACATCATATTTATCATGAAATAAATATATATAAACATATATGTATAGGTTATAGATTTGATTAAAAGATAATCAAATGAGATTTATTATTATAATAATAAATGAAGTTGTCTAGAATTAGACATTGAATTAGAATATAACAAAATAAAATGTAATATATAGTTTATGTGTATGTAAAATATATCCAAAGCATTAAACATCAACCAATAGTATGAGTATGAAAGTGTCAAATTATATATTTGAATAAATAAATATCACAACTCATACAATGCGATGCAAATAAATATTTATATATAATTAAAATAGTGAATATGAGAAAATGAATAAAAAAATGGGTGTAAGACTATATTATTATTTTATAAATTAAATAAGTATCAAAAGTCTAGACGCGCGTGTATATATATGTATATATATATAAATTACATGAGATGTATAAAATATATACATACATAAGTATAATATAGATTATGTATAAAGTACTCAAATAACAATATTAACCAAAATTTATAGAATTTGGAATATATATATAACAATATTTTAGTTATAGAATTACCACTTGAATTTTATAGAATAAATATAGCTTAAATTAGTGTAAAACATGAATAAATTTTCCAAAAATCTTATCACAAGCATGACTAAGGCCAAATCAACAATAGAGTCACTAAATAATATGAGTTGCAATGTCTAAAGGCTAGTTCTAGAATAGGTTTAAAAGTCCTAAAATCCCAAAATTATTCTATGAACCATAGAACTTGATTTGTCACATTGAGAATCAATTTCCCTTTATCAAAGGTAGATAAGAAATAAATAAAATTAGAATCAGAATTACCCAAATCAGATTAGAATTGAGGTTGAATTCTTGGATGGAAGTTCCAAGCTCTACAAGCGCACACTCAAACGTCAACGTCATTGATAATTGATAGCCTTTGATTTTAGTTTGGAGTATCATGAAGTGAGAATTGAAGAAAACATTATGATACACCTTGATTGTGTATGGTACATGGGTACTTCTTGTGATGATGGTGTAGTAAAAAAAAATATAATATCAACTTTTTTTTATAGGGATGGATGGTCAACCGAATTAATCTCCATTTATCCCTATTAAAACCTTTCGAATTAATGTCTAATTATTTGTCTTTTGTAACCAACTAAAGAAAATTATGTCATTTAATAGTCACTAATTTTTCTTTAATATTCTTTAAAAGATTCTCAAGTATTTCAAATTATAAAATAATGATAAAATAGTATAAACTTCATTTACAAACATGAAATTTATTTTTTTCTTTTATACAATATTTCTTGATTATAAAAAATTTAACTTTAACATATACTATTTTCATATGTATATATAAACATAATATTATTACTAATGTTGCATTTAGTATTTATAAAAAAATAGGGTCGTAGAAACAGTTACGGGTATGGATTTACGTTTCCGTTATGGATAGTTAACGGATGTTACAAGACCCTGTGTGGCTCAATTGTAATGAATCATGTAAAATGAAATGTCATGCACAATGTGTACGTGTAGCTAGTGTACGGATATGACCTTTGATTTCGACGGGTGTCACATTCTCCCCCTGTTAGAGGAATTCGTCTGCGAAATTTTCGGTGTTGGTCATCTGAACTGGTGGTCTCTTGGAAGAGATGTGGGTATTTTCGTTTCATCTGATCCTCACGCTCCCACGTGAACTCGGGTCAGCACTTGGAATCCCATTGTACCTTGACTAGCTTGATCTGACTGCGGCGAAGTTTCTGAATATTCCAGTCTGTTATCTCGAGTGGTTTCTCTATGAAATGAAGTTGTTTGTCGATGTGGATTTCCTCTGGAGGGATAATCAATGATTCATCAGCAAAACACTTCTTGAGATTCGAGACGTGAAACGTGTCGTGAACGCCACTGAGTTCTTGCGGTAACTTGAGTTTATATGCAACTGGTCCAATTCGTGCAAGGATCTCGAATGGACCTATGTATCTGGGATTGAGTTTCCCACGTTTCCCAAACCTGGGTACACCTTTCCACGGGGATACTTTTAGCAAAATTCTGTCACCAACTTGAAACTCTAAGGGTTTACTCCTCTAGTCTGCATAGCTCTTCTGCCTGTCCCTAGCAGCTTTTAGCCTATCTCTGATCTGGAAAATCTTGTCAGTCGTCTCATGAGTTTGGGACCTGTCATCTACTTGTCCCCTACTTCTGCCCAACACACTCGGGATCTACACTTGTGCCCGTATAATGCTTCAAAAGGTGTTGCTTTGATACTAGTGTGATAACTGTTGTTGTAAGAGAATTCGATCAACGGCAAATGCGTATCCCAATTTCCTCCAAAATCAGTTACATACGCACGAAGCATATCTTCCAGTGTCTGAATGGTCCTTTCGCTTTGTCCATCGGTCTGAGGATGGTAAGCGGTGCTCAAATCCAGACAGGAACCAAGGGCTTCTTGCAACGATTGCCAAAGCCTTGAAGTAAAATGACTATCCCGATCAGAGATTATGGAGATAGGCACACCGTGCCTGGACACAATTTCATTGATGTATATCCTGGATAATTTTTTCGTCTTGTCTATCTCCTTGATGGGCAAGAAATGCGCAAACTTTGTCAGACGATCGACAATTACCTAGATTTCATCATGACCATAAGGTGTCTTTGGCAATTTAATGACGAAGTCCATAGAAATTTGCTCCCATTTCCAACCAGGAATCTCTGGTTAGTGAAGAATACCTGAAGGCTTCTGGTATTCGACCTTGACCTTTGAACACGTTAAATAATGTTTGATATAGGTTGCAATGCAACCCCTGAGGTTAGGCCACCAATATAATTCTTTGATGTCCTTGTACATCTTATCGCACCGGGGTGTATCGAGTACTTGGACTTGTGTGCTTCATCCAGAACTATATCACGCAATCCTCCATACAATGGAACCCATATTCTGTTTAGAAAATATTTTGTCCCATCAGGTTTTGTCTCTAACTGATCAACCTGACTGTATAGAGCTTCATGTCCGATATTACTATCCTTGAGAGCTTCTTGCTGAGCCTGACAAATACGGGCTGTGAGTTCGGTATGAATGGTCATGCCCAACACGTGGGCGCGCAACGTTCTGGCACGTTCCTTTCGGCTTAATGCGTTTGCTACAACATTTGCCTTCCCTAGATGGTACTTAATCTCACATTCATAATCATTGAGCAGCTCAACCCATCGTCTCTAACGCATGTTCAAATCTTTCTGGTCAAAGATATGTTGTAAGCTCTAATGGTCAGTAAAGACAGTACACTTAGTCCCATAGAGGTAGTGTCTTCAAATCTTAGGCGCGAACACTACTGCACCCAATTCCAAATCATGGGTTGTGTAGTTCCGTTCGTGCACCTTGAGTTGGTGTGAGGCATATACAATAACTTTATTCCTCTACATTAGGACACAACCGAGACTTTGGTGAGATGCATCGCAATAAACTACAAAATCTTCTATTCCCTCTGGCAACGAGAGAATCGGTGCGCTGCGTAACTTGAGCTTCAAAAGCTGGAAAGTCAATTCTTGCTTATATCCTCATTCTAATTTCTTATCTTTTTGGGTTAAAACTGTCAGGGACTGGGCTATTTTTGAAAAGTTCTAGATGAATCGAAGATAATAGCCGGCTAACCCTAGAAATTGTCAAACTTCGATTGGGGTATCGGGCCTAGCCTAATTTTTGATCGCTTCAATCTTGGCTGGATCAACATGCATGCCCTTCTCATTCACAATGTGACCAAGGAAATGAACCTCACGAATCTAGAATCCGCATTTGGAAAATTTGGCATACAGTTTCTCGCTCTTAAGGAGATTGAGAATTTTCCCTAAATGTTGTTCGTGTTCCTCTTGGGTTCGTGAATAGATCAGAATGTCCTCAATGAATATAATCACGAAGTTGTCAAGGTAAGGCTTACACACTCGGTTCATCAGATCCATAAACAATGCTGGTGCGTGATGATCCGGTCGTCACGGTTCATACAAAGCCTAAATAACCTAAATAGATAGGGTAAGTAGGGTATCAATCCAAGGAGCGTGTGGTTAGTGAGTATTTCCTAGTTAACTTTGAAATTGTTGATTTATGAAGATGCTAATTTATGAATTTGGTATTTAGAAATTGGTTGAAGAGTTTGTTGATTAATATGAAACATAAATTGAATGTGTAAGAAATAATTAACAAGACTTGTAAACAATAAGATAAAGATGATTACACTAAGGATTTGGGCAATTGAACACTAAGGCTTTCAACAATTAGGCATAATTGGATAAACAAAGATAATGCAATTGGTACTAACGGATTGATTGTTCAATAAACTTAGGTATCAAGTTTCATCAACATTCACAATGGACTAAACTATACTTTATCATTTAGAACATACAATCCTATGATAGTGTTGATGCAAGGAATCATGTTCATATCATTTAGAAATTGGCACAAGATCAATTAACTAGAAATGATTTCAACATAAGATTAATCACTAGTCAACACAAGTAATTCAAGTACATAAAAACATTAATCAAAAGTTTAAGCAATGCCCAAAATGTTTAAGCCCTAGGTATCAAAAACTTACATCCCTAGTGTAATACAAGAGTTTTAGCCAAACATGGCTATGGTGTTCATCATCTTCAAAATATGATCTTCAATCTTCAAAGAAATTGTGTAATAAGCTTGGAGAATAATTGTATCATTTTAGAGAATGGTGTGTTATATCTTTTTTTGATGAATGATAATGATAATAAATAAAATTCATGACCCCCCAAGAATCTCTAGTCAAAAAGAAAACTCCTCAAAGCATTTGATGATTGCATTAAATTATGTGTTGACCACTTGTCATATGGCACCGTCAGAGACGGCATGACTGCAGTCAGGTACGGCGATGGCGTCAAAGACAGTATGTTTGCCGTCAAAGACGGTCAGAACCTTCATTGTACTTTTCATGGCCTTCTTTTTCCCAATGCTTCTCAACTCCAATCTTTTGCTCTACCATTGTGTAAAATTCACTCAATAAGCGCTTTTACCCTGAAACATCAAATCAAATCAAAGTGCTATATCCCACCTCAAATAATCAAATAAAAACATCTTTTTAGATTTAATAGAGGCAAGGTTTCCAACCACGCATCACATCCCCACACTTATCTTTTGCTTGCCCTCAAGCAAGTCACTAAACTTTACCCAATCAACAATTCAAACCAATTCCAACATCTTTATTGATTCTCAAAAAACGGTCCCTAGTCATACCCTAACTCACAAGACTTACACCTATCAGTAGATTTACATTCCAAGGTTTTAAATATTACTAAAAAATTTTGCCTAGCCACATCCAACTAGATCCGACTTCACATTTTTGCACACCCCTCACAATGGTTCACTCTACTCGGTTTAATATCTGGACTAGCGTGTAATGCGCTAGTATTTCATATTAATCACTCAAAACCGATTATAAAGCATGTTAGTATAGGCTTGCAACTCAATCGCTTTTCACCAGATTACTCAAAAGCGAACACAAGTCAAAAGGTCTTTAAAGGGTTATAATGGGGCTAGGCGAAGGGTATGGAATGAGATATTTAAAAGTGACTATGGTGATGAAAATTCGACTTTTATTACAAAAACACAGCTACACAAACATAAGGCAGTATTGCGCCTTTTATTCAACACTAACTAAAGCATTGTTTTTTTTTTTTTTTTTTTTTTTTTAATGAGAACTTTCATTTGTTTGTAGCAGATTTGTTCTCATGCTTTCCAATTTTTTTTTTTTTTATGCAAACAACTATTTACAAACAAAACAAAATCCTACAATCGAATTTTCATCACTTGGGTTTAACATTGAAAAGGCTAACGGGTCAAACGGGTTGAAATGGGTGGTCAAATGAGAGGTTTAGGCTCAAACTTGTTCAACTAAGGTGGATTTTTTTTTTTTTTTTTTTGGGTCAAGGATATCAAAATGGTGTTAAAATAAAAAGGCCAAACCTAATGCCTAAATCATTCTTGTGTCACAATTGATCTAAGGTGGCAAGCGTATCAAGAGTTGCAAGTTCTACCTTATGCGATTATAATGGCGCACTCAATTCAAATGAACACAACATGCCAATAGATGTGGAATTTTATCGGGTGTTAGCATGTTGTGGTGGCTCAATAATCTCTCATGAACATGAAGGGGAGAATGGGTTGCCGATATGCAAAAAATGTTATACTCTTCCCTAGTCTTTTCTAACTAGGCAATCCATATTTTGCAAAAACCATCCTTGGAAAAACACATCAAGGAACTTAAAGAATTATGACCATGACTAGGGGTCGAATTTTGTGATCCAATACCATGGTGAAAGAAACGGTTTTCTTAAAGTTTAAGCTTGAGGGTCTTTAAAAATTTTCATTTAAATGGCTATTCCCCCATCCCCACACTTAGAGTCCAACATTGTCCTCAATGTGTCATTTAAAAATTTTCATTCAAAATGTTTAAATTTTTCCCCTCTCCCCACACTTAAAGTCCACATTGTTCTCAATGTGTAGGGAAAGTTTCAAATTGTTTACGGGAATGAGATAAAGCCAAACCAAAGAATTCACCCCAATCAACAATATACAGTTTACAATCCACTTATTAAATCTAAGTAAACGATCAAAATTAAAGAGATGGAAATAGATGCACCTGGTTGTTCTTCATTCTTCAATTCCATGTGTTCTTCAACAAAATAGTTCCACTTCCATCATAAATAAACCTGCAACTCGCAAGTGTGTAGAAGCAAGCTTCTCACAAAAACATTAAGAGTTATCGGTTTTACTTTTTGTTGAAAAGCATTACCAAGTAATCTTTTTGTTAATTTTGATCAGTGGACAAAATATACACTAACTAAGATAGATCCTTTAAACCTCCCGGTAGCCCGGTTATGAGGACGAGTGAGGTCTCGTGAGGGTTATATAGGAAACACACCCACAACGTTTATTTACCTACCAAACAAACAAACAGAAAAAAACGAACAAAAAGAAAAAAAAATACAAAAACTAACAAGTACCTCTTACTCACGGTGGTCGAAGTGAACATTTTCCTACCGAGTTACCAAGATAAGCTCGGTAGTTTACTTTATGTTCCCCAATCTGTTCCTTCTCCTTCCACTTGTTCATCAAATATATGCATGAAAGTTTTATCCCACATTTTCCTACCGAGTTTCCAACATGCACTCGGTAGTCTACATGCCAAATCCACAATCGATTCTCAATTATTGGCATGAGAATTGGGTGATTTTTGTTGCGGGGCCATTTTATAATAAATTGCCCAATGTCCTCCCAGCTCACCTTCCTCTTCTTCATCTTTGAACCTTCATCCTCCTCTTTGTTAGGTGCCTTAATCAACACGGGATGCGATTCGTGAGGAACTTTCACCTTAGCCACCAACTCTTCATGAGATGCTAAGTCTTTAGTTGGGTTTAACCATTCAGAAAGACTTGCAGTATCTTCATCTATATCATCCTCTACCATAATACCATTGGCTAACTCGTTTTGCTCACACTTAAGTTGGGCAAATTCCTCGGCTAGTTGACCCACTTGAATCACCAAAGCTTCATGAGCTTTGTCTCTTACTTCATTTGATCTCTTCATATCTTTGATATTATCATGGTATTCTTTGATCATGATCGCAAGAGCATCGAGCTTAGAATGTGTTGAATTTCGAGGGTCTTCGTATGCCGGTTGAGGTTGATTAAGATAATAGTCATTATATTGCTCATGGTTTTGACATTGTTGCGTCCTTTGGCTAAATGAACTCCCTTGATACCTGTTATTTAACTGATAATAGCCTTGGGAGTTTGAATAACGTGACTGACGATGTGAAGAAGATAAATGTGAACCTCCAGGTTTTTCGAGCCCAAAAATAATACGATCTTGTCGTTCTTTAAATGCTTCCATTTTCTTACGGGCCACTGGACAATCTTGCCACAAATGATATGGGCTCCCACAACAAGGACAAGTATTATCATCATCTTCCCAATACATTGTGATGATGACGATCAAGTCTTGCTAAATTCCCAATCTTCAGATTTTACACAAGTGGCATGCATGCATTATCTGTCACCTGCACACTTCACACACCACGCGTAAAAACGAACAAAAAGAAGTAACAAAGACAAATTAAACAGTTAATCACAATAATCAACTAAAAACTAAACACTAAGCGCACTAGCTCCCCGGCAACGGCGCCATTTGATGATCCGGTCGTCACGGTTCATACAAAGCCTAAATAACCTAAATAGATAGGGTAAGTAGGGTATCAATCCAAGGAGCGTGTGGTTAGTGAGTATTTCCTAGTTAACTTTGAAATTGTTGATTTATGAAGATGCTAATTTATGAATTTGGTATTTAGAAATTGGTTGAAGAGTTTGTTGATTAATATGAAACATAAATTGAATGTGTAAGAAATAATTAACAAGACTTGTAAACAATAAGATAAAGATGATTACACTAAGGATTTGGGCAATTGAACACTAAGGCTTTCAACAATTAGGCATAATTGGATAAACAAAGATAATGCAATTGGTACTAACGGATTGATTGTTCAATAAACTTAGGTATCAAGTTTCATCAACATTCACAATGGACTAAACTATACTTTATCATTTAGAACATACAATCCTATGATAGTGTTGATGCAAGGAATCATGTTCATATCATTTAGAAATTGGCACAAGATCAATTAACTAGAAATGATTTCAACATAAGATTAATCACTAGTCAACACAAGTAATTCAAGTACATAAAAACATTAATCAAAAGTTTAAGCAATGCCCAAAATGTTTAAGCCCTAGGTATCAAAAACTTACATCCCTAGTGTAATACAAGAGTTTTAGCCAAACATGGCTATGGTGTTCATCATCTTCAAAATATGATCTTCAATCTTCAAAGAAATTGTGTAATAAGCTTGGAGAATAATTGTATCATTTTAGAGAATGGTGTGTTATATCTTTTTTTGATGAATGATAATGATAATAAATAAAATTCATGACCCCCCAAGAATCTCTAGTCAAAAAGAAAACTCCTCAAAGCATTTGATGATTGCATTAAATTATGTGTTGACCACTTGTCATATGGCACCGTCAGAGACGGCATGACTGCAGTCAGGTACGGCGATGGCGTCAAAGACAGTATGTTTGCCGTCAAAGACGGTCAGAACCTTCATTGTACTTTTCATGGCCTTCTTTTTCCCAATGCTTCTCAACTCCAATCTTTTGCTCTACCATTGTGTAAAATTCACTCAATAAGCGCTTTTACCCTGAAACATCAAATCAAATTAAAGTGCTATATCCCACCTCAAATAATCAAATAAAAACATCTTTTTAGATTTAATAGAGGCGAGGTTTCCAACCACGCATCAGTGCGTTTGTCAAACCGAACGGCATTACTAGAAACTCATAATGACCATATCGCGTCCTAAAAGCAGTCTTGGGAATATCCTCCTCATGGATGCACAACTGATGATAGCCTGATCTCAGGTCAATCTTCGAGTAGAAACTCGAACCTTGCAATTGGTCAAATAGATCATCGATCCTGGGAAGAGAATAACGGTTCTTCACCGTGAGCTTGTTTAACTCTCTGTAATCGAGGCACATGCGAAATGATCCATCCTTCTTCTTGACAAATAAGACTGGAGCTCCCCAGGGTGACGAGCTCGGTCGGATGAATCCTTTGTCAAGTAGTCCCTGCAACTGGTTGGATAGTTCTTGCATCTCAGAGGGAACTAAAAGGTAAGGCAAACGGGCTACGGGAGCAGCTCCGGGAATAAGGTCGACACGAAACTCCATTTGCCTCGAGGGTGGCAATCCTGGCAGATCTTCGGGAAAGACTTCTGGAAATTCCCTCACGACAGGGATGTCTTCGATTCTTTTTTCCTCAGATTTCTGATCAATCACGTGCGCTAAGAATGCAAAATGGTCTTTCCGCAAACACTTCTGAGTTGCAACGGAGTCTTCCTGCACTCTCCTTGAATGGACAAAACCTCTCCGTTCGACAACGATACTCAAATTATTCTGGCAAAACAGACGATTTCGGCTCGATTCTTCGACAACCAATCCATCCGAACTATGACGTTGAAACTTCCTAGCTCGACAGGTAGAAGGTCAATACTGAACTCATGATCTCCTAGTTTCAATGCACAGTTCTTAAACACATCATCGGACTCAATTGGCTTACCGTTGGCCAATTCTATCAAATATCGGGTGTGCAACTTAGTTGACACTAATCCAAGGGCTTGTTTAAATTCGGTTGACACAAAACTTAAATCGGCACCAGTATCGAAAAGTACAGAAACAGCATGATTGTTTACGAAGAACGTACCCGTGATGTAACACCCCAACGGATGGCGGAAACATCGGGATGTCACGTATTGATGATTGTTCAGTAGCTCATGGTAAATAATAAATATCAATAATTGATTTAAATACATTACATACAATTGTTCTACAAGAATTTGTACATCAAAATGAAAAATACTAGATACACATCTTCAAGCATTAACTCTAATCTTCAAGCAAGCTATAACCTGAAACATGTTAAGTTTGAAAATATTTTGGGGCAACAAAAGTTGGTGAGAATTACATAGGTTTGAATAAAAATGTTGTACAATTCGAGTGTCATGGCTAGTCTAGTCCATATGTGAAAACAAAACTATCAGGTAAATCGAGTGCATAATCAAACCTTGTGACTAGAATATCGTGGTCCATCCCATACGCATATGGTTCACTCGATTTTTTTATAAATTCGATAACAATCACCCACGCTACCTATGTAGGAGGTACACTTATCCGGGTGGGATTGTCAGTTCAATAGATCTATCATTGTATACCGTCGGCTGATCAATGTTAATGATTATGCTAGAATAATGTGCTTACCTTAGTAATGTTTAAGACATAATGCAACATAGAATAACACATAGACACTTATGATTGAATTGTAAATTGAATGTTGTAACATGTTTCACCCCAAAATAGTGAAATAGAAAAGGGGCTATGTAAACTCACCTTGATTGTGACGACATACTTGCAAGAAATCAATGGTAAATCAAGAATTATACTTCGAACCTAAGTTAATTAAAATGACGAATCAGTGTCTATCAATGTCATTATATAGTTACGGTGTTTGTGTAAATTATATTATATTAGACTCATCAATTCTATTGTTATTTGAAGAATAATAAATTAAGCTTGAAATTTTAATTAACTAAATCCATATGAAATTTTAATTAATTAAACCCATATAAAACAATTTGGATAACCTACTCGATCGTTTAGGAAGCCATAATAACACAATAGCTTATCGTTTATAAATTTTTATATGTTGTACGATGAATCTCAACAATAATATATATATATAGGCAAAATACGTTATTAGTTTACCTAGATTTTTTTTATCTATATAAATAGGTTTGTAACGTTTCCATACTTTCTTTATTTTATTTATTATTTTTTTCTAACAAAACAAATATTTATTTAACTTTAAGAAGTGATGTGATATTTTATGATTTATAAAATATTTCGCTAATAAACTTCTCAAAGCCATTATTGTAAAATACATATTTCATTTTCGCATATCATGCTAATCAAATGAAAGATTATAAGTTAAATAGCTACACCATCAAATTTAATGGTACAATTTAAAAGAAAATGAATTTTTTTACCACTTAGAAAAAAAACATCCGATATTAAACTTATCATTGTATTAAAAGAAAATTACATGAAGCTTTGGATTTATAAAAATAGTTTAGTGGACTTTTTATTAAAACATTACAACTAATATAGATGTTGTGTATAGTGTATATATAACCTATATTGTATACATGCATGATAAACAAACCAGTTCATGTTTACTGGTTCATCTTCCCCATTCGGAAACTATGGCACAACCCTTATTTTTTTTTAATAAGCGGAAGCGTTGGCTCTGATACCAATCTGTCACACCCTACATGCAGTCCTAGTTCACTATAACCATTGGCTCTGATACCAATCTGTCACACCCTCAAATTACCACTTGCGGGGTTTTACCGCGAGGCGCATGACAAACCAGGATCCAAGTCAACGATCACAATAAACAACTCTATATGAAAATGTAAATAGACATAACCATTAATTTAATAAGCAGAAGCGTTTAAGTAGCACTCAATCAACTATGCTATCAACTCAAAAGTTGTTCAAAATACTTTTATTACAAAACGTGCAACTATGCCTAGACGCCAATGCAGACCCGTGCGCCTAGTTCTGTTCATTGCTACCTTAGCGACCTGAGAAAAACATGCCAAAAAGATGTCAACATAAAATGCTGGTGAGTTCACAGGTTTGTTCAAAATGTTACCAAAACGTTACCATGTCCATACTATATCAATGTTACCAAGTACGCTAGCTAGGCGTATGTTGCATTACTACTACGATAGGAAACCATTACTAGACACGTTTAGCAATGTTCAGCATGTTTAAGCAGCCCGTATGTTCAGCACGATAATGATCCTGTTCGAGACAATATGCACCCGCCCGGCCCTCCAAGCCGACGAGTGGGGCAGGTCACGCCCAATAGATCTATCCACATTTCCCCCGTTGTGCATCCCCGCACATTCATGGTTTCCCCCGGGACTTTCCAAAAGATCGTATAGCAATATAAAGTTAAAACCATAGTATGACATATGTTACCAAAACCGTTTAGCGCATGTTTTCTCCCCCAAAAGTTAAAGCAGTAAAAGTGGGGCCGTGAACTCACCTTAAGCAGCGTTCTTCAAATACAAGTAAAGATGTTTAGCCCTTGATAATCCCTCTACTGGAGGTCTATCAAAATGTTCACATAAGTGTTCTGACTAATAACCATAAGGTTATCTAGTCCCCGATTGTCCAGATCGTAACCAAGTATGTTTTAAAACGTGTTTAAATGTTTAACCGACACACTAGACCGACCCGACATCCCGTTGGTGACCCATTACCCTAACTAATCAAGTACACATAGATTACACACAAGGTTTAAGCATAAAACACTTTGTTTGTATCAAAAATCTCATTTCTGCATCAGAACGGTCGAACCAGTCAGTTTTAAGTCTCCTTCGCACCTTTTTGTCTCATTCGCCCGTTTTACATCTCGTTCGACCGTTTGATGCTTCCTTCGCCCGGTTTACCATATTCGTCCAATAAAAAGCCAGGTTCGACCCTGGATCCCTCCTTCGCACCTTCGATTGGTCGAAGGAGGCCAGGTTCGCCCCTGTTGTGTAATTTTTCCTAAAAACGCTTCAAACACATTCAAAACGACTCGAAACATCATCAAACACAGCAGTCAAGCATAGATAACTTATTCCTACAAAACCCCATCAATTTCCCCCGATAATACGTCCGTTTCAGCCCTTTCCCAAAATGGTAAAGATTATGGAAACATCACTTTCATGCATGAATAATTTACCCAATTTGGAAACTTTTGAAATCGATTCATGCTTAGCTTAAAATACTCAGTTTGTCGATTATCCGATCTTTCTTATTCATTCTATTGATCATAAATATTCATACATCAAGTTTTAATCCAATAAAACCCCCAAATATTATTATATCCAATCCTAATCCTAGACAACAATATTCCATCATTAATAACAATCCTATATTATGTTTCTATCATAGATATAGCAGCAAATCATTGAACAACACATAACACCACATAACACACAATTTACATATGTTATTCATTATGAAAACCTACGTTAAATGATCATGTTTTGATTTAGAAAGATGTTTAAAAGGTTTTTAATCATAAAAACACCCTTAGAACAGATCCGGACAATTAGGGTTAGATGAAAACGAATTAAAATGCTTTTAAAAAGAGTTAGGATTATGAACACACCTTGGATTCTTGTTTAGATGTTGTAGATGGGTTAGATCATGAAAAAGAAGAGCAAAAACTCCTTCCTTAGTGTTTAAGATCGTTTGAGAGCGTTTTGGGACGGTTAGGGTTTGTGAAATGATGAAAAATGACAAAGGTTGGTATTTATACTAATCCTCCTTCGCCCCAATTCATTGGTCGAAGGTGGTCTCCTTCGCCCCTTTCAAAGGGTCGAATAAGCCCTGTCTGGTCGAAGGGAATTCCTCAAATTCCACTTCCCTGGTTCGCCCATTTACAAGGGTCGAACCAGACAATTAACTCTCCTTCGACCACTCGAAGTGGTCGAACCAAGACCCCTTTTTAACTAGTTTTCCAGTTTGTCGTGTTTAACGCATTCTAACACATCTTAACACATAAGCATGCATCCTTAGTCTATATTTAACACATTTAGGCACAGATAATCATTTACACATCATTTAAATACATCTATGTATATAATCCACCACACGACCCATAATCTACACATATACTTAATTAGTTCATGTAATGTCACCAACAACGGAACCCGGTACTAGTGTATTACCAAAACTACTCCCAATGATCCTCCAGATCATTGTACCCTGGACAATCCTAACTTGACCCGACTCAACTAACCCAGTTAAGTTTGTTTATAAACGTTTCTCGCTAAGGTAGACTTAGATGTTACTAATATGTTTAAGTTGAACATGCCGGGTGTCACAGTATACACCCGGGGCTCTAACCTAGTAAATAATAATAAATTAAAAAAACAAGTGTCTAATAAAATACCAAACCTAAGTTCGAAGAAATGCGAAAAGGAATACATGTTATGATTAACTACGAGAGGAATAAATCAACTACCAATTAACTAGGGTTTATAATTGGGTATCTACCGAAGATCTTGATAGAATTTCACACTACCTTAACATATTACGTTCCAGACCGCAATCACCAATTTACCTTACATTAGGGTTTTGTGTCCTTCTATGACTCTAAACACACATGTAAAACAATAATGCAAAATAACCTTGTGATTGAATCTTATACAATGTATCCAAAATGAGTCCAACAGTTGAGCAGGAAAAAGACTTCTACCAGTTAGTGAGTAAGAACCTCTACCGAATGTTGAGTAGGTGCGATAGCCTCTACCAGTCGTTGAGCAGGTTGTAGGGCCTCTACCGACTGTTGAGCAGGCATGATGACCTCTACCAATCGTTGAGTAGGTTATTTGGTACTCTACTAACTGTTGAGCAAGTACTTCATCCTTTATCAGTTGTTTGATTAAGTGTACCAATTATTACACACATAAATTGCAAATTGATAATATGTACATGTAAGCAATCAAGTATCAAGTATAGCATGCGAGTTGTAATAGAGTTGCCCTAGACAAGGTTAATGACTCTAGGTGTGTCTATAGCAAATAGTTCTAGTATCAAATGTTCAAATATGGTAGATAATCGAATCCTCATGTATAACTAAGGATTAAGTTTGATGCAACACACAATCAAGTTTCAATAGTT
The DNA here is from genome assembly GCA_028751855.1 of Ambrosia trifida. Taxonomy (NCBI): domain Eukaryota; kingdom Viridiplantae; phylum Streptophyta; class Magnoliopsida; order Asterales; family Asteraceae; genus Ambrosia; species Ambrosia trifida. The sequence goes on along the minus strand of CM054128.1, from coordinate 74,501,208 downwards.
TGATTATCATTGGTAACTAGTTCATGTTTGAGAAGGTGAAAGATATGAGTCTAATTCTTGAGGGGATGGTGAAAAATCTTGAAGCAGAATCAAGGTTGTGAGAGATAGTGAATGTGAAGATGGTTGATAAGGAGTTTATTTTATAGTAAAGAGATTATGTAGCAGTGTATATTGTGGGGTTTGGATCAAGGTTAGAATCAAGTGTATGAGAAAACATAACTGTGGTATATGCCAAATATTGTAAAAAAATTCAAACTAGTTGAAAATAAGTAGGGTCCATGGGGAGTTGGAAATTAAAATTTTTTGTTCATGAGGATGGAAGGATTTAAAAATTGGTTTAGTACATAAAACAAAAGTCGTTAAATAGTACAAACTAAATGAGCTTTGATTATAATATTCCCATTAGTTGGAGATTTTAAACATGACATTAGGTTTTGATGATCAAGATTCTATTAAGTAATTTTTAATAGATTAAAGCATTATATAGAAAATCGTTTGTTATGCTAATGAATAGACATTTGAATTTAGAAATTAAGTTTGAGGACATCTTTTGACAAAAACCTGTATTTTTTTTTCGTAGTTTATAGGTGATGAAAATTTTGAAAAATATTTAGAAATCTTTAGTGTTGTACTAGGTATGCTCAGGCTATGAGGTTACAGTTAAAAATATATAACATGTTGAGAAAGTAAATAATATTATTTGGGTAGGGTGTTGAAAATAATCGAACAAGTGGCTAAGATGGTAAGATTAAGCAGTAAAATTTTGAGATTTTAGAACTTAGTTTTAAAGAAAGTGAGTGTAATAATTTATTCATTAATTAAAACGAATAAATAAAAACGTTGACTTATCAAAGATTCTAGATTCTAATAACATAGTGAAGACATGCTTTAGCCTATAAGTGAACACTCATCCCAAGAATTCCCAGGTAGGCATCCGGGTCCCTCGTCTGATTGGGATTTATGCGCAATGCCAATCCTAGACAAAAAAACTCAGAATACAGGCGTTCACCCTTCCAGATTGCATGTGTTCGTTATTAAAATCCAGAACTTCGACGGGATCTTCAAGGCAGTTCAGGTTAAGACTTGAGAATCTTGTCCTATTAGTCTAAGGGTAGATCCAGTGATGGAGAACAATCTTCTTGTAGGGACTAAAGTAGGGATAAGAAGTAGGAGGGAGATAAAGAATAGAAACAAGTAGGGTTTCAAGTAAAAGGAGCAAGTACCGGTTAAAATCCTATGGTCATAGACTAGATTATTTTTTTTCTAATAACCTAATTCCCTATAATCATGGCTCTGATACCAATCTGTAACACCCCAACCGATGGCGGAAACATCGGAATGACGTATTGATGATTGTTCAGTAGCTCATGGTAAATAATAAATTTCAATAATTGATTTAAATACATTAAATACAATTGTTCTACAAGAATTTGTACATCAAAATGAAAAATACTAGATACACATCTTCAAGCATTAACTCTAATCTTCAAGCAAGCTATAACCTGAAACATGTTAAGTTTGAAAATATTTTGGGTCAACAAAAGTTGGTGAGAATTACATAGGTTTGAATAAAAATGTTGTACAAATCGAGTGTCATGGCTAGTCTAGTCCATATGTGAAAACAAAACTATCAGGTAAATCGAGTGCATAATCAAACCTTGTGACTAAAATATTGTGGTCCATCCCATACGCATATGGTTCACTCGATTTTGTTATAAATTCGATAACAATCACCCACGCTACCTATGTAGGAGGTACACGTATCCGGGTGAGATTGTCAGTCTAATAGATTTATCATTATATACCGTCGGCTGATCAATGTTAATGATTATGCTAGAATAATGTGCTTACCTTAGTAATGTTTAAGACATAATGCAACATAGAATAACACATAGACAAATATGATTGAATTGTAAATTGAATGTTGTAACATGTTTCACCCCAAAATAGTAAAATAGAAAAGGGGCTTTTTAAACTCACCTTGATTGTGACGACATACTTGCAAGAAATCAATGGTAAATCAAGAATTATACTTCGAACCTAAGTTAATTAAAATGACGAATCAGTGTCTATCAATGTCATTATATAGTTACGGTGTTTGTGTAAATTATATTATATTAGACTCATCAATTCTGTTGTTATTTGAAGAATAATAAATTAAGCTTGAAATTTTAATTAACTAAATCCATATGAAATTTTAATTAAGTAAACCCATATAAAACAATTTGGATAACCTACTCGATCGTTTAGGAAGCCATAATAACACAATAGCTTATCGTTTATAAATTTTTATATGTTGTACGATGAATCCCAACAATAATATATATATATAGGCAAAATACGTTATTAGTTTACCTAGATTTTTTTATCTATATAAATAGGTTTGTAACGTTTCCATACTTTCTTTATTTTATTTATTATTTTTTTCTAACAAATAAAATATTTATTTAACTATAAGAAGTGATGTGATATTTTATGATTTATAAAATATTTCGCTAATAAACTTCTCAAAGCCATTATTGTAAAATACATATTTCATTTTCGCATATCATGCTAATCAAATGAAATATTATAAGTTAAATAGCTACACCATCAAATTTAATGGTACAATTTAAAAGAAAATGAATTTTTTTTACCACTTGAAAAAAAAAACATCCGATATTAAACTTATCAATGTATTAAAAGAAAATTACATGAAGCATTGGATTTATCAAAATAGTTTAGTGGACTTTTTATTAAAACATTACAACTAATATAGATGTTGTGTATAGTGTATATATAACCTATATTATATACATGCATGATAAACAAACCAGTTCATGTTTACTGGTTCATCTTCCCCATTTGGAAACTATGGCACAACCCTTATTAGTTTTACTATAAAAACATTCCTTTTAACATCACCGATAAATGTTCAATATCATACAGTTTTAAGGAAAACAAGACGGGTAGATTATTATGATGATTACCTCGAGTGATGTTGGCATCGACATCGGTGGGGCTTGACCGGAGATGAACGACAAAGTAAAAAAAAAGGGGTGATCAAAGGTGGCGCGCTGTGGAGGTTGAGTCATAGCGGCCGATGGTACACTAAGGTGATTCGAACCAACGACGATGGTTGGTGGTTGGTTTAAGTTTGTCGGATGAGAGGAGACCGACAGGGTGATGGAGACGGTTCGAGGTGGTGGGTGTTGTTTCGCACGAATATCTTGGCAAGGGACATAGGTGGATCGACCAAGAGGATTGTCGTGAGATTTGGTAATCGGTTTTAAACGTGATTGTTCGATTGGTTGTTTGGTTGGTTGGTTTATCAATGGATTACATGGTGATTTTTGTGCCAATTTATATGTAACACCCCAACCGATGGCGGAAACATCGAGGTGTCACGTAGTGACGATTGTTCAATAGCTCATGGACTAAAGTGTAAATTTGAATACATTGATTAAATAATTTATTACATTGAAATGAAATACAACGATTCTAACTGTCAACTAAATTGAAATACAATGAATCAAAATCTAAATATAAATCCGAAAGCTTAAAGGATGCATCTCAAAACAACCTGAAACATGTACAAAATAATTTGGTCAATACAAAAATTGTATTGGTGAGCATACCCTGTTTGAATAAATATAGTAGAAAAAGTATTTAGCAATTCATGTGCGGTACCATTTGCAATTATGTAATAAGTAATATCCGTTCAAAACCAAACCTGAGAATAATGACTAACACATGACTAACCAACTGAATAATGAATTAACAAGACAATGACCAAGATTCTCTCAACAGAGTCTCAAGGGGGTATTCCATAGTACTATTCATTGAAAAGCTAGGCCGCCCAGCGGTTAATGATTTTGACAAGTCATAGACACACCAATTAACATAAAGCAAACACACATGAGAATTGCATTAAGTATAAGAAATTGAAACTTGATTAATAGGTACATGAGTCACCCCAGAATAGTAAAACAGTAAAAAGGGGAAAGATATACTCACCTTGATTACGATGGACTTGTTAGGATTCAACAGAATTCAACGAGAGTAAATTATTTACTCTTGAACCTAAGTAAATTAAGATTGATGATTTAGTGTCTTTAGTTATAGTATTTGTTCAACATATATATAGCCTTTGACTTAAATATTATCAATAATTGTTTTATTTCAATTTACATATTTGAACTCATATAAATTTTTGTTTTAAAAAAAATGACCACTTACTTCAAATATGCATAAACATCCTAAGTATAATATTTAATGGACTTTGTTATGTTATGAAACCAAAATATATATGATTTACATTACTGTAATTCAGCCAATACATATAGTAATTTAAATATCGTAAATAAGACTACTTTAAAATATTAATTCCTTAGAGTTACTCGTTGCTAGGAATTAGAATATTCCATGAAGTTTTAACTTTGAAAATTGACAAATGTGACCAAATGGGGTAATTTAATTTATAATAAAACAAGACTACAAATTAAAGATATATATATCATGTATTGACTATAACAAAAACAAAAGGAGGGTACTCTTACTTGCAAAAATAAAAGATCATGAAGTTGCATAGTTTGACTTCTTCTATTGAGTAAGTTTTGTGCAAAACAGATTATGAGCAATCATTATTTATTTTCATATTAAAATTTATAAAGACATAATATGAAATTTTTGTTTTTAATATATACATATATATTTATATATTAAAGAAAATTACTTGATCTTGTTTCTAAATTTTTAAAACATTATGATGGTTTATGTTGACTGTGACAACGAAATTTATTTAGTGGAAGAAATTCAACAACAAAATTCATCTATATTGAAGCATGGTTTCAAATGTCTATTTAACCAAGTGATATGTGCATGAGAAAAGCTAAAAAGAACTATTAAACACAACATAGAATCAAAAGAAGGTTCGTTATTTACCTCAATCATCGAGAGATGCTTATCAAATATCAAGAGTCGAAGGGAGTAGCAAGACTTTTTGGTTGGTTCATGATTTTGAAAAAGATTTGAAGGAAAATTATATTGTGAGTTTTGGTGTTTGGAGATTATTCTAGGGATAATTGCAAAAGTATATATGGCCAAACTTTTGGTTATGAATCATTATTGTAAATTTCCGTTTCACCAAATTAAATAAATTTCTACTTTATACCAATTTAATAATCCTAATAAATACAATTTAGTAAATAAATGTAATCAATTCTCAATTAATTTGCATTAAAAAAAATTGTTTTCTTGAATATATGTTTCATCATTTTTTTTTTGTTGAATAAGCATTAAAATGTTAAGATCAAAACACCTTTATGTATTATGAAAACATTTTGAAATATTAATTATATAATGAATGACTATGGAACATAAAATACAAAAACAAAACTTTTATTAGTTAAAATAAGGGGAAAATACATGATGTTACAGTCTGCCCTACTTTTAGGAACTTCGTCCCGAAGTTATAAGAAAACATAGATTTGAGGCTGGTTGGCTGATGTTTGCAAGGGATAAATATAAGGGATAGAAGTTCTAAAGAAAAGGCATTAGGTTCTAAGTCTCATGAACGAGAGTCGAAGTGTTTGGAATAGATAACTAGGAGAATTCATAACGGATTAACAATCAACTAGGTTAAAATTGAGTCATGAGTCATGAGGTCACCAATGGGTCCTTGGTTCAAAGTAGATATAGATCACCAAGTTCTTATAATGAATGTTGAGGCACTTATGGTAACTGAGTCTAGGTTACAATGCATCTTGTTAAACTAACACATCACTAGTTAGGACTAATGCTTGGCTCGATTCCTAGTCGCATTCCCTACACACCTTCAGTGCTTATATATAGGGTGTACCGCAGCTAACCCACCACTCCTTGGGTGTTTCAAGAATGTACTGATTGTCTACCAATAGACTAAGTGGAATTACACACCACCCTCATGTACCTGTAAACCCATGATTGCGTTCCGGACCGTAATCATCTATTTACCTTACACTAGAGTGTTATGTTTTTCCATAACCCTAACATGAAATAAATGTGTGCAACCATTATGTAATATCTGCTGAAATGAAATAATGTTCAATCATGACATGGTTAGAGGTCCTTCCCTTCCGAGTTTTCCCTTTAACCGTAATGTGAATAACATGTAAGTATAAGACATGGTTAGAGGTTCTTCCCTTTCGGGTTTACCATTAACCGGTAACTCCTGTTCACATCGTTGGCTTTAAACACTCATATTGATAACCCTGAGGTTTACACCGTTCCCCTCGGATTAAAGAAATACTCTAACCCGAGTCGTACGTGGGCACTGGCTTAGATCTCATACAAAATTATCAACTAGTATGTTCATTGGCCATGATGATGAACAAAATAATGTAAAGTATAACAGGGTTTTGCTCAAAAACAGGAAAAAAAATATGCATACCAAATATGCGTTAAGCATAAAGCTTCGATTGAAAGAATGGTATAATATAAATCAAGTAAATCGCACAATTTTCACAAAATGAAAGTAAACGAGTTAAATTAATGCTCAAAACCAGTGTTGTAAGAATGACTACTAATAATTAGTGCGAGAATAATTGTAAATAACGCGTGAGGATAGCCACCAATAAAATAATAATACGAGAATAATCATAAATAAGATAATATGCGAACGTAACTATAAATAGAATGGTGTATAAAGAAAATAATGAAATTTATTGTAAATGAAAGTGCACGGAACAGGTGTATAGCCTACTGACATGCGAGTTAAAATTTAGAAATTTTGCATATACGCGCAATACGATAGAAAACATTTAGTAACATTCAATGTTTTGTTAGACCAAAAGTTTTGCGACTGAAAGAGTGTAAGTGTAAAAGATAAATTATTGTTTAATAAACAAAATGTAGTTTTACTCGAACTTTGTGATATAGTTGAAAGTATAATAGTGATGCATGATAATAACTTTTTAGATTCAAAACAGCTTCACATGAAAAGACTTCGTAAGTACATACTTTCATGTGTTTACAAGAAGTCGAGTTGAAAATTGTCATAATGCATACTATCAGTCGCAAGTTTCTTTTCTCGAAAATCATATAAATCAAATGTGTTTTCAAAAGACCAAGATTTAGAAATAACGTGAATGATAAAAGTCAATGCGACAATAGTGTAGAAGTCACAAATCATAACTGAAAATAGTGTAAGTTTTAAAGCGGATAAAAGTTTTAATAATGATGAAAAAAAATCCAAAAGCGAATAATTAATGAGTATATAAAACATCAAGAGATGGAACTTAAAATCCAAATGTTAAACAAAACTTAAGAGTCAATGATGAAAAACGGAAAAATGCACAAATAGCGATAGCTATTAATAGAGAAAACTCAAAAGACATAATAACTTCATTATAAATTTTATGATAAGAGTTTCAAACAACAAATGAAAAATATATCAAAAATGTGATACTGAAAATATTTCTAATGAAACTGGTGACTAGCCAAAGAGATTGAAATATTATCAGTGACTTGTGGGGAGCGTACTTGAACCTATGAGTGAATGGTCGTTTTTCCCGATTGCACATATCCCGTCACTGGTAAATTTCAAAACCTTTAGCGAGACCTTAAAATGAGATGTAGAAACAGATCCCTGAGATGTGGATTTCACTCCTAACTCAAAGATGTATTTCAAAATTGAAAACAATTGAGGAATGAAACCAATAACTAAGTTAAGGATATCACCCCAGCTTAGTGGTTAAGTTTCTTTTTGAAGGTAATACTCTTTGAGGTGTGGATGTCACTCCTATCTCAAAGATGTATTCCTAAGATAAATATCATATAAAGGAATGAAACCAATCACCAAGGTATGGATACCACTCCTAACTTGATGATATCGTTTCGTTTGTGAAATACGAGTGTCTTCTTCGCCAAGCAAAATATCGAGAAATAATCATAACGAAAATATCTAGAAAGAAAATATAAGAAACGAGAGAAATATACACGAGAGGACTCGTGAAAGTAAACTTAGTTATAGTCTAGGCTAAAAGGCATTCTAATAACCTAATTCCCTATAACCATGGCTCTGATACCAATCTCTAACACCCCAACCGATGGCGGAAACATCGAGGTGTCACGTAGTGACGATTGTTCAATAGCTCATGGACTAAAGTGTAAATTTGAATACATTGATTAAATAATTTATTACATTGAAATGAAATACAACGATTCTAACTGTCAACTAAATTGAAATACAATGAATCAAAATCTAAATATAAATCCGAAAGCTTAAAGGATGCATCTCAAAACAACCTGAAACATGTACAAAATAATTTGGTCAATACAAAAATTGTATTGGTGAGCATACCCTGTTTGAATAAATATAGTAGAAAAAGTATTTAGCAATTCATGTGCGGTACCATTTGCAATTATGTAATAAGTAATATCCGTTCAAAACCAAACCTGAGAATAATGACTAACACATGACTAACCAACTGAATAATGAATTAACAAGACAATGACCAAGATTCTCTCAACAGAGTCTCAAGGGGGTATTCCATAGTACTATTCATTGAAAAGCTAGGCCGCCCAGCGGTTAATGATTTTGACAAGTCATAGACACACCAATTAACATAAAGCAAACACACATGAGAATTGCATTAAGTATAAGAAATTGAAACTTGATTAATAGGTACATGAGTCACCCCAGAATAGTAAAACAGTAAAAAGGGGAAAGATATACTCACCTTGATTACGATGGACTTGTTAGGATTCAACAGAATTCAACGAGAGTAAATTATTTACTCTTGAACCTAAGTAAATTAAGATTGATGATTTAGTGTCTTTAGTTATAGTATTTGTTCAACATATATATAGCCTTTGACTTAAATATTATCAATAATTGTTTTATTTCAATTTACATATTTGAACTCATATAAATTTTTGTTTTAAAAAAAATGACCACTTACTTCAAATATGCATAAACATCCTAAGTATAATATTTAATGGACTTTGTTATGTTATGAAACCAAAATATATATGATTTACATTACTGTAATTCAGCCAATACATATAGTAATTTAAATATCGTAAATAAGACTACTTTAAAATATTAATTCCTTAGAGTTACTCGTTGCTAGGAATTAGAATATTCCATGAAGTTTTAACTTTGAAAATTGACAAATGTGACCAAATGGGGTAATTTAATTTATAATAAAACAAGACTACAAATTAAAGATATATATATCATGTATTGACTATAACAAAAACAAAAGGAGGGTACTCTTACTTGCAAAAATAAAAGATCATGAAGTTGCATAGTTTGACTTCTTCTATTGAGTAAGTTTTGTGCAAAACAGATTATGAGCAATCATTATTTATTTTCATATTAAAATTTATAAAGACATAATATGAAATTTTTGTTTTTAATATATACATATATATTTATATATTAAAGAAAATTACTTGATCTTGTTTCTAAATTTTTAAAACATTATGATGGTTTATGTTGACTGTGACAACGAAATTTATTTAGTGGAAGAAATTCAACAACAAAATTCATCTATATTGAAGCATGGTTTCAAATGTCTATTTAACCAAGTGATATGTGCATGAGAAAAGCTAAAAAGAACTATTAAACACAACATAGAATCAAAAGAAGGTTCGTTATTTACCTCAATCATCGAGAGATGCTTATCAAATATCAAGAGTCGAAGGGAGTAGCAAGACTTTTTGGTTGGTTCATGATTTTGAAAAAGATTTGAAGGAAAATTATATTGTGAGTTTTGGTGTTTGGAGATTATTCTAGGGATAATTGCAAAAGTATATATGGCCAAACTTTTGGTTATGAATCATTATTGTAAATTTCCGTTTCACCAAATTAAATAAATTTCTACTTTATACCAATTTAATAATCCTAATAAATACAATTTAGTAAATAAATGTAATCAATTCTCAATTAATTTGCATTAAAAAAAATTGTTTTCTTGAATATATGTTTCATCATTTTTTTTTTTTGTTGAATAAGCATTAAAATGTTAAGATCAAAACACCTTTATGTATTATGAAAACATTTTGAAATATTAATTATATAATGAATGACTATGGAACATAAAATACAAAAACAAAACTTTTATTAGTTAAAATAAGGGGAAAATACATGATGTTACATTATAGGCTTTTACAAAAGAAATAATAGTAAAACGTTGACCGTGCTCCTTCTTGTCAGTCACAACAGTCGAGATTTATGGGTCTTCATTATTTCAATCGCAAATCGTTAATCAACCGTGTAGCCTATTTTAGAAATGATTTTCAAATTGATTGGTGTGATTAAATTTGATCAAATTCATATTATTGACCCATCCTGAAATTAGCGGAATTGAGATCCAAAGATCACGCAGGCTTTTGAATTAGACAAGGCGGGACATGGGCTTTTGAAGGGGAAATGGTTCTCTTCTGAATTGAGTTTTTTTGGAAAGTGACGTCATCACTAATATGGTTTCAAAAGTTATTTTGCAGAGGCAATTCAGTCTTAATAAAAATCAAACCAAATTTTGTAACACTAATCTAACCACTCTGAGGTTTTACCCTACAATAATTATATAACATTCAGATTATTAGTAACCCTTATAGACTTTAAAACCTCAAGTTTTTATAAAATCTTAAATCCAACATTTTCCTAAAATCTTAATGTTATACGTCTTCTCTAAGTTTAGGAAAATAAGATATATCAAAGATTGAAAGCCAAACATAATATGTTTTTTTTTTATATAGAATTTTTTTGAAGACCGTAAATAACTAAAAATCATTCTTTTGATAATGCTCTATCAAGTAAAAATAATTATATATACATCGTGAAAATTATAGGATGTTACACGTGACAACGTTAGGATCCTTGCATGCATCTTCTGCCCCCATGACAAAAGCCCTGCCATGAGCTTGACCTTTCAGCTTGGGGCAGTCTTTCTTGAAATGGTCAGTATCTCCAGATTCGAAACATCGGGGTTTCCCATCATTGTTCCCAACTGTCTTGGCCCGGCACTGCACTTTGGGATGTCCCATCCGCTTGCACTTCTCCCACTTGATGCTGTCACACGTCCCCACGTGATGGTACTTGCATTTGTTGCAGAGTGGGTGGGGCCTGTTGTATGGCTTCGAGTTTCAGCAGCGGTGACAACAAAAGCTTTGACGGTTTCGGGTTTCTTGTTGGGATTGCCTTCTGCACCTCTTCCTTTCTTGAAGTGAGACCACTTACGCTTGTTTCCAAAGCTTTCACCCTTGTCGGATTCCTTTTGGGTCAAGGAACCCATACGTATCGTATCGTCGGTCAGGCTGTGAGCAAGGGTGATAGCGTGCTGGATGGAAGCTGGAGCAGCAGTGGTAACCATGCTATGAATCTTAGGAGAAAGTCCCTAGATGTATCTCTCTACCCGCTTATACTCGGGGGTAACCATGTGTGGTACTAGACGAGAAAGCTCATGAAATCGGGTGGTATAGGCAGCGATATCCGCCCCGTTCATGGATAAGTTCAAGAACTCGGTGTCTAACTTCTGCAGTTCACTCTGCGGGCAATACTTATCCATTAGCATCAACTTCAACTCAGTCCACGAAAAATTGTAGGCAGCTTCGCGACCCAAGGTCTGCACTTGCAGGTTCCACCATGTCAGCGCCTCGTCCTGGAAGGTACAAGTGACATACTTAATCTTTTGGTACTCTGAACAACCACTGATATCAAGTACTGACTCGGTTTTCTCGATCCAACGAACAATACCAATTGCTCCTTCTGACCCACGAAAGCTCCAAGGCTTGCATGCCATGAAAGTCTTTTAGGAACACCCATGCATGGTATTCTCTACTTATGCGGTGTCAGAATGAATGGTTTATCAGCCGATAGAGTCGGCACAAGAGAAAATCAAGACTAAGAAAGGATAGGCAAGAGCGTTACCAGTCTTGGGATCCTGGGTTCTGAGTCGGCCTGCTGCGCCCGAACCGCCACTGGAATCGGCGTGGTTCGCTTCATGTTGCGCGATAGCCTGTGCAATTGCCCTGGCTAGGTCCGCTGGGGTGGTTGGAAAAGCTTTTTCCTCAGAAGTCGATCGAGTAGTTCTTTTTGGAGGCATGTTCTTCTAATACATAAGATTAAAAGAATGAGACACATATCACTGTATAATATTGTCATCATATGCACCAATCAAAACAACTATACAATCAACACGAATGACAGAACACGATCACAAATGCATGACACAACACAACAACAACATAGGAAATAAAAATATTGAACTTTTCATAGAAAGTTTAACATACTTGATAGAATTTTGTTTATGCATACAAAACAAATGGCATACTGCCTTACAAGTTTTTAAACTACTACTACTATTAGCACAATACATGATGTCCTACGGGGATGGGGGTGGGAAAGTAGCAGACAAAGCTGCAATAGCTGCAGTCATCCTAGCCTCGAGATCATCAACTCTAGCCTCAAGCTCGGCGACACGCTCCTCTGCTATGGCGCGTCCCTGATCCGCCTCATACACAAGCGTACCCAACTCAGCCGGTGGGTAGATAATAGGATCCCTGGTGCTACCGGTCAGATACAAGTCATCCTCGATCCCTTGGACTCTCTCACGCAACACCCCTACTTCTGTGTCGTGACGCCCAATCATATCCCGAACAGCGTAGTGGATGTGGCGCATAGGAGTTGGCTCGAAGCCAGTGGGTAGTGGATTGTCAGAGGGTGGCTGGGATGGTCTGCCAATCTCAAAAGTAGAAGGGGCCTCGCTATCAGTATCCTTGTCAGAGTAGGCTAAGAAGCCATCAACAGTCGGCAATTATGTCCTCTTACGAGCCTGAGATCTCCGACGTAGCTTCTTCTTGGGTAGTTCTAGTGCTGAGGGCTGGGGGTCTGCTGGTGCTGGAGGCTAAGGGTCATCCTGGACAGGGGCCGCAACTGGAGCGATAGGAGCCGGTGGAGGGAGTACTCGTTTCCGAGGGGTGTACATCATGCGTACTCCACCCGGACACGGGCGATAAGAACGGGAAGATGGCACCCTAGGCTCTGGTTGCGGTGGTGGTGCATCGTCCTGTTGTGCCTCTCCAATGGGCACAACATCCTCGTCGTCTAAGACAACATGATCCACTTGCATATGATCCTCCTCAATATCCGAGTCGCTGGAATCGGGATCATAACCCTGCTGAATGTCGGCGGCTGGAGGGCTGTCTGGTACAATCTCCTCCTTAGAATCAGAGATGATGATAGGGTCGTCGTGGTGTGCCATGATCCCGGAAATCAATGAACACACGTGTGTGTCAGAAATCATGTAGTGTACTTAATATATCTACTAATGTGTGAAGTATGTAACTGGCAAGGAACTTGCGTAGTGCGTAGGGATAATTGTTGTGTTTCTTTCCTTTGGAAAACATTTCAAAATCAATTTTTTTTAGATTATAGTTTGACTCAAAAGAATCTTAGTTCGCTATAACCTCATGCTCTGATACCACTCTGTCACACCCCGCCAAGGCGGAAACGCGAGGTGCGACTTTGAATGACTTCCAAGCACAAAAGTCACATGAGCATTATTTAAATAAAACAGGAATTACCATTTAACAATAAAGTCTTACAAAAACATAACATTAATTGTTTGAATTAAAAATCATTGTGTAAAATGTTTAGGTCAAAATGTCACAACAATAGTTCAAAAGATGGTATCCCTTAAATGCTCGCACGCGACCTTCCCAAGTTCCACGCTTCATGCTAAGTTACTGAAAAACGTGCATGAAAAATATATGGGTCAACATAAAGTTGGTGAGTACACGGGTTTGTATGAATGGACATGTTATCCAAAACTGACTAAATTACTGCCTAGCTAGGGCAATAATTATCATGTGATCTGACATGAGCCCATAACCAAACCTTGACATGTTATGCCTCGCCCATTGTACACTAAAGACAATGAAATAATGTGAAATACAAGCACTCTTTTGATATCTGTCATCCGGTCAGAGCGACTGACCAAGAGTGGGGGTGTCAGCCCAATAGATCTATTCTGGTGTTTCATCGGTAAGTCCATAGCTAATGGTTATGGTGAAATGTATGACAAGAGGGCTTAATGGATCCTGAACCTTACTGCCTCAAGTTCACATAATAGTCATGTATGTAACTGAAAACTTAAAACTGTACGCATGTTTTTCCCCGGGAAAAATGTAAACCAGTGAAAAGGGGCTGTGAAACTCACCTTGTGGTGTGTATGGGAATGAGCAAATGAGTCTCAGCTAGAGATATCGACCTACGTGTCCTATGTGTAAAAGGGACATTTTAGTTCTATGTTACTTGTATTGTCTACAAGTTGTTCTCTTGTTATGTATGTACTTCTAAGTTAACTTTTTAAGCTAGTTATGTGTCTATGACGTAGGGACTTGTATATTTAACATATTGTTTCACAAAAGATAAATTGTGTATCTTTTAAATGTATAATATTAGGGCCTCTAGATGTAACCTTCCCATAATATTAACCTCATGCTTTGTGTGGCTAGGTTTTACCATGCTTGTATACTCTAGAAATCTTGGTGAAAAGTAGTATTGTTTCTAGAGAAAGCCCCACTTTTTATTAAAAACATGGACACTTTAGTAGGTTTTGTCATGGATCTAAACATGTTACTTATGACTCACAACTATCAACATTATGCTTTATGTTAGTGAGTTTAGAAATTATACCCAGTTCTTTTATAAACTTTCGGCCCATATGTATACATGCATACATTCATGTATGTTTCGGCCATGGAATGTGTAAAAATATACATTTTTCCAACTAACATAATGTATTTTAGAACAAGAGTTTACTTATTTACTTGGTTTAGTTACAAGTGTAAACACACTAGTGAATAACTTGGTGTATGAAAGATTATGCAAAAATAAAAGCACAAGTTTAAGAAAATAAATGTTATACCTCCTAGTGTCTAAGAAATGAGGGAGTTAGGGGCTTGTACACCTTGGTTATGCTCCTTGTACCCCTAATAATCCCTTGAAAGTTGTAACACCCCAACCGATGGCGGAAACATCGAGGTGTCACGTATGAATGATTGTTCAGTAGCTCATGGTAATACATATGTTTAAATAATCATTTATTTAATTACATTATTGAATTACATTTAAGTCTTAAATGGAATCTAATACGTCAAACAAACAATGAAACTTCAAATAACTCCTCATGCTAGCTCTAGACTTCAAGCTTCAATATTTCATGTTGAGTTTGGAAAAATGGGGGGGGGGGGGTCAACTAGAAGTTGGTGAGAATACATAAGCCAAGTCATGCAATAAGTTTTAAAAGAATAAAAGTTTAGCAATTCATATGTCTAATGTAAGTTTAAGTCTACATGAATAAACAATAAGTATAGTACGCACATAATCAATCCTCCGACAAAGTTTAGGTCCATCCCGCATCCACGGTTCTCCTTATAAAGTTTAGGTCCATCCTGCATTCACGGTTCTCCTTATAAAGTTTAGGTCTATCGCTCATTCACGGTTCTCCTTATAAAGTTTAGGTACATCCCGCATTCACGGTTCTCCTTATAAAGTTTAGGTCCATCCCGTATTCACGGTTCTCCTTATAAGTTGAAGTTTAAGTCTAATAGTCTTTGTCTAAGTCACGAGGCATTAAAGTTTACAACTAGACATGTATGTAGAATTGCTTAAGTATAAAGTTTCAAGTATAAAGAATTGCATAAACAAGGTTACGTAAACTCACCTGAAATTCACTGTGTAAGTATTAGCAAGTAGCAACAAGTCTGTACTTGGATTAATTGAACTCTTGTATCCTATTACAAATAAACGATGCCTTAAATTCTAATGCAAATAAGCTTGTTTTTGTTATGGTTGTAAAGATAGTTTATCCAACTACCTAGACACGTATTAAAAGAATACGTGTCTTAATAAGTGTATGACTTAACGAACCGATAGGACTTGGTTTTTGTTTCTCGAAGTGTGAGCGCATGTGTGTTCATTTAAAATTCATACTTTAAATAGTATTCCGAATAGCAACTTTTAATCATTTTGAAATGGCACGTTGGATAATAATATATGTATCATTAGCACGGCAAAAATAGAATTTAAATATTGTATTTATTGTTAAAATAATCAATTTGTGTTGGTTCGGAGATAATTCTATTTGTGAAAACGCAGTTTATTGTACAAATTCATAGATTTGAACGCTCGATATGTTTCTTATGTTTTGTAAAAATTTGGGCAGAGTTTCCTCTGTTTTCGTAAGAAACCAGACAACGCAAGTCGTCTATTTTATCTCAAAAACATCAATTATCCAAAACCCAAACACAAAACAATTTAACCAAGTTTGTACGCTACAAAAGGTTCAAGTGATTAAGACTATGGCAAGCGATAACTAAGAGTTTTGATAAGTAATACATATTCCTATAGTGCGATGTGTTGACGATTCGTATGAACATAAGATACTCACTATATTAATTTGTGTAAGTATAGTTTAGTTAATAGTTAATGTTCCAAAATAGAATAGTAAAACGATTAGTTAAAATGAGCATTTATAGCCATGTTTCGCCAACTATTATGTTGTGTATATATATCCAACATATTTTCATATAACTACTTATAACGTTTAAAAGTTCGCAACTTGAATACATAGGCGCATAGACGTATTTATATTTAGATGTTAAGTATTTCGTAACTACAAGTCGGTTCGGTTCGTTTTCACTTTTACATAAACATTTATATATACCAATGAAAATATACATTTGACTATAAAAATATAACCAAAATAAATAAAACAAGACACGGCGCGCGTTATACCTTCCCGATAGAATCCTGTACACGAAATGAAACGTACGCGCCACGAACTTCGTATCGACGAATCTGACCAGGTATGACTGTTGACTAAAGTTGACCAGCTTTGACCGAATCGGGTCTTGACCAAAGCTGACCGAAAGAAGCTGAACACGAACGAGTCTCGAAACCCGATCTACTCGAACCAGTTTGACCAAGAAACGAAACCAACCAAGAACCAAGCATCACCCTTGTTACTGCCCGTAACTAACCTAAATTGAAAACCAACTAACCGGAACCCAAACACAATATGAAACCCATTACCGATGGGTTCAAGAGTCCACCGGAAGCTGAACTGACCGGAACCAAGGACCAGAAAAGGAACCGAGCGCCGCCTCCTGTACTCGTTCCTGTAGCCGACCCAGAGCCAAGAAATCCTGAGTTAAAATGTCAGGGATGTGTCGTGGCTGTGCAAGGCGGACAAAGGGAAAAGTGGGTAACGTTTACGGTGGTTCAATGATGGTTAGACGAGGCCAAACCTTTGCTTATGCTGCTGTCCGTCGTCGCTGTCAACAGAGGTGTCGCTAATGGCCGACTGGCGGCTAGTGGAGGGATGGGGAGGAGGAGTGTGTGGCGGCAGATTATGGTGGGTGTTGATTAGTTGTTGTAGGTTGTTGTTGTTGTTGGCTGACGAGTCCGATCATCAGACTATAACAAGGGGGAGAGAGGGAAATAGAGTGGTTGTCTTTATCAGAGGTGTGGTGTGTGTGTGTGTGTTGAAAGAGTGCAGGAAAATAAAGAAGAAGGAGAGGGGTAGTAAGGAGTTGAAGTCATGGGGGTTTAAGGTTGGTGGTGGCTAGGGTTATGAGGAAGAAGGATTAAGAAAATAGGAGGTAACTTAAGGTGTTTAAATAATAAACAGGTAGGGTTTGGTGTATAGGTTAAGTGGTCGGGTATCGCGTATACGAACCGTTACCGTTTTGTATCTCGTTAATTACATAGTCTTGTTTAACCACTACGATAAATATTTCCCCTTATTTATATATATGTACACCGATTTCAAATGAGTGGTTGGACTATATATATTTGTCATAATATACTTTTAGTCGCGTTTAGAAATTTACAAGGATAAGTGTAATTTATCTAGTATATTTGTTCACCACGAGTCATTATTGTTTCTAATAATTATATGACAAATATGTATGTTTTATAAGTTAATATCGTGTAAGAACGTATTATTCGCTAACGATATATTAATGTCAACGAATTAAAATTGTTACGCCAATATAATATATAATTTATTTATTAAAAAAAATAGCTGGGCGTTACAAAAGTGGTGGTCTTTGGTTAAGTGAGAGGGGTGGGGTTTGATGGTGGAGTGGTGGCTCGGTGGTGATGTGGCCGAGTGGTGGTAGTTGTTCGGCGGTGGGGGTGTCCAAGAGAAAGAGAGGGAGAGGTGGAGGGGTGGTGTGTTCTCATTTGGTGCTCCTAAGTTTCATTTATATAGTGTAAGAGTCATGCTATTTTGGGTATGTCAACTCTCCTTGGATGTGTAGGTAAGGGAATATTTCTATTCTAGTGTAAGTCTTGGATTGTGGGAGATTATGGACTAGATGTGTGCATGTCTTTCTTGGTATACGGGGGCCAAAAATTTGGAGGTGTTTGGAGGTTATGGTTTAGTCAACTTCACTAAGATTTGATGCATTATAATTATGGTGTTTTGCTTGATTAGAGGTGTCTTATGTTGGATATGGTAGGATCTTGGGTGGAAAGTGTGGGATGGCAATTGTAGTAAGTCAACATTAAGCTTTCCTAAATGTCATAAGATGCTTTCCTCTTTGGTGTAATATCTAGGAATGTGATGGAGGTGACTAATCATGTTGTTGGGTGAATCTTTATGGAAGAATGTAGTGAAGGAACTTGTGCATGAGTGGGAGACAAAAACACTACACACATATGTATATGTGTGTCATGTATATATGTATGTATGTGGAGGTTATGTATTTTTGGCAAGTCAACTACCATGGGATGAATAAGTGGCAAAGTGTCTAACCAATTAAGGTGGAATCTTAGAGGATGAAATGATGGTTCATTAAGAAGTGGGAGTTTAAACATTGAAAAGCACATACACACATATGTATGTGTGTGTGTCGTCGCATATATACACACATGCATATATATTATTATTATTTTGAACATTTAATCCATGTCTTGTACAAGTGTAGGGTTACATATTATAATTAGATGTTAAGTGTGATCTTTGTACAAGTTTATGGGATACAAAATAATATATAAATGTGTGCTCAATATATATTTTTAACTAGTTGTAT
The DNA here is from genome assembly GCA_028751855.1 of Ambrosia trifida. Classification (NCBI taxonomy): domain Eukaryota; kingdom Viridiplantae; phylum Streptophyta; class Magnoliopsida; order Asterales; family Asteraceae; genus Ambrosia; species Ambrosia trifida. Next base: position 74,482,137 of record CM054128.1, on the reverse strand, counting down.
TACTAGTCATTTATTGATATTGTGTCTGAACAATTCCTTGTATATGGACATTGTTTGTTTTTGTTCTTGATTGGATCACAATTGAAATGTTATGTTCAATTGTATGAGTTCCCAAATTAGGGTTTGTGATATGATCTCTCTATAGCTCATGATAACTATTCAACTAGTTATGAAATTGTATTCCCTATCGTGTCTAATGCTAAACTGTAAGCATTGAAATTGGCTTGTTGAGACCCTGTGTGGCTCAATTGTAATGAATCATGTAAAATGAAATGTCATGCACAATGTGTACGTGTAGCTAGTGTACAGATATGACATGTGATTTCGACGGGTGTCACACTAAGGCACTGAAGAATGAACTTAACAGAATTAAAGAGATGGCTAAAGACCCTAATCACAAAGCAACTCCACCTAACTGGAAGAAGAGAAAACAAACTGATCCTACTAGAGCTTTAAAGTTAAAAAGAATAAGACAAGAGTTGGTGGCTGTTGATTATGGAGATATGAGACAAGTTGCTAGATGGAAGGAATCATCACTGATGGATGCTTACAAACAGCTTGAGAAACGAAGGAAAATTGATCCAACTCTGCCCAGAATGCCAAATTATACTAATGAAGACCAACCAGCTCGACACAACCAAAAACACAAAACTCTGTTCTCAATAGATGATCTTATGACTGACAGATTAAGGGAAATGATCGGGCACGCAAAGTAATCAATCAGAATCAACGTTAGATAAGGAAGAGCCTGATAACGACAGTTTGCAATACAACAAAATGTGCTGAAAAATAAAGTCTGTTGAAACCTTAGTAGTTGTAAACCACAACAGATGATGAAAACTGACAATTAATATAGCATATGTTTAAATACCATCTGTTATATTTCTGATGATACTGGGTAGCATCTGTTATATTAATAATGATATTGAATAGCATCTGTTATACCTACGATGATATTAAACATCAGCTGTTGTATTTGATAGTTATGAATTATGGTACAACAGACCTTGGATAATAGGAAATTCATACTAATAGATATTACCTAACAGATAGTCTGTACTTAATACTCAATATTTTAAGAAACAATTCATACTTGTTTAGTGAAAACTAATGCTTTCTAGATAGTATGCAAAATCAGCTTAATATTGTTCAATTCGAACTGATATACAACCGAGTCTAATTCAATAATTTTAAAAAATAATTGTTGTCTACTAAATTGACGTTTAATAACACAAGACATGTTACTCAAAAAAACTGATAACTTTTGGGCTTAGATCACTTCTTCCGCGATCCTTTGCATGTTGAGGATAGCTCACCAACATTTAGTATATCAGCATCTTCAAATCTTTTTTTTCCATTGGGAGTTATAGTAGAATCCAGTACAGCATCGACAGCAGAAGAATCAGCCGTAACAGACACAACATCCTTCAAACAATTCACAAAACAAATCATGAATTGTTAAATAAGACCACAAACTCTACAAACAACTTAATCAACTTGCACAAAAACATACTCACATTTAACATCAGTTGAGTACCCCCCTGCTCAGATATCGATTGGTTAACAAATTTGAATTTGTAATTTTCCTAACTGACCTAAAGAGTTCTCATACAAAACAAAAATACAAAACTTAACTGTTGAGGCAGGTTTGAAAGTCAATAGATACTAAACAATTCCTACAAATGAGTTTAATTTAATACCTCATCCACATTATAATATCTGTTACTATTAAGCGCAATCAACTCAGAAATTATGACTGGATCATCTCATATTTTCATGACTGTGTAAATATGGGAGTCATTTGTAAGATTGTATTCAGAAACATCAATTTTAAAAACCAGCATCTTATCAACCAACCGAAAAAATTTCTGAGGCAAACTTTCACTATTACCCAGCTTCAACTGCCTTTCTCTTATACGACTTGCAGATGATCCGACAATTCTCATAACATCTGTGTCAAACATCACAAAGGATACACTACCAGTCTCATCCTGAACCCTGGCATGCACCTTGAACCTAAAACTAATAGACAAAAAAGTTATCTGAAAATATATATACTAATATTTGAAAAGAATCATGTTATCTGAAAAGAATCATGTTATATAAAAAACAAACTGTACATAATTAGATCTAATTACATTGTAGTAGCGGATGTATACTAACAGTCACACTTGGAACAAAAGAAAACAGAAGCAGGCAATTTCAGAGTTTCTTCAGTAATGTTTTCATGAAACTGCAAGAATTCTAATTTAGTAACCACATTCCCTAAACATCTGCGACACACATCATAAAACCAACCATAGCTTTCTTGAACAATTTTTATTGTCACAACAACAACATAAGACATTGGCTGGAAAAAAAACCTATGTTACTTAAGAAAAAAAGGTGTACTAAGGCAAACAAATATTAATGATAATTAAAAACTATTAAAACCCTATCAATCTCGGTAAGCTCGTTAACACGTTTTTTTCAGAACCAACAACGAATTCCTGAAGCAATGGGTAAACAGAGTGGTCGGAAAGTAGTGTTTGAGAAGTAGAAGCAGCTTCTTGTCCTTGCTTCAATATAAGACTAAAAATAGATCAAATTAATAAAAGAAACAAAAAATTTCAAATATAAATATAAATGCATAAATAATTGACAGTGTACCTCCTTCTTAACTTGTTGACCTCATTTATTTCTACATTCAGAAACACCCGAGTTTCAAAGTTGTCACTTTCAACTATAAATTGATCTAAATATAACAACTTCATAATTATATATATTGAACTCCAATCAACTGACAAACTATTAATAACAGCAATATTAATAAGAGGAGTATAAAAGAAATTACCTTTCGACTGCTTAACCTTGCCATGTTGTATAACAACCATTATATGGTCATTAGCAGTGTTTTGAAAAATGAATTTGTTAAACTATTCTACATAACTATTCCACATAGTACATCGCAAAATTGTACCACTAAAATCAATTTAGAAACATAGGTAAATATAAAAACTCAATAATGATTTGGATGATTTATTATATCACTAAATAGCGTACACACAAAAAATGAGGGTAACAACAATACTTTGCAAACAAAAATCAGAGAAACGCTTACTCCAAGTCTTGAATATCGAAATTCATCCTTTTAGTTTCTTTTAGAGGTCGTCCAAACACGTCCAGACCTCCACACCAAATGACACTACCAGCAACATCTATAAAATGGCATAGAATTCATAATATGAAACCCAAAATCAAAATATACTACATATTGAAGGTAAATCAAGAAACAAACTAACAGACAAAAGTTCATTCACTTCGCTTTTAAGAATATCTTTAAAAGGCATGAAATTAAATCCATACTGTAAGCGAAAGATTTTAACTAAAACAGGATAATATGATCATACAAGTCACAAAACCAGGTGCGGAAACCCTAGTTCTGAACAAATTGATAAAACTCTAATCAAAACACAATGAAGATCATTTTCAACATCTTTTCATAGATTAACTTTTGTCAAATAAGCTTTTACAACGACTTACACGTTAATCTAGATCAAACACACACTATCACAAAATGACCTGGAACCTGACCTGAACACATACACAACTGACAACTCTCTTACATTCACAAAAACACAAACACTATATATAGATGCTGCACGTTCGCCCACTTGCACTGGTCGAATGTGGATCTTTTCCACATTCGCCCACTACTAAGGTACGAACGTATCTTCTGATCAGTTCCAGTCTACCTTCGCCCACTAAGCTTCTACCTTCGCCCACTTCTTTCTACCTTCGCCCATGTAACAAATCTTTAACATATGTTAGTTATCCAATCATTAGTCGCAAAACGCATCAACAAACTCCCCCTCGACTATTGATTGGATAGTTTTCTCTGTTGGTCCATTGTTTTGTTCATCAACTTGATTCTGAGCTGTTTCTTCTGCTCAGTAGTCATTGGAGGCTCAAATGTTCTCTTCACTGGTTTAGACACATTCGCTATCTTCACCGTCTTACCCAGCTTATTCTCCAAATTGCTTCCCGCATTGATGTCATAAGCAAAACAAACTCCAACCACTTGAGTATATTTTCTTGCTTGAGCAAAGTCTTTAGGTTCATAGTAAATCGGATTGTAGAAAAGCATGATGATGTCTTCAAACGTGCAATTAATCAGCCACATAGGATCAAATACATGAACATGCTTGTATTTATCCTTCCCATCTCTCAACACAATCACCGCTTCAGCCTTTCTCCAATCATAATACCAGAAAATAAAATCAGCACTGAAGTGTTGTGGCATAGGCATCAACGGTATTTTTCTCATTACTTCAGGTGCTTTGTAGATCAAAGTAACTCGTTTCATATTGGTTTGAGGATCAATATCCCTATGAACTTTCCTTCGGGGATATTGAGGCTTGAACCTATTCCATCTTGTTCGACTTTCCCAAACTAACTTATCTGCGCACCAACCAACATACGAACCATTCACTTCTGCACCTGACATTGGGAATCTACATAAGTCTCTGACCGCCCAGTACGGTAGAGTAAGCAAATCACAGAATCTATTGAAGTACAAGATTCCTGTTTCCCATTTAGCAGCTATGCACTTCAGCCTGCCTAAGTACGTCCACCCGAGAGCTCTGCCTTTGAACTTGGCATTGTGGAATCTATAAAAGTTACTTTGAGCTTCAGGCTTTGGTCGGTTCTCATCCATTTCCCTCAACTTCTTCAAATAACTCTCAATTCATCAGACTGATGTGAAGGTCCCTGCTTATCAGCACCAAATACCTTTTCCACAAACTCTGCACTTCTTTGCTGAGCTTTCTGCTTTGCTGAATTGTTTGGTACCTCAGTAAAATCAGGAAATACCTCTTCTTCATCAGTTTGTCTGAAGTACTGAGGAAACTCTTCATGAGTTATATCTTCCATCTCCACTTCATCGTTTTCAGGAGTCTGCATATCATCTGAGTGACTTCCAATATCCTTTTCAGGAATATCTGGAATCGACTCGTCCACTAAAAACTCCTCAAAAGTCTTTCCTACCCTCTGTGCAAGACCATCTAGAATTTCCTTTGCCACAGATGCAGGTAATTCTCCTTCCTCAAGATCAGGATCTTCATATTCCAATTCATATCGCATATCATCAGTTTGGAATATTTCAGTAAAGCATCCTGTGAACTCAATGGTCCATTCTCTTTTCTCCAACATATCTTTGTACAATTGTTTAGCATCATCAGATAAAGACCTCACCTTCTCATTCCAGAAGATACTTTCATCTGAATCAACGTTCTCACCTTTCTTCTTAGAACTTGATTCTCCAGTACTCTTCTTCTTGGATGTCCTTTCTTCAAATGTAAACTTTGAAGTATCATCACCTCCATCATCATCATCATCACTCTCACTATCATTCTCTCTCTGTTTCCCAGATCCTTCAGCATCATCATCATCATCATTATCATCCTCATCATCATTTTTATCTGACTCATCATCATCATCATCATCTTTCTCTTCATCCGATTCAGAATCCTCATAATCAACTTTTTCTTCTTCATCTTCTTTATCTTCTTCACCCTCCTTCAACTTGGGTGCAGTGTTATACAAATCATCAATCAAATCACTAAGGCGTTTGTTCTCAGCCCTTAGTTCTTTGTTGTCTGCTTTAATCAACTTAATTCTGCTCTTGTTTCTTGCACACTTACCTTCAAGCTTCTCATTCTTCGCTTCAAGCATCTTAACCTTTTCATTGATCTCATCTTGATTAGATTTAGAAGCAACTACAATCTGAAGCATTTTCTCTTCATTCTGCTTAAACTTGGCTATCTCAGCTTGTTGAGCTATAATCATTTTCATCATATCATCCATTTTCTTGTTCACCTGCTTCATCACATCATCATCCACAGTAACTTTCTTGGATTTGGATGGCTCAACTTCTTTTTCTTTCTGAGGCTTTCTGAACATGTCAAGTACATTGTCCAGAGCAACATTAAGTTGATCAGCTGATATTGGTTCTGCCTCTTTGGATTTCTTTTGTTTCTTGGCGACAGGTGAAGATAGCTTAGATGATGTACCAGCATCGGGCACTCTTTTCCCTTTCAACAATTGAGCTAACTCTTTCTCCCTCAACTGTTTAGTACTCGTCTTCTTTGACATAGTCTTATGCTTGGCTTTGGGTAGATTAACAACCACAGTCTCTCCAACACTCAACTCTGCCAAGTCAACACCTAGACTTTCATCTTCAACAGACTTCTTTCTTTTCTCAGCTTCTTCAATCGACTTGTTCAAAGATTCAGACTCACCAACCATAGTGGCCTTACGTTTGGTGGCCCTAACATTTTCAGCATCAGAATCCCACTGCTCGTCTACTTCAGTCTCCTCTGAATCAACTGACACTTCATCCACCAAACCTGAACCTTTCTTTGCCGTTGATTTTTGTCTAACCGCCTGTTGCTTTGAACTTCCCTGATCAATCTTTCCTTTGCCCTTCTCTTTTGCTCCAAGATTGACTACTTGTCTCTTCCTTTTCGTGCTTGCATCAACATACACTAAAGGATCATCATTATCCGAATCACTATCATCATGTCTCGCTCTGTTCTTGCCAGGATCAGTGTAATCCTGACTAGCCAAAGCTCCAAATAATCTCCTGTGAGGTGGCTTTTCATTGTCTGGCACACCTTTGTATCCTTTCATTCTCACCAAAGTACGAATATTCATGTGATCTTGACCTAGGATCATAGTCGGATCCTTCTTCAACTCTGGATACTTGTGGTCAAAGATCATCATCAGAAATCTCGGATATAGCATGAACTTCTTGTTCTTCATACCTTTCAACATCTCCAGCATATGGTCTAGAATCATACCAGCTACGTTAAATGGTTTGTTGAGAGTCAACGCAACCATTAACGAACTCAAACTTCTTCTCATAACGTCATATCCACCACTCACACATCCAAATACGTGGATAATAACATGTGCAAAGTACTTGAACTGCACGCTCAGCTTCCCTTTATACATAGATCCATCAGTGATCGGACCTTTGTACTTCATCCGTAAGAAACAAGCTTTCTGCTCAGTCCATGATAACTCTCTGGGATCTTCACTGACTTCAAACTTGATCTGCAGTGCTTCTCGTATATCAGACTCTGTCAAAAACATCTCCATATCTTGAATCTTGCTCTTGATAATCGTCTGATTATCCCAGAAGTCATACTTCGCATTTTGGTAAAAATCTTCAATAATGTCTCTATATATGATCGTCGGTGTGGCTAATGCATGTACAATTCTGCTCCTTCTCAAGAACTCTATGATCCTGGTGAATTCTGTATTCTTCTCAACGTCACCAAGATACGCGCAGCAGTTGTGAGATCGCTCGAATGGCCAACTGCTCGGAACAGATGCTTCAGCCTGTTGCACCGGATCTGGAACAACATTCTCTTCTTGAGATTCAACATTTTCCACTGGTGCCTCAACGTTTTCGGATTGATCAGCCATCTGCACATCAAAGACAGAAAAACACGTCAAAATACAAAAACGACAAAAAGTTAAAAATTTTAAGATTTTAGAGGTTCTACATTCGCCCCTTTTTGAACTGGACAAATGTGGGAATTTATGGTCGAATGTGTATTCTTCAGGTCGAATGTGTAATGATTTTGAACAAATATCACATTCGCCCGTATTATTCTTACATTCGCCCATCTATTTCCACTTTCGCCCGTTTTTGGAACCGAAGGTGAAAACAGATAACCCCAAAATTTAAAAAATTTGCCAAAGTTGTTTTTAACATATCATTTTGATTCAAATGTGTCCTACAATGACCGATCAACACTCATTTACCATCAATTTTACTGATTATTCAATTTTCATTAGTTTTAAAGTGGAATTAGGGTTTGTAAACTTCAATCGATCAATCAATCATCTAAACTTTGTTATTATCCTAATTCCTCATATTATCTCCCCCTAAAACTGATGAAGATTGAATGTGAATCAAAATCAAACATCAAAACAGACTTTAAGACCCCTAATGTTTAAACCCTAAGACCGAAGACAAAATCGATGATTCTGCACTGGATAATGCTCCAATACCTGTGAAATTAGTGTAGAAATGATCAGGAATGTATAGGAAATGAAAATCACAATCAAAAGAAATCTCAGCAACAAGGTCTGGTATGTTAGAAATTTTGAAAAATTTTGTGAATGAAGACTCGAACCTGGAATGGCTTATATATAAAGTCCACGTTCGCCCGTTTTAGACGGTCGAATGTGAGGTGATTCCACATTCGCCCCAATTTAATGACCCGAAGGTGGAACTTGTCACCCGAAGGTGGAATTTATACCTGAAGGTGAAAATTACCCACATTCGTCCAAACATAAACGGTCGAGAGTGAGATTTTTCCACATTCGACCCAATTAAGGGGCGAATGTGAAATGGAAAAATCTGAAAATTTCGCCAAATCACGAATTCGAATCCCGTTCAACATTTTTCAATCTGTTAAACTTCCAAAACTCAAATTTTCACAGTTTGAATGATACAAAGGCCAGATGGTGTTATCAAATCTCAGAAATTGACCATCAAGCATCCCCGGTTATCAAAAATAAAGCAGAAATGCAAATCTTTTGGGTTTTCTGAAATTTTATCAAAACACACCTAAAATCTTTTTGGATTTTGTATCTTTTTGACAATAAAAATAAAATGCAACAAAGTAAAATGCATCAAAGTAAATGAAAGCAGTAAACATTTTGTGATATCCGGTAAGAGGATCATATCAGTTTACTGAGAAATCTGAGCACAGCGTTGATCTGTTTTAATATTATCATTAGAAACAATATGTGATACGGCAATTGCTGATATTGTGGTCCACATAAGCTCACATGCAGACATTTACGCAATGCTTTAAAATGATACGAATTAGATGTTTTAGACTAACACATTGTGGTTCCCACACACACGACATACTCCCGTATCAAGTAATTGCACAAAGCTTCATCGTAACGCATGATTATGCAAGAGTTATCCGTAAAGTTTACAAAGTATATAGCACAGAGGTGTACAGGTCAGCAAATAAATGCAGCAAAGTAACATGTGCATATACACTAGGTTGAGGCTGATATTAACCACTGATTTGCATCAGAAAATTAATACGATGTAATAATGATCTTTGATCAATAAAAACATAAAGTTCCTCAATTCGGTAACTTTCGGTTTTGGCAATATGCTCTTTTTGCAAATATTCTGATGAAACTAGGTCCGTAAATCAATACGACAGAAGTTTAATCAGAATATCCCGGATAACAATAACATAACGACCCGAAACCTCAGATTTTGGCAATCCTATCAAACGAAATTACGGTACTAAGACCATATGCCCATGAGGTGTTCAGCCACGAACGCGTAGTTTGTTATGTTTGTATCACTAATGCACGCAATACTTAGTCTACGAAGCCTATCAGCATATCACACGTAATCAACATACGTCTCATTATACTATACAATTCTTTAGCCTGTGTCAGATCCCCACTGATGTACTATCATTTCCTCTTTTTATCCAGGAAATCGTTTTGGTTTTTCTAATTTTTAGGTCTTTTGAAAATTTTTCAATGTTTTTGGTTTTTCTGATAAAATGACTCCCCCTAAAATAAAGAACATATTTTTGGGTTTTTAATTTTTCTGAAAAACAAAACAAAAATTTGAAAGAAACAATCCACTTGAAAGCATCAACTTCTTTGAGGATTATGATAGTAAAGAGAAATTTCCAATTAGCAAAGAGAAATTCCCAATTAGCAAAAATTTAAAACTAAAACTAAAAACTAAAAAGCGATAAACCGAGGTGCCGATTAGTCCTGTTTTTCCTTTATATTGTTTACTTTTAAAAGATATTCAAAGCGGGATCTGTCAAAAGCTTTTGTAAACAAATCTGCACGTTGGTAGTCAGTATGGATTTTGACCATATCTATCAATTCCTTAGCGTAACAATCACGGATAAAATGATATTTAATCCGGATATGTTTCGCTTTAGAATGATTTTCAGTATTTTTAGTTAATGCAATTGCGGCTTCGTTATCACAGTGTATAGGGGTTTTAAGAAACTGCAAACCGTAATCCACCATCTGTTGTTGAATCCAGAGTACTTGCGAACAGCAACTTGATGCTGCAATGTACTCAGCTTCACAGGTAGACAGCGCCACGGAAGTCTGTTTCTTGCATTGCCAGGTAATTAACCTGCTCCCTAAAAACTGGCAACCAGCTGTAGTTGATTTGCTATCTTTGTCACAGCCGCCCCAATCTGCATCACTAAAAGCAATAAAATCAAAATCATCATCATTAGGGTACCAAAGTCCTTTTGATGGACAACCCTTCAGATATCGAAGGATACGCTTGACCGCCGTCAGATGACTTTGTTTCGGCTTCGATTGATAGCGAGCACAGAGACACGTTGCATACATAATATCTGGTCGAGACGCTGTCAAATACATCAGAGATCCGATGATTGCTCTGTATGTAAATGGGTCTGTCAGCTCCCCCTTAGCGTCCACTCCAATCCCGTGATTGGGTTGAATCGGGGTGTCCATCGGCTTAGAGTCCTCCATCTGGAATCGGCTCAAGATGTCGGATACATATTTCGTCTGGTGAATGAAGATCCCGTCGGGTCTTTGGTCCACCTGTAAGCCGAGGAAAAACTGCATCTCCCCCATTGCGCTCATTTCGAACTTTTCTTGCATAACAGTTTCGAATTCCCTGCATAAAAGTTCGTTAGTTGAACCAAATATAATATCATCAACGTAAATCTGTACAAGAAGCAAATCATCTCCCGTCTTCTTCGTGAAGAGGGTGCAATCGACGAGGCCGCGCTTGAATCCTTTGGAGATGAGGTATGTACTTAGCTCCTCGTACCACTGTCTTGGAGCCTGGTGCAAACCATATAAAGCTTTGTTCAGCACGTAGACCTTATCCCGGTGGATTGGGTCCTCAAAGCCTGGTGGCTGCCCGACATAAACCTCCTCCTTGACTTTCCCGTACAAAAATGCGCTCTTGACGTCCATTTGATAAACTTTGAATTTCTTGTATGAAGCAAACGCGAGGAACATCCGAATAGCTTCAATTCTTGCTACTGGTGCATAGATTTCGTTGTAATCAATCCCTTCGATTTGATGGAAACCCTGCACGACCAATCTGGCTTTGTTACGAACAATAACCCCACGATCATCCTTTTTGCACTTAAACACCCATTTTGTGCCTATTTTCTTCCTTCCCGACGGCAAATCTGTGAGCGTCCAAACTCCCAATTTCTGGAATTGCAATAACTCCTCCTGCATTGCCTCAACCCAGGCATCTTCATTCAAAGCGTCCTTGTATGTCCTTGGCTCTACCTGCGACACATAACATGCAAACGACCAATCGTTTTGACTACCAGATTTTTGAATTTTGGCATATAATGCTAAAGCACCAAAACTCTCTGGCGAGTTAATGCTTTTCAGCTGCCCTCTGGTCATAACACCACTTCCAGGATCACCGATAACTTGCTCCAGCGGGTGAATACGATGAATCCGAGATTCCGGATTAACAGGTACAATAACTCCCGTCTGAGCAGTCAAGTTTTCTACAGCATCCTGATCATGACCCGTGTTTGATGATGAAGCAACATCTGGATTTGGAGTTGGGTTCACAGGTTGCGCCTCTAATTCTTCTGCATGTTCAAGAACGGCTTCTTCAAATTGTTCATCTTCAGATTCTGAACTGTCTAATGAAGTTGAAGCCTCTTGAAACATCTCTTCCTCTTGTATAGGAGCACTGGTATCATTAGAAGCTGGTAGGGGGTTCACGGTGATTGGACGCACCAACGGTGAAGTCGCCGCGTTTTCACACTCGTAAAGTAATCTGATAACAGCTTCTTCAACCAAGCTATCTAGGTTGAATGATTCAAAGAAATCTTTGTAATCAAACATCCAATCAGGACCCGTGCCTTGCAAATTTTGAGTATATCGTTGAACTTCCACGTTAGCCCAATCCTCCACTTGACGAGTTCGCTTGTTGAATACCCGTTTGAGCGGGGTTGCATATCCAACAAAATATCCCTCCTCAGCTTTAGGACTAAACTTCTCACCTGGATTCAACATCGTGCATGGCGCCCCGAAAGGTTCTAGATACTCTAAATTGGGCTTTCGTCGGTGTAACAGTTCATAAGATGTTTTTCCAAACTTCTTCACTGTTAGAACCCGATTTAATGTATAATTTGTTGCATAAATCGCCTCATTCCAGAACATTACCGGAAGATTTGAATCAGCGAGCATTGTTCTAGCCGCTTCAATTAGAGTCCTATTCTTTCGTTCAGCAACACCGTTCTGCTGTGGGGTATACGGAGCCGAATATTCATGATGTATCCCTTTGCTTTCACAAAGTTCATCCATCTTGGCGTTTTTGAACTCCGTCCCGTTGTCACTCCTAATTCTTTTTATCTTCAAATTGTAGATATTCTCCAATCGAGTGAACAGAACTTGTAGATTAGTAAAGGTGTCACTTTTGTTCTTCAAACACATCACCCATGAAAATCTTGAATAGTCATCAGTGACAACTAAACAGTAAAGCTCTCCAAGATGACTTTTGCGCTTGACCGGTCCGAATAGGTCCATGTGCAATCGCTCAAGCGGCATCTCTACAGAGTTAACTTTCTTCACTTTATGGGACTGTTTGTGTTGCTTCCCCTTCATACAACTTACACACTTGTCGTTCAGATGGAAATGTTTCACGTTTACTCCATCGACAAGCCCATTTCTCACAAGTTGATTCATTTTTCTCAGATGAATGTGCCCCATTCTGCGGTGCCACATTATCGATTCTTTCTCAGTCGCCTTGGATAAAAAACATGTTATTTGCCCCTGTGATGTCATCGCCTTGGACATGTCAAGAATATAGAGATTGTTGACGCGAGGTGCCATTAACATTATCCACTCCTTTGGAATTTTGAAGCCCGGTTTGAGAATATAGCAGGATTTGTCATCAAAATGCACAGAAAATTGTTTATCACATATTTGACTGACACTCAGCAGATTATAGTCTATCTGTTTCACATAAGATATCCGCTCGAAAGTCACTATCCCATTACTCACGCTTCCTTCCATTGTTATATAACCACCTTTATTACCCGCGAAAGCGACATACCCTCCATTGATGTTTTTCACGTCGAACAACAATGCGAGATCCCCTGTCATGTGGCCTGAAGCTCCACTATCAACAATCCATAGACTGCTAATAGGGCCAGCTGAAGCTCCCTGCACACAAAAAGTAAATCATTTAGTTCTTTCGGGGGACCCAAGCCTGAGTCTTGGGCCTTTGAACATCGGATTTCAAAGAAACATCCTCATTAACTTTTTCAACAACTTTTTGTTTTGGATCAATCTTTTTCTGATTGTTCAAAACATTTTCCTTTTTCTCACTTACCTTTGAAGTAGAAGCTCCTGGAGTACTATTGGGTGACCAAGATTGTTCAGATCTTTTAAGAATACGAATTTGAGATTTTGGTTTTTCAATCGGTTTCTGAACATTGTTAACAAAAGTAACTTTCTTGGCTACCTTATCTGAGTTAACAGACTTAGGTCCAACATTTGATTTGACAATCGGTTTTTGTGGAACCTTTTGCCTATCAATTGTTGCGTTCACCACAGGCTTTCTCCATGATTGTTCCATAGCAATCCGATTTCTTTGATCATATTGAATTGGACGGTTGTTCCTCATTTGATGAAAATTGTTTTGATTATAAAACTGTTGTTGTTGAGGAACAACTCGTCTATGTGGTGGAACATAATGATCAATCGGTTTTCTCATGGAATTTCTAACTTCAACCTCATGTCTTTTATGCCTTACATATGGACACTGAGCAAGTAAATGCCCACGTTCCCCACATTTAAAGCATTTTCGATATTCTTCAAAAACATAATGAGCATTTGGTGGAGCAAATGATCTAACAGGATATTGATCATTATACTGTTGATTCCTCAAACTCTCAGGAAGTGGTCCTTTTGAGTAAGTGGGCTCATGAAAACCATTTGCTTTGTCATTTGGTCGAATGAACTCTGTGACATGGACCTTTGGTTCTTGAGGAACATCCAAAAACAATTTCTTTAAAATTTCTGGTGGAATTTCGTTTGTTCTCTCATGTTTTGGGAACTAAATAGTGCTTTCTTGCCAAATCTTTTCAATTTTAGCATAGTTAGCATTTTTGATAGGAAATTCCTCATCAGAGATGATTTTATCGGATCCTTCCATCCGATAAAACACCTTGACAGGTTTGTCACTTGGTTCATTCTCAAGGTCTTTTCTAATCTCATTCTTTTCAGACTTTTTCTCACGATGGGCAGTTGCCATCGGATGCACATGTTGAGATGGTGACACTGGTTCAGTAGTAATGATGTGATTTTCTTTTGGAATTTCACATGCATTAACAGTTTGGTCACTACCAGTATCATCATTCTCTGAGTCTGAATCCACACTTTCAGCATAAACACCCTCATCATTCAAGCCTAAAATCGGTCTCACATCGGAATGAGGATCACCAATACTCGAGGTATTAGATTCCATTTCCGATGATGAGTCTGATTTTACCGAGCTCTCCGGTATAACTTGGTGATAGTTATGATTTTCAAAAAGAACCGGAGATGGTACAGACTTGTAATTGGTGGTGTTATCATCAATGATATGGTCTACCACATAAGCAATATGCTTATAACTTTCCAACTTTTTGTTTACTTTCTCAGCAAAGCATTTTATGGCTGCCATTTCCAACTTGGTATTTTCAATTTCATTGATATAGTTGTTAATTGCCAATTGTTTCAATGATAAAGTATTTTTCAAGTCGGAAATGTCCTTTTTATAGCCATCTAATACTTTGTTGAAAGCATTCAACTCTTTGCGAGTAGATTGACTGTTTATGATAGCACTATCACGTTGAATTCGGAGTTGTTTATTCTCCTCAGTCAATCTATCACATGTTCCACAATATTTATCACTCCTAACATCAGTGCTAGATTCAGAACTTACAGGTTTTGGCGGTTCAGTCATGGCCATCAATGCGAAATGAGCTTCCTTTCCAGTGAAAAACTTGGAATAGTCAATCTTGGTGAAAGCATCATCAGCAATGCACGACTTCCTCGTCATCAGAAAATCAGCTTCTGCTAACAACTGATCAATGTCATCATCTAAAGAATCAACACTTGCCTCTGTGTCCGATTCACTGTCTGAATCTGAATAAACTGATCTACACTCCTCAGGAACATCTGAAACTGTATCAATCACCACTCCAGAATTAGTTTCTTCAACCTTAACCTCAACAGGTTCATTCTCCACATTCATCTCAGTCTCAAAATCATCACTATCACACTCCTCAGTTTCTTTCTTTTCTTCCTCCATCACTGACTCTTCAATATCAACCTTGCAAGCAACGCAAGCCACATTTCCACCAGTAGTGATTTCCTCCACTCCTATCTGCAATCCCGACCAATCAAACCTTTCATCTTGTTGAGTCATCAGTGCTTGATTCTGACTCGTGTTCTGTTGTGTCTCATTTGGTGTAGTGATCGGTATAACTGTTCGGTTAGTGTTGTTAGGAGATTGGTTTTGGATCTGGTTTGATGAGTTAGGTTGTCTATTTTGGTTGTTGTTAGAGTTGTTTTGACGGTTTTGGTAGTTGTTGTTGTTTTGGTAAGAAACTCGGTTTTGGTTTTGTTGTTGACGATTCTGATAGGTTGCATTGAATGGGTTTCTATTACCTTGTTTTGGTGGCTGGGTGCATTCACGTTTAAAGTGACCTCTTTCTCCACAGTTAAAACAAGTAACTTTCTCCTTGTTGAACCCGTAGGTTGTGTTAGGAGAAGTTCCCAAATCTGTTCGACCTGTCTTTTCAATAAAATCTGTTGCTCTTCTCATGATGCTTGCAAAAGCCCATTGTATATCAATTAGTTCCATCTCTTCCTTGTCGATCTGTGCATAGTCCTCATTGGTTAAGTTGTTATTCCCAATTTGACTAGCAATAAGTCCATTGTAGGATGAAACCATTGCTGAGACTAGTGCAATATGTTGTTGAGCAATTTCCACTGTCACATTGCCCAAGTTAGAAGTCTCCAAAACCACTTTTTGTTGATTAGGTTGAGTAACTTGGTTCATTGGTTGTTGAGGTTGACTAGCAGTATAAAAACCTGCTTGTTGCATTGGGGAGAATGGTGAAATGTAGGAATTGTTGTATTGTTGTTGTGGTGGTGGTTGTGTGTATGATGGTTGTGAGTAAGATGAAGTTTGTGCCATGTAGTTGATGGTTGGTTTTGGTGGTTCCATAACATTGGAAATGCAAGCAACATGTGGTGCAACTACCCCTCCTGAACTTGAGTTACTCACAGGAACTGAAGTACCTCCAAAGTATAAACTAGGATTCTGAGGAACCTGTGCTCTCCTAGCTTTCCTCTTCTCTTCCATTTCCTTGTTTTCCAGCTTCTGTATGAACTCTTGAATAGTCCAGTACTGATATGCATCCTTCTCCCTGAGAACTTCCACATGCTGATCCCAGTAAGGTGGTAGAGCTTCTGCAAACTTATCCACCAAATTCTTCATAGGAATCTGTATACCATAACTAGACAATTCGGTTAGCAAATGACTATATCTAGGAGTTAATTCTTTTAAAGTTTCATTTCCAATATAAGAAAAATTCTCAAACTCCTTTCTCAGTTCATCCATCCTCAAACTTCTCGTTTTCTCGTTCCCATCATGCCTCCTCTTAAGCACATCCCACAATTGCTTAGAGGTTGTACAAGTCCCAAATTGATGCAGCAAATCATTTGTGATTGCCTGGGTCAATTGGGAAAAGGCTTTCTTTTCCACCACATATTTCTTCTTCTCATCCTCAGTTAAGCTTTCCAAAGGAATCATTTCACCTGTATTCTCCAAAATTGGTGCTGTGTAACCTTTAGCAATCATGCTCCATGCTTCTGCTCCTTCCACTCCCATGCCTTCTAAATGAATCTTGAACTTGTTCTGCCACTGATTGTATTCTGATATGTCCATGAGGTTCGGTGGCCTATTCCCGCTACCTGAAGACAAATCGTTAATCAAAGTAGAAATAGCATTAGTAGTTTGAGTGTTTACCACCGCCGCTGCTACTCCCCAGTAGTCATGTTGTGGTGCTGGAGGTGCTACACTTTGAGGCATTGAGCTCGTCATCGCCATGTAGTTTATCGGTTGCGAAGACTGTGTGCTCGTCTTTTGTGCTGCCACTGTCCATGGGTCCATCACTTGCTGTTGTGGTTGTGTTGTTGCTGGTCTCGGTGTAGTCGGAAAATTCCACATGATCACGAACTTAGAAAACTTCAACACTTAGAAAATTTTCCAAAATAAATCCTAGGTTCGCCCAAAATGATCCTACTTTCGTCCAAAATCTAACACTTTCGTCCCTTCTGATTCTACGTTCGCCCAAACAGTAACACCCGAATGTAGATAGTCACCAAAAAGTAAAACAAACTAATAGTTTATCGGTTGCGAAGACTGTGTGCTCGTCTTTTGTGCTGCCACTGTCCATGGGTCCATCACTTGCTGTTGTGGTTGTGTTGTTGCTGGTCTCGGTGTAGTCGGAAAATTCCACATGATCACGAACTTAGAAAACTTCAACACTTAGAAAATTTTCCAAAATAAATCCTAGGTTCGCCCAAAATGATCCTACTTTCGTCCAAAATCTAACACTTTCGTCCCTTCTGATTCTACGTTCGCCCAAACAGTAACACCCGAATGTAGATAGTCACCAGAAAGTAAAACAAACTAATACAATTTCACTTTCGCCCAAAATATACCGGTCGAATGTGAAAAGATTTACCCGAAAGTGAGAATTTCAACAAAAAAATTTCAGGTTCGCCCAAAAACTACTCAGATTCGACCACTCAGGTTCCAGGTTCGCCCATTTTGCCCAGATTACACTTTGAAAAACGGTTACACTTTGAAAAACGGTTATTTTGATCTCAGATTTTCAAAATTTTATGGATTTGAATGATCTTAATCAGGTTATGCTTCGGAATTGATTTGGAGCAACTTTAATTCTTGGAAACTTGATTTTAACCACTAATTCAACTCTAAATCAATCAAAAACACTCAAAAACCATTTTCATGCAAAAACAGATGTATTTTGATCAAAAATATGTCCAAATCAGCTCTGAGTTTATCAAATTTGTTGTTGTATGATCCGTATGGCTCTGATACCACTTTGTAAGCGAAAGATTTTAACTAAAACAGGATAATATGATCATACAAGTCACAAAACCAGGTGCGGAAACCCTAGTTCTGAACAAATTGATAAAACTCTAATCAAAACACAATGAAGATCATTTTCAACATCTTTTCATAGATTAACTTTTGTCAAATAAGCTTTTACAACGACTTACACGTTAATCTAGATCAAACACACACTATCACAAAATGACCTGGAACCTGACCTAAACACATACACAACTGACAACTCTCTTACATTCACAAAAACACAAACACTATATATAGATGCTGCACGTTCGCCCACTTGCACTGGTCGAATGTGGATCTTTTCCACATTCGCCCACTACTAAGGTACGAACGTATCTTCTGATCAGTTCCAGTCTACCTTCGCCCACTAAGCTTCTACCTTCGCCCACTTCTTTCTACCTTCGCCCATGTAACAAATCTTTAACATATGTTAGTTATCCAATCATTAGTCGCAAAACGCATCAACACATACTCATGCCAACCAACAATACGGCTAACAGTGGTACAGCGATAAAAGTTGATCTTATAATCATGTGCTACAACTTTGTATGGGTCCTTGTTTTCAGCGACCCCAAACTTAGATAGAATAACGACATCATCCTCTTCAAGTTGATGGTCAAAAACGTGAATCAAAGGACTCTTTATGAATGCCTGAATCTTATCACTCTTAAAATAAACATAAAGAAAATATAAAGATCAGCAACAACAACTTAAATAACATAAAGTAAACGAAAAACATGACACAAAGAATATTTATATTTATATCATCAATAAGAACATAAAATAACCTTAGATAAAAATTACATTATCTGCTCATCAATCAATATCATTTCTATCTTAAAACTTTCTTTACACTAAAGATTAATGACAACAACTTAAGTAACATAAAATAAACGAAAAACATGACACAAAGAATATTTATATTTATATCATCAATAACAACATAAAATAACCTTAGGTTAAAATTACATTACCTGCTCATCAATCAATATCATTTTCATCTTAAAACTTTCTTTCCACTTTCGTATAATACGAACCTTTAGAAATCAAATATCTTTGGATGGGTTCAGATCACAAACAAAACTATAAATTTTGTTATCAACGTCCATTGAAATGATTTAAACAAAGAATTTGAAAGGTGATTTTATGAACTAGTTTCTGAAAGAAAATGGTTGTGTATAAGGAAAGAATCTGAGGTAATGATTATGTACCTGCAAAAATCACACTTCCCTATGTTAATTCAAAATTTCCCTTATAAAACTTCAAAGTTAAGGGTTGAATCAGTACTAAACAGATTTCATAACAACTGCTTATAGCAAATAGATGCTTAACAACGCTCAATTATTAGTCTGAACAGTTGTTCGTAAATCGAGGCTAGCAAACAGAT
Organism: Ambrosia trifida; assembly: GCA_028751855.1. NCBI lineage: Eukaryota > Viridiplantae > Streptophyta > Magnoliopsida > Asterales > Asteraceae > Ambrosia > Ambrosia trifida. Next base: position 74,462,512 of record CM054128.1, on the reverse strand, counting down.
GCTTTTAACCTCAATAGTGGTAAATTGAAGTGACCCACATATTTTTCTGAATATTTTAAGCTGATTAATGACATCACTTTTCGCATCATACGCGCAGAGGCGTCCCCGAGGATTTACATGCCCTATCAGAGCCGTTAAAAATATCCCTCTTAATCTTGAATGAATTAAATAATTTAACTAAATGTTATGTGGATCAATAGTATAGCAATAAACAATTGCAAAATAATAGAATTAGAATGAGTGAAATTATATACCGTAATAGACTAGTATCTAACCGGCAATTCGTTAAACTCTACTAGTATTCTTGCTAGCAAATTGGTGGACCAACTCTTCGCACTTTATACAATCTATGATTTCGTTCTTGATAACTATCATCGCTAACCCGCTAAGTCTTTCTTAGGATATTGTGGATCGTAAGTATGATTTCAACAACTTTAAATTTGAAAAGCTCCTTTATGCAGATGTCATCGTGATTGCAATGGTCAATAACATTCTATATGCAATGCACGTATTTGTGAAATAACATTGTTCTTTCATATGCTCCAAAACATCTACAGGGTAGTTAAGTTTTTGTGATGTGTCAAATAAGTTCAAATCTGAATAGAAAAAAGCGTTGTTTTTTTTTTGTTTTTTTATTTAGAAGGTCAAATAGGTATTGGTCTTATAAATTTTATGGGGTTTAAGTTAATAATATTTAAGTTTTAAATTGATTATTATTGAGCTCAACGTTTATTTTAAAAATACACACACACACACACACACACATATATATATATATATATACTAGTAGGGAACCCGCGCGTTGCGGCGGCGGCGGTAATTTACAATGTGTTACTCTTTTTTTTTTGTTAATTTTTCAATTCTCTCGTGATATATTATAATGTACTTCTTTTAGTTTTTTATTCGTAGTATCGGTTTGGTCTATGTATGTCATGAGCCTTTTAAAGTTTGGTTACATATCAGTCATAAACATATTAATCTAAAAAAAAAAAAACACATGAATAAGAAATATATAAGTCATCAACATAGAAAATTACAAATAACAATTCATGTGTCAACTTCTTGCATTGTGATGAGATGTTTTTCATAAACCTTGCACATCTCAATTACCTCATCAACATGGTTCGACCACCATTTTTCATCAGATATAATACTGGGAGTTTCTTATATCTCTTCCTGTTTGACCAATACAACCACCGGCTAATGACTTTCTTGTATCTTCTCCTCTATTGGAGCATGTGTCAACACTAATCAAAACAATGTTAGTTGCTTACATGTGTTAAATCAAAACCGAGTATATAGATGGATAAATTAAACTACAATCTTAAATGAAATTGATACCTACATATCTTCCGATTTCTTCTTTGTTTTGTTCATAACAAATTTCTAATTTATGTAACAGAAATTAAAAACGTTTTTTTAGCAATTTATAAAGAATAATACCATGAAAATTTATATTCAGAATATAAAAACTTAAGGCTCAAAATCTACTTACTTTCGTTTTGATGTAGGGTCTGATGTTAAAGACCTGATAAAAGGCAGACTGTCTGTGTTCCTATATGTAAAAGCCTATTTATATTGAAAGGGGCAAGTATTTGACTTTGAAATATCTATAGTTCTATAAAATTTGCATGAAAATATCAAAAGAATCTGAATTAAAGGGCTGGTACTGTTACAACTGTAAAATGAAATATGGTAAAAGTTTGACTTCATTGAAACTTTTGCGTAACTTTTGTTGTTATTTCTTTTTTTGTTCTCGTATATGAAAGGCTGGTTATATTTAAAGGGGTAAGTAAGACTCTGAAATATCAAAAGTATTAAAAAAGTTTGCATGAAAATATCAAAAGAATCTAAATTTGGGTTGGCACTTCTACAGCTGTAAAATGACAGCTTGTAAAAGTTTGACTTCATAAAAACTTGTGTATAACTTTTGCTATTATCTCTTTCTTTCTTTTTAAGCAGACCCATTTGAAAGTATAATCTTCTTTGTATAATTATTAACAGATATGAAAGCTTAAATGAGACGAAAGTAAAATAATTACACTTTGGAAGTAAAAAATATAAACTGGAAGCCAAAAATGGTTCGGAAGGAATCCGTCTTTTTTGTTAATTCGATTTAGACCCAGTTCAGTCTACTCTGTTTCAGTTTCATCCAAATAAATACCCCAGGTACAAAACCGAGTAACAAACAACTCACCTCGGAGTTGTAAAATTTGAGTTCTCTGTGATGGTCAAAGAAAAGGCTTTCCACAAGCTCTTGAGCAGGACCTGCAAAAATACACAAATTGACATCAATGTGTGATATAATCCTATTGAGATTTGAGAAACAATAAACATAATACGGAAGTACAGAGCTAACATACCCACCAGATCTAAAGAATCAACAATAATGGCATCATACTTCCCTTCGGGTACGTAGCGTACAAACTCAACTGTTCAAATGAAAAAATAAAGAATAACGCAAAATGCAAAAACAAAGACAGTGATAAAGGCACACAAAATAGAAAGACGTTTTTTGGCGTAAAACTGGCAAATGACCAAAATTGCCCCTCCTATATGCTAATTAATCCAAATTACTTTTAATATTTTTTTAATACCCACTTATTATTATTTGTTTTAAAAAAGAAAATAAGTTTTAATGTTTCTAGTGTGGGATAATAATATTTCAAGTGTAGTTTTTACATTAAATCTTCATAACACAGTCATCCGTTTCGTATTCTTGTTTGGTTGTTACCTATCAAATTCATAGTTGCGCCATTACTTTTGCGGTTTTTGTAGATGAGAAAGTTAGAGGGACAGTGACTACGGTGTGGTAGTTGTCTTCCCAAGTTTAAAGGGATTTAAGTTCTATATAATCTTGTCTTAGGATTTGGAAAGCAAGAAATGAGAATACAAGGTAGGATAGTGTAGTGTTATAGGTCTGATGTTGAGTGTCTTAGGATTAATGCTGAATATAGTAGTTGTAGAGTCTAATGATAAAGATCTGACAAAGGCAGACTGTCAATGTTCTTATATGTAAAAGCCCATTTATATTGAAAAGGGCAAGTATTTGACTTTGAAATATCTAAAGTTCTATAAAATTTGCATGAAAATATCAAAATAATCATAATTAAAAGGTTGGTACTTTTACAGCTGTAAAATGACAGCTGGTAAAAGTTTGACTTCATAGAAACTTTTGGTGTTATTTCTTTCTTGTTCTCATCTATAAAAGCCTGGTTATATTGAAAGAGGTAAGTATTTGACTCTGAAATATCAAAAGTTCTAAAAAAGATTGCATGAAAATATCAAACGAATCAGAATTAAAGGCTTGGCACTTCTACAGCTCTAAAATGACAACTTGTAAAAGTTTGACTTCATAAAAACTTGTGTATAACTTTTGCTGTTATCTCTTTCTTTCTTTCTAATAAGACCCATTTCAAAGTATAATCTTCTTTGGATTATTATTAACCGATATGAAAGCTTAAATGACAAAATTACCATACCCTGTGCTTATATAAATAATCAGTCATCAAGAATTCAAGAGCAAAATTGAAGGAAATAATATAAGTGTAAACATACTGGGTCGAGCGGGGCGTTACCGTCTCGATTTCTGATATGATTGTGTGTAAAATCTTCTAGCAAACTCCCAGTATGTTTCTATATGACCACAAACATGTAATATCAAGAAATTACACATTGATAGTATTATAAAATTTCAAAACTAAAATTACATGTAAAATGCCTAGCAAGCAAGGTACTAAACTGGACCGTACACCACCAAAATGTATTCAGATAACACCATAGATTAGCAAAAATTAAATTATATTTTAACTACTTCTTTTCTAATAACACCACCAAAATGCATTCAAATAACACTAGGTACCTGGGTTTTAAGAAGCACGCCTAGGCATGAGGCGCATCAAGGCTCAGCCTAGGGCGTCTCAGGGCTTTGCGCCTAGTCTTTTTCCCAAAGGCGTGCGCCTCAGGGGATTTTTTGTCAAATTTCAGGCGCTTAGCTCCCTGAGGTGCGCGCCTCATGTAACCTGGGTAATTTTTTATGCATAAAAATGTTGTACCTTGGTGTTTTTGGCTTGTACATATAGGTAAAATCACGTAAAAACATTATTTGTAGCTATATTTTGGGTAAATGAAGCTAAAAACTCATGAAATATATATATAAAAAAATTATATAAATAGTATGCGCTTCGGGTAAGAAAATCCCACGCTTTTTGCGTTTCGCGAGATGTTCTTGGACCTCGTCGCTTTTGTGCGCCTAGCGCTTTTTAAAAGCAAGCCAGGTACTAAAGCATTCACAAAACACTACCAAAATGCATTTACATAATACCATATACTAAACTGGGCAGTACACCATACTTTTTCTTGCTTTTAATAGATCAGTAAATCATTAAAATACAAAGGGAGAGAGAGCAGGCATTGATTATAGCCTGTTGTTTATAGGCACAATTGTTTATCAGAAAAGGGCATGTTTATGGTCAAATGTGATATCTTAAATTCTTTCGTTATAGTCAAGACAATATGTCAATATAAAACACAGTTTGACTCTATTAAGGTCAAAGGAAATAGTTTGTTGCCCTGAGATTTATGTTGATTCATCGAGGTTTGTATAAAAGGTATTTAAAATATACCAACATGATTAAAAACATAATTGCTAAAGAAGCTTCACCTTGTTTTACCTGACACTTCAACTCACATTTTATCATTAAATATGGTTACGCATTTTTTGATTCTTTAATTATTCATTAAAAACAATAATTTAACAACAGTTAAATTTAAATTCATTAAAAATGCAACTCCTGACACTAAAAAAATGTAATAAATCGACTCTTTTTGTAGCAATTAAAAAATCAATTGTTGACAACAAGATAATGCACCAAAATAATGCACGTATGTTTTCAGAATCACTCACCCCCTCTGGGCGTCTACGGTGCAAGCCTTAATAACGTGCTAGAGCCTGGGACAAAAAAGAACAATTACGTAAATAACTCCTAATAGGATTAACATGAAACATAGAAAATGAATAACTATATAAAATAACAGTACCTCGGTAGCAACATCATGAATGGGTCAAACTGTCAGAGACTTCATAACTTAGCGGCCAATTACTTTGAAAACCGCATACAATGACCCTAACTCCTACCTTCGCGGCCAAGCGTTTGGCTCAGGCTCTAAATTAATATTAGAATCATCATAGAATGAGGGCGCACCACCAAATCTAGCGGCATTGTTTCAGACCTTGATGAGTGCAGTCTAGAAGATAAATTTCCAGAATTTGGTTCTCTGCAAGTACCTCAAAACCATCAAACAGAACACAAATGTAGGCCATATATAGCAACTATATGATGTTCAAGAAATAAAATTACTTTGCATTACATGTAAAATGTTTGTGGCATCAGAGGTCAATAAGATAAATGGTCTGACCTTGAATTCAGCAACTACAATGGCACTCAACATGCATATAATCTAAAAAACAAAACAAGAGATAAATTTTGAACGTACCCACTTGTCAAGAAAGTCTTTAGCAAGCTTTATGTTGGATGTGGTATCTTTATCAGTCTTTGACAAGAACATTATGACCTAATCATTGATTAACGACCTTGATGATTAAGTATCATTAGTCCTAACACCAAAAAGGAAAGGATAAATAGTACCGGTATAGACAAATTACATCAACCTCTCCAATTCCACTCTTCTTGGATTGTTCACTTTTGTGTTGACTATTACCAATGATCAGTGTTGACCAAGAATAAACCAAGCAGCCTGATTCTTTTCTGTTCAAAGTCCGTTTAATGGTCCTGAAAAATCATACAGGTCAGCGTTATAAAACGAAAGCAGGAAATTGTAGTCGTAGAATAGATGACTTCAGAAATAGAAGTTGGAGAACCCTTCCAAAAACCAGTTATAGGAAATAAGTTGAAGTACACAAAAAGTACTGAGTAAAACTTTGCAAAAAGCGGGTCAAATGGGTCGATAATAAGTTGATAACTCAAATTAAACTATTAATTAATAAAAATTAAAAAGCTCAAGTCATCTTATGCATAAAAAAGTTTATTATAAACAGTAGTACACTAGTTTGTCGGTTTTATTTTGTGATAATTGACTTTTACACACCATATGGTTTTCCAAGTCCAAACCAAGCTGACCAAGAGGATCTCGGGCTTGAGCAACATCGGTAAACACATTTTACCTTTTGAGATCAAACACATTGATTGACCAGCAGAGTAATTTCAATTTAGTACACACAATGTGAATTATTGTCTTTTTATTATTTCTATTTCAATTTAGTAATTTCACCTTCATCACAACAAAATAAGCCTCATTGTTGAAAAGCTTCAAAAAAGACCATTGTTTAACATAATTTGTTAACAGTGTACCACCAAATCAAACCACATTAAATTTTAATAGTAGACTCTTAATTTGATTGTAATACATCAAGATGGACTTAACTATCTTTAGAACATCAAACCACTATCTGTATGAATTATCTATAGAACATCAAACCACTTACTGTATGAAAAGGAAAAATGCTTTTATCTTATAAAAACATCTATGTAAAGCACCAACTGTTTGAACAAGCTGTAAATAATGACACCTATTTACACCATTCAAGTTGTTTAACAATGGACCCTTAAATATTCAAAATCAAACACATAAAATTTAACACTACTAAAGTCAAACCGCCTATACCAAAACGACCTGATTCTAAAAGCTTATTAACCCAACAATCCAACCCTATGTTGAAGACACATTGGCTCAGTAGTCAAAACATAATTTAATACTTACCAATATTGTTACCTTTGTAACCAATTGACTTCGTTTCTCAACAAATTTGGTGACCTGAGCTAGAAACCTGAATAACGAATGAAAAGAAGGTATAAAAAACTGACAAATATCCAATTTTGTTCTGCCGAGGTTGTTCCATTTCGAGGGTTTCGCGGTCAACGTGGCGCATAAGAAAGAGGGGCTCACCGGTAAAGGGGGTGAAGAAGAAAGAGTGGTCGATCTGAGGGTCAGATAGAGAGAAAAAGAAACCCTAGATCTAGATCTTGAATTTCCAGAGAGAGAGAGAATGCAGATGGGAATGGGGGCGGATAATGGGGATAAGCTTGTGAAACCCTAATATGCAAATGTATCCTTGTTTTTTTAGTGCATTAGGTGTTTTGTGCATTGAATGTTTGTATAACATGCTTTAAGGTCTTGTACTTTTTAAGGAGGTGGCAAATGACCATTCTTGCCCCTCCTATATGCATATTATATATAGTATAGATATATATATGAATTTTATAAAAGAAATTGTGCCCTGATAAAAATGGGCCCAAGCCGGATGGCCTCTCCGCCTTGGGCCAAAGCCGCCATGCATACGCGCATTGTTGGCATGTCTTTCCACTTGACAACTCAGCTTTTTTGTGTAACTCACGACTCTCCTATTATAGTAAGTATAGATTGATGAGAAAACATTATACAGTAGTACGTAATTCTATATCCATTGAAGCATAGGTGTAAACTGTAATCATGTGGAAACATAATATCTTGAGTCACTAAAAATAGTACATCCAACTAACAGTAACGAAACAAAATTTTATTCTGGTGGTCGGTTAATGTGGACTTATTATTATTTTTTTGTAGTCTCACTTGAAAATAAAGTTACAACCTCAATAAAACTGTAAATTTAAATACCAATAGGGTGGTGGTACATTGACAAAAGCAAAGCCTTTAAAACCTCTAGGTTGTGATTTTCTTGTTCAATTTTGTATATATGGTGGCAACTTTGTAAGGTGTATGCTAGTTTCCCGCTAGCGTGGTGGAATAAATATTTGTTGATCGTTCAAAAAAAACATCTAGGTTGTGGGATGTCTTGGGTTCAAATCCCACAGACCATGGGATTAAAAAAATTATTCTTTTAAAAAAAACTGTAAATTTAAATTTTGAAATTTTCGCACGTTTCCAACTTTACAGTGAATATGAAAACAATTTATATAAAGGGGAATTGGATTTTAATAGCTCAAACTATTTGAAATTGGCCACTAGCATCTTCAACTAAAAAGTTGGCCATATATAACTTGAACTATTGACTTATTGGAATCTAACACTCAACTAACTGACGTCGTTAGTTGGGTTGCTGACGTGGCACGCTGATGTGGCACAAGATGCTGACGTGGCATGCTGATGTGGCACAAGTTGCTGACGTGGCACGCTGATGTGTGCACACGTGGATTGACACGTTAGCAAATCTTGCCACGTCAGCGAACCCACTAACAGTGTTAGTGATTTAACCATTAGTGGGTGTTAGATTCCAATAAGTCAATAGTTCAGGTTATATATGGCTAATTTTTTAGTTCGGGGTGCTAGTGGCCAATTATAAATAATTCAGGTTATTAAAATCCAATTCCCGTTAATACTGTATAAGAAATAAAAATAAATTTAAAAGATAAATAGGATGTGTTTAATATTATCTAAATATTTAATAATTACTATAATCGGGTAAAAGGATTTTAGGCTTTTGATAAAAAATAAATCAATTGATGAGATTAAAAAAGGAAAAGTATACGTTGAGTTTTCAAAAAAGAAGAGGAATAACAAAATAGGTATAACCTACAATTGTTGAGTTCCACCCCTGTTTTTTAAACGTCCATAACTTTTTCATACAACATTATTTAAAAAAAAAAAACACACCATAAAAACAAGCATTTTATCCTGTTTCATTTGCATACCATATTGAGATACTTAAAAAAAAAATTTGAGTTGATATTACTTGCGTCTAAATGTAAAAAACTTGATATTACTTACTTGCGTTTAAATATTCATAAGCTATTGTGTCTGAATGTAACAATAGCTTTTTGTTTACTTTTTAGTTTGTTTCTTTGTGAGGTGGAGAGCCACGAGGTTGGAAATCAATTTGAATCAATGTGAGAACAATAATAATTTTGTTTTTTTATGTTTGTCTATTTTTGTAAGGTGAATAATAACCGGAGGTTTGAAAATCACGTTCGTTAACCTTCTTTGACATTCTTTCATGGTTTTGCTAATATCTTCTTTCACCTCATGTGATGGTGGGATATTTTTGTCGTTAGATTTCAACAAACTAGTTCCTTGAAAATTATTAATTTATAAAGAAAGAGAATCCTTATTACCTACTTATATGAACAATCTGTAAACATGCTTATATGTATGTAAAAACTTGATATTACCTACTTGCGTTTAAACAATAATAACTTGCGTCTAAATGTAAAAACTTGATATTACATACTTGCGTTTTAACATTCATAAGCAGTAACAACTTGCATCTGAATGTAACAAACTTGATATTAATTACTTGCGTTTAAAGATTAATAAACAACAATATACTTGCGTCTAAATATTATACACTTTTAAACAATTGTATTAAACACACAAGTTATATAATATGTTCATTTTAATCTTTTGAGTTCTTAAACGATAATATCTACTTATTTATTTTCATTTATTATTTGCTTAAATCAACACTTTCTGTATTTCACCTGTTTATTTAGATAACAATCTTCAATTTTTTACGTAATAAACTTTGAGAACTATTAGTATTCAGATGTGTTTACGTTCTGCAGCAAGGTTGTTGACCTGACGAGATTTATTGTTTCTACATTTTCATTGATTCACAAGAAACTACTCATCTGAACTTCTTTTTATTACTTTCATTCCTTTTTGACAAATTACAATGACAAATAGTTCTCAGTTAATGTATAGAACAAGTTAGTCATGAACAATGGAAAAACTGAAGAACAGAGCACAATCAAGCTATCAACTCAACGATTTTTTTTTAAGTGTAGCAATAGGGTATGCAAATGAAAGAAGATAAAAAGCTTGTTTTTATGGTGTAATTTCTTTTAAAAAATAATGTCGTATGAAAAAAGTTATTGGCGTTTTAAAAATGGGGTGAAAGTTGAAAAAAATCAACAATTATTGTGGGGGACAATAATACCCTTTTTGGTAGGGACATGTGTCAGCCCCTTATTCCTTCTTACGCTTCTCACCATAAGCTACTTTTTACGTTAGCCTTTTTTTTAAACGGCAAGTGGTGCGACCGGTGGAGCTCCGGCTAACACCTTGGGCCAGCCTGTACTGTTTACCCATTCTACCTGGATTGGATATCTCCCCATGTTAAACCCCCACGTGTAGTAAATATGGTTCCAACAAGAATTGAACCCTCAACCTCCACGTTAGCCTTACCCATAACTTTGAGATAACGACTTAATAATAGATATAGTGAACAATGATAATAAAAATAATGATATAAATATTGGAGACTAGCTGATTACCCCGGGAGTGTCATGGGGTTGAAAAATCTAATATTACTTAATAAAAAAGGATAAAAGAAGTAAACAGTCTCAACCTCTTTTAATATTAAATAAAGTTGTTCTAATGTTTATACTATCAAAAGGGGTTCTCATGCTGCGTTCCCAGCAGATTAAAAAATCTCAACCTCTTTTAATGCTAAGCATATCGTCAGTGGCGGATCCAGGAATTTTTTTCATTGGGTTCCTTTTTTAGATGCTCTAATTTTATATGACCGAACATAAAAAAATCGGGTCGGTTTGCCGGTTCAGGTAGTTTAGGTTTCAACAGGTTAAAATTTAAAATACCTAAAACAACTAATACGATAATAACCAAAACTAAAACTAATACGATAATTCTATAAAAATTTAGGAGGTTGTAAGCATTTGCATACCTTTAACTTTGTGTCTAACTATGTCTTTTACCACAGCAAAAGACCAACTCATTCAAGCACATGTCTCACTACATTGTGATCATGTACAAATAACACAAGTAAATACTAGTAGTCATGCCTTTTTCTCACCTGAAAAATTGTAACTTAAAATGGAAATTGAGAGGGGATTTACTTACCGTAAGCCAAGAGAACTGAGTTGGTGGATGCCAAAAGAGCAATGGGAAGAGCATAGTTATTGATTTGTGAAATTCCCATCGGCTCAAACGACTGAAGAACAATGTGCATCAATTAATTAGATAAAGATCTGATAACACTTTTAACAAAACTTAAAATATACCATTAATCAAAGATTTCCATTTCTTCAAAAGAGATCCCAATTTGTCAATAGTGAAATTTCATAAATGAATTTGTGAAACTAATAATAGTAAGAAAACCAATGTATTTAGATACTGTAACATAACTATAAATTGGTCCAAATCTACTCAATCTACACATTTCTTTAAAATATGAATTCCAATAAATGCATTTAGTCAAGAAAATATATGACCAAGAAGGTTTCTTCTCAACATCAGGCAACTCACCACCAACATTACTTTCCTCCTTAAACGATGCCGATTCACTCACCTTCTCCTTCATTATTTTACTTCCTTTTTTGTTAAATTAAAAAATGGGATATGTTAAAAGAAAGAAATATAGAAGCTTACTAAGAAACCATGGAGAAAATAAGTAGAATGTAACAACCGGCAAAAATAAGGTAATTCCGTACAATTAATTAATATATGATTAACGTAATTAAATGCAATTATGTGTGATTTAATTATCAAGGCCTTAGGAAATAGCAATTTCCAAATAGTGCATAGGAATGCATACGTTTAATGGTAAAGCATGATTGGATCATGTGCGAATAAGCTATCCGGTACGGATGTTGGCAATTACCCGGTAATAATTAAATAAACGAAACGAATCCCGGACACCCAGGATATAAAATAAAGGGTATTTTCATAAGATATAATGAGTTTTGGAACTCCAAAACCATAAATGAAAACGTCTTGTACAAATCTCCCGGTAACGAATAAAGTGCGCGTATCGCACCCGATACGCGTATAACTCATAATTTCACCCGGTAAAGGCCTAAATAACCAATCAACGCTTAAAATAGACTATATTTAAGTGTTATTAAAGGTATATTTAATGTCCGGATAACGCGTGATTAAAACCCGAAAAAACACCCGAACGACACCCGAACGACGGGGGATTAAACATAACAAGTATTGGGTAAATATTTGAAGATGTGGACCCCACTTAAACCCACATGGGGCCGGCCTAATGGCCCTAATATACCCATATCTTGTGTAATTATTAATAAAAACCTATATAAACATGCTTTATACAAAGACAAAATGTGTAAGAAAGGTATAAGTGGACACAAGTACAAAAGGCAAGCAACTTTCTTGTCCCCTTGGTAATATTTTCGGCCATAGGCCACTAAAAGCCAAGGCAACACTTAGCTAATCATGGCCTAAGAGCATACACATGCATGGTTAAATCTTATATAAAGATATGATGGTTCATGAAGGATTTACCAAAGATTGCAAGCAACCTCCCATCCTACATACATACATACGGCAATTTGCACACACACACACTTATCATCTTTTCAATCTCTCCCAAGTACACTCATAATCTCCCATAAGATCTCCTAAATCTCTAACATCATTACATGAGTTGGATATATAATAACATGTGTTAGAGACTTGAAGCATCAAAGCAAAACACTCTTTCTTCTCCCCTCTCTTGGCCGTGAGTTCGTATACACCCACACACATTGTTCTTTCAAGTTTTTACTTCTCCAAAATACTTAAAATCATCCATCATCCAAACCCCTTTTGTGTGTTTCAAGAGCTTGGAGCTAAACCACTAGGAAGAACACACTAAACCCCTCTCAAATCCAAGGTTTTTGTCTTCCCTAGCCTTGTGCTAGTAGTAAGCTTCTTAATCTTGTTTTTGATTGTTATTTTTCATGTATGTGTTCCTAGTAGCAAGTTGTACATGAAGGGTTTAAAAATGGTTTTGAACATAATCTTTAATAGGTTTTCATGTGTAAAATGGAAGGTTAAAGATATAAAAATAAACCATGGATTTGATGATGATGATATATTAGTCTTGAAAATATATGAAGTTTACATACAAGACTAAGTAGGATGATGTTTTGGTTAATATTTTGAGATGAACTTGAATATGTTAAAACTAACTTTAATTCATCTTACTATGATCATTTAAGTAATAATATGTGGTAAAACATATTAGAAGTTCATTAATGAACAAGATGGAAAATTAAAGTTAACTCACTTGGATGAATGATATTTTGATAAAATGGACAAATACATAAAACACACACATAATTAGTCTTTCATATGGAATATAAGACTAACATAAGTGTTTTGATACAAAAATAACTTACCAATAAAAAGTTGAATCTTCAAAGTTAACTATTTTGAGTGAAAAATGCCAACTTTGAAAGTTAGAATAGAAAAATGCAACTTTTGTAAGTTAAGGGACTAAAGTTGTAACTTTGAAAGTTAAGGGACTAAAATGAACATTTTAGAAACTATTAGTCCAAAAATACAAGTATGGAAAGTTTGGTGTCAAAAATGCAAGTAATAAAGTCTAAGGATGATTTTTGTAAATACTAGTAGAAATACTTGGGTATTTTGTATAAAAGTGTATTTTTGAAAGTTATAAAAATATAAAGGGTTTTAACATAAGGATTTTTATAAAATAGAGATTTTATAAAAATGTTAAACAAACTTGGGAAACTTATACAAAAATGAATACTTTTATATAAATGGGAATATAAAAGTGTTGGAAACATTTTTGTAGTTAAGTTGACAAGTTGGGTTAAAAATACATAAGTATTTTAACCATCCAAGCAACATGTGAAAATAGGAAGAAATATGGAAAATATTTCTATAAAATACATGTTGGGAAAAACTTGGAAAAATTAACTAATCAAGTTAAGATATCGAACTAAAACGCGTTAACGAACCATAACCGGACAAAATATGAGCAAAATGCCATTGCGGCAAGATAAGAAAAATATATATTTTAAGAGGTAAAATATATATATATACCTTGGGTGAAAATAAATAAACACTTTCCTAAGTGTTGGAGGATTAATTCGTGGGAGAAACACTTGACGTAAACGAATAAGACGTTAAAACAAACGTATATACTTAACAAGAAAAATTACACATTTATATACTTGTACGCTCGTCTCGGCAAAATTCTAGTATATCTACTTAATGGGAAAGTAGATATGCGGGAAGGAAAGCCGCGACGAGAAGACAAAGATATATATATGTGTATGTCGTATCAACAAAATCCTAGAATATTTATTTGAATGGGAAAATAAATATACGGTGTGGTGAGTTGAATCGGACGTTAAGAATATACGATCGAACGACAAAATCTTAGCATATTTGTTTAAATGGGAAAACAAATGTGTGGCAAAGTGAGTCGGGTCGAGGATTGAAATATATATTATATCGAACGATGCGATCTTAAGTATAATTATTTAAATGGGAAAATAATTATATGTTAAGTGAAGTCGAGTCGATGATAATAAGATACAAGTTATGGAAATATTAACAAGAGTAATATATAACTTGTAACACAAAGGGTAATGTAACGCCAACAACACCTAGGATACACGCATAATTAAACGGGATTTGGAACAACTTGTGGTCGGGAGTTGGGTGTACAACTTGCCAAGGCACATACACTATAGGAATAGTGACTTATACGTTTAGGACGTATGTAGGTGCAGGACCACCCTTGCTATTCACCTTATTGAGCCAGACGCAGTTACAGGTGAGTTTCACGGCCCCATTTTAAACTATTTTTACGTTTTCCGGGGGAAAGATATGTTAGGGATAGTGTTTGACGGATTTAATACTTGAGGTGTGACCGCCACTCGGGGTTGAGTCCTCGCCTCTATAATCATTTGTTCAGGGAATTGAAACCGGAGGAATATTCGAATAGTACTATTGGTGCCTGACAAGGCCCACCCCTAATCGATAGCGTCGATTATGCATTAGGTTATGCCTGGGGTGCAAATATTCTGAACTTAAGTCGTGGGAAACCGAGTAACGACTTGGAGCGGGGCACAATTATTATATGTCTTGGTTTGATTATAGTCTCAAGTAGATTTATAGGAATTTGCAACTCCTATATATTGTCATAACATGGTATTCCCAAGTATTCAAGTTTTAGAAACTGAAAACCTGTGAACTCACCAATATATTTATATTGACGAAACTTTTTAAACATATCTTTCAGGTAATTAGAAGATGAAAGATCAAGCAGGCAGGGTCGGGGAATCTCCATGCGACGTCAGGCTTTTGTGGGGTTTCACCTTTATTTCCCAAGGCATTTGGGATATATTTGAGAAACCTCTAAGTTTATTTCAAAAACAATTATCTTTTGTGTAATGTTTGAAACTAATTCGACGTCATAATAAATGACCCATTTTCTTAAATTACTTGTGTTTAGCCATAACCTTGACTTTATGCTTTTGAACCGTCGCGCCACGTGTTTCCGCCTTTGTCGTGGTGTGACATAGAAGCAGAGCAGCCATTCCCTAGAGGAGAGGGTGGAGGCAAGTCGCTAGAGGTATGGAGGAGAGAAGGTCTGCAGGGGAGAGGAGGAAGCGAGAATTGAGAAGCTATGTTATTATGAAACCCTAAAGTCGCTTTTGAATAATAAAAATAGAAACGAAAAAAAAATTTGGATCCGGTGTAAGGGATTCGAACCGGGGACATATTGCTTAAAATGTAGGCTTTTAACCGGTGCAACAATTGAATCTGTTGTACTTTATGGGTTCCTTTTGTATTCTTTTTATGGGTTCCTTCTAAATTATATATATATATATATATATATATATTAACACTAAATTTTCAAACCCACTGGGTTCCCGGGAACCCGCTCTACATAACCTAAATCCGCCCCTGCATATCGTTATAGCACATGAACATGGGCAATTCATATATGTAATAGTAGGTTCAAAAACATATATACTATCATAACATGATTAGTGACTTGCCTATATATGATTAAGAAATTACCTAAATACATTGTGTTTTTTTCTGCATGAACAAAAACTTACTAAAAATACATTTTTTTCATTTTTGTATAGCACTATATATGGTGCTCGTTGTAAAGATAATAAAGCGATCGTTAATTTGGTGTAATTTTTTTTTCAAAAAATGTCATACATAAAACTTACTAACGTTTAAAAATTGTGAGAGGAAAATAAGAAAAAAAATAAAGATAAAAATATTAATTAACATAATTGAAATTTTAAAATAATTAATAGTTCACTAAAAATAAGGAAAATATATTAATTAACATATTTGAAATTTTAAGATTAAAAATACAAAATAAATAAATTTAAAAGAAAGCTTCACATGATGCCACATGGCACATTTAATGGGGGTTGAGGCCTCCATTGAATGCCACATCATACAAAGTCAATTCTTTTATTATAAGTTATAGATTATAGATACTAGTGTAAAAAGCTTCATTAATGTAAAAGTGCAGCGACGGCTGATAGCTTATCTATTATTATAACTAGGGTTTTTGTTAACCCGCCGCAAAGCGGCGGGGCACGTTTGTTGTACAGAAGTGTTAGTAGCACCATGGGCAAAGATTTTCCTGCATTCTTTTGCGTAATTGTGGATGGTTTCGTAGATATAAAAGATAATATTAAGTGATTGTTATTGTTGCGTGGGCTTCAAAAAAAATACTCGCGGCTAAAAGCAAAAAGTTTGGTGGTCAAAGTTTGAAATTCTAAAAACTAAAAGTTTGGTGGTCAAATTGGAAGAAAAGAAAATAGATAAGTTAGTAATAAATTTACTGGCCAAAGTTGGGTGGTCAAAGTTTGAAATCCTAAAAGCTAAAAGTTTGGTGGTAAAAGTTTGAAATCCTAAGAGCTAAAAGTTTGGTGGTTAAATTGGAAGAAAATAAAGTATATAAGTTAGTGGCCAAAGTTGGGTGGTCAAAGTTTGAAAGCCTAAAAGCTAAAAGTTAGGTGGTCAAAGTTTGAAACCCTAAAAGCTAAAAGTTTGATGGTCTAAGTTTGGTGGTCAAATTAGGAGAAAATAAAGTTAAGCTAAAAGTTAATGGCCAAACTTTTAAATCCAAAATATAGAAGTTTGGTGGTTAAATTAAAAGAAAATAAAGTTAACTTAAAAGTTAGTGGCAGAAAATAAAATTAACCTAAAAGTTAGTGGTCAATATATAATTAAAAGAAGGACACAGTTGAAGTGTCGCTAATTATTTTCCTGGGTTGGAGGTAAATGGCGTGTGGGAAACGAATCCGGTATACATCAAAAGGGAGGTCATGCGTTTTTTTGCAAGGAAATTCAAAGAACCATTGGTACATCGGGCACGGTTGGATTGTTTCGGTCTTACGGTTTTGACGGAGGTGGAGGCGAGTTCTATGGTTGGTGAGTTTTCGACCAGTGAGATCAAAAATGCGGTTTTCGAATGTGGTAGCGACAAAGCTCCCGGGCCGGATGGGTTAATTTTAGATTCATCAGGTATTTCTGGGATTTGCTTGAGCAGGATTTTGTTGATATTTTTGATCATTTTCACAGGAATAGACGGTTTTGTGCGGGTGTTGGCTCTTCTTTTATTACTTTAATTCCTAAGGTTAACAGCCCTTCGTCTCTGCTGGAATTTAGACCAATAAGCCTTATTGGTTGCATTTTGAAGACAGTGTCAAAAGTGCTCGTGAATCGTTTAAAGCCGTTTATGTACAAGATAGTTTCTGAGCAGCAGTCGGCGTTTCTGTCTGGGAGGTATATCCTCGACGGGCCTTTGGTGACAAATGAGATTATTGCTTGGGCAAAGAAGAGAGGCAGGAAAATTTTTATGTTCAAAATCGACTTTGATAAAGCGTATGACAACGTGAATTGGGAGTTTCTTCTTTCGGTGTTATCGCAGATGGGTTTCTCTTCGGTGTGGTGTGATTGGATTCGTGGTATGTTGATGTCGACTAGGTCTTCTGTTCTGGTGAATGGGTCTCCTACGTTCGAGTTTGGTTGTAGCAAAGGCATTCGACAGGGTGATCCGCTTTCTCCCTTTCTTTTTATTATTTTGATGGAGGCTTTTTCAGGTATGTTGAAGAGAGCGTGTCAAGTTGGAGCGTTTCATGGAATCAACCTTCCAAATGTCGGGCGCGTTCTTTCCCATTTACTGTACGTGGA
This sequence comes from Ambrosia trifida, assembly GCA_028751855.1. Taxonomy (NCBI): domain Eukaryota; kingdom Viridiplantae; phylum Streptophyta; class Magnoliopsida; order Asterales; family Asteraceae; genus Ambrosia; species Ambrosia trifida. The sequence goes on along the minus strand of CM054128.1, from coordinate 74,444,545 downwards.
TGATGCTATGATCATGGGAGAGTGGTCTTCTTTTAATTTTGATAATTTGAAGTGTATCCTTCATATATTTTATTTGTGTTCGGGGCTTAAGATCAATCTTCATAAATCAATTCTATATGGTGTGGGGATAGAAGATGGTGAGATTGATTTCCAAGCTAACTATATGGGATGTAAGCCGGGTAGATTGTTGTTTTCTTATCTTGGGATTTTGGTTGGGGCTAACATGAACAGGGTGGCCAATTGGGAACCGGTTGTTACTAAGTTTAAAACGCGACTTTCTAGATGGAAAAGCCATACGCTATCCATTGCCGGGCGATTAACTCTTAATAAATCTGTATTAGATAGCCTTCCAACATACTATTTCTCTTTGTTCAAAGCCCCGAAAAAGGTGATTGCTGATTTAGAGGGTTTGATGAGTAGATTTCTTTGGGGTGGTTCGGAGGATGTGAGGAAGATGAGTTGGGTAGCGTGGGAGGTTGTCACGAAACCTATAAAAGAAGGGGGTCTAGATATTGCGCGTTTAGAGGTTAATAATTGTGCAATGCTGACTAAATGGCTCGTGCGATTCCATGATGAACAAGCAATGTGGCGTCGGGTTGTGATGTCTCTACATGGGTCTTCTCGTTGGTGGGGGCTTGTGCCGGTTAATAATGCAATCCCAGGGGTTTGGAAAAATTTCGCTAATTTCTGGAATAAATACAAGGTTGAAGGGGTGGGTTTTAATAAGATTATCCGCGGCAAGGTGGGAAATGGTAGGCAAATCCGGTTTTGGTTGGACCTGTGGCTGGGCAACGATCTTTTGAAGAATAAGTACCCGAATTTGTACGTTTTAGAAAAACATAAAAGAGTCTTACTTCATGATCGTTTAGAGGTTACAACCTTCAATCACCGGTATGCGTGGGATTGGACGAGAGCGCCGTTCACGGTTCAGGAGTTGATTGAGAAGGGAGAGTTAGAGGGGTTTCTCGACGGTGTTCAGCTCGTTGGTAATGAAGACTCGTGGACATGGGAGGTTGGTACTTCTAAAGATTTTGAGGTTTCAGCAATTAAAAGATGGATGTTAAGCGCAGAGATTGGCTCGGGTAATGTTGGCTTTCAATGGAGTAAATGGGTGCCAAATAAATGTAATATATTCATGTGGAGGGCGGTTTTGGATCGTCTTCCAACTAAGGAGGCTCTGGTTAGACGGCATATTTTTATTGATGATCATATTTGTGCTTTATGTGAAAGTTATGTAGAATCCATAGAGCACCTTTTAACCGGGTGTATTGTTTCTTTGGGAGTTTGGCATGCGGTGGCTTCTTGGTGCAAGATCCCTCGGCCTTTCGTTTTTCATGTAAACGACTTGGTGGAGATGCATAAGGAGATTGGTGCGGCGGGGAACAAGGGTTTGATTGTCCATGGGATTGTTATCATTACTTGTTGGAGGTTATGGAGAGCTAGGAATGAGAAGATTTTCGATAGCAAGGGTCCTAACGTGGTGGATATGGTTGCGGACATTAAGGCGTTGGGGTTTCTTTGGTACAAATATAGGTTTAAAAAAGAGGTAGTGGATTGGTATAGTTGGTGCAATTTTGATGTAACGTAACTTTGTATTGTTTTGGCTTTCGGCGTTTTTTCCCCTCCTTGGGGATAGGCGTTGGGCATGTTGATTGGTTTAATGAAAGTCAATTTTCAAAAAAAAAAAAAAAAAAAAAAAAAGTTGTAGTGTCCTTCAATTAAAATAGATAGAATTGTTAGATTGTTTTTTAAGTTTTATCTTCATTCATACTTTTTCATATTGCATTAAATTTTTTTTAAATACATCATAAAAATAAGTTTTTTGTCTTCTTTCATTTGCATAATTTATTGCTATAGATTTTTTTATTCTGGATTGATCACTTGTGTGATTATCAGGTATCTTACGCAATTATTAAGTAAAACTTTCGTAAGTTATTATCACGCAAATTATACCTAACGCAAGTTATCAACTCAACAAAATAAAAGTTAAACCAAAAAAAAAAAAAAAAAAAAAAAACTATAGAAATAGAGTAGGCAAATGAAACATGATAAAAACTTGTTTTTATGGTGTATTTTTTTTTTAAATAATGTAGTATGAAAAAAATATGAACCTTTAAAAAATAGGGGTGAAACTTAAAAAAAGTCAACAATTATATAGAGTTAATAGCCATTTTCGTCCCTGAGGTTTGGGCCAGTTTGTCACTCCAGTACAAAAGTTTATTTTTTTGCAATTCCTTCCCTGAGGTTTGGATTTTGTTGCCAAATTCGTCTTTTTCACTAACCCAGTTAAAAAAGGTCGTTAATGTCAGGGGTATTTTTGTCTTTTTACTTTCAATTTAAAAGTTTAATAAAAAATCTTACCCCCACCCCACCTCACCCCTACCCCACCCCCCACCCCCACCCCTTATATATATCTCTCTCTCTCTCTCTCTCTTTCACACACACTCTCTCTCTCTCTCTTTCTCTCTTTCACTGTCTCTCTCTAGATCTCTGCAACAACAACAACAACAACAACAACAATAATAATAATCTTCTTTGTTGGTGACGGTTTTACAGTGCACATCAACATTGAAAAGGAAAAGTAGTATAACTAATGAAAAGCGATTATGATGATTGGTTTCACAACTGACACAAGGACAAGATTATGATGATTGTCGGCTCGAGTGGTGGTTCCGGTGGGTTTGAACTTGAAGGGTGGTTACCGGTGATAGTCACCATAACCGGTGACTGTCTTGTTCGCTTAACTGGAACTGAGAGCAGAACAAGATGGGTTAACAGGTTGGGTTTGATCGGATAGTTATTGGTGATTCGGTGAGGAAGGGTTATGGTGTTCCCGGTTGTTATCAGAAACATAAGAGGGGGATTGTGCTTACCAGAGAGAAGGGATTCACCGGAGATGATTAAACAAGGAGGAGGAAGACGGTGACCGGAGGCAGCGGAGGCGGCGGTGGCCGGCCATGGCTGTCCGGTGTGGCTTCCGGTTGGGCTCTCAACAGAGCACACACACAAGTGTGTGTTTCAATCTCTCTGCAGAATAATAAAGGAAAAGGAGACTTTTTATAAGTCAATTGTAAAATTGGGGGTGTTTGGCTACACAGATAGCAGCTGGACATAGGGTGTTTGGATGCGAGAATAGAACCGTACACAATGCGTTTGGCAGCGGGTATAACAACAGATTTGGGAGCGTTTGGTGCATTAACGAGATTTTTAAATGCCAAATTCGTCCCTGAGGTAAAAAGACAAAAATACCCCTGACATTAACGACCTTTTTTAACTGGCTTAGTGAAAATGACGAATTTGGCAACAAAATCCAAACCTCAGGGAAGGAATTGCAAAAAAAATAAACTTTTGTACTGGAGTGGCAAACTGGCCCAAACCTCAGGGACAAAAATGGCTATTAACTCAATATATATTATACCTCTTTTACCCTTCACCACCTCTTCTTTTACAAAAAATCATGAGTAAAATTTTCCCAAATTTTATCTTTCGTTCTATGTTCAATCCATTGTATCATTAAATCAAAAAGCCAAAATTCTTTCTACACTTTTTGTGTGAAGGATTCTTTTTACAGAAAACTTTCTCTATAGATATTGGCTAATAAATCCAGGGTTGACTTAAGTGTCCTGATTTATCAAAATGCTAGTTTCGTTTGGAGCCACTTAACCTATATGAAACTTTCTCATCTAAGAGGAGTTTGGCCCATTGTCTACGCTAGTTTTAAGCCATGTTTGGCTCTTCTTTTCCATTTCTCCTTATAACTTTTCACCCTTTAAAAGCTATTTAATTTTGTGAATTATGACTTTTCTCCTAATTTCTCCTTTTCAAAGCATAAAAATCCTTCATAAGTTACTTTTCAAATAATCATCCAAACGGTTTTGTTTTAACTTATGACTTATAAAGTTAAAAGGAGGTGTGGAAATGGAGATTCAAACATGCTTTTAAGTAGAACAACATACTTCATTGTGTCACATCCTCCCCACAAATACTCACAGGCTCGGACCATAAACAGTCCATTGTTTTCTCCCCTTGGTACTCATCTAATATCTCATGATAGAATGGACATGGAAAAGGTTACAGAAATTTAACCAAAAAAAAAAAAAACCCATCGAAAATAAAACACTACCTCTAAAACAAATACAAATGTGGCAAATAAATAATATAAATATTTTATATATAGTAACAAAAAGAGAAGGAAACCCAATTATTTTTATAATCCATGTATAAAATTATTAGTTTTATATCTTGGAAGCGTTCCGGGGTTGAGAAATCTAATATGACATCAATTTTACATACGGAATAGACTGATGCGCTTTACAGTTACATGCAGGAAAGCTTCGGGTTGCACCTAACCTTAAACAATTAACAATGTATCTCCGATGTTAACGCCTAACCTTAAATAATGTATAACTCTAATGTAAAAACCTAACCTAAAACAATGTACATATTTACTGGTTTGAACATAAGTAATGACTTGGCAATATATGATTAATGAATAACCTAAACACTTTGTGTTTTTTTTTCCTGTATGAACGAAACCTCACAAAAAAATAGTCTTTTTTTTCCGTTTTTATATAGCACTATGGTACTCGTTGGAAAGATAATAAAACGCTTGTTAATTTGATGTAATTTCTTTCAATAAAAAATCTCATATATAAAAGATATTAACGTTTAAAAATTATGGGAGGAAACATTAAAGAAGAAAAATCTAATTTTTTTTTTAAATTTTTTTTTCCTTAAATAGCTTAATCTCTTTTGTTTTTTAATTGGTATCACATGAAATCCCACATGACACTCTAAAAAAGTGAGAATGTCTAAAAAAGTGAGAATGCATGTATAACAATATGACATGAATTCCATTTACAACCAATCATATTGGAACCCAAACAAACCAAACTTAACCAATCAAAAAGTTATCTTTCGAAATCCTACACCACTTCAAAAACTATGAATGACCCAGATACCAAACCGATCGCAATATCAAAAATACCGATACTGATTTTTGTCAAAACTTGGTATCGGTTCGGTATCGGTAAGGTACCCGTAAGGTATTGGTATTTTAAAATAAAATATCGCTACCGAACCGAATATACCGATACTGATTTTCGCTAAAACTTGGTACCGAATCGGTACCGAAAATGAACCAGTATTGGGATCGGTATTTTCATTATTTTTTTTTTTTGAACGGTGACTTTCTTATGAGTGACCCATTGTCAAATTGTTCTTCCCTATTTAAAACAAAAATGTAGCGTATAAATAATACAAATAATATAAATGCCGATAAAAAAAATATAAATATTTTATATATCGTAACAAAAAGAAAAGGAAACCCAATTATTTTAACTATCCATAAAATTATTTTGTTACACATGACTTCCATTTACATCCAATCATAATGGAATCCAAGCAAACCAAACTGAACCAATCAAAACTATATGATTCGATCCAAATTTTACACAAATAAAAGCAGTACACAATTGTCCATCACAGAAATTCTTATGAAACCAAATCATATCATTCAGGCTGCCGAATATCACTTAAAATAATTTGCAGAGGGACCATTTGGTACGATATGTTGGTGAGTGGTCCAAAAGTTAAGAACAAATTAATTCTCTTTCCATGGTGTCCACTACGAATTGGCCCAATATATATGCGAATCTTTTCATACAAACAATTGTGACCCATAACAAAGAATGTGAGGCCTAGTACACATACTCATGGAAGAACGGTCACATCGCACAAATAACATTTTTTTAATTTTTTTTATATAATTGATTTACTTAGATGTCGTTTTTATAACGTTGTACAAAGTGTCTCATTCTTCAATTATGTAACGTGGAATCTAGGTCGAACTAAATTTATTGTGATGGTTGGTGACTGAAACCATAACATGTATAAACAATAATCATAAACAATGTAGGAGATACAACAAGCGTTTAACGAGTTAAAAAACGGTCACAAAGTTGTAATGTATTTTGGGAAGTAGAAGTACCGGCTTATGAGCAGGATACGTACTATAGATAAGAGATTACACATAAGTTGTTCTAATGTATTTTGGGAAGCAACCCGTCGCAAAGAGTACAACAAAAACAAAAAAAAAAGTTTCGATAAATATGACCCTTTCAACAATTAAAATCATATTACTAAACTTTCATGAACCATTACCCAACGAAATTCACTAATGTAAGTTTTATTTTCTTTCTAAGACTTTTCTCTCATAAAGAAATCTTGAAATTATATGGTTTAATCACTCCATCTTCTTCCCAATCATTCGATAATCGGTTTGGTAGTAAACGATGTCTCCAGAGTCACTAACGTAATGGTCTTGTTTGATGCTTCTAACCAAGTTATCTATCAAATGAATCGGTATTGGACCAGACGTTTTGGGCTCTCGATAATACTTCCCGAGCACCGGCTTTGCTGCCTTTGTCTACATAACATGTAACATAATTGTTAATTGATAATATAGGAAGATGATTGAGAGATAAAAACATAGGTAGCGTTCGTTTCACGGGAATGGAATGGAATTCAGAAAGAATTGGAATGTGTATTTGACTTCTTATGTTGTTCGTTACAACAAAAGAAGAAATTGTAATTGAACAACATATGGAAGGCAATCCATGCTTCAATTCCATCGAGACTTCGTTCTATTTTATAAAACGAACACATTAAAATTCCAAAACAAATTATGGTTCTCACGCGATTTCTAATTCCAATTCCTTTGCAATCCATGAAAAAGACCGCGACTTATAAAGTTTCAACAAGACAGATATATACCGCTTCTATCAAATGATAGTGTGGGATTTGTGGGAAAAGATGATGGATGACATGAGTGCCAATATCATGATGGATGTTATTGAAGATTCCATAATCCCGGTCAACGGTGGTCAACCCTCCCCTCAAATAACTCCATTCCTATTTGAAATCATACAAAACAAAAACGATTACTTTGTCACTTACAAGATATAACTAACAGTATAGTTTGTGGCATATGACAATTTCGACAAACGAATTAAAAACAGGTCGATTCAGGTTATGTTTTTTCAAATGAGTTAAAACGCTTTTGGTGTAGTACTAACCTTCTCTTGATTGTTATTATTACAAAAAAAAAAGGAAAAAAAGTTGGAATTATTGAAACAATAACAATTTTAGTCAAATTTGATTAAAAACCATACATTAAGAACTTCCTTGACCTGTTATCCAACCCGTCCGTATTCTATAACACTATAATCTACCGAATCATTTATATGAGATTAAGTTGACTTGTACCTTGCCGCGATACCAAGGAAGCTTTTGCTCGTGCCCATGGTGATGTAGATAAGTAACAAAATCCAACCACATAACGAATATCTATTGATAAAAAGACATGTTAAGTTGATAAAAAAAAAACACACAAAAATACCCTAAAAACAAAAATCCAAAAGTAAAAAACATGTTACCAAATAAGGAACTATATAGAGCTTGAACAATAGTGTTGGGCCAATGATAGTTGATAAATAGACTAGATTTGCAACCATTAGAGTCCAACACAAAGTAGATGTCACTATGTAACCCCTTTCATTTGGGGCAAACATGTCACTATATGGGTTAAAATGTGACCCTGATTTCCCCGGGCTCCTTTTCCACTGTTTATACAAAATATCAAAATATTGTTAGACTAAACGCATCTATGTGCATCGAAAAGTTGTACCGTACAAGTTAATAATGCATTTGTGACGTATCAATCAATACATTACCAAGTATAAAGGGTATGCGAATAAGGGTAGAGGGACTTTGAATCTGAGCAGCTTTGTCGGAGCATCTAACGCTGTGTAAGCCTTTTCACTCAACTGGGAATATAATATTAATATTAAGTAAATAATATTAATGCATAAATTGTAAAAAATGAATAAAATAATATTAATAAAAAAAAAGTTAGATATTTACCGGCACCCATGATTCATCATTTTCTACATGACCATGGTTTTGGTGATGTGTTCTATGACTAATTCTCCTGCATCCCGACAAAAAATAAAAAACATAAACACAAAATCAATAATAAGTTACCAAAACGGTAAATCAGTAATTTCACAAAACTTACCACCCATGGTAGGGTACGAGGATGGCAGAATGCAAGATATGGCCCACAACACTATTGAGATTAGGGTTGTCTGAAAAGCTTCCATGCCCACTTCAAAAAGAAAAAAGAAAAACAAGATTTCAGATCCAGAACTGTCAGAACGTACAACAATAAATGCACATAGTACAAGTAATCAATGCGCAAGGTACAAATAAACAATGCATAGTACCAATCATGTCCAAGAACAAAAATAGCCCAAAACATTGTCCCTTGAGCCACCCAATAAACCGGCCAGACCCAAGACCAATTTTTGAAGAAAACGGCAATGACAACGAGTGATGCAATGACCAAAATGTCCCTGAGGACATATCCGAGGGACCGCCATGGGTTCTTGACCCAACAATGGGCCGGAATGGCAGCCCGGATGTCCGCCACCTTGAAAGGGGGCGGAGCACTTGGGTCAAACGGTGTCGTTTCGTCTTTTTGGGTTGGATGGGAAACCGCCATTATGTAGAGGAGGAAGGCTAAGGGTGGGGCTCGAGGGTGTGGAGAAGATGTAAACCCAAGAATAATGGGAGTGGGAGGGTGGGTTTATATAGATTTAAGAAACTGTGTAAGTAGCACCACACTCACGTAATCGTAATATACTAATATAAATATATATTATATATACAAAAAGTGAAAAAAAAAAAAAAAAAGTCTTGGAGTTTGGAACCAATAATAAAATGATAATGTATATTAAAGGGCTCCGTCTATTCCCACCCCCCTCCTATTTTCACCCCCCCCCCCCCAAGCGTCTCGCTTAGGCCTAAGCGAGGCGCTTGGGAGCTGAATTCGAGGAGGTCAGTACGAGGGGCAAAAAAAGCTGATTTTTAGGCCTAAGCGTCTCGCTTAGGCCTAAGCGAGGCGCTTAGGATCAATTTTTTTTTTTTTTTGGTCTTTTTAGTTAGTTTTTTGTTTTTTTTAATATAATTATTATAAAAAATGTTTTTATAATAATGACTTGCATGAAAAGTAAGTGTGAAGATCAAGATCAAGAAGAACAGTACGGTCAAACTCCGGGGGTTGTGTTATATGTATAAAATAGTGAATAATTGTAGTGTGTTCGGTGAATTTTGACTTGCTTGCATAGGAATCTTGACTGCTACAACATAACTTGCACCGGCTTGAGATATGAGTTTAATTAGCTTAAATCTCTCTGATCCATGATATGAGAGCAATATAAAAAAACGTTTTTTTCACTTGACTTGCTTGCATGAAAAGGCAACATGGAATGAGATGATCTCGATTTTCGTACAAAGTAAAAGTCAGTTGTTATCGGAGAGATAGCTGTCAACGATCAAGGCAACATACTTGAAATCAATGGGAAGGTTAACAATTCCTGCTCATCTTGATGATATCTTCATCAATCTCCTTGATCTACGCATAAGTGTTAAAAGTATCAAGACTATGAAATTAGTAAAACAACTTTTCAGTTGTTATCAGACGAGGACTTGCCTGTGTTGCCGCATTTAATGAAATTTAACGCGCATACCGCATTCATTGTTATAGAGAGAGATGATATGGGAGCAATATAAAAAAATGTTTTTTTGACTTGACTTGCTTGCATGAAAAGTAATGATCAGGAACATTCCAAATAACCGTCCAATTTCAGCTAAGGAGGTATATGTACAATGATGTGGTTTCTTTTAGATAAGGAGGTATATGTACAATGATGAAGACAACCTGAAAGTGGATACCATAGATCAGAGAGATTCAAGCTAATTAAACTCATATATCAAGCTAATTAAACGAAGCGAAACGGGGAGATATAATTTTCTTGGCTTGGAAACAACTTAAAAGAACCAAAAATGAATTAAAATTATTTTTTGGTGATTAACAGTCCAAATAACTGTAGCATCCTTGATCATCTTCTTGTAATTACTTTCTATTGTTTCGGGTTCCCTTCCATCGATGACAATTATCTCTCTGAGATGATAGCTTCTCTTCAGATTCTGATTGCACCAGTAGAATTGGAATTGGAATTGGAATTAATGAGACAACTTTTCAGTTGTTATCCGAGAGATAGCGGTCAACGATGAAGACAATCTGAAAGTGGATACCATGGATCAGAGAGATTCAAGCTAATTAAACTCATATCTCAAGCCGGTGCAAGAGGGTCACTATTCGTATATAAAGAACATTAATTTATTCTGTTTCATCTTTGTTATTTTGATAATTATCGTATTTGCAACTTAGTTCCTTTAATTCATCATTGTTGTACAAAGTTGGATGTTCGTACGGGAAAACCAAAACGAGCAATAAACGAAGCGAAACGGGGAGATATAATTTTCTTGGCTTGGAAACAACTTAAAAGAACCAAAAATGAATTAAAATTATTTTTTGGTGATTAACAGATAATTTTAAAGGATTAAAAGAAATTCAATTTTTTTTAAAAAAATGTCCACACGCCTCACTTTGGTCAAAGCGAGGCGTTTGCCTGCCTCGCTTTGGCCAAAGCTAGGCACAAACAGCCTAGCTTTGGCCAAAGCGAGGCAAGCAAACGCCTCGCTTTGACCAAAGCGAGGCGTTTGGACTTTTTTTTTTTAAAAAAATTGAATTTCTTTTAATTCTTTAAAATTATCTGTTAATCACCAAAAAATAATTTTAATTCATTTTTGGTTCTTTTAAGTTGTTTCCAAGCCAAGAAAATTATATCTCCCCGTTTCTCTTCGTTTATTGCTCGTTTTGGTTTTCCCGTACGAACATCCAGCTTTGTACAACTTTGATGAATCATTGTACGTGGTCCTCCGAGTAAACCTAACTCGCAACAATTGATTTTAATTCATTTTTAAGTGTTTTTAATTACTTTTCGAGAAATGATAATTTTCAGATATTACAGATCAAGGTGTTACCAAGCATGTCAAGAAATGATAATTTTCAAATATTGTAGATCAAGGTGTTACCAAGCATGTCAAGAAATGATAATTTTCAAATATTGCAGATCAAAGAAAGAATGAAAATACGTGATGCACATACCGTGAGTGTAGTCCATTGATGTATTAATATATTATTAATCGCAAGTTTCAATACTAGATAATGCACGTAACTCCCTAGGAGTCTTGAAGACGAAATGAATTTTACAAGATACTTGAAACAAGGTATGGATACCATGGATCAGAGAGATTCAAGCTAATTAAACTCATATCTCAAGCCGGTTGATATAGAGTATATCAGAGAAAGATTTAGTTGAAAGTGGATATAACTGGACAGTGAGATTGATAACTTCTCTATGGAAGTTGCTACAATAGTTAAACAAAAGCTGAAATTGAACAGTTATTTGGAATGTTTCTAATCATTACTGTTCTTCTGATCATTACCGTTCAGGTGCTTAAGTCCACCTTGAAGACTGAATGTGACTACGCCATGTTTCACGTCATGCTTTCATCCTTCATTCCCGTTCAGGTGCTTAAGTCCACCTTGCTTGCATGAAAAGTAATGATCAGGTTGCCTTCATCGTTGACCGATATCTCTCCGATAACAGTCAATCTCACTGTAATGATCAAGAATATTCCAAATAACTGTATAATTTCAGCTTTTGTTTAACTATTTTAGCAACAGTCCAAATAACTCATGTACAGCCTTTATCAGGTTCATTTGGCCACAGGTACAGAAAGGTTATAAATGTTTATGTCGTTTGAGGTTGCCTTTATGTATGAATAGTGACCCTCTGACAATGATCAGAAACATTCCAAATAACTGTAATGAGAGCAATAGTGAATAATTGCACCGGCTTGAGATATGAGTTTAATTAGCTTAAATCTCTCTGATCCATGATATGAGAGCAATAATCCATCGAGAACTTGAGAAAGAGAGAATAAGAGAAGAGATAATAACATATGAGCTAGCCTTCATCGTTGAATTTTACTGTCCAGTTATCAATCTCACTGGCCAACAACTGAATTTTACTTGCTTGCATGAAAAGTAATGATCAGGTTGCCTTCATCGTTGACCGATATCTCTCTGATAACAGTCAATCTCACTGTAATGATCAAGAATATTCCAAATAACTGTATAATTTCAGCTTTTGTTTAACTATTTTAGCAACAGTCCAAATAACTCGTGTACAGCCTTTATCAGGTTCTTTTGGCCACAGGTACAGAAAGGTTATAAATGTTCATGTCGTTTCAGGTTGCCTTCATCGTTGACCGATATCTCTCCGATAACAAATGAATTTTACTTTGTTATAGAGAGAAATGAACAGTCGGATCGACTGTTGGTTGGTATATTGAGAGCAAACCGACGATTATTCAAAATTTAAAGTTACCGCTAACCTCTGCGCCATCATCGACTACAGCAAACCGACGATCTTCCTCCACGGCACTCCTAATGGGCCTCTCTTTATTTCACGGTACGATTTGTGTTTTTGTTGCTTTATAAATAATAAGTTTTGTGTTTATCAAACCCTAACGTCTGAGCAATGATTTATTAAATCGTTTTACTAATTTCCAATTCTTGATACTTTCATAAATCGTTTTACTAATTTCCGATTCTTGATAATAATAAATTATTATAATAATAAAACAAAGGAACTAAATTACAAATATAATAAAATAATAATAATAATAATAATAATAATAATAATAATAATAATAATAATAATAATAATAATAATGTTTATTGAGCAATATCTTCGACCTCTCTTATAATCAGGTAAATATGGATATTGTCTTTCACATCCGGATGGGTCAAACACAAAAAAGTCAAACACCATGTCTCCTTTGTGACTCATAGGAGTCTTGAAGACGAAATGAATTTTACAAGATACTTGAAACAAGGTATGGATATGGAGAATAAATATTTGACTATACGTGGTTGATGATGTCAAGTTTAAGTCGTTGATTCATTTGGAAATCGAAAACGCATATCGTCACTCTGTATAGAGAAGAAAAACAACAACCGAATATTTAGTTCTCTCCAAACTTCAGCTTCCAAAATACGACGTCGTTGTAGCTCATATGTTATTATCTCTTCTCTTATTCTCTGTTTCTCTAGTTCTCGATGGATTATTGCTCTCATATCGACTCTCACAATTATTCACAATTTTATACATACAACACACCTTCATCGTTGACCGTACTGTTCTTCTTGATCTTTTTATGTATGAATAGTGACCCTCTGGCAAACCTACCTCTGTTTTGAAATTGTTGCTTCCATAGAGAAGTTATCAATCTCACTGTAATGATCAGGAACATTCCAAATAACTGTATAATTTCGTTCAAGATTCCTATGCAAGCAAGTCAAATTCAGTTGTTAGACCAACTTGAGATATGAGTTTGATTAGCTTGAATCTCTTTGATCCATGGTATCCAGTCTTCAAGGTGGACTTAAGCACCTGAACGGGAAGTTGAAATTTTGAATGATGTTCGTCAACTGCACCGAACACACTACAATTATTCACAATTTTATACATACAACACACCTTCATCGTTGACCGTACTGTTCTTCTTGATCTTGATCTTCACACTTGCTTTTGACAAAGGTCTGGCTGACCTAAAGTTCCTTTGCAACCAGGTAAAAAGGAACTAAGTTGCAAATATAAAAATCCATCACATCACGATTATACTCTTTATGTATGAATAGTGACCCTCTAAGTGTGGTATGCTCAAAGATTTAAGTTAAAAATATTTTGTAAGGATTTATTTATAGATTAATGAAACAACTTTTCAGTTGTTATCCGAGAGATAGCGGTCAACGATGAAGACAGCCTGAAAGTGGATACCATGGATCAGAGAGATTCAAGCTAATTAAACTCATATCTCAAGCCGGTGCAAGTTATGTTGAAGCATCTTTGATCATCTTCTTGTAATTACTTGACAGATATCTCTCTGAGATGATAGCTTCTCTTCAGATTCTGAAAGAGGATACCATGGATCAGAGAGATTCAAGCTAATTAAACTCATAGGTAAGAACATTGTGGATGAGGATTGTTTATCTTCCCATTGATTTCAAGTATGTTGCCAAATAACTGTTCAATTTCAGCTTTTGTTTAACTATTTTAGCAACTTCCATAAAGAAGTTATCAATCTCACTTCTCACTGTCCATGTTTACCTTCAACGTCCAACGGTAATGAGTAACCTAGTAACCTCTACAATGATGTGATTTGTTTTTAAATAAGGAGGTATATGTACAATGAACTTTTTACGCTAAATAATGGCAGGTTTGCCAGAGGGTCACTATTCATACACACAACTTTTTGCTCTAGTGGTGTGCTCTACCTTTTTGACAAACACCTGGCTAACCTGTCCAGTTATCAATCTCATTGGCAATCATCCGGTGCAAGTTATGTTGAAGCTCATATGTTATTATCTCTTCTCTTATGCTCTCATATCATGGATCAGAGAGATTTAAGCTAATTAAACTCATATCTATGGGAAGGTAAACATATATAACATTCTCTTCTTCTTCCCTTACAAATCACTTTGCTATTAATACAAAATCACATTTGTGCATGACATTACATTCTGCATGTGTCATTTCATAACTTGCACCGGCTTGAGATATAGAGAGCAAACCGACGATCATTCAAAATTTAAAGTTACCGCTAACCTCTGCTGCGCCATCATCGTTGACAGATATCTCTCTGAGATGATAGCTTCTCTTCAGATTCTGATTGCACCGGTGGAATTGGAATTGGAATTGGAATTAATGAGACAACTTTTCAGTTGTTATCCGAGAGATAGCGGTCAACGATGAAGACAACCTGAAAACAACCGGATACCATGGATCAGAGAGATTCAAGCTAACTAAACTCATATCTCAAGCCGGTGCAAGTTATGTTGTAGCATCTTTGATCATCTTCTTTGTAATTACTTTTTATTGTTTCGGGTTCCCTTCCATCGTTTTACAGATATCTCTCTGAGATGATAAAGGTAGATCATGGAAAGTTGAACTCAATAAAACAAAGATGAAACCGATTAATGTTCTTTATATATGAATAGTGACCCTCTTGCAATATTTGTAATTACTTTCTATTGTTTAGCGCCGATCCGATTGTTAAAAGTATCAAGACTATGAAATTAGTAAAACAACTGAATTTTACTTGCTTGCATGAAAAGTTCAATTTCAGTTCAAACTTTTCAAACACCTGCAACATCTCAAGAGTCGAGGTCCTCTGAAAAAGACATCGTACAATGAACTTTTCATGCAAGCAAGTAAAATTCAGTTGGTATTAATGGCAAGATATGTGGCTTTAGTCCTTTACGCAGGATATTCATGTGAGAATGATTTCGTTACAACATTACTTGCACCGGCTTGAGATATGAGTTTAATTAGCTTGAATCTCTCTGATCCATGGTATCCACTTTCAGGTTGTCTTCATCGTTGACCGCTATCTCTCGGATAACAACTGAAAAGTAATTACAAGAAGATGATGTCAAGTTTAAGTCATTGACATTTAATTTTTTTTTTAACTTTTTATAATTATTAAATTAAAAAAAAAAAAACAACTCAAAACACCAAAAAACTACCAAAATAAATTACCCCCCAGAAGCGCCTCGCTTAGGCCTAAGCGAGGCGCTTCTGGGGGTGTAAATAGAAGCTGGGGGTTTAAATATCACCACCCATATTAAAGGGCTTTTTTTTTAATCCCAAAATAAAAGTATAAAAATATGGATGTTAATGTGATGTTGGCAAAAAAAAAAAAAAAAAAAAAGATTCTATGTGAAGAAAGTAACTATGTATGTCCTTAATAAAAGCTGACTAATCTTTTTAATTTTTAGTCCAAATTAGAACATTTGTAACTGTTTTGAAACACATAAATGAAAACTACAAAGAAGGTGATTTCTTTTAACGGCTAACAAATTAAACCCGAGCACTTTTGAGGCACCCTTTCGATAAATTCAAGTACTCCGAGAGTACCCGAGTTGTCAGACATCAATTCTGGGGAAAACCCGGTAACCCACCCGCTCGTAGACAAGACGATGAAATTACTGGTAAAACCTGTCCGGCTCAAAAATCGAATCTAGGATCCTCGAGTCTTCTATCATTGCTCACCAATGTCTCTACCACTACGATATAATGGTAGAAACAAATGGATTTATTTTTTCTAAATACCATTAAATATGTGACACCCGGCATGTTTGGCTTAAACATATTAGTAACATCTAAGTCTACCTTAGCGAGAAACGTTTATAAACAGACTTAACTGGGTTAGTTGAGTCGGGTCAAGTTAAGATTGTCCAGGGTGCAATGATCTGGAGGATCATTGGGAGTCGTTTTGGTAATACACTAGTACCGGATTCCGTTGTTGGTGACATTACATGAACTAATTAAGTATATGTGTAGATTATGGGTCGTGTGGTGGATTATATACATAGATGTGTTTAAATGATGTATAAACGATTATCTGTTCTTAAATATGTTAAATATAGACTAAGGATGCATGCTTATGTGTTAAGATGTGTTAGAATGCGTTAAACACGACAAACTGGAAAACTAGTTAAAAATGACATCTGGTTCGACCACTTCGAGTGGTCGAAGGAGAACATTTGTCTGGTTCGACCCTTTGTAAATGGGCGAACCTGGGAAGTGGAATTGAAAGAATTCCCTTCGACCAGGACAGGGCTCATTCGACCCTGTGGAAGGGTCGAAGGAGGCCACCTTCGACCATTAAGTTGGGGCGAAGGAGGATTAGTATAAATACCAAACTTTGTCATTTTTCATCATTTCACAAACCCTAACCGTCCCAAAACACTCTCAAACGATCTTAATCACTAAGGAAGGAGTTTTTGCTCTTCTTTTTCATAATCTAACCTATCTACAACATCTAAACAAGAATCCAAGGTGTCTTCTTAATCCTAAACCTTTTAAAAGCATTTTAATTCGTTTTCATCTAACCCTAATTGTCCAGATCTGTTCTAAGAGTGTTTTATGATTAAAAACCTTCTAAACATCTTTCTAAATCAAAACATTATCATTTGACATAGGTTTTCATGGTGATAAACATATGTAAATTGTGTATTATGTGGTGTTATGTGTGTTCAATGATTTGCTGCTGTATCTATGATAGAAACATGATATAGGATTGTTATTGATGCTAGATTATTGTTGTTTAGGGTTAGGATTGGATAAATGATGATATTATGGGTATTTGGGGGTTTTAACGAATCTAGACTTGATGCATGATATTTATGATCAATAGAACTAATAAGGAAAGATCGAACACTTGATAAACTGAGCATTTTATGTTGAATATGAATCGATTTCAAAAGTTTCCAAATTGGGTAAATTATTCATGCATGAAAGTGATGTTTCCATAATCTTTACCATTTTAGGAAAGGGCTGAAACGGACATGTTATTGGGGGAAATCGGTGGGGTTTTGTAGGGATAAGTTATTCATGCTTGACTGCTGTGTTTGATGATGTTTCGAGTCGTTTTGAATGTGTTTGAAGCGTTTTTAGGAAAATTTGCACAACAGGGGCGAACCTGGACTCCTTCGACCGATCGAAGGTGCGAAGGAGAAAGTCCAGGGTCGAACCTGGGATATATTTGGGCGAACGTGGTAAAACGGGCGAAGGAAACATCAAACGGTCGAACGAAATACAAAACGGGCGAAGGAGGTTAAAACGGGCGAAGGAGACTTAAACTGACTGGTTCAACCGTTCTGATGTAGAAATGAGTTTTTTGATACAAACTAAGTGTTTTATGCTTGAACCTTGTGTGTAATCTATGTGTGCTTGATTAGTTAGGGTAATGGGTCACCAACGGAATGCCGGGTCGGTCTAGTGTGTCAGTTAAACATTTAAACAACGTTTTAAAACATGCTTGGTTACGATCTGGACAATCGGGGACTAGATAACCTTATGGTTATTAGTCGGAACACTTATGTGAACATTTTGATAGATCTCCGGTAGAGGGATTATCAAGGGCTTAACATCTTTACTTGTAACCGAAGAACGCTATTTAAGGTGAGTTCACGGCCCCACTTTTACTGCTTTAACTTTTGGGGGAGAAAACATGCGCTAAACTATTTTGGTAACATATGTCATACTATGGTTTTTAACTTTGTATTGCTATACGATCTTTGGAAGTCCCGGGGGAAACCATGAATGTGCGGGGATGCACAACGGGGAAATGTGGATAGATCTATTGGGCGTGACCTGCCCCACTCGTCGGCTTGGAGGGCCGGGCGGGTGCATATTGTCTCGAACAGGAACATTGGTATCATGCTGAACATTCGGGCTGCTTAAACATGCTAAACATTGCTAAACGTGTCTAGTAATGGTTTCCAATCGTAGTAGTAATAAAACATACGCCTAGCTAGCGTACTTGGTAACATTGATATAGTATGGACATGGTAACGTTTTGGTAACATATTGAACAAACCTGTGAACTCACCAGCATTATATGTTGACATCTTTTGGCATGTTTTTCTCAGGTCGCTAAGGTAGCAACAAATGGAACTAGGCGCACGGGTCTGCATTGGCGTCTAGGCATAGTTGCACGTTTTGTAATAAAAGTGTTTTGAATACTTTGGGATTCTAGCATAGCTGATTAAATGCTTCTTAAACGCTTCCGCTTATAAAATCGTTGGTTATGTTTCTTTACGTTTTTCATATAGAGTTGTTTATTATGATTGTTGACTTGGATCCTGGTTTGTCATGCGCCTCGCGGTAAAACCCCACAAGTGGAAATTTGAGGGTGTGACAAAATAGTAATTCACATTTTAATAGTTGGATGAGTAATTCAAAGGATAAATAGCGCGACTTTTACCCGGTTCCTCAAAGTGCCACATGAGTACATCAGGGGCATTAACTCTCTTCTCTTTAAGCTATGTTCATGCGAGGCAAACAGGGTACCCTCACAGGGCTGTTCTCTCTTCATCTCCTAGAAGTATGTTATGAAATAAAATTTGATAAGTTACAAATTTATAGTGGGTTAGATTGATTCAAGTGTTGACGACTTCACGTACATTTGTTTATTTTTAGATTATTTTTTAAGAATGTATCTAAATAATGGCATGTTTATAAATTTGTTTCTTTTTTGTGTTTGACTTATTATACAAAGGCTACAAAAAATAGAAGGGTGAGAAGCCACTAGAAAATGACACGTGTTCAAAGGATTAAACAAGTGGAAAGGTAATTTTGTTAAAAGAATATGCACATGCAAGTTACATGTCATATCCACTTTCATTTTTAAACGTCGGTAACGTTTTTTATATGTATCTTTTTTAAAAAAAAATTATTCCATAAAATTGAGTATTTTTTTATTTTTAATATGAGTACCGTATTTTCATACTTTTGAAAAAAGTCGAAAACCTAGTTGCGCGTAAGACACAATGGAGAAACATAAAACACAATGAGTATCAATTAAATATGCAATAAACAATAGGGTATAAAACAATGAACAGTCTAATAAAACACAATGGACGACATACTAAAGACATAATGAACAGAAGACTAAAACACAATGAATAATAGACTTAAACACAATGAACAACCTAATAAAACACAATGTACACCATAAATACAAAAGTCATTTGCGTAAAACACAATGGATAGCATATGACATGTGTATACCATTTTAAAATGTATACTTTTAAAAAACCCCATTTGTGTACACAATGAATACTTTTGAAAAAAAAAAGTCGGAAACCCAGTTGCGTAAGACACAATGGAGATAAGGTAAAACACAATGAATACTAATCAAATATTCAATGAACAATAAGGAATAAAACACAATGGACGACATATTAAAAACACAATGATCAATATATTAAAACATAATGGACAGAGACTAAAACACAATTAACAACATAATAAAACACAATGTATACCATAAACACAAAACACACTTGCGTAAAACATAATGAACAACGTAAAACACAATGGAAATTATACGAAAAACAAAATGGACAAAGTTAAATCATGTGTAGTCTAAAAAAACACAATAAACATATTTATAACATGTATTTGCATATCATAGCACAATGGACGAGTATAAGACACAATGAAGTAAGAAAACCTGGTTAATACGTATTTTTTTTTTCAATTTTAATATAGTAATGCGGTACTCATGTTAAAGATAAAAAAAACTCGTTAATATGGTGAAATTAAAAAAATAGAATATCATATGAAAAAGTTATAGTTGTTTTAAAATAATGGGTGAAATTGACATCTGTCTTGCATGTTGAGAGAGAAAGTCCACAAATGTGACTTTTCCTTTTATATCATTCCTCTAATTTAATATTTAATTTTTTCTATCAAACTAATCTCACCATTTAAATCTGAAATCAATTGACCAAAATCCTTCTCACCTTTCTTAGAAAAAGATTACTGTTAAAAGAAGTAGATCAATTTGGTATTTCTAATTTGGTATAAAGTGTGCTTTAATATCTTGCATAAGAGGTTGTGTAGGTTTGTTGATTGCCGTGTTGTCAAGTTGCTGTGTAGCTGAGCTGAGTTGCCGAGTAGCTGAGTTGCCGAGTTGCTGGGTTACGAGTCAAGTTGCCAGGTTATGTTTTATATAAAGAGTCTGGGCCTATGCTTGTCAATAATGAAGAGAAGCCTGCTTATTAGAAGATTAGTTAGCCTGCTTAGAAGATTGATTGGCCCATGGCCCAGTAACCTATCCCATGGTCCAGTTCGTATATAATATATCCTGCTTATGTGGCGATCCAGGTGAAGAAGCACAAACTCATCTCAACCGTTGATTGACTTGTATCCTAGCCATCCATCTGATTAAAGAAACACACTTCTCAGCTATAAATAGCTTTGTTTATCCTCACTTTATTACTTTTTGATCTTTTCTCTTTTTCTCTGTACTCTCTTTGTTCTCTCTCGATTATCAAAATTAGGGTTTGTAGTATAGATTCATCTTGAATCTATTTAGGCTTGTTTTTGGTTGTAATCGAAGGTTTAGAGTTCTATTGTGTAGAGAGTTACTTGTTGTAAAGATTCAGGAGTCCTTCTGAATCTAGGGTTTCATTTGTTCTTTGATTATTTTTCATCTTTAGTAATAAAAGTTCTTTTCTCAGTTTATATGTTCTTGAATCATGTTTTATAACATGGTATCAGAGCTCTGATACGATTGTCCTGATCTCTTTAGATCTGACTATTACGAAGGCTGTGAGTGAAGATCTTCTTGTTTACTGATGAAAAAAATATTTGGTGTAACTCTAGGTTATCTAAGAGTTGGTGGTGATCTGGTTTACCAAGGAAGCTGGACCCTGTTCTTGAACAATAACCCTAAGTGAAGGTTATTGTTTCAAGATCCAAAGGAGGAGTGCTTATTTTTCTGTTCATGATCTATAACCCTAAGTGAAGGTTATAGGTTTTGAACTTGGCTTGGAGTGCTGTGCTCTGGTTAGATCGTTTCAACTCTTTTATATTTCTTGTTTTAGGAGCACTGACCGGGTTAGGTGGACCGGTATTGGCTCAACTACGTGCTATTAATTGTGTTGTCTGTGTTTGATTATCTTTCCTTGGTATTGTTTTTGTTTTTTTGAGTAGTGTGTTTTGGGGTTAGATAATTCAGACTTCCGTGTTAAGACTTGTCCTGGCACCTATTGAGTGACGAACCAGGAATCTGGATCACTGACACGGTTTCATCTGCTTAGGATTGTGTTTTCTGTGTATTGTTGTTATTTTTTGTGATTGGTGATTGGATGAATCATGTTTGATAAGGATACAGAAGACATTCCTGCTTCTGGGGGCAATGGGCAGGGTAATGTTACATTAATTAGTAAATTGGATGCTAGTGATCCTTTATACTTGCATCCTAGTGACTCTGCTAATCTTAGCATCATAACTGTTAAACTTAAAGGAACAGAAAACTATACGGTCTGGTCTAATGCTCTACAACTTGCATTAAAAGTAAAAAACAAATGGGGGTTTATAGATAAGTCATGTATTAGGTCTGAAACTGATAATGTTTTGGCTAATCAATGGGACAGATGTAACTCAATTATTTTAACTTGGATTTTAAATTCTGTTACTGAGGATCTTTATATGGGTCATGTGTTTTCTAAACTTGCTAGTGAAGTTTGGTTTGAATTAAAAGAGACATATGATAAAATAGATGGTTCAGTTGTTTTTGACTTATATCAGAAAATCAATTCATTTAGTCAAAATGGGTCACCTGTGTCTGAATATTATCATAAGTTGAACATAATGTGGAGACAACTTGATCAAATTTTGCAATTACCTGCTTGTAACTGCAATGCTGCAAAAGAGTTTAATGATTTTAGTAATCTAATTAAACTTATGCAATTTTAATGGGGTTGGATAGTGTATGCGCTTAGGATCGTCAAATCTACAAAGAGATTGATCAAACAAGTTTGATTCAGGTGCAGAATCCCTAAATCAATCACAATAATGATAATCAAACAATCAAAACACAGAAATCATCTTTCAAAGATTTTTCTCATTCATAAACAACTTGAATTACATGTTTTAATAATGTTTACAATCAAATCTAACGTGAAAATAAGTTGACACAAACACTAGGGAGAGACACAAAACAGAAGGGAATAAAATGACCAACAACTAACTTTCAAAAATTGCTTAACCTATTTATAGGCCTGCACATTCGCTCATATTGCATGGTCGAATGTGCAGGTTCGCCCAATCACATCGTGCGAACCAAGCATGACATAACAATTAAATCTTCATTCGCATTCCAGTCTCTCCTTCGCACCTTTTACAATCTACATTCGCCCATATATTTTCTCCTTCGCCCATACGACAATCAACACTAACACATGTTTATTGTAATCCAAAGCATTAGTCGCACAATAATGCATCTACAAACTCCCCCTCGACTATTGCTTGGATTGTTTACGCTCTTGGTCCATTATCTTGTTCATAAACTTTATGTGCAGTTTTTTCTTCTGTTCTCTGTGATGTAACAACGACATCCAACATCTTTGAGTTGTTCTTTCTCAATTGATCAATCTCAGTCTGCTGCTTGTTTATAATATTCATCATCTCAGTAAGTTTCCGGTTAACAGTGTTCATCACATCACTATCCACTGCAACCTTTCGAGTAGAAACTTCAGCAACCTCAGGCAGTTTACCTTTCTTCATCTTCTTTAGTACATTATCCAATGCTTCATTAAAAGCGTTGTTAGGACAAAAAGGATTGGTGAAACCACTTTTGCAAACCTTAGTCTAATTCACTTCTGTCAAAATATTCTAAGTATAGAACTGCTGAAGAAGAAGGATCAAACTGCTGAAGAAGAGATTCAGAAGTGCTGAAGAAGAAAAGTCATCAGAAGTTCTGAAGTTCAAACCAGACACTTCTACTGAAGAACTACTGAAGACAAACTACTCAGTAGTTTGTCATTCATCAGTACTTACATGAAGATCTTTTCCACCGCCTTTTTGTATCAGTAGTTTATTACTTTAGTATTTCTTTTTTGCTTTATGTACAAGTTCCAAGACTGCAACTTGTTGCAACTTGTTTCTGAACTTGCTTTTGGCAAGGTTCATGTATTTGTAAAGTCTATAAATAGAAGGGTTCATCCCTCTGTTTTAGACATTGATTTTAATACAAAAATCCTTCAACACTTATTATTGTTATTTCCATTTCATGTTTATTGAGAATCTGTCGAAGTATTTCATTCTCATTCAATACTTAGATTCTCAATAAATTCTTATCATTTATTAGTTCTTGAATCTAGGGGGAGTAATAACTCCTGTTGATAAGTGTAGCTTTAAACTTAAAACATTCCGCTGTGCTATCACTGATCAAGAACTTGCTAAACACTTAAGTGTTCACTAGCAAGTTCATACAAAAGAGCAATATACTGATCCAACAATTGGTATCAGAGCACTGGTTTATCTGATCACATATCAATCTAACACATTGAGAATCAGACACAGGCTCTTATTGATATTCAATAAAGGATTATAAGCTCAGTTTTATCAACATCCATCACTTTAAGAGATATTTGACAAATAAATACTCTTTAAAATGGATCCTCATAATACTGGTTCTGCCACTAAACCTGCCATGCTAGTAAGAAATGAATATAACATCTGGCAAAAGAGAATGACACATACCTTATCACAGACCAACACAGGTTGCTGGAGATCTGTGATATATGGTCCTCATAAACCAGTAAATATAAATCTTGAAACTAAGGAAGAGATTCCAAAAGAGCCAAAAGACTATACTGATGATGATTTCCTAAAACTTGAGCTTGATTCAAAAGCTTTCTCTATGTTGGCAATGGCACTCCCAAATGAAATCTACTCTGGCCTATTACATTGTGATAGTGCCAAAGAGCTTTGGGACTGCCTAAAAGAACAGTTTGGAGGAACTGAAGAGGTGATTGCCAACACCAGAGAAATCTTGGCTCAACAATATGAAACTTTTGCTCACATTAATGGGGAAACTTTAACACAGCAATTTGAAAGATTTTCCTCATTAATATCTGAGCTAAAACTAAATGGGCAGACCTACACAACTGTATCTATGCTTCATAGATTTTTAAGGTCTTTACCTGATAAATGGGAAACATACTCTATAGTCTTAAGATCTTCACCAGACTTTAGCTCCCTCACTCTTACAAAACTTCATGGGAGATTACTTACTTTTGAGAGAGAAATTGATCAAAAGAAAAAGTTACAAAGTTCTGGCAAAACTGCTGATGACTATCTACCAGGTAGTACAGCACTATTGGGACAAGACTCACCAACTTGTTCAAATAGTTTTGGATCTTTTGACCACATTGACATAACTGCCGGGATCTCATCTGAAAGATCATTCCCAGGTTATGACAATAATGACCTTGGTCAAACTGCTGATAACATGTGTTTTATCATGGATGATTTAAATAGTTTCAGTAGTGATGACCTAGAAGAAATGGATATTTTGCACCAACTGGCCATGTTAAGTTTAAAAACAAATAAATTTTACAAAAGGTCAGGAAGGAAGTTTCCAGGACTTAACAGTTCTACAAAAATTGGTTTTGACAAATCTAAACTTAGATGTCACAAGTGTCAAAAGTTGGGACACTTTGCTAGAGAGTGTAGAAGCTCTGGCTTTAACCAATCTCAGTCTGGAAACAATTTTAACCCCAATTATAACAGGAATAATGGAACACAAGGGAGTGCGCATTTTGTATAGGCACAAGCTCCACAACACCAATATGTGCCACAAGTACAATATGTACATATGCCTGCTCAACAGATGCAGAGCCAACAATCAATCCCTCCCTTTCCAGCTGCTCAACAACCTCCACAGCAACAGCAACCCTCTCAACAAAGTTTATTTACTTCACGGTATGTTGACTGGAGCAGTCTTCCTTTTGACACCACAGAGTGCAATCCTGATGCAGACAACAAAATGTTTGACATCAACTGGGGAGAGCCTGACAATGGCAGAAAGAACTTTGCCTTAATGGCATTTGAGGGATGCTCCTCAAAAACTGCCCTGTCACAGGTATCAAAAGAATCTTTGACAAAACTATGTTCAAATTAATGCAAAGAATCTTTTGCTCTCATAAGAGAGACAAATGTGCACTTACAAGGAAAAGCAAATGACTCTGAGAGAAAATTCACTCAGATGAAATGTGATTTAGAAAGAAAACTTTCTGCAAAAACAAAAGAAGTTTCTAAATTAACTAACACTGCTATTGAAACCCAAGCACAAATTAAAATCATGATAAATGACCTAGGGAATGTCAGACAAGAGCTTGCTGACACCAAGGTCACATGTGAAAAATGGGTGGAATCTTGTAAGGGGTACCAATTATTGCTAAACAAACAAAGTGCTTCAAATGTTAGGTTTGGCATAGGGTACAATCACACTGAAACACCAACAGATTTCTCTCCCAAAACTACTGAAGATGGGAGAAAAATTGTTTCAGGTGAAACTTCTGAAGAGGAAGAATGCACATCTTTCCATGAAAACTTTCTAAAATCACACAAAGAAAGTTCTTCAGAAGTGCTGATTAAATCTGACTTTAAGCCATCAGTAGTTTCAACTACATCAGGAGTTGAGAACCTGAAAACTACTGATGACCTAAAACCAATCAAAACAGTCAGAAACTTGTCTTTAAAAGAAAAGACAAAAGAATGTGAAATTTGTGGTCTGTTCAACCACAAAACAGAATTTTGCAGATATAGAAAAGGTATTCAGTTCAATAAGAAAAATCAACAACTGGTTGTGGGAAAACAAATAAAAAATGATTATGTAAAAACTTTTTCTCCCAAGAAACAACAACCAGCAAACACCTTTTCTCAAAAAAAGACAAAATCTCAACAAAAGTCTTTTTCTCAAAATTCTCTTTCAGTAGTTAGACCTGAATCATCAGCAGTTTCACAAACTGCTGAGATTAAAGATCTTATGAACTTGGTACAACTACTGATGACCAAAGTTGATGGTGGTCCTCAAAAGGATACCACCATTGTTCTTAATGCAAAATCCATTGCCAAAAAGACATGGATTTCTAAACTTGGTCAAGAACAAACTGTAAATGTTCTCAAGAGCAAACCATTGTTCTTAATGCAAAATCCATTGTTCTTAAAGCCAAACTGGCTTGGGTTCCTAAATCTAACTAATTTGCTATCTTGTGCAGAGAGTTTCCAGAGGCTTAAATAGCATTTGGTATGTAGACAGTGGAGGCTCAATGCACATGATAGGATGCAGATACCTGATAAACAATTTTATCAGTCAAAGAGATGGATCTGTATCCTTTGGGAACAATGCTAAGGGATATGTGCTAGGACATGGCAATATCTTCTCTGGCAAAATACAGTTTGACAAGGTCAATCTGGTTGAAAACCTTGAGTACAACTTGCTAAGTGTGTCACAAATGTGTGATAAAGGATATTCTTCCTTTTTCACAAAGACAGCATGCAAGATCATATCACCAGAAGGCCAGAAGTTGATAGAGAATATCATTGAAGATCACACTTTGTTAATAGCCAAAAGATGTGGCAATGTCTATGCAGTGGACATTGAAAAAGACAAAGTACTGAACAACACTGCCTGTTTCTTCTCAAGGGCATCAACTTCAGAAACTGATCTCTGGCACATGAGACTTGGCCATGTGAACTTTAAAACCATAAATAAAGTCTCAAAAATGGGCTTGGTCAGAGGTCTACCCTTAAAAGTATACCAGTGTACAGAACACTATGTATCCTGTTTAAAGGGAAAACAGCATAAGTCCTCCTATAAGTCTATTGAAGAATCAAAAACAACTGCATGTCTTCAACTACTCCATATGGACTTATTTGGGCCTGTAAAAATCATGAGCCTTGGTAAAAAGAAGTACTTCTTAGTCATCATTGATGAATACTCAAGATTTACATGGGTATTCTTCTTATTTTCCAAGGATGAGGCTGCTGAAATCATCAAGTTCTTCATTCTACAAGTAGAGAAGAAATACTCTCTACCTGTCAAAACCATTAGAAGTGATAATGGGACAGAGTTCAGGAACAAAACTCTGGATGAATTCTGTTTGTCTAAAGGGATTATTAGACAATTCAGTGTTCCCAGAACTCCTGAACAAAATGGTGTGGTAGAAAGGAAGAACAGAACTTTAATGGAAGGAGCAAGAACAATGTTAGCTGATTCTGGCCTACCTTTATACTTTTGGGCAGAAGCAGTTAACACATCATGTTATGTTCAAAATAGAGTTCTTATTGTCAAGAGACATTCAAAGACTGCCTATGAAGTTCTTCATGGCATGAAGCCCCTTATCTCCTTTTTCAGGGCTTTTGGGTGTCAATGTTTCATCTTGAACATTAAGGAATCTATTTCAAAGTTTGCTGCCAAAGTTGACTCAGGTTACTTTCTTGGTTATTCCTCAACTAGAAAAGCCTACAAGGTTTTTAACTCAAGAACCAGGATAGTAGAAGAAACACTGAATGTCAAGTTCAATGAGTCAAAACACACTCTCATTCCAGCACATCCTGCTGAACTTTTTGACCTTGACAGCTTCCACTTTGGACCTGAAAAGACTGTCACTTCATCCAAACCTACTTATTATGGTGATCAAAGGTTTGATGATGAGGATCCAGCACCATGGACTCCTCAAACAGTCATTAAGTCAACTTCAAAACCATCAGAAGTTTCACAAACTTCTGATTCAACAAATACTGAAGGACAAACTCAAACATCTGCTTCAGCACCTGCAACTACTGAAAACACTGAAACTGCTGAACCAGATATAATAGACCTCAGTAGTTTGTTTGAAGAACATGAGCCACCAACACCTGTCAGTGGTTTACAACAACTGATCGAACACAAAGACCATCCACTTGATCAAATCATGGGTGATATTGCATCAGGTGTTCTTACAAGAAACCAGCTTTCCAACTTTTGTCTATTCTCAGCATTTATTTCACAGATGGAACCAAAGAAGTACTAGGAAGCCCTCAAAGACAACAATTGGGTGCAGGCAATGCAAGATGAATTGCTTCAATTCAACAAGCAACAGGTTTGGGAAATCTGTCCCTTACAACCAAACAAGCAACCAATTGGTACAAGATGGGTTTTCGGGAACAAACAAGATGAAGCTGGTATTATAATAAAGAACAAGGCAAGACTGGTAGTACAAGGTTACTCTCAAGATGAGGGAATTGACTATGATGAAACCTTTGCTCCAGTTGCAAGGCTTGAAGCCATCAGGTTATTTCTGGCCTATGCCATTTCCAACAAAATAAAAGTTTATCAAATGGATGTCAAGAGTGCATTTTTGTATGGAAAGATAAAAGAGGAAGTGTATGTTTATCAGCCACCTGGGTTTGAGGATCCTTCTCATCCTGAGTGGGTGTACAAACTAGACAAAGCTCTTTATGGGCTCAAACAGGCTCCAAGAGCCTGGTATGACACACTTTCAACCTTTTTACTCAAAAATAACTTCACAAGAGGTGCCATTGATAAAACTCTTTTCATAAAACATGTTGGAAATCATGTCTTACTTGTTCAAATATATGTTGATGATATCATTTTTGGTTCAACAAACACAAAATTGTGTGATGAATTTAAGAAACTCATGCAATCAAAATTTGAGATGAGTACAATGGGAGAACTGCAGTACTTTCTGGGACTGCAGATTAAACAACAAACAAATGGAACTCTTATACATCAATCAAAATATGTTAAAGAATTATTAAACAAATTTTCTTTACAAGACTGTAAATCATGTTCCACTCCCATGACACCAACCACACAAGTTGAACCAGATGATCAAGGAAAACAGGTTGATCAAACCATGTATAGATGTATGATAGGTTCCCTTTTATATCTAACTGCTTCTAGACCAGATATTATGTTTTCAACATGTGTCTGTGCTAGATATCAATCAGCTCCTAGGGAATCACACCTTATTGCAGTCAAAAGAATCTTCAGATATCTGAAAGGAACTCCCACACTTGGAATTTGGTATCCTGCTTCAAGCAATACCAAGTTATCAGCTTTTTCAGATAGTGACTATGCAGGGTGTAAAATGTCAAGAAAATCAACATCTGGTGGTTGTCAATTCTTGGGAAACTGTCTAGTGTCCTGGCAATCAAAGAAACAAACATCTGTTGCAACTTCAACTGCTGAAGCTGAATACATTGTAGCTGCAAGTTGTACATCACAGATACAATGGCACCAATATCAACTTCTTGATTATGGAATCAAAGAGACCAAGACACCATTGCTTGTAGACAGCAAATCTGCCATTAGCATCATTCAAAATCCTGTTCAGTTTTCAAAGACTAAACACATTGAAATCACGTATCATTTCATAAGAGATTGCTATGAAAAAGGCAAGATTGAAGTGAAACATGTAGCAACAGCTAATCAAATAGCTGACATATTCACTAAACCCCTTGACACATCAACATTTCAGAAGTTAGTATCCATGCTTGGGATGCTAAATTTGTAAGTGTTTCTCTTTATTTTTCTGCAAAAATTCTTTATTTTTCACTTACATCTGTTTTCAAAAATTGAAAACTTCTGAAAAGAGAGAAACTACTGATGAACAGAACATCAGTATGGGGATATTTTCTGGAAAGTGATTAACTTCTGATAAAACAACCTTCAGAAGTTATGAATAAAGTATTTATAAAGTATTTCTCATCAGCTGTTCAAAACTGCTGAAGAGAAAGTGGGAACTACTGATGAAAATAATCCTTCATCAGCAGTTTAGTCAAAAAGGGCAAATCAGACTTTTCCCATCATCAGAAGTTTGACCTAGTCGGTTTAAAACTTCCGATAAAGAGGTTTTTAACCTAGGCGGTTTAAAACTTCTAATAAAGAAGTTCCAAGCGGTTAAAAACTTCTGATAAATATCTTTTTTCAACACTTATCCATTCAAAAACAAAAATTCCCTCCTTCTCTCTTAAGAAAGCTCTCAAACCCCTGAACCTGCAACAAAAACACTGTTCGATTTTCAAACACACAAAACCACATGGCTTTAGTTCTTAAACAGGGACACAATTTCAGAGCCTACTTAGAAAAACAAGAAGGTTGGTCCCAATACGATGAGATCATTGATCTCGTCGTCAAATCCCAATATTTCACCGCTCTCACAATAGACCCACCAATACATCCTGAAACTCTCAATGAGTTCTGGGCTAATGCTGAGACAGTGATGGTGGATGATGAAGTTATCTCTCTCAACTCAACAATTAAAGGGAGACAAATGGCCATCACACCGGCCATACTTGCAAATAGACTGGGGTTGAATGATGTGAATGCCCCTGAAAAGTTTGACAACTCTGCAATCCACCTAACCATGACTGAGTGTGGTTATCAAGGTACTCTCTCACAAGCTACTATCTTTAAAAAGTATTTTGAACCAAAATATAAACTTTTGTTTCATTATATAATTATGTGCTTGAGTCCTAAAACAGGGTCTTATGACCAGATGCCCTCAATCTTTCAACCAATTTTTCATTCCATTGTGAATGAAACAAATTTCAGGGCATCAAAACTTTCTTTAATGAGTTGGTGTTACATCACAATAACACTAAGAAAAAGTTTTTGTTATATCCAAGGTTCATTATGCAATGCATAATAAAAGAACTGGGTAATGAGGTGCTTGTGGGTAAAACTGAAATTTTAAAACCCTTAACCTCACAAGCATACTCAAGGCACAACAAACAGGCTGCCTAGCCAGAAGATGACCAAGGGGAACCAGAACCAGTCCCCATGGAACCCTCATCTTCCAAACTTACTCCACCAAAGGCCAAGAAACCCAAGGTACAAAAACTAAAACCCACCAAACCTAAAAGAAAAGCTGTTCAGGAGGTTGAGATGCCTGAACAAACTATTGTGCAATCTGCACTTCTTAAAGATGTGACTGAAACATCCTCTCAGTCTCATCCATCTCAAACCCCACCAAGAGCACCAATCACAATCCTTTTCAAAAGAAAAAGACTTAAGAAAACTATTCCCATTGATTCTTCTTTTGAAACTGCTGAACCCACTGCCCAAACTACTGAACCAGCACCCCAAATTTCTGAACCAGATATTGAAATAGCCAAACTTCTCTCTGGGCTAAAAGAGAAAGTCCCATCTACACATGTCAGTCCCCAACAACCACATAAAACAGGGGACATAGCCTCAGCATTTGACATGGATGTGAACACTTAAAGCCCTAACCAAAGAGATGAGGATGAACCAGGGTCTCTAAGCCCAAACTTAGAAACTTTTGGTACTTTTGAGGCTGCTACTACTCATTTACCACCCAGTGGTGGACCTGAGGATAGAAGTAACATAGCTAAGAACTCAACTGTGGCAACTACTGATGAAGGCTTAATGCCTGAGGTAGGAAATCCTCTAAACCAAGAAAAAGAGGTACATGAGACAACTGAGTTGGGCTCAGCTCATGATGTAACTGATACAGTCCTCAATGAGGATGTAATCAGGGATTCAGATGATTCCATTGACTTGGATGATGTTTCAAAACACCAAACTACTGAATTGACGGCTACAAGTGAAGGTCCTGCACCTGGTGTATCTAAGCTCAAGAAGCTAGTCACACCAGCTCAGGTTAAAGCCCACTCAATCCATGATTCCCCTAGAGTGGCATCTTTTGTACAACAAGAAGATCAACCAAAAACACACCCCTCACTACAAATGCCTACCCAATTCCCTGGGTAAACAAGCATAGACATGAACCAGCTATGCAGCCCAGATGGTCCCTTATACCACATGATGAATACCCTCATCAAGAATCACTTCCAAACATACATAGCTAACTTGGAGCTGTCCATGAAGAACTAATTTGGAGTGATACAGACAAAGATGAATGATCTGTCCAACAAGATTGACTACAACAGCAAACAACTTGCTCATCTTACAGGTCAGGTCTCCCAAGCTTCAACTTCAAAAACTGCTGAAGCCAAAAAGGGGGAGAAAATCAAGGTACCCATGGATACACTTGAAGCCAGGAGAAAGGCAAGAGTGGCTATCCTAGCAAGAGATCAAAAAGATCAAGCCAGAAAAGAAAAACTGGCCCAACAATTTGGTGTCTCTATTCAAGTAGTAGAAGATGCTGAAAAGACTGATGAATCCCAAGGGCACAATGAAGAAACCTCTGATGGCCAAACTTCTGATGAAGAATCAGAAAGTACTGAAGACAATCCTTCAGTAGTTGACAAACCTTCAATTGTTGTCAACCCATCAAAGGTTAACACTTCCAAAACTCAAACTGCTGACCCTTCCAGATCAACTGCTCCTATTCAACCAACTTCTGTTCCTACTAGGCCTATTACAACAGTTACCACAATGACTGTGCTAAACCCTTCTCCAATCTCTTAATCAGCAGAACTACTTGAGAAGAGTTTAGTGGCAGCCCAAAAGAAGGCCAGAGAAGATCAGATCTGGAAAACACTGGAAGAAAGGGATGACTTGGATCTAAGCCATGAAGAAAAGCTTCAGGCTTATGAAGCTGAACTCCAAAGGCAGGCTAGCCTAGACCAGATTGCTGAGGAAAATAAAAGACATCAACTGATGTCTTACATTACAAAGAACAGCAAAATCAAAGCCCACACATTGAAGAGACTCTCTATGGAAGAGCTGATAAGAAGAGCTCAACTTATTGCAGATAAACTTGCAACAAGTAAAGACACAAAAGCCAAGAGAGCTCAGATGATAGAAGAATTGGTAGCTAATAGTTATGGTTCAAAAGCCTCAGTGTCCAAATGGAAAGAAGAAAGATTAGTGGACACATATAGAAAATATAAGGCTGCAAGGGCTGCAAATCCAGAGAAGTTTCAAACTGCTGAAGTATCAACTTCAATAGTTAGAACTTTTGGTGTTCAAAGAAGACCAGCTACTCAGAGAAAGAAATTAGAGGAGAATGTGAAGACTGATTTCAGAATGGTACTACTAGAAGGTAGTACAGTAGTTCATTCTGACTTTGACATAGAAGAAAAGCCTCTGATCACACAATTCAAGGATCCTTCCACCTTTGCATATCAATTCCAGAAGACCATCACAGACAAACTGCACACTAAGGTAGTAACTGAACATCATTTGCCAACATTTCAGATACCTAATGTGATGGAACAATAGCAAGGAAGTGAATCCCACCTGAGAGTCACTGAAGTTGAAAACATCCAACACTCAGGAGAAACCCAGGGTACCACCATGGTTCCCTACACTTTAGACTTTGACAAGTCTAAAGAACCAATCATCAGATGGTCCTTTACTGATAGAAACTCAGTACTTGTGACAAGAAGAGATCAGACAAGCAGGGCCTACAGGTCGATGAATGATCTGAAGAAACTATCAACCAAAGACCTGCTTACAATCCAACACTTAGAAACACAGAAAGGGTCTTTTACTGATGAACAGCTGAACCAGCTCAAGAATTCCATGTTCAAAGGAATATGGAAAATTGTGAAGGACAGAAAAGAACATTAAGGAATTAGTAAGGTTTTGGCTTCATCAATCCAGGGGGAGATTGTTAGGACAAAAAGGATTGGTGAAACCACTTTTGCAAACCTTAGTCTAATTCACTTCTGTCAAAATATTCTAAGTATAGAACTGCTGAAGAAGAAGGATCAAACTGCCGAAGAAGAGATTCAGAAGTGCTGAAGAAGAAAAGTCATCAGAAGTTCTGAAGTTCAAACCAGACACTTCTACTGAAGAACTACTGAAGACAAACTACTCATCAGTACTTACATAAAGATCTTTTCCACCGCCTTTTTGTATCAGTAGTTTATTACTTTAGTATTTCTTTTTTGCTTTATGTACAAGTTCCAAGACTGCAACTTGTTGCAACTTGTTTCTGAACTTGCTTTTGGCAAGGTTCATGTATTTGTAAAGTCTATAAGTAGAAGGGTTCATCCCTCTGTTTTAGACATTGATTTTAATACAGAAATCCTTCAACACTTATTATTGTTATTTCCATTTCATGTTTATTGAGAATCTGTCGAAGTATTTCATTCTCATTCAATACTTAGATTCTCAATAAATACTTATCATTTATTAGTTCTTGAATCCAGGGGGAGTAATAACTCCTGTTGATAAGTGTAGCTTTAAACTTAAAACATTCCGCTGTGCTATCACTGATCAAGAACTTGCTAAACACTTAAGTGTTCACTATCAAGTTCATACAAAAGAGCAATATACTGATCCAACAAGCGTCAACAGGTATATCAGCTCCCTGTTCAGTACTGGAAGTAGTTGTGGTTTTCTGCTTCTTCAAGGCTGGAGCAGCAACTGGTGATTTCGAGCTTGAAGCAGGTGGCAACTTCTTTCCTGCTACTAACGATTCAATCTCTCTAGCTCGTTTCTCTGCGGGCTTTAACTCTTTTTCTTTCTTCTTAAATTGGGGCTTCTTTGGGTTCTCCCCCTAAACTGGTGAACCAGGAAAATCTCCTGCTCCCAAAACTAATCCCTCATCCTCTTCATCTAAGTGAATAGGGCTATTCATTCTCTGTTCCTCCACTGATCTATTCAGACTCGCAGACTCACCAGCCACAGTGGCCTCGGGCGTGGTAGCCTTTACAGTCTCAGTATCAGAATCCCAATGTTCATCCTCCTGCGTCTCTTCAGAATCCACTGACGCTTCATCAACAAGGTGTAAACCTTTCTTGGCCACGCTCTTCTGCCTTCTCGACACTTTCTTCTTCTTTGCAAGATTAGTCTCAGGAACAACTTCAATCCTGATTTCTTTCTCTTTACCTTTGCCACTCTTTGCTCCCACATTCACAACCTGTCGCTTTCGCTTTGCTTCAGGATCAACATGATGTAATGGATTGTCTTCGTCTGATGCACTATCAGCATGCCTTACCTTATCTTTACCCAGATCCACATAATCAATCCTTGCCAAATGCCCAAATAAGAGTCTAACAGGTGGTCGTTCATTCACCGACAAGCTTTTATACGCTTTCATTCTTGCCAATGTATTGATGGACATATGTTCCTGAACTATGATCTGCTTTGGATCCCTCTTCAACTTCTTATACTTTTGATCAAATATCATTTGAAGGAATCTTGGATATAACAAAAACTTCAAATTCCTTGTGCCTCTAACAGGTTCCAATAAATGTTCCATAAGCATCCCTGATACGTTGAACGGTTTGTTCAATATCAGTGCAACCATCATTGAGCTAATACTCTTCCTCATCAGATCATAACCTCCTGCAGCTGAACCGAATACATGAATCATGACATGTGCCAAGTACTTGAATTGGGGACAAAGCTTTCCCTTGTGTAACGAACCATCAGTAATCGGCCCGTTATACTTCATCCTTAGAAAGCATTTCCTCTGTTCTAGTAAAGCTAAGTTCTCTGGGATCAGTCTTTTCATCTTGAAGCTTCAAAGCTTCCCTGATATCATTCTCTGAAACAATAACTAATTGTCCTTGAATCTTACTAACCAAAGATGATTCACACTCCCAGAAATCCATCTTTGCGTTCGTCCAGAACTCTTGTAGCAAGTCTCGGTAGATAATAGCAGGTGTAGCAATTGCATCTATCACCCTACTTCTCTTTAAAAACTCGATAATCTCTGTGAACTCAGTGTGCTTCTTCACGTCCCCAAGATATGCACAACAGTTATGTGCATTCTCGAACGGCAAAAGTTCTTCATTTCCTTTCTCAGCAGCTTGTGCAGATGATCCAGCTTGTTCAGTAGGTTTTACTTGTTCAGACATGGTTTGTACTGCAAAACAAAAACAAGTAAACACGTTAAAAATAGACAAAATATACAAAAATTGGAAATTTGGTTTTTGATCTCTACATTCGCCCATTCGGAGGTGCGAATGAGAAATTCTGGGTACGAATGAGAAGTTTAAAGGGTTCGAATGTGAAAATTTTGATTAAATGTTTCATTCGCCCATTTGAACTTCATTCGCCCAAACTAAACATTTCCTTCGCCCAGTTTTACACGTTCGACCGTTCGAAAGGGGCGAAGGAACTGTTCTTCAATTCAAATTTTCAATTTTGAAATTCAGTGGATTTAAACTTGTAATTTTGATTCAGTTTGCAAGTAACAACACCGATTAATGTTTCAAACAATCAATTACATCAGTTTTTCATTGATTTATTGTTTTATTTCAAAAACTAGGGTTTATAGGTTTTAAAACAATCGATTATGTCAACTTATGGTTTTTAATGTTGATCCATAATGGCTCTGATACCACTTTGTATGCGCTTAGGATCGTCAAATCTACAAAGAGATTGATCAAACAAGTTTGATTCAGGTGTGGAATCCCTGAATCAATCACAATAATGATAATCAAACAATCAAAACATAGAAATCATCTTTCAAAGCTTTTTCTCATTCATAAACAACTTGAATTACACATTTTAATAATGTTTACAATCAAATCTAACGTGAAAATAAGTTGACACAAACACTAGGGAGAGACACAAAACAGGAGGGAATAAAATGACCAACAACTAACTTTCAAAAATTGCTTAACCTAATTATAGGCCTGCACATTCGCCCATATTGCATGGTCGAATGTGCAGGTTCGCCCAATCACATCGTGCGAACCAAGCATGACATAACAATTAAATCTTCATTCGCACTCCAGTCTCTCCTTCGCACTGTTTTTTTCCTTCGCACCTTTTACAATCTACATTCGCCCACATATTTTCTCCATTGCCCATACGACAATCAACACTAACACATGTTTATTGTAGTCCAAAGCATTAGTCGCACAATAATGCATCTACAGATAGTACTTATCAGTCTGTTAGAACTAGTTTACTTATAAGAGAAGTTTTACCTACTGTAAAAGAAGCCTTCTCTGTGGTATCCAGAGAGGAGTCCCATAGGAATTCAGTTACAGGAGGTAAAAGAACTCAGTTTATGGCTCTATTAGCTAAAAGTAATCTAGACTTTAAAAGAACTAATAAGGTTTCAAATCAAAACTTAAAATGTACCCATTGTCAAAAAATTGGTCTTGCAGCTGAAAAATGTTTTGAGGTTATTGGGTATCCCTCTTGGATGAGACCAAGAGGTAACCAAAATAAGAAGGTAGTTGCAAATCAAAGTTCAACTTCTGATAATTCAGATATGACTCTTAAATCTCTAACTAGTGAACATATTGATAAACTTTTAAGTCTGATAGGGGAAAAGTCAAGTGAAGGAAGTCAAAGCTGTCATGTGACAGGTGGTTTGTCTATTCCTTTTTGTACAAATAGTTTTTTTAAACCTATATTTTGTTTTGCAAGTAATATGAACAATAAAAATAAGGGTTGGATTACTGATTCAGGTGCTAACCAACATATGGTTAGGGATGAAACTGATTTAACTGATTGTATTGATGTTACTGAATTTAACATAAGGGTTAAACACCCAAATGGGACTGATGGTTTAGTAACTAAAATTGGTAACATTAAATTAGCAAAAGATGTTAAACTTCAGGATGTGTTTGTAGTACCTGAATATTCAGTAAACCTTATTTCTGTTCATAAGCTTGTAAAGGACAATAAATTGTTTGTAGGTTTCGATGAACATAAATGTTACATACAGGATTTAACCACCAAGAAAATCCTGGTGACTGGTAGTCAGGTGGATGGTCTGTACTACTGTGGTCTTTCATATGTAACTGATAAGGTGTGTTTTAGTTCTAGAATTAATATAGATTTGTGGCACAGTAGATTGGGACATCCTTCAGATCAGGCTATTAGTAGATTTAAAACAAGATTGAATCTTAATACCTCTGATAAACATGACAAAGCATGTGAAGTATGTCTCAAGGCTAAGCAGCATAGAGAACCTTTCCCATTAAGTGACCATAAGTCCACTGAATTGGGAGAGGTTATTCATCTAGATGTGTGGGGTCCATATAGGATAAGTAGTAGAGAGGGATTCAAGTACTTTCTAACTATTGTGGATGATTTGTCTAGAGTAGTGTGGGTATTTCTGATGAAGTCTAAAACATAAGTCTTCTTAAATGTTCAAGAATTTTACAACATTATTGAAACACAATTTAAAAGAAAAATAAAATGTTTTAGAACAGATAATGGAACTAAGTTTACTAATCTTTAGTTTGAAAGATTTTGTAAAGATAAGGGTATTATACATCAGACATCCTGTACTTATACTCCTCAACAAAATGGCATAGTAGAGAGAAAGCATAGACATTTGTTAAATGTTGTTAGGGCATTATTATTTCAGAGTAATGTTCCTATTAGATTTTGGCCTGATTGTATCTTAACTGCTGCTTATTTGATTAATAGGACTCCTTCTTCAGTTCTAGATGGCAAGACTCCTTATGAGGTAGTGTATGGATTTGAACCATTTTTAGACCATTTAAAACTATTTGGGTGCTTGTGTTTCTGTACTATTTTGAACAATTCTGATAAACTAACTAGTAGGTCAGATAAGTGTGTGTTTCTGGGATACTTTGCAGAAAAAAAAGGTTATAAGGTTTTTAGTTTAGAAAGTAAGGAAACTTATTTTTCAAGAGATGTAAAATTTTTTGAAACTGTGTTTCCTTTCAAAGAAACTGAGGTATCAAAAAGATTTAATGATAACTTTGAAATAACAAACTTAATTTTTTTTTTGACAAATATGAAAACATAACCCCAAGTATGTTAGACCTTCCCAATGATGATAATGGTCAAAATAAGGATACACAGACACATGGGACTCAACAGGGATCCTCGGGATCTGAGCAACCTAGTGTGCCTCAGGAAGGTTCCTCAGGATCTGAGCAACCTATTGTAGCTCAAATGGGATCCTTAGGATCTGAGCAACCCAGAGATAGTGATAACAGATCTGACAGGGTTGAGGGTGTGACATCTGTAGAAGAAGAAAACCTAAGATCTGAGGGAAATTCTCAGCAACAGTCACATTCTCAAACCATACTTAGAAGGTCTGCCAGAGAGTCAGTCTTGCCTAGGAACTTGAATGAATATGTTTTAGGTGGTAGAGTCAAATATGGTATAGATAAGGTTGTAAACTATGCTGCTTTATCCTTTGAGAATAAGTGTTTTGTTACTTCTTTAAACAAAGGGTATGAGCCACAATCATTCAATGAGGCTGTTCAGGATAAAAACTGGATAACAGCTATGAATGATGAAATAGAGGAACTAAATAGAAATGATACCTGGGATCTGGTAGATTTACCAACAGGTAGGAGTGGTTGTAAGTGGGTATACAAAATTAAATATAAGTCATCAGGTTAGACAGAAAGGTATAAAGCTAGGTTGGTTGCAAAAGGTTTCAATAAAAAACAATGAATTGATTTTGAGGAAACCTTTTCCTCTGTAGTCAAACTTGTAACTGTTAGATCTATATTAGCTTTAGCTGTTGAGTATGGTTGGGAATTGTGTCAGCTAGATGTTAATAATGCCTTTCTTTATGGTGATTTACATGAAGAAATTTACATGGCTTTGCCTGATGGTTACTTCTCAAAAGATGAAACTAGGGTTTGCAAGTTAAAAAGGTCACTTTATGGTTTAAAGCAGGCTCCACGAATGTGGAATGAAAAATTAGTTGGGGTTTTAACTGATTTAGGCTTTAGTCAATCTAAATGTGATTATTCCTTGTTTTATAGTTTTAAAAGTGATAAAATAGTGTTTATGTTGGTATATGTTGATGATATAGTTGTGACTGGAAATGATATGAAAGAAATTGTTAGAATTAGGGAGTGTTTAAATTCAAAGTTTTTGATTAAAGATCTAGGTGAATTAAAGTATTTTCTTGGTATAGAAGTTATTAAGACAAAAACTGGTATTTGTCTTTCACAAAGAAAACATTGTTTAGAGTTATTATGTGAGTTTGGTATGTCTGCTTGTAAACCTGTTAATACTCCCATTGAACAACATCATGTGGTAACTCAAGAATGAAAGACTCATGATAAAGTATTAAAGAATATTACAGGGTATCAAAAATTAGTAGGAAAACTCATTTATTTAGCCCACACCAGACCTGACATTTCTTATAGTGTTCATTTTCTGAGTCAATATATGCATAGACCAACTGAAGCACATTTAAAATTAGCTTTTAGACTTCTTAGGTATCTAAAGAAGTCCCCTGGTAAACGGTTGTTGTTTGAAAAAACTGGAAATCTGGTAATCAGGGCATACTCTGATTCAGATTGGGCTAAATGCCAAGAAACTAGGAAATCAATAACAAGTTTTTATGTATTCATAGGACAAAACTTGATTTCTTGGAAAAGTAAGAAACAGGCAACTGTTTCTAAGTCTTCAGCTGAGGCTGAATTTAGGTCTTTATGTGCTACAACTTGTGAGATAATATGGCTAGTACATATTTGTGAAGAATTAAATCAAAAAGTTTTGTTGCCAGTGGAACTGTTTTGTGATAGTTCCTCAGCATTGGCAATTGCAACAAATCCTGTGTTCTTTGATAGGACTAAACATTTTGATTTGGATTTATTCTTTTTAAGAGATTATATAACTAAAGGGGTTATCAAAACAGTTAAGGTGGATAGTGATAAACAAGTTGCAGATATAATGACAAAAGGTCTACTTTTTGGAAAGCATGATGAATTGTGCAATTACTTAAATCTATTTGACCCATTTGGAATACCAAATTGAGGGGGGGGGGGTGTTAAAAGAAGTAGATCAATTTGGTATTTCTAATTTGGTATAAAGTGTGCTTTAATATCTTGCATAAGAGGTTGTGTAGGTTTGTTGATTGTCGTGTTGCCGAGTTGCTGTGTAGCTGAGCTGAGTTGCCAAGTAGCTGAGTTGCTGGGTTACGAGTCAAGTTGCCAAGTTATGTTTTATATAAAGAGTCTGGGCCTATGCTTGTAAATAATGAAGAGAAGCCTGCTTATTAGAAGATTAGTTGGCCTGCTTAGAAGATTGATTGGCCCATGGCCCAGTAACCTAGCCCATGGTCCAGTTCGTATATAAAATATCCTGCTTATGTGGCGATCCAGGTGAAGAAGCACAAACTCATCTCAATCGTTGATTGACTTTTATCCTGGCCATCCATCTGATTAAAGAAACACACTTCTCAGCTATAAATAGCTTTGTTTATCCTCACTTTATTACCTTTTGATCTTTTCTCTTTTTCTCTGTACTCTCTTTGTTCTCTCTCGATTATCAAAATTAGGGTTTGTAGTATAGATTCATCTTGAATCTATTTAGGCTTGTTTTTGGTTGTAATCGAAGGTTTAGAGTTCTGTTGTGTAGAGAGTTAGTTGTTGTAAAGATTCAGGAGTCCTTCTTAATCTAGGGTTTCATTTGTTCTTTGATTATTTTTCATCTTTAGTAATAAAAGTTCTTTTCTCAGTTTATATGTTCTTGAATCATGTTTTATAACAATTACTTTGTATTTGATCCTAACCCATCTTTTAGTACTTGCATGTTGTTTTTTACTCGATTTAGTAATTAAGTTATTTTTAAGGGAAAATCTCAAGAATAAACAGTGACCAACTTTAAATCTCAAATATAAACACATGAAAGGTCTTAAGTTTAGGGACTTCACACTATCCAACGCCACTCAGAATCTGAAGACTCTTTAACTTGTAATGGTCCCACAAACCAACCAATAAAATGGTGACACGTAGGTGAAAAAGCTACTAGACGCTTGAGTTTTGTAGAGTCTTAACCTTAGACACTAAGCCTGAAGGGTCTTTAACAATCTCTGAAACGTCTATGTCAGTCTTTAGCGTCTTAGCTAAGACTCTATCGTTTAGCTCTTGCCTCGGTTTAAAAGGTTCAAGGGTCTCGGTTCCAGACATTTATAGACGTGCCCGTACATTTTTTTTAATGGGTGGAGTCTATATATTAGATTGACCTACGTAATTATTATTTTTTTGTTATTTTTTTTTCTAAATTGCGAAGACACCGCTTTAAAGGGGACATACGCTCCATTTCATTATACCAAAAGGTCATTGGCATTTTGTTAGTTAATTTTTACATCATATCTATCGCAACATCATTCGCAATCCGCTCAAGTCAAGGGCGCAACTCTTAAGGGGCGGGGAGGGGCAGCCAACCCTCCCCTCTCCTCCGTGAATTTTCGATCAGAAGTTTCGATTATATAGTATTCGTATAGAAATTTTTTGGTATATACGGTTTCGACCCTCCGAAACTAGTGATTTCCGATCCCCCGATGTTTCAGGTCAAGCTTCGCCACTGGCTCCGGTATCTCCATTAACGACGTCTTTTGAATTGAAAGAATTTGAAGAGGATATATTATTACTTGGAATAAAAGAAAGTAAGAAACCTTTTAGCGAAAAACAAATAAAAGGAGTGAAAATTACTAAGAACACTTTTGAAGTTATTCGATTATATCAGTTTTGTCAAAATAAGCAATAATAAAAGTATTGTTGAACAACAATAAGAACATACTCTGAATGCATATTAGATTTGAATACCAACCATACAACATACTCTCCAGACAGTTATACGACGTAAAATCTCTACCGGAATGGCCCTGATTTTGAGGAGACTTTTACTCCTGCGGTTGACTTTCCGTTTGACAAATATGTGGGTGAAGAAGTGGAAGAGTCGGTTGATCATGTGGGTAATGTTAACAAAAGAAAAAAATTTAAGAAGGGAGAGGTAGTGGGCCGGCCCAGTACATTTTACTCTAGTAGCAACGAGAGTTTAAAAATAGTCAAAAGGCCCAAAAAATCAGACCCAATCCAATTAAATAGTTTATTGGGCTTAGAAGATGAAGAAGACTCTGACGCAGAATGTTTACAAGAAGAACAGGGGAATGTTTTGGGAGAGGAAAATCATAGGGTGAACCTTAACCAACAACCATCAGGTTTGGATGATATAGATAGCCCAGAAGAAATAACAGATGGTACTCAGTCATCAGAACTATAGATGACGGAGGTGGGTGAGTTTCCGAACATAACCAATTTGGAGGAAGTCGAGGCTACTAAGGTGCTGGGGAACAAATTAGATGCGGTTTTAGAAGGCTTTGATGATTTGATTCAGAAGTCAATCGAACAAGAAGGATTACAAGTTGGTAAGAGATGAATTGTCTTTCTATTAATATTTGTGGTATAGGGGTTTGTGGTAAAGCTGGTTGGGTGAAAAGAATTAAGGACCGGTTTGGGGTTTCTTTCTTGGTGTTACAAGAAACGATGTGCAGCAACTTCAATGTATGTGTGATGTCAAATTACTGGGGAGGTGGAGGTTTTGATTTTGATTTTGTTGACGCGAATGGGCAATCGGGAGGTGTGGTTAGTATGTGGGATCCTATGGTTTTTGTAAAAGATACGATTGTAAAAGAAAATAACTTTTTGTGTGTTTCCGGGCTGATGTCTAAGGGGATGATTAGAGTGAATAGCCGCAACAACACTGATAAAAGGCGTCTTTGGGCTAGAATATTACAAGTTATGAACGAGGGTCAAGGATGGTGGATTTTGATGGGAGATTTTAATGCTGTTAGAAATATGGAGGAACGGAAAAATTCCGTATATGACGCGGTGTGCGCGCGGGATTTTAATGGATTTATCGATGAGGCGGGTCTTCGTGAGTATGAGCTTAGAGGTATGAAATACACCTTTT
The DNA here is from genome assembly GCA_028751855.1 of Ambrosia trifida. Classification (NCBI taxonomy): domain Eukaryota; kingdom Viridiplantae; phylum Streptophyta; class Magnoliopsida; order Asterales; family Asteraceae; genus Ambrosia; species Ambrosia trifida. The sequence goes on along the minus strand of CM054128.1, from coordinate 74,400,586 downwards.
TGTCTAATAGAGGTGGCGTTTGTAAAATGAGTAGAATAGATCGGGTTTTCGTTTGTGGTAATGTGTATAATAAATGGCCAAACGGTTGGGTGCGTGCTTTACATAAGGAGAGGTCTGAACACTCGCCTTTGGTATTATCATTGGTCAATAAGAATTTCGGGAAAAAGCCGTTTCGGTTTTTTGACTCTTGGGCGGATAGACTGGGGTGTAATGATATTGTTAAAGCGATTTTGGAGACTAGTGACAGTAGCGGGCCAGCAGATATTAAGTTAACTGAGAAGTTGAAATCTCTTAGATTAGCTCTTAAAGGCTCGATAAAAAATGTTAAACAAAAAGAGGAAGAAATTGAAGAAAGATTGCGAAATGAGAAGGATGATATGGAACTATTAATGGAAGAGAAGGATTTGGACGAAGCCAAGCTATGGGTATGGACCGAATGCAAAAAGAACTTGGAAGAAATCGAGTATTGTCGTGCTTGTGATGTCAAACAAAAATCGCGAGTTAAATGGGCGGTTGTCGGGGATGAGAATACCTCCTTTTTCCATAATGTTGTTAATGGGAGAATGGCGAGGAATTCCATTACGGGTTTGGATGTTAACGGGGTGTGGGTTACAAAACCGTCTTTGATTAAAAAAGAGGTGTTCACTTTTTTCCGTTCTCCCTTTTCCGAGAAGGAGAGGTCTTGGCCTAAGTTGGTTTGTTCGAACATGAAACAGCTGAATGATAGCGAGTGTGAAGCTTTAATGGCAGAATTTTCTAATCAGGAGATCAAGGATGCGGTGTTTGAGTGTGGGTCTAATAAGGCGCCTGGACTGGATGGCTTTAATTTTCGGTTTGTGAAACGATATTGGAACCTGTTGGAAAGAGATGTCTCGCAGATTTTACTTGAGTTTTACGAGACAGGTATGATAAATCAGGGATGTGGGTCTTCTTTTATTACCTTAATACCAATGGTTAAGACGCCTATTGGTCTCAAGGATTATAGACCGATTACTCTTATTGGGATGATTAGCAAGATTATTTCTAAAACTCTTGCTAATCGGTTAAAAAAGGTGTTGGGGAGTGTTATTTCGGAGCATCAGTCAGCTTTTTTGAAGGATCGTTTCATCCTTGATGGGCCTTTGGTTATTAATGAATTAATGGAGTGGCTAAAAAGAAGAAAAAAGAAAGTGTTTTTATTAAAGATAGATTTTAAAAAGGCCTACGATAATGTTAATTGGGATTTTTTGATATCTATCATGGAACAAATGGGCTTTCCTCCTAGGTGGTGTAGTTGGGTTAGAGGTATTTTGAGATCAGCTCGCTCAGTGGTTCTTGTGAATGGGTCACCTACTTTTGAATTTAATTGCCAGAAAGGGTTAAGACAAGGTGATCCTCTTTCACCTTTTCTTTTCCTTATAGTCATGGAGGCATTATCTTGGGTGATGAATAAAGCAAAAGACATTGGTGTGTTCTCGGGCATCCGTTTTTCTATTAATGAAGACGAAGTTACACATTTGTTTTATGCCGACGATGCGTTGATTATGGGGGATTGGGCACGTGGGAATTTGGAAATCACGGCTCGCATTTTGCGGGTTTTCTATTTATGTTCGGGAATCCGTATTAATTTGCACAAGTCTAATCTTATTGGGGTAGGAATCGAAGACGTTCATGTGGATGATATGATACAAATTCTGGGGGTGTAAAAAGGGTCTTATCCTTTTGAATACCTTGGAATTAAAGTTGGAGCCAATATGAATCGGGTTGCAAATCGGTCGAATGTTATAGAAGTGGTCAAATCTAGACTTGAATCGTGGAAAGCGCGGATTCTTTCGATTGGAGGGAGGTTGGTCTTGATTAAATCGGTGCTTGAAAATTTGCCAATCTATTATTTTTCTTTGTATAAGGCGCCGAAGAAGGTGATAGAATGTATTGAGGCGATTATGCGAAAATTCCTTTGGGCGGGTGCTTCCGATGATAAAAAATTGCTTGGGTGGCGTGGGATATTATTACAAAGTCTAAAAAATAGCGGGGGTCTAGGGGTGACGAAGATGCAACGGGTTAACGAGGCTCTTCTTCTCAAATGGGCTTGGTGCTTTAAAAGAGGTGGTAATTGTTTATGGAAAAGGATTGTCGTTGGATGTCATGGCTCGAATAGATTGTGGAACATGCTCCCCTGCAATAAGTCGTCCAAGGGATGCTGGAGAGAGATAGTTCAAATCGGAGAAAAACGAATGGCTAATGGCAGATCCCTTAACAATTTATTTGTGGGATGCGTTGGAGATGGCACTACTATAACATTTTGGGGTGACGTATGGCTGGGAAATGATCCTTTGCGTATTCGTTTTCCTAATATATTTCGGCTAGAAAAAAACAAATGGGCTACCATTTCTGATCGGGTGTAGATTCAGAACGGGGTAAAAGTGTTAACATGGGATTGGCGAGCTGTTCCAAGCTCTTATGAAGAAGTTGCGGAGCTATTCCAACTGTTATCGGAAATTTCATGATCACTCGTGGGGAGTTGGTAGTCATACATGGCATTGGGAAGGTGACAGGACCCGTAGCTTTTCAGTTAGCAGTGCCAAAAAGGTTATTAACAATGGTTCGGAAGCTGCTATCACTAGAACTATAGATTGGAAAGGTTGGTTGCCCTTAAAATGTAAAATCTTTGTTTGGAGAACTCTATTAGATAGAATTCCTATGAAGACGAATTTGGAAAGGCGAGGGGTTTAGTTGGATGATTTGGTTTGCCCTTTATGTGAAACAAATCAAGAAACCTCACTGCATATATTTACTAGTTGCATATACGCGGCCGAAGTGTGGAGTCGGCTGGAAACATGGTGCAAATTGGTTCCTTCTCTGTTTTTCGGCGTTGAGGATCTTGTCGATGGGCATATGTTTCAATCAAAGAAAAAAGAAGATGTCCGATTTCTTCAAGTTATTGTTTATACGGCTATGTGGGCGATTTGGAATGAACGGAATGCTAGAATTTTCAATAATAAGTCGCGAAGAGCTATGGAGTTAGTCGAACAAATAAAAATTAGGTCGTATTTTTGGATTCGTAATATAAGTAGACATATAAGTATAGAGTGGAATAAGTGGTGTAAATATCCATTGGATTGATGTTCGGTTTTCCCACTTGGGTCCTTGTTTTGAGGGCGCTTGTGGTGGTTTTTGGTTGAATGAAGTTTAATTTTCAAAAAAAAAAAAAGTATATAATAAAAATAGTAAGTGATTTGCTTATGATTGCTATTAACGTGTTGCTACTTTTATAAGTTTTAAAGTATGCTATTATAATCATTAATACACTAAAATATATATTGCTATTAAAAAGTTTACCCTATATCTATAATACTAAGACTGTATGTTGTGGTCTGCGCGTCAGCTGTCGCGAGCCACAACTTGATCCATGTGGCCAGAGACCGCGATAACACCTCACGTGAATACTGTCGTGAGCGAGTGCAGGCAAGCCAGCACGCGCCCGTTTACGGCCAACTAAGAGCTTGAAATTTAAAAAAATTTAATTTTTTTTATCTAATTTCATTTATTACCCAACAATATTTTTTACCTATATAAATTAACTCCTCCTCCTTCTTCTTCACAAAACCATCATCTTCTTTAAAATTCTTCAAACCCTAAACCCTCAGTCTTCAAAACCAACTTCAATCATGGTCCTATGGACCGAGGAGGAAGAACTAGCACCGATCATGGTGTATAACCAAGTGCATGGTGACGGTGCTTCAACAAGCCGGGGGTCTCGTAACCACAGACCGTAGTGGCCCAAGGTCCTAGCCGAGTTTGGTACCCTTATCGGGGGTACCAACCATACTTGTGACTCCATCTCTCACAGGTACGCGGATTTGAAGTCGAAGTCTAAAAACTTCGAAATCGCATACAGAAAGGTGAAGAGAGATCTCCTCGGGGAAAAAGAAGACGTGCTCCTTGTCTTTACCCACGTGGAGTACCTCTTGGAGGTTGGGCACAACTTTCACCACGTTTCTGCGTGGCAAATGTTATGCTCAACGTCTACCTTACATTAGTTTTTTTTAAATGTAATGGTTCTTTTTTTAGTGTCATGTTTTTTTAGTAATGCAATGTATTTTTTTATTTAATCTTAATGATTATAAAAAATGTGCGGTAAATATTTAATATATTTGGTAAAAAGAAACACCCGCTCATCTTGACCCACAACGGGATCAAGTGATCAACCCACGGCCGCGAGCCAGTGCCACATCGACGCTTACATGGCACAATATTATTCAATAAATTCTTGGCTCATCTCTAGCCACAACGCATAGTCTGATAAACAAAACTCAATCATGCCAATTTTAGTTGATTCTCTCTAATTCAATTTTTTGGCTCCTCTCATTAGGACACATGACACCATTTTCGATTTCTCTGTTTTTTTTTAATAAAACACATTTAATGAGATTTAATAACAAAAACCTATTTTTTAAAAAACCACTCCATTTCATAATCAAAATCAATATTCATGATATTAAACTCACTAGCACTCTCTCTCTTTCTCTAAACCCTCTGTATCTCCTTCATTAGTTTCTCCCTACCATTGTAACACTACGCATCTACCGTTTTGACGCATCAAGGTACATATCTTATTTCTAATTCTTCCTAAGTGTGTCCCGCTTTATGGATCTGTCTTCTATTTGGTTTCAATTCAGAAACTTCATTTGGATCTGTATATGAAGCTTCAATTTATGTATTGTTTTGATTGGTTTCAGTATTTTTTTTGGTTTGGTGTCATCCACAACAGGTTCTCCATCTTTTTTTTGGTAGATGATGCTTAGTAGTTAATACAAGAGGTTTTCCTGTAATATTTTTATTTAATTTTGATTTAGTGTTGATTTTGTAGAGCTGCAATGCATCATTGTATTCAAGAATTACCTTGATGACATCTAATACTCTTTATAATGAAGCTACTCTATTGTTTTAGGTGTTGAATCAGAATTTAATTGAAGTATCCGGTGGTTCAGATCTAAAAAATGGGGTGGTCGGATAAGGCGAAGATCAAAAGGGTTCATTTGGATTTAATATTGTTCAATTATAACTTATGAGGTTATTTTCTCTTCCAATCCCTCAATTTAATATCGATAATCCATGTTATTGATTGATTGATAGCCGCTTATATCACCAGATTGGAGTCTCATATGTTTCCGTTGAGTGTGTGTCTTCTACGACATCAACTACGATTCGTCCAAATCATCGGCAATGTGAAACTTTTAATAGAAATTACCTTTCATCATAAAAGGATTCCCACAGGAGCCCGTGACGACTTTGTTGGTCTTTCAAAAGAAAATAGAAATTATCTGTATTTACAAGTTGTAATTGTGTTTTGGTCATCTGATTCTGAAATTGATATTAATTGGTGGTGTTATGTTTTTTTCCTCATTCGGTGATGTTAGGATAAAAAGGATAGAATTCTCACACAAGCAGATAATCAGTGTCGGTTGCTAGGTATTTAAATTCTTTAAACCTTTTCTCATGATTATAGTTTATAAGCTTTGTCTTGTTTTCGATTTTATGGCAATTTCCAATGTCAATTGGGATGAGGGGTCTGTATAGGTTTCAATTTTTATGGGAATTTTTTTAAAGAAATGGGTGTTCATCTTTGTTTCTGTACTTTGTTATGTATACTTAAAAAAGATTAGATAATGTCATACAGAAGATTGAAGTTTCATTATTTTAATTTTTAAACTCTTTTAAATCTTACTTCTTCAGTGTGCCTTTAATAGTTATATGATAACAATGGTTTTTTATCGTGCTCATAGAAAAGTATAAGTAACCGTTATATGAAGAAAAATTTTGAAAGTTACATAAGTTATTAATTAAAGATCTCACAAATCGTTGTGGTTATGGGTAAATGGTAACCAGCCCGTGTAACCTATATAAATAGGATCTCGCACCTCCTTTGCCAAGCACTCCACTCCCTAGAGAAAATACACATACTTATCTGGCCAAACCACCATTTTGTGTCTGCGATCACAAGTCTCTTGAGGCTCTAGGCAGTGGCCTCCTTTCACATGGCCCACTGATTATTTACAGGTCTCGGATCCAGCCATGGTGTGGAGCGAAGGATTATATCCTGTAGCAAACACGAGTCATCGCCAAACGTACCTCCTGTGAGGTAAGCACCATACTCGCTGTTTCTTCATTGGCGCCATCCGTAACGGCTGAAAACTTCGTTTTCAAAAACACATCTTTTAGCCCACCCATGGTTGATCCCGCCGCCTCTGAGATTCCTGTGTTCACCGCAACACTGTGGTCCCTCGGCCACCAGTCGGGAACATAGGAACTCCTGAAACAATAACAAAACAAACCTCGTCGCGGGCTCACAAGCCCGTCCGAGATGTCCACAACTCTGACTCTGAGGATGACACAAACTCAGATGTCAATCCAAATGAGTGGCTTTTTAGACAACAAGAAAAAAACACCGCTAGGTATCAGCGGATGCTTGTAAAATAGAAAACTTCAGGTAAATTCTTGAACCTTGACTCCCCTTCTAGCAGATACAGCTGAAAGGGGAATGAAAAAAGAATATGACCAGTTTTAGGGTTGTAGTGGGGGTCAGGGTAAGAAAAAACCTGACCAGGACTACGCCCAAACAACGACGGAGGAATCAGATGGTAACCAGTCCACTAGTGATCAGAACTATCGCGAACCAAGCAACCAGCGTCTCTCTCGGCCCACCTGGGCCACACATGAGACCCAATATAACGCGGACGGCGGCCTTAATAAGCCTTTTAGGCCGAAGTCGTTCATAGCTAATTCAAAGTTTTGTAAGCGGATTGCCATCGGCTGCATCAACAAGCAAGCCAAACTACATAGCAGCATCGGAAAGTACGATGGCATGCGCGACCCTACTGACCACTTGCACAATTTTGAATGCGCGGGAATCACTGTACTTTGGCCGGTTCCTGTCTGGCACTATATATTCTCCTAGATGCTCATTGAAGCCGCGAGAGTGTGGTTTGATAATGTAACACTCCAACCGATGGCGGAAACATCGGGATGTCACGTATTGACGATTGTTCAGTAGCTCATGGTAAATAATAAATTTCATCAATTGATTACATAAATTACATACAATTGTTCTAAAAGAATTTGTACATCAAAATGAAAAATACTAGATACACATCTTCAAGCATTAACTCTAATCTTCAAGCAAGCTATATCCTGAAACATGTTAAGTTTGAAAATATTTTGGGTCAACAAAAGTTGGTGAGAATTACATAGGTTTTGATAATTGAATAAAACTTGTACAATTCAAGTGTCATGGCAAGTCTAGTCCATATGTGAAAACATACTAGAAGTAAATCGAGTGCATAATCAACCCTTGTGACTGTTATAATGTGGTCCATCCCATACGCTCATGGTTCACTCGATTATGTTATGCGATAACAATCACCCACGCTACCTATGTAGGAGGCACGTATCCGGGTGGGATTGTCAGTCCAATAGATCTATCATTGTATACCGTCGGCTGATCAATGTTAATGATTATGCTAGAATATTGTGCTTACCCTAGTTATGTTTAAGACATAATGCAACATAGAAAAACACATAGACACTTTATGATTGAATTGCATATAGAATGTTGTAACATGTTTCACCCAAAAATAGTGATAAATAGAAAAGGGGCTATGTAAAACTCACCTTTATGTCTCATGAAAAATATAATATGTGTAGCCCCAAAGTTGCCAATTACAAACAAGAGCTTATAATCAAAGCTTCAATTGTAGAAGTAATAGACTATAGAAGAAAGGTATGAGGGAAAGTTTAATCGGATTGAAACAATCGATTTAGAGGTGCAAAGTATAATGGGTCATAGGTGGGTTTTTATACTAGTTTTGGATTCAATTAGCCATTAAAATTGGTCAACACCATAAAGTAAGGTTTTATGATGAATTGACTATTTGACTAAGACTTTGACTCCAAGAATTATGTTGTCAAGACTTTGACTCTTGACTCAAGGCTTTGATATATATATATATATATATATATATATATATATATATATATATATTTATTTTGAAACAAATTTATATCTTCCTTGTTTGAGATTATAAATGTAATTGGAAAAATGATTAGCTTTAAATAAGAAATAAAAAAATCATTAGTTTGAATTAGAAATTAAAAACACCGTCTTATAAAATGATGATTTTATAAATAGAATTAGGATAGGACATATGTCATGAATGAAGATTTTTTTTTAAGTACTTAGAAAAATAGAGTGCACGGATAAAGATAAGAATACTTAGAAATAAATTAGACTTTATATCATGGATCGGGAAATACTTTAATGCAAAATAAATGGGAAAATTCGTGAGGTTACAGTCTCCCCTACTTTTAGAAACTTCGTCCCGAAGTTATAAAAAAACACCGGGTTGAGGGTGATTGGGTAGAAATTAGGGCAACTGTGGTTTGGAAAATTTGTGTTAAGGCATGACATAAATTTATAGGTAACAGAATAAACTGTTTCGAATAATTTGGATAAGAGGTTTGAGATGTGAGTTTTAAGGATTGGATTAGGTTCGTCTGAAGTAGCAAGAAGCATAAGAATCTAGCAAAATACTAAACTTATGTTTTAGGAATCTTATAAGAAATGCATGAATTGATTGGCTATATGAAAACCAAATGAACTACTAAAACCTTATTAGAATTTCACACTACCTTAACGTACCTGTAAATTCATGATTACGTTCCGGACCGCAATCACCAATTTACCTTACATTAGGGTTTTGTGTCCTTCTATGACTCTAAACACACATGTAAGTAATGCAAAATAACCTTGTGATTGAATCGTTTACAATGTATCCAAAAATGAGTCCAACTGTTGAGTAGGAAAAAGACTTCTACCAGTCAGTGAGTAAGAACCTCTACCAATTGTAGAGCAGGTGCGATAGCCTCTACCAGTCGTTGAGCAGGTTGTAGGGCCTCTACCGACTGTTGAGCAGGCATGATGACCTCTACCAATCGTTGAGTAGGTTATTTGGTACTCTACTAACTGTTGAGCAAGTACTTCATCCTCTATCAGTTGTTTGATTAAGTGTACCAATTATTACACACATGAATTGCAAATTGATAATATGTACATGTAAGCAATCAAGTATCAAGTATAGCATGCGAGTTGTAATAGAGTTGCCCTAGACAAGGTTAATGACTCTAGGTGTGTCTATAGCAAATAGTTTATATTCCATGACGTCTAGTATCAAATGTTCAAATATGGTAGATAATCGAATCCTCATGTATAACTAAGGATCAAGTTTGATGCAACACACAATCAAGTTTCAATAGTTTGGTTATCATGGGTAACTAGTTCATGTTTGAGAAGGTGAAGGATATGAGTCTAATTCTTGAGGGGATGGTGAGAAATCTTGAAGCAGAATTAAAGTTGTGAGAGATAGTGAATGTGAAAATAGTTGACAAGGAGTTTATTTCATAGTAAGGAGATTATGTGGCAGTGCAAATTGTGGGGTTTGGATCAACGGTTATAATCAAGTGTATAAGAAAACATGATTGTGGTATATGCCAAATATTGTAAAAATTTGAACAAGTTGAAAATGAGTGAGTGTCGATGGAGAATTTAGAGACTATATATTATTCCTATGGATAAAAAAAATTTATTTTCAAAATTGGTTTTGTACATAAAGCAAAGGTTGTTAAATAGTACAAGCTAAGTAGGCTTTGATTAAAATATTCCCGTTAGTTGGAGATTTCAAACATGACATTAGGTTTTGAAGATCAAGGTTCTATTACTGATTTTTAATAGTTTAAAGCATTATATAGATAATCGTTTGTTACGTCAATAAATAAACAATTGAATTTAAGTTCGAGGACATCTTTTGAAAAAAAATGTACTTTGTAAAGTTACTAGGTAATGAAAATACAACAAGATTTAGAAATCTTTAGTTTGTGCTAAGGTATGAGGTTATAGTTTTTTTTAAAAAAAAAAAAATAAGTAACATGTGGAGAAATGAAATAATATGATTTGGGTAGGGTGTTGAATATTTAAAAAGTGGCTAAGATGGTAAGGTGAAGTGTGATTGTGAAATCCATAGATGGTTATGAAATGAGATTGATTTAAGCTGTAAAATTTTGAGATTTTAGAGCTTAGTTTAAGGAAAGTGAGTGTAATCATTTATTCATTAATTAAAACGAATAAACGAAAACGTTGACTTATCAAAACTTCTAGATTCTAATAACATAATGAAGACATGCTTTAGCCTATAAGTGAACACTCATCCCGAGAATTCCCAGGTAGGCATCCGGGTCCCTCGTCTGATTGGGATATATGCGCAATGCCAGCCTAGACAGAAGACTCAGAATACAGCCGTTCACCCTTCCAGATTGCACGTGTTCGTTATTAAGATTCTAGAACTTCGACGAGATCTCAAGGTGGTTCAGGCTAAACCTGAGAATTTTGTCCTATTAGTCTAAGAGTAGATCCAGTGATGGAGAGCAATCTTCTTGTAGGGATTAAAGTAGGGATAAGAAGTAGGAGGGGGATAGAGAATAACAAGTAAAAGGAGCAAATACTGGTTATAATCCTATGGTTATAGACTAGATTATTTTTCTAATAACCTAATTCCCTATAACCAAGGCTCTGATACCAATCTGTAAAACCCCAACCGATGGCGAAAACATCGGGATGTCACGTATTGACGATTGTTCAGTAGCTCATGGTAAATAATAAATTTCATTAATTGATTACATAAATTACATGCAATTGTTCTAAAATAATTTGTACATCAAAATGAAAAATACTAGATACACATCTTCAAGCATTAACTCTAATCTTCAAGCAAGCTATATCCTGAAACATGTTAAGTTTGAAAATATTTTGGGTCAACAAAAGTTGGTGAGAATTACATAGGTTTTGATAATTGAATAAAACTTGTACAATTCAAGTGTCATGGCAAGTCTAGTCCATATGTGAAAACATACTAGAAGTAAATCGAGTGCATAATCAACCCTTGTGACTGTTATATTGTGGTCCATCCCATACGCTCATGGTTCACTTTAATATTATGTTGGAACGATAACAATCACCCACGCTACCTATATAGGAGGCACGTATCCGGGTGGGATTGTCAGTCCAATAGATCTATCATTGTATACCGTCGGCTGATCAATGTTAATGATTATGCTAGAATATTGTGCTTACCCTAGTCATGTTTAAGACATAATGCAACATAGAAAAACACATAGACACTTTATGATTGAATTGCATATAGAATGTTGTAACATGTTTCACCCCAAAAATAGTGATAAATAGAAAAGGTGCTATGTAAAACTCACCTTAGCAAAATGTAATGTCTCATGAAAAATAGAATATGTGTAGCCCCAAAGTTGCCAATTACAAACAAGAGCTTATAATCAAAGCTTCAATTGTAGAAGTAATAGACTATAGAAGAAAGGTATGAGGGAAAGTTTAATCGGATTGAAACAATCGATTTAGAGGTGCAAAGTATAATGGGTCATAGGTGGGTTTTTATACTAGTTTTGGATTCAATTAGCCATTAAAATTGGTCAACACCATAAAGTAAGGTTTTATGATGAATTGACTATTTGACTAAGACTTTGACTCCAAGAATTATGTTGTCAAGACTTTGACTCTTGACTCAAGGCTTTGATATATATATATATATATATATTTATTTATTTTGAAACGAATTTATATCTTCCTTGTTTGAGATTATAAATGTAATTGGAAAAATGATTAGCTTTAAATAAGAAATAAAAAAAATCATTAGTTTGAATTAGAAAATAAAAACACCGTCTTATAAAATGATGATTTTATAAATAGAATTAGGATAGGACATATGTCATGAATGAAGATTTTTTTTAAGTACTTAGAAAAATAGAGTGCACGAATAAAGATAAGAATACTTAGAAATAAATTAGACTTTATATCATGGATCGGGAAATACTTTAATGCAAAATAAATGGGAAAATTCGTGAGGTTACAAATAACCTCCCCGCGGGGAGCATTTTAGACTTTAATGATCTTATCATAAAGTTCTCCAATAATTTTTCCCATCTGCGGAAACACAAGAAGGAGAAAGCGCATGTCCTATTATTCCAGCACACGGACAACGAGTCCATCGAGGACTACATAGTGCGCTATAACAAAAAGGTGCTACAAATTGGTTGCAGTGAAGAACTCACGAGCGCATGTTTCATTCAAGGAGTCCGTAGTGAGGAACTTATGAAGTGCCTTACAGGCAAAGATGGCATCCCAGAATCTTGGGATGAAATTGTCAGGGCAACAAAAATTTACGCATCCTCTGAGCGCTCCTTCAAACAGGCGCGTGACTTCCAGTAAAAATTCAATTCCAATAAAAAAGGAAGCAATCTGTTTGGCCACACATATCTGGGTCAGCGGATGAGGGCAAATACTCGTCCTCAAATGATGCCCACCAAATGTATAGCAATAAGCAATCGCGGGAACAGAGGGGGCACTCTAAAAAGAACACCGACTGGACCTCGCTAACCAAGACACCTTGACAAGTGCTCAAGACTGAGAAAATAACATTCAAGGAGCCTAGGACCCTTGGAAAGCGGAAGAACGTGGACACCACCAAATTCTGTGATTACCATTACGACTATGGCATCTTACAGACAACTGCTACAGCTTGAAGATGGAAATAGAAACCACACTCAAGATTGGCTAGCTGGGAAACTTGTAAAAAACGATCATAGGGGTGGGCGAGGCCACACAACGATGATAACCAGAATGAGGGCGCGCGGAAACAAATCCGCAACCTTGAAACATAGTTGGTTCATCGTCCCCCGCATCACCACTGCAATATGATTAAGGGGAACGATAAAAATCAGAAACAGGGCAAGAATTCCCGCCTCAAAAATAATGACGCGTGGAAGGAGGATGATATCAATCTACCTAAAGTTCATGGCGGCCAATCATCAACGGTACCACTCGTCATTACCGACGTTTTCGGACATTACCGAACTAGGTATATGTTCCTAGACGGCGGAAGCAATACTAATATAATCTATGATTAGTGTTTTCAACAACTTGATGAGGAAGACAAATCCCGCCTCGTTCCAGTCAATGAACAAATCTTGGGCTTCATTCATGAAGTCATCATGCCACAGGGCATGATTTCGTTCCCGGCTACATTGACTGATGGTAAACATGAACGCACAAAAGTGTGCGACTTCACGGTTTTACCCGCGACGCCGTACCACGAAATTCTGCTAGGTCAGGAAGGTTTGGCACGCTTTATTGCCAATGCCTCAACACCGCATTAAATGATCAGCTTCCCCACCCGCACAGTCGTCGCTTTTATAAGAGGTAACAAGGACTGCCACGCATCAGACACCTCAAAGCCCCTAAAGATGGCCAAAACAGAAGCCCGCTTGGAGCTGAAAAGCTGGATTCTTAACCCAAAATTTCCGGACCAAACGGTGGTCACCGGCCATGCAATCTCCAACTTCATCCGCGCACATGTAAAGCAACTTCTCCTCAAGAACATTGACTTCTTCACCTGGAAACCATCGGATATTATCGACGTTTTGCGCAACGTAGCGAAACACAAAGTAAACATGTACCGAGAAATTAAGCCAGTCGTCAGAAAAAGCACAGCATGGGGCCAGAGAAAACAAAGGCCATGAATGAAGAAGTCTCAGAGCTGCTCAATGCAGGCATCCTACACCCATCCGCTACTAAACTTGGGTTGCAAACCCAGTCATGGTCTACAAAGCAACGGGAGGATGGCGCATGTGCGTTGATTACAAAGATTTGAATAAGGCGTGTCCAAAGAACTGTTATCATTTGCCAGAAATCGATTTAAATGTGGATTCTTTAGCGCCTTACCACTTCAAGTGCTTCTTGGACGCGTCCAAGGGCTGCAACCAAATTCAAATGGCGAATGAAGACGAAGACAAAACAACCTTCCTCTCAGACATGGGCATTTTTTGTTACACAAAAATGCCCTTCGGACTAAAAAACGCGGGAGCTACACACCAGCGCTTGATGGATAACGTCTTCATGAGCGAAATCGGCATGTGCCTAGAAGTTCACGTCGATGACTTGATCATAAAGAGCAAGGAAGAAGAACATATGTTGGGGGACATACAGAAAACATTTGATCAGCTGCGTAAGGTGCGCATGAAACTAAACCCCAACAAATGTTCCTTCGGAATGGAGGAGGGTAAATTCCCAGGGTAATCGTCTTGCAGGATGGTTTTCGCGTGAACCCCGATAAGGTCCAAGCTATCAATCGAATTCTTTCCCCAACATCAACTAAGGAAGTACAAACATTGATGGGCCGCCTGGTGGAAAAAGCTTGAAAAAGAGTAACTTCTGCTGGACGCCTGATGCGGAAAAAGCTTTCCAAGAGATGAAGTGGTGTCTCTTGAACCTCCTAACTTTGACCGCGCCTCTACCGAAGGAGCCGCTAACGTTATACTTATCTATCACTAAAAGGGCAATCAATGCGGTACTCCTAGTAGACCGCAAGGGAGTTCAAACACCAATCTATTACATCAGATGCACCCTATTGGATGAGGAAACAAGATACTCTACGATGGAAAAGCCGGTCCTTGCACTAATACATGCATCACGCAGATTGCGGTGATATTTCCACGGAAATCCTATCAACGTCCTAACAGACTATCGAATCAACGACATTCTTTGTAAACCAAAGCTGTCGGGTTACCTTGCAAAATGGGCGATTGAACTAGGGGAACACACCATCAATTACAAGCCTAGACACACCATAAAGGACATGTACTTGTTGATTTTGCAACGGAAATACCCGCCGACAAAGTTCAAGACTGCTTAGCAGAACAAGAGCCTACACAATCCAAAGACGATACGGAAAAATGGTCCCTATACACAGACGGGGCCTTAAACAATGATGGTTAGGCGTGGGATTACGCCTTATCAGCTCAAATAACAAGGAATACACTTACGCCATTTCTTTTCGATTTTTGAAGTTCGAACAACGAGGTAGAATATGAAGGTTTACTAGCAGGCCTCCTCATTACAGAAAAGTGGGAGACCGCCACCTAGAGGCGCATGTTGATTTAGTGCTTTTCACAGGACACATCAACGGAACATATGATGCGCGAGACACTACCATGGCGCTCTACCTTGAACAAGCCAGACTGCTCATGCGCAAGTTTCATTCATGCACCGTCATCTATATAAAAAAGAGCAAGAATAAACCTGCTGACGCATTAAGGAAGATGGCCTCAACGGTCTTCGAGCTCATGGGAAAAAGATAGCTGCATAAAACTCTTGGATAAACCATCTGTTCCACTGTGACAAGCCAACGTCATCTAAATAGGCAACACGTCCTGGATGACCCCAATCAACGAAAGCTTCAATACAAGGCTTTACATTATCAATTGGCAGACGGTATACTTTATCGCCGATCTTACATATGGCTGCTACTCCGCTGCATAGACTCCGCATATACCTCATTCCTCATCCGAGATATTCATGAGGGCATTTGTGGCTTAGACGCGGGGCCTAGAATGCTAGTCGCCAAGCTGATGAACGCAGAGTATTACTGGCCAGGCATGCACCTGGACGCAGTGGCAGAGCTTTGCAAATGCGACTCTTGACAACGTCATGCGCAAAACACTCTGCGCCCGAAAAATGACCTGGTGCCTTTTACCGCGGCTTGGCCATTATAGAAATGGGCAATTGATCTCGTTGGGCCATTCCTGACAGTTCCAGGAAATGTTAAATTCCTAATCGTCGTCATGGACTACTTCACCAAATGAGTTGAGGCAAAGCCCCTAGGAAAGATTGAAAGGGCGCATGTCAAGAAATTCATTTGAGAGTTCATTATTTGCAGATTCGGCTTATTATACCAACATGTGAGCGATAATGGCATGCAGTTAGTGGACCAGTACCAACAAGAGTGGCTGGCGCAACTAGGCATCCAACAGATCTTCAATATGTCACGCACCTGCAAGGGAGCAGACAAGTTGACAGAGCAAATCGAAGTATCGTTGAAGGCATCAAAGCGCAGCTCGGAACCAAACGAACGGGATGGGTCGATGAGGTTCCACACGTTCTATGGGCCTATCGTACCTTAACCAAAACGAGCAACAGTGAAACTCTGTTTATCCTCACACGGCGGAGAAACGAACAAACAACATAGAGCTTCTGCAAGGGTCCTCATGGCGGACAAAGAAACAAACGACATGGAGCTTCGCTTAAACCTTGACTTGCTAGAAGAATGGCATGAACTCGCCACAATCAAAGAAGTCAAGTACAAGAAACAACTGGAGCGCTACTACAATCAACTAGTCAAGTTGTGCAAATTCAATGTTGGTGACTATGTCTTCCGTAGCAATGAAGCCTCTAATGCCGAAAAGCATGGAAAGTTGGCTCCTAACAGGGAGGGACCTTACAAGATTCAAGAACTCTTGGGAAAGGGCACCTATGCGCTTGAAAAGCTAGATGGTATGCCTATCCCGCGATCTTGGAATGCCGCACAACTTCGTACTTATTTTATTTAAAATTTCTTTGTACAAGTATAGGCTACACACTCCTATCTCTTTCAATTTTCAATGAAAGTTTTTCTCTATCTATCTATTGTGTTCACTACTTAGCGCTTTAGTCTTCAAGATGCGGGTATTCTAAGTGCCCAGTGCCAGACTACATAATCATTACAAAATAGTCTAAGTTAAAGAAAACATTCCAACAAGTATTCAACCTATAAGGAAGAAAGGTGCGCACAAAATAAAGATAAGAAGAAGTATTCATTCCATTCAAAAAAGGCGCTAAAGGCCTACACATTTACAAAGGAATTAAAAAAAACTATACAAGCAAGAACCAGCATAAGCTACTTAGACCCGTCAAAGTCTACATGTTCTTCATCATCATCATCGTGATGGGTGCCTGATGTCCCTAACCCTAGCTCCGAATTCTTGGTGGCCTCGGCATCTTCTTCACGCTTGCGCGCCACCTCGTCTTCCGCCTCATTTCTTCTTTTGGGACCCCAACCTATCTGATTCTTTGATGAAGTACTTGAG
This sequence comes from Ambrosia trifida, assembly GCA_028751855.1. Lineage (NCBI taxonomy): Eukaryota > Viridiplantae > Streptophyta > Magnoliopsida > Asterales > Asteraceae > Ambrosia > Ambrosia trifida. The sequence goes on along the minus strand of CM054128.1, from coordinate 74,383,573 downwards.
GGTACCAACTGGATCAGCATACACGTTGCATTGGGCAATGACACCAAGGATCGGAAACTCAAGCTCTTCAAACTTCGCAAGCTCAGACTCATACTCCTTCTGCAATGGCTTACCATAGTGCTCCACCTCGTCAATCTTTCTATTGTCAAGCGCATGATGGTAGCCGGTATCAAAGTCGTCCGCATATCCAGCAGCGCGCGCAGAGGCGGCAATAGCAGTTATCTGGGCCCCAAGGTTTGGTTCATTCCAGAAGCGCTTAAAGATCTGCACAAACAAGTTCAAAGTGTTAGAATATATTTACGAACAACAATGTATGATGAAATCAAATGGATAAGGCGACACTTACCCCATACACATCTTCATTCATAACCCATCTGATCTGCTCCTACGCTTTCTCTTGAGCGTTAGTGGCCTCCTTGAGCAACGCTTTCGCATTCTCAACCTCCTACGTAGCAGCAAAACGGGCTTCTTTCCCATATTCCCTTTTGTCCTCGAGGACCTCTTTTTCCTTTGCCCACGCGGCCTGTTCAGACTCCAAGATGGACACTCGCGATAACATGCCCATCAACTCCTTGTCTTTATTCTAGAGTTCGGACTGGGCGTCTGCCACCTTGGAGTCCCTTTCTTCTAATGCCTTGGCCTGGCCTTCAGCAGCAGCACCCAACTGGGAGTTTTGATTAACAAGAAGTTCAAGTCTCTCCATAAGCTTCATCATATCAGCGTTGGTAGGATTGCATGAATCAGTCCACCTCTTTTGCACTGTTGCGTGCTCTGTTTCTAGCACTTTCAGTTTATCCTCATCCACATGAGCCGGGTTGTGGTAGTGCTACACATCGGCCCAGAGCTATAACTTCGTCTCCCGGATGCATGCCTCTTTCTCAGCCAATGCCCGCTTTTCCTCCCAAAAAGTAGGGAGGCTATGCTGGATTTCTCTATCTCTACGCTTCAGTGAGTCCAGCATAGCCACACCAAGTGCGGCATTGACACAGAGGCCTGTCACAAGATTGGGCCTATCTACCCTGTCTTGATACTCCTGCTCCTCGAAAGGTACCGCATATTCTACGAATTCCTCCGCAAGGTGGGACTTCGCAAAGCGAGAATTCTCTCGCAAAATCCAGTGAGGGAATTATATTTTATCGCCCTCGGAGTAAGTCAAGATAGGTGTTTTCACGACCTTAGCCACCCCTCCCTACGGAGAGGGGTTCTTCAAAACCTCAAGCCTGGCGGCCTCCTTCTCAAATGGACAAGACGACATCTCGTCTGTCTGGCCCGCGACACCCCCGCCACCCCCGGTGCCTCCCGCTGGGGTGACTTTAGAAATAGGCTTCTTTCCTTGAGATTTCAACAAGGCGGCGTCGGCCTCAGCCTTTTGTACCACCTCCTTCACAATGCACAACCTCTCCGCTTTCGCCTTCTCTTCCGATGCTTTCTTGGCAGCAGCATCGGCCTTAGCTTTCACCTTAGCCTCTGCCTCAAGCCTCTTCTTCTTGGCGGCCTCAGCTTTGGCTTTCGCCGTGGCCGCCTTTTTCTCCTTCCTCACCCTCTCTTCTTCCTCCTGCTTCTCCTTCAGCCCATGTGCTAGCTTCTCATTCATGTGCATCTGTGCAATCACCTCTTTAGTAGGAGTGGAAGAAGAAGAAGGAACAATAGTTGGACCGCAAGAGCTACAAAATAAAAACACAAGTATGAGAAATACAACTATGAAGGCACGAAAAAAGTAATACACAAAAAATACTAAGTTACTTACCGGGCGCCTTCTTCAAAGTCTTCCGAAACAAAGGTTGGTGCTCTGGGGGTGGAATAATTTTAAAGTAAAACAGCATTGGCTCCGTGTCCTTTGCAGTCTCTTCTTGGGGGGAGATGCCAGACTTATCAGTCTGGCTCACGTCTCCCTCTACCCCTCCACCGTGGGCTTCGACCCTTTCATGAGCCTCCTCTTCTTCTTCTGCTTCTCCGGAGGCGTTTCAGTCTTCTCTAGATTAGAAGAAGATGACTCCTTCTGCTTCTCCTTCTGAAAGGTGAAAGGACCTTCGCCACCTACACTCAAAGGAACCAACTCAAATACTTCAATATAATCAACATTTGTTTTATAAGTATGGTCTGGGTTGGTGCTCGGAATCCTAGAGGGCCGAGTGGGATGAATCAGCTCCTCTAAAGATCCGATGGACTCCTCGTAGGAAATGATCACGCACGGGACTTTTCCTGGCGCCCAATACGACAAAGGATCATCGTTAATAGGATTCTCACATGTGGCGTGAAAGTGTTCATGCGCGTTCTCTAGGTTGGGCAGATAGAACCTGCCCAACATTTCCTCTACAACTAACGGCCGGTCCGCCGTGTGGATTCACCACCACAATCTGGCTTTGTCACGCGCCAGGAAGGCGTTAAACTTTGTTACACTTGCAAAAGAGCTAAACAGTTAGCTTATACTCCAAATAAATAAAGGTTAAATAAAAAGGTTGCGCAAAGGCGACACTTACCCTCATCGCAGATGTATGGCTCTTGTCCCAGCACCAGGCGCAACCGGCTCATCCCTAGAAGATAAAACAACGCCTCCTAACACCGATGCGCGTCAAAAGGAAAGGCGTTGGAAGTTAAGGTTGCAAACCACTCTTGGTCTTTGTAACTTTCCATCACCGGATAAGTAGGGAGCTTCTGGCGCTCCCCAACAACCTTCCAAGGCATCTCAACGTGGATTACCCCCCGCTTAATATAGAAGAACTTCTCATTCCAGTCATGCATAGACTTGAGATGAGTAGTCCCAACGGCTGCACCTTTGAGCGAAGTGTGAAGTTGAACTAGGAATGATCCCTGGTCATAACATAGAAAATGTTTAGCCACTTGAAAGTCGGTTCAATGTCCAAGGCACGATAGTAGGCTTCAATGTGAACCAGTATGAGCATGCCAAATCCACCCAGTTGGGTTATGCGAATCCCGTAGGTCACCAAATTATCAATCTGAAACTAAGTGGCCAAAAGATGAAACCCACACTTTATAAAGTGGGCCTCGTATAAAGCAATCTTGCCCTCCATGTAGGTGAGGGCTGCCTTTCTAGTCTCCAGCAGCTCTGAATCCCAAGCAGCCTCCAGCTCTCGCCGCCGGACAAACTCGTCGAATTTTACTTGGGTCCACTTCACAGTGGTGTTCCGAATAAGTTTCGAGGTTTTGATTTTCTTAGCCATCAATTCTGTAGGGTTTTCTATGGTCTGAGAACTTTATGACATGATAAGTGTTAGAGATCTGGAAAAAACTCGTCGGAAAATTTAAAGGCTGGTTGGACAAGATTAATATATTAGAGAGAGTTTGGAGTGGAAAAAGTTGGAGAAATTTCAGGAAAGTGAGGAGTGAGAGGAGGGAAACGAATATTTATACCCATCTCATTAAATGCGATAGGTAACAGCTGGATTTACGACAAGACAATCCATTATCTGGATGCTCAGGATAAAGACACGTTTCACACTCGCCTCACAACAGTTACACTCTCGTGCGTGGACGGCCAATCACCTGACATATGATGAAATTTTCGTCTGTCACATGCCTTCACGTCTCCCCGTACTTACAGACATGCCTTCTGACAGCAGTCACGTCTACAAACCTCCTCAGCTTTCTCAACACACCTCCTCAGATTCCCCCCAAATTTATTACAAACCTTTTCAAATTCCCAACGCCATTACTTCCAATCATATTCACATTAACTACAAAGACTGCACATTAACTACACTAAAAAGTGGAGACACGTCACCTGAAGGGTTGCACCTCAACAACCAGGCCTGCCACGTCATCACTTGGCGCTGGTTTTACCTAAATCAAAAAGTCGTTCTCCGCATGACCCTCAACAACTAGGCCTACCACGCCATCACTTAGCGCTGGTTTGATGTAAATAAAAAATACGTTCTCTGCATGATTCCTCCTCAGGATCACGCTTGTCTCGTCATCACTCGGAGATCGATTGACGTAAATACAAAAAGACGTTCTCCGCATGAGTTACCCTCAACAACCAGGCCTGCCATGTCACCACTTGGCGTTAGTTTAACGTAAATTAAAAAGTCGTTCTCTACATGATTTACCCTCAACAACCAGGCCTACCACATCATCACTTGGCGCTGGTTTGACGTAAATCCAAAATACGTTCCCCGCATGATTCCTCCTCAGGATCACGCCTACCACATCATTACTCGGCGATCGATTGACGTAAACATAAAAAGACGTTCTCCGCATGATACTCCTTATGATCACGCTGCCACGTCATCAATCGGCGATAGTCTTACACACAACAACAAGGTTGTCATCCACACAAATCTTAATCAACCACGTTGCTTCCTAGACACGGGTCGCTTTTATCTTGATATATGTTAAAAAGCTGCAACGAGCACTTTTTAGCATACATTTGACAATAAGCAAACATACCAAATGTCGGATCTCCGCAGATGTGCTCAATATAAATCCAAAGTTGGTTTTTGGATTCTAAGTAACAAATGTGGATGAGCTTTCACCAACCTGTCACTACTTATAGTCCAGCGGCCCACCCAACCTTTCCGCAAGATTAGGAGACACACTAGACTGGGGGACTTTAAGGGTAGGGTCCTAATTCCTATCGTGAAGACGGACCCTACCCATAACACCACTCTCACAAGACCTCCGCGGAGAGCGGTTCATTTGAAATGACCATGTATGTGAAGATTATAGATCTCCGTGGAGCGCATTTCTTACAAGACTACATGCAGAGTGCAATCCACCCCTGCGAGACCCTGCGCCCAACTCAGTGATGGTCTCCCAAGAACAACTCACAACCTAACGCATGTGAGGGCTGGCACGCCATGTCTGCGTGCAAGCAGGGTATGTGCAACCCCTTTATCCCCACTTGTTGCATTTTTCCCCCTGGTGTCAGGCGTCACTTCAGACGATTTTCCAGAATGAGCAGGTTGGCAGACTACTGCCGCCTCAAACTTAATTCTTTTACATAATTTTTAAATTAATAATAGTGATATGTGTATGCAAAGTAAAAGTAGGCAAGTCAAAAGGAACGAGCGTCTCGCCTTTTTGTTCTCCAACGGTATGCGTGCGGTAGATCCCCGCAGCTGCCTCAACACGAATGCTTCATTGAGAGAAATCATTTGACAAGAACTTCAATAATTTATTAGCATTGAAAATAAAAATAAAAATAAAAACAAGCTACTGGTCCTAATGCCGAGAGGGTATACCTGGGTGATAGAAAGTATCAAGAGTGAACGACCATACTTGATGGTTCTTGACCAACTCCTCTACCGTATGCACCAACCTCTCAACTTATTCAACCTAAGCTACTGTTCCGGGCTGCCTCCATGGTAGCACCACATTTTACGTCTTTGACTGGACAAAACGTGTAATGCTCAGACTGCTTTCTTCCCTGCCTCTAGGACACTGATGGTGTTTTTCTTCCGTTCGCTTCTTTTTCTCTATCCGGTTCTCTGACGGTTGTTCCAGTACTCGTCTATCCACTTGGTGTTGTCAAGCCCCACTACTAATTCATCTGGTGGTTTCACTGTTGCGCCTTTGGATATCTTCAATTGATAATCTAGTTGTTTATCAATGAAGTGGGCCTGTTGGATCAGTATGCTCTTTTACAGTTTACCTGCTTGTGAACACTTATGTGTTTTAGCAAGTTTAATCAGATTTGCATAGCGGAATAAGTATATAAAGATTCACTATCAACAGGAGTTATTACTCCCACTGGATGTTTGCAAACTAAATACAAGTTAATGAGAATCTAAGTATGAACGTGAATGACAATAAATACTCAAATAGATTCTCAGTTAATGAAATGGAAATAACAATAATAAGCTTTGAAGGATTTCAGTTTTCAATTAAAATCAATGTCTAAAACAGAGGGATGAACCCATCTATTTATAGACTTACAAATGCATGAACCTTGATACAAAAGCAAGTTTGCAACAAGTTGCAGTCTTGGAACTTGTACAAAAAGATAAAGTAATAATAAACAATTAAACTACTGAAACATAAGGCGGTGGAAAAGGTTCTATTACAAGTGCCGATGAATGAGAAACTACAGATGAGTAGTTTGTCTTCAGTAGTTCTTCAGTAGACTTGTCTGGTTTGACTTCAGAACTTTTGATCTATCTTCTTTAGTACTTGTTGAATCCTTCTTCAGTTCTTGTGTCTTCTTTCTTCAGTAGTTCTATACTTAGAATAATTTGCAGAAGAATGAATTAGACTAACAATCTCCCCTTGGATTGATGAAGCCAAAACCTTTCTGTCCTAACAATCTCCCCCTGGATTGATGAAGCCAAAACCTTATCTAATTCCTTATTGCTTTCTTCTTCTTTCTTCAACTATCTTCCATATTTCTTTGAACATGGAATTCTTCAATTGATTCAGCTGTTCATCAGTGAGAGATCCTTGTTGAGGTTCTAGATGTTGAATTGTAAGCAAGTCTTGTGTTGATAGATTTCTCAGTTCATTCATGAATTTGAAGGCCTTCCTTGTAAGATCTCTTCTTGTCAGCAATACTGAGTTAGAATCAGTAAAGGACCATCTGATGATCAGAACTTTAGATCTGTCAAAATCTGAAGTATAGGGAACCATGTTGGATCCCTGGGATGTTCCTGAGTGTTGGATGTTTTCCACTTTAGTGACTCTCATGTGGGATTCACTTCTGTCTTCTGTTTGCACCACATCAAGTAATTTAAAAGTAGGTAAGTGATGTTCAGTAATTACCTTTGTGTGCAGTTTGTCAGTTACAGTCTTTTGGATTTGGTAAGCAAATGTTGAAGGATTCCTGAACTATGTTATTAAAGACTTTTCTTCAATATCAAAGTCTCCTTGTACAACTGTGCTACCTTCTAGCAACACCATCTTGAAATCAGTCTTTGTATTGTCCTCTGGCTTTCTTTTGGTAGCAGGTCTTTGTATAACACCAGAAGTTCTAACTACTGAAGTTGACACTTCAGAAGTTTTCTACTTCTCTGGATTTGCAGCCTTGTCATCCTTGTATCTTTTGTATATGTCCAGTAGTTTGTCTTCTCTCCATTTTGACACTGAGGCTTTTGAACCATTGTCATTGGCTACCAGTTCTTCAATTATTTCTGCTCTCTTTGCTTTTCTATCCTTCTCTCTTGCAGTCTTGTCAGCAACAAGTTGAGCTCTTCTTGTTAGCTCATCCATTGAGAGCCCTTTGAGTGAATAGGCTTTTGTCTTGCTGTTCTTTGTAATAAAAGACACTAGTTGTTGTCTTTTGTCTTCTTCAGCACTTCTTTCTGTTTCAGCTTGTCTATTCAACTCTGCTTCATACGCTTGAAGCTTTTCATTTAAGCTCAAGTCTTCCCTTACTTCCAGGTTGTTCCAGATCTCATCTTCCTTAGCCTTTCTTTGGGCTGCAAGTAAGCTCTTCTCTAGTAATTCTTTGGACATTGAAATTGGAGAAGGGCTCAGTACAGTCATTTGAGTTGTTGTAGGCCTTGGAATAGGAGTTGGTTGTTGTTCAGTTGGTTTGGAAGGCTCTTCAGTTGTTTGTAAGATGGAAGTGTTAACTACTGAAGTGTTGATAGAAGTATCAACTACTGAAGGATTGTCTTCAGTACTTTCAGAGTCTTCAACAGTTTCTTCATTATGGCCTTGGGAAGTTTTAGCTTCAACTTCAGTTCTAGAAACAAGCCTTTCTTGATCTTCTTTTTGTTTCTTGGCTTTTTCTAGCAGTTGTTGTTGTTGTAGAGCCACTCTTGCCTTTATCTTGCCTTCCAGTGACTCCCTTGGTTCCTTAATCTTCTCCCCCTTTTAGCTTCATCCACTTCTGGAAGCCTGCCAGGTTGAGAAGTTCTACCTGAGAGTTCAGCAAGCTGTCTTGAGTTGTTGTCAATTTTGTTGGACAGCTCACCAAGTTTTTTGTTTATCACCTCAAATTGAGTTGTGGTTTTCAACTCCCAAGCAGTTGTGAAAGATTTGAGGTGATTGGCTATTAGGGTGTTCATCATCTGATATAGGGCACCATCTGGGTTGCATAGGAGGTTCAGATCTATGCTTGATGACCCAGGGAATTGGGTAGGCATTTTTAGTGAGGGGTGTGTTTTTGTGTGATCTTCAGGATGTACTGAAAATGCCACTTTAGGGGAATCAGGGATCAAGTGGACTTTAACCTGATCTGGTGTGACCAGCTCTTTGAGCTTAGAGACACTAGGTGCAGGACCTTCACTAGTAGCCGTCAATTCATGTTTAGTGGAATGTGAATCATCATCCAAATTAATGGAATCATCTGAATCCCTGATGATATCCTCAATGAGGACAGTATCAGTTATATCATGAGCTGGGCCCAACCCTGTTGTCTCATGTACCTCTTGTTCTTGGTTCAGAGGATTTCCTACCTCAGGCATAAAGCCTTCATCAGTAGTTGCCACAAGTGAGGTCTTAGCTATGTTACTTCTGTCCTTAAGTCCACCACTGGGTGGTAAATTAGTAGTAGCAGCCTCAGATGTACCTAAGGTCTCTAAGTTTGGGCTTAGAAATCCTGGTTCATCCTCATCTCTTGGGTTAGGGCTATGGACATCCACATTCATGTCAAGGTCTGATGGTATGTCCCCTGTTTGATGTGGTTGTTGGGGACTGACATGTTCTAATGGGATGGTCTCAACTTCCTGAACTGCCTTTCTTTTAAGGCTGGTGGGTTTTGGTTTTTGTTGTTTTGTTTTCTTGGCCTTTTTGGGTGAGGGTTTGGAAGATGAGGGTTCCATGGGGATTGTTTCTGGTTCCCCTTGGTCATCTTCTGGCCAGGCAGCTGATTTGTTGTGCCTTGAGTATGCTTGTGAGGTTAAAGGGTTTAAAACAGTTGTTTTACCCACAAGCACCCCATCTCCAAGTTCTTTGATTATGCAATGCATGATGAATCTTGGATACAACAAAAACTTCTTTTTAGAATTTAGGTGATGTAACACCAACTGATTAAAGAAAAGTGTTGATGCCCTGAATTTTGTTTCATTCACATTGGAATGAAAAATTGGTTGAAAAGTATAGGGCATCTGATCATAAGATCCAGTTTTTGGACTCAGGCACATGATTACGTAATGAAACAAAAGTTTGTATTTTGGTTCAAAATATTTCTTAAAAATAGTAGCATGTGAGAGAGTACCTTGGTAACCACACTCTATCATGGTCAAATGAATTTCAGAGATTGGAAATTGATCTCGTGCATCCACATCATCTAGACCCAGTCTAATTCCCAAAGTTGCTGGTGTGATTGCCATTTTTTCCCCTTGGATGGTTGATTTGAGGGAAATCACTTGATCATTCACGGTCACCGTCTCTGCATTCGCCCCGAACACATTGAGAGTTTCAGTATGGATTGGAGGATCAACGGTGAAGGCAGTGTAGTATTGGGAGTTGACGACTAAATCAATGATTTCGTCGTATTGGGACCAGGCTTCATATTTCTCAAAGTAGCATCTTTGATTGTGTCCCTGTTTCAGTGTAAGAGCCATGTGGTTTGTGTGTGGGTGGATTGAACAGTGTTTTTGTTTGCAGGTTTAAGGGTTTGAGGGTGTTTTTGAGAGAGAAGGAGGTGCTTTTTGAAAGGATAAGTGTTGGAAAAGGTGTTTATCAGAAGTTTATAACCGCCTTAGGTCAAACTTCTGAAGTGGGAAATGTCTGATTTACCCTTATTGACAAAAGTGCTGATGAAGAACAACTTTCATCAGTAGTTCCCATTTTCTCTTCAGTAGTTTGTTAACAACTGATGAGAATGTTTATAAACACTTTATTCATAATTTCTGAAGTTTATTTTATCAGAAGTTAATAATTTTTCAGAAAATATTTCCATACTGATGTTTTGTACATCAGTAGTTTCTCTCTTTTTGTTTTTCAGAAGTTTTGGACTAAAACAAATGTAAGTGAAAAATAAAATATGTGCAGAAAAGTAAAAGAAACACTTACAAATTTTGCATCCCAAGCATGGATACTAACTTCTGAAATGTTGATGTGTCAAGGGTTTAGTGAATATGGCAGCTATTTGATTAGTTGTTGTCACATGCTTCACTTCAATCTTGCCTTTTTCATAGCATACCTTATGAAATGATACCTGATTTCAATATGTTTAGTCTTTGAGAACTGAACAAGATTTTGAATGATGCTAATGGCAGATTTACTGTCTACAAGCAATGGTGTCTTGGTCTCTTTGATTCCATAATCAAGAAGTTGATATTGGAGCCATTGTATCTGTGATGTACAACTTGCCGCTGCAATGTATTCAGCTTCAGCAGTTGAAGTTGCAACAGATGTTTGCTTCTTTGATTGCCAAGACACTAGACAGTTTCCCAAGAATTGACAACCACCAGATGTTGATTTTCTTGACATTTTGCACCATGCATAGTCACTATTTGAAAACGCTGATAACTTGGTATAGCTAGAAATTCCAAGAGTAGGAGTTCCTTTCTGATATCTGAATATTCTTTTGACTGCAATTAGGTGTGATTCCCTAGGAGCTGATTGATATCTAGCACAGACACATGTTGAAAACATAATATCTGGTCTAGAAGCAGTTAGATATAAAAGGGAACCTATCATACATCTACACATGGTTTGATCAACCTGTTTTCCTTGATCATCTGGTTCAATTTGTGTGGATGGTGTCCTGGGAGTGGAACATGATTTACAGTCTTGTAAAGAAAATTTGTTCAATAATTCTTTAACATATTTAGATTGATGTATAAAAGTTTCATTTGTTTGTTGTTTAATCTGCAGTCCTAAAAAGTACTGCAGTTCTCCCATTGTACTCATCTCAAATTTTGATTGCATGAGTTTCTTAAATTCATCACACAGTTTTGTGTTTGTTGAACCAAATATGATATCATCAGCATAAATTTGAACAAGTAAGACATGATTTCCAAGATGTTTAATGAAAAGATTTTTATCAATGGAGCCTCTTGTAAAGTTATTTTTGAGCAAAAAGTTGGAAAGTGTTTCATACCAGGCTCTAGGAGCCTGTTTTAGCCCATAAAGAGCTTTGTCAAGCTTGTACACCCACTCAGGATGAGAAGAATCCTCAAACCCATGTGGCTGACAGACATACACTTCCTCTTTGATCTTTCCATACAAAAATGCACTTTTAACATCCATTTGAAAAACTTTTATTTTGTTGGAAATAGCATAAGCCAGAAATAACCTGATGGCTTCAAGTCTTGCAACTGGAGCAAAGGTTTCATCATAATCAATTCCTTATTCTGGAGAATAACGTTGTACCACCAGTCTTGCCTTGTTCTTTATAATCATATAGCCTCATCTTGTTTATTCCTGAAAACCCATCTTGTGCCAATTGGTAGCTTGTTTGGTGGTAAGGGACAGATTTCCCAAACTTGTTGCTTCTTGAATTGGAGCAACTCATCTTGCATAGCTTGCACCCAATTGTTTTCTTTGAGGGTTTCTTGGTACTTCTTAGGTTCCAACTGAGAAATGAATGCTGAGAAGAAGCAAAAGTTGGAAAGCTGGTTTCTTGTGAGAACCCCTGTTGCAATATCACCCATGATTTGATCCAATGGATGATCTTTGTGTTCAATTAGTTATTGTAAACCACTGACAGGTGTAGGTGGCTCTTGTACTTTACCAAACAAACCACTGAGGTTTATAATGTCTGGTTCAGCTGTTTGAACATCTTCAGTAGTTATAGGAGCTGAAACAGATGTTTGTGTTTGTACATCAGCAGTTGTTGAATCAGAAGTTTGTGAAATTTCTGATGGTTTGAAAGTTGACTTAATGACTGTATTAGGAGTCCATAGTGCTGGATCCTCATCATCAAACCTCTGATCACCATAATAAGTAGGTTTAGATGAAGTGACAGTCTTTTCAAGTCCGAAATGGAAGCTGTCAAGGTCAAAGAGTTCAGCAGGATGTGCTGGAATAATAGTGTGTTTTGACTCATTGAACTTGACATTCAGTGTTTCTTCTACTATCTTGGTCAAGAACAAACTGTAAATGTTCTCAAGAGCAAACCCAAAGCCAAACTGGCTTGGGTTCCTAAATCTAACTAATTTGCTATCTTGTGCAGAGAGTTTCCAGAGGCTTAAATAGCATTTGGTATGTAGACAGTGGAGGCTCAATGCACATGACAGGATGCAGATACCTGATAAACAATTTTATCAGTCAAAGAGATGGATCTGTGTCCTTTGGGAACAATGCTAAGGGATATGTGCTAGGACATGGCAATGTCTCCTCTGGCAAAATATAGTTTGACAAGGTCAATCTGGTTGAGAACCTTGAGTACAACTTGCTAAGTGTGTCACAAATGTGTGATAAAGGATATTCTTCCTTTTTCACAAAGACAACATGCAAGATCATATCACCAGAAGGCCAGAAGTTGATAGAGAAGATCATTGAAGATCATACTTTCTTAATTGCCAAAAGATGTGGCAATGTCTATGCAGTGGACATTGAAAAAGACAAAGTACTGAACAACACTACCTGTTTCTTCTCAAGGGCATCAACTTCAGAAACTGATCTCTGGCACAGGAGACTTGGCCATGTGAACTTTAAAACCATAAATAAAGTCACAAAAATGGGCTTGGTCAGAGGTCTACCCTTAAAAGTATACCAGTGTCAAGAACACTGTGTATCCTGTTTAAAGGGTAAACAGCATAAGTCCTCCTATAAGTCTATTGAAGAATCAAAAACAACTGCATGTCTTCAACTACTCCATATGGACTTATTTGGGCCTGTAAAGATCATGAGCCTTGGTAAAAAGAAGTACTGCTTAGTCATCATTGATGACTACTCAAGATTTACATGGGTATTCTTCTTATTTTCCAAGGATGAGGCTGCTGAAATCATCAAGTTCTTCATTCTACAAGTAGAGAAGCAATACTCTCTACCTGTCAAAACCATTAGAAGTGATAATGGGACAGAGTTCAGGAACAAAACTCTGAATGACTTCTGTTTGTCTAAAGGGATTATTAGACAATTCAGTGTTGCCAGAACTCCTGAACAAAATGGTGTGGTAGAAAGGAAGAACAGAACTTTAATAGAAGGAGCAAGAACAATGTTAGCTGATTCTGGCCTACCTTTATACTTCTGGGCAGAAGCAGTTAACACATCATGTTATGTTCAAAATAGAGTTCTTATTGTCAAGAGACATTCAAAGACTGCCTATGAAATTCTTCATGGCATGAAGCCCCTTATCTCCTTTTTCAGGGCTTTTGGGTGTCGATGTTTCATCTTGAACATCAAGGAATCTATTTCAAAGTTTGCTGCCAAAGTTGACTCAGGTTACTTTCTTGGTTATTCCTCAACTAGAAAAGCCTACAAGGTTTTTAACTCAAGAACCAGGATAGTAGAAGAAACACTGAATGTCAAGTTCAATGAGTCAAAACACACTCTCATTCCAGCACATCCTGCTGAACTCTTTGACCTTGACAACTTTCATTTTGAACCTGAAAAGACTGTCACTTCATCCAAACCTACTTATTATGGTGATCAAAGGTTTGATGATGAGGATCCAGCACCATGGACTCCTCAAACAGCCATTAAGTCAACTTCAAAACCATCAGAAGTTTCACAAACTTCTGATTCAACAAATACTGAAGGCCAAACTCAAACATCTGCTTCAGCACCTGCAACTACTGAAGACACTGAAACTGTTGAACCAGACATAATAGACCTCAGTAGTTTGTTTGAAGAACATGAGCCACCAACACCTGTCAGTGGTTTACAACAACTGATCGAACACAAAGACCATCCACTTGATCAAATCATGGGTGATATTGCATCAGGTGTTCTTACAAGAAACCAGCTTTCCAACTTTTGTCTATTCTCAGCATTTATTTCACAGTTGGAACCAAAGAAGTACCAGGAAGCCTTCAAAGACAACAATTGGGTGTAGGCAATGCAAGATGAATTGCTTCAATTCAACAAGCAACGGGTTTGGGAAATCTGTCCCTTACCACCAAACAAGCAACCAATTGGCACAAGATGGGTTTTCAGGAACAAACAAGATGAAGCTGGTATTATAATAAAGAACAAGGCAAGACTGGTAGTACAAGGTTACTCTCAAGAAGAAGGCATTGACTATGATGAAACCTTTGCTCCAGTTGCAAGGCTTGAAGCCATCAGGTTATTTCTGGCCTATGCCATTTCCAACAAAATAAAAGTTTATCAAATGGATGTCAAGAGTGCATTTTTGTATGGAAAGATAAAAGAGGAAGTGTATATTTGTCAGCCACCTGGGTTTGAGGATCCTTCTCATCCTGAGTGGGTGTACAAACTAGACAAAGCTCTTTATGGGCTCAAACAGGCTCCAAGAGCCTGGTATGATACACTTTCAACCTTTTTACTCAAAAATAACTTCACAAGAGGTGCCATTGATAAAACTCTTTTCATAAAACATGTTGGAAATCATGTCTTACTTGTTCAAATATAAGTTGATGATATCATTTTTGGTTCAACAAACACAAAATTGTGTGATGAATTTAAGAAACTCATGCAATCAAAATTTGAGATGAGTACAATGGGAGAACTGCAGTACTTTTTAGGACTGCAGATTAAACAACAAACAAATGGAACTTTTATACATCAATCAAAATATGTTAAAGAATTATTAAACAAATTTTCTTTACAAGACTGTAAATCATGTTCCACTCCCATGACACCAACCACACAAGTTGAACCAGATGATCAAGGAAAACAGGTTGATCAAACCATGTATAGATGTATGATAGGTTCCCTTTTATATCTAACTGCTTCTAGACCAGATATTATGTTTTCAACATGTGTCTATGCTAGATATCAATCAGCTCCTAGGAAATCACACCTTATTGCAGTCAAAAGATTTTTTAGATATCTGAAAGGAACTCCCACACTTGGAATTTGGTATCCTGCTTCAAGCAATACCAAGTTATCAGCTTTTTCAGATAGTGACTATGCAGGGTGTAAAATGTCAAGAAAATCAACATCTGGTGGTTGTCAATTCTTGGGAAACTGTCTAGTGTCCTGGCTGTAACACCCCAACCGATGGCGGAAACATCGGGATGTCACGTATTGAGGATTGTTCAGTAGCTCATGGTGAATAATAAATTCCATTAAATAATTTAAATGAATTACATACAATTGTTCTAGAATTTGTACATCAAATTGAATAAAATCTATACACATATCTTCAAGCATCAATTCAAATCTTCAAGCAAATAGAACCTGAAACATGTTAAGTTGAAAATGTTTTGGGTCAACAAAATTTGGTGAGAATTACATAGGTTTTTGATGATTGAATAAAATGTTGTGCAATTCATGTGTCATGTCAATCTAGTCCATATGTGAGAACATACTAGAAATAAATCGAGTGCATAATCAACCCTGATGACTGTTATAAAATGATACATACCATACGCTCATGGTCCAATATGTTATACGATAACAAACACCCACGCTACCTTTGTAGGAGGCACGTATCCGGGTGGGATTGTCAGTCCAATAGATCTATCAATGTATACCGCCGGCTGATCAATGTTAATGATTATGCTAGAATGGTGCTTACTCTAATCATGCTCAAGACATAATGCAACAAAGAAAACACATAGACACATTGATGATTGAATTGCAATGATGATGTTATAAACATGTTTCACCCCAAAAATAGTGAAAATAGAGTAAAGGGGCTATGTAAAACTCACCTTGGTAAAATGTTATATCTGTTGAGAAATGTGTTGACCAAATGTATCATGTATCACCCTAAAATGAGGTAATAAATATGTCTAAGTCTAACAAGTCTACAAATGTTTAAGTTCTAGGGCTTCGAATCGGGGATAATTGCTCGTTTGATTAATATTAAAAATATTCGCCAATTGAGAGAAATTTAGTAAATAAATAACCAAAAATCTTTTATAAGAATTTTAAGTTAATATGGTCACAATAATGTGTTTAAAGTATAAGAATAATTTTTATAAAATTATTTTCTTTAAAATAGATTATTAAATCTATTTATTACAAATTGTCAAAACTTAACTTTAATATTCAAAAAAAAAACTAAAATTAAAGAATTATTATTTTAAAAATCATATTTCTGTTCTAAATGTTTAAAAATAAATTGTATAAAATTTTGGTGCAAAAATACCAAAAATTGGATTTATTATGATTTAATTATGATTAAATCTAACAAAAATTGATAAAAAATATAAAATAAATGATTTTTCTGAAATAAAAATTATTTCAGAAATGTTTATTGTTTTATAAACTTAGAATAATTTTTGTGGAAATTAATAATATCGTTTTGATATTTTTATAGAATTTTATAAATAAAATAGAATAAACTTGTAATATTTATTATATATAATAAATACAAGATTTTCGAAAAACTAAAAATGGTATGATAAGCTTAACCATTTGAATTGCATAAAATAAATTTTATAGGATTTATAAAGTTGCTTTGGTATTTTAAATGTATAACAATAGTTTAGAATTAAAAATATATGTTTAAATCTATTTAGAAAAGACTTAAAAAAAATTTGTGGTGGTTATGAGGATTGAACCCGCGTCAAAGGCGGTTCAAAGCATTTAGATCACAAGTCAGCCACCACCTGGGCTGACCCTGAGAACAAGTTAAACATGGAAAGGATTAATTTTATACCTTATGCGTTTTGAATCTTCTTCCCCACTGAAACCCTAGTTAACCAATTCGCAGCATGATCCAACATCACCACAAACTAATTGAGGGCTATTATACTACATCTAATAAGGAATCAGGAGGGGGTGTTTGATTATAACATACAAGTGCTGTAGAGGGTATAATCGTGAGCCGAAGCCGCACGAAAACGATCCAAGAATTCTGGGTGGTTGCGTGATTGAATGTTAAAAGGGTTATAGGGGTTTTGTTTATCGATCGTTCTAGATTGATTTTGAGGTTTTAATTAATACTAAAGATGTATAATTGGAATGGCTCAATCTTTGACTTATTTAGTCAAAAACAACCGTCAAACAACTCAATCAAGAGCTGTATACGCGTCTGATGAACTGTGACTATGCAGCAATTATGGTAGGTCAAACCAAGATTTAAAATCCCTTCTAAATTTACAGAGTCAAACATTATGTCTTGGTCAACCTTCATGTCTGCAGGTTGCGTATAAGGTAAAAGAAGGGAAGGGAGGTGTAGTGGGCCGGGTAAGGGTGAAGGATAAGGGAAATGGGCTGCTGCTTCTGGGTGGGCCACATATTGGGTTGGACTAACAACAACTTGGTTTTACTACACCATATAATTGTTATGATATATTGGTATTATTATTTATTCTTCTTATTATTATTATTACTATTATTATATATAAATATATATGTATATAAGTTGTGTGGTATTAAAATAAGGACTTAGGCACGTTATGAATGATAAAAAAAAATATAACATACGTATTAGAATTTGAAAATTTTGCGATGTTACAGTCTCCCCTACTTTTAGGAACTTCGTCCCGAAGTTAAGAGAAACACTAGGTCTACAATTGGTCGACTACCGAAGACCTTGATAAAATTTCACACTACCTTAACGTACCTGTAAATTCATGATTACGTTCCGGACCGTAATTACCAATTTACCTTACATTAGGGTTTTGCGTCCTTTTTCTGACTCTATCGATTGTTGAGCAGGTTCGATAGTCCCCACCAGTCGTTGAGCAGGTGGTAGGGCCTCTCCCGACTGTTGAAAGACATGATAACCTCTACCAATCGTTGAGTAGATTGTTTGGTAGTCAACTAATTGTTTGTACAAGTAAGCACGTATGGTTATAGATATAGCAATTAGTTCACATTAAAACAAGCATGCACACAGATGTTATGATAATACTCGAATTTTTATTACGTGAAAATAAAATGTCAATACATGGAATTAAAAGCAAACAACATTTAAATGGTGGGACTTGCTGTTAAGTAGTTAGAGGGTCTTGATCTCGGTTTAGTTTAGGGCATCGGTTATGGTAGTGATTTGGGTTTCCACATTCATAGCATTGACCATAGTTGAAATTACCAGGACGATTAGGATTAGTAACCTGAGCAGGGTTGTGGATAATCGCAGCCAGTCGGGCATCAACACCTTTGTTGTTTTTGTTCTTGTTGTGGTTGGTGTTGTGGTTGTCGTTACTTTCCTCTTGGTTTTCACCACTGTTATTGCGTGTGTTACAACGTAGAGACATGATCCGTAAGGGACACGATGAAGGTTCAATGTGGCATGAAATGAATGAGGTAATATAAGGAATGTAATCATTTATTCATTAATTAAAACGAATAAACGAAAACGTTGACTTATCAAAGATTCCAGATTCTAATAACATATGAAGACATGCTTTAGCCTATAAGTGAACACTCATCCCGAGAATTCCCAGGTAGGCATCCGGGTCCCTCGTCTGATTGGGATATATGCGCAATGCCAGCCTAGACAGAAGACTCAGAATACAGGCGTTCACCCTTCCAGATTGCACGTGTTCGTTATTAAAATCTAGAACTTCGACGAGATCTCAAGGTAGTTCAGGTTAAACCTGAGGATTTTGTCCTATTAGTCTAAGAGTAGATCCACTGATGGAGAGTAACCTTCTTGTAGGAATGAAAGTAGGGATATGAAGTAGGAGGGAGATAGAGAATAGCAAGTAAAAGAAGCAAGTACTTGTTAAATCCTATGGTTATAGACTAGATTATTTTTCTAATAACCTAATTCCCTATAACCATGGCTCTGATACCAATCTGTAACACCCCAACCGATGGCGGAAACATCGGGATGTCACGTATTGAGGATTGTTCAGTAGCTCATGGTGAATAATAAATTCCATTAAATAATTTAAATGAATTACATACAATTGTTCTAGAATTTGTACATCAAATTGAATAAAATCTATACACATATCTTCAAGCATCAATTCAAATCTTCAAGCAAATAGAACCTGAAACATGTTAAGTTGAAAATGTTTTGGGTCAACAAAATTTGGTGAGAATTACATAGGTTTTTGATGATTGAATAAAATGTTGTGCAATTCATGTGTCATGTCAATCTAGTCCATATGTGAGAACATACTAGAAATAAATCGAGTGCATAATCAACCCTGATGACTGTTATAAAATGATACATACCATACGCTCATGGTCCAATATGTTATACGATAACAAACACCCACGCTACCTTTGTAGGAGGCACGTATCCGGGTGGGATTGTCAGTCCAATAGATCTATCAATGTATACCGCCGGCTGATCAATGTTAATGATTATGCTAGAATGGTGCTTACTCTAATCATGCTCAAGACATAATGCAACAAAGAAAACACATAGACACATTGATGATTGAATTGCAATGATGATGTTATAAACATGTTTCACCCCAAAAATAGTGAAAATAGAGTAAAGGGGCTATGTAAAACTCACCTTGGTAAAATGTTATATCTGTTGAGAAATGTGTTGACCAAATGTATCATGTATCACCCTAAAATGAGGTAATAAATATGTCTAAGTCTAACAAGTCTACAAATGTTTAAGTTCTAGGGCTTCGAATCGGGGATAATTGCTCGTTTGATTAATATTAAAAATATTCGCCAATTGAGAGAAATTTAGTAAATAAATAACCAAAAATCTTTTATAAGAATTTTAAGTTAATATGGTCACAATAATGTGTTTAAAGTATAAGAATAATTTTTATAAAATTATTTTCTTTAAAATAGATTATTAAATCTATTTATTACAAATTGTCAAAACTTAACTTTAATATTCAAAAAAAAAACTAAAATTAAAGAATTATTATTTTAAAAATCATATTTCTGTTCTAAATGTTTAAAAATAAATTGTATAAAATTTTGGTGCAAAAATACCAAAAATTGGATTTATTATGATTTAATTATGATTAAATCTAACAAAAATTGATAAAAAATATAAAATAAATGATTTTTCTGAAATAAAAATTATTTCAGAAATGTTTATTGTTTTATAAACTTAGAATAATTTTTGTGGAAATTAATAATATCGTTTTGATATTTTTATAGAATTTTATAAATAAAATAGAATAAACTTGTAATATTTATTATATATAATAAATACAAGATTTTCGAAAAACTAAAAATGGTATGATAAGCTTAACCATTTGAATTGCATAAAATAAATTTTATAGGATTTATAAAGTTGCTTTGGTATTTTAAATGTATAACAATAGTTTAGAATTAAAAATATATGTTTAAATCTATTTAGAAAAGACTTAAAAAAAATTTGTGGTGGTTATGAGGAATGAACCCGCGTCAAAGGCGGTTCAAAGCATTTAGATCACAAGTCAGCCACCACCTGGGCTGACCCTGAGAACAAGTTAAACATGGAAAGGATTAATTTTATACCTTATGCGTTTTGAATCTTCTTCCCCACTGAAACCCTAGTTAACCAATTCGCAGCATGATCCAACATCACCACAAACTGATTGAGGGCTATTATACTACATCTAATAAGGAATCAGGAGGGGGTGTTTGATTATAACATACAAGTGCTGTAGAGGGTATAATCGTGAGCCGAAGCCGCACGAAAACGATCCAAGAATTCTGGGTGGTTGCGTGATTGAATGTTAAAAGGGTTATAGGGGTTTTGTTTATCGATCGTTCTAGATTGATTTTGAGGTTTTAATTAATACTAAAGATGTATAATTGGAATGGCTCAATCTTTGACTTATTTAGTCAAAAACAACCGTCAAACAACTCAATCAAGAGCTGTATACGCGTCTGATGAACTGTGACTATGCAGCAATTATGGTAGGTCAAACCAAGATTTAAAATCCCTTCTAAATTTACAGAGTCAAACATTATGTCTTGGTCAACCTTCATGTCTGCAGGTTGCGTATAAGGTAAAAGAAGGGAAGGGAGGTGTAGTGGGCCGGGTAAGGGTGAAGGATAAGGGAAATGGGCTGCTGCTTCTGGGTGGGCCACATATTGGGTTGGACTAACAACAACTTGGTTTTACTACACCATATAATTGTTATGATATATTGGTATTATTATTTATTCTTCTTATTATTATTATTACTATTATTATATATAAATATATATGTATATAAGTTGTGTGGTATTAAAATAAGGACTTAGGCACGTTATGAATGATAAAAAAAAATATAACATACGTATTAGAATTTGAAAATTTTGCGATGTTACACTGGCAATCAAAGAAACAAACATCTGTTGCAACTTCAACTGCTGAAGCTGAATACATTGCAGCTGCAAGTTGTACATCACAGATACAATGGCTCCAATATCAACTTCTTGATTATGGAATCAAAGAGACCAAGACACCATTGCTTGTAGACAGCAAATCTGCCATTAGCATCATTCAAAATCCTGTTCAGTTTTCAAAGACTAAACACATTGAAATCAGGTATCATTTCATAAGAGATTGCTATGAAAAAGGCAAGATTGAAGTGAAACATGTAGCAACAGCTAATCAAATAGCTGACATTTTCACTAAACCCCTTAACACATCAACATTTCAGAAGTTAGTATCCATGCTAGGGATGCTAAATTTGTAAGTGTTTCTCTTTATTTTTCTGCACAATTTTTTTATTTTTCACTTACATCTGTTTTCAAAAACTTGAAAAAATTCTGAAAAGAGAGAAACTACTGATGAACAAAACATCAGTATGGGGATAATTTCTGAAAAGTGATTAACTTCTAATAAAATAACCTTCAGAAGTTATGAATAAAAGTATTTATAAAGTATTTCTCATCAGCTGTTCAAAACTACTGAAGAGAAAATGGGAACTACTGATGAAGATAAATCCTTCATCAGCAGTTTAGTCAAAAAGGGCAAATATGACTTTTCCCATCATCAGAAGTTTGACCTAGTCAGTTTAAAACTTCTGATAAAGAGATTTTTAACCTAGGCGGTTTAAAACTTCTAATAAAGAAGATCCAAGCGGTTAAAAACTTCTGATAAATATCTTTTTTCAACACTTATCCTTTCAAACACAAAAATTCCCTCCTTCTCTCTCAAGAAAGCTCTCAAACCCCTGAACCTGCAACACAAAAACACTGTCCGATTCATCAACACACACAAACCACATGGCTTTAGTTCTCAAACAGGGACACAATCTCAGAGCCTACTTAGAAAAACAAGAAGGCTAGTCCCAATACGATGAGATCATTGATCTTGTCGTCAAATCCCAATATTTCACCGCTGTCACCATAGACCCACTAATACATCCTGAAACTCTCAATGAGATCTGGGCTAATGCTGAGACAGTGATGGTGGATGATGAAGTTATCTCCCTCAACTCAACAATTAAAGGGAGACAAATGGCCGTAACACCGGCCATACTCTCAAACAGACTGGGGTTGAATGATGTGAATGCCCCTGAGAAGTTTGACAACTCTGCTATCCACCTAACCATGACTGAGTGTGGTTATCAAGGTACTCTCTCACAAGCTACTATCTTTAAAAAGTATTTTGAACCAAAATATAAACTTTTGTTTCATTATATTATTATGTGCTTGAGTCCTAAAACTGGGTCTTATGACCGATGCCCTCAACCTTTCAACCAATCTTTCATTCTATTGTGAATGAAACAAATTTCAGGGCATCAAAACTTTTCTTTAATGAGTTGGTGTTACATCACAATAACACTAAGAAAAAGTTTTTGTTATATCCAAGGTTCATTATGCAATGCATAATATCTGAACTGGGTAATGAGGTGCTTGTGGGTAAAATTGAAATTTTGAAACCCTTAACCTCACAAGCATACTGAAGGCACAACAAACAGGCTGCCTGGCCAGAAGATGACCAAGGGGAACAAGAACCAGTCCCCATGGAACCCTCATCTTCCAAACCTACTCCACCAAAGGCCAAGAAACCCAAGATAACAAAAAAAAAAAAAAAAAACCCACCAAACCCAAAAGAAAAGCTGTTCAGGAGGTTGAGATGCCTGAACAAACTACTGTGCAATCTGCACTTCTTAAAGATGTGACTGAAACATCCTCTCAGTTTCATCCATCTCAAACCCCACCAAGAGCACCAATAACAATCCTTTTCAAAAGAAAAAGACTTAAGAAAAATATTCCAATTGACTCTTCTTTTGAAACTGCTGAACCCATTGCCCAAACTACTGAACCAGCACCCCAAATTTCTGAACCAGACATTGAAATAGCCAAACTTCTCTCTGGGCTAAAAGAGAAAGTCCCATCTACACATGTCAGTCCCCATCAACCACATCAAACAGGGGACATAGCCTCAGACAGTGACATGGATGTGGACACTCATAGCCCTAACCAAAGAGATGAGGATGAACCAGAGTCTCTAAGCCCAAACTTAGAAACTTTTGGTACTTTTGAGGCTGCTACTACTCATTTACCACCCAGTGGTGGACCTGAGGACAGAAGTATCATAGCTAAGACCTCAACTGTGGCAACTACTGATGAAGGCTTAATGCCTGAGGTAGGAAATCCTCTGAACCAAGAACAAGAGGTACATGAGACAACTGAGTTGGGTCAGCTCATGATGTAACTTATACAGTCCTCATTGAGGATGTAATCAGGGATTCAGATGATTCCATTGATTTAGATGATGTTTCAAAACACCAAACTACTGAATTGACGGCTACAAGTGAAGGTCCTGCACCTGGTGTCTCTAAGCTCAAGAAGCTAGTCACACCATCTCAGGTTGAAGCCCACTCAATCCATGATTCCCCTAGAGTGGCATCTTCTGTACAACAAGGAGATCAACCAAAAACACACCCCTCACTACAAATGCCTACCCAATTCCCTGGGCAAACAAGCATATACCTGAACCAGCTATGCAGCCCTGATGGTCCCTTGTATCACATGATGAACACCCTCATCAAGAATCACATCCAATCATACACAGCTAACTTGGAGCTGTCCATAAAGAACCAATTTGGAGTGATACAGACGAAGATGAATGATCTGTCCAACAAGATTGATCACAACAGCAAACAGATTACTCATCTTCAAGGTCAGTTCTCCCAAGCTTCAACTTCAAAGGCTGATGAAGCCAAAAAGGGGGAGAAAATCAAGGTACCTATGGATACACTTGAAGCCAGAAGAAAGGCAAGAGTGGCTATCCTAGCAAGAGATCAAAAAGATCAAGCCAGAAAAGAGAAACTGGCACAACAATTTGGTGTCTCTATTCAAGAAATAGAAGATGCTGAAAAGTCTGATGAATCCCAAGGGCACAATGAAGAAACCTCTGATGGCCAAAGTTCTGATGAAGAATCAGAAAGTACTGAAGACAATCCTTCAGTAGTTGACAAACCTTCAGAAGTTGTCAACCCATCAGAAGTTAACACTTCCAAGACTAAAACTACTGACCCTTCCATAATAACTGCTTCCATTCAACCAACTTCTGCTCCTACTAGGCCTACTACAACAGTTACCACAATGACTGTGCTAAACCCTTCTACAATCTCTCAATCAGCAGAACTACGAGAGAAGAGTTTAGTTACAGCCCAAAAGAAGGCCAGAGAAGATCAGATCTGGAAAACTCTGGAAGAAAGGGATGACTTAGATCTAAGCCATGAAGAAAAACATCAGGCTTATGAAGCTGAACTCCAAAGGCAGGCTAGCCTAGATGAAATTGCTGAACAAGACAAAAGACATCAACTGATGTCTTACATTATGAAGAACAGCAAAATCAAAGCCCACACATTGAAGAGAATCTCTGTGGAAGAGCTTACAAGAAGAGCTCAACTTATTGCAGATAAACATGCAACAAGTAAAGACACAAAGGCCAAGAGAGCTCAGATGATAGAAGAACTGGTAGCTAATGGTTATGGTTCAAAAGCCTCAGTGTCCAAATGGAAAGAAGAAAGATTGGTGGACACATATAGAAAATACAAGGCTGTAAGGGCTGCTAATCCAGAGAAGTTTCAAACTGTTGAAGCTTCAACTTCAGTAGTTAGAACTTCTGGTGTTCAAAGAAGACCAGCTACCCAAAGAAAGAAGTCAGAGGAGAAAGTGAAGACTGATTTCAGAATGGTACTACTAGAAGGTAGTATAGTAGTACATTCTGATTTTGACATAGTAGAGAAGCCTCTGCTCACACAATTCAGGGATCCTTCCACCTTTGCATATCAAATCCAGAAGACCATCACAGACAAACTGCACACCAAGGTAGTAACTGAACATCATTTGCCAACATTTCAGATACCTAATGTGATGGAACAACAGCAGGGAAGTGAATCCCACCTGAGAGTCACTGAAGTTGAAAACATTCAACACTCAGGAGAAACCCAGGGTACCACCATGGTTCCCTACACTGCAGACTTTGACAAGTCTAAAGTACCAATCATCAGATGGTCCTTTACTGATAACAACTCAGTACTTGTGACAAGAAGAGATCAAACAAGCAGGGAATATAGGTCGATGAATGAACTGAAGAAACTATCAACCAAAGACCTGCTTACAATCCAACACTTAGAACCAAAGAAAGGGTCTCTTACTGATGATCAACTGAACCAGCTCAAGACTTCCATGTTCAAAGGAATATGGAAAATTGTGAAGGACAGAAAAGAACAATAAGGAATTAGTAAGGTTTTGGCTTCATCAATCCAGGGGGAGATTGTTAGGACAAAAAGGATTGGTGAAACCACTTTTGCAAACCTTAGTCTAATTCACTTCTGTCAAAATACTCTAAGTATGGAACTGCTGAAGACAAAGGATCAAACTGCTGAAGAAGAGATTCAGAAGTGCTGAAGAAGAAAAGTCATCAGAAGTTCTGAAGTTCAAACCAGACACTTCTACTGAAGAACTACTGAAGACAAACTACTCATCAGTAGTTTGTCATTCATCAGTACTTACATAAGATCTTTTCCACCGCCTTTGTATATCAGTAGTTTAATACTTTAGTATTTCTTTTTGCTTTATGTATAAGTTCCAAGACTGCAACTTGTTGCAACTTGTTTCTGAACTTGCTTTTTGGCAAGGTTCATGTATTTGTAAAGTCTATAAATAGAAGGGTTCATCCCTCTGTTTTAGACATTGATTTTAATACAAGAAATCCTTCAACACTTATTATTGTTATTTCCATTTCGTGTTTACTGAGAATCTGTCAAAATATTTCATTCTCATTCATTACTTAGATTCTCAATAAACACTTTTCATTTATTAGTTCTTGAATCCAGGGGGAGTAATAACTCCTGTTGATAAGTGTAGCTATAAACTTATAAACATTCCGCTGTGCTATCACTCACCAAGAACTTGCTAAACACTTAAGTGTCAACTAGCAAGTTCTAACAAAAGAGCAGCTTACTGATCCAACAATGGTGCACATGTAATCCAAAACCTACTAAATCATTGCCTAGCTAGGGCAATAATCAATATGTGATCTGACATGAGCCCATAACCAAACCTTGACATGTTGTGCCTCGCCCATTGTACACTAAAGACAATGAATACTGTGAAATACAAGCACTTTTTTGATATCTGTCATCCGGTCAGAGCGACTGACCAAGATTGGGGGTGTCAACCCAATAGATCTATCCCGGTGTTTCATGGCTAAGTCCATAGCTAATGGTTATGGTATGATGTATGTCACGGGGGCTTAATGGATCCTGAACCTTAATGTCTCATGTGCACATAATAGTCATGATTGTAACTGAATACTATACGCATGTTTTTCCCCGGAAAAATGTAAAAACTGTAAAAAAGGGGTCGTGAAATACTCACTTGGTGTCTGGATGCTAGACTGAACTGAATCTGATGCGGTATTTCTGGTCTGGGATGCTCTAAGTTCATTTAAAGGAAAAATTAAGTCTATGTTTTGGTTCTTATTAACATGCAATTGTTCACCCGACTGGGACAGCTATGGACAAGAGGCTTTTGTACCACTATCCACGTGTGTCACACACTGTATGTGTCAGAAAATGTTCATTTTATTGTTAACGTGACTATGTTTAGTCTATTTTTGGTAAAAAAAAAAAAGTGTTTTTCCAAGAAAACTCTTGTGTTAAGCTTGTTAACACATGTTTTTATGGTCTTTAAGACATGTTTTTAAAACAAACCTTAGTATATGTTACAAAACTAAACAATACTGACTTGTTTTGGGCCGGCCTCGACTCTATACACTCACGCATACATTCTTATGTATGTGTGGGTGTACGCGTATGTCCATGTAAGTGTTCTAGGATGTACGAAATCGTATACATACGTGTGTGTATCCCTAAGTGAAAACATTGGACTTTAACCATAAATCTTTAGTGTTTAAATTAGTTTAACTCGAAAACTAGTTGTTAGTGGTGTGTGCGAGTGTCTGTGCCTTCGGGTAAACCTTTCCATAATCGAGTATTTACACAAACAAAGGAAAATGGTTCGGATGTTATACCATACACATGTATAGCCGAACATATCAAAAAAAAAAAAATAAGTTAACTCCTCACAATGCAACTCCTAGATGCTTGTTAGAGGATTGGAACTCCTAAATGATGATGGTGATCGATCGGCTAAGGCCCTTGGAGGGTGTTAGGGTGTATCATGGAGTTGTGGTGTGATCCTCTTGAGTCCTTATGCTCCTATTTATAGCCAAAAGGGGGGGGGGGAGGGGATGGGCTTGTGCTCATTGGTTCATAAAGATGGAAGGTCAAAGTGTTACTTTCTTGGAGTGCATTGAACTAGAGCCTCTCATGGTGAAATAGTTGACTTGAAGGTATTGTTTGGGTATGTAGGGGAGGGGGGGTTACGGCCGAAACATCACGGGGAAGGGGCAATGTGAGTTTTGGTAAGTTGACAATGTGTAGAGGTCCAAACAATTTATGTTGTTGCCATGTTTGTTTTGTTTGTTTGTTGTGTGCTCCTTGGGGGCCGATTTTTGGAGAGTCATGGGAGAGTTTTGGAAGGTCAATTTCACTAGATCATGGTGCTAGAATGTTATGCTTCCATCTTGGTGTATGTATTACACACTTATAAGTTGACTAACCATGATTGGTTATGGGAAATAGATGAAAACAAGGTGGGAAAAAGTGTAGATAGTTTGGGAAAGTCAATGTACATGGGAGGGTGTTGGAAGGAAAGCCACCTTCTATGTTAGTGTAAGGTGTGTGTATGTGTGTCGAGTAGTATGTATGCATGGGTAGGGTGAGTTGTGCAAGCAATGTATTGTATCTATGTGTGTGTGTGTGATCGTGTATATGTATGTATGTGTATAGGAATGGATTTTTGTTGTAACAAACATTCATACACACATTTATATGTATCGCATAAATATATACATAAGCATATAGTTTTAACCTTGCTTAATATTTACTTGTCTATGTGTGTACATATGTATATGTATTTCAACTAAAGCCCATGTACACAAGTTAATTGGAGTTTAATCACCCTTGTTGTTTATATGGACAGAGCCGGTCCGTTAATATTATTGGGCTAGGTAAGTGCTTAGCCCCCCCCCCCCCCCCCCAAAAAAAAAAATGGGGCCCTCAATTTAAGAAAAGAAAATTAATATATAAATTATGTGTATTAATATACCCTGACGTTAATAGCACTACTGGTAAGTGTAGTATGGTGGTAATCAATGAACATCCATCTATTCTTTTTTGTAGTCCCAAGTTCGAACCCTGCTACTAGTTTTTTTTAATTATTTTTTTAAATTTTATCATATCAATTTTAAATTTAGTAAAGGTTTATAATTAACATTATTTAGAAGCATAAATAATTAAACAACTCTGATTTCTAATATACTTTGAAAGCTGATTTTTATCCACCTTTTGTTAGTTTCTCCATTCAAGTAGACAAAATATTTATTTTTATATAATAACCAATTCATTACTTGTCTACAAACATTTATAAACCGAAAAGATGATTTTGTCATTTACAAAAGTATTATTCTAATTGAAGAACTAGAAATTAATAAAAAAAAGAATAGAAACAAAACTATATATGTACATAGGGACATAACAAATAATTATCGAGAAAACATTTAGACATCGTGTTAAATTCTCCTTTTTATATATAATACGTGTATATTGTTAATGAAAATAATGTCAAATACAAACCGAAATTAGAAACCTAAAATATGAAAAGGGCCCCATTTTTTTTACTTCGCTTAGAGTCTCCAACATAATTGGGCCGACTTTGATATGGACAATGCATGTGGATAGTTCATGTAGGTGAACATTGTTTGTTTTTGTTCTTGTCGGGGTAACAAGTTGGAATTCTTGTTCAATTGCATGGATTTCCTAGAATCTATCATGAATTATTCGACTAACTAGGGCTTTGTGTTAACTAGTGTGTCTACTGTTAGATTGTATGCCTTGGGATTGACTCGTTGGAACCCTGTATAGCCCAACTATGATGAAAATGATGACATGTAATGCTATGCACACTGTATACATGTAGCTAAGTTTACGGATATGACTTGTGATTTCGACAGGTGTCGCATTATCCCCCTGTTAGAGGAATTTCGTTACCGAAATTTTCTATGTTGGTTATCAGAGCTGGTGGTCTCCTGAAAGAGATGTGGGTACTTGCGTTTCATCTGATCCTCACACTCCCACGTGAATTCGGGTCCACACATGGAATTCCATTGTACTTTGACTGACTTGACCTGACTACGGCGAAGTTTCTGTACCTTCCAATTTGTTATCTCGCTGGCTGCAACTCTGCTGCGGTGATGGCATTGACTTGTGCTTTGTTCAGCTGGTTGAGGCAAGTTGATAGTGCCTCAATTTGAGCTTGCAACGAAGTGGTGGAATCGATATGATAGAGACTTGTCTTTGATGCCCGACTTCGAGGGTTGTACCACTGATAGCTGTTGACTGCGATTTCTTCGATGAGATCATAGGCTTCCTGCAGTCTCTTGTTCCCAAAAATACCTCATGCGGTCTCGTCAAGTGTTTGCCTTGCTTGATTTGTCAGCCCATTTGAGAAGGATGAAATTTGTAACCAAATTTCAAGTCCATGATGTGGGTATTTTCTCAGCATATCTTTGAATCTCATCCAAGCCTCGTAGAGTGACTCTCCTACTTCTTGGAAAAAGGTGGTGATGTCATCTCTTAGCTTTGTGGTTTTGGCTTGGGGAAAGTATTTTGAGAGAAACTTTTGGGTAAGGTCAGCCCATATGGTAATAGAGCCTACAGGTTGCGAGTTTAGCCATGCTTTGGCACGATCCATTAGTGAAAAAGTAAACATGCGAAGTCAGATAGCATCAGGAGTGACGTTATGCAACTTAAAAGTATCGCAAATTTTGAGGAAATCTACGACCTGAGCATGCGGATCTTCATCGGGTAAACTGAAAAGTGCAGTTTTGTTGTATCATGTGGATGAAATGGGACTTAATTTTGAAATGGTCGGCATCAACGGCGGGTCTAGCGATGCTAGGGCCCAAAGCATTGATGGAAGGTCTAGCAAAATCGGAGATGCTTCTATCAACTTGTGCCATTTTTAATTTTTGTTCATTTCTTCTAGCTTTAAAATATCTTTCGAGTTCTTCAAGAGGAGACACAAGAATAGGGGAGGGACGCAAGTTCATACACTACTCGAGAACCTTTGAGATAAAACTTTTAACAAAAATACTAAGAAAAAGAAAACGTAAGGAATTTTAAGAAGACCTTTCTCTATAGCAGTCGTGTCCCCAGTAACGGCGCCAAAAACTTGATGGGTCCGTGGGATTCAATAAAACTTAAGCTTCTTTGCAAAAGGGGCAAAGTCCCGATGGAGGTGCCAAAAGCTTTGGTGAACAGGTGATTAGGTGAGGAAACAGAAAGACACTTACAAGTTTTAAATTTATAATTTAAAACGATAGTTGCTCAACGTTCTAGACCCATCACAATAGGCAAGCGTACCTGTCGTGTATAGTATATAAATGTGCAAGCACCGAGTTTCGAATCCATGGACACAATTTTTACTACTCAACTTTTCTAAGAATTACTAAGAGACTTTTAAAATGCGAGAAGAAAAGTGAAAAGAGAGATGTAAACTTTGAGGGAAATCAATGGCAAAACAAAGGTGTTGCTTCGGGATCAGATGGAACCTGGTATGACAATAGTAATCTTTTATTAAAGTGGTGTGTTTAAGTTGCACACTTGCATAACTACATTCTCTAGAGGTGACTATTTTCGCATAACTGTATAAATGACTCGTGTTCTTAATATTTTTGTGAGGGTCTCCCAAACCGGGTAGCTCACCTCTCAACAATGAAAAGAAAATGACTCGAGCCTGTGTCAACTCAACCTCGAATTACCTACTTCCCAGTGTTGCGATATAGACATCTAACTACTCTAGACTTTTATAAAAACATGGGGTTACGCTTTGGTATGGTCCAATATAACAATTACATCGAAGAAAACGTGTAATACGCTGAACCAGCCCGCTCGAAACGGGCCTTGTCTAGGTGAACGGCTGTTCGGCCCAGTGAATGGTCGTTCGGCGGTGTCAGGTCGGGAAACTGACTTAAATTTATTATTTAAACGATCTTAAGCCCCATACCTCTCATAATCACAACCCTAATCATCCCTAGCAGCCACCATACTAATATTATACCCCATAACCTCCACCATAATCAAAATCAATCAAGTTTTGGAGCTCTAGTTGTGTCTTATCACCTAACCGAAGAGCTTTAGGTATGTTATCAAATATCTTGTGTTTAACCTTCCTTGTTATGCTATAAAACACCAAAAAAAGGTTTTTCCAGGTCTGATATAACTTTATTATAATCGAAACATGAGTTTTCTAAAAGATTAACATGTTAAACATAGGGTTTTATGATGGTTATATGAGTATGTTTGCATGTTAGTGTATATTGTTGATTGTTAAACATCTAGGGTTTATAGATGATATTAGTTATGATGATTCTTGCATGTTTTGATCATGGTAATGTATGATAAGTCTTGTAGGATGTGTAATTGATGTTCTTGATTGATAATATACATCTAGGGTTTGAGATAGTTAAGATCAATACGTGTTTAAAGATTTGACAGATTACATGTAACAATTTGTAGGCTCTGTAACGTGACTTTAAAGTATCTGTTTTGATCGTTTCTTGATATGAGCATGTCGTACATGGTCTTAGCTTTCTGGAATGGGTAAAATCATGCGATTTGGTTGTCATTTGATATGTTTTTTGAATTTTATTTGAATAGAAGTCTAAACTGATTTTCGGATTAAAAAGTTAGGTAAACTTTAAACGGATGTGACTCAATTTTTACAAGGAATTATGTCACGAAATTTGGTCAGTAGATAGGTACATGGACTGTTAGGGTGAATACATGATTTTTGGGAATTTTTCTCATAAACTGGCCTGATGTGCATATTTTCCAAACATAGTTGTAGTAATTGATGTTTCATGATTTTTCTACGTGGATTCGTCATGAAAAAAAATATGGGCATGACGACTGGACTCCAAGGAATATTTAGAAAAAGTTTTTGAGTCTAATTCGTTGTTTAAGTATTTTTAATAAAATCGTTTCGGTAGTACATAATCTGTCCTAAAAACGCAGATTGTGTCATTTGATATATGTGCTTACTTGGAGTCTTGTGTGACTTGAGTTTGACTTGAACTTGCATGTACACTTGTATGAGATGTAAATGACGTGTATAATTGATATTAAACACAATGTTCACCAACGGGTTCGTAGGGTCTACTTGTGCATGTAGTTTTATTAGGTGTCACCTAAATGTTTTCACATAAATAAACGTCTTGGACAAACGAGCTATGTGGTGTATTATGTATACACCTATACTCACTTAGTGGCACATATAATAGGGAGTCGGCAGCATGTTCTTATTTGTGAAGTTTGGATTTAGCTTGCAACCTAAAGTGAGTTTGACTACTCTTTTCTTAAAAGCATGCGTCTCGGCTTTGAGACAAATCATTTAACTTTTTCTAGTCCGGTTTGGGACTACTTTTACATCCCGGGTTTTTGGGTGCTTTGACACCTTGTGTGGGTCGGGTTTTGACTCCTTGTGTGGGTCGGGTTTCGATTCCTTGTGTGGATCGCGTTTTATCAGTTTTGCAACTTTAACTGTCCTTTGTGAACTAAACAAACTCTATCAATTGAAAGTCCCACAATATTATTGAGTTAGTTGCTGGAGGCGAACGGGGTATTAGTTGATAGCGCTATTAGGTTGTGCAGCAACCTCATGCCTGAGGTGCTTGGGTCACGGGCATGAACTTCTGACCACATTTTCTTGCTAGTGTTGATAGACACTAGTGCAGGGCACTGTACCATCTGTATGTTCCCAATAATCACCTATTTAGTTATACTGAGTGGGTCATCTACCCCTGACAAGCTTAAAACCGATGGTTATTACAACTTTGGTAACTTTACACTTGCAACTTAAATTGTGAACTCACCAACTTTATGTTGACACATGCTAGCATGCTTTTGCAGGTCTCTAGGTACGGAGCACGTTAGGGCAGACATCATTGTGTCATGGGATAATTGAACACTGTTAACTTTTATATTGCTTTTCATTCATTTGGTTTTATCTTGGGCGCGTTGTTTTGCGCATGGTTTTAAAATGGCTATGTTTGGTTTACTTTTCCGCAACTTAACTAAACTTTTTGGTTAAACGCTAAAAATTGATTTTTGAAAACGAACTAAATGGTTTTGGCATTTAGAGTTGTTCATATGACTTATGGATATGGGATCCTGGTGTGTCATGCGCCTCGCAGTATAAACCCCGCAACGGAAATTTGAGGGCGTGACACACCAGGACCGAGTATAAAGACCGTACCGACCGTGAGTGAGATCTTGATAGTAGAGAATTAAGCCACTAAGTGTGTGTATTTCTACCCACAAATGGTCTAATCACTACTCGTGGGATTAAGTTAGCTCACAAGTGCATGGGTTGTTACACACCATGGGTACACTTATGAGTCCTCCCACTTCGTATCAAGACACCCACAAGACCAAAGACTAAGTGATTAATTAATTAACTCATTAAACAAAGTTTAGAATAGAAAGAATTATTAAGAACACAAAACACCACTTTTAAATAAAAGATAAACTATTTAATTCATACCAAGTTTTCATCATCACCCAAGCAACACCAATAGAAATATACTCTAGCATGGTTGATACAACAAGCTCACAAGGTTGGGTTTGTGTACAAGACATGGTGGAAGTTTGTATGAAGATTTCTAGAGGTTTTGGGTGATTTCAGGTTGTTTTTCTCTTGATTGTGGTGTTTATGGAGTGATCCCAGGCTCCAAAGGACACTCACAATCCTCAAGGATGGATGGAACTTTGTGGAGAAGTGTTGGTTTTCAAAGTGCGAAGGGATGCTTCAAAATGTGGGGTGGTGGCCTCTATTTATAGGCAAATCAACTCTAGCACGCCCATGCTCATGTCCTGGCACGCCCATGCTCAACAGCAAGTAATATTGCAGAGTCCTTTATGCAGAAGATGTATGTACTTAGGGCAACAACGGCCATGCTTAGACCTTGAGCACGCCCATGCGTCTTAGTACGCGTAACTGTCTTGTCAATTTTGGTCGGTTTAAGCCTTGGGGAACACGTTTCAACATGCACGGTCGTGCCCTTGTATGTTGCAAGCCCGTACTCTTCTCTGGAAGCTGAATTTGGCCTCTGTTGACTTGGAAACGTTGACTTGTTGACCCAGGACAGTTGCACGGCCGTAAGCACGCCCGTGCCACACCTGACAGAGCTTCAAATTCTTCAATTCTTCGCCTGTTTGTGCCGTTTTGTGCTGGTTTTCACTTCTTTTCACCTCCTGACCACTGATCCTGCAATTATCAACAAAAGGGATAAATCATGATAAAACAGAGATAAAAGCACAATTTTGAGTATAAGATAGGTGAGAATTATATATGGAAAACATGTCAATTTCTCAGCACATCAACACACATAAACGTCTATCTTTCGAATAACGACGGGAATCACTTAACCACCACGGTGATCCGGCTGACATGGTGGCTGTTGCCGAAAAGCTAATCCGGTTCTTCGTTACTTCATCCGTGTTGGTTTGAAGGTGAAGTGGGTGGTGGTATGCTTATTTGGTGAGTAGTGACGTCGTAACTCCGCCGCCGAGCCGCCTTGGCTTTTCTCTCTCATCGCCTTCACTCTGTAGCGCTCTCTCTCTCTCTCTCTCTATATCTTCTTTGTAAGTGTAAAGTGTGTTGTCTTTCACTCTGTAGCACCCTCTCTCTCTTTCTTCTCTGTATGTGTAAAGTGTGTTGTGTGTGTGAGTTTTTATAAAAGGTGCCTTACCTACTTCCTGGTTTCCACATACATAACAATAATGCATTATTTTTATTTGATAATAAGATTTGCTTAATATTTGGTAATAAACAATCATCAAACATTGGCAAACTTACCTCTTACACAGTCCAATGCGAATTGTAAATACACGAGCTAGAGACATAGGTATGAGTGCCACATGCGGTCTAACGAGAGGAATCTCACGCGCGGAGCGCGTGGAGAGTTTTCTTGGCCGGGGTTGACTTCATTGGTTGAGGAACGATGGTGTTGGATACGTCCCGCCGCGTAGCGAGACACGTGTCCACGGGGCAACGCCCACGGATCAACAGTTTGTTAAATGTAGTTATAGTCGTAGCAGTTAACTCATCATTAGCAAATATCATCATTGCGACGTGTAACTAGATTTTTTATTTTCTTTTTTCCCTTTTTAGGTGGTTGTTGTGTTGCGATTTGCTTTATTGTCGTAGGGGTTAACTAATCACCGAAAAATATCAACGTCCTGGCGCGTAGCGCGAGGTAAGAACCTAGTTTCTTTAAATTAGGAAAAAAATTAACTTATTTATATTATTAAACACACAAATTTACTTATATTAAAGAAACACACAATTAGTGATTAAATTAATGATACGTGGTTTTGTTATGATTATATTATTAAAATTTCGAATAGACTAAATTAATTACTACGTCTGCTTATATTAGAAAAAATTAAAATTAAAATTAGTAGTTGAATTATTATACGCCATTTTTTTAAATTAGGAAAACATCCACTTACTTATACTATGAAACTCACAAATGAATTCAATTCAAAGACTGATTACTTGTGTTTTTTTTTTTAATTTGAATTCATGCACACCTTTTACTTATTTTAGGTAATCTATAAATTAGTATAACCTTTGAAATAATATACACATATTAGAGGGTGTTTGAGATTTATTTTCAAAATAGTTTCTGCGTTTTGGAAAAGCAATGGTGGAGCTGCTTTTAGATTATTATGTTTTGGTAGCCTAAAAATTCATTTCAAAACTCAACCCCAAACACTCAGAATTGATTATTTGCGTTTTCAAAACGCAATAATCTAAAAATTCATTTCAAAATGCAACCCCAAACATCCCCTTAGTTATTTTAGGTAATCAAACAATTAGTATAACATGATTGAATTATAAATATAGACGGATTTTATGAATTTCTGAATTTGAATTAATTATTTTATCAATCTTTACCATTAATAGATTTAACTTCCCTTTCTAGAACGATAAACAACTTTATATATCTATACATATAATATTTAAAAGCCCTTTTGTACACTTGTCAATCTCTCACACCCCTAGCAATTATCTCTCCTCCTCTCATTAAGCCACATGGCATGATGTGAGATTTTATAAACTTTTCCTTTTTTTTAAATAAAAAATCATTAAATATTTAAGGTCAAAATCGGTCAAGGTTTTTAATAACTTTCCTAAATACTATAATCTAGATTTCCCTTATTAATAATAATCCATTCAATCTCTCTCTCTCTCTGTCTAGAATCTAGAGAGAGAAAACGGCTGGAAAGTGGTCGGAAGATGATCCTAACGACAGAGGAAATCGAATAACCGGTAAAAGCATCATGTTATTCGGAGTTAGGTTAATGGAAGGCGAAGGTGAAGGATCATCCTTCTGCTCATAGTGGAGAGCGTAAGCGAGGTACCTACTTTTATTCAATTCATTCGCCATTGAATCCTGCAATCATTTACATTCATTAATAAATTTTGTTCTATGATTTCAATTCACTTTTTCTTATTTAGTAAATCCTAAAACAATCAAACCAACCTCCTCTCCATTGTCGATCCTCCATCTTCTTCAAGGTATGATCTTGCCTCCTTATTTTGTAAAACGATCATTCTTCATCTTTCTTCACTCCTCTGTTTTTGTTTTTGTGAATGTTGATACAGAAACTATGGCACAATATCAAGAAAATGTTATGATGGAAGGCCGAGCATGTTCATATTGATTAATTATTATCAGATTGATTATTGGTTGATCATACGGGTGATGATTAGTATGGATTTTGGCCGATTATTTTCAAGGTATGATCGTGTATTTCACATTATTTTGGTTGTCTAGGGATGGGTTGTCATGTTCTTAGGGTCCTTTGTTGTTTGTTGATTTAGTTTAACACCAGTTGTTTTTTTTTTTTTTTTTTTTTTTTTTTTTTTTTTTTTTGGTGATTAGACTTAGCTGATTATGATTAATGTTTGATTCTGATTCTGATTCTGTGATCGATTTGAAGGTACGTAGCTGTTTCTAGGCATTAGACCGAACCCAAACTTATCCATTGTATTCGGCTAAGCTTTGGTTTAAAGGGTTCAAGAATTTTCATCAATTGTTCTTATTTGTTCTTGAGGATTTAATATAATTCGGATCTTCATATGCTCGAGATAATGTTTTTTAGTGAAAATCTTTAGTTTGGTTGGTGATTGGATGGATCATGGATCTCGGATGTGGGTGCACCCGATTGCATCGTGTCAAAATCAGAAAGTGGTTTAATTTTTTTTCAAAAGAATCTATGATCTTTCCTATTTTCAAGCTTCTAATTTTATGGAATAATTTAAAACTTCCGATTTATGGGGATATTGAATTGAATGATATTATTTAATATGGATATAATTTTGTGGTATGATTTAAAACTTTCAATTTAGTTGTATTATGTGTGTTTTATATATCCAATTTTAAGATATTGAAGATTAATCTACTATATCCTTTTCTTTTGAAACTAAATCGTTCTTCCATTCTGCCATAAACGTAAAAGTGATGGGTCTTTCTTGAAACAAAATCAATTGTTGTAGACACGCCACTTAATCTGTTGTAAGTTTTCATTCTCCTTATTATTTTGTTCAATAATTGTTTAATTTCCTAGGTTACTTTTCTATATTGTTCAAATCTTTTTTATAATTATCACTGCTTTATTTTTTCAAAATTATGTTTTGTATATTAATCAAAACCTAACATTTTTCGTAGATAATAAATACACATTAATAATAATTATATATTAACTATTTATGCCCATTCTAAATTTAAAATTTTACCTTAATAAATGAGAATAAGAAAGGAAACTTACGTAAATTAGGAACTCATTAAATTTCCTTATTACATTTAAATTAATCACTTCCTAAATTTAGTGTAATTTATATTGGTAATAAGTTAAATTTTGAATTTTGAAATTCAAAATTCAAATTAAATTCAAAATATTTAAATTTGAGTTATACAAAATTTCAATTTTTTAGTTTTGATTAATAAGGGTAACAACTTACACATACTAATTATCCTTTTAATTACAAATTTAATAAGATTCAAAGTAGTGTCAACTCTCCAATTAATACATTAATTGATCATATTAATTGTGCTATATTATTCTAATATTTGTTTAGCTTATATTGATAATCAATTAAATATCCAATTTTTAATTTCAAATTACAAATTAAAGTTCGAAATGTTAAATTCGAATTTGACAAAATTTAAAATTTTGGTTAATAATTGTAAAAAATTACACATACTAATTATCCTTTTATTTACACAGTTAATATGATTCAAAGTCCTACATAAGTTGTGTCAACTTTTATTAATACATTAATTGATCTTATTAATTTCCCTATATTATCCTAATATTAGTTAAGTTATAATGGTAATCAATTAAATAACGAATTATCAATTTCAAATTTCAAAATAAATTCGAAATATTTAATTTCGAATTAGACCCATTCTAAATTCAAAAATTTACCTTAATAAATGAGAATGAAAAGGAAACTTACGTAAATTAGGAACTCATTAAATTTTCTTATTACATTCAAATTACTAATTTCCTAAATTTAGTGTAATTTATATTGGTAATAAGTTAAATTTTGAATTTTGAAATTCAAAATTCAAATTAAATTCAAAATATTTAAATTCGAATTATACAAAATTTCAATTTTTTAGTTTTGATTAATAATGGTAACAAATTACACATACTAATTATCCTTTTAATTACAAATTTAATAAGATTCAAAGTAGTGTCAACTCTCCAATTAATACATTAATTGGAGATATTAATTGTGCTATATTATTCTAATATTAGTTTAGCTTATATTGGTAATCAATTAAATATCAAATTTTTAATTTCAAATTTCAAATTAAAGTTCAAAATGTTTAAATTCGAATTTGACAAAATAAATAATTTTGGTTAATAATTGTAAGAAATTACACATACTAATTATCCTTTTATTTACACAGTTAATATGATTCAAAGTCCCTACATAAGTTGTGTCAACTTTTATTAATACATTAATTGATCCTATTAATTTCCCTATATTATCGTAATATTAGTTTAACTTATATTGGTAATCAATTAAATAATTCAAAATATTTAAAATTTAACTAATAATAGTTTCAAAATTTAATAAATAATAGTTTTAGTTATAAATTTCTCAAATTAGTTACAAGAATTTGAATTGACAGATTTAAGTTAAACTTTATTAGTATTCAAATAGTAAATGTTCTATTTAACTATTTAATTTCATATTTTAATATCTATAATGCTAACAATTAGACTTAATTATAACATTTAATTCGAATTTTGAATGATCTGACTCAAATAGTGTCTTAGTTATAACATTTTGTAAGAAATATTTTTCACTACTATTTATTTTTACTAGATAATACTCCTCAAATACAATCTGATAACATGATTCCAGTCAAGTTCCAAAGGCGCCAATTCCCAATATCCGTATGCTTTGCAATGACCATCAATAAAAGCCAAGGACAGTCTCTATCGAAGGTTGGATTGTATTTAAGAGACCCTGTATTCTCACATGGCCAGCTTTATGTCGCATTGTCAAGAGTTAAAAACAGGGCAGGCGTGAAGTTACTTATACTTGATGCTGATGGGAAGGTCAAGACTAAAACAAAAAATGTGGTGTATAAAAAAATATTTAGTGATATTTGAATAAAATGTGTATTGGTTTCTTTTAAATTTTAATAAAATATTTCTACTATATTTTTTTTTACGTTTTACCATTCAAAATAATTGTACGTTGGTGAACCGCGTGTAAACGCGAGCAAAAGTCTAGTGTATATATATATATTTAGGGTAGGGATCATACGAGAACCAACTTTAGGGAGAGAACCAAGAAACCAATGTGAAAAGAGTTACAATAACTCTCAACCCAAAATAAAACAACCTTATCCTCTACCTCACTTCTCTCTTCTCTGTAAAAAAACTATTCTTCATCCTCTGACTACATCGATCCCTACACTTTCAATTCACAACCTATAGCCTTAAACTCGGCTCAATAACAAATAATAACATAAATACCTTCAATGCAAAACAGATCTGATCATACAAACATTGCAATTGATTCACGTTTAACAAATAAATCACTAGATTTGTTCAATCCACATAATAAACAAAGCAATGCGAGTGAAGAACCCTATATCGAATCAAATGAATTGTAAAGATTACTTGTTAGATTTGCGTTCTGTGTGTGTGTTTGAGAGATCAGTAAAATGAACGGTGAAATAGGAACCGTCGATCTCTGCGTTCAAGTGATCGGTGCTGTTGTTGATGTTAGGTTCACTGACGGACTGCCTCCAATTCTTACGACTTTAGTGGTTTTGGATAAATCGATTCGGTTGGTTCTTGAAGTGGCTCAGCATTTAGGGGAGAATATGGTTAGGACTATTGCTATGGATGGGACCGAAGCCTTGTTAGAGGTCAACCGTTCTCAACACTGGTTCTCCTGTAAGCTATTTTAAAAAATCATGTATTTGCTTGAAGAGTTTATCATTATTATTATTTATTAATATTTGAATATTGTTCAGATCTGTTCGTAAGATGAATATTAGGCTCTCGAAATTGTAACAGTTTGATGTTTTAGCTCCTATGTACGTGTTCGATCTTGTGTTATTGATGTAGATACTCTGTCGTTCACTATGTGTATAAGTATAATAAAGCACATTGATGTTGAGATAAAGATTAGGTACTCGTAATTGTTATTGTTATTGTTTGCTGTTTTAGCTCCTTGGTGATAGATGTAGGTGCTTGATCTTGTGTTAGGTTTTCAATTCATGATGTAGATGATTTATAATTCATGATGTAGTAATTTGAATGACGGTATTTTGCGTTGGTGATATGTTTTAAGTAATTTTTTTTTTGCATGCAATGGAGGTGTTCGACGATATGTCTTGTTTATTATTATTTGTAAGAATTTATGAAATAAATAAGAAGTTAGAGCAATATAGATGTGTTTTTGTTAGTTTTAGGATTATTATTTTGTTACAGAATGTGGCTATTGATTGTTTTTATGCGTGTGTTTTTGTGTATCTAATTAGTTAAATTGTGTATTGTTAGTTTTAGGATTATTATTTTGTTACAAAAAGTGGTTAATGATTATTTTTATGTACATGTGAATTAAAAATTTTAATGCACATGTGCATAACGTAGTTGCTACTGCTAAAAGTAATGTTAATGCAGTTCATTTATACTGATATCGTTAATGTCTTTCGCTCTAACGCACATGTTCATATATTATGTGGTAATGAAAAAAGTAATGTTAATGCACATGTGCATTAAGATTGAAAATCTGGTTTTATTATATGTTGTTTATTATTTGTAGACAAAGATGGGATAAACATAAAAGAATGAAACTTTTGTGGTATAATCGAGGGAGAAAGGGTCAAAAAAGTTGCCAGATGCGATTGAGGATGATGACATAATCGTTGATCAATAAGTTAAAAAAGGTCGTTATTTTTTATTTAAGCAATTTAGGTATATATGCACATGTGCATATATGTATATTTTTCATGTTAACTAATAAATTTTAACTGTTAGTTGTTTAAACAAATGAACATTGTTGATGTGTTGCAAAACACATATCTTTTCCTATGTATTTTGTATATTATTTAGTTAGGTTTTTAGTCGTTTCGTGTCATTTTTGTTATGTATTTATGTATTTTATTATTTTATAGGTACTTGAAGAAAATGGGCTCAAAATGAAAGAACTTTAATCGAGATACCAACACTTAGGAGCAGGTGTTCATAAACGTTGGAGCGTAGACGAGCAACTTTGGTCAAGTCAAGAACACCCGAGTCTAAAGCACGGAGTATAATACTATCTAATAATAATAATAATAATAATAATAACAATATTAATAATAATAAAAGTCACGTAAAGACCAAAATGTAAAAGAACTTGGAGGCCCACAAAAAAAAGTCAAGGAAGAATTGATAAAAAAAAACCCTACGGAGAATGGAGAATATAATTTTGGGAGTGACCTTGTTTTGAGGGGTACACACATCGATCAAGAGAATTTGGAGACGGCACATATATTCATCGAGCAGAAGTCGAACAGCCGCAAAGAAAGGTGAATACATCGATAGCAACAAATCAAAGCAAGATTTGAGAGGCAATTTTCAAGGAGGAGGCTTGGAACCTTTGGTGAAGGCTTGGGTTTGTTTATCTAAAATACTAGTTTTGGTTTTTGATTACTTTGTGTTTTCAACTACTTGATACTATGTTTTATTATTACTTTGAACCTATGTTTTCATTGATTTCCATGACTATGAGTAGCTAAATATTTAGTGCTACATAAGTATTGATGATGGGTGACAATTGAATAATAGTTTTCGGTTTGGATCTATGTTATGTTTTGGATAATGTTTTGGTAAAGAGTTTTCTAATAAGGTTTCTTTTGTATATGCGTGCTTGATATCTGAATATTAATTCTTGTTTCGCTAAATTCTAGTTTAATTGATTTTGTATCTTTTGATCTAGGGTTTTGTGATTATCTTAGACTGGTGTTTTTGATAAATCTTGTGGTTGCTAGACGTAGTACGCCCTAGAAACAAGTTAATTAATTATTGTGTAATTTAGCATTCTACCACCTTTGAGACCGAGAGGAGATTAGGTGTCAGCGTGTCAAGCTTGGTAGGTATTCGGGACCGTGGTCTGCACGAGAGTGAGTCACCCCTAGCGTGCCTGTTTTGTTAGCACCCTGTGTTAGAAACCTGTTAGAATAACTATCCCTTGCATCCCTTACACATCCCGGATGTATTGTTTCTGAGGGGGCCGAGAGGACATTCAGATATAGGATACCTTAGCATAGTTTGGAGAGACCGAGAGGTGATCTGAACCCGAGATCGGCGAGTTTACACACTTCCCTAGATTTAGTATTGCGACATGTTGGAGAGTGATTCGTGTTCCAGTGTTGGTCTAGTTTAGTGTATTTTAAGATCCCGGTAGCCAAAACCCATTTATCCAATCCCAAGAGCTATAAGTAGGTCACCTTGATTCTTACCTAGGTAGCCATTTTCTCATTACTTGATCTCAACTAGTTCTACTTGTTCGTTCTATTTGTTGAGTTGCTCGTATTTTATTTATATTTTTTTAGTAATTAATTAAATCACCATCACTTCATTTTATTAGACTAGGACTCGACGAAAGTTTAGTACCGAGAGCTGTTACTACTGGGTCCACGGTTCGATACTCGGACTTATTTGCTTTACTACTTTCGACCGGTACACTTGCCGGTAGTGTGTGGTTTAGTGGGTATTTCCCATTTAACACTTGTTTTGAAATTAATTGGACTTAATATATATTTATCACACATTTCACTCATCAAGTTTTTGGCGCCGTTGCCGGGGACACGGTGCGCTTTCGAGGACGACCTGAGTCGGGGATCTAATCATTTTATTGCTTTCGTAGTTTGGTAGATTTTTTTTAATTTTATAAAAAAAAATATTTTTGTTTATTTGCTATTTGCTTTTTTTATTCTAGTATAGTTTTAGTTTCTCTACGTACATAGGAAGTACCCCGTTGCAGTCCTAGAACATTTTGCCCACCAGATAGATAACATAGAAATGGCTGCACATAGGACTGTCGCTGAACACATCAGCATTACACCCACTCACATCCGGTCCAGTATTACACTACCCATTATCGAGTCAAACAACTGGACCATTGAAC
Source organism: Ambrosia trifida (assembly GCA_028751855.1). Classification (NCBI taxonomy): domain Eukaryota; kingdom Viridiplantae; phylum Streptophyta; class Magnoliopsida; order Asterales; family Asteraceae; genus Ambrosia; species Ambrosia trifida. The sequence goes on along the minus strand of CM054128.1, from coordinate 74,339,485 downwards.
CCACTCTGATTAACACTATATCTCATTCAGTTCAGTTTCACGGCATGCGTGATGAAGACCCATATGGCCATTTAACTAGATTTGGTAGAGTCTGTTCCCGTTCTCACTTACTGATCAGGCCCTCACATGGCTGGACTCCCTCCCACAGGGAGCTATCACCTCTTGGACTGATCTTCAGACGAAATTCCTACAGAAGTATTTCCCCCCTGCTAAAACCGCTCATCTTAGAAATCTTATCTATGCTTTTACTGAGCAGTCAGGGGAGTCATTCTATGAGACATGGGACAGATTCAAGGCACTTCTGAATAAGTGCCCTCATCATGGTCTTGAGGACTGGAGAGTCGTGGAGAGATTCTATACTGGAGTTTCTGACGCGACCAAAAGATTTCTTGACTCTACAGCAGGCGGTAACATGATGAAATCCAAAACCGTTGTTGAATGCCTTGAGATGATAGAGGACCTAGCCACTAGCTCCTACATCGAGCCTGGCTCTGGGGGCGTTACTGCTGCCCCTAAGGGTATCCATTCTGTTGAGAGTAGCATTGCACTAGCCACCCAGGTAGAATCCTTAGCTAAGGTCATGAAGGACATTCAGGTTAAGATTAGTGCTAAGTGTGAGATTTGTAGAGGGGGTCATGAGACCATAGATTGCCACATAGGTCCTAGTGAGGAATTGAACTATGTCTAGAATTCAGATCAAGTCCAGAGTTACAACTCAGGATGGCAGAGTATATGAGATCCTAAGTCTGAGATTAGTGAGTTAATAAAGAAAAATGAGGAGAATCATGCTAGGACGAATAAACTCCAAGAGACCATAGTGATGCAGCGTGAGACCCGTTATCAGGAGCAACAAAAGAAAAATCAGGAATTTGAACTGTTATTTAGGAATCAGGGGTCCACGTTCCAGAGTTTAGAAAGGGTCATAGGAGAGTTAGTTGGTAAGATGACCATGAATTCGATAGATGTTCAGGTGAATGCGGTGTTCACCGAAAGTGGGAAGAGCAAGGAAGTTAATCACCCGGTGTCGAGAGAGAGTGAGGTAGTTGAGGAGGAGAGTGTCGATGAAGAGATTAGGGTAGAGTCTCCGGGCAAGGTGCACCCTACTTGGCTAGACCCAGCAAGTACCGCACAGCCCAAAAGTAGGTTGAAGGAGAAACAGTCTGAGGGGGAGCCTAAAAAGGTTTATGTTCCACCTGCCCCTTATGAACCAGTACCGCCCTATCCAGGTAGGTTAAATAAGAGTGAGCACATAGAGCAATATAGTCACTTCATTGATTTGTCTAAAGAACCTAAGATTAATGTCCCATCCATTGATGTTCTTAGAGATATGCCTAAGTATGGGAAGTTCTTGAGGGAGATGTTGTCCTGCAAGGAGAAGTTGAAAGAGCTTTCCCAAGTCACTCTGAGTGAGGAGTGTTCGGCTGTCGTTCTTAATAAAGTACCCAAGAAGATGACTGATCCTGGGAGTTTCACTATGCCTTGTCAGATAGGTGGTGTGACAGTTAGGAACGCCCTCTCTAATTTAGCTGCTAGCATTAATCTCATGCCCTATTCCGTGTTTAAGAGATTAGATCTTACGGAGTTGAATCCAACTAAGATGTGCTTACAGTTGGCTGATAGATCTGTTAAGTACCTCGTGGGCATTCTAGAGAATTTGCTAGTAACGGTGGAGAGCTTCATGTTTCCCGTTGATTTTGTCGTACTTGATATGCAGGAGGACGAGCATGTGCCGTTGATCTTAGGACGACCCTTCTTATGCACCGCAAAGGTATTGATCGATGTCTCAGACGGTCGGATTACACTGCGTGTAGGGGATGACTCCATCACTTTTGATGTTAATAGGTCTAGGGAGAGTATGAGTAGTCAGGTCAAATTTGTGTGCTTTCTTGGCACTTTCATGTCACATGTCGACCGGTGCATTGACTACATCTGTGGAGAAGACTTATTAGATAGGCAGCACCAGGAAGAGGAGAGGCAGGAGGTAGAGATAAAGACTGTTGTTTCTGTGGAGCATGATCCGAGCTGTGCAGCCGGTGAGCCTCCCGATAGGTTAGAGGTAGTTAAGGTTGTTGAGAGTTCTGAGGAGGTGATGAAGGAGCAATCAGTTCATAGTTTGCTATCCTGCGAGTATGAGAATGAGCACCAAATAGATGAGGAGAATAAGGCACTCTTTAAATTAAGCCTTGAGGTAGTGAATAAACCTAAGTGTGGGGATAGGATCCTGATTCACCACTCGCAATTAAGAATATTTTCTGGTGATCTTAGATTTAGGTGGAAAAGATCATGCCTTGGGAGAGATAGCATAAGTGGGACGATTATTTTACATGTGGATAGTGTAGATATCCTCGTTGATCTAGGTTAGAATGCTTGATAAGAATAGGATCGCACAGGTGAAAACCCAAATCTGTAGAGTTTGTATATATTTATTTTTATGTGTTTGCATTTTTGCGTTTTTGTTTCGTCTTATTTTTACAGGATATTAAGCTTGTCTTTAGCGCGGAAATATTTCATCCATACGAGGTTTGAGGTTGTTTTTATTTTCACTTTACAAAAAAAAACATAAAAAAAGCCACATAACCTCCACCGTGCTGATCCAGGTATGTTTTCCTCGCTTTCTTTTATTTTATTCTATTTCGTGTAATTGAGTCTTGTATTTTAATTTAATTGAGTTAGTTTTGTTTATTTTCATTTGGTCGAGTCTTGTGGGATTGCCATGGCCTTTTCATTGCTGGATCTCCCCTGCCCGTACTCAATCTCCATACGGGTCGGGATCGATCTTAAAATTATATTTGTAAACAGGCATCTCACTTATCATTGAGTCATTTTACTTTCATTTTCTATTTAGTTTATTTTTGCAGGGCTCTGACTATGGCCGCGAAGGAAATGCTATACGGCTGTAGATGATGGACGGACGAGACACTATCTGCGAGTTATCGCCACATATTCCAGGGGAGTTCGTTCCATATATTATGTTATATATTTATTTTGTTTCTGCTTTTATTTTTGCATTTTTTTAGTCTGCGTTGTATTCTGGAGCACATTGAGGACATTGTGCCTTTCTAAGTGTGGGGATGGGAGACTTCGTCTTTATTTTGCTTAGTTGTAGGTTGAGTAAAAAAAATCTAAAAATTGAAAAAAAAAAAGAAAAAGAAAATGTCCCTGATCTTTTATGCATTTTATATGGAAAATGATAGTAAAATTGGGATTTTTGGTTTTCAAAATATTATATATATGAGAAAATAAATAGATTGAAAGCATGTTTGCTTAAGATGTGTCGGTAGGACCAACTAGCTTTGAAAGGTCCTAGGATTGTTCTTAATATACCTTAATAAATCATGAAATCTTGTGGGTTCTCATCTTAGGAGAAACGGTAGAACTGAAACCGCTGATAGTAATTAGAGGTACCACTGTAGGTTGAAAGCCCATATGTATTATTAATTAAATGACACACTTGATCCTTTTTATGAGAATAAATCCGGTGAAAAGTGGCGCCCAAAAAAAAATTCACATGTCCATCAATTGAGCTAAACCAAAAAAAAAAAAACTGAAGCCTATGGAATCTCTCTTGGGGATAGTGACTCTGATCGAAACTCCCTCTAGGTCAAGTTGAACAAAAAAATACCGAAGCTTATGCTGTCGCTCTTGAGGAATGGTGACTCTGATTGAGACAACCCTTGGGTTAGGTATGAAAAAAACAAATGTGTCTAAGCTCATAAACTTCATCCATCATCCATCATAAATTTAATTTCTAATACATTAGGGAGTTTAGTTTGCAGTGGTTGGTAAATCTATATGGTTTAACCTTTGCTTCGAAAGCTTGAGGTGGGATTAGGTGAAGCTGGATATCTTGAGTGTGAGACCCATAGATTGATTGTAATAATATGGACTCAATTGCTTTACATTATTGGGGCCTGATTAGCTAGTGGTTGGGTTTAGGTGGACAACAATACCGACAGTTTTCGTTGATGTGAAATTAGATCTTAATTAATGAACCTAAAAGTTTTTGAAACCAAGAATTCTAATTATGATTCCATTGCAGTCTTTTTCAGGGACGAAAAAGGTTTAAGTGTGGGGATGTTTGATGTGTTGCAAAACACATCTCTTTTCCTATGTATTTTGTGTATTATTTAGTTAGGTTTTAAGTCGTTTCGTGTCATTTTTGTTATGTATTTATGTATTTTATTATTTTATAGGTGTTTGAAGATAATGGGCTCAAAATGAAAGAACTTTAATCGAGACACCAACACTTGGGAGCAGGTGTTCATGGACGTTGGAGCGTAGACGAGCAACTTTGGTCAAGTCAAAAACACCTGAATCTAGAGCACGGAGTATAATACTATCTAATAATAATAATAATAATATTAATAATAATAAAAGTCACGTAAAGACCAAAATGTAAAAGAACTTGGAGGCCAACAAAAAAAAAAAAGTCAAGGAAGAATTGATAAAAAAAACCCTACAGAGAATGGAGAATATAATTTTGGGAGTGACCTTATTTTGAGGGGTACACGCATCGATCAAGAGAATTTGGAGATGGCACATATATTCATCGAGCAGAAGTCGAACAGCCGCAAAGATTTGAGAGGCAATTTTCAAGGAGGAGGCTTGGAACCTTTGGTGAAGGCTTGGGTTTGTTTATCTAAAATACTAGTTTTGGTTTTTGATTACTTTGTGATTTCAACTACTTGATACTATGTTTTATTATTACTTTGAACCTATGTTTTCATTGATTTCCATGACTATGAGTAGCTAAATATTTAGTGCTACATAGGTATTGATGATGGGTGACAATTGAATAATAGTTTTCGGTTTGGATCTATGTTATGTTTTGGATAATGTTTTGGTAAAGAGTTTTCTAATAAGGTTTCTTTTGTATATGCGTGCTTGATATCTGAATATTAATTCTTGTTTCGCTAAATTCTAGTTTAATTGATTTTGTATCTTTTGATCTAGGGTTTTGTGATTATCTTAGACTTCGTGTTTTTGATAAATCTTGTGGTTGCTAGACGTAGTACGCCCTAGAAACAAGTTAATTAACTATTCGGTAATTTAGCATTCTACCACCTTTGAGACCGAGAGGAGATTAGGTGTCAGCGTGTCTAGCTTGGTAGGTATACGGGACCGTGGTCTACACGAGAGTGAGTCACCCCTAGCGTGCCTGTTTTGTTATCACCCTGTGTTAGAAACCTGTTAGAATAACTATCCCTTGCTTCCCTTACACATCCCAGATGTATTGTTTCTGAGGGGGCCGAGAGGACATTCAGATTTAGGATACCTTAGCATAGTTTGGAGAGACCGAGAGGTGATCTGAACCCGAGACCGGTGAGTTTACACACTTCCCTAGATTCCGTATTGCGACATGTTGGAGAGTGATTCGCGTTCCAGTGTTGGTCTAGTTTAGTGTATCGTAAGATCGCGGTAGCCAAAACCCATTTATCCAATCCCGAGAGCTATAAGTAGGTCACGTTGAAAGAAGATAAGTAAAAGGGGAAGAAGAGAAGGGACAAATAAACAATAGAAGGGGACACTTTTGGTGGACGTGAGATTGTGAGATAATTAGAAGTTTGTAGGTAGGTGGTTAGTAGTAACATAGTTGGTTTGTAATATGGATATTTTTTATCGTTCGTTTTATTGAGTTAATGTGTTTGGTAGAAACTACATGTAGTTGTAAAAAAAAACTTTGTTATTTGAAGGATGATGTATGCACATATGTATATTTTGGGTGGCATTATATGGTGGTTGATAGGTTGATTATGTTTGTAATTATTATTTTTAGCGTATGTAAATTGGTATGATAATGAAATTGACATATGCACATGTGCATGATTATAATTAATCCCCCACCACCCAAAAACCTAAACCCACCACCCCATCCCCATCCCACCATACCTAAAAATTAAGCCTGAAAGTTAACCACTAAAAAAATATAACTAGTGAAATGCACATGTGCATGCAGTACATGTTTCTTATTTTATAGTATTCTTATATTGAGGTGTTTTAAGTTTACTCATGTCTGTTGTCATACACGTATTTTATTTTCAATTTATGTTATAATATGCATGACTAAACAATTGACGAGTTCCAGTGTATTTATATCTCACTTTGCGTCCATACTCCATTTCATGATCATTGAATAAAATTTGTTACACCTTATATCTCATATCGCGTCCATTTAATAATCATTTAATTATGGTAATTGACAATTTATTCAAAATTGTGATTTAATAGTGAAATGCACATGTGCATACGGTATATTTTTATATATATAACAGTGAATTTCACGTGTGCATTAGGGATGATGTCATATGACGTCATATCAGCCATTTTTTTTTATTTTTTTCGAATTAATAATACTAAATAACCATTTTGGTGTTTTTATTTTTTTTATTTTTTTAGGTTATATAATTTTTTATTATTTTTTGATAGAGGAGTTTTTGTAGACACTTCATATGTACAAAATTGCCACCTGTTCACACTGGTTTCATGGTTCTCTCCTAAATGGTGGTACTCAAATGATCCAAATCCTATATATATAAAGGCCCAACAAGAAGCTAAATGTTTCTCATATTAGTATAAAATAAAAATTAAAAGCATACCCTTTAGTTGTAAAATAGTTTTCTTATCACGTTTCTCTTCCATGTAAAGGATTATGGATCCAAATAATGTCACATTTTTTAATGACCTCAACTGGAAGTTGAGTGCATACACCATTAAGGTTAAGATACTCATACTTTGGAGATGACCAAATCAAAAAAATACTAGGAGAAACGCTTTGTCTTGATACGGTTATGATGGATGAACATGTTTTATTTTATTAAGTATTTGAGAGATCCAGTATTCACACATGGGCAACTTCATGTAGCGTTGTCAAAAGTTAAGAGTAAGAAAGGGGTTAAGTTACTCTTACTAGATAAAGATAAAGATGAGAATCTCACAAATAAAACAAAAAAGGTAGTGTATAAGGAAATATTTAATGATTTTTGGATTACATGTGTATTTATTACTTTTAGAAAAATTTGTCCCTGGTTTAGATTTATTATTTGATTTGCATATTATGGATGACATGTATTTTTATATTTTCGGACTAATGGTTATTGTTTTTATACTGAACTAGAAAATGCCACGCGTAGTAATGTACGAAGTTTATTTCGACGACGCCTATGATATTTATGATGATTACCACGAGGCCAATTACAATTGCAAATAATGCAATTGTAAAGATAAAGATGAGAATCTCACAAATAAAACAAAAAAGGTAGTGTATAAGGAAATATTTAATGATTTTTGGATTACATGTGTATTTATTACTTTTAGAAAAATTTGTCCCTGGTTTAGATTTATTATTTGATTTGCATATTATGGATGACATGTATTTTTATATTTTCGGACTAATGGTTATTGTTTTTATACTGAACTAGAAAATGCCACGCGTAGTAATGTACGAAGTTTATTTCGACGACGCCTATGATATTTATGATGATTACCACGAGGCCAATTACAATTGCAAATAATGCAATTGTATAGATGATCATGACACTGGTAATTGAAAGTTGGATTGTATTTGAGAAACCCATGATTCACACATGGCCATCTTTATGTGGTATTATCAAGAGTTAAGAGTAAGGCAAAGGTTAAGTTACTGGTGGCGATGGGAAGGTCATAAATAAAACAAAAATTGTAGCGTATAAGGAAATATTTTGTGATATTTGAATTATATATGTATTTCTTACTTTTAACAATTTATCAAAATATTTCACTATATTTTATGTTCTACTAAATTTTTCCCCTTAATATACTAAAATTTATTGAACCGCGTGTCTACACAGGCATTAATCTAATTATTAAATAAATGATTAGTTGGCTTTATACGCAAGATTAAAAATGGTTCTTAAAGTTCTCTGCATAAGTATTAAAAAATATAACTCAATTTTCTAAATTTGTAATAAATTAAATTTAATATATAAGATATATACTAACAGGCTAAGGGGCTATTTGGTACCCTCTTAATCAACCTCTTAACCATTCAGGTCTGAATCATTCAGCATTTCAACTGTTTGTTTCAACATCTGAATGGAATGATTAAGTGCTGAACCATTAAGCTAATAAGGGATGCTGAATGATTCAGCTCTTAACCATTCAGAGCCTCTTAACCATTCAGACCATCTTAATGATTCAGCACTTAATCAAGCAAACAACCCCTAAGTATGGAGAGAAACCCCACTCAAATTGAGGAAACCCTGAAAACTCCTATTTTCCAAGCTTTTTATTATCTGAAAAAATTAGAGCATGTAAAATACATGTTTTTAAGAGTTTTGGGCCAAAAAAAATCAAAATAGCGCCAAGTGGAGTTAAAAAAATAAATAAATAAGTTTGTTGTGTAACTATATGTTACACACTTTACAGACATGTAACATACCAAAACTTATTTATTTATTTTTTTTAAAAACCACTCGACACTTTTTTGATTTTTTTGCCTCAAAACTTTTAAAAACATGTATATTACATGCCCTATTTTTTTGAGAAAATAAAAATCCCGGGAAGTAAAAGTTTCCAGAGTTTTCTCAATTTTAGTGGGTTTTCTCTATAACCATCACCTATACTAACATTTCCTTTATATGATAGAAATATTATGTACATTTAACTTTATAAAAAGTTTAAGGGGGCATTCATAGAAATAAAATCAGTGTCTTATTAGTAATTAGTATCCATCCACGTCATAAGTTCAGATATTTTTAAGCGTCATACTATTTGAACACCCGAAAGTGGCATGGGTACCTGACCAAAGCTGACAATTGTCACTTCTAGTCGTTTAAGGTTAGACCTATATGCTTTCATATTTCCCAACATAAAGCGTATATGGGTGTAGGTGTTCAAATAGTGTCTCCTGTTTTTGGGGTGCTTGGGTGCAGCTAGCTGCTTGTTAGTTTGCCGGCCCTTGTTTCTATGAAATCAGCCATTCAAAAAAAGTGTTCAAATATATTTGGGGATGTCTTATTAGACCGAGCCTGTTTTTAAACATGATACAACACTTGAGGCCTAAACAATTGATTTGAATTTAGAATATTGTTATTAGTTTCCAAATAATCAATATTTGAATTGTGGTGGGAATATTTGACACGACTCAAAAACCGACATGAACATAACATAAAATTCATGGGTTTGGTCGAAATGAGCTGATGTTCTAGTGAAATCACCCTCTAAAGTGCTATTTTTTATAGATTTGCATCTTTTATTGTGTGTTTTTATTTGTTTTTAGTTATTTATTATTATATTTATGTTTTGAAGGTGTTCGTGTGGAAAAAGATGAAAAACGAGTTTAAAAGGAGAAGAATTGAGCACAAGGGGGAAACCGTTGAAGATTAAATGTATTTTTGGAGAAAACAAATGGACTTGAACTGAAGATATTATTTGATTATGTGATAGAGGATGGAAATACAAAGACGGGGCCGCAAAAATGGAAGAAAATAGAGTTATAACGAAGATTTTACGGAGAAAACAAGATGGAAAGTGAAAATCAGGGCTAGGTGGTGCTGAAATCGGTGCCAATCAGAGAAAAAATGTAGACCAGGGCCAGCTGGGCCGATTTGGGGAGAAAATGGAGCCACTTGGCGCCCTAGTGCGCGAAAGTTCGAATTTTGTGGGTTTTTACCCTATTTAAATATAAACTTAACCCCAAACGAAGATATATTGAACCCTAGCCATTTTTGAGTTTCCAAGCACGAATTTTTTCATCCCAAGAATCAATTATTTCATGCAATTAACATCCAAAACATCAATTGAAGATCATATGATGATGAGAGGCTAGACTCCATTGTTACTTCCTCTGGGTGAACAATTCAGTTAGGTTTTGCACCTTTTCAGTATTGGATATTGTTTTGCTTGTGATGACAGACTTCTTAACATTATTGATGCATTAGTTAATTTGAAACAATTTACGTATATTTTGAGTTCTTTCCTTACAATTCGTTTGGTTGATGACAAAACCTAGATTTGGGTTGGGTGACTAAAGAGGGTTGGCTTTATATTTGCAAACTAGGTAGTTATAGGCTTTGATGACAAGAACTTGTGCCATTGGCTTGTTAACTAATTTCTAGAGCCATGTCTATGTGGTTTCCAATCAGAAAACTAAATTTCGTGTGAAATCTAGGACCTGGAACTTAGATGGAGTTGCTTCTTTAATGTTACTGTTTTTATTCAAATCAACTCACTTCAACTTTTGCAAACACAACTGCATTTTATTTAACAAAATATTATTTTTAGTTAATTAGTTTAATTGATGAAGTTTCTATTAACACTTTCCACACGCTCTTCGTGGTTCGATTACCCTACTCCCTATACTACAGTACTTGCAGATAAGGAGTTTTTTTAATACAGTGTTTTTATTAGCACTCGATACGCTATCAAAATGGCGTCCTTGTCGGGGAATCAGTGCACTTAGTTTAGTTTAGTTATATTGTTTTCCTTAAACTTTCTAAAAAACCAAAAATATTATACTTTTCTAGTTTAGTTAGTAATTTCAGTTTCATCTTATTTCGTTCAATACTACTCTATTCGTTTTTGTTTTTTTTTTGTTTGTCCAGGTGCCTTTAAGGTTGCATGCATACTATGTTTTCCAAGACATCATCTCCACTTGTGCACGACCTAGAAATAGAAAAAGAAGCTAAAAAGAACAGAGCACTCTACCAATCAAAACCCATTGTAAGTCCAGATCATTCCTAGATATCGCACAAACCACTCAAGAGACGCGAAAAATAAATTGAATGGTGAAGAACAAAAGATAAAATCAATAAACACAATATTATTGTTGCTTCACCTTTCACACAATTTCTAGGATTGTCTGGTACAAGGTGGTGGCTAGAGAAGATACAATATGATGGCTTAAACCCTAAAATGAACTAAACATAATATTATATAGGGTCCATTAATGTCTTGGCCCACATTGCCTAACCTAAGTCCAATTGCTAAACTAAGCCCAATTATAATAAACTTGCTTGATAAAGACAAGCGTAAACCTACGCATCTTGCTTATGTACTATCATTTCTTCATATTTCGTACCATGAAATCTCATTTTCTAAAGTTTTTTTAAATGTTTTTGTATTTTTCTTAGGGTTGTGAGGATACATCCCCCTAAATTTGTACTTAAAATTGAAAAATAAAAGGATAACGAATGAAAAAGAATTTAAAGAAGAAATTTACAAAACTAAACTACGAAAAATCTTTTTGTGCTTTTCTTAAAACATTTTTGAATTTAAGACCAATTACGCTCAGAATGAAATGCATCAGGGTTTGAACGTGTGACACCCGACACGTTTAGGTTAACATTTATAAAACACATAAGTCTACCTTAGCGAAAACGTTTTCAAACATACTTAACTAGGTCAGTTGAGTCGTTATGATGGTTCCGAGAATCATCGGGAGTTGTTCAAAAACATGTTGTAGAGGTTGAATAAGGTGTGGGGTGGCTTTGGGAAAGCGCATGTAGATGTGATGCTTACATGCTAGTGCTGCTATTTTGGGAAACCGCATGCATTCGAGACGGCTAGGGTGATGATAAATTAGGGGTTTTTTCTTGAAATAGTTGGGTTAATGTTTTGGGTTGGATATTGGGTGTTTACACATGTTTCAGATCTGATTTGGAGGGTTAAACGCGCAAAAAGGACGGAACAGATCAGAACTAGCGAATAGGAGTTCTAATCGCCATTATTATAGGCGATTAGCTCCTAATCGCCTGAACTATAGGCGATTAGGAGCCCTATTCGTCATTTTACTAGTGATTACAATTCTATTCCCCACTTTACTAGTGATTACAATTCTATTCCCCACTTTACTAGTGATTACAATTCTATTCCCCACTTTACTAGTGATTACAATTCTATTCACTAGTTTGACTCTCCTAATCACCAGTTGACTTTTCCTAATAACATGTTTGATTCCTAATCGCGTGTAATGCTGCTGTATGTATATTTTAACATCCCGAAACACGGATTGACGCCTAGGAACATGTTAGGAACCCCGTGACATGTCCAATGACTTGGTAACATGTGTTCGGACTTGTTTATGCGTTAATTGGGCGTTATGCTAGATAGGGTGAATGTTTGCGCATGCTAAGTGTTTAATTGCATACGTTGCATGATATCTTGTATGTGACTAACACGTGGGATCTCGGGTCACCAATGGGATGTCGGGTATTGTCTGGTTTGGTCGGTTTAACGTTTAAACATGTTTTCAACATACACGGTCACGTTCTGGACAACTTGGGGACTGATTAGCCTTCGGGTTAGTAGTCATCACACTTATGTAAACTCATTGATAGGTCGTCACTAAGTTGGGTCATCATACATGTGCTGGAATTCTAAATATCTGAAGGCGCACTCTAGGGTGAGTTTCATGGCCCCACTCTTTTACTGGTTTTACATTTTCGGGGGGAGAAAACATGCTGTGTTCTTTAAACGTGTGTCATTTGTGTTCGCAAGTTCATTTCGTTTGGGAGTGTTCATTTGGGTTCAAGGTATTCATCTATGTTCAGTATTATATGGCCTATTTTGTGGCAGTTCGTTAGCCGCGATGCGGTAGTTCGTTAGCCCCTATGTGGTAGTTCGTTAGCTATGATATGGTAGTTCGTTGACCATGGGATGGTAGTCCGTTAGCTATGATATAGTAGTTCGTTGACCATGGGACGGTAGTTCGTTAACCACGGTGGGCGATAGTTTGTTTGGGAGGTTCGTTATGGAGTTCAGACGTTTAACGAGTGTTTTCATCAGTCGGTAGTATCATGATAGTCTTTCAAAAGTTCATGAAACGTTTTTTTTTTACTTAAAAACCTGTGAACTCACTGGCATTATTTGCTGACGTTCTTTAGCATGTTTTTTTCAGGTCGCTAAGGTAGCAGCTATCGGTAGGCGCACGGAGTCTCACGGCGTCTAGGATTCATATGCATGTTTTGTTAAACATTTCAGACTTCGAGTTTTACTTTTGAGCTGTAATAATACATTTTGCTTCAGCTGTGTTATAACGGTTTTGAAAACTTAATAGGCAATTTACGTTGTTTTCATATCATTTAGTTGTCGTTTATTGTGACCGTTGACTTGGATCCTGGTGTGTCATGCACCTTGCGGTAAAACCCCGCACGTGGAAATTGAGGGTATGACAGAACATACCTTCATTATCTCCTTCAAAGGAAACACACCCACTGTTTGAAAATTTAAATTAAATGCATAACAGAGAGATGTCACATGTCACATGCTTGGAACAACCATTATCAACACCCCAGTGGCTGCTGATTATCCTCATTAGATGTCCATGCACTAAGAACGGAGATTAGTTTAAGACTGGTACCCAGGCCATAGTAGTCCTGGGCACTCTTGAAGCATCAATGTAAGATACTTCCCTTAAACACATATCCTTATTCTCTATTAGATCTGGTGTTGTTGCCGCCTTTGATTTCCAAACTTTCTTGGGCTTAACAAACGGTTTTGCTACTGTCGGAGTAGCAACTTTTGTTTCTGAGGTTATTTTGATTTCTGTGGTTGAACAACCCATTGTTTGTTATTTGCAACATTCTAGTCACCATCAGAAGGTTTAGCTTTGGGATGCTTGTTCTTCATCGCCTTAGGCTTTTCAACCTTCATTGGCTTGAAATAAGATCTTTCCCTCGGTGTAACCCTCGGATTCTGTCTGTAATAGGGCACATAAGGACGATGTATGCAGTTCCTTGCAATGTGACTGAGAATTCCACAGTTGTAGCGTGTCTCCTTCTTTGCATAAGGAGCCGATCCTGGTCTGTTTGATCCCACTGATGAATGTGAGTGATAAGATCCGGTGGATGATTTGTTTGCAGATTTCTCAGGCTTTCTGCTCTGCTTCATATGTCAATGTCGACAACAGTTAGTACATTCACTACATTTAGCTTGAATTGTTTGTTTTGGAGGCACAAATTTAGTTGACGGACCTCTCAAAGCTGGTTTAGACACAACCTTTTCACATATGGAAGGATATTAGCAGATAAAATGGATTGTTTAATACAAATATTTGCATTTTTAGTGCATAGAACATCATCCCCGTCAACCTTAACCTCAAATTTTAATAAATCTGCATATGAAGTAGAAGCATCACTAACGTTCACACATTTAAAATCAGAGACTATTGGTTCAACCGCACCTGTGCCACCAGTCTTGGATGAGGCATCGTCACATTCTGATTCAATCTTGACTAGCCTTGAGTACACAGATTCTTAAGATTCTAGCTTAGTCAAGGGTATGATGTCTGATTCAGTCAAGCCACCTAATTCAGAGACTTTTGGTGGCTCTACTAAATCCCCCGTTTACTCAGCTGCTCTAGAAGACTCATAACGAGATTCACTAGATTCATCTGATACTAATTTCTCAGATTCAGTTGCTTTAGAGGATTCACATTTCGAGTCACTTTCAAAAGTTGGTAGGGTAGATGCTTCAATGGTCTGTTGTGCCCTGGGCCCTTCACATAATTTTTTTTATTTTATTAATGAAATCAAACTCAAATGGCACATTTGAGTCTAATTAATTTGTCAGTTTAGTTGGCTCAATTTTCGGTTCAGTTTCAAGAAACATTCTTTTAAAACCTCATTCAATTAAGTTGTTTCTTTTGATAGTGGAACTTCATCTCTTTTAACTTCAAAAACTCTGTCAATTTCTTTATTCTTCTCAAAATTTAACGTCACAATCTGCTTTGAACCATCATGAGATTTGGCAAACATTTTTTATGATGCCTTCTCTTGCTGTTTGGATGATTGCTTATTAGGTTAAGAGATTTTAATGGGAACCGACTTAGATCTATTGATGGACTCTTCAATCAAGGGACCATACCCTTAATAGGCAGAGGCAGCAGTTCTTTATCAGACATGGGAATAGAGGAATAGTTTTCAATAAAAGGAGGTGGAATTTCTGCAAATCCCAGATCCTTATTCCTCATGTCCTTATTTTTGATATTCATCTGGGAATTGGTCATTTTTTCAACTTTATCACTTGAACAATCGAATTTTTTAAAGTTGAAATCAGTGTTTTCAAATTTATGTTTTAAGCTAATCAATTCCGCAGTCAAAGTGTCTGACAGTCTCTTGAAGTGCAAGTATCTGCACTTATAATCAGTCACCTTCTAATGCAAGCGCTTAATATCAAGTTTTTGTTTTTTTTGACCATTTTATATGAATTAAATTTCTTTTTAATGTCCCAGCTGGTCATTTTTTTTTCATATTCAAGCTGCTTGTATGCAGATAGAGTTTCTTCTCTAAACCCCTTAATTTTTAACCTGCATTGTTCAGTACAATATGATTTAGCAAGAATTTCAGCATGTACCTCAGATGCGGATGGCTCGTGGACATCATCCATTTGTGACATGAAAGCTTGAGAAGCAAGAGGTGATGAACCACAAGATCAAATGAACCGAATTTAATAAAAAAAATTGAATGTTCTTTGTGTTCGTGGATTATTCTTCAACGGTTCTTCGCATTTTTATAAAAAATTCGATTTTGCCAAAAATTCTAAACACCCAAATCAAATACAAAAACATTAAAAACTAATAAAACGAAACCATAAAAGATTGTTAATCACGATGACAACAACAGATCTTCTTTTTGTTCTTTGAATGATACCGAACCGAGCCTTCGAAAGACTTCTTAGGCTCTGATACCAATTGTAAGTCCAGATCCTTCCTAGAAATCACTCAAACCACTCAAGAGACACGAAAAATCAATTAAATGTTAAAGAACAAAAGTTAAAATTGATGAACACAATATTATTGTTGCTTCACCTTGCACACAATCTCTAGGATTGTCTGGTACAAGGTGGTGGCTAGAGAAAACACAAAATGATGGCTTAAACCCTAAAATGAACTAAACATAACATTATATACAGTCCATTAATGTCTTGGCCCACATGGCCTAACCAAGGTTAATTGCCAAACTAAGCCCAATTATAATAAACTTGCTTGATAAACACAAGCGTAAACCTACACAACTTATGAGCCTTACACCCATAGTCAGAACAAATCTAACTAAAACATCAACCATGAGTACACAGTAACCATGAACAAGAACCACAACTGAACCAACAACGAAAATCAATTCCACCCATTGCACCAATCCCAAATACCCCAAATGTTCCAAACCCACCACCACATCAACAATTACAAGCTGGTGGGTATTTCCAACCTTGTAACCTACGCCAACCACAACATCAACCTAACCCTAGAAATCAAGCTTGTTAACATGTAACAGCGATCCCAACTAACCAACCTCAACATGATTATATGAGTGTGCATACTTAGGGAACGAATTGGGAACAATAGAATGAAGAGGAAACTTATGATGATAGGTATGGAAACGATAAGTATGACAATGAAGAATTTGATCAGCGGATACCTCTATGGATTAACCAGGGAAACTGTGGTTAGAGAAATAGAAATAATCAAGCTCCACATGGGGTCTCGCAATTTGATGGTGGGAATATGGGAATTGAAGATGAGCTACTATTGGTAGATGCTGTCCCACAGGTAAGCCAAAAGGCACCATTTCAAGGAGTTGATAACGATTTTTGGCCAATGATTGTTCTTAACTCTTTAGCCATAGTAACCCATGTGAGTAAGAACTGTAGGGCATTTGAAGTGACACTTTAGTATTTGAGATATCTGCCTGAGTTCTATGGAAAGATTTCTGAAGAACCTTATCTACATATTAGCATTCGAGTATGTTTCAAGTATGATTAAAGGCTCAGGGTTCACTAAAGATCAGGTAATGTTTATGATGTTTCAATTCACCCCAAAGGACAAGACAAGGCAAGGCAAGGCAATGGTTTGGTGCACTATGATGTGTTGCTAAATGCATCACATTTATTTGTCACTTTTGTATATTTTTGAGTCGATTAGATAGTATTTTTATTAGTTTGATGTATGCACTCTATTATTTTAGTATTGTATATATTTTATTACCTTTTAGTTGCTTTTACTATTAATTTATTTATTTTATAATTTTGGTAGGTGCTCGTGTGTAGCAGGGCGAAAAAATTAGAAATATATTCGAGACCCGAGCACCAAGGAACATGCATGGAATCTTCAACTAATAATAATAATAATAATAATAATAATAATAATAATAATAACAATAATAATAATAATAATAATAATATATCATAATACTAATAAATAAAAAATAATAAAACAAAAGACCCGTAACTTATGTCACGGCCCAAAAGTCAAAACCCAAAATTAATAGAAAATGGGGGTTTCAAAAGAAGATTGACTAAATTAAAAGAAAAGCGACACAGTCAAAGGGATGAGGAGAAAATTTAGGAAATAATTATTCAAGTGCTTTGATGTGGAGTTTGACCAAAGACTCGATGGGACTTGATAAAAACGTGACTAGGAGGAAGACAATATCATTAATCGGAGGGCAGCCTTCTTGGCTGCTGATTAGGTAACGCATACCGAGAGGGAGGATCACACAGAAAAGAAGAAGTCGCGTGAACAAGATGCATAGTTAAATCTTTTGTAGCTTTCCCTCGGGTGAATCTTTGTATTGATTTTGTATTCTGAACTCGTTTTGATTATGTATGAACTAGTATTTTTACTACTTGTGTTGATTGAATAAACCTTGCTTATATTTGAATCAATTTATGTATTAACTGTGATATCTGGCATCATAGGGAGGTTGGTTGATATTTGCATAGGAATAATTTGGTTGCACGGTTGGTGTTAGAAATCGGCTTTAGTTATTGTGACAGGATAACTAGATTGTTCGGTTACTATCAAAGATCATCTTTAGTATTGTGATAGGATAACTAAATTGATTACCATTGAGTAAACTGTCCTTAGTTATTATTTCAATCTGAATAGTTATTGTGACAGGATAGCCAAGGCCATGTCTATGTGGTGTTCTTGTAGTTAAGTCGAATAGGTTGCAAGATTATACAAATAGGATCCCGGGTGGAAGCTACATTTATCTTTATTATTTATTTAGATTATTTTGTTATCATTTCAACATTTTTATAAAACAAACAAAAAGATAAAACTAGCAAACTTCATAATTATATTTTTATATTTATTTGTAACTAGCTTAGACAAACAAACAACTAGTGTGACGCTAACCACATGCTCCTTGGATTCGATACCCTACTTACCCTAGCTACCTAGGTTATTTAGGTTTTGTATGACCCGTGACGATCGAGGTCATCAAATGGCGCCGTTGCCGGAGAGCTAGTGCGCTTAGTGTTGCATTGCATGTTTGTTTGTGTGTATATTTAGTTGTTTTAAAATTCAAAAAAAAAAAAAAAAATCTTTGTTTTTATTTTTATTTTTTTTAATTTTATTAGATTTCACTTTGGGTTTTCTAGTTGTCTGTGCAAGATCTTTCTTTCGTAAGTAAAAGAAGCTCAAGTTTTGATCATGTATGCATATCGGGATACATGTGCGGTTTGTGGGGATCCGCGCCACACTTTTGAATATTGTCCAAAGCTTGCATTAAAAAAGGAGGCAGCAAGAAGGTATTTAATTGCTTATGAAATATGGGAGAACACTCCGGTCTTGTACTATGAAGAGCTTGCCCCTCCTCCGACCCTTCAACACTACCAAACACTAGTGAACGCCGAACATAAGCGGCAACTTCAGGTAGATCAAAGTAGACTTGACAAGGTTACGTTTAAAGTGCAACTTTCTAAAGTCGAAAAAGAATTAGCAAAACCTCATCAATCACGAGAATGTCAGCTAAAATGGCTTAGTTATAAGTACGACATTCTAAGCTATGAGAGAAGAAAGGATAAGGCTTATATCGCCTTATCACCTCATGAAAAATGTCAAGCAAAACAAGAGTGGATTTTGTCACAAGTTGAGGAGGAGGTTGTGGAGATGAATACCGCATCAATCCCTCATGTGGTTGAAGATTTAAAGATTGAATCCACCATGGCTAAAGAAGAGGTTCCAAGTCTTCCTACACAAGAAAATGAATGTTTAAACCTTGCCGAAGACACGGTTCCTCAAGAAGAGCTAGTGAGTTTGGTGCCTAAGGTTAGGAAGGTTGGCTTGCACGATTTTGGGCAAGTTATTTTGAAGCGGACTCGCAAAACATATGAGCTTTACATGCCGATACTAGTCAAGCATCTTTGGACACGACATGTAAACTACCGAGCATACATTGGAAACTCGGTAGGCAAATGTTCTTTGAGACCACCATGAATGAGAATCAGGTACGATTGTTGTATATTTTATATATTTATTTGTTTTATTTTTTTTAATTTTTAATTTTTAATTGTGTTTGAATCAGTTTTATTTTGTTGGAGTCATGGGATTGCTTGTTTTCATTTGAATTGCAAGAATAGATTGTCCCGCCCGTACTCAATCTCCATTTGGGTGAGGGCGATTTGGAAATCACTAATGTTTGCAAGAATCCCGATTTGTTTGTTTGTTTGTTTGTCTTTTGTGTTTCTTTGTTCTAGGTTTGTTATTGGCTGCGAATGAAATGCTATACGGCCGACATTGGAAGGAATTGAACGGACTTATATGCATATTGCTTATCCAGTGGAGTATGTTCCTTTTACTGTTGTATTTTTTTTATTATTTGCTTTATTTTATTCCTAGCTCACATTGAGGACAATGTGTCATTTAAGTGTGGGGGTGGGAAAACTTTCATTTTCATTTGTTTTAGTTAGGTTTGAGTCTAAAAAATTAAAATAAAAAAAAGTAAAAAAAAAAGTCCTAAAAGCGGTCTGATCGGGAATGAAAGCGACTGTTTCAGTGCTTTCACTCTGTCTCTGTTTGTGGTGTGTGGGTCCTTAATCATGGTCCAATTCTTTTGAACAGTCATATGAATCGTTTTCAGCAGGTATTTTTGAGAAATGTTTAGAATTTGCTTGATTAGGTGTAACGAGCTGTCGGTAATAAATGCATGCACACATCGGTAACCCTATTTTCCCCATTTTTGTGAGATCTTGAGCCTACTAGATTGTTAGTTGATCTGATATATATTCATTTGTTGAGTGTAGGCCGTATGTTGCTCTGTTTTAGAACTTGTCTGATTTGATACATGCCGAGATTGTGGACTTGATTTATGCACATATATGATAAAGGCAAATTAGGAATCCCTTTTTTTCGTCTTACACCTTTGTTTACCCATCTAACCGAAAAAAAAATTAAAAAAAAAATTACCCTTAGTAGACTATTTTGAGCCTTTCACCTTTTCGTTTGTTTACCCGAATCTTGTTCTAGATCCATTTTGTTATCAGCTTTATTTGACAATCTATGTGTTTAGAATTTATATTGTTATCAAAAAAAAAAAAAATTGATAAAAAAAAATATATGTTAGTATTGTTTAATACGGGTCAAAAATAACCCGTAGTTTTAGTTATTGTGTTTCGCATGAATAAAAGATTGTCACAGGTTGGTAGTTTCTTGGTTTTTTTAGCCACTTTATAAACCTAATGTAACACCCCAACCGATGGCGGAAACATCGAGATGTCACGTATTGATGATTGTTTCAGTAGCACATGGTATAAATTGAAATTTTAAATAATTTATTCATAACATAAATATCCAAAATGAAATGATGTCTAGAAATCCCAAATACATGATATCAAATAAAGCAATAACTTCAAATAACTTCAAAATAAACTTCATAATGTTCCTCATGCATACTCTAAGCCTCAGCTTCGTTGTTACCTGAAACATGTTAATTTTGAAAACATTTTTGGGTCAACAAAAGTTGGTGAGAATTACATAGGTTTTGATAATCGAATAAAGCTTGTACAATTCCAGTGTCATGGCAAGTCTAGTCCATATGTGAAAACATACTAGAAGTAAATCGAGTGCATAATCAAACCTTGTGACTAAAATATTGTGGTCCATCCCATATGCTCATGGTTCACTCGATTATGTTATGCGATAACAATCACCCACGCTACCTATGTAGGAGGCACGTATCCGGGTGGGATTGTCAGTCCAATAGATCTATCATTGTATACCGTCGGCTGATCAATGTTAATGATTATGCTAGAATATTGTGCTTACCCTAGTCATGTTTAAGACATAATGCAACATAGAAAAACACATAGACACTTTATGATTGAATTGTATATAGAATGTTGTAACATGTTTCACCCCAAAAATAGTGAAATAGAAAAGGGGCTATGTAAAACTCACCTTAGCAAAATGTTATGTCTCGTGAAAAATAGAATATGTGTTGCCCAACGATGCCAAGTATTACCCTATAATTAAGGTAATAAATATGTCTAAGTCTTTCTAGTCTACAAATATATTCTAGGGTTTCGAATTGGGGATAAGTATTCGTTTGATTAATAAATAAAATGTTTAATAATTAAGAGAAATTTGATAAATAAATAAACAAAAGTCTTTTTGTATATTTTAAATTAAAGATGGTCACAATATAAAGTTTTAAGTATGAAAATAATTTTTATAAAATTATTTCCTTAAAAATAGAATATTAAATCTATTTATTTCAAATTGTCAAAATATAACATTAATATTTAAAAATACAAAAATTAAAGAATTATTAAATTAAAAATTGTATTTCTGTTCCAAATAGATAGAAATAATTTATATAAAATTTTGGTGCAAAAATATTGAAAAATGAATTTATTAAGATTTATTTATGATTAAAACTTACAAAAATTGATTAAAATATTAAATAAATGATTTTTCAGAAATAAAAATCATTTCAGAAAAGTTTAATGTTATAAAAACTCAGAATAATTTTTGTGGAAATTTATATAATTGTTTTGATATTATTATAGAATTTTATAAATAAAATAGAATAAACTTGAATTATTTATTATATATATTAAATAAATAATTTTTGGAAAACTAAAAATTGTTTGTTAAACTTTTCCACTAGAATAACATAAAATAATTTTTGTTGAATTTATAAAAGAGTTTTAGTATTTTAAAATGAATTTTTAAAAATACAAGGGAATATATATATATATATATATATATATATATATATATATATATATATATATATACACACTTAAATAAAAAAAATGTTTGTTGATGCCATGGATCGAACCCAGGCCCTTGGCCGGTTCGTGCGTCTTAAATCACAAGCCCAGACCAACTGGTCTGGACCCTGAGAATGAATAGATTAGACTTAAAATTGATTATATGATATATGTGAAATCTGATTTATATTCTTTTTAAAGGAAAGGATAAAAACGTTTTGTATGGGACTCGAACCCGAGTACCCTGAATAACAAGCACCAGACACAACCACTTGATCTAGATCAGTGGTTGTGTTGGGTTTGTGTTTGTTTAAAATATATAACCTTGTTCTGAAAACGTGTTCTTCCCCAATTCATATGATCGAGCCCTAGTTTTTACAATAGTTTGATTTACACAACAATAACCCAATTAATCATAGGGTTATTGTTGTGTGTATGCCGAAGAATAAAACCCACAAGAAAAAGGTAACTTACAACCACGAATCGTGTGAATTGCTTCGGTCAACAGAAAAAGTCAAACTCGATCAAAGAGCTTAGAAAGAAAGATTTGAAGCAGAAATTGAAGGTGTAGAGAGGATTATCGGCCAGTGTAGAGTGCTGTGGGAGGTTCAATTTATAGGGAGAGGGTTCGGGTGAACGATTTGGTAAGTTGACCTCGTATTAATGGTGATGACGCGTAATTCTTATAATTGGTATGTTTTGACCATCAAAACAGTGTGTAAGGGACGCGAAATCATCAGACCAATCATCAATCATACCAAATTAGGAATAATACGCGTTTGAATTTGTTAATTATGGTAGATTGGTGTCACAGTTGACTTTCTAAGTCAACTGTGAAGAACTAAAACTCGTCATATAATAATTATATGTTGGGATTAAGCCAAGTGTGTGTGTAGACCAGATGGTTGTGATGCAGAATGTGGTTGACCCGACTTGGGCGCGGGTTCGATTCCCGGCCCAAGCACTTTATTTTTTGACAATTAATCTATATATATATGTATATTATATATAAGTAATATAGTATTAGGGTTCCAAATGCATCGCAATAATATTTTTAAAAGACGAATAATGATGAAAACTTGACGTTTTATTCATAGAAAGCGTAACGTACAAGTATTAATGCGTAATGTTACAGTCTCCCCTACTTTTAGGAACTTCGTCCCGAAGTTGGAGTTGGAGAGTCTGTTGGAAAAAGATGTGGGTATTTAGACTTCATCTGGTCCTTGCGTTCCCAAGTGAACTCTAGACCTCGTTTAGATTCCCAACGAACCTTAACGATCGGAATGCGACTGCGCTTGAGTTTCTTGACTCCAGTATCTACGATTTCGACGGGTTTCTCGACAATGTGCATAGTTTCATCGATCTGCACATCTTCAAGAGGGACATGGAGGTTCTCATCTGCTAAGCATTTCTTGAGATTCGAAACATGAAAGGTTGGGTGAACATTACTTAGCTCAGGTGGAAGATCAAGTTTGTAAGCCACTTTTCCAATCATGTCAAGAACTTTGAATGGGCCTACGTATCGAGGGGCTAGTTTTCCCTCTCTACCGAAGCGAATCACTCCCTTCCAAGGGGATACCTTAAGAAGTACGAGGTCCCCAACTTGAAATTCCAAGGGCTTACGACGTTTATCAGCATAGCTCTTCTGACGACTTCTAGCCTTGAGAAGATTATCCTGAATGAGTTGAATTTTATCTGTGGTTTCCTGAATCAGTTCAGGTCCAGTGATCTGGGCTTCACCAACCTCAGTCCAACAGACAGGTGAACGACATTTACGACCATAGAGTGCCTTGAAAGGAGCCACGTTAATGCTGGCATGATAACTGTTGTTGTATGAAAACTCGACCAAAGGAAGATGAGAATCCCATGCGCCACCAAAATCGATGACACATGCCCTGAGCATATCCTCAAGTGTCTGGATGGTTCGTTCTGTCTGACCATCTGTTTGAGGGTGATAAGCAGTACTCAGGTTCAACTTGGTACCCAAAGCGTCTTGTAAAGAATCCCAAAAGTGAGAGGTGAAACGACAATCACGATCAGAGATAATGTCCAAAGGTATGCCATGACGACATACGATTTCACTTATGTACATCTTTGCCAACCTTACCACAGAATACTTCTCACAAATAGGTAAGAAGTGGGCTGACTTGGTCAAACGATCGACGATTACCCAAATGCTGTCAAAACCTTTGGGTGTACGAGGGAGTCTAGTGATGAAGTCCATCGCTATGCTCTCCCATTTCCATACAGGAATTTCTGGTTGTTCGAGCATACCAGATGGTCGTTGATGTTCAGCCTTGACCTTTGAACAAGTGAGGCATTTTGCAACGAAAAGAGCAATATCTTTCTTCATACTAGGCCACCAATACGAATAACGAAGATCTTGGTACATCTTGTCAGCTCCAGGATGAATAGAATAACGAGACTTATGAGCCTCGTTCATAAGAAAGGTTCGAAGATCATCACGGTCAGGGATCCAAAGTCGGTTAAGAAAATAGAGTAGACCATCAGGTTTGGTTTCAAGTTGAGTCTCAGCACCACAAGACATTTCGTCGTACATGTTCCCTTGGGTGACTGAAGTATGTTGAGCCTGGAGGATACGATCCTGGAGATCAGTACGAACTCTCGCACAATGAAGTTTGATATGCTCTTTACGACTGAGTGTGTCAGCCACAACATTCGCTTTACCAGGATGGTAGCGAATTTTGCAATCATAGTCGTTAAGTAACTCAACCCAACGCCGTTGCCTCATGTTAAGATTTTTCTGGTCGAAGACATGTTGGAGACTTTTGTGATCCGTGAAAACCACACATTTGGTTCCATATAGATAGTGTCTCCAAATCTTAAGAGCAAAGACGACAGCGCCCAATTCAAGATCATGGGTGGTATAATTCTTTTCGTGAGTCTTGAGTTGTCTAGACGCATAAGCAGTAACCTTGTCTCGTTGCATGAGAACACAACCAAGACCTTGGTTTGACGCATCACAATAGACCACGAAGTCATCATTACCATCAGGTAGAGACAGGATAGGAGCTTCACAGAGTTTCAGCTTAAGAGTTTCAAATGCTTCTTCTTGCTTTGGTCCCCACTCATAGGGTTTACCCTTGTGAGTTCAGGCAGTGAGAGGAACAACGATCATAGAGAAGTTGGCAATGAATCGATGATAATCCAGCCAAACCAAGGAAAGAACGGACTTCTGTTGGAGTTTTAGGAACACTCCAATCTTTAACAGCTTCGATCTTAGCGGGATCAACATGAATTCCGTTCTTATCAATGACATGTCCCAAAAATTGAACTTCCTTAAGCCAAAATTCACATTTTGAGAACTTGGCATACAGTTGTTCTTTCTTTAGGAGACCCAAAATGGAGTGAAGATGTTGCTCGTGATAGGATTTTGATTTAGAGTAAATCAAAATGTCATCGATGAAGACGATCACGAATTTTTCAAGGTAGGGTCTACAAACTCGATTCATTAAGTCCATAAACACTGCGGGAGCGTTGGTCAATCCAAATGGCATGGCCATGAATTCGTAATGCCTATAACGTGTACGAAAGGCTGTCTTGGGAATATCTTCATCGTGGACTCTAAGCTGATGATAACCAGAACGAAGATCAATCTTCGAGAAGTGGGTTGCTCCTTGAAGTTGATCGAAAAGATCGTCAATCCTAGGCAAGGGATAACGATTCTTGATAGTGAGTTTGTTGAGTTCGCGATAGTCGATACACATCCTGAGAGATCCATCTTTCTTCTTAACGAACAAGACAGGGGCTCCCTATGGAGAAGAACTGGGGCGAATGAAACCTTTATCAGAAAGTTCCTGTAGTTGACTGGCAAGTTCTTGCATCTCAGAGGGTGCAAGACGATAAGGAGCTTTGGCGACAGGATTTGCACCAGGAACAAGATCGATCCTAAATTCCACTTGTCGAGCAGGAGGCAAACCAGGTAAATCCTCGTAAATCCTCTGGAAAAACTTCAGGATAGTCCTGAATAATTGGGATGTCTTGAATACTTTTGCCCTTGTCCTTCTTTTCTATCACGTTAGCTAAGAAAGCCGTATACCCCTTTCGTAAGTATTTTTGGGCAGTAGTACAAGACATGAGCTTAAGCTCGCCACAAGGCTTTTCCCCATAGATCTTCAAAATATCACAAGATTCGAGAGGAATGCGAATGACTTTCTCAAAGCATATAATTTCAGCACGATGGGTTGACAACCAATCCATGCCTACTATGACATCAAAACTTCCAAAATGCATAGGGATGAGATCGATAGAGAAAGTATGTTCGTCGAGGTTCAACACACAGTTACGAATAATAGAATCGATCGAGATAGACTTCCCATTAGCTACCTCTACCACTAAAGGTTCCTCTAGGTTAGTTTGGGGTAGGTTAAGTAAGGGTTCAAACTTTAGTGATACAAATGACTTATCAGCTCCCGAATCAAATAATATGGAAGCATAGTGGTTATTAACGAGAAACGTGCCATTCACCACCTCGTTGTTGTCACGGGCCTGGTTAGCATTGAGGTTGTAGGCGCGACCTCGAGCACCTTGGTTCTGGTTGTGGTTCTGGTTTTGGTTGCGGTTCTGATTTTGGTTGCGGTTTTGGTTCTGGTTCTGGTTTTGGTTACGATTGGGGCAAGCATTGATATAGTGGTCTGGGCTGCCACACTCGTAGCAGTGACCATAAGCAGGTCTGTTGTTTTGTTGGTTGGGAGCTGGGGCATTTCTGGCTGGGTTGTTTTGGGCAGCAGGACCGTTAGCAGGAGGAGCTCGACAGATGTTCACCAGGTGACCATACCTTTGACAATTAGTGCAAAAACGACATGGCACCTGTGCTGGATGATGGTATTTGCAAGTGTTGCACAAGGGGTGAGGTCCGGTGTATGGCTTCTTGGCTGGGTTTTGTGCTGCAGGTGGGGTGGTAGCAACCATGTAGTTCCTAGCCTTGAGCTTCTTGTTGCTTGAGGTCTCGGGCTTAATCTCAATAGCGGGCAGAGGAGTGTCTTTTGCAACAGTCTTCTTGGTGTTCTTGCGGAAGAGAGTACCGTTCTTCACATGATTATCGGTGAGAGTAGCCGCCAGACGTTTGGCTTCCTCCAAGGTAGCAGGATTTCTTCCCCATACTGTGTCCTAGATTTGCATGGGTAGACCACCGATATACTTCTCGATGGCTACAGGCAGGGGAGTGACTTTATGGGGCAACAACAAACTGAGCTCGTGAAAGCGGGTATTGTAAGCAAGGTTTTCCCCACTATCTTGAGCAAGGGTGTGGAACTCATCTTCTAGTTTCTTAACCTCGTTACGGGGACAGAACTCATCTTTCATAACCTCTTTGACTTGATCCCAGGTCATAGCAAGTGCAACTTCAGCTCCGCGGGTGCGCTTTTCCTCATTCCACCAAGTGAGTGCTCGTTTGTGAAGAACACTCATGGCTTAATGAACCTTAAAGTTATCGGGACACTCACTGTTAATGAAGGTATTCTCAATACCCTCGAACCATTGTAGAAGTCCCGTAGCTCCTTCTTCTCCACTGAACTTAGGGGGATTACAGGAATTAAATTGCTTAAGAGTGCAAGCTGGGAGACCATTCCCGTTCCCGTTGTGGTTTCCATTTCCGTTTCCGTTTCCATTACCGTTCCCGTTGTCGTTACCGTTTCCGTTCATCTGGATGACTTGAGCCAGTAAGTTAAGAACCAGAGTCGCGATCTGCTGCGCCATTTGTTGAGAAATGATCGCAGCCAGTTGGGCATCAACACCATTGTTGTTGTTGTGGTTGGTGTTGTGGTTGTTGCTACTTTCCTCTTGGTTTTCACCACTGTTATTGCGAGTGCTGCGACGTGGAGGCATGATCTGTAAGAGACACCATGAAATGAATGAGGTTATATAAGGAATGTAATAATTTATTCATTAATTAAAACGAATAAATGAAAACGTTGACTTATCAAAGATTCTAGATTCTAATAACATAATGAAGACATGCTTTAGCCTATAAGTGAACACTCATCCCGAGAATTCCCAGGTAGGCATCCGGGTCCCTAGTCTGATTGCGATATATGCGCAATGCCAGCCTAGACAGAAGACTCAGAATACAGGCGTTCACCCTTCCAGATTGCACGTGGTTCAGGTTAAACCTGAGGAATTTGTCCTATTAATCTAATGGTAGATCAGGATTGCAGCAGACGAATAAGAGTAGTCACTTGTAGGCTTAGGGTTGTATAAGGTATAGGATAGGGATAAGATTAAGGAAGCAATTAGGGTTACAAGTAAGAGAAACAAGTACTGTTTAAGTCCCTAAGGTTATAGTCTAGATTATTTTCTAATAACCTAATTTCCTATAACCAAGGCTCTGATACCAATCTGTAACACCCCAACTGATGGCGGAAACATCGAGATGTCACGTATTGATGATTGTTTCAGTAGCACATGGTATAAATTGAAATTTTAAATAATTTATTCATAACATAAATATCCAAAATGAAATGATGTCTAGAAATCCCAAATACATGATATCAAATGAAGCAATAACTTCAAATAACATCAAAATAAACTTCATAATGTTCCTCATGCATACTCTAAGCCTCAGCTTCGTTGTTACGAAACATGTTAATTTTGAAAATATTTTTGGGTCAACAAAAGTTGGTGAGAATTACATAGGTTTTGATAATCGAATAAAGCTTGTACAATTCAAGTGTCATGGCAAGTCTAGTCCATATGTGAAAACATACTAGAAGTAAATCGGGTGCATAATCAACCCTTGTGACTAGAATATTGTGGTCCATCCCATACGCTCATTGTTCACTCGATTATGTTATGCGATAACAATCACCCACGCTACCTATGTAGGAGGCACGTATCCGGGTGGGATTGTCAGTCCAATAGATCTATCATTGTATACCGTCGGCTGATCAATGTTAATGATTATGCTAGAATATTGTGCTTACCCTAGTCATGTTTAAGACATAATGCAACATAGAAAAACACATAGACACTTTATGATTGAATTGTATATAGAATGTTGTAACATGTTTCACCCCAAAAATAGTGAAATAAAAAGGGGGCTATGTAAAACTCACCTTAGCAAAATATTATGTCTTGTGAAAAATAGAATATGTGTTGCCCAACGATGCCAAGTATTACCCTATAATTAAGGTAATAAATATGTCTAAGTCTTTCTAGTCTACAAATATATTCTAGGGTTTCGAATTGGGGATAAGTGTTCGTTTGATTAATAAATAAAATGTTTAATAATTAAGAGAAATTTGATAAATAAATAAACAAAAGTCTTTTTGTAAATTTTAAATTAAAGATGGTCACAATATAAAGTTTTAAGTATGAAAATAATGTTTATAAAATTATTTTCTCAAAAATAGAATATTAAATCTATTTATTTCAAATTGTCAAAATATAACTTTAATATTTAAAAATACAAAAATTAAAGTCTTATTAAATTAAAAATTTTATTTCTGTTCCAAATAGATAGAAATAATTTATATAACATTTTGGTGCAAAAATATTGAAAAATGAATTTATTATGATGTATTTATGATTAAAACTAACAAAAATTGATTAAAAATATTAAATAAATGATTTTTCAGATATAAAAATCATTTCAGAAAAGTTTAATGTTATAAAACTCTGTATTAATTTTTGTGGAAATTTATATAATTGTTTTGATATTTTTATAGAATTTTATAAATAAAATAGAATAAACTTGAATTATTTATTATATATATTAAATAAATAATTTTTTGAAAACTAAAAATTGTATGTTAAACTTTTCCACTAGAATAACATAAAATAATTTTTGTAGAATTTATAAAAGAGTTTTAGTATTTTAAAATGAATTTTTAAAAATACAAGGGAATATTTATATATATATATATACTTAAATAAAAAAAATGTTTGTTGATGCCATGGATCGAACCCGGGCCCTTGGCCGGTTCGTGCGTTTTAAATCACAAGCCCAGACCAACTGGTCTGGACCCTGAGAACGAATAGATTAGACTTAAAATTGATTATATGATATATGTGAAATCTGATTTATATTCTTTTTAAAGGAAAGGATAAAAACGTTTTGTATGGGACTCTAACCCGAGTACCCTGAATAACAAGCACCAGACACAACCACTTGATCTAGATCAGTGGTTGTGTTGGGTTTGTGTTTGTTTAAAATATATAACCTTGTTCTGAAAACGTGTTCTTCCCCAATTCATACGATCGAGCCCTAGTTTTTACAATAGTTTGATTTACACAACAATAACCCAATTAATCATAGGGTTATTGTTGTGTGTATGCCGAAGAATAAAACCCACAAGAAAAAGGTAACTTACAACCACGAATCGTGTGAATTGCTTCAGTCAACAGAAAAAGTCAAACTCGATCAAAGAGCTTAGAAAGAAAGATTTGAAGCAGAAATTGAAGGTGTAGAGAGGATTATCGGCGAGTGTAGAGTGCTGTGGGAGGTTCAATTTATAGGGAGAGGGTTCGGATGAATGATTTGGTAAGTTGACCTCGTATTAATGGTGATGACGCGTAATTCTTATAATTGGTATGTTTTGACCATCAAAACAGTGTGTAAGGGACGCGAAATCATCAGACCAATTATCAATCATACCAAATTAGGAATAATACGCGTTTGAATTTGTTAATTATGGTAGATTGGTGTCACAGTTGACTTTCTAAGTCAACTGTGAAGAACTAAAACTCGTCATATAATAATTATATGTTGGGATTAAGCCAAGTGTGTGTGTAGACCAGATGGTTGTGATGCAGAATGTGGTTGACCCGGCTTGGGCGCGGGTTCGATTCCCGGCCCAAGCACTTTATTTTTTGACAATTAATCTATATATATGTGTATATTATATATAAGTAATATAGTATTAGGGTTCCAAATGCGTCGCAATAATATTTTTAAAAGACGTATAATGATGAAAACTTGACGTTTTATTCATAGAAAGCGTAACGTACAAGTATTAATGCGTAATGTTACACCTAAACATTCACCACCTTTAGCCTAAGCCCAAAACCTGTAAGTCCTTTTGATATGTGCAAGGTCTATGTATTACAGTGAAGGTTTGATTGTCTTTACAAGCTTATGAGTACAGAGTTTCATATTCGATTTTGCTTTGAGTGATTTATACTAGCACATTACACGCTAGTCCATATATTAAACCGAGGGGAGTGAACAACTGTGAGGGGTGTGTTGCATGAAAATAAAATTGACAGCATGTTAAACTTAGTTGGGTGAGTTCTGTTTTCAAAATTGTGCATCATGGTTACCTGTTGAATTAACACATCTAATGCTGATCTATGAATGGGGTATGACTTTGGACCCTAACTAGTGCATGGCGGGGGCGTTTGATGTATTTTTTACTTGTTCGTGATAATGTTCTGAGCAGATTTGCTTGAGGGCAAGCAAAAGGTAAGTGTGGGGGTGTGATGTGTTGCTAAATGCATCACATTTATTTGTCACTTTTGTATATTTTTGAGTCGATTAGATAGTATTTTTATTAGTGTTATGTATGTACTCTATTATTTTAGTATTGTATATATTTTATTACTTTTTAGTTGCTTTTACTATTAATTTATTTATTTTATAATTTTGGTAGGTGCTTGTGTGTAGCAGGGCGAAAAAATTAGAAATATATTCTAGACCCGAGTACCAAGGAACATGCATGGAATCTTCTACTATTAATAATAATAATAATATTAATAATAATAATAATAATAATAATAATAATAATATATCATAATATTAATAAATAAAAAATAATAAAACAAAAGACCTGTAACTTATGTCACGGCCCAAAAGTCAAAACCCATAATTAATAGAAAATGGGGGTTTCAAAAGAAGAGTGACTAAATTAAAAGAAAAGTGACACAGTCAAAGGGATGAGGAGAAAATTTTAGAAATAATTATTCAAGTGCTTTGATGTGGAGTTTGACCAAAGACTCGATGGGGCTTGATAAAAACGTGACTGGGAGGAAGACAATATCATTAATCGGAGGGCAGCCTTCTTGGCTGCTGATTAGGTCACGCATACCAAGAGGGAGGATCACACAGAAAAGAAGAAGTCGCGTGAACAAGATGCACAATTAAATCTTTTGTAGCTTTCCCCCAGGTGAATCTTTGTATTGATTTTGTATTCTGAACTCGTTTTGATTATGTATGAACTAGTATTTTTACTACTTGTGTTGGATTGAATAAACCTTGCTTATATTTGAATCAAGAGTAAATTACAAAACCGTCCCTATGGTTTAGGCTAATATGCCACTCCGGTCCAAACTTTTAAAAATTGCTTGAATAGTCCCTGACTTTTTACAGAAATAGGTCAAAACAGTCCAATGACTTAACCCAGTTAAGTTTTTGTTGTTAAGTTAGAGGTAATATGGTCAACTCACCTATAAAATTTTCTTCTTCCCCAATGATATCTATTAATCCGAACCACCACCCACCACCATTCACCACCACAATCCACCCACAAAATCTTAACCATGAAATTTGTCCCTTTAGATGAAAGGTGAAAACACCTTCATCTTTCATTTATTATTCCGTAATATTAAATTAGGCGATATTTGAAGCGTATGCATTAATATCCCCACTTTTCCCATCTTCTCGTTGCTTTAAAACTTTTAATTCTTAATCAATTTTTGTAGTTTCTTCTTCTTGGTAGTCGTATTTTATGTTCATTTGATGACGTGAGTGTTTGGCGGAGATGGTGGCCGGACGGTGGTTGCTCCGCTGAGTGACGGTGGTGGTGGTGATTAGACGGAATATGGAGGATAGGGTGTTGTTGGCCCACATGGTTTTTGGATAGAATAGAACTCTAATTGGATAATATAAAAACCCAATTCCATTTACAGCAAGTAAATAGATAATATTTTATAACGACTGTCTACAAATACAATATCAATATGAATAGGTGTCCTCCAAAGATCACACCATTCATATAACCGTAACAACGTGGGTGGATGCTGGTAGTGAAAGGTGGTGGGTGGTGGGCGGTGGGTCTAATCAAAAGATATCATTGGGGAAGAAGACAATGAGAAAGAAGACAATTTTATAGGTGAGTTGACCATAATACCCCTAACTTAACGACATACTCTTAACTGGGTTAATTCATTGGACTGTTTTGGTCTATTTTTGCAAAAGTCAGGGACTGTTCAAGCAATTTTTAAAAGTTTGGACTGGAGTGGCATATTGGCTCAAACCACAAGGACTGTTTTGGTAATTTACTCATTAATATAATTAATATACTAATATAAAGAGTACCTAAACTAGCAAGTTTACTAACCGACTATTTTATCTTTTTATCTTTTATAAAACCTTTTTCAAAAACTATCTTTTTTTGAACCCCTCCCCCCCCCCCCCCCTAAATTTATTTTTGTTTTCAAAACCCGATTAGCTAAAGTGATGAAGAGTTGAATTGGGGAAAGTGTGTCCTTTTGGATAGGATACTCGCTAGTTACACTAAAATATATGCTAGTCACGTTAGGTTATCTGCCTATGTGTTAGTTTTAGTTTAAAGTAACTAACGTTTACTTATAAATTTAAAACTCTATTTTTTTTAGTAAAACCATCTTTTCCCAAACCATCGTTTTTTGTGTCTATAGATCAAAATTTTTGGCATCAGAAAAAGAAATCTTTTAAACTACTAAAAATGACACATTAGCAGTCAAATCTGTAACGTCCCATAGTAGTAACCCATCATAAAATGCTTTCACTAGCTCCCAAGTCACAATGCCATGATGATGAAACTTTCTTAAAAACTCTTTGAATCTTGTAAAGGCCCCATAAAATGTTTTCCTGATTGTTGTTGGAAAGCTTTGTTCGCTTCCTAGGACTCAGTAGACTTATTCATGGTATAACACTCTAGCTAGAAGAGTTGATGCATAGTATGCCAAGTGTAAATACTACCTTGGTAGTGTGATGACCTCGGTCGTCACGGGTCATACAAAACCTAAATAACCTAGGTAGCTAGGGTAAGTAGGGTATCGAATCCAAGGAGCATGTGGTTAGCGTCACACTACTTGTTTGTTTGTCTAAGCTAGTTACAAATAAATATAAAAATATAATTATGAAGTTTGCTAACAAAATAATCTAAATAAATAATAAAGATAAATGTAGCTTCCACCCGGGATCCTATTTGTATAATCTTGCAACCTATTCGACTTAACTACAAGAACACCACATAGACATGGCTTCTTTCTCATTGTCTTCTTCCCCAATGATATCTTTTGATTAGACCCACCGCCCACCACTGTAACATTACGCATTAACACTTGTACGTTACGATTACCATGAATAAAAAACGTCAAGTCCCATTATTATTATCCGTATTTAATTATTATTGTGGCGTTTTTGGAACCCTTATACTATATCATTTATATATATAATGTATATATATATAGAATAATGCAAAAAAAATAAAAGCTTGGGCCGGGAATCGAACCCGCGCCTCAAGCCGGCCAAGATACACAACACACATAACCATCTGAGCCACACGAACTTCTTGTTTCATTTCCAGCTCATAATTAATTTATCACGACCTTGGTTCTTCACAGTTGACTAGGGAAGTCAACTGTGAAGACAAACTTCCTTAATTAACCAAATTACACGCGTATTAATCCAGGATTGGTATGGTTACATGATTTCCGGCCTATTACGAGTCAGACACACGAATAATCATCCTCAATTCATTCCAATTATAATCAATTATACGCGTATACATTCAAACCAAGGTCAAACATTCCAATTCTACGATCCAGACATCATCACTATAAATTGAGCATCTCTGGACAATCACAACTCGCCAATCATTCTTTCTCAACCTCCAATTTCTTAATCGTTCCACTGATCTTGAGTCTTTTTGTTCGAGTTTGACTTCGAGCATTGACTGATCAATCCATTATCAATCGTGTTTGTAAGTATTTTATTTTTGATGGGTTTTGTTGTTCGGCATACACACAACAATAACCCTAAGGTTAATTGGGTTAATGTTGTGTAATTTGTTCAATTTCGGAAACTAGGGCACGAATGATTCAATTGGGGAAGAGCACGATTTTTGAATATGTTATAAATTTTAATTAAACAGAAACCAAACACAACCACTGGTCTAGACCAAGTGGTTGTGCCTAGTGTCTTTGAACCGGGGGCACGCGGGTTCGACCCTTAGCATCCCCAAACTTTTCTTTTTTTTTTTTTAAAAAAAAGCAAACTTTTATATATATATATATATATATATATATATATAGAGTTAATAGCGAATTTCGTCCCTGAGGTTTGGGCCAGTTTGCCACTCCAGTACAAAAGTTTTTTTTTTTTGCAATTTCTTACCTGAGGTTTGGATTTTTTTGCCAAATTCGTCCTTTTCACTAACCCTGTTAAAAAATCTCGTTAATGTCAGGGGTAGGGTTGTCTTTTTACACCTCAGGGACGAATTTGGCATTTAAAATTCAGTTAACCTTGAGGGACTGAATTTGCCAAATGATAAAAGTTTAAAAATTCTGATTTCCCTCTCATGCCTCCCACATTTTTTATTCCGGTCACTTATTCCGGCCAAATTCCGGTCTATAGTCCGGCATTTAAAATAAAATGTTTGTTTTTAGTTATAACTAGTGTGTTTTCGGGCGCGCGCTGCGCGCCCTTTTAGTTTGCCGCACCCAAATGCAAACCCATTCTCTACCGTCAAACCCACTGGTGATCTCTCGAAATCCTCTATTTGCTTGCGCAAGTGGAATTACGGGTTGTAGCTGAACAACTTCATCAGTAGTCGGCTTTATTTTCACAGTTTTGGTCTTTGAACGACCTGCAACAAAGGCTCATAATTGGTCATTAGATTGGCATTGCTACATCATTGGTTGCAAATAGCAAATAATGCACTTGCCATCATACAACACTGGCATACCTGAAAATCTACATGAAAGCAAACATAATAAACTTTTATTAAACATACATCAAATATCGACCCACCAAAATTTCTTTAAAGCTAATAAAAATTACAGAAAACCCAATAACTTACCAAAAAACGATAACATACCGCAGTCAATAGACGATTTAGATGAAGCGATTATTACAAAAGTCACAAACGATGAGGATCACTTATATATATTTTTTTAGCTTAAAGGTGATGTAAACAAAACCA
This sequence comes from Ambrosia trifida, assembly GCA_028751855.1. Lineage (NCBI taxonomy): Eukaryota > Viridiplantae > Streptophyta > Magnoliopsida > Asterales > Asteraceae > Ambrosia > Ambrosia trifida. Next base: position 74,303,366 of record CM054128.1, on the reverse strand, counting down.
TAGAAATAAATGAATCCATAACCCAAATGGACAGAAAAAAAAAGAAAGTTAATTAACTTCCTTCTCATCACCTCTTTCACACATGAGTCATGACACACTTGTCTGTCTCTGAGTCTCTCTCTATCTCAATCTTTGCAACCAGCAAAACTACACCACCACCACAAAGACACCACCGCAAACAACCACCTAGCCGCTGCAACCTACCCGAACCACCACCTAAACGCCACCGCCATAGAGACTAGATTTATGCGTGACAGTGAAAGAAAGGAAGGAGATGTGAGGTCGCCGGCTTCTCTCGATGTCGTTTGGCGAATCGTTCACCGGCAATGTCACCACCAAATCCGACGGTGTGGTTTTCAGATATTTTAGCAACTACAATGTGGAGGGTTGTTTGAGCTTCGCCGAAGTCGGTAGCGTTGGTGATTGTGATAAGTCGGTGGAGGAGAGGCGGCAATGGGAGCGGAGAGTAGATGCGGTAGAGAGGAAAAGGGGGCTGAAATAGAAGACTTGAAATTACTAACTTACCCCTGTGCTACTGTTTCCTAACATGTTGTAAATTAGTATATCGAGTAATAGTGGAGGGTTGATTTTATAAGTCATATAGTCCGACTTTACTAACACGACAGCGGCAAAGGTGTATTATGTATTTATGTTTATGATATTGAGTAATAGTGGAGGGCTGATTTTATAAGTCATATGGTCTCGCCGGAGATAGACCGGAATTTGGCCGGAATAAGTGACTGGAAAAAAAATGTGGGAGGCATGAGAGGGAAATCAGAATTTTTAAACTTTTATCATTTGGCAAATTCAGTCGCTCAAGGTTAACTGAATTTTAAATGCCAAATTCGTCCCTGAGGTGTAAAAAAACAACCCTACCCCTGACATTAACGAGATTTTTTAACTGGGTTAGTGAAAAGGACGAATTTGGCAAAAAAAATCCAAACCTCAGGTAAGGAATTGCAAAAAAAAAAACTTTTGTACTGGAGTGGCAAACTGGCCCAAACCTCAGGGACGAAATTCGCTATTAACTCTCTCTCTCTCTCTCTCTCTCTCTCTATATATATATATATATATATATATATTTCTTTACATTTTTTTTAAATACCAAAACTCTTTTAAAAATTCTACAAAAAATTATTTTGTGTTAATCTAGTGAAAAAGTTTAACATACAATTTTTAGTTTTCAAAAATATATTTATTTAATATATATAATAAATAATTCAAGTTTATTCTATTTTATTTATAAAATTCCATAAAAATATCAAAACAATTTTATAAATTTCCACGAAAATTATTCTGAGTTTTTATAACAATAAACTTTTCTGAAATGATTTTTATTTCTGAAAAATCATTTATTTAATATTTTTAATCAATTTTTGTTAGTTTTAATCATAAATAAATCATAATAAATTCATTTTTCAATATTTTTGCACCAAAATTTTATATAAATTATTTCTGATTATTTGGACAGAAATATAATTTTTAATCTAATAATTCTTTAATTTTAGTATTTTTAAATATTAAAATTAAATTTTGGCAATTTGTAATAAATAGATTTAATATTCTATTTTTAAGAAAATAATTTTTATAAAATTATTTTTATACTTTAAACTCATTATTGTGATCATCTTTGATTCAAATTTTATAAAAAGACTTTGGTTTAGTTATTTATTAAATTTATCTCAATTATCAAACATTTTATTTATTATTCAAACAGGCATTTATCCCCAATTCGAAGCCCTAGAATATAATTGTAGACTAGATAGACTTAGACGTATTTATTACCTTGATTATAGGGTAATACTTGGCATTGTTTGGGCAACACACTATTCTATTTTTCAAGAGAAATAACATTTTGCTAAGGTGAGTTTTACATAGCCCCTTTTCTATTTATCACCATTTTTGGGGTGAAACATGTTACAACATTCTATATGCAATTTAATCATCAAAGTGTCTATGTGTTTTTCTATGTTGCATTATGTCTTAAACATGACTAGGGTAAGCACAATTCTAGCATAATCATTAACATTGATCAGCCGACGGTATATGTAAGTCCCGAACAAATACCCGATTTCAAGTAATCACAATCAAAGGTGGAAACAATGATTGTGATGATTCAAGAATAAAGATGAACAATTGAATAACAACTCCCTTGCATACGATTACAATGAACCGTCTGATACAAGGAGAGAGCTTTGAATATTATTGATAAAACCGCTAACCTAACAAATGACAAGAATAAAACATTATATAGGTCATATGCTAGGTTTGGCCCACATGGCCTAGCCCAAGCCCAACCGAGAACTAATTAGTTTTTGGCCCAAACACCTTAAATAACCGAGAACCCAAGTTTTTTCGGTCCTAAATAGTAAAACACCAATATTGATCAACAATATTTATTTGATAGCGTCAGTCTTACTATTATAGACCCAACAATCTCCCCCTAGACTGATGCTATCAAATGATCTTCATAATTTGAATGTAGCGTTGTGATCTCCCCTTAGATTGTTGCTAGGGTGTTGGTGTTGTTTTGTTGAAAGTCTTCTTTTTTTTTTTGCACTCTCAAACTCGGGCTTTTTCTTCTTCTCTGGGAGTAAGATCCACACTTGAATCATCATCAGCATTCGCTTGATCATTTTCTAAAAGAAGATGTGAGAGGAGGATTCTCGTATCTCTTTCTTTTTCGATCATTGCCTTCAAGCAGGATCACAGGTACTTCTGCATGTGTACTTTCATTATCAGAACATGCAATCACTTCAAGTTCTTCTGCCTCAGGTACATCTTCTCATCACGGTGCTTCATGCTTGTCAGCAACTGGAAATCGTTCTTTTTCAACCCCTGTTTCCTGATTCAAATCGAATTCTGCACATTCTCAGAACTTTGTAAGCAAACATTTAAATATAACAGAGAATCCAGTATCATGAACACCTAGTTCTTCTGACTACTTTCACACAAAAATTTCAAAAATTCGGATTTCTTTCACTGTGGATGATAGGTCAAATATTCAAGAATGGTTGATTTTATAAAACTAAAATAAAATTAAACTCAAAAGCAAAACAATAAGAATCAAAATAAATGAAAAAGAAATTGAAATAAAAATAACTACACATTTTTTTTTTCAGGGGATTGAATCACTGTGATTTAGACTCGTGGACACTTATCAACACGGATCTACTCCAGTCAGTCCGGGCAATTGCCAGTATATTCGTCCGCTTAAACTTATTGCCTTAGACCTTCTTATTCGACTGTCTGTGATTAATTTATCATGTTTTGGTGTATTAATTATGGACAATCAAGCAAGTCACAATCAAATCCTAGAATTAGATGCGGTACACTCTATCATGCAAGCAGTTTCCCTACCACATATTTTCACGGTGTCTGTTCTAGAATTCTAAAACCTTAACTGGGACTTGGTTGAGAAGAGAAAAGAATAGATCATTAAGAAATAGAGTGGTATAATATACAAATCAATTTGATTTCTCAAATGATATAGGTTTGGGTGTTTTGGGCTCTAGAGGGCCTCTTTTGTTATGCACATTGGCATCTTTTTGGGTTCATTGGCCTCTTTTGGCATTTTTGATCTACAGCTCGACAATGTACAGCTAGGTCAACATATATCTAGATGTAACAGAAGCTGACATTGCCTAGCATCCCCAGGTCTTTGCTTACACAAAACAAAGGGGATACACGAGTTTTTCAGGAAAAGATTTCAGACCTAGAACACAGTGTGTATCGGGACGTCACACAAGCATTCAAATAAAAAAATGTACCAATTCCAAGTGACGTTTCTTACTGAGGCCATATGTTATCTTTAAGTGTGTCATTAGATCAGCCAGTTTTCCAGTCGTAAGGACCAAGCCTACCAACACATCACCCTAGAGCCTAACCGTTTCAATGCTGGTCTTACGTGTGTCAGCCTTTTTCACAAGTGATACAACAAAAACTCTTTTTGTAGTTTTCTCTTTTTCACATGTTTTTGTATTTTTCTTATTTTCTCTTCCATCTCCCCTAAATTTTGTACATAACTCAAATAAAACACTATTTTTGTATTTTCCTTGAATATCTCCCTTCTCCCCCTAAATTTTGTGCATAAATAAAGGGAAAAGACAAATTTATGTATAAAATTTACCTAAAAATAAGAAAATCTTTTTGTTCTTTTCTATAACCATTCTCAAATAACGACCAATCAATCCTTTTTTAAAGTTTTTGCATCAAATTTAAATGTACCTGCCATGCTGACCTTACCTCCCTTATCTCCTTTGAAGGAAACATACTCTGTGTTAAAAGATGTAGAGGTATGTAACAGAGAGATGTCACCTAACATATGCTTCGAACAACCACTACCAACAAACCAGTGGTTATTGATAATCCTCCTTGGTTGTCCCTGCATGAATAAGGAGATTAGTTAAACATTGGTACCCAGGACATCGCGGTCTTGGGCACTCCCGAAGCATCTATGTAAGACACTTCTCTCAAGCACATGTCCTTATTCTCATTTGGACCAGTTGTTGCTGCCGCCTTTGCTTTCCAAACTTGCTTAGGCTTAAGAACCGGTTTTGCTTCTTTCGGAGTAGCAGCTTTCGGTTTCTTAGGTTGTTTAGACTTTTGTGGTTGAACAACCTTCCGTTTGCTCTTGGCAGCATTCCAGTCTCCATCAGACGGTTTGACTTTGGGATTCACATTCTTCCTTGCCTTAGGTTTTTCAACCTTTATTGGCTTGGAGTAGAAGTTTTCCCTAGGCATAACCTTCTGATATTGTCTGTAATAGGGCACATAAGGACGATGTGCGCAGTTTCTTGCAATGTGACCGGGTCTTCCACAGTTATAGCATGTCTGCTTCTTTGCATAAGGAGCATGTCCCAGCCTGTTAGATCCCACTATAGAATGTGAGTGATGAGATCCGTTTGATGATTTGTTTGCAGGCTTCTTACTTTTTCTGTTCTGCATAGAAGATCTTGAACACCCGTGTGAACAAGATTGTCTTTGCGATGTTGACTGCCTTTGAGCTTTCTGTTTGACTTCAGGAACCTGTTCATGAGAGTTAGCACAGGTAGTTTTTCTATGTGGTGGCACGTATTTATCAGTCGTGCCATTAACAGATAGCTCATAAACAGTCTTTTTCACATATGGTTCAGCATCTGCAGATAAATTAGATTGTTTCATACAAACATATGCATTATTAGTGCAAACAACATCATCCACTTCAACCTTAACCTCTACCTTAACTTTATCTGCACATGAGGTGGAAGCATCAGTAACATTCACACATTTAAAATCAGTAGTTACTTCTTTTACTGTTCCTGTCCCGACAGTTTTTGAATCAAACAAATTTTCTAAGTCAGATTCATCTGATGTTTCTGACCCAGTTAACGAACTTGAAAAGCTTTCAGAGTTTATAGATTTGGCAATGCTTTTAAACAACATATCTTCAATTGATCCTAACGAGGAATTTGATTTTGTTGAAGCTTTGTCAACATCGATAATGTCAGAGTTGTTATTTTCAGATTTAACATGATTGCTCATTTCATCGCTTTCTGAGTTAACAAACTTAGCAATAGGAACATCACTAAGTGGAGCAACATACTTAGATTGTTTCATGTGCCCTTCTGGTTTAGCAATCTTAATTGGCACAGACTTAACCGGCTCTACCACTAACCCCTTTGGTTCTGTTATCTTTATGGGAACACTCTTTGCGGGTTCAACCACCAACCCCTTCCCATATTCCATATTTTTCTCATTTTCTATTTCTTCATCCGAAAGAGGCAATCCGGTGTAGTTGTGATTGTAGGAGGTGCAATTTCTACAAAACCTATATCAGCTCCTTGTTTTTCCCTAAACTTGAGTTTTGAACTTATCATTTTCTCAACACGCTCACTAGAACAATCAAATTTTCTAAAATGGAAATCGGCATTTTCAAATTTTGATTTCAAAGAATCTAGCTCAGCACTAAGTTCATCAATAACTTTCTTCTGATGCATTACAAGGCAAGTTTTATTGCTTAAATCATTATTGTATTGAACAATATCCTTTTCTAAGGATTCTACTCTAAGTTTATAGGCAGAGGTTCAACTATTAAGACAAGAAATCTTTCCTTTTAGCTCATCATTTTCTCTTACTAACTCAGAGTTATATCCTACGTAATATTTTGCCTTTTCAGCACAAGCATTAGAGCATAGATCAGAAAATACCTCATGTGAAGCATGTTTGATATATCGTACCAGCACAGGAACCTGATACTCAACAGGTACTTGAACAACAGGAGCGAGTGTCGAAACAGTAGCAGGTGTGCAACGTGGCTGGGCAGCAACATTAAGATTTTGCACCTTTTGCTTGTCGTCCGAATCACAAGCTTTGATGATGGAGATGAGTCCTGACAGAGACAGATGTTGAAGATCCTCCGTCTTCTTGATCATGGCAACATTCGTATCCCAATTCTTTGGAAGAGCATTTAACAGTTTCTTATTTACCTCAGAATTGTTCAAAGTTATGTTTGCGGTCTTCATGTCAGTTACTAGAGATATGAATCTCGCAATTTGATTTTCAATGGTTTCACCAAGAATGCAACTGAATTGATTGAACTTATGCCACAGCATGTCCCTTCGGCTCTGCTTCATGTCATCATTGCCTTCATAAAATTGAATCAGAGAATCCCATAATGCTTTCGCAGATTTAGTCTCTTCATATTTTGAGACGATCTCTGGTGCTAAACCCATAATCAGTGTGTTAAGAGCCTTTTCATCAAGCTTGACTTGGTCCCAATCTTCATCTGTATATTCAGATTCTGGTTTAGGTAGCGTAGTACCCTTCTCTTCGTATATAATTGGGGTAGGACCCTACAAATAGCTCTCCAAACTTTGGCATCCTTTTCTCTAACATGCTGAATGAACCTGAATTTCCATTCAGCAAAAGACTCCCCTAACATTAACATGGGAACCCGAGTACTTGTTGCATTCATGACTAGGATCAAAACTGATAACTATCTTCAAGTTCGAGAACTAAAAGATAAATCGAGAACCAAGAGACTCCCGAGAACAAACTTCCAATTGAGAATCAATAAATATCCGAGAAACGGTAAGCAGCCCGAGAACCTTGTGAAATCCCAAAAAAAAATTCCAAGAACGAAAACAAATCTCCAGGAACCAAGCTAAATTCGTGAATCGAAGCAGACTCCCAGGAACCACTTGTAAATCTGAGAACCAGTCTTGAAACCCTAGCACACTTAAAAACGAGAACCCAACTTCTAATCAAGAACTCAATCCGAGAACAAGCTAAACTTCAAATTCAGGAACCCCAACTTTGATCTGAGAACTCCACAGCAAATAAGCGAATTCGAGAACTCACCCGAGAACTACTTTCCCTTGATAAAAACCGCAACCGAAAAGTAGATGTCGTAAAAAATTAATTAATTCAGCTGTGTGCCTGCTAGGTTAAATTAACTCACCAACTTGCTAACTTGCTTCTTAAAAAAATATGAGAACCAAATAGAATTATCAAAAACTAATGACCACTTCCAAAAATGCAATGTGAATAAATTAAACTTCCGAAAACGTAAATCAAAATTTCATGTTCTTGAGACAAAATGGAAACAAAATAAAAATAATTTTGAGACAATTAATTTCATGAGAAAATGAAGGTAATGGTGATGGTCACGTGGATAAAGTAAACTAGAGAACTCCAAATGAAAATTTTCAATGTAAACTTCTAGACACCACGTGTCCGAGAACGGTTTCGAGAATTAGTAGCTTGAGAGCTAATGAAAATCTCGAATGCTATGGAAACAAGATATCCTTATTATTTTTTTCTATTTTTTTTTAAATAAACCCATTCAAAACAAATTTCCGAAAATTTAGTAAACAACTCCCTTTTTCTAAAAAATAAGATCAAACAATAAAAAGTTAGTTCTATAATTCCTGTTCTTTGAACTTGCAACCGGGGGATCAGATCTACCAACACAAAATCGATAAAAATCAATAAAACTTAAAATTGTAACAACCAATCGATTTCCTTTATAGCCAAGAATACTTCTTGAATAGTTGATATCACAACCAAGCCACAAATGACTACAATGGCTCTGATACCAATTGTAAGTCCCGAACAAATACCCGATATCAAGTAATCACAATCAAAGGCGGAAACAATGATTGTGATGAATCAAGAACAAAGATGAACAATTGAATAACAACTCCCTTGCATACAATTACAATGAACTGTCTGATACAAGGAGAGAGCTTTGAATATTATTGATAAAACCGCTAACCTAACAAATGACAAGAATAAAACATTATATAGGTCATATGCTAGGTTTGGCCCACATGGCCTAGCCCAAGCCCAACCGAGAACTAATTAGTTTTTGGCCCAAACACCTTAAATAAGCGAGAACCCAAGTTTTTTCGGTCCTAAATAGTAAAACACCAATATTGATCAACAATATTTATTTGATAGCGTCAGTCTTACTATTATAGACCCAACAGTATACAATGATAGATTTATTGGACTGACAATCCCACCCGGATACGTGCCTCCTACAAAGGTAGCGTGGGTGATTGTTATCGCATAACATAATCGAGTGAACCATGAGCGTATGGGATGTACCACAATACAACAGTCACAAGGGTTGATTATGCACTCGATTTACATCTAGTATGTTTTCACATATGGACTAGACTTGCCATGACACTTGAATTGTACAACATTTTTATTCGATTATCAAAACCTATGTAATTCTCACCAACTTTTGTTGACCCAAAATATTTTTCAACTTAACATGTTTCAGGTTCTACTTGCTTGAAGATTTGAATTAATGCTTGAAGATGTGTGCATAGTTTTATTCATTTTGATGTACGAATCCTTGTAGAACAATTGTATGTAAGTTATTTAAAACATTTAAAGAAATTTATTATTCACCATGAGCTACTGAACAATCATCAATACGTGACACCTCGATGTTTCCGCCATCGGTTGGGGTGTTACAGATTGGTATCAGAGCCATGGTTATAGGGAATTAGGTTATTAGAAAAATAATCTAGTCTATAACCATAGGATTTAACCAGTACTTGCTTCTTTTACTTGCTATTCTCTATCTCCCTCATACTTCTTATCCCTACAAGAAGATTGCTCTCCATCACAAGATCTACTCTTAGACTGTTAGGACAAATCCTCAGGTTTAGCCTGAACCACCTTGAGATCTCGTCAAAGTTCTAGATTTTAATAACGAATACGTGCAATCTGGAAGGGTGAACGCCTGTATTCTGAGTCTTCTGTCTAGGCTGGCATTACGCATATATCCCAATCAGACGAGGGACCCGGATGCCTACCTGGGAATTCTCGGGATGAGTGTTCACTGATAGGCTAAAGCATGTCTTCATTATGTTATTAGAATCTAGAATCTTTGATAAGTCAACGTTTTCGTTTATTTGTTTTAATTAATGAATAGATGATTACATTCCTTATATAACCTCATTCAATTCATTGTGTCTCTTACAGATCATGCCTCCACGTCGCAGCACTCGCCTTAACAGTGGTGACAATCAAGATGAAGTGAATAGCAACAACCACGACGCTAACCACAACAACAACAATAACAACAACAACAACGGTGTTGATGCCCAACTGGCTGCGATCATTTCTCAACAAATGGCGCAGCAAATCGCGACTCTAGTTCCTAACTTACTGGCTCAAGTCATCCAGATGAACGGAAACGGCAATGGAAACGGTCATGGAAACGGGAACGGTAATGGAAACCATAATAGGAAACGGGAATGGTCTCCCAGCTTGCACTCTTAAGCACTTTAATTCCTGTAATCCCCTTAAGTTCAGTGGAGAAGAAGGAGCTACAGGACTCCTACAATGGTTCGAGGGTATTGAGAATACCTTCATCAACAGTGAGTGTCCCGATAACTTAAAAGTCCGTTATGCCATGAGTGTTCTTCACAAACGAGCACTCACTTGGTGGAATCAGGAAAAGCGCACCCGCGGAGCTGAAGCTGCACTGGCCTTAACTTGGGATCAAGCTAAAGACATTATGAAGGCAGAATTCTGCCCTCGTAATGAAATTAGGAAGCTGGAAGATGAGTTTCATGATCTTGCTCAAGATAGTGGAGAAAACCTTTCCTACAACACTCGTTTTCACGAACTTAGTCTACTACTACCACACAAGGTCACCCCCTTGCCTATTGCGATCGAAAAATACATTGGTGGCTTACCGATGCAGATTCAAGACACGGTGTAGGGAAGGAACCCTGCTACTTTGGAGGAAGCAAAACGTTTGGCGGCCACCCTAACTGATAACCATGTGAAGGCAGGAACCCTGACTCGGAAAGGGGAAAAGAAAACTGTTGCGAAGGATACACCCCAACCTGCCGTTGAAATCAAAACTGAGGCCTCAACCAATGGAAAGTGCAAGGTCAGGAATTTTGCAATAGACGCCACTGTTCCACCCAACAAGAAACCATACAACGGGAACCAACCTAAGTGTGACACCTGCCAGTATCACCACCCAATCCAAGTGCCCTGCTGTTAGTGTACCAATTGTCAAAGGTATGGGCATCTTGCGGATGCTTGTCGAATTCCTACTACAAATGCCCTTGCTGCTCCAAATAACCCCGCTAGAGACCCTCCAGCTACTTAACAGCAAACTCCACCATTTGAATAATATCTGCTTTTTAATTCTATGTATTGACACTTTTGATTCAAGTAATAAATTCTAGTATTATCATAACATCTGGATGCATGCTTGTTTGAATGTGAACTAATTGCTATATCTATATTTAAATCATACTTGCTTACTTGTACAACAGTTAGTTGACTACCAAACAACCTACTCAACGATTGGTAGAGGTCATCATGTCTTTCCAACAGTCGGGAGAGGCCCTACAACCTGCTCAACGACTGGTGGAGACTATCGAACTTGCTTAACAATCGGTAGAGTCATAGAAGGACACAAAACCCTAATGTAAGGTAAATTGGTGATTGCGGTCCGGAACGTAATCATGAATTTATAGGTACGTTAAGGTAGTGTGAAATTTTATCAAGGTTCTCGGTAGTTGACCAATTGTAAACCTGGTAGTTCATTTAGTTCTTCTATAGTCCATCAACTCATTTCTTTTAGGACTCCTAAAACTAAATGCTTTGCTAGATTCTTACTCTCCTTGCGATGTCAGACGAACCTAATTCAACTCTTAAAGCACACACCTACCCAAAACCACTATCCTATTACCAATAAAAGAACTTCCAAATCACAGTTGCTCCAAATTCTACACAATCACCCTCAACCTTGTGTTTTTCTTTTAACTTCGGGACGAAGTTCCTAAAAGGAGGGGAGACTGTAACATTACGCATTAACACTTGTACGTTACGATTACCATGAATAAAAAACGTCAAGTCCCATTATTATTATCCGTATTTAATTATTATTCTGGCATTTTTGGAACCCTTATACTATATCATTTATATATATAATGTATATATATATAGAATAATGCAAAAAAATAAAAGCTTGGGCCGGGAATCAAACCCGCGCCCCAAGCCGGCCAAGATACACAACACACATAACCATCTGAGCCACACGAACTTCTAGTTTCATTTCCAGCTCATAATTAATTTATCACGACCTTGGTTCTTCAAAGTTGACTAGGGAAGTCAACTGTGAAGACAAACTTCCTTAATTAACCAAATTACACGCGTATTAATCCAGGATTGGTATGGTTTCATGATTTCCGGCCTATTACGAGTCAGACACACGAATAATCATCCTCAATTCATTCCAATTATAATCAATTATACGCGTATACATTCAAACCAAGGTCATACATTCCAATTCTACGATCCAGACATCACCACTATAAATTGAGCATCTCTGGACAATCACAACTCGCCAATCATTCTTTCTCAACCTCCAATTTCTTAATCTTTCCACTGATCTTGAGTCTTTTTGTTCGAGTTTGACTTCGAGCATTGACTGATCAATCCATTATCAATCGAGTTTGTAAGTATGTTATTTTTGATGGGTTTTGTTGTTCGGCATACACACAACATTAACCCTAAAGTTAATTGGGTTAATGTTGTGTGATTTGTTCAATTGCAGAAACTAGGGGACGAATGATTCAATTGGGGAAGAACACGATTTTTGAATATGTTATAAATTTTAAATAAACAGAAACCAAACACAACCACTGGTCTAGACCAAGTGGTTGTGCCTAGTGTCTTTGAATCGGGGGCACGCGGGTTCGACCCTCAGCATCCCCAAACTTTCCCTTCTTTTTTTTTTTTTTTTTTAAAAAAAGCAAACTTATATATATATATATATATATATATATATATATATCTCTTTACATTTTTTTAAAATACCAAAACTCTTTTAAAAATTCTACAAAAAATTATTTTGTGTTAATCTAGTGAAAAAGTTTAACATACAATTTTTAGTTTTCAAAAATATATTTATTTAATATATATAATAAATATTTCAAGTTTATTCTATTTTATTTATAAAATTCTATAAAAATATCAAAACAATTTTATAAATTTCCACAAAAATTATTCTGAGTTTTTATAACAATAAACTTTTCTGAAATGATTTTTATTTCTGAAAAATCATTTATTTAATATTTTTAATCAATTTTTGTTAGTTTTAATCATAAATAAATCATAATAAATTCATTTTTCAATATTTTTGCACCAAAATTTTATATAAATTATTTCTGATTATTTGGAACAGAAATATAATTTTTAATCTAATAATTCTTTAATTTTAGTATTTTTAAATATTAAAGTTAAATTTTGGCAATTTGTAATAAATAGATTTAATATTCTATTTTTAAGAAAATAATTTTATAAAAATTATTTTTATACTTTAAACTCATTATTGTGACCATCTTTGATTCAAATTTTATAAAAAAGACTTTTGTTTAGTTATTTATTAAATTTCTCTCATTTATCAAACATTTTATTTATTAATCAAACAAGCATTTATCCCCAATTCGAAGCCCTAGAATATAATTGTAGACTAGATAGACTTAGACGTATTTATTACCTTGATTATAGGGTAATACTTGGCATTGTTTGGGCAACACACTATTCTATTTTTCAAGAGAAATAACATTTTGCTAAGGTGCGTTTTACATAGCCCATTTTCTATTTATCACCATTTTTGTGGTGAAATATGTTACAACATTCTATATGCAATTCAATCATCAAAGTGTCTATGTGTTTTTCTATGTTGCATTATGTATTAAACATGACTAGGGTAAGCACAATTCTAGCATAATCATTAACATTGATCAGCCGACGGTATACAATGATAGATCTATTGGACTGACAATCCCACTCGGATACGTGCCTCCTACAAAGGTAGCGTGGGTGATTGTTATCGCATAACATAATCGAGTGAACCATGAGCGTATGGGATGTACCACAATACAACAGTCACAAGGGTTGATTATGCACTCGATTTACTTCTAGTATGTTTTCACATATGGACTAGACTTGCCATGACACTTGAATTGTACAACATTTTTATTCGATTATCAAAACCTATGTAATTCTCACCAACTTTTGTTGACCCAAAATATTTTTCAACTTAACATGTTTCAGGTTCTACTTGCTTGAAGATTTGAATTAATGCTTGAAGATGTGTGCATAGTTTTATTCATTTTGATGTACGAATCCTTGTAGAACAATTGTATGTAATTTATTTAAAACATTTAAAGAAATTTATTATTCACCATGAGCTACTGAACAATCATCAATACGTGACACCTCGATGTTTCCGCCATCGGTTGAGGTGTTACAACCACCCACCACCTTTCACTACCAGCATCCACCCACATTGTTACGGTTATATGAATGGTGTGATCTTTGGAAGACACCTATTCATATTGATATTGTATTTGTAGGCAGTCGTTATAAAATATTATCTATTTACTTGCTGTAAATGGAATTGGGTTTTTATATTATCCAATTAGAGTTCTATTCTATCCAAAAACCATGTGGGCCAACAACACCCTATCCTCCATATTCCGTCTAATCACCACCACCACCGTCACTCATCGGAGCAACCACCGTCCGGCCACCATCTTCGCCAAACACTCACGTCATCAAATGAACATAAAATATGACTACCAAGAAGAAGAAACTACAAAAAGTGATTAAGAATCAAAAGTTTTAAAGCAACGAAAAGATGGGGAAAGTGGGGATATTAATGCATACGCTTCAAACATCGGATCCGGGTCACGAACCCATGACCCAGTAGCTTCCATTAATGGCTTTTGGTGGTCTGAGAGTTACGTCTACTCATCATTGATTCCAAGGCTCTTGCTGATCTCATTTTATGTCGCAATTGGTGCAAATTGTACTACTGGATCTCGTTTACTTAGAAATGGTGTGAGAAGACGTTTCTAACTAATTTAAGAATTTGAATTGAATTTGTTGTTCAATGAAGAGGAAGCTTATTTCACCTAAGTTACTATTACAGAATAATAAATGAAAGATGAAGGTGTTTTCACCTTTCATCTAAAGGGACAAATTTCATGGTTAAGATCTTGTGGGTGGATGGTGGTGGTGAATGGAGGTGGGTGGTGGTTTGGATTAAAAGATATCATTGGGGAAGAAGAAAATTTTATAGGTAAGTTGACCATATTGCCTCTAACTTAACAACAAAAACTTAACTGGGTTAAGTCATTGGACTGTTTTGACCTAATTCTGTAAAAAGTCAAGGACTGTTCAAGCAATTTTTAAAAGTTTGGACCGGAGTGGCATATTGGCCCAAACCACAGGGACGGTTTTGGTAATTTACTCCATATTAATAGCAGTAGTATTTAATTATTTATGGGAGAAAAGGGTTTGAACAGTCGCTTCACAGTTAGGAGATGGGAAAAGAAACAAATAAGGGATGATGTTATGGCAACTAGATGGGTCACGGGCAGTGCACGTGCACGAGTCCCCGTGAAGATGCCTTTGGAATGATGGCCTGTATGCTGGTCTTCTCATGTTCAACAAGTTTCTTCGAGCCTAACGCACACAAGTTGTACAATTTATTCAAAAGTTTGGGTCCTGGTTTTAAGGCACTTCCCAAACCACCACAAAACCGCTCATTTAAGCACTGGGTTTTCTAATATATCTTCTTAAATTTAATTAGAGGAGATCTTTAGCGAGAATTACTTCTTCTTCCCTTAACTCTTACTGTACGTATTGAAGGATGAGTTGTGGTGTGAAATCCCCAAAGTAGTAAATGGCATTGTAGTAATAAGACATAGGTAATATATTCTTGTTATGTTTAACTTTATATAGTATTCATATTTCATAACTTTAATCAACTCTAAGCCACTTCCTGATACTATTGACAACTTGATTATAATGAAAACCATCCACACATCTGGTGAAATACCAGAAACTTGTCACACGGATCTAGTCCACTTCAAAAGCCATTGTTTGGAATCTGGTTGGGATATTAGAAGCCCAAAGGATCTGTCTCACTATCGGAATCCTCACCTTGGATCTAGCTTGGGACTACCAGAAGTTGTACGAACCCCATGATAGTTTTTATAATGTTAAGTTTAGGTTGATTGTAATATTGTTAAGTTAATTGAACCTGTCACAAATGATAACCAAAACAAGAATTAGTTAAGAAGATAAACCCATCAAGTAACTAAAAATAAACTACTACTAGTTTACAAAGTCTACCGAATCAAAGACTTTAGAGAAAAATGGATGGATACAACCATCTATGAAACACAACACAAGAAAATGAGATCTTTCCACTCATAGACAAGCTTCTAACCATCATGATCCTATGCATATGAAGTGATCCTCGTAACCCTTGACTTATTTACATGTAAACAAACCCTACGGTACCACTTCGTGATCTTGAATCCAAGGTAGGAAAGTTCCTACCGTTGGAGAGAGTTTTGTCGACCCTAAGGCCTCCCTATAGGTCCTAAGTGAATGTAAAATGGCACACTTTTGGGCTGGACCAAATTTGTGATTTATAGGCAAGTTTTCAAGAGGTGCACACCCGTGCACCTGATCTAGGTACGTTTTGTTGCTGTCCGAGAGTCCTTCTATGTAGTCTTGTCTGTACTTTAGGGGGTGCATGCACGGGCACTATGTGTGCACGGCCGTGCACCAGACAATGTTGTTTTTCTTGTTTCCCAAGTTGGCTACTTTATCTTCTAGTGTGCAGATCTTGCACCAATGTGCGTGGCAGTGCATGGTTGATCCAAAGTTCCTTTTGTCATCTATTTTGCCTCAAGGGAGTCTTTACACATATTTAGGATATGCATTTGATCTTTTGTCTTCAAACCAATTAAGGTCTAAATACCTCTTATTTTTATACTAAAAATGCATGTAAAATACGTGTAAGATTATGCCACATCATAATACCCCACACTTATACTTTTGCTTGTCCTCAAGTAACCTAAATAAAAATTGACATAAGGCAATAACAACTAATATAAATCTTTGAGTCGCCTATTTATTTATTGTAGAAAAATAAAATTAACATGATTTGCCTACTTAGTCCATTGATTATGCTTAGCCTACACTTCCGCACAATGTTAACTCAACACTCGGGTTTATATTTTTAGGTGAGTTTTGTGGGTGAACACTCCAGTCTGCACCAAAGTATGCATAAATCTTAGGCTTGTATGCAAATCAAATATTTTAAACTAACTGATTTATGTAACTCAAGGAAACTTTAAAAAGGATTGTATTGTATGGGTTTACCTAATACTATATTTTTTTAGCTAAAAATAAACTATGGAGAATAGGTAATCAAACCGAGATACGAAGTCATGGACGAGTAGAATCTCTACTAAAACCAGCATCGTATCGGAGTGCGACCTGCTTAGATGCTATCCTTGAGAGGATTTTAATATCTAGGTGGTGTACGTCCCACATCATGGTTGTTTCTTCCTTCACAGTGTAGTCTATAAAATTGCCTTGTTCGGCTTGATACCTAATTGTGCCTTCACGGATCAGATTTGTATGCTCGTACTGTGAATAAGTATGGTTCCTACTCCACGTTCCTTCATGGGCACAATTTCCTCACTTAATACAATATTTATACTCTTTAGCCTATCTTTTTGCTTCTCTTTGGTTGTCAACAAAAGGGTGGATTTTGCTCCATCATAGGCCAAAGTTTTCTTTCATTAGCAGTCTTCACGAAGATAATTTCTTGCTAAGCTAGAGGCAAATGAGGTCGACCAAAGTGAAGGCATGCAAGCAAGTGAAAGTTGAGAGGATGCATCTTGAGAGTGAGAGGGTGGTGGGGGTAGCAAGAGAGAGATGAGAAATTAGAGAGAGTGAGTGAGAGAAAGAGAGAGAATAGAGTAAAAATCCAGTTCTTTATAGGTCTCACTAGTAAAAGACCAATTATTATCTCTCTCTCTCTCTCTCTCTTTTAGAAGTCTCTCTCTTTTTATTCTCCTAACTTGATATTTTGTTGTTTTGAGCCTTTAGATGAATGAGATCTTTGGAGCTTTTCCATGAACTAAGCGGTTGGTACTCATTTAATTTGGACAAAAATGGGTTTCTAAGGCTATGTTCGAACCATGTAAAAACTAAGGTTCCATATCTCTTAAGAAAATGAAACGTGCATTAGATACATATATGTATAAATGTATGCGTGGTGCTCAATAAGGCTCAAACGACTCTCTCTGGAAGGGTATATTTGTAAAATCACCCTCATGTCAATATCAATTTTGAAGACTCCTTTTTCTCCTCTCTCCTGCAACAAGTACACCTCACATCAAGCATCTTTCCCTACCATCACAATTTTCCATATACATACATCACCCCCATTTGTAATCATCATAATCCTTCTTCACACCAACTCCCCAAAAATGGATTTCATTATCCAAGATGAACAACCATCCATCATCAATTCTCCTCCTCGCTCTCTGATTCGAAACAATTTCACAGGTGACGCATATCACCCTATAATTGATTTCAACACCCCTACTGAACAGGCGATCATTATAGGTGCTCCTCGAAGTGGTAATCGTAACAATCCCCTAGTTGATGATGTTCTAATAGGTATGTGTGTTCGACTCGTGTGTTTTGATATTTTTTTCTTTGCATGTTTACCTGTAATGAAGATCAGTATGTGTATAAAATGTGTGTACGAAGGGTTTATATGGTTTTTTGCATTTTTTCCAGAGTTTGATGATGGGGAGCCTTCATCATTCATTGTTGATCGTGATCGACGTGTTGATGGTGAAGGTTAGTTGTTTTTCTAATCTTTTATAAGCTGTTTTTTATTAGCGTTTTGTAGTTGTGTTATGTTTTAGTTGGTTGTTGTTGTTGGGTTTTGTTTGTATTTGGGTTTTGTAGTTCTGTTATGTTTTTCTCATCTGTTATGTTTTAGTTGGTAGTTGGGTTTTGTAGTTGTGTTATGTTTTAGATGATACATTTGTGTTCCGTTTTTTAGTTTTGTTTTTTTGTATATGCATAAGGTTTTTATCTTGAAGTTATTGTCTATGTGTCCATTTAGAATGTGATGATTTGATGGTAACACACGTTAAGTCAATATATTTTTTGTTTTCGCAGTTGATAACGAAGACCTGCCACCACAGTACTGGATTGAAACTCCTGGTAGAACTAGGTTTTGGATTCCAAATGTTGTTCCAAAATATGTTCCTACTGCTGATCAATCGTTTGGAAGCTTTGAAGAAGTTGTTAGGATGTATACAGATTATGCCGAGCATGCTGGTTTCTCAGTTAGGAAAGGGCAGACCAAGGTATGGAAGGGTATCACGACACATAAGTATCTTTGATGCAACAGAGCTGGGAAGCCACAGAAGGGAATGGTGTTTGACACATTATCTGAGGAAGCTATAAGTCATAGGAACGCCACGTTCATTCAGTGCGATTGTAAAGCTCACTTGTTAGTGTGTTTCTGTACGAAAACAGAGAAATTCGTGGTTATTACATTTAATTAGGTGCACAATCATGAGTTGGTCGACAATGTGAATCGTGATCTAAAAAAGATATCGAGGAAGATTACATTTGCTACCAAACAGTTTATTCACCAGATGAGTCTATATCGAATTGGCCCTGTGAAGGCGCATAGGTGTCTTGTATCAATCAAGGGAGGCCACCACAATGTCTTCCCCCGTCGATTTCAAAAATTTCAGCAAGAATTTGAGATTTTTTATTGGTGATCACGATGCACAGTTATGCCTTGAGAGATTGCGTGACCGTTTTCTTTTTTGACTTCACCGTTTCTGAAGGGCAACTAAAAAAATGTATTCTGGGTTGACGAGATTTCGAAGTTGAACTATAAAGCCTTCAGTGATGTAGTTTCGTTTGATGCCACATACCATACCAACAGGTTAACACATGTTACCCCTATATTTAGTGTAACTATTTAACACATGTTACCCCTCTTTAACACAGGTTACCCCTCTCTAACATAGGTTACCCCTAACTGAGATTTTTACCTACAGGTACAATTTGATATTTGTGCCATTCACTAGGGTTGACCACAATAAGCAGTGTGTGACATTTGGTGCTAGTCTGCTATGCAATGAAACAGTTGAATCATACAAATGGTTACTCCAAGGATTCCTTAAGGCACATAAGACGCAACCACGACTGGTATTGACGGACCAGGATCCGACAATGAGGCACGCGGTGATGCAAGTTTTCCCAGAGTCACGTCACAAGTTATGTATGTGGCACATTATGAAAATGCTCCCTTTAAAGGTATGTATAACCTTTCATGGTATTAACATATGTTAACCTTGCAATAACATGTATGTGTGACATTTTTCTAATTGTTTGCTCCACAGATTTCAGCCGACAAGCTACAGCAAACTGAGTTAAAGGCATGCATTCATCGACTTGTATGGAATGTGTACATCAAGCCGTCCACCTTTGAGAGTCGCTGGCAAGCGCTGTTGGAAACGTTTGGGATGAGAGACCATGAATGGTTGAGAGAGATGTATGAGATAAGAGACCGATGGGTTCCGGCATATTTTCGGGATATTCCTATGTGTTATCTCATGAAGACTACCTCGTGATGTGAGAGTTCTAATTCTGCATTTAAAGTCAACTCGACCAGTGCCAATACGCTTGTTCAGTTTATGCTATGCTACGAGGCAAGAATTGATAGCCAACGTTATAGGCAAAGAGTTTATGAATACAAAACATCATCCTCTGTTTTCGTTGCAGCAACTGATATACCAATTGAGCAACACGCTTTTATGTTATATTCTCATTCTGTTTTCATGGAAGTTCGGAAAGAAATTACCAAAGGCATGTTATGCTGCTATGTCTCAAATACCAAACAAGAGGATGGTATTACTGTTTTTGATGTCACCCACTTAGATCGTAGGCACGATGTCACCGACATTTACCAGCTATGAGATGAATAACCCATGTTAAATTTTACCAGTTTAATTAGGTAATAACATATGATGGTGTCTCCCACAGGTTAAGTTTAATATCAGCGAGAACACATCTACCTGTTCTTGTATGGGATTCATTCGTATTGGATATCTTTGCCGCCATGTTTTCTGTGTTTACCGTGTGAAGAATTTTAATAGGATTCCAGATCATTATATCCCGGACCGTT
Source organism: Ambrosia trifida (assembly GCA_028751855.1). NCBI lineage: Eukaryota > Viridiplantae > Streptophyta > Magnoliopsida > Asterales > Asteraceae > Ambrosia > Ambrosia trifida. The sequence goes on along the minus strand of CM054128.1, from coordinate 74,282,797 downwards.
GGCGTAGGGATGCGTTTCCGAAGCAGGTATACCCAACTTTCTAGTGTATGAAATATAACACATGTTACCGTATGTAGTAAAAATAACATGTGTTACCTACATAATAATCCATGGTAATAATGTATCATAACAACATGTGTTGTCTACCCAAATTTGCAGGTTTATTCCATTTCAAGTCGGTACGGTATTGATACACATCTTGAATCCATACTCAGGAATGAGATTCTCGAGTTATTTACCGAGTGTGTGGATGTTGTACGCACCGATACTGAATCTCTGACTTCATTGGTTGAAAAATTAAGGGACATCAAGATTGATTTGTTATCAAAAGGTAATGTAAAGGTTAACGAGAAGCAAACAGATGATTGCAAGATGGAGGAACTGATTGGGCAAGGGATGGATTGTGAAGTTGTTGTGAATAATCCTGATGTTGTTCGTAACAAAGGTTGTGGGAAGAATCGACGCATCACGGGTCCATCTGAGAAGACTAAAGAAAGTCCTCCCAAGACAGCTAGGCTATGCTGCACCTGCAATAAGTATGTTATGGGGCACGATTCACGTAACTGCGGGAAGAAATCAATGGAAGCTGCGAAGGATGCGCAAGCCAACCTCCAGACCGAAGGTTCAGGCCAGTAGTTGTCGTATCAGCCTTTTATGAATTAGCACCGAGCCGCTTTTTATACTTGTTTTTTGGGGTTGTGTTATGTACACGTAACAGCGCACAAGATCATGATTGTTGGCTTTTTATGTACATAACACCACCTAGTTTTACTTTTGGCGGTTTAATTCACTGCATGTTTATATTTTTAAAACTTTATTATGTATGAACAAAAACCATGTGGACCGCCTTTGGTATCCCCTTTTGATTAATTTCTTATTTGTAATGCATGAACCAGGTTACTGGTTCCTATTAGTAATGCAAGAACCTTATGTAATCGTGTGTCAACATTTAACACATGTTAGTTGTTTTTATGGATGTTATATTGTAATGGCAAGTCAAACTCCTGGTACAGTTTATTTTGATTCCTAAATAACACACGGGAGTTCATATGAGATATGATAACACATGTTAGTAATAACACATGTTAACAAATGATGGATAAAAACTACGTGATTGGAACATATTATTGGATTGAACATGTTAGTTTTTTTTTTTGTTATCCCTTTTGTCTTTCTGCTCTTACCTTTTTTTTTATAAGAAATGGTAAGTCAAAAACATGTGAGCTCATAAGAGACAGTATAACACGTGTTAGTAATAACACATGTTAGTAAGTCAAACACATGGTACGGTTTATTTTGACCCTCAAAAAAACACGGGGCTCACATGAGATGGGATAACAAATGTTGGTAAATCAAACGCCTGGTACGGTTTATTTTGTTTCCCAAAAAAACATGGGGGCTCATATGAGATGGGATAACACATGTTAGTAACAACACATGTCAGTAATAACACATGTTAACACATAATGGATAAAAACTGTGGCCCGACTTTGGTGTCCCCTTTTGATTTAAGTTCCTATTAGTAACCTGGCCCATGCATTACTATTTTATTCCCAAAAATACATGGGAGCTCACATGAGATGGGATAAAAAAATGTTAGTAGTAACACATGTTAGGGGATCAAACTCCTGGTAAATAAATATTTTGATTCCCAATAAAGCATTGGGGCTCACATGAGATGGGATAGCACATGTTAGCAAATCAAACTCGTGGTACAATTTATTTTGTTTCCCAAAAAAACATGGGGGCTCATATAGAGATGGGATAACACATGTTAACTCATAATGGATAAAAACTGTGGACCGACTTTGGTGCCACCTTTTGATTTAAGTTCCTATTTAGTAACCTGGCCCATGCATTACTATTTTATTCCCAAAAAAACATGGGAGCTCACATGAGATGGGATAACAATTGTTAGTAGTAACACATGTTAGGAGACCAAACTCCTGGTACATAAATATTTTGATTCCAAAAAAAACATTGGGGCTCACATGAGATGGGATAACACATGTTAGTAAATCAAACTCCTGGTACAGTTTATTTTGTTTCCCAAAAAACATGGGGGCTCATATAGAAATGGGATAACACATGTTAGTAATAACACATGTTAATACATTATGTATAAAAACTGTGGCCCGACTTTGGTATCACCTTTTGGTAATTTGTTCCTATTAATAACCTAGTCCATGCATTAACACATTATGGATAACTCATGTTAGGGATAACAAATGTTAACACACGATGAGATTAACACGTATTAGAAATAAATAAGTGTTTAACAGTGGCCCACATACGGAAACACCTACCATTCATTACAGGGTAATATAAATATTAGATTTTTGATTATCACATGTTAAGGCAGAATATTTCACCAAAGGATTAAAAGTTTACTAGGCAAGAGGTAGATAACTTGCGGCCAATTACATTAGTTTTTAAGTCTAGACAATATAAAGTTTGGACCAACATTATATCCCAGTGACCATGCAATAACGCTGCACAAAAAACCATCGTACCACCAAAAGTATAGACAGTTGATTCTTTTTTACTTCCCTAGCGCTTCTGATTTAACTTTGTCCCTCAAAAGATTAGTTGGAGACCGTAAGATATGAGCTGCAAACATCTTTCGCAACTTCCTAACCACTGCGAGCTTCTTTGCGTCATTTGTGCTGAACCCGCTATCAAAATGTTCACCTTTCCGCATGAACTTTTCCATATGGCGCATCAAGAACAACCCATAATCATCAACATTTTTACGGGTTGCCCAATCAATCTTCTCCTTTGAATGTTTAACCCGTTGATTACTTCAGCTTTCGGGTGGTTGAGTTCACGTAGATACCTCACTAGCATTTCTTTCTGGTAAATAAATTAGTGGGTAATACATGTTAGAAAGAAAATAACATATGTTAACCATATACTAACACATGTTAGAAAGAAATTACCACACAGTAAGCAACTTACAATTTTGTATGGGGTGTCCTTCTCATAGTAATTGTCGCTGTCTGCAATCGGAACCCCCATTTTTTCACCTGCGTTGTCAATGACTAATATTGATGGGTACTTTAACTAAAAAACCAGAAGGTAGTAGTGGCTGTACTCCAAGATTGGAAACATGATAAGATCATATTTTTGGAGATCCATCATCTTATCACTCCAGTAAACAGCGGCCTTCATGCTAGAGCAAAACTTATTTATCCACTCCTCCTTAGTAGTACTACGGTCACGCAACATCCATTCAAACTATTTCCCAACCAATCAAACAAAGATACATGTTATTAGTCGACACCTTTTTAAAAACATGAAAAAAATATGTTTTTCTATGAATAGATTATAAAGGATTTTTACCACAGCTTTTTTACACACAAACAATCTGAATTTGGAACCATCTGACTTGTACTTTTCCTCAAAGTTCAACACTTCCACCCAACAATCGATTATGATATCCAGTATCTGTGTCCCTGCTTCTAGATTTTTAAACATGGCACGTTTCTCCTCCACATTATAAGAACTCCTAAACAGCACATCCCTTTTTGTAACATGGGTTATCAAATTGATAACAGGTGTTAGTATTGAAGTCGCTATACCGTCATCACACACAGTATATAAAATATTACAATACTCAAACACTTACATATCTCTTAGATCTATTGTTCCTATGTCACCTTCATTTTCCCCAACCATAGCATTGCATGTTTCCTTCCTGGTAAAAATTTTTGAACAAAAACAAATTATAACACATGTTAACACAACATACATTATACCTAATGTTAAAACTAGGCTAAAAGGCTACTTACAAAAGCTTGTACATCGTCCCCTTATTATTATTATTTATATAGCTCCAAATTTTATCATCTTCCTTTGTCACACCCAGTTGTAAATCAACCCGCCTTATATAGAATGGTGATTTATTAACAACTGCAACCAACTTTTCCCGCGGTGGGTTCCTCCTGCCTGCATCCAGACGTGCAAGCATGTTTTGCATAGCCGTCTTATCCCCACCCTGATATGCACCAACCAAGGGGGCTCCAGATGTATAGGCGCATGTCACCCCGTCAAACGTGCTAATGGGGGGAACATCCAAGATGTTAGTAGGGTCTTAATGCAAAGTCAGGACCCCAACCCCGGGAGCAGTTGTAGCTGTGCAATAAAACAGTAACACATGTTAAAATTTATTAAACAATGGGTACCCTAATCATACGCCGCCCACCGCAATATAACTTGATTCATCATACAAAACTTGTTTTTGCATACCTTGGTTCTTCTCACTATCATCGTTATCAACATCTTCGTTAACCTCTGTTACCATTACCGGGTGTTTAGTCGCGGTAGCAGCCTAACATGTATATTGTAAAAAACTTAACACCAGTTAAGTGCGTGAAAAAAAATATAAACCTAGCTGGCTTTCCCATCCACACCCATTTGCGACAGACCAACACTCCAACTTGGACCATCATAAAGATAATCATCAATTAAGCGTTTTCTTATCACCGGTCCAACCTCCTTACCAGCTTCCACCATGTGCTCAGCCCGGACGCCAGCGTCCTCATCCCCGTCATTGCTAGCCGCTCCATCTACTTGCTTGACCCCCTCCCCTATCGATAAAAATAACACATGTTAATAGTTTATATTTCAGTGAACACATAAGGAACTGTCTAATTTTAATGATTTACGCACCACCTAACGCGTCTGACACTAGCTTATTAAGAACTTCAGTCTCTTGCATATTTGGGTTATTAGACTCATCTTTTTTACCAGCTTGTTCCAATGTTTTGGCACCTGTACTCTGGTCCAAATCACCCCCATCACTTGATTGTCCAGCACTAGTACCAAGAGACTCCAAAACAGGTCCTGTAAAATATAAACACGTAGCCATAACTGGTGTTATACATAAACTTACGAAGCTGCAGGATTTATACATTTTTTTTCAAATTACCTAAATTTGCATGCTGCTCAGCATATCCAGTTTGCTTTGTTGTCTCCACCGAACATGATGTTGTTTCAACAATCATATTACTGCGCTTTTCCTCACTGATGGGCATGGATGTCGCAAGCTGCTGACCATCAGGGCTGTATTCATTTTCAGTGTCAAACATGTCACCCAATTAGCACAGAAAAAGTGTATGTAAAAAAACATTACTTGTTGCCGTCTTACGTGCTTCACTAATAGGAACACGCTTCACCGATGGCTTTCGTGGCGACCTGCGCGCCTTACTAATGGCTTTCCTGGCTAATTGCAGTTTAAGTCGTGATGAGTGGCGCGCCACTAAATCTGACGTTGCAGCAGGGGCAGTAACATTATCCTCGACCTCATGCCCAGTAACGCCTTTCGGTTCGTTATTACATGCCCGCCCACGCCTGTCGACGCAAACTGTGGAAAACAAGAACAATAACACATGTTAGTCAGTAATATTCACATGTTACGAAATAACACTGACATGTTATTGAATCAAAAAACTGTTACCAGGTTCTTTATTTGACTTTCCTCTACGTTTCTTGAGCAGATCCTTACGGTACTGGCTTACAATGGGACTTGAAGAGCCCCCATCACCTAACTCTTTACCAGGATCTTTATTTGCCCATTAGCTACAACCTCACTAACCCAAATCACTTTATCAGCCAAAAGAGTTGCGTACTTTTACACCAACGTTTGAACCTGCAAATCGTCCGGATGTTGTTCATACAACAGCCCCGACACATCTTCAATGCTCTTCTTATGCTTCAAAATAGTATCAGTGTGTTTTTCCACCAGAAGCACCTTATCCTTTTTATACTCGAGAAAGCAAAGACCAAAACAGTGTTAACACATGTTACGCATAACACATGTTATAATAAATAAAGAACCATACCTTGACACTTGGCCCAGCTTCATCCTTCTTCCAAGTTATACTCAATCGCTTTAAAGCACCCTTTCCAAAACCACCATTAACAGTCTCTAGCTTCTCTCTTTCTCTTAATCGCTGCATCGACCAGTAACTGATTGGATACTGTTGGGTTTGCTGACCTGGAGAAGAACAGATGATTGGAAAGCCAAGACATTCTACTCAAATTGATCCATGATAATAACAGCACTTTGCAAGTTACTTCTCCCAAAAGACTGTTGACCCTAACATCTACCGTACCTTAACAACTGTTGGAACAACTGCTGCTGCAAAAGACTGTTGGATAACAACTACTAGAGAACAACTACTGACCAAAGGTCTGACGAAGAACAACTGCTGATTAAAGTACTGACGACTAAAGGTCTGTTGGAGCCAACAACACTTAGGCTCCAACATATGATACAAGACCATCAGAGTTTTCCCAACAGCAATTTACCTTTCAGAGTTCTACAATGTAACAGTAGTTTGTATACAACAGATGTTTTATGTTTGTTATTCTGTTAGAGGTCACTGTATTAGGTGACATCAGCCTAGGTCATCAATGGCTTAGATTTGTCTATAAATAGAACAGTGCTTGTACTGTTCTATTTGTCACTCACAACATTCTCTTTGACAAACAATCACTGAGTTATCAGGCTGAAGGGGAGTACTTGTACTATTGATTGTAATCATTTGATTAATGAAAGCTTTCGATTGAAAAACATTTATTCTCTTGTTTTGATTAATAGTTTATTATTCCGCTGCACTTTCCAATTATAATTCACTTCGTTCATTACTTCTATACTTAAACAATCAAAACAATCAAACTCAGATCCTAACAATTGGTATCAGAGCTTGGTCAATTAAATTCGATCTAACCAATCAATTTAATATAAACAGATCAGCTCACAGTTATTGATATCGTTTGTTTGTCGGATTGAAAACAGAGTAATAGTTTAGTTTCATTTCAACCGTTTATACACAGACTTTGTTTGTGAAACAATCAGAGAATAGCTTCAATAATCACGATCCACACAACACTAGCATGAACAACAAACCACCAATGCCTGTCAGTTCTGAATACAATATCTGGCAACGTCGGATGAGCCATGTTCTAGCTCAACAGAACACTGGGTGTTGGAAGTCGGTTATCTTCGGACCACATGTTCCGATGGTGCCGAGTACTGAAGATCCCAAGGTTCAAGAGCCTAAGAAACTTGAAAACTACTCCGACCAGGATTTTCAGAAAATTGAGTTAGATGCCAAGGCCTTCAGTATTGTGGCCATGGCTCTACCCAATGATATATATGCTGGGCTGTTACACTGTAACAGTGCAAAGGAGTTGTGGGATGCACTGAAAGAACAATTTGGTGGGACTGAAGAGGTTATTGCAAACAACTGTGAAATACTTAACCAACAATATGAAACTTTAGTCATGTAAAGGGAGAGTCATTAACTCAACAATTTGAGAGGTTTAACTGTCTCATTAGTGAACTAAAACTGGTTGGTCTAACTTACCCATATTCAACTTTGAACCATAGGTTTTTAAGATCACTACCAGATAAATGGGACACTATTCTATAGTTATGAGAAATCAATTGGATTTAAGGACCTATCACTAACCCAGCTTCATGGTAAGGTCTTGACCTATGAGAGAGAGCTTAACCAGAAAAAAGAAGCTCCAGGACTTTGGAAAAGTGTCTGATGATTATGTTTTTGGTAATACAACACTTTTGGGTTATGATGAGGTGCCTGGTAAAGGATCAGTGTTATGATCATTTCATTGACATAACTTAAGGTTTTAACTCAGGTTTTAACTCTGATTCGTATTCACCAAACTATGCTTTTACAGCAAGTGGTGGTGATATCCAGGCATCTGATAACATAACCTTTGAGTATGATGACTTAAAATACTTTGACCCTGATGATTTGGAAGAAATGGACATTATGCACCAATTGGCCCTTCTCAGTATAAGAACTAACAATTTTTACAAGAAAACTGGGAGAAGGTTTCCAGGGTTGACTGGCAGGTCAAAAGTGGGGTTGGATAAATCAAAGATCAAGTGTTATAAATGTCATAGACTTGGTCATTTTGCTAGGGAATGTAGGAGTCAACATGGTACAACTATGATTACCTATCCAAATCAAAGGCCACAGACCAACACTTATCAAGTTTCCCATAATACCCGTGGACCAAATGTGCAAAACACTGCTCATTTTGCATAGTCCTCAAACACTGTTCCTGTCCAGTTTGTTCAAACCACTGTTCCTTAGATCCACTATGTGCAAACACCTATTGCTCAGGCACAAATGCCAATGACTGTTGTTCCACCCTCTGCCCCTGCAGAGACCAGTCAACAGAGTTTCTTCACACAAGGCTTTGTTGATTGGAGCAGTCTACCAGAAGAGCTATCAGATGAGAATTTTGCTCTTGTAGCGAAAGCTGAAAATGAACCAGAAAATTTTTGTTTCATGGCTATGGTTGAAGAGGTTGAATCTGAGGATGTGGTAACTGAATTTTATGTTGTGACTGATAATATTGTTGATGAAGTAATTGCAGATACAAAATCTGAAGAAGAGGTTGTGAATCTCTCAGATCCCTGGGGTGCATCTAATGATTGTGAGTGCAAGTGTGATTGTGCATTGATGGCTGCTGCTAAGGTATCTCCTCAAATCCTGAAAGATTTGTGTTCAGACAAATGTGTAATAGCATTTGCTATCATTAAAGAGGTGAATGAAAGCCTTAGGAAGAAAGTTTTAGATTATGAAGTTCAATTTGAAAAACTTTCTAAAGAGTTAAAATCAAAATTGACTGAAAAAGAATCTGAAGTAAGCAGCTTAAAACATGAAGCAACTATAACCAAAGATCAGCTCCAAACTATGATAACTAAATATCATAGTTGCAAAAAGGTGCTTGAGGCTACCCAAGTTGAATGTGAAAAATGGGTGGAATCATGCAAAGGTTTTGAGATGCTCCTCAACAAATAAACCAAAAGTCATGTAATGTTTGGGTTTGGTTTTGAAACCACTGCTATAGCTTTTGAAAACACTGACAAAAGGGATCAAAAGTTAGTTGAGGTAGTACCAACTAATTTGAAGGGTCAAGAGATTAAAATCACTAAACCTAATGGCAAGAAAATTGTTCTTGAAAAACCAGAAGGTTCCTCATCATTCACTGAACTTGAAAAATATGAATTTAAACCTACTTGGTCTGATGAGTGTGGTACTCTTGAAAACTTCAAACCAGTTGACTTCAAAACCCCTGATGGTAAGAAAGCACCATAGGCAAAGGTCATTCCCTTGATAGACCTTCCAGCAGATGATCAAATATCTGTTGAAAAGAAGGCTGAAAAAGGGAAAAAGAAAGAAAAGTCTGTCCACTTGTTTTGTGATTTCTGTGAAAAGAAGAATCATGTTACTAAAAATTGTTTTCTTCTAAAAGCATATGATATCAACAAAGGAACAAGTGTGTGTGATTCTAAGACCACATGCTCAATATGTGGTCAGAAGAATCACAAAACCAAAGAGTGCCTATATCTCAAAAATTTTGATGTCAAAATACAAGAGTACAAGGCTAAAACTATTGCAAGTCAAGTGGTGATTACTTCAAAAGGAAAACCCAAACAGACTTTTACTCTAGTTCAAACATCTGTTACCAAAAGTTTGGAAACATCTATTTCCAAGGATGTTCAAGTAACAGATGTTCCACCAACCAACAAGTACCCAAGAGGATATGGACAACCACCTTGTCATAATCTGTCACATGTTTATGAAGAACCCAAGAGTTCTTCTAAACCAAGAGTGAACTGAAATCCCTATGGTTACTACCATCTGTCAGGAAGTGATCAAACATCTGTTGCACCAAGTGTTGACATCCAAGCACTGTAAAATGGTCAGCAACAGTTGTTGAACTTGATTCAAAAACTAGTTCAAACCACTGATAACATTCCTCAGCTTGAGGCTGAAAAGTCTGTGGACCCATCCAAAGCCAATTTGGCTTTGGACATTCACCAAAACTGGTCCTTTACTAATGTGCAGGGAGCTTCTGCTTGCTTAGATAGCCTATGGTATGTAGATAGTGGAGGCTCCAGGCACATGACAGGATGTAGAGCCCTTCTTCTGGACTTATTAGCTCATGGAGGGGGTGATATATCCTTTGGTAATGATTCAAAAGGTAAGGTGCTGGGTTCAGGGACTGTTCAGGCTGGAAAACTCAAGTTTGAAAATGTAAATCTTATTGATAATCTTAAATTTAATCTTCTTAGTGTATCACAAATGAGTGACAAAGGTTATGGCTCATTCTTCACTAAGAAAACTTGTAAGATTATTGGGCCAGAAGTGGTGAAAAAGATTGATACCATCATTGCTGAGAGCAAAGCACAACTTGTTGCTCATAGAAGTGGCAATGTGTATGTGGTTGATATGTTGAAGGACAATCCTATGGCAAATGTCTGTCTGTTTTCTATTGTCTCCACAAAAGAGACATAATTGTGGCATAGGAGACTGGGTCACACCAACCTTCAAACTATCAACTCACTCTCCAAATAAAGCCTTGTCAGAGGCCTTCCATCAAAAGAATTTAAATGTGATGAGCATTGTGTTTCCTGCTTAAAAGGGAAACAACATAAAAGCTCTTACAAATCCATTAATGAGTCCAAAACAAGCCAATGTCTACAATTGTTGCACATGGACTTGTTTGGCCCAGTTAAAATCATGAGTCTAAGAAGAAAGAGATTTTGTCTTGTCATAGTTGATGATTTTTCTAGCTTTACATGGACTTACTTTTTACAGTCTAAGGATGAGACTGCAGGTATCTTGAAGGACTTTGTCACCAAAGTTGAAAAACAATATGACTTGCCAGTAAAAGTCTTTAGAAGTGATAGTGGAAGAGAGTTTAAAATAAGGAGTTGGATGACTTCTGTGTGTCAAAAGGAATTGTGAGGCATACAATATTCCTAGAACACCAGAGCAAAATGGGGTGGTTGAGAGGAAAAATAGAACTCTCATTGAAGCTGCACGAACCATGCTAGCAGACTCTAGTTTGCCACTGTCCTTCTGGGCAGAAGCTGTAAACACTGCTTGCTATGTTCAAAACAGAGTTTTAATCAACCCAAGACATCAAAAGACTGCTTATGAAATTCTGTTCAAAATCAAACTACTAATCTCATTTTTCAAAATCTTTGGCTGCCCATGTTTCATTTTAAATCTTAAAGATTCCATCTCAAAATTTGCAGCCAAAGTAGATTGTGGATATTTTCTGCGATATTCTTCTACTGCCAAGGCCTACAAAGTGTTTAACACAAGGACCAAGACAATAGAAGAAACTCTGAATGTAAAGTTTAATGAACTTTCATCCTTAAAAATCCCAGCAATCCTGCTGAGTTGTTTGATTTAGATAAATACAAATTTGAAGATATTACTGTCAAAACTAACAGTGCATGTATTTCACAATCTCCACAACAAGACTACAGAACAGATGTTGTGATTCCAAGTCACTATAAAGTCTATTCTGTATCAGGGGAAGCAGTTGTTCAAAACACCTGTCAAAACTCTGCCACTGCTAAGTCAGCCACTGTTGGCCAGTCTCACCCTCAAACCACTTCTTCACCAATTTCATCCACTGTTCAATCATCTGTTGACAAAAGTTTAACCTCTGTTGACAAAAGTCAGTCCAGTTTCACACCACTTGGACCCATTCCCCCACCTCCATTTCAATCATCTATTGGTACTACAGAAGTGCAAACAGATGTTACATCAATAGAGTCACCAAACCTCCATCCTTCACCTCAAAATGCCATTATACCATATCAGGGAGATCTCATCTACCTAAGAGCTCATCCACTAGATCAAATCATTGGCAACATCAGAGAGGGTGTGCTCACAAGAAGCCAATCCTCAAACATCTGTCTTTTTGCAGGCTTTCTATCTCTCACACAACCAGTCAAGTACCAAGAGGCATTCAAAGACAACAGTTGGGTAGAAGCTATACAGGAAGAGCTCCTTCAATTTAAAAGACAACAAGTATGGGAACTTGTACCACTGCCAAAGGATGTGTAGATGCATTTTGTGCGAATAATGCTTTGGATTACAATTAACATATGTTTTTATGTTTTGACGAATGGGCGAAGGAAGAATATTTGGGCGAATGAAGATTTATAAAGGTGCGAAGGAGAGATAGGAGGTCGAAGGTAGATTAGATGTTAATGTATAGCTTGGTTCGACCATGATGAATGGGTGAACCTGCACATTCGACCAAGCAAAGTGGGCGAATGTGCAGGCCTATAAATAGGTCAAGTTCATTTTGAATGTAAGTTTTGGTCATTTTTGTTTCCCTCCTGTTTGAGTCTCTCCCTAGGGTTTTGTGTAAACTTAATTCACGTCATATTTTGATTGTAAAGCTTATTATAACGTGTAATTGAGTGTGTTTATCAATGAAATGAAGCTTTTAAAGATGATTTCTGTGTTTTGTTAGTATTGTTATCATTTTGTGATTGATTCAGGGATTCCGCACCTGAATCAAACTTGTTTGATCACTATCTTTGTAGATTTGACGATCCTACGCGCATACAAAGTGGTATCAGAGCCATTATGGATCAAACAACCACAAATTGATAATTTTACTGCTGATTTGGACCCTATTTTGATCAAAAACTTTCTGTTTTCATTGATAAAAATGAATTGGTGATATTTAGATTGATTAGAGCTTGTTTTCATGGATAAAATGCATAATTCTCTTTGATAAACTTGTTCCAAATCAAATCCGAAGCAAAACCTGATTAGAATCATCAAATTCTTTCAACTTTTGAAAAATTTGATCAAAATTAACTGATTTTCAAAGAATAACCGTTTTTGAAAGTGCATGGTCGAACCTAGGGAGAATGGGCGAACGTGTGTGTTAATTTGGTCGAACCAAAGGATTTTTGGTCGAAGGTGGTGTTTTAACTGGTCGAACCTAGAGTTTGTTAGCGTATTGTTGTTCATTCGACCATACTTGTCTCATTCGACCATTCGGACGGTCGAAGGTGAAATCAAACGGTCGAAAGAGGGTGTAAACGGTCGAAAGTGATCTGTGTTTGTCATATTTCTCATTCGTATCTTTTCAAACGGTCGAAGGAGAACATTTTCTCTCATTCGACCACTCGCTACATACGAAGGAGAAATTTGTTTTAAATTTTTCTAATCTTTTCGTGTTTAATCATTTTCAGATCAAGATGTGGAACTTTCATACTACACCACGACCTTACACGACACCACAACAGCAGACAACCATGGATCCTTGGTCGGTTGCTGCCTAAAAGTCTAGTCATCCATCACAACCTATCAATTACATGGCTATGACTAGTACTATTCCTCAACACGTTGATCAACCACAACCGCAACCGATTGGTGACTATTGGGGAGTAGCAGCAGCAGCGGTTCAGTCACAGACGACTAATGCCAGATCAACTCTTATCCAAGATTTGTCTTCGGGGAGTGGAAACCGTCCACTTAAGCTTATGGAGATGGTCGACTACAACACGTGGAAGACCAAATTCAAGATCCATTTGGAGGGTATGGGTTTAGAGGGAACTGAGGTGTGGCAGATGATTGCGAAAGGCTATGTTGCTCCGATTTTGGAGAACACGGGAGAGCCTATTCCATTGGAAAATCTAGCAGATGTGGAAAGAAGAAATTTGCTATTGAGAAGAAGGCGTTTTCTCAACTATCTCAAGCTATCAACACTGATTTGCTTCATCAGTTTGGTTCTTGCACAACTTCTAAACAGCTACGGGACATGTTGAGGAACAGACATGATGGAAATGAGAAGACTAGGAAGCTAAGGATGGAGGAGCTTCAAAAAGAGTTTGAGAATTTTAGTTACATGGGTAACGAGACGTTGAAAGAGTTAGTTCCAAGGTATTGCCACTTACTCACAGAGCTTTCAAGCTATGAGATTAGCATACCTATGTCCGAATTGGTGGACAAGTTTGCCGATGCATTGCCACCGTATTGGAACCAACATATTGAAGTGTTAAAAGAGAAGGATGCGTACCAGTATTGGACTATCAACGAGTTCATTCAAAATCCGGAATTATATCTTGGTGGTACATCTTCTTCCCATTCTACTTCCAGTTCTACTTCTAATGTTGCTCCACACATCGCGTGCGTATCTAACATTGTTGAACCACCCAAACAACCAATCAATTACCTTGCTCAAACATCTTCATATACGTCACCATCATATCCAACAACTACTACTTACATTCCACCATTTTCACCTATGCAACAAGCAGCATGTTACTCTGCTAGCCAACCTCACCAACAACAACCATACAATCCTCAAATGAACCAGATGCAAGTTAACCAAACTCAAACTAACCAAAGCCCGATTGTGTTGGAGACATCAAATCTAAACAATGTTACTGTTGAGATTGCCCAACAACATGTAGCATTAGTTTCAGCAATGGTAGCATCATACAATGGTTTGGTTGCTAGTCAAATTGGGAACAACAACTTGACCAATGAGGACTATGCACAGATTGACAAGGAAGAAATGGAATTCATGGATATTCAGTGGGGCTTTGCAAGTATCATGAGAAGAGCCACTGATTTTATTCAAAAGACCGGGAGAACTGATCTTTCTACTTCTCCTAACACCACTTATGGCTTCAACAAAGCCAAAGTCACTTGTTTCAACTGTGGTGAAAAAGGTCATTTCAAAAGAGAGTGCACACAGCCAGCACAACAAGGTAATAGAAATCCATTCAACTCTAACTACCAAAGCCGACAAACCCAAAATCAAAATCAAGTATCATACCAAAGTCCCAACATTTCAAGCTTTCAACCTCAAAACAACTATCAAAACCGTCAAAATACCCAACAAAATAACAATGCTAGACAATCCACAACACAAAACCAAAACCAAACACAACAGAATTCAAACCATACAATCATTCCCATTTCTACACCAAACACACAAACCCAAACCGAGAACCCAAATCAAGCTTTGGTGGTACAAAAGGATGAGGGTTTTGATTGGACCGGTATGCAGCTAGGTATTGAAGAAATTACTACTGGTAATGTGGCTTGTGTGGCACAGCAAATGAATTTGGATGAACCGGTGGAGGTTGAAGAAGAGATTGTGACTGAAAAGATGAGTGAGTTGAAGATTGAGAAGTTGAATGATGAAATGAATGTTGATTGTGAAGAGAAGAAATATGGAATGATTCTTGATTCAGTTGCTGATATTCCAGAACAGTTTGATTCTACTTATTCTGATGAGGAGAGTGAGTCTGATTCTGAATCTAGTGTTAACTCACTGGATGATGACATTGACCAGTTGCTTGCTGAAGCTGACTTCTTGATGACCCGGAAATCATGCATAGTGGATGATGCTTGCACCAGAATTGATTATTCCAAGTTTTTTGGCTGGGAAGGAAGCACACTTTGCATTGATGGCCATGGCAGAACCTCCAAAACAGGTAAGTACCGAATCTACTGTTAATTCAAATTCAACTTGTGTTAAAAATTGCAAAGCTTGTGATAAATTGACAGATGAAAATAGGCAACTCAAGGTTCAACTTGAGAGTGCAAAAATCAACTGTCAATCATATCAAAAAGAATCAAAAGAGTTTAACAGAGTACTTGATGGCTATAAGAAAGACGTTTCAGAATTGAAAAAGACTTTGTCTTTAAAACAAATGGCCATAAATAACTATATCAATGATTTAGAAAACACAAAATTGGAAATGGCCACCATCAAGTGCTTTGCAGAGAAAGTAAACAAAAAGCTTGAGAGTTATAAGCATATTGCTTATGTTGTTGACCACATAATAGAAGAGCCTTCATAGCCTAGTAGAGCAAACTACAAAGCTGTCCCAACTCCGGTGTTGTTTGAAAACCATAATTTGCACTCAATAGCACCGGAGAGCTCAGTTAAATCTTACTCTACTTCGGATGACGAGTCAAACACATCTAGTGTGGGAGACCCGTATTCTGATGTTAGACCTGTTCTGGGAAATAATAAGGGTGTAGTTGCTGCTGATGATTCTGATGAAGAGGATGAACAGTCTGAGACGGTTTCTGAAAAGATGAGTGATATTCCTGATGAAAATCACATAATCACTACTGAACCTGTTTCACCATCTCAGATTGTCCATCCCATGGCTAACACTCATAGAAAGAATCAATCAGTGAAGCCTGTTGAAAAGAAAGTTGAAAGATAATTGAGAAGAAAATTGAAAAGAAAATTGAAAAGTCAAAAGAAGAGCAAAATGAATCGTGTGATAAACCTGTTAAGGTTTTCTATTGGATGCAAGGTTCCGATTCAATTTGCAAATTATTCAAAAATTGAAAAGATCTGGCAGGAAAGTACCATTTGGTTCCCGAAACATGAGCGAACAAATGATATTCCTCCAGCAATCATAAAGAAAATTCACTCGGATATTCCTAAAGAACCAAAGGTCCATGTCACACAATTTATTAAACCAATAGAGAAGTCAAATGGTTTTCTTGAGCCGACTTACTCAAAGGACCCTCCTCCTGAGAGTTTGAGAAGAAGGTGTATGGATGATCAATATCCCATCACTAGTTATTGAAAGTCGAATGCCAAGAATCATTTTGAAGAGTACCGTGCGTGTTTTAAGTGCGAGGATAGGGGGCATTTACTTGCCGACTGCCCGTATGTACGACACAAAAGGCACGAGGTGGAGATGAACCATAAGTATGAATGTCCGGTCAATAATCATTGTTATCCACAGAGACGATTTGTCCCTCAACCAGCACCTTTTTATAACCAAAGCAATTATTTCAAAAGGAGGGAAAATCGTCAGATGACATATGATCGCCGCAACCGGATAACCACTGAGAAACCGTTGAAGAAACCAATGGTGAACGCAACTGTTGACAACAAAAAGGTTCCTGTTAAACCTAATGTCAAACCAACAGTTGGACCTGTCTCTGTTAAATCAAAGAAGGTAACCAAGAAAGTCTCATTCAAGGATGAAGTAAAGAAACCGGCTGAGACCCCAAAATCTCAGATCCGGATTTTGAAAAGATCTGAACAATCTTGGTCGCCAAAGGGTTCTGAGGGTGCGTCAACTTCACAACAAAATGTGAAATTTGAAAATGAGAAAGATTTGTGTGATAAGAAAAAGGTTGTTAAAAAACAAGATGTTTGTGAGAAATCTGATTCTTTGAAACAAACTGTTCAAAGACCCAAGACCAAACAGGCTTGGGTCCCCCGAAAAATCTAACTTCTTTACTTGATATGTGCAGGGAGCTTCAGCTGGCCCTGTGAGCAGTCTTTGGATTGTTGATAGTGGAGCTTTTGGTCACATGACAGGGGATCTTTCGCTACTATTTGATATTAGAAACATCAATGGAGGTCATGTAGCGTTTGCAGGAAACAAGGGAGGTTATATTACCATGGAGGGTAGTGTGAGCAATGGAATTGTGAGTTTTGAAATAATTTCTTATGTGAAGCAAATATATTACAATCTGCTAAGTGTCAGTCAAATTTGTGACAAACAATTTTCTGTGTACTTTGACGACAAATCTTGCTATATACTCAAGCCGGGTTTCGAGTTACCAAAAGAGTGGGTGATGTTAAAGGCGCCGAGAGTGAACAACTTGTACATTCTCGATATGTCGAAAGAAATGACCACCCAAGGCCAAGTTGCGTGTTTTCTCTCCAAGGCTACAGAAAAAGAATCCATTATGTGGCACAGGAGAATGGGACACATTCACCTAAGAAAGATGAATCAATTGGTGAAGAATGAACTTGTCACAGGCGTGAACGTCAAACACTTTCATTTAAATGACAAGTGTGTGAGTTGTAAAAAGGGTAAGCAGCACAAACAATCCCATATGCCAAAGAAAGTAAATTTCGTCGAACTACCACTTGAACGTTTGCACGTGGATCCGTTCGGACCGGTCAAGCGTTAGAGTCATGCTGGGGAGTTGTACTGTCTTGTGGTGATTGATGATTTTTCAAGATTTTCATGGGTTATGTGCTTACACCGAAAGAGCGACACGTTTGATAATTTGAAAGTTTTGTTCACTCATCTGGAAAATATATATGGTCTCAAGATCAAAAGGATTAGGAGTGATAATGGAACGGAATTTAAAAATGCACAGATGGACGATCTTTGTGAAGACAAAGGTATTCATCATGAATACAGTGCTTCGTATACCCCACAACAGAACGGTGTCACGGAACGTAAAAACAGGACTCTAATTGAAACGGCGAGGACAATGCTTGCGGACTCAAATCTTCCAGTAATGTTCTGGAACGAAGCAATTTACGCAGCTTGTTATACTCTTAATCGTGTTTTAACGGTGAAGAAGTTTGGCAAAACTTCTTATGAGCTGTTGAATCGTCGAAAGCCGAATTTAGAGTATCTAGAACCGTTTGGAGCTCCTTG
Organism: Ambrosia trifida; assembly: GCA_028751855.1. Lineage (NCBI taxonomy): Eukaryota > Viridiplantae > Streptophyta > Magnoliopsida > Asterales > Asteraceae > Ambrosia > Ambrosia trifida. The sequence continues at coordinate 74,264,538 of CM054128.1, read as the reverse complement.
TACTATGCTTAATCCATCTGAGAAGTTCGCACAGAAGGCCGAGGAAGGATAATTTGTTGGATATGCAACCCTGCTTAAACGGGTATTCAACAAAAGGACTCGTCAGGTCGAGGAGTGGGCTAACGTTGAAGTGCAACGGTATACTCAGAATTTACAGGGAAGCGGTCCAGACTGGATGTTTGATTACAAAGATTTCTTTGAATCATTCAACGTAGATAGCTTGGTTGAAGAGGTTGTATTACGTTTATATTACGAGGTCGAAAACGCAATGACATCACCGTTGGTGCGTCCGATCACCGTGAATCCTCAAGCAGCTTCTAATGATACCAATGTTTCTGTCGTTGAAGAAGAGGTATTTCAAGAAGCTTCCACAACGTTGAATTCATCAGAATCAGAAGATGACGACGATGAGGTTACAAGTGAAGCTATCTTAGATCATGCTACAGTGACACCACCAGTGAATCCAACTACAAATGGTGCTTCATCATCGAATGTGGATAATGATCTGGTTTTTGCAGAGAATTTAACTACTCAGACGGGAGTCCAAGTACCAGATTATCCGGAATCTCGAATACATCGAATTCACCCGATCGAGCAGGTTATTGGTGATCCTGGTAGCAGTGTGATGACGAGAGGTCAATTGAGGAATGCTAACTCACCGGAAAACCTTGGCAATCATGCTTTATATGCCAAAATACAAAAATCAAGTTTTCAGAATGACTGGTCTTTTGCTTGTTATGTTTCGCAGGTTGAGCCGCGAACTTACAAGGATGCTCTTTTGGACGACGCTTGGGTGGAAGCAATGCAAGAGGAGTTGTTGCAGTTTTAGAAACTTGGCGTTTGGACACTGACAGATTTGCCCCCAGGAAGAAAGAAGATTGGAACGAAATGGGTATTCAAATGCAAAAAGGATGATAGAGGAGTGATCGTAAGGAACAAATCTCGTTTGGTTGTACAAGGATTTCATCATGTGGAGGGAATCGATTACAACGAAATCTATGCACCAGTTGCACGCTTAGAGGCAATCCGAATGTTTCTGCCGTTTGCATCATTCAAGAAATTTAAGGTGTATCAAATGGATGTCAATAGCGCGTTTCTCTACGGTGTGGTCAAGGAGGAAGTATACGTAGGTCAACCACCAGGCTTTGAAGATCCTATTCACCGGGATAAGGTCTACGTTTTGAACAAAGCCCTCTACGAGTTGCACCAGGCTCCAAGGCAATGGTATGAGGAGCTGAGCACGTATCTTCTTTCAAAAGGATTCAAGCGAGGTTTGGTAGATTGCACACTGTTCACTAAACGAACAGGCGATGACTTGCTTCTAGTCCAGATTTATGTTGACGATATTATATTTGGGTCTACTAACGAACTTCTGTGCAGAGAATTTGAACGTGTTATGCAGGAAAAGTTCGAGATGAGTGCAATGGGAGAGATGCAATTTTTCCTAGTCTTGCAGGTGGAACAAAGACCAACGGGGATCTTTATTCACCAGACGAAATACGTTTCTAAAGTTTTGAGCCGATTCCAGATGGATGATTCGAAGCCGATGGATACCCCAATACAACCTAATCACGGGATTGGAGTTGATGCTAAGGGGGAGCTAACTGATCCATATACATACAGAGCAATCGTCGGATCTCTGATGTATCTCACCGCCTCCAGACCAGATATAATGTTTGCCACATGTCTCTATGCACGTTATCAATCAAAGCCGAAACAGAGTCATCTTGCAGCTGTCAAACGTATCCTTAGATATCTGAAGGGTTGTCCGTCGAGAGGACTATGGTACCCTAATGATGATAATTTTGACCTAATCGCTTTTAGTGATGCAGATTGGGGTGGCTGTGACAAAGACAGCAAATCCACAACGGCTGGATGCCAGTTTATGGGGAGCAGGCTCGTGACCTGGCAATGCAAGAAACAGACCGCAGTTGCATTATCCACATGTGAAGCAGAATACGTTTCAGCATCGAGCTGCTGCTCACAGGTTCTTTGGATCCAACAACAGATGGTGGACTATGGTTTGCAATTTCTTAAAACCCCTATTTACTGTGATAATGAAGCCGCAATCGCATTAACAAAAGACTTAGTAAATCACTCAAAGGCTAAACATATCCGGATTAAATACCACTTTATCCGTGATTGTTATGCTAAAGAGTTGATCGATATGGTCAAAATCCACACTGATTACCAACATGCAAACCTTTTTACCAAAGCTTTTGATAAATCAAGATTTGAATATCTTTTGAAAGCTAACGGTATTAAAGAAAAACAAGACTGATCACCACCTCAGTTTATCGCTTTTTAGTTTAGTTTTACTGTTTTTCAGAAAAATTTGAAAATCCAAAAACATTGAAAAATTTCAAAATCCATAAAAATTAGAAAATTTCTTTGCTGACTGCTATATCTTCTTCCCTTAGATTAATGCCGTCAGATTTCTGTGAACAAATGATATCTGGGAAGTCACATATTTGAAATGCTCTAGCTTATCCTTGGAAACAGTAAATTCAAAAAATTATAAAGATAAGAAAAACCAAAAATGATTTCCTGGAGAAAAAGGGGGAAATGATAGTACATCAGTGGGGATCTAACACATTCTAAAGAAATGTAATGCAATATAGGGCGTGTGTCTGAGTCTGTGTGATGTGCTGATAGGCTTCGTAGACCAATTACTGCGTGCCTGATACATACATATCAAACAAATTGTTGTGTGGATGAACTCCTCATGGGCATATGGTCTTAGTACCGTAATTTCGTTTGATAGGGTATTTGTACAAAACTCGGAGGTTTTGGGTCGTTATGTTATTAGTTGTCTGGGGATAGCCTCTCTGATCTTCTGCTGTAAGTCATTACGGACCTAGATCAGATAGGGTGTCTGTATTAAAGAGCTTTAAGCCAAATCCTAAAGTTACCGAATTGAGGAACTTTCCATGTTTTATAATAATCAAAGATTATCTATTACATCGTATTAATCACTGATGCAAATCATGATTAATATCCGTCCTCAACCTGGTAGAGTGCACATGTCACTTTGCTGCATTAATTTGCTGACCTGTATACCTCTGTGCATCATACCTTGTAAATTACAGACGACGAAAGCATAATCACGCTTTACAATGAGTCTTTGTACATTTACTTCTTGATACGGGAGTATGTCGTGTGCGTGGGAACCACAGAAAATTACGTTTATACTATACATAATCGTATCAGTTTAAAGCACTGCACAAAAGTCTACATGTGAGTTTATGTGGATCACAATATCAGCAGTTGCCAGATCACACATTGTCTTTAATGATAATAATCAAAAAGATCAATGGTGTGATCAGATTTCTCAATAACTGATATGATCCCTTTACCGGAAATCCCAAAACATTTACTGCTTTCTCTTTACATTTCTGCATTTTATATTTCTCGTCAAAAATTGCAAAACTCAAAAAGATTTTAGGTGTGTTTTAACATAAACTTTAGAAAATCCAAAAAGATTTTACATTTCTAATTTATTTTATTTTTGATAGCTGATGGTGGTTGATGAGGATTTTCTAAACCTTGATGAACTATTTGAGCTTTGTAATCTTTAAATGAGAAAATATGATTGTCGGATGCTTAAAATTTAAAAAATATTTTGAACGGAACTCGATTTTGAGATTTGGTAAAATTTTAAAAAAAATCCTGTTCACTTTCGCCCCTTCGTTGGGTCGAAGGAGGAATTTTTTGTTCATTCGTACGTTTAAATTTGGGCGAATGTGAGAGGTCTTAAGACATTTTCTCTTTCGAACCCTTATGTCTCATTCGCACCTTTAATTAGGGGCGAAGGAGACAAAAGCTTCACATTCGATAGGTATGAACGGGCGAAGGAGCAGCCTATAAATATCCTTATCTACTCATTCGACCCATTCGAAATTTTTTTCAAAAATTCTGTTGCTAAGACCACTTGTTGCTCGTGACATTTAGATTGTATCATTGTGATCGTCTGATTATCCTGATCATTTTGCACCATCTTTTACAGGTTTTCATCATGATTTGAATGTTTAATCTTTGAATTTTCAGTCCAAGCCCTAACTGATCTTGAACAGGGATTTAGACATGATAATTGAACTTGCTTTTGATGTGGAATCATTGTTTCAGTGTTTTAGGGGGAGATAATCCAAAAACATAGGGTTTTTAATTCACCAGTTTGATTAATTGATTAATAAACCTGTTCGAACCCTAGTTTTATAAGAAAACACTGAATCAATGGTAGTTTGTTAAAATTAATGATTAGGAAAGCTTTATCGGAGGTTTTAGGTGTTAGATGAATCAAAATGACAAGTTAAAACATTCTGGAATTCAAAATTGAAATTTGAATGTGATGAACTGTCACCTTCGTCCAATCTTAAACGGTCGAACGTGTAGATTTGGGCGAAGGAGAAGTTTTATCTGGGCGAATGAAGTTAAACGGTCGAATGAAACATTTTTACCAAAACTTTTTACATTCAAACCTTGAAATTTCACATTCGCACCCAAGTTTTCTCATTCGAACCTTTATTTGGGCGAATGTAGAATGTAAAAACCAAATTTTCAATGTTTGATTATTTTGTTTGTTTTTAACGCGTTTATTTGATTTGTTTTGCAGTTTTAACCATGTCTGAACAGGAAGGTGCGAGTGTTCCTGCTGGATCATCATCACAAGCTGCCGAGACAGCGAAGACTGATATTTTACCATTTGAGAATGCACACAACTGCTGTGCATATCTTGGAGACGTGAAGAAGCACACGGAGTTTACTAGGATAATAGAGTTTCTGAAGAGGAGTCGGGTGATCGATGCAATTGCTACACCTGCTATTATTTACAGAGATTTGTTACAGGAGTTCTGGACAAATGCGAAAATGGACTTCTGGGAAGGTGAATCTTCTCTGGTCAACAAGATTCAAGGAGTGCTGATTATTGTGTCAGAGAATGATATTCGGGAAGCGTTGAAACTTGAAGATGTCAAGACGGATCCCAGAGAACTCAGCTGGACTGAACAAAGGAAGTGCTTTCTCAGAATGAAATATAACGGACCGATTACTGATGATTCGTTACACAAAGGAAAGCTCTGTCCTCAGTTCAAGTACTTAGCACACGTGATGATGCATGTCTTCGGGTCAGCGGCTGGTGGTTATGATCTGATGAGGAAAAGCATAAGCTCGTTGATGGTAGCACTTATATTGAACAAACCGTTCAATGTATCAGGAATGCTTATGGAACACTTGTTGGAGCCAGTGAGAGGTACAAGGACTAGGAAGTTTATGTTATATCCTAGATTCCTTCTGATTGTTTTCAATTTGAAGTACAAGAATTTGAAGAGAGACCCAAAGCAGATTATTGTTTAGGAGCATATGAACATTAATACTCTTGCCAGAATGAAGGCTTATAAGGGGTTGTCTGTAAATGAAAGACCACTAGTGAGATGTTTATTTGGTCACTTAGTCAAGATTGATTATGAAGATCCTGGTAAAGATAAGGTGAGGCATGCTGACAGTGCATCGGACGAAGATAATCCGTTACATTCAGTTGACCCTGAGGCAAAACGAAAGCATCAGGTAGTGAATGTGGGAGCAAAGAGTGGTAAAGGTAAAGAGAAAGAGATTAGAATTGAAGTTCAGACTGAAGCTGAACCAGCAAAGAAGAAAAGTGCGTCAAGAAGGCACAAAAGTATGGCAAAGAAAGGATTACGTCTTGTGGATGAAGCGTCAGTTGATTCTGAGGAGACGCAAGAAGATGAGCGATGGGATTCTGATGAAGAGACTTTAAAGAGCACCACGCCCAAGGCCACTGTGGTTGGTGAGTCTGCTAGTCTGAATAGGTCTTTGGAAGAACAGAGAAACAAGAGTCCTATTCGTTTAGATGAAGCTGATGAAGATTTAGGCTTGGGATCAGGAGATTTTCCAGGATCGCCAATGCAGGGGGAGAAACAAAAGAAGCCCCAATTCAAGAAGAAGGAGAAAGTGTTAAAGCCCATGGAAAAGAGAGCTAGAGAGATTGAATCACTGATTCCTGGAAAGAAAATTCCACCAGCATCTAGCTCGAAATCACTGGTTGCAAGTCCAGTTGCGAAGAAACAGAAAACATCATCAGGAACTAAGAAACAGACTGATTTACCTGTTGATGAATTTAATAGTGCACTGGATAGAATGTTAAAGAAGATTAAGAAAGGAAAGCTGCCTGCTGATGCTGAAGCTTCTACTCCAAAGGTCACAGTTGATAGCGATGTGATGAACGCTGTGAACCGGAAGCTAGCTGATATGATGAAGTTAATTAATCAGCAGCAAGCAGAGATTGAGAAACTGAAGAACAACGATCAGAAGATGCTAGACGTTGTTGAGACTTCTCATGACAATCAGGAAGCACTTGAAGCTGAAATCAAATGACTCAGTAAAGAACACAAGAAATTGTTGAAACACGAACAAAGAAACACCAGACGATACATAGCTTTAAAAGAAGAGAACAAGAAGCTAAAAGAGAGTAACAAGCACATGGACAATCTGATCAAAGACTTGTACTCTCGAGCTCCTCAATTGAAAGAAGGTGAAGAAGATAAAGAACAAGATGAGGAGCAGGTTGATTTTGAACCATCTGACAATGAAGAGGAGGAAGATGAGGATCTTGATGAAGATGCAGGAAATTCTCCTCAAAAGAAGAAGAAGAAGGATGATAGAGATGATGATGGTTTGGATGGTGAATCTAGTGATGGAGGCAGCTCTGCATTTGATGATGATGATGATGATGATGATACAGACAAATATAAGTATGAGAAACGTGGATCTAGAAAAGGAGGTGAATCCAGTTCTAAAGCTCCTGGAGGATCGGTTGATGATGATACGATCTTTTGGAATGAAAAGCTGAAGTCATTGTCTGAAAGATGATAAACGGATGTATCGCCAGATGCTTACTGATCGAGTCTGGACGATAGACATGACCAGTAGATTTTATGAGATCTTTGAATCTAGTGACGGGATGCTTGAATTCGAATATAATGATCCAGATCTTGAAGATGGTGAAGTTTCTGCAGCTATGTCGAAGGAGATTTTGGAAGGTTTGGCAAAGCAGGTTGGAAAAACGTTGGAAGAACTATTGGCTGATAACCAGATTCCTAATCTACCTGAAAAGGAAGCTGGAAATCATTCTGATGATCGTGATGTACCTGCGTTTGAGGAGATTGAAATTGAAGATATAACCAGTGAAAAGTATCCAGAATATTTCAAGAAAGATAACGATTCTGGATTAACTGCGTTCACTGAAGAGTTATTAAAAGAAGCCGAGAAACTTGCTAGAGAAAAGAGTGATAGGTTTGTTGAAGAAGTGTTCAAGGGGCATGATAAACCGAATATCGAACAATCTGACAGTTTGAAAGAGTTACTGAGGAAACTGAAAGAGAAAAAGCCAATCGTCCGAAAGCAGAGATTCAGGGAAGTTTCTATAAACTCCACAATGAGATGTTTATAGGAAGAGCGTTGGGTTGGAAGTTTATAAAACAGTTGAAGTGTGTTGCTGTTAAGTGGGAGAAGGGGATATTGTATTTTGACAGATTTCATGATCTGAAGACTCTCCCGTACTAGGCTATTCGTGATGTTTGTAGACATCGATTGACTGGATCTTCTAACGATCACATTGCTTATTTTGCTGATCGTATGGCGAGGGAAAGCAGGACGAGATGGAATCTTTTTGAACCTCAGTATCCGAAGCAGATTGTTCACAAGAAAGACATTGATACTATTACCGGTTTGCCCAAGGTGACTCTAAAGTACAAACCACCGAAAGTGTTGAAACATATTCCTCTATTGCAGATTCCACAACACTTTGTGAAAGATTTTATCTGGTGGTATTATGATTGGAAGATTGCAGAGGCTGTGATTGTATTGAAGGATGGTGATAAGAATTTCAAGAAAATACACATATTTGATCCTATGTGGTTGGTTAATTGTTCACATGAGGATATAATTATGTTGTATTACAATCCAATATTCAGTGACGTGAAGGATGCTGAACAAGCAAGTAAATACCAGCGTGTGGTATTTCTGTGCTTTGCTTATGATATAAACGCTGGATGCGATTTTGATAAGAAGCTTGGGAAGTTCGTGAAGATTCAAGATGCTTCGGATGTCAAAAAGAAAAAGCCGAAACAAGTGTTTGAACCGGTGATGACTAAAGAACAAAAGACGTTATTGCACATAAAGCTTATGAACAAAAGGATGGACCAAGAGTGTAAACAATCCAAGCAATAGTCGAGGGGGAGTTTGTAGATGCATTTTGTGCGACTAATGCTTTGGATTACAATTAACATATGTTTTTGTGTTTTGACGAATGGGCGAAGGAAGAATATTTGGGCGAATGAAGATTTATAAAGGTGCGAAGGAGAGATAGGAGGTCGAAGGTAGATTAGATGTTAATGTATAGCTTGGTTCGACCATGATGAATGGGCGAACCTACACATTCGAACAAGCAAAGTGGGCGAATGTGCAGGCCTATAAATAGGTCAAGTTCATTTTGAATGTAAGTTTTGGTCATTTTTGTTTCCCTCCTGTTTGAGTCTCTCCCTAGGGTTTTGTGTAAACTTAATTCACGTCATATTTTGATTGTAAAGCTTATTATAACGTGTAATTGAGTGTGTTTATCAATGAAATGAAGCTTTTAAAGATGATTTCTGTGTTTTGTTAGTATTGTTATCATTTTGTGATTGATTCAGGGATTCCGCACCTGAATCAAACTTGTTTGATCACTATCTTTGTAGATTTGACGATCCTACACGCATACAAAGTTTGTACAATTGGCACAAAATGGGTCTTCAAAAACAAAACTGATGAAAGGGGTATAGTTGTCAAGAATAAAGCCAGGCTTGTGGTTCAAGGCTTTAGGCAAGAAGAGGGGATAGACTATGATGAAACCTTTGCTCCTGTAGCTAGGCTAGAAGCTATCAGACTCTTCCTAGCCTTTGATGTCAACCACAACATCAAGGTGTATCAGATGGACATCAAATGTGCATTCCTATATGGTAAAATTCAGGAGGAAGTCTATGTATGTCAAACACCTGGTTTTGAAGAAACATTCCATCCTAATTATGTATACAAGCTCAACAAAGCTTTGTATGGTTATTCAGATAGTGATTTTGCTGGCTGCCACACCACAAGGAGGTCTACATCAGGAGGGTGCCAGTTTCTAGGGAATGCCTTAGTCTCATGGCAAAGCAAAAAGCAAGAAGTTGTTTCAACTTCAACAGCTGAGGCTGAATACATTGATGCTGCAAGCTGTACAGCCCAACTCATGTGGCTTCAAAATCAACAGCTGGATTTCGGGATAACTGCACTAAGGACTCCACTCATGTTGGACAGTCAAGCTGCTGAAAATATCATCAAAAATCCAGTCTCTCATTCAACCACAAAGCACATAGACATCAGACATCACTTTGTCTGGGATAGCTATGAAAAAGGTTTGATTTCTCTGCACCATGTTCCAACAGAGGATCAGTTGGCAAATGTGTTGACAAAAGCTTTAGACACATCCACCTTCACAAATATGATTTCTAGAATTAGTATGCTAAACATGGATTAAACAACAAAAATGATTTAAATAGAAACATTAAAATGTTTCAGAAAATCAAAAATTCATCCTTAAAAATAGCATTTTGGTTGAAAAATCTGTTAAGGCTAAAACAACCACTGTTTCATTCACTCTATCCACTGTTAGTTGAAAAATCTGTTTCAAACATCTGATCAGATAAAACAACTGTTTCATTTTATATATCTATATATATAAATCTATCTAATAATAATAAAAAGGGTGTTGTTAGCATCAGCACTTTGGTAACACAACGGCTGTTTGCCACGTCTGCTCGCAAAAGCAGAGTTTTGGACACATCAGCGGTTTCACCAGAGCCTATAAAAACCCTGTTTTACCACAACAGTTGTTACACTATCTCATTGTATTCAAAATACTGAAACCGCCTTCTTCAACCTCAAACCCTTACTCTAATTCCTCTCATCCTCACACTCGAAATCCATTACAATGGATCTTCAAGCCAAAGCCACCCACAATTATCTCCCATATCTGGTCAAAACAGATGAAAACGTCCCATTCCATACCACCATTGACATCATCCTCAATTCCAAATACCTGACAATCTTAACCACTAATGCTCCCATCTATCTTGATACCCTCCAAGAATTTTGGTTAAATGCTGAGTTTCTCCTACAAGACAAAAAGCCTACAACCATCATATCAAAAATTGGAGGGACAAATATCGCCATAACCCCCGAACTGATATCCACAACCTTCTCACTAAATGACCTGTCAGGTAACGACTCTTTCCCTAAGGCTGAACTTCATACAGAGTTTCAGGAAAGAGGTTATGATGCACAAATGACTAGGTCAACTCTTTTCAAAAAGTTTTTCCCACCAGTCATTAAATTTTTCTTTCATACCCTCCTTCTCTGTTCCTCTGCTAAGTCCACTTCCTTAAATGAAATCCCATTAAGTATTCAGTACTTGGGATATGCTATGTTGTCAGACTCTGACTTCAATTTATCCCAGGGCCTGTTTATGGACTTAATATCAAATGTGAAGGCCTTAAAGTCTGGGTCTAATAATGCTTTTCTGATTTACCCAAGAATTTTAAGTGTAATCCTTCAAACAGTTTTAACTGAAAAAGATTTTAAAAGGGGTAAGTCTTTTCAAATGAAGTCTAACTGATGAAACTTTCACATGAATGTTGGGTTCAACCACCCAAGAAAAAGTGTCAAAAGTGTCAAAAGTTTCCAAAACACAAACAAAGAGGACTAAGACAACAACTGTTGTCCAAACCTCTGTTGTTGAGCCTACTGCTCCTGGTGATCATGGCACTACATCCAGTGCTGTGAAACCCACACCAGCCACCTCCAAAAGAATACGTCCATCCACAAAAACCACCACAAAAACAAAAAGGGGGCCTCTGGAAGATGAGATACCATAGGAAAACCCTGTTGCAACACGAAAGCAACAAGAAACCACGGTTGTTACTTCCTCACAACAGATGGATATATCTCAACCTGAGCAAACTCCTTATGAATCCTCACAAAAGGATCATGTTGTAAGCCAAAGGGAACCACCTCATGATACATATGAGTCACTTGACCATATGATCATTAGCCCTTCTCCCCTCACCATCAAATGTCCTTCCAACAATGTAACCACTATTTGAGGATATTGATAAAACTCAGGACAATCCCAGTTCCTCTCCTTCACCCATCAATGATAGCATACTTCAACAAGTTACTGGGACTGAGGAAAATCAATCAGCTATCGCACAAACAGAGGAGGTTACACCCCTGGAATTGAATGAAACTCTAGGTGAGTTTTCAAGTGAAGCAGCCACTACTGATGTAGAGACCATTTTCTCACAACAGGACAGTGGTTACATAGCTAAGACTTTCTTGAAGGCAACAACTGATGAGGCCACTATAGTGTCCCCAAAATCAGTTGGAAGTCTCCAGAACCAAGACATAGGGGCATCTGGTTCTCATCCGTTGGACTCACCTCCTAGGACTGAACAAGTTACAACTACCACTAGTAGGAATCCAGATGATCCTATTAATTTAGGTTATGGGTTAAAATACCAAGAATTGACGGCTAGAGTACAATCCATTGAAACCTCTGTTGCTGAGATCAAATTAGATGTCAAGACAATTTTGGGATCCTTGGTTGCTCTTACCAAAAGTCAACCCTCCAAGGAAAAGATTGCTAGTGAGCTATGGAAATCAGTTTTCCCCATCATCATAGCTCATAGGAAACTAGCATATCAAACACATGACACCTACATGGCTCAAATCAGAACTATGGTGGATGCTAGGTACACAGATACCCAAGCGAACATTAAACCATTAAAGATCACTTGCTGAAGACCACTGGCTCTGCCCCTACCACTATCAGATGAGATGAAGATGATGATGAATTCACTGCTGATGATGCCAAAAAGGGGGAGAGTGGCAGAGATAGATTGCCAAAGCTAAATCCCTTTGGTTGTCCACCCTCACAAAAGGGAAAATCAAAAACTGGCAACAAACCAAGGTCTACCCAAACAGCACCACAACAACAACAACCCAATGTTCAAACCTCTGCTGATACTGAAACTGTCAAAACCAGCAAAGCAAAAGAAGTTGATACCTCTGCAAATGTTATTGCTGAAAAGGCTGCTGAAGAGAAGCAAAAGAGGGCTGATACTTTGGAATGCAAAGCAGAAGCTCTTGTTCAAAAGAAGATAGAGCAACAGCAAGAAGTTGAGGATGCGGGTACCTCTAAAAGGAAGAAGATGCCTGCCAAACATGTCAAACAACCACCATCCAAACTTGCTGTCAAAACTGCTGCTACTAAAACCACTACCACCAAAACCACTGATACCACCAAAACCACTGATACCAACAAACAAATCCACCACCACAACCGCCAATACACCACCCAAATCCCAAACATCTGCTGGTCCTACAAAAGTCCAAAGGATGTTAATAGAACCACTACTGCAACACCACCCTCACCAAGAATTTTGTACAGAAGGAAGAGAAAATCTACCTTTGTGGTACAGGATGAAAATATACAAACATCATCACCTCCCACTTCAACCACCCAGCCTACACCTATATCAGCCATTCCGTTCTCATCATATTCACCACACACTTCACAATTCATATCTCACAGACCACCACCATCCATCACACCATTGGTTGTTCAGTATCCTCTTGGGCTTGATCTACTTAAGGGGGAAATGCAATCCTTCTACAATACTGAACAGCCATCTGAAAGATCCTTCCCATCTCTTCCAAATTTTCCTATTCCCTTAAACTTAGATGAATATCTTAAATACAAAACTGAACAGGTAGATTCAATCATCAAAGAGAGATGTATAGGGAAAGATGACAGGACTGCTCAGGGCATCCATTCAGCAGAGCTTAGCAAATTAAGAAGGATTGAAGATTTTGCTAAGACCCTGAGCAACTCCATGTCCACCATGCCTCTCAGCAGTGACATGGAAAGGATGGTTAAGGAATCTCTTCTTGAACAAATCTTGTCAACCATGCCTTACAAAGCAAACAGAAAACAGTTTGCAGGCTGCACCACTCATGCTCTTAGAGAAGAACTAATAAGAATAGAAGACATGGCCAAGAATCCCCCAGCAAAGGTCTCTGCCCCTGATTTTAGGAAAGGCAGAGATCCAGCCAGAGCCTTGAAGTTCAAGAGAATGAGACAAGAGATTGTGGCTGCGAAGTATGGGGAGATGAGGTCTGTTGCAAAATGGTCAGAGCTAAGGCTGGTTGAGACTTACAAGAAGTTGGAAGAAAACAGGAAGAAAGACCCTACACTGCCCAAGAAACCTGATTACTCTGATGCACCAGTGATGAAGAGACCTCAACAGGCTTTTACACTAGACAGCTTACTTGACACTTCTGATCTATCTATTGCTGCTAGAAGACAGTTCAAGAAACAAAAATAAATGTCTGAAGAAGATCAGAAGAAGTTTGCTGAAACTTATGTAAAAGAGGGCCTCTTCAATCAAGTACACTAATTCTCTGGTCCCACTACTGAAGAACTCAGAAAACTCATTGGGAGACCTTCATCACCAAACTCATCTACAATAAACTTGCAACCTAGCAGATCCTCTGATTCAAAAATTCTAAAATGGAAAGTCAACAAAGACAACCATAAATTGACTCTGCTCAAATCAGATGGAAAAGCTCAAAAGTTAAGTATGGATGATGCACATGGCCTGTGTCCAGATAATCTCCAAACACTGCTGAACTTAGAGCTTGAAAGGGATGCTGAAGACTTTTTCTCTTTAAGTTTTGAACTACAGTTTAAAGGGCAAATAAGAAAAACTCTGATGAGAAATAAAGATCAAAATAAAGCTTAGTTTTGGCATCATCTGTTCTAGGGGGAGATTGTTGGGTCTGCTGACCTGGAGAAGAACAGATAATTGGAAAGCCAAAACATTATACTCAAATTGATCCATGATAATAACAGCACTTTGCAAGTTACTTCTCCCAAAAGACTGTTGACCCTAACATCTGCTGTACCTTAACAACTGTTGGAACAACTGCTGCAAAAGACTGTTGGATAACAACTACTAGAGAACAACTACTGACCAAAGGTCTGACGAAGAACAACTGTAGATTAAAGTACTGAAGACTAAAGGTCTGTTGGAGCCAACAACACTTAGGCTCCAACAGATGATACAAGACCATCAGAGTTTTCCCAACAGCAGTTTACCTTTCAGAGTTTTACAATGTAACAGTAGTTTGTATACAACAGATGTTTTATGTTTGTTATTCTGTTAGAGGTCACTGTCTTAGGCGACGTCAGCCTAGGTCATCAGTGGTTTAGATTTGTCTATAAATAGAACAGTGCTTGTCTGTTCTATTTGTCACTAAAAACATTATCTTTAACAAACAATCACTGAGTGATCAGGCTGAGGGGGAGTACTTGTACTATTGATTGTAATCATTTGATTAATGAAAGCTTTCGATTGAAAAACATTTATTCTCTTGTTTTGATTAATAGTTTATTATTCCTCTACACTTTCCAATTATAATTCATTTCGTTCATTACTTCTTTACTTAAACAATCAAAACAATCAAACTCAGATCCTAACAGATACTCTCTGTAATCTATAACCATCCCTTTGCATGTTACCTTATCCACATACAACAGCCTTTCACCAACAAAAATGTCAGTTATAAGATAAGCTAATATGAAAAGTAGTATAAAAAGTTGTACCGTTAGTGTTGCGAGCGGTCTGGTGAATGGGCTTTGTGAATCAGATCTGTCCCAACTCTTCTTACACAGTCTCAATTGTTCAACAATTAACCCACACCAATCAATCTCATTGAACTTCATCTTTCTTGATATGTGAGACAAGATGCCTTCCCTTAATGTCCCTTGCTTATGGCAATCAACCATTACAGTAACAAAACACATTAGGAAGTCCATACGGAACTCAAACGTGTCTTCCCCATTGGACTTCTCAATCATGTCAACCATACTCTTTGCGGAGACGAACTTAGTTGTATACCTTTTTCTCCACCTCTTAACTACTTTGTCCATTGGACATTTAATATCGTAGACATTAACTTGACTCCCCCCCCTCGGTATCCCTAACAGTTTTTGAACTACCTTGCGGTTTATTTTCATCGTGCCACATGGTGCATTTATCTCCACTGTTTTGGGATCAAAGTTGTCCACCACAAAATGTGCCAACTTTAGAGGCACCCCATCCATCCTAAAGTGCAACAGCCTTCCAAATCCCATCTCCTTGATGGCTAATCGTTGTTCCATTGATAGAAGTGAAACACACCAAAAAAACTGGACAGGAGAAGACCACGTTTTAATTGTCAGGAACTCATCCCTTTTAGACTTCTTCCGTTTACAACCCAACTCAATATCCTCCTTATTCCCCAACGTGTCATCAACATTCATAGAGGCTGGTTTCTTTCTCTTACTTGATGTGGTCTTCTTACTTGTTAACAGGTGTTATAATATTAACATATGTTAAGGGTGCAGAGGAAACTCAATGATACCTTTCTAGTCAGATGGTCCAGCCACATCTGCACACGTTACCCTTTTGCCTATAACACATGTTATTTATAGTTAAACAAACAGTATGTTGTAAACAAACAATCTAATGATAACACATGTTAAAGCTTACCCTTATGTCCAGATGTTCTAGCCGTCTGTGCTGAACTTTTATCTGTAACACAAGTTATTATAACTAGTAAATAAGAATAAACAATAGGGTGCAATCTTCACTGTTTGCATACACAACTAGGGTCATGACAGTTTTTTGAAGACTGTTAACACATGTTAATATCCGTTAAACACATAATCCATTATAAATATATGCCTTTTTTTCGCTTCAACGCCGAGATTGGCATACTCAGATCTGACTCATCAAATTCTAGATATCAAAACAGTAACATAAGTTATACATAATTTTGATAAGAAAGCGTCAATGAACAAAGGTTTCATCAATTTTTACCTAACACTCGTTATGTGCGCTCATATCTAGCGGGTCCAGAACCAGCATCACTGATGGCAATTGGGTTTTTGCATTTTTTTTTCCAACTTGTTAGTGCTATCACTTATCAGTATTAAATCACTGCATGTTCCGTCTGAACCAACTGACAACCAAAAATAAATTTGTATGATAAGTACAAATCAACCTAATATACATATGCCAAACTTAACAAGTCATGATAGATACCTGCGCTGCGCTTAACGACCCGCCCGGACTTCCTGTTTAGCACCCAAAAAATATAAACCTTATTAAGCAACTAAAATACCGGGGGTTCCTTATTCAAAAAACAACAACAACCCAAAGTAAACAAAAAACCCAAATGATCCCTTCTGAAAAATTCTTTATTCAGAAAACCACAACAACACAAAGTAACATAAATCTATCTAGTTGTTTAAATCTAAGATAGGCAACTTTATTCTTTCTCAATATTGCGTAGATCATTTTTCTTTAGGCCCAATTTGCAAATATTTCTTGTCTTTTTATGAAATTTGATCTTTTGATTTTGTGGGTGATATAATACAAGAACCGATTTAGAAGGGTGTAATGTAGTATCAAGAGGTTTTTTATATTAATCCATTTTTTGACTTTAATCTTCTGAAAGTTTGATGTTATAATGAGTTATTAGTCTATTTTCATAATATTTTAACTATTGGAATCTCATACTGTACAAGCAGTCACCTTTTTTATTTCAAACAAGCGTGGGTAGTTTTTGTATATTTTATAAGTTTAACTTTTTTGGGTTCTTGAATTTTAGTTTAGGAATTAAATTATGAATACACCGGTGTAACATGGATATGTTGATCATTGCTATTTATTCATAGATATACCATATAATTCTTCAATTTTTTAGTTTTGTTAAAAAAGTTGTGGTGTAGGTTTAAATAAACTAATGAGGTTTATATTACTAAACTTTTTACATATGAAACAATACTAGTTATATACGTAACACTTGATATTTACGATTGTAACTTCACTCCCTACATATCTAACAACGCTAGCCACATATGTATCATTCACATGTTACACATGTGTATAAGTTGTGGTGCAGAATTTTATATTACTCATATACCTTGTCATAAAACATTTTATATTTAATAATAGTCAAATATATTAGATTTTATGTTATTTTTTCCCTAGAATTTAAGATTATGTAAATAAAATAGTAAATGCACCCGTATAAGGCTATAATCCAAGATTCAGTAAATATAAATGTTTGGAGAATCAATGAAAGAATTTAAAAGAAAAATTAAACAGGACAGTAAATCGTTGTGAAAGTACGAGAGAGAAACATATATCAGAGAAATCAATCAATGCAACTCCCATCAACAAGCTTTTTCCATAAGCAATATACCTTAAATGCCCTTTTGGTGTTTTGAAATAAAAAGGACAGTGTACTTGAAACACTTAATTATTAGGAATGAATCTCAATCATTGATGGGTTTTGATCAACGATAGATATAGAGTTTCTTAGATTTTTTTCAACCCAATAATTGTTGCTTTTTTATTTAATTAATACAATGTAATTCACTAAAGTACAAAAATAAGAGTATCATAGTAATATTGTTTTTCTGAAAATAATATTTAAAAAAGATGTTTTGGCACTTGTCAAGTCATTTCTCTCTTATTTTATTGCACTATTTTCCACGAAAAATTAACATGTGTTAGTATCATGATACAAAACCTGACCACGTATGAGGCATCACTAACATGTGTTAAAAGGCATATACTAAAATTACAAAATAAAAGAACACAAAAAATGTATATTTATTTAAGAAATTATAAAAACGATCATTACAATCAACAATAAAAACATATCAAAAATGTTTCATACAAACATAATTATTTGTGAATGATAAAAAACTATCATAACATAAAAAAGATCTAGCTATGCTTCATTCTTGATACCCATCTTCATCTTTAACACAAAACATCTCTTCGCCTACAAAAAAAAAAGATAATACGTGTTAGTTGGGCTCTCCAAAACACATAATGAGACATCACTAACATTTGTTAGTGTATTCTAAAACATGTGTTTCACTGAAATAACGTATGTCATAAGAACCCTAACACATGTTAGTTGGGCATATACTAACATGTGTTAGCATCACTAACATGTGTTGTGGCGTATACTAACATATGTTTTTTCTGAAATAACGTATGTCATATGAACCCTTAAATGATCAAACCCTTTTTCAGTTTTCACAAAGCCAGAAACCAATTTGATCAAACTAATTTAAACACCCCACGCACCTAAGATTAAAAATTTATAATCTTTATAAGAAAACATCACTTACCAAATTTTTAAAAACCCAAAATCATCACTTACCACAGCCACACGCCGCCTTCTTCCTATAGCCTACTCGTGAAAACCAACACTAGAACAAAAACACATATTAGTTGGGCTCCTCAAACACATAATGAGACATCACTAACATGTGTTAGCATATACTAACATAAAAGACTACACATTTATTCATCAATCACATGTGATCTATCAACCTCATGTCCCTAATCCAATATCAATCAAACATAAACAAAATAATAATAATAACAAAAAACAAAGAGCTTAACATAAGTTTTTTTTCATTCAAGCATTTGATCAAACACTTGATATGAAAACAAAACTATCCCCAAAACTGTTTAAATGATAAACAAGCTATCCCCTCGCAATTTTCATTTTGTCTCTTAGTTTATATATATATATATATATATATATATATATATATATATATATATATATAATTCTAAATAAAATAGAAAAAAGTGTGATTTAATCTAGGAGGAACATCACATGTTTGTCAAGGTTTTATTACTACTTTAGTAAGTTCAATGTCTAAGAAGTTAACAATTAATTACCTATAACAGCATTACTCATATACTTCGTCTTGGCTTTATCGAAAAGGTTTATTAATAATAATAATATTGTTTTCTTTTGATTTTTATACTGTTTTCTTTCGAAAACCTCGTCTTATCCCTGTCACACCGATGCAAACATCCCTATTAATAATAAATAAGAATACCTTATAGGTGCAGCGAGAGTCAGTCCAGGAGCCCCAATCAGAAGAATAAGGTTCGCCGATGTTAAAAGACAGATCTTTAACGCTGACAACAGATCCGGCCACCACGTCTCTCCCTTAATTTTACATTCTCTATCTAGAAATATAAGTATATATATATATATAGAGAGAGAGGGAGAGAGATCTAAGTTAGTGTGACTGTTGTTGGAGAAGAGATCCGGTGGACTGAGGGGACAGAGGAAGGAATCAGATGAGTGTGATTGTTATTGGGTGTTGATTAAACGAGATAGGTGGTGGTTTCAGTAGTTGTTGTTGAGCCTGTTGTGTTCGTGTGTGGTGGCCGGAGATGGTGGCCGGTGGGGGTGGTTTCATCTTCTAAAGAGAGAGAGAGAGAGGGGGGATCTAAATTTGATTTTGAAAAAAATGAAGAGAGAGATGGGGGAAACAATATATATAAACTATATTATAAAGCATGAGAAAAGAATTTCAACCAAATTTAAGTAATTACAACTTTTATTACTTATGTTACAACAAGTTAATGAAATTGGTAAGGGGCAATATGGTATTTCTACATAAGTATTAAATTCATAATTGAATTGTTTGATAAATTGATAAATACAATTAAATTGCTTTGAATTACATAATAGTAAAATATTTAATCTTCATATTCTTGTAACATGATAGCAATTAAAAAGAAAAAAATTGAAAGGATACAAGTTCTTATATAATTAAATGATTAGTTATTTTCATAATTTTATTGATTTAAATCATTTTAATCATATTTAATTGATTAAAAATTCATTTTTAATTATCTTAATTTCAATTTTTTTGGGAAATTACATTTAGACATCAAAAACTTTATTTCAATTTATTGGACTAGAAATGATTAATTTTTATTGATTTTCCTATTTTCAATCATTTAAACATGATTTAAATACAAATAAATTAAGAAACAATATGGAAAATTTATTTCCAACATTTCTTATCAGAATACAACTATTTTTTACAAAAATATTATTTTTAAAACATAACTTATATTTTGGTATTTAAGTTATTTAGCGACAATAAATCATATATCAATTCATAATACTTAAATTATGGTTTATAAATATAATTATTATAATACCGAAATGTTATGTATTGAAAGCCATAAACACCATTTGTTTGACTCATTTGTGTAATGTATAATTATTTTTAATTATCGTATTTATTTAAAATTTTAGTTTAAATAATTAACTAAATTCTTTTTGTCTAAATTAATTGGAATACTTTTAATTAAATATTCAATTGGTAATAGTTAGATTACCTAATCATGTTTATAGACTTTAATCATATTATTTTTTTGAGATACATGTTAATTTGATTATCGTAAAAACTCTAATTCCCCAAATCGACATAGCAAATCCTAATGTCTTAGACCCTAGATGCCTTAGACTTTTAGACATTTCCCTTATTGGTATTCTTAAGCGTTATAGGTAGAACTCCTCGAAATTCCCAGTTCTTTTACTCACGACAGCTTAAGTTGGATTTTGATCGCTTACGTAAACTGTGAGTATACTTATCCCTTTTTTTCATTTTTACACTTTGGGGTGAAACATGTATACATCACATTCATTTACACATAATCGTTTATACATTTACAATTCCTATACGTGTCTCGTTATCTTTATGCTTTATGCTAGACGTAAACGTAGTTTATTTACATTGTTTGCTCGAAATCGTTATCTAGACTTGATTAATGTTAGGGTACTCAAATATTCAAATGCCCAAATGCTCAAATCGACGTAACACATGTTACGGTGCTCAAATCATTTTGAAGTGTGTTAGGATGCTTTGTGTGAATCATATTCGTTTGACTTTATTATGTTTGTTTACTACGTGTTTTCATAATACCTTGATAGATTTGGCACATGAGTTGTAAAACATATTATTTAAACTTATATTATACATATACAAAGCAAGTATGCTCACCAACATTAGTTATATTGACAAAATATTTTTATACATGTTTCAGGTTTTTTGTTGAGATATTTCATGTAGGACATTTGGACTTACTAAAGACTTAACCCAGACGATGTGTGAAAATTGTATTTGTATTTCATGAATGTTTGTAATTGTACTTAAACTTGAATAAAATATTTACACTTTAGTACAATGAGCTTTTGAACAATCGTCACTACATGGCACATCGATTATTTCTCCATCGGTTGGGGTGTTACAGGGGGTAATCTTTAGAGAAGATGGGTTTGGAGAAGATTGGTTTAGAACTTTAGAGTGTGTATGTTTATAGTGTGTGTGTGTGTGTGATAGAGAGAGAGAGCGTTTTTTTATACTTAAAAAACTGGAAGGGGAAGGAGCGCGAACCATTTCCCTCGTTTGGGGGAGTGGAAGAGGAAATAACATGACGCTGATGTGGAAAAGGGGTGTTAGGACAAAAAGGATTGGTGAAACCACTTTTGCAAACCTTAGTCTAATTCACTTCTGTCAAAATACTCTAGGTATAGAACTGCTGAAGAAGAAGGATCAAACTGCTGAAGAAGAGATTCAGAAGTGCTGAAGAAGAAAAGTCATCAGAAGTTCTGAAGTTCAAACCAGACACTTCTACTGAAGAACTACTGAAGACAAACTACTCATCAGTAGTTTGTCATTCATCAGTACTTATAGAAGATCTTTTCCACCGCCTTTGTATATCAGTAGTTTATTACTTTAGTATTTCTTTTTGCTTTATGTACAAGTTCCAAGACTGCAACTTGCTGCAACTTGTTTCTGAACTTGCTTTTTGGCAAGGTTCATGTATTTGTAGAGTTATAAATAGAAGGGTTCATCCCTCTGTTTTAGACATTGATTTTAATACAAGAAATCCTTCAACACTTATTATTGTTATTTCCATTTCGTGTTTACTGAGAATCTGTCAAAGTGTTTCATTCTCATTCAATACTTAGATTCTCAATAAACACTTTTCATTTATTAGTTCTTGATTCCAAGGGGAGTAATAACTCCTGTTGATAAGTGTAGCTTTAAACTTATAAACATTCCGCTGTGCTATCACTCATCAAGAACTTGCTAAACACTTAAGTGTCAACTAGCAAGTTCAACAAAGAGCAATATACTGATCCAACAATTGGTATCAGAGCTCTGGTTTATCTGATCACATATCAATCTAACACATTGAGAATCAGACACAGGCTCTTATTGATATTCAATAAAGGATAATAAGCTCACTTTTATCGACATCCATCACTTTAAGAGACATTTGACAAATCAATACTCTTTAAAATGGATCCTTATAATACTGGTTCTGCCACTAAACCTGCCATGCTTGTAAGAAATGAATATAACATATGGCAAAAGAGAATGGCACATACCTTATCACAGACCAACACAGGTTGTTGGAGATATGTGATATATGGTCCTCATAAACCAGTAAATATAAATCTTGAAACTAAGGAAGAGATTCCAAAAGAACCAAAAGACTATACTGATGATGATTTCCTAAAACTTGAGCTTGATGCAAAAGCTTTTTCTATGTTGGCAATGGCACTCCCAAATGAAATCTACTCTGGCCTATTACATTGTGATAGTGCCAAAGAGCTTTGGGACTGCCTAAAAGAACAGTTTGGAGGAACTGAAGAGGTGATTGCCAACACCAGAGAAATCTTGGCTCAACAATATGAAACTTTTGCTCACATTAATGGGGAAACTTTAACACAGCAATTTGAAAGATTTTCCTCATTAATATATGAGCTAAAGCTAAATGGTCAGACCTATACAACTGTATCTATGCTTCACAGATTTTTAAGGTCTTTACCTGATAAATGGGAAACTTACTCAATAGTCTTCAGATCTTCACCAGATTTTAGCTCCCTCACTCTTACAAAACTTCATGGGAGATTACTTACTTTTGACAGAGAAATTGATCAAAAGAAAAAGTTACAAAATTCTGGCAAAACTGCTGATGACTATCTACTTGGTAGTACAACACTATTGGGACAAGACTCACCAACTTGTTCAAATAGTTTTGGATCTTTTGACCACATTGACATAACTGCTGGGATCTCATCTGAAAGATCATTCCCAGGTTATGAAAATAATGACTTTGGTCAAACTGCTGATAACATGTGTTTTATCATGGATGACTTAAATAGTTTCAGCAGTGATGACCTAGAAGAAATGGATATTTTGCACCAACTGGCCATGTTAAGTTTAAAAACAAATAAATTTTACAAAAGGTCAGGAAGGAAGTTTCCAGGACTTAACAGTTCTACAAAAATTGGTTTTGACAAATCTAAACTTAGATGTCACAAGTGTCAAAAGTTGGGACATTTTGCTAGAGAATGTAGAAGCTCTGGCTTTAACAAATCTCAGTCTGGAAACAATTTTAACCCCAATTATAACAGGAAAAATGGAACACAAGGGAGTGCACATTTTGTACAGGCACAAGCTCCACAACACCAATATGTGCCACAAGTACAATATGTACAGATGCCTGCTCAACAGATGCAGAGCCAACAATCAATCCCTCCCTTTCCAGCTGCTCAACAACCTCCACAGCAACAACAACCCTCTCAACAAAGTCTATTTACCTCAGGGTATGTTGACTAGAGAAGTCTTCCTTTTGACACCACAGAGTGCAATCCTGATGCAGACAACAAAATGTTTGACATCAACTGGGGAGAGCCTGACAAAGGCAGAAAGAACTTTGCCTTAATGGCATTTGAGGGATGCTCCTCAAAATCTGCTTTGTCACAGGTATCAAAAGAATCTTTGACAAAACTATGTTCAAATTCATGCAAAGAATCTTTTGATCTCATAAGAGAGACAAATGTGCACTTAAAAGGAAAAGCAAATGATTCTGAGAGAAAATTCACTCAGATGAAATGTGATTTAGAAAGAAAACTTGCTGCAAAAACAAAAGAAGTTTCTAAATTAACTAACTCTGCTATTGAAACCCAAGCACAAATTAAAATCATGATTAATGACCTAGGGAATGTCAGACAAGAGCTTGCTGACACCAAGGTCACATGTGAAAAATGGGTGGAATCTTGTAAGGGGTACCAACTATTGCTAAACAAACAAAGTGCTTCAAATGTTAGGTTTGGTATAGGGTACAATCATACGAAACACCAACATATTTCTCTCCCAAAACTACTGAAGATGGGAGAAAAATTGTTTCAGGTGAAACTTCTGAAGAGGAAGAATGCACATCTTTCCATGAAAACTTTCTAAAATCACACAAAGAAAGTTCTTCAGAAGTACTGATTAAATCTGACTTTAAGCCATCAGTAGTTTCAACTACATCAGGAGTTGAGAACCTGAAAACTACTGATGACCTAAAACCAATCAAAACTGTCAGAAACTTGTCTTTGAAAGAAAAGACAAAAGAATGTGAAATTTATGGCCTGTTCAACCACAAAACAGAATTTTGCAGATATAGAAAGGGTATTCAGTTCAATAAGAAAAATCAACAACTGGTTGTGGGGAAACAAATCAAAAATGATTATGTAAAAACTTTTTCTCCCAAGAAACAACAACCAGCAAAAACCTTTTCTCAGAAAAAGACAAAATCTCAACAAAAGTCTTTTTTTCAAAATTCTCTTTCAGTAGTTAGACCTGAATCATCAGCAGTTTCACAAACTGCTGAGATTAAAGATCTTATGAACTTGGTACAACTACTGATGACCAAAGTTGATTGTGGTCCTCAAAAGGATACCACCATTGTACTTAATGCAAAATCCATTGCCAAAAAGACATGGATTTCTAAACTTGGTCAAGAACAAACTGTAAATGTTCTCAAGAGCAAACCCAAAGCCAAACTGGCTTGGGTTCCTAATCTAACTAATTTTCTATCTTGTGCAGAGAGTTTCCAGAGGCTTAAATAGCATTTGGTATGTAGACATTGGAGGCTCAATGCACATGACAGGATGCAGATACCTGATAAACAATTTTATCAGTCAAAGAGATGGATCTGTATCCTTTGGGAACAATGCTAAGGGATATGTGCTAGGACATGGCAATGTCTCCTCTGGCAAAATACAGTTTGACAAGGTCAATCTAGTTGAAAACCTTGAGTACAACTTGCTGAGTGTGTCACAAATGTGTGATAAAGCATATTCTTCCTTTTTCACAAAGACAGCATGCAAGATCATATCACCAGAAGGCCAGAAGTTGATAGAGAAGATCATTGAAGATCATACTTTGTTAATAGCCAAAAGATGTGGCAATGTCTATGCAGTGGACATTGAAAAAGACAAAGTACTGAACAACACTGCTTGTTTCTTCTCAAGGGCATCAACTTCAGAAACTGATCTCTGGCACAGGAGACTTGGCCATGTGAACTTTAAAACCATAAATAAAGTCACAAAAATGGTCTTGGTCAGATGTCTACCCTTAAAAGTATACCAGTGTCAAGAACACTGTGTATCCTGTTTAAAGGGAAAACAGCATAAGTCCTCCTATAAGTCTATTGAAGAATCAAAAACAACTGCATGTCTTCAACTACTCCATATGGACTTATTTGGGCCTGTAAAAATCATGAGCCTTGGTAAGAAGAAGTACTGCTTAGTCATCATTGATGACTACTCAAGATTTACATTGGTATTCTTCTTATTTTCCAAGGATGAGGCTGCTGAAATCATCAAGTTCTTCATTCTACAAGTAGAGAAGCAATACACTCTACCTGTCAAAACCATTAGAAGTGATAATGGGACAGAGTTCAGGAACAAAACTCTGGATGAATTCTGTTTGTCTAAAGGGATTATTAGACAATTCAGTGTTGCCAGAACTCCTGAACAAAATGGTGTGGTAGAAAGGAAGAACAGAACTTTAATAGAAGGAGCAAGAACAATGTTAGCTGATTCTGGCCTACCTTTATACTTCTGGGCAGAAGCAGTTAACACATCATGTTATGTTCAAAATAGAGTTCTTGTTGTCAAGAGACATTCAAAGACTGCCTATGAAATTCTTCATGGCATGAAGCCCCTTATCTCCTTTTTCAGGGCCTTTGGGTGTCAATGTTTCATCTTGAACATCAAGGAATCTATTTCAAAGTTTGCTGCCAAAGTTGACTCAGGTTACTTTCTTGGTTATTCCTCAACTAGAAAAGCCTACAAGGTTTTTAACTCAAGAACCAAGATAGTAGAAGAAACACTGAATGTCAAGTTCAATGAATCAAAACACACTCTCATTCCAGCACATCCTGCTGAACTCTTTGACCTTGACAACTTCCATTTTGAACCTGAAAAGACTGTCACTTCATCCAAACCTACTTATTATGGTGATCAAAGGTTTGATGATGAGGATCTAGCACCATGGACTCCTCAAACAGTCATTAAGTCAACTTCAAAACCATCAGAACTTTCACAAACTTCTGATTCAACAAATACTGAAGGACAAACTCAAACATCTGCTTCAGCACCTGCAACTACTGAAGACACTGAAACTGCTGAACCAGATATACTAGACCTCAGTAGTTTGTTTGAAGAACATGAGCCACCAACACCTGTCAGTGGTTTACAACAACTGATCGAACACAAAGACCATCCACTTGATCAAATCATGGGTGATATTGCATCAGGTGTTCTTACTAGAAACCAGCTTTCCAACTTTTGTCTATTCTCAGCATTTATTTCACAGTTGGAACCAAAGAAGTACCAGGAAGCCCTCAAAGACAACAATTGGGTGCAGGCAATGCAAGATGAATTGCTTCAATTCAACAAGCAACAGGTATGGGAAATTTGTCCCCTACCACCAAACAAGCAATCAATTGGGACAAGATGGGTTTTCAGGAACAAACAAGATGAAGCTGGTATTATAATAAAGAACAAGGCAAGACTGGTAGTACAAGGTTACTCTCAAGAGGAAGGGATTGACTATGATGAAACCTTTGCTCCAGTTGCAAGGCTTGAAACCATCAGGTTATTTCTGGCCTATGCCATTTCCAACAAAATAAAAGTTTATCAAATGGATGTCAAGAGTGCATTTTTGTATGGAAAAATAAAAGAGGAAGTGTATGTTTGTCAGCCACCTGGGTTTGAGGATCCTTCTCATCCTGAGTGGGTGTACAAACTAGACAAAGCTCTTTATGGGCTCAAACAGGCTCCAAGAGTCTGGTATGATACACTTTCAACCTTTTTACTCAAAAATAACTTCACAAGAGGTGCCATTGATAAAACTCTTTTCATAAAACATGTTGGAAATCACGTCTTACTTGTTCAAATATATGTTGATGATATCATTTTTGGTTCAACAAACACAAAATTGTGTGTGATGAATTTAAGAAACTCATGCAATCAAAATTTGAGATGAGTACAATGGGGGAACTGCAGTACTTTTTGGGACTGCAGATTAAACAACAAACAAATGGATCTTTTATACATCAATCAAAATATGTTAAAGAATTACTAAACAAATTTTCTTTACAAGACTGTAAATCATGTTCCACTCCCATGACACCAACCACACAAGTTGAACCAGATGATCAAGGAAAACAGGTTGATCAAACCATGTATAGATGTATGATAGGTTCCCTTTTATATCTAACTGCTTCTAGACCAGATATTATGTTTTCAACATGTGTCTGTGCTAGATATCAATCAGCTCCTAGGGAATCACACCTTATTGCAGTCAAAAGAATTTTCAGATATCTGAAAGGAACACCCACACTTGGAATTTGGTATCCTGCTTCAAGCAATACCAAGTTATCAGCTTTTTCAGATAGTGACTATGCAGGGTGTAAAATGTCAAGAAAATCAACATCTGGTGGTTGTCAATTCTTGGGAAACTGTCTAGTGTCCTGGCAATCAAAGAAACAAACATCTGTTGCAGCTTCAACTGCTGAAGCTGAATACATTGCAGCTGCAAGTTGTACATCACAGATACAATGGCTCCAATATCAACTTCTTGATTATGGAATCAAAGAGACCAAGACACCATTACTTGTAGACAGCAAATCTGCCATTAGCATCATTCAAAATCCTGTTCAGTTTTCAAAGACTAAACACATTGAAATCAGGTATCATTTCATAAGAGATTGCTAGGAAAAAGGCAAGATTGAAGTGAAACATGTAGCAATAGCTAATCAAATAGCTGACATTTTCACTAAACCCCTTGACACATCAACATTTCAGAAGTTAGTGTCCATGCTAGGGATGCTAAATTTGTAAGTGTTTCTCTTTATTTTTCTGCACAAATTTTTATTTTTCACTTACATCTGTTTTTCAAAAACTTGAAAAACTTCTGAAAAGAGAGAAACTACTGATGAACAAAACATCAGTATGGGGATATTTTCTAAAAAGTGATTAACTTCTGATAAGACAACCTTCAGAAGTTATGAATAAAGTATTTATAAGTATTTCTCATCAGCTGTTCAAAACTGCTGAAGAGCAAATGGGAACTACTGATGAAGATAATTCTTCATCAGCAGTTTAGTCAAAAAGGGCAAATCAGACTTTTCCCATCATCAGAAGTTTGACCTAGTCGGTTTAAAACTTCTGATAAAGAGGTTTTTAACCTAGGCGGTTTAAAACTTCTAATAAAGAAGATCCAAGCGGTTTAAAACTTCTGATAAATATCTTTTTTCAACACTTATCCATTCAAAAACAAAAATTCCCTCCTTCTCTCTCAAGAAAGCTCTCAAACCCCTGAACCTGCAACACACACACTGTTCGATTCATCAACACACACAAAACCACATGGCTTTAGTTCTTAAACAGGGACACAATCTCAGAGCCTACTTAGAAAAACAAGAAGGCTGGTCCCAATACGATGAGATCATTGATCTCGTCGTCAAATCCCAATATTTCACCGCTCTCACAATAGACCCACCAATACATCCTGAAACTCTCAATGAGTTCTGGGCTAATGCTGAGACAGTGATGGTGGATGATGAAGTTATCTCTCTCAACTCAACAATTAAAGGGAGACAAATGGCCATTACACCGGCCATACTGGCAAACAGACTGGGGTTGAATGATGTGAATGCCCCTGAAAAGTTTGACAACTCTGCAATCCACCTAACCATGACTGAGTGTGGTTATCAAGGTACTCTCTCACAAGCTACTATCTTTAAAAAGTATTTTGAACCAAAATATAAACTTTTGTTTCATTATATAATTATGTGCTTGAGTCCTAAAACAGGGTCTTATGACCAGATGCCCTCAACCTTTCAACCAATATTTCATTCCATTGTGAATGAAACAAATTTCAGGGCATCAAAACTTTTCTTTAATGAGTTGGTGTTACATCATAATAACACTAAGAAAAAGTTTTTGTTATATCCAAGGTTCATTATGCAATGCATAATATCTGAACTGGGTAATGAGGTGCTTGTGGGTAAAATTGAAATTTTGAAACCCTTAACCTCACAAGCATACTCAAGGCACAACAAACAGGCTGCCTGGCCAGAAGATGACCAAGGGGAACCAGAACCAGTCCCCATGGAACCCTCATCTTCCAAACCTACTCCACCACAGGCCAAGAAACCCAAGATATAAAAACGAAAACCCACCAAACCTAAAAGAAAAGCTGTTCAGGAGGTTGAGATGCCTGAACAACCTATTGTGCAATCTGCACTTCTTAAAGATGTGACTGAAACATCCTCTCAGTCTCATCCATCTTAAACCCCACCAAGAGCACCAATAACAATCCTTTTCAAAAGAAAAAGACTTAAGAAAACTATTCCAATTGATTCTTCTTTTGAAACTGCTGAACCCACTACCCAAACTACTGAACCAGCACCCCAAATTTCTGAACCAGACATTGAAATAGCCAAACTTCTCTCTGGGCTAAAAGAGAATGTACCATCCACACATGTCAGTCCCCATCAACCACATAAAACAGGGGACATAGCCTCAGAAATTGACATGGATGTGGACACTCAAAGCCCTAACCAAAGAGATGAGGATGAACCAGAGTCTCTAAGCCCAAACTTAGAAACTTTTGGTACTTTTGAGGCTGCTACTACTCATTTACCACCCAGTGGTGGACCTAAGGACAGAAGTAGCATAGCTAAGACCTCAACTGTGGCAACTACTGATGAAGGCTTAATGCCTGAGGTAGGAAATCCTCTGAACCAAGAAAAAGAGGTACATGAGACAACTGAGTTGGGCTCAGCTCATGATGTAACTGATACAGTCCTCATTTAGGATGTAATCAGGGATTCAGATGATTCCATTGATTTGGATGATGTTTCAAAACACCAAACTACTGAATTGACGGCTACAAGTGAAGGTCCTGCACCTGGTGTCTCTAAGCTCAAGAAGCTAGTCACACCATCTCAGGTTTAAGCCCACTAAATCCATGATTCCCCTAGAGTGGCATCTTCTGTACAACAAGAAGATCACCCAAAAATACACCCCTCACTACAAATGCCTACCCAATTCACTGGGCAAACAAGCATAGACATGAACCAGCTACGCAGCCCAGATGGTCCCTTATAACACATGATGAGCACCCTCATCAAGAATCACTTCTAAACATTCACAGCTAACTTGGAGCTGTCCATGAAGAACCAATTTGGAGTGATACAGACGAAGATGAATGATCTATCCAACAAGATTGACCACAACAGCAAACAGATTGCTCATCTTACAGGTCAGTTCTCCCAAGCTTCAACTTCAAAGGCTGATAAGCCAAAAAGGGGGAGAAAATCAAGATACCTATGGATACACTTGAAGCCAGAAGAAAGGAAAGAGTGGCTATCCTAGCAAGAGATCAAAAAGATCAAGCCAGAAAAGAAAAACTGGCCCAACAATTTGGTATCTCTATTCAAGAAGTAGAAGATGCTGAAAAGACTGATGAATCCCAAGGGCACAATGAAGAAACTTCTGATGGCCAAACTTCTGATGAAGAATCAGAAAGTACTGAAGACAATCCTTCAGTAGTTGACAAACCTTCAGCTGTTGTCAACCCATCAAAGGTTAACACTTCCAAAGCTAAAACTACTGACCCTTCCAGAACAACTGCTTCTATTCAACCAACTTCAGTTGCTACTAGGCCTACTACAACAGTTACCACAATGACTGTGCTAAACCCTTCTCCAATCTCTCAATCAGTAGAACTACTTGAGAAGAGTTTAGTGGCAGCCCAAAAGAAGGCCAGAGAAGATCAGATCTGGAAAACACTGGAAGAAAGGGATGACTTGGATCTAAGCCATGATGAAAAACTTCAGGCTTATGAAGCTGAACTCCAAAGGCAGGCTAGCCTAGACCAGATTGCTGAAGAAGATAAAAGACATCAACTGATGTCTTACATTACAAAGAACAACAAAATCAAAAGCCCACACACTGAAGAGACTCTCTATGGAAGAGCTGAAAAGAAGAGCTCAACTTATTGCAGATAAACTTGCAACAAGTAAAGACACAAAGGCCAAGAGAGCTCAGATGATAGAAGAACTGGTAGCTAATGGTTATGGTTCAAAAGCCTCAGTGTCCAAATAGAAAGAAGAAAGATTGGTGGACACATATAGAAAATATAAGGCTGCAAGGGCTGCTAATCCAGAGAAGTTTCAAACTGCTGAAGTTTCAACTTCAGTAGTTAGAACTTCTGGTGTTCAAAGAAGACCAGCTACCCAAAGAAAGAAATCAGAGGAGAAAGTGAAGACTGATTTCAGAATGGTACTACTAGAAGGTAGTACAGTAGTCCATTCTGATTTTGACATAGAAGAAAAGCCTCTGATCACACAATTCAGGGATCCTTCCACCTTTGCATATCAAATCCAGAAGACCATCACAGACAAACTGCACACCAAGGTAGTAACTGAACATCATTTGCCAACATTTCAGATACCTAATGTGATGGAACAACAGCAGGGAAGTGAATCCCACCTGAGAGTCACTGAAATTGAAAATATTCAACACTCAGGAGAAACCCAGGGTACCTCCATGGTTCCCTACACTTTAGACTTTGACAAGACTAAAGAACCAATCATCAGATGGTCCTTTACTGATAACAACTCAGTACTTGTGACAAGAAGAGATCAGACAAGCAGGGCATACAGGTCGATGAATGAGCTGAAGAAACTATCAACCAAAGACCTGCCTACAATCCAACACTTAGAACCACAGAAAGGGTCTCTTACTGATGAACAGCTGAACCAGCTCAAGAATTCCATGTTCAAAGGAATATGGAAAATTGTGAAGGACAGAAAAGAACAATAAGGAATTAGTAAGGTTTTGGCTTCATCAATCCAGGGGAGATTGTTAGGACAAAAAGGATTGGTGAAACCACTTTTGCAAACCTTAGTCTAATTCAGTTCTGTCAAAATACTCTAAGTATAGAACTGCTGAAGAAGAAGGATCAAACTGCTGAAGAAGAGATTCAGAAGTGCTGAAGAAGAAAAGTCATCAGAAGTTTTGAAGTTCAAACCAGACACTTCTACTTAAGAACTACTGAAGACAAACTACTCATCAGTAGTTTGTCATTCATCAGTACTTACAGAAGATCTTTTACACCGCCTTTGTATATCAGTAGTTTATTACTTTAGTATTTCTTTTTGCTTTATGTACAAGTTCCAAGACTGCAACTTGCTGCAGCTTGTTTCTGAACTTGCTTTTTGGCAAGGTTCATGTATTTGTAAAGTCTATAAATAGAAGGGTTCATCCCTCTGTTTTAGACATTGATTTTAATATAAGAAATCCTTCAACACTTATTATTGTTATTTCCATTTCGTGTTTACTGAGAATCTGTCAAAGTGTTTCATTCTCATTCAATACTTAGATTCTCAATATACACTTTTCATTTATTTGATTCCAGGGGGAGTAATAACTCTTGTTGATAAGTGTAGCTTTAAACTTATAAACATTCCGCTGTGCTATCACTCATCGAGAACTTGCTAAACACTTAAGTGTCAACTAGCAAGTTCAACAAAGAGCAATATACTGATCCAACAAGGGGGAGGAAAGGGGAACCACACCCCTCAGCCTAACACATAGGCAGGGAACCTGAGATGAATAACATAGATTTTAATGTAAATACCGAGTATCGTATCCAAAATGACAAACTTTCCCCTACTCAACTCTTCCTCACTTTAGCTAATCGGATTTTGAAAAGAAAAATAAAGCGGAAGGGTTCGAAAAATAATTTTTTTCGAAAAGGTTTTATAAAAGATAAAAAGATAAATTAGTATGTAGGTAAACTTTCTAGTTTTATGTACTTTTTTTATTAGTAGATTAATTTTATTAACAGTAGTAGTACATTTAATTATTAATGTGGAAAATAGGTTTGAATGGTCCCACCAGAGATAGGAGAAGGGAAAAGAAGTAATTAAGGAATGACGTTCTGGCAACTAGATGGGTCACGTGCAGTGCATGTGCACGAGTCCCCATGAAGATGTCTTCAGACTGTTGGCCCATAGGCTAGTCTTCTCCTTATCAACAAGTTTCGTCTAGCCTAATGCATACAAGTGTACAATTTATTAGAAAGTTTGGATCCTGCTTTTAAGGCACTTCTCAAACCACCGCCAAACCGTTCATTTAAGCACTAGGTTTTACAATCTATTTTCTTAAATTTAATTAGAATAGAGATCTAGTAGGATCACTTCTTCCTTAACTCTTACTCTCAGTATCGACGGATAAGTTGCGATGATAAATCTCCTAAGTAGTAAACGACATTGTACTAATAAGAGTTAGATAATATATTCTTGTTATGTTTAACTTTATATAGTATTTATATTTCATATTTTTTTTATAACCTCCAAGCCACATCCTAAATCGACCGTTGGTAAAGATACTACTCTATAAATACTATTGGCAACTTAAATATTAAGTGATCAAGTAAATATAAGTTTGGTTTAGTGATTATTAAATAAATTAACAATGACAACCCTTAACCCCCTAAGTCTTGTGAATAATATCCTTGACAAAGGAGGAATGTAATCCTGTGAATGGTATCCTTGTCACCTGGATTTAGTCCACTTCAGAAGCCATTATTCGGAATCCAGTTAGGATATAAGAAGCCCGGAGGATTTGTCTTATTACTAGAATCCCACCTTGGATCTAGCTTAGGACTACCAGAAGTTGTGGAACCCCATGATAGTTTTTAGTAAGTTAAGTTTAGGTAGATTTTGATATTTTAAAGTTAATTGAATCTATCACAAAAGATAAACACACAAGAATTAGTTAAGAAAATAAACACATCAAATAACTAAAAATAAACTACTACAAGTATAAAAAGACTATCGATTAATCAAAGATTTTAGAGAATACTTGGTGGATACAACCATCTATGAATGGCGACACAAAAACATGAGAGCTTTCCACTCATAGACAAGCTTCTAACCACCATGATCCTATGCGTATGAAGTGATCCTCGCAACCCTCAACTTATTTGCATGTAAACTAAACCTACGATGCGAGTTAGTGATCTTGAATCCAAGGTAGGAAAGTTCCTACCCTTGGAGAGAGTTTCATCGGCCCTAAGGCCTCCATATACATCCCCAAGTGAATGAAAAATGGCATACTTTTGGGCTGGATTGAAGCTGCTATCTATTGGCAAGTTTTCAGGACGCGCATGCCCGTGTACCTGATCCAGGTACGTTCTGAACTGCTTAGGATTCCTTCTATGCAGTCTTGTCTGTACTTTGGGGTTACATACCCAGTCACTATGTGTGCACAACCGTGCACTAAACAATGACGTGTTTCATGTCTCCAAAGTTGGCGGCTTTGCCTTCTAGTGTGCAGGCCCTTGCACCAATGTGCGTGGCCATGCATGGTTGATCCAAAGTTACTTTTGCCTTTTATTTTACCTTGGGTGAGTCTCTACACATATTTGGAATATGCAGTTGGTCTTGTGTCTTCAGGAATCTCTGTTTTGTTCCGTTTTTGCCCTATTATTGCGTCTTTTAGGGCTGGAGTTCCAATTTCCTGAAACTCACGTATAGGAATGATTATGTAGTATTTTCAACCAATTAAGGCTTAAATATTTCCTATTTATATACTAATAATGCATGTAAAATATGTGTAAGATGATGGCACGTCATAATACCTCACACATGGAATTTTGCTTGTCCTCAAGCAACCTAAACAAGAATCGACATAAGGCAATAACAACTAATATAAATCATTTAGTCACTTGTATATTTATTATAGAAAAATAAAAGTAACATGTACAGAAAAATCCTCAAATGTTATGTTAGATTAGTGGCAATTTTGGAATCATTAGTGTCCCCCAAAGGTTAATTTGTTTTACTGGAGGGCTTGTTTAAATAAGATTGTTGTCAAAACGAAGCTAATAAAGAGAGGTATAGCCATACAAAGTCAGGATTGTTCAAACTGTGGGATTGAGGTGGAGTCGGTTGGGCAGTTTTTGATTCAATGCCTATTCGCTAAGTATGTTTGGCGGTTCATCTTTATGTGAATTAGGCTCCCTATTCCGATTGATGCAGTCACTTGTTTTTGATGTTTTGAAGGCTGTGGAAAATCGCCCAGGTTCTAAGGATTGGAAAATGGTTATCGGCGTGATCATTCAAGCTACTATTTGGCGCATATGGAAGGCGGGAAACGAAAGGGTGTTCAACAAAAATGTCGTACTAATTGAAAGAACGGCGTATAATGTAAAGGCACTGGCCTTTCTTTGGCTTAGAGGTAGATCAAAATTCCAGGATATGGATTGGGGAGATGGTGCGACTTCAACATTAGAGATGTAGTTTCATAATTCCTTTTTTTTGTATTTGTTTTCTCTTTTTATTAGTGTTCGTTTTGTGGGTTTTACAGCTTTCGCTAGCCCTCTTCCTTTCTATATATCATAGAAATTCTGCCGTTCAAAAAAATATAATTAAAATAATTATTTTAATTTTCTATACTTAATTATTTAAAGCAGAATTTTAACTAAATATTTAATTAGTAATAATTAGATTACTTAATCATTTTTATAAGACATGTCATATGATTTTCGAAATACTAGTTTAATTTTAATACAAGTTATTGTCAAACTCTAATTCCCCGAATTAACCTAGAAAACCCTAAAGCCTTAGAATCCTAGATACCTTAGACTTTTAAGTCATTCCTCTTATACGTCATAGGTTTAATTCTTCGGAATTCTCATTCTTTAGATCAGGATGACCTAAGTTGGATTTTGATATGTTTTCGCAAACTGTGAGTATTCTTATCCCCTTTTTGTTTTTCTTACACTTTTGGGGTGAAACATGTACACCTATATAAACATACACGTGCACACATTCATAAACTTTTACATACAATTCATATACGTGTCATTGATGATGTAAGGACAAAAAGGATTGAAGAAACCTCTTTTGCTAACCTTAGTCTAATTCCTATTTCTACCAAAATATGCTAAGTATAGAACTACTGAAGAAGAAGGATGAAAGTACTGAAGAAGAATACATCAAGTGCTGAAGAGTAAAAGATCAGAAGTTCTGAACTCAAACCAGACAAGTCTACTGAAGAACTACTGAAGACAAACTACTCATCAGTAGTTTGTCACTCATCAACAGTTGTAATGGAATCTTTCCACCGCCCTTATGTTTCAGTAGTTTAGTATAATAATATGACTTCATGCTTTTGTTAAAGTCTTTGTACAATTTCCAAGACTACAGCCTGTTATAGGATTGCTTTTGTATCAAGTTGTATGTATTTGTTGGTCTATAAATAGATGGGTTGATCCCACTGTTTTAGACATCGATTTTATTAAACTGAAAATCCTTCAAAGACTTTTAATTGAAATACCATTTCACATCTGAGAATCTCTTTACATACTTATTGTTATATGCATTCAATTGTTTAGATTCTCATTAACTGCCTTTAGTTCATTATATCCAGGGGAGTAATAGCTCCTGTTGAAAGTGAAACTTTAGACTTGAACACTTCACTTATTCCGCTGTGCAAACTTCTTTGATAAACTTACAACACATAAGTGTTCATGAATAAGAACTGTTAAAGAGCATACTGATCCAACAGGTGATTTTTGTGCTTTACGCTTAAATGTGAACGTAGTAAACTTACAAACGTTATGCAAAATCATTAATTTTGATCATGCTGACTTTAACAATGGATAGCACTATTTGGACTGACACTCCGCCTAGTTGAAGTACAACCTAACAAGGTTAGGACCGTTTTGTCAATGTTGAGGTTTGATTTATCCCGTATGTGTATTTACGTGTTTTCCATAGATACCATATAAACTTGGCGCGTGAATGGTACTTTTCTTAAACCTTCACTTTACCTACCAAACTAAGTATGCTCACCAACATTATTTATGTTGACAAAATTATTTATGTACATGTTTCGGGTTGATTGTTGAGACGCTACGCATAGGACTTTTGGACATAGTAAAGACCTAATCCAGCCAACGTGTTGATTGTATTTGTACTTGGTGATACTTGTAAAGATAACATGAATCAGTTGAATAAAATATTTACACTTTAATACTATGAGCTTTTGAATAATCGTCACTATGTGGCACCTCGATGTGTCCACCATCGGTTGGTGTGCTACAAGTGGGTATAAAAACTCATGTGACATCCGTCACCAAATTAGGTCAACAAAAACAAAAATAATAAAAAAATAATAATAAAAGTGACGTATATTTAGTTTTGGAAATAAATGGGATTTATGTCTAAAAATAAGAACAAAAAAAAATTTCCGATGGATTGGCTACTTGTTGATGCGTTTTGCGACTAAGGATTGGATATACTTGATTAACATGTGTTAGTAGATAGCCGAAGGTGGTTCAGACTGGGCGAATGTATAAGAATGTGGGCGAAGGTGAATCCGTAGGGGCGAAGGTAGATGTGATCTGGACGAAGGAAGAATGGAAGTGAACAAGAAGACACATTCGACCACTCAATGTGGGCGAATGTGGAAAACACTCACATTCGACCTGTTGAAAGGGGCGAATGTGCAGTGCCTATATATAGATTTTGAGTTTTTGATTATGCAAGAGAGTTGTCATTTTGTGTCCAGATTCAGATCAGGTTTAGGAGTGTTTTTGAGAGATTATCTGTGTGATTCTAGATTAACATAAACAGTTTGTAAATGCTTATTGATTGAAGTTAATCTATGAAAATGATATTGAAAATGATCTTGATTGTGTCGTGATTTGTGTTTTATCAATTTGTTCAGATCTAGGGTTTCCGCACCTAGATTTGTGACTTGTATGATCATATAATCCTGTTTTAGATAAAATCCAACGCTCACAAAGTGGTATCAGAGCATAGAGGATCATACAACAACAAATTTGATAAGATCAGAGCTGATTTGGACATGTTTTTGACATAAAATCATCTGTTTTTACAAAAACTTTTAAAAAACATAGTTTTTGATCGATTTAAAGGTGAATTTGTGGTCGAATTCAAGTTTTCCAAGACTTAAAGTTGTTCCAAATCAATTCCGAAACATAACCTGATTGAGATCATTCAAATCCAAGAACTTTTGAAAATCTGAGATCAAAATAACCGTTTTTCAAACAATAACCGTTTTTCAAAAATGAGATCTGCTGATTTTGGGCGAACCTGGAACCTGGACTGAGAGTTGTGGTCGAACGTGACTAAAAGTGGGCGAACCTGAGTTTAAAGTGGTCGAACCTAAAAATTCTTGTTGAAATTTTTCACATTCGGGTGGTAATTTTTCACATTCGACCGTTCTGATTTGGGCGAAAGTGAAATAGTATTATTCTGTGGTTACATTCTGGTTATATCCACCTTCGGTTGTTACTATTTGGACGAAAGTAGAACCAAAGGGACGAAAGTGTGATAGTTTGGACGAACCAAGGATAGTTTGGACGAAAGTATTGAATTTCGGGCGAACCTAGGATTTTTGCTGAAAAATTTTTTTCTAAAGTGTTGAGATTTTCAGTTAGTGATCATGTGGCGTTTTCAAACTACTTCGGGATCAGCACCAACACAACCACAACAGCAGACAATGGACCCATGGACAGTGGCAGCGCAAAAGACGAACACGCAATCCTCACAACCACTTAACTACATGACAACAACGAGCACGATGCCTCAAACTGTAGCACATCCGGCACTACAATCAGATTACTGGGGAGTAGCTGCAGCGGCGGTAAATACTCAAACCACTAATGCTATTTCTACCTTGATTAAGGATTTGTCTACAGGTAGTGGAACTCGGCCACCGAAGCTCATGGATATGCAAGAGTATAACCAGTGGCACACCATGTTCAAGATCCATCTGGAAGGCATGGGAGTTGAAGGAGCTGAGGCATGGAGCATGATTGTCAAAGGATACACAGCACCGATTCTGGAGAACACAGGTGAGTTGATTCCTCTGGAGAGCTTGACTGAGGATGAAAAGAAGAAATATGTGGTAGAGAAGAAGGCGTTTTCTCAACTGACGCAGGCAATCACAAGTGACCTGTTGCATCAGTTTGGGACATGTACTACGTCAAAGCAGCTTTGGGATAAGCTGAAAAGGAAGCATGATGGTAACGAGAAGACCAGGAGTCTGAGAATGGAGGAATTAGTCAAGGAGTTTGAGAATTTTTCTTTTATTAATAATGAAACTTTGAAAGAACTAACTCCGAGATATATGCATTTATTGTCTGAATTGTCTAGTTATGGTGTACAGATTCCAATGACTAAGCAGGTGGATAAGTTTGCAGATGCTTTACCACCACAATGGGATCAGCATGTGGAGGTACTCAGAGAGAAGGATGCTTATCAATTCTGGACCATTTCAGAGTTTATTGAAAAGCTGGAGAACAAAGAGTTGGAGGATAGGAGGAAAGCTAGAAGGTCGCAGATTCCTCAGAATCCCAGTCTGTATTTTGGAGGTACTTCAGTTCCAGCTGGAAACTCGAGCTCTGGAAGCGTTGCACCATATGTTGCATGTATTTCCAATGTCATGGATTCATCAAAATCAACCACCAACTACACACCACCACAATACAATTCCTACTCACAACCATCATACACACCACCACAATATAGTTCCTACATTTCACCAATCTCTCCAATGCAACAAGCAAGTTTTTACACCGCTAACCAAACACAACAACCATCAAACCAAGTTACTCAACATAAACAACCGGTGGTTTTAGATACATCAAACTTGGGAAATGTGACTGTGGAGGTTGCTCAGCAACACATTGCATTAGTCTCAGCAATGGTTTCATCCTACAATGGGTTGGTTGCTAGTCAGATTGGGAACAACAACTTAACCAACGAAGACTACGCACAGATAGACAAGGAAGAGATGGAACTCATTGACATTCAATGGGCTTTTGCGAGTATAATGAGGAGAGCAACAGAGTTCATAGAGAAAACTGGAAGAACCGATTTGGCAACTTCTCCCAACACAACCTATGGTTTCAACAAGGAGAAGGTTACGTGTTTTAATTGTGGAGAAAAATGACATTTCAAAAGGGAATGCACCCAGCCACCTAAACAAGGTAATCGAAACCCTTTCAATGCAAACTACCAGAATCGTCAACAAAACCAAGTCTCTTACCAAAACAACAACAACTATCAAAACCGAAACTTTAACAACCAGAACAGACAACCAAACACTCAACACCAGATTCAAAACCAATCTCCTAATCACACAAACCGAACAGTTGTACCTATCACTACACCTAATGAGACTCAACAGAATGCGAGTCAGAACCAAGCTTTGGTGACTCAACAGGATGAGAGGTTTGACTGGTCGGGTATGCAAATAGGAGATGAGGAAGTGACTACTGGTGGGAATGTGGCTTGTGTTGCCTATCAGGTTGATATGGAAGAGTCGGTGGCAGTTGATGAGAAGAAAGAAACTGAGGAGAGTGAAAGTGATGATTCTGAGACTGAGATGGAAGTGGTTAGTGAACCTGTTGAGGTTAAGGCTGAGGAGAAGAGTTCTGGGATGGTGATTGATTCAGTTTCTGATGTTCCCGAGGAGTGTAGATCAGTTTATTCAGATTCTGAGAGCGAATCAGACACAGAGGCAAGTGTTGATTCCTTAGATGATGATATTGATCAGTTGCTGGCAGAAGCTGACTTTTTGATGACGAGGAAGTCGTGCATAGCTGATGATGCTTTCACCAAGATCGACTACTCAAAGTTTTTCACTGGAAAGGAAGCTCATTTTGCTTTGATGGCCATGACCGAACCGCCAAAACCTGTAAGTTCTGAATCTAGCACTGATGTTATGAGTGATAAATACTGTGGAACATGTGATAGATTGACAGAGGAGAATAAACAACTCCGAATTTCACGAGATAGTGCTATCTTGAACTGTCAATCTACTCGCAAAGAGTTGAATGCTTTTAACAAAGTATTAGATGGCTATAAAAAGGACATTTCCGACTTGAAAAACACTTTGTCATTAAAACAATTGGCCATAAACAACTACATCAATGAAATTGAAAACACCAAGTTGGAAATGGCAGCCATAAAATGCTTTGCTGAAAAAGTGAACAAAAAGCTGGAAAGTTATAAGAATGTTGCTTATGTAGTAGATCATATCATTGATGATAACACCACCAATTACAAGTCTGTACCATCTCCGGTTCTTTTTGAAAACCATAACTATCACCAAGTTATACCGGAGAGTTCGGTAAAATCAGACTCGTCATCGGAAAAGGAATCTAATACCTCGAGTATTGGTGATCCATATTCCGATGTGAGACCGATTTTGGGCTTGAACAATGAGGGTGTTTATGCTGAGAGTGATAGTTCAGACTCAGATAATGATGATACTGGTAGTGATCAATCTGTTAATGAATGTGAGATTCCAAAAGAAAATCACATAGTTACTACTGAACCAGTGTCACCATCTGATCATGTTCATCCGATGGCAAATGCTAATCGTGATAAAAAGTCTGAAAAAGTTGATGTTAAGAAAGTTAATGTTGTTAATAATGAGGTCAAAAAGAATGAGCTGAATGAACCAAGTGACAAACCGGTTAAAGTGTTTTATCGGATGGAAGGATCCGATAAAATCATTTCTGATGAGGAATTTCCGATTAAAAAT
Source organism: Ambrosia trifida (assembly GCA_028751855.1). Lineage (NCBI taxonomy): Eukaryota > Viridiplantae > Streptophyta > Magnoliopsida > Asterales > Asteraceae > Ambrosia > Ambrosia trifida. The sequence continues at coordinate 74,222,544 of CM054128.1, read as the reverse complement.
GTTAACTATTCTAAACTCGATAAAATCTGGCAAGAAAGCACAATATGGTTTCCAAAACATGAGAGAACCAATGAAATTCCACCAGAAATCTTAAAGAAACTGTTTTCAGAAGTTCCTCAAGAACCAAAAATCCATGTCACTGAGTTCATTCGTCCAAATGATAAAGCAAATGGCTTTCATGAACCTTCTTACTCGAAAGGACCACTTCCTGAGAGTTTAAGAAATCAACAGTATAATGATCAGTTTCCTGTCAGATCATTTGCTTCACCAAATGCTCACTATGTGTTTGAGGAATATAGAAAATGCTTTAAATGTGGAGAACGCGGGCATTTACTTGCTCAGTGTCCATATGTAAGGCACAAAAGACATGAGGTTGAGGTTGAGGTTAAGAATTCCATGCGAAAGCCGATTGATCATTATGTACCACCACATAGACGGGCTGTTCCTCAACAACAACATTTTTATAATCAAAACAATTTTCAAATGAGGAATAACCGTCCATTTCAATATGATCGGAGGAATCGGATTGCAATGGAACAATCTTGGAGAAGACCTGTGGTGAACACAACAGCTGATAGACAAAAGGTTCCACAAAAACCAATTGTCAAGTCAAATGTTGGACCTAAGTCTGTTAATTCAGATAAGGTTGCTAAGAAAGTTACTTTTAGTAACAATGTTCAGAAACCAATTGAGAAACCAAAATCTCAAATTCGTATTCTCAAAAGGTCTGAACAATCTTGGACACCTAATGGTACTCCAGGAGCTTCTACTTCAAAGGTGAGTGAGAAAAATGACACTGTTTTGAAAAATCAGAAAACGATTGATTCAAAACAAAAAGTTGTTGAAAAAGTCATTGAGGATGTTTCTTTGAAATCAAATGTTCAAAGGCCAAAGACTCAGGCTTGGGTCCCCCGAAAGAACTAAATGTTTACTTTTTGTGTGCAGGGAGCTTCAGTTGGCCCTATTAGCAGTCTCTGGATTGTTGATAGTGGAGCTTCAGGCCACATGACGGGGGATTTGGCGTTGCTGTTCGATGTGAAGAATATTAATGGAGGATATGTTGCGTTCGCGGGTAATAAAGGAGGATATATAACGATGGAAGGAAGCGTGAGTAATGGGATTGTGACTTTCGAGCGGATTTCTTATGTCAAACAGATAGACTATAATCTGTTGAGCGTCAGTCAAATATGCGATAAACAATTTTCTGTGCATTTTGATGACAAATCTTGCTACATCCTCAAACCGGGCTTCAAGATTCCAAAGGAGTGGGTTATGTTGATGGCACCTCGAGTCAACAATCTTTATATTCTTGATATGTCCAAGGCGATGACATCACAGGGGCAGATAACATGCTTTCTATCCAAGGCGACCGAAAAAGAACCGATAATGTGGCACCGCAGAATGGGGCACATTCATCTGAGGAAAATGAATCAATTAGTGAGAAATGGACTTGTCGATGGAGTAAACGTGAAACATTTCCATCTGAACGACAAGTGTGTGAGCTGCATGAAAGGAAAACAACACAAACAATCCCATAAAGTGAAGAAAGTTAACTCTGTTGAGATGCCACTTGAGCGATTGCACATGGACCTTTTTGGACCAGTTAAACGCAAAAGTCATCTTGGAGAGCTTTATTGTTTAGTCGTCACTGATGACTATTCACGATTCTCATGGGTGATGTGTTTGAAGAACAAAAGCGACACCTTTACCAACCTACAAGTTCTGTTCACTCGACTGGAGAATATTTACAATTTGAAGATAAAAAGGATCAGGAGTGACAACGGGATGGAGTTCAAAAATGCAAAGATGGATGAACTTTGTGAAAGCAAAGGGATTCATCATGAATATTCAGCTCCGTATACCCCGCAACAGAACGGTGTTGCTGAAAGAAAGAATAGGACTCTGATTGAGGCTGCTAGAACAATGCTCGCTGACTCAAATCTTCCAGTAATGTTCTGGAATGAGGCGATTTATGCAGCAAATTACACATTAAATCGGGTTTTGACAGTGAAGAAGTTTGGAAAAACATCTTATGAGCTGTTACACCGACGAAAGCCCAATTTAGAGTATCTAGAACCATTTGGGGCGCCATGTACGATGTTGAATCCAAGCGAAAAGTTTAGTCCTAAAGCTGAGGAGGGATATTTTGTTGGATATGCAACCCCGCTCAAACGGGTATTCAACAAGAGAACTCGTCAAGTGGAGGATTGGGCTAACGTGGAAGTTCAACGATACACACAAAATTTACAAGGCACGGGCCCTGATTGGATGTTTGATTACAAAGATTTCTTTGAATCATTCAACCTAGATAGCTTGGTTGAAGAAGCTGTTATCAGATTACTTTACGAGTGTGAAAACGCGGCAACTTCACCGCTGATGCGTCCAATCACCGTAAACCCCCCACCAGCTTCTAATGATACCAGTGCTCCTACACAAGAAGAAGAGTTGTTTCAAGAAGCTTCAACTTCATTAGATACTTCAGAATCTGAAGATGAACAATTTGAAGAAGCTGTTCTTGAACATGCAGAAGACTTAGAAGAGCAAACTGTGAACCCAACTCCAAATCCAGATGTTGCTTCATCATCTAACACGGGTCATGATCAGGATGCTGTAGAGAATTTGACTGCTCAGACGGGAGTGATTGTACCTGTTAATCCGGAATCTCGGATTCATCGTATTCACCCGCTGGAGCAAGTTATCGGTGATCCTGGTAGTGGAGTGATGACCAGAGGGCAGCTTAAAAGCGTTAATTCGCCAGAGAGTTTTGGTGCTTTAGCATTGTATGCCAAAATTCAGAAATCTGGTAGCCAAAATGATTGGTCGTTTGCATGTTATGTGTCGCAGGTAGAGCCAAGGACATACAAAGACGCTTTGAATGAAGATGCCTGGGTTGAGGCAATGCAGGAGGAGTTATTGCAATTCCAGAAATTGGGAGTCTGGACGCTCACAGATTTGCCGCCGGGAAGAAAGAAAATAGGCACTAAGTGGGTGTTTAAGTGCAAAAAGGATGATCGTGGAGTTATTGTAAGGAACAAAGCCAGATTGGTTGTGCAGGGTTTCCATCAAATCGAAGGAATTGACTACAACGAAATCTATGCACCAGTAGCACGAATCGAAGCTATTCGGATGTTCCTTGCGTTTGCTTCGTATAAGAAATTCAAAGTCTATCAAATGGACGTCAAGAGCGCATTTTTGTACGGTAAAGTCAAGGAGGAGGTTTATGTCGGGCAGCCACCAGGCTTTGAGGACCCAATCCACCGGGACAAGGTCTACGTGCTGAACAAAGCTTTATATGGTTTGCACCAGGCTCCAAGACAGTGGTACGAGGAGCTAAGTACATACCTCATCTCCAAAGGATTCAAGCGCGGCCTCGTCGATTGCACTCTCTTTACGAAGAAGACGGGAGATGACTTGCTTCTAGTACAGATTTACGTTGATGATATTATATTTGGTTCAACTAACGAACTCTTGTGCAGGGAATTTGAAACTGTTATGCAGGAGAAGTTCGAAATGAGTGCTATGGGAGAAATGCCATTTTTCCTCGGTTTACAGGTGGATCAAAGACCCGACGGGATCTTCATTCACCAGACGAAATATGTAGCCTACATCTTGAGCCGATTCCAGATGGAGGACTCTAAGCCGATGGATACCCCGATTCAACCCAATCACGGGATTGGAGTGGACGCTAAGGGGGAGCTGACAGATCCATTTACATACAGAGCAATCATCGGATCTCTGATGTATTTGACAGCGTCTCGACCAGATATTATGTATGCAACGTGTCTCTGTGCTCGTTATCAATCGAAGCCGAAACAAAGTCATCTGACGGCGGTCAAGCGTATCCTTCGATATCTGAAGGGTTGTCCATCTAAAGGACTTTGGTATCCTAATGATGATGATTTTGATTTTATTGCTTTTAGTGATGCAGATTGGGGCGGCTGTGACAAAGACAGCAAATCAACAACAGCCGGTTGCCAGTTTTTAGGGAGCAGGTTAATTACCTGGCAATGCAAGAAACAGACTTCCGTCGCACTGTCTACATGTGAAGCCGAGTACATTTCAGCCTCGAGTTGCTGTTCGCAAGTGCTCTGGATCCAACAACAGATGGTCGATTACGGTTTGCAGTTTCTTAAAACCCCTATACACTGTGACAACGAAGCCGCAATTGCATTAACTAAAAATACTGAAAATCATTCTAAAGCTAAACATATTCGGATTAAATATCATTTTATCCGTGATTGTTACGCTAAGGAATTGATTGACATGGTCAAAATCCATACTGACTACCAACGTGCAGATTTGTTTACTAAAGCTTTTGACAGATCCCGCTTTGAATATCTTTTGAAAGTAAACAATATAAAGGAAAAACAGGACTAATCGGCTCCTCGGTTTATCATTTTTAGTTTTTAGTTTTAGTTTTAAATTTTTGCTAATTGGGAATTTCTCTTTGCTAATTGGGAATTTCTCTTTACTATCATAATCCTCAAAGAAGTTGATGCTTTCGAGGGGGTTGTTTAATCCTCAAAGAAGTTGATGCTTTCAAGTGGATTGTTTCTTTCAAAATTTTTTTTGTTTTTCAGAAAAATTAAAAAACCAAAATATGTTCTTTATTTTAGGGGGAGTCATTTTATCAGAAAAACCAAAAACATTGAAAAATTTTCAAAATACCTAAAAATTAGAAAAACCCAAAATGATTTCCTGGATAAAAAGAGGAAATGATAGTACATCAGTGGGGATCTGACACAGGCTAAAGAATTGTATAATTTTAATGAGACGTATGTTGATTACGTGTGATATGCTGATAGGCTTCGTAGACTTTATATTGCGTGCATTAGTGATACAAACATAACAAACTACGCGTTTGTGGATGAACACCTCATGGGCATATGGTCTTAGTACCGTAATTTCGTTTGATAGGGTGTTTGTACAAAACTCGGAGGTTTAGGGTCGTTATGTTATTAGTTGTCTGGGGATAGCCTATCTGATCTTCTGCTGTAAGTCATTACGGACCTAGATCAGACAGGATGTCTTTATAAAAGAGCTTTATGCCAAAACCTAAAGTTACCGAATTGAGGAACTTTCCATGTTATATGATGATCAAAGATTATCTATAATATCGTATTGATCATTGATGCAAATCATGATTAATATCAGTCCTCAACCTGGTATGGTGCATATGTTACTTTGCTGCATTAATTTGCTGACCTGTATACCTCTATGCATTATATCTTGTACAATTACAGACGACGAAAGCATAATCACGCTTTACAATGAGTCTTTGTGCAAATTACATCTTGATACGGGAGTATGTCGTGTGTGTGGGAACCACAATGTGTTAGTCTAATACATCTAATTCGTATCATTTTAAAGCATTGCGTAATTGTCTGCATGTGAGCTTATGTGGACAACAATATCAGCAATTGTCGTGTCACATATTGTTTCTAATGATAATATTGAACCAGATCAACGCTGTGTTCAGATTTCTCAGAAAACTGATATGATCCTCTTACCGGAAATCACAAAATGTTTACTGTTTTCATTTACTTTGATGCATTTTACTTTGTCGCATTTTACTTTTATTGTCAAAAAGTTACAAAATCCAAAAAGATTTTAGGTGTGTTTTGATAAAAATTTCAGAAAATCCAAAAGATTTGCATTTCTGCTTTATTTTTGATATCCGGGGATGCTTGATGGTCAATTTCTGAGATTTGATAACACAATCTGGACTTTGTAATATTCAAAATGTGAAAATTTGAGTTTTGGAAGTTTAACGGATTGAAAAATGTTGAACGGGATTCGAATTCGTGATTTGGCGAAATTTTCAGATTTTTCCATTTCACATTCGCCCCTTAAATGGGTCGAATGTGGAAAAATCATTACACTCGACCGTTTTTGTTTTGGGCGAAGGTGGATATTTACACTTCCGGGTGAAAATTCCACTTCCGGGTATAAAGTTTCACCTTCGGGTCTTAAAAAGGGGCGAAGGTGGCCTGTTTCTACATTCGTGTCATTAAATTGGGGCGAATGTGGATTTAACCCACATTCGACCACTTCAAACGGGCGAACGTGGATCCCTATAAATAAGTCTGTCACCTTCGAACCCCTCATTCACAAATTTTTTCAAAAATTGCATCATAACCAGACCTTGTTGCTCGTGTATTTTATGTTCCCTTGATTTGTTCCCTGATCATTGCTCATCATTTTAAGCCTAATTTTACAGGTATTGGACATCGAAACAGCTCAGAATTGCTTGTTTAAAGAACGGGACCTAGGGTTTCAGTTCTAGGGATTTTTGATGTTGATTGATGCTTGTTATTGATAGCCGATCAGTTATCATAGGTTTTAGGGGGAGAATGTGGAAGGAATTAGGATAAAAACATGTTTAGATGATAGTTTTGATCGATTGAACACATAGAACCCTAATTCCACTTTAAAACCTATGTTACTGATTAATTGACAAAATTGATTATAAACGAGTATTAGTCGGCCTTTTTAGTATACATTAGAATCAAAATTGCAGATTAATACATACAATGGCAAAATTTTGAATTTTTGGGGGAAAACCTTTCCACATTCGGTTGATAAAACCGGGCGAAGGTGGGATAAGGTGGACGAAGGTGAAACAATGTGGACGAATGTGACTTTTATTTAGAACTTTTTCACTATCGACCATAATCATCTACCTTCGACCACCAAATCTCACATTCGGCCACTTCTAAACGGGCGAACGTGCAGATTAGTTTTTGACCAGAATTTTATATTTTTGTCGTTTTTGTGTTTTGACGCATTTTATTGATTTTCATGTGCAGATGGCTGAACAACCTGAGAATATTGAATCACCAGCAGTGAATGTTGAGACTCCAGCAGAGATCACAGTTCAAGATCCAGTCCCCGTAGCTGAAACATCTACTCCGAGCAGTTGGCCTTTTGAACGATCGCACAACTGTTGCGCGTATCTAGGAGACGTTGAGAAGAACACAGAGTTTACAGGGATTATTGAATTTCTGAAGAGAAGCAGGATTGTACATGCTTTAGCCACACCAACCATCATTTACAAAGACATAATTGAAGACTTTTACCAGAACGCTAAGTATGACTACTGGGAGAATCAGACGATCATCAAGAGCAAGATTCAGGAGATGGAGATGTTCTTGACTGAAGCTGACATTCGGGAGGCGTTACAGATTAAGTTCGAAGATAGTGAGGATCCCAGGGAGTTATCTTGGACAGAACAGAAGGCGTGCTTCTTAAGGATGAAATACAAAGGTCCAATCACTGACGGATCTATGTATAAAGGGAAGCTGGGAGTGCAGTATAAGTACTTTGCACATGTTCTGATTCATGTCTTTGGTTGTGTGAGTGGTGGTTATGACGTGATGAGAAGGAGTTTGAGTTCATTAATGGTTGCGTTGACACTCAACAAACCATTTAATGTTTCTGGGATGATTCTTGACCACATGTTGGAGATGCTGAAAGGAATGAAGAACAAGAAATTCATGTTGTATCCGAGGTTTCTAATGATGATCTTTGACTATAAGTATCCAATGTTGAAGAAGGATCCGACAATGATCCTAGGCCAAGATCACATGAATATTAGAACCTTGATGAGGATGAAAGGTTATAAGGGTGTGCCTGACAGTGAGAAGCCACCTAACAGGAGATTATTTGGCGCTTTGGCTCGTCCGGATTACATTGATCCAGGCAAGAACAAAGCTAGACATGATGAGAGTGACTCGGATAACGATGATCCCTTAGTGTATGTTGATTCAAGCACTAAGCGGAAACGTCAAGTAGTCAATCCTGGAGCCAAAGGGAAGGGCAAGGGAAAGGCTATTGATCAGGGAAGCACCAAGCAACAGGTAGCAAGAAAGAAATCGACGGCGAAGAAAGGATCGGGTTTGGTGGATGAAGAGTCTGTAGATTCGGAAGAGACTGAGGTTGATGAACAGTGGGATTCTGATGATGAGAACGTGAGGACCACCAAACGTAAGGCCACTATGGTTGGTGAGTCTGAATCCTTGAATCAGTCGATTGAAGAAGCTGAGAGACGAAAGAAATCGGTTGAAGATGAAGGTTTAGGTGTTGACCTAGCTGAGCTGAGTGTTGGAGATACTGTAGTTGTGAATTTGCCAAAGAAGACAAAGAAACAAAAGACTATGGCAAAGAAATCAAGTGTGAAAGAACTGAGAGAAAAAGAATTGGCTAAGTTATTGAAGGGAAAGAGATTACCTGATGCTGGAACACCTTCTAAGTTATCTTCACCAGTTGCCAAGAAGCAGAAGAAAGCTAAAGAGGCAGAGACTTTACCAATCGATCAGTTCAATATCGATATGGATAAAGTGCTCGATATGTTTAGAAAGCCTCAAAAGGAGAAAGTTGTTGAAGTTGAGCCATCCAGATCAAAGTCAAAGAAAGTGACTGTTGATGATGATGTTATGAAACAGGTTAATAAGAAGATGGAGGACATGATGAAGATGCTGGTTGCTCAACAAGCTGAGATTACTAAGTTCAAGCAGAATGAGGAGAAGATGCTCCAAATTGTAGTTGCTTCGAAATCTAATCAGGATGATATAAATGATAAGATTAAACTGATTGAAGCAAAGAATGAAAAGCTTGAGAGGAAATGTGAAAGAAACAAGAGCAAAATCAAACTGATTAAGGCTGACAACAAAGAATTAAAGAAGGAAAACAAACGCCTTTGTGGTTTGATTGAAGAGCTGTATAGCAGAGCACCCCAGTTGAAAGAGGGTGAAGAAGATGAAGAAGAAGATGAACAGAAAGTTGATTATGAGTATTCTGATTCTGAGAAAGAAGATGATGATGATGAGGATGATGATGGATCGGATAAAAGTGATGATGACAATGATGATGATGATGAAAACAATGATGATGATGATGATGCTGAAGATACAGGGAAAAAGCAGGGTGATGAGTTTAGCAGTGGAAGTGATCATGATGGAGGAGATGATACTTCTAAATATAGTTATGAGAAGAGAACACCGCAGAAGAAGAAAGATACTGGAGAATCGAGTTCCAAGAAGAAAGGTGGGAATGTTGATTCGGATGAAAGTATCTTCTGGAACGAAAAGGTGAGATCTCTGTCTGATGATGCTAAACAGATATACAAGAATATGTTGGAGAAGAGAGAGTGGACCATTGAGTTCACAGGATGCTTCGCTGAAATATTCCAGACTGATGATTTGAGATATGAGTTGGAATATGAAGATCCAGATCTTGAAGAAGGGGAATTACCTGCATCTGTGGCGAAAGAAATTTTAGATGGTCTCGCACAGAGGGTAGGAAAGACGTTTGAGGAGTTTATGATGGATGAATCGATTCCTGATATTCCTGAAAAGGATATGGGAAGTCATTCAGATGATGTGCATACTCTAGAGAATAATGAAGTTGAAATAGAAGATATTACTCATGAAGAGTTTCCCCAGTATTTCAGAAAAGAAGATGAGAATGAAGTATTTCCTGACTTCACTGAGATACCAAATAAGTCAGCGAAACAGAAAGCAAAGAAAAGAAGCGAAGAGTTTGTTGAAAAGGTGTTTGGTTCTGAAAAGAAAGATTCTTCTAACCAGTCTGATGAGTTGAAGAATTATATGAAGAAGTTGAAGGAGATGGATGAGAACCGACCTAAACCTGAAGCTCAAGGTAATTTCTATCGATTTCATAATGCCAAGTTCAAAGGCAGAGCTCTCGGGTGGACTTACTTAGGCAGACTGAAGTGTATTGCTGCGAAATGGGAAACCGGAATTCTGTATTTCAACAGATTCTGTGATTTGCTTACTCTACCGTACTGGGCGGTGAGAGATTTATGCAGATTCCCAATGTCAGGTGCCGAGGTAAATGGATCGCATGTCGGTTGGTGCGCAGACAAATTGGTTTGGGAGAGTCGTACGAGATGGAACAGGTTCAAGCCTCAATATCCCAGAAGAAAAGTTCATAGGGATATTGATCCTCAAACCAATATGAAGCGTGTGACTTTGATATATAAAGCACCTAATGTGATGAGAAAGATACCGTTGATGCCAATGCCACAGCATTTTAGTGCTGATTTCATCTTTTGGTATTACGATTGGAGGAAGGCAGAAGCAGTGATTGTGTTGAGGGATGGAAAGGATAAATACAAGCATGTTCATGTATTTGATCCTATGTGGTTGATTAACTGCACATTCGAAGACATCATCATGTTGTTCTACAATCCGATATACTATGAACCCAATGACTTTGCTCAAGCGAGAAAGTATACTCAAGTTGTGGGAGTTTTTTTTGCGTATGATATAAATGCTGGAAGCAACTTGGAGGGTAAACTTGGCAAGACTGTGAAGATCGCTAATGTGTCAAAGCCTGTGAAGAAAACATTCGAGCCGCCAATGACTTCTGAGCAGAAGAAGCAGCTCAGAATCAAACTGATGAACAAGACGATGGACTATCAGAGAAAACTATCCAATCAATAGTCGAGGGGGAGTTTGTTGATGCGTTTTGCGACTAAGGATTGGATATACTTGATTAACATGTGTTAGTAGATAGCCGAAGGTGGTTCAGACTGGGCGAATGTACAAGAATGTGGGCGAAGGTGAATCAGTAGGGGCGAAGGTAGATGTGATCTGGACGAAGGAAGAATGGAAGTGAACAAGAAGACACATTCGACCACTCAATGTGGGCGAATGTGGAAAACACTCACATTCGACCTGTTGAAAGGGGCGAATGTGCAGTGCCTATATATAGATTTTGAGTTTTTGATTATGCAAGAGAGTTGTCATTTTGTGTCCAGGTTCAGATCAGGTTTAGGAGTGTTTTTGAGAGATTATCTGTGTGATTCTAGATTAACATAAACAGTTTGTAAATGCTTATTGATTGAAGTTAATCTATGAAAATGATATTGAAAATGATCTTGATTGTGTCGTGATTTGTGTTTTATCAATTTGTTCAGATCTAGGGTTTCCGCACCTAGATTTGTGACTTGTATGATCATATAATCCTGTTTTAGATAAAATCCAACGCTCACACTACTCAAAAGAATGCAGTGTGTAATTAGTATTTAAATTGGTCTATTTACACCTTGGGTTTGAAACCGATACCAATTATGAATATATAAATGACATTAATAACTAGCATTCAAGTAATAGGATTAATATAGTAATTATAATTTGCTTACACCTCTCTTGCATATATATGCCGACTCACTTTCACAAAAAAATAGAACTATCAAATTCGTATCGACTTCTGACTAATCAATCAAAGTATCGGCACACTACATGCTTCATCTTGTATAAGTTGACGAAACTTGATTTTATTATTATTTCATTTTATTTTCTTTCTTCTCGGTTTCTGTGGCTTGTCACCGGAGTTGATGGCCAATGTTTTGGCGTTACAAATGTTGTGATGCTTAGTAACTTTTATCTTGAAATATATATGACCATCCATAATAACATTTTACATATAAGTTAATTTGTTATGAATTCATGAAATGCTTTTATGAATCTAAAAATTCAACTTCAGTGATGTTCACATTTAGTAAAATAAAGGAATCCATGATTTGGAAATATAATTATTAAGGACCTATGAAATTTTATTGTAAATTGTCAAATAAGATAAGCGATATTTATTTTACTACACGGCAAACTCCGGTTAATAACTTTCGTTAAACTAGTAAGTCTACCTTAGCGAGTCATGCATATTACGTACTTAACTGGGTCAGTCGAGTCGTTACGATGATTCTGGGAATCATCGGGAGTCGTTACGATGATCCGCAGGATCATCGGGAGTCGGTCCATGACCATGTGTACAAGGATTGGTGATTCATGGAATCGTCGGTTTAACGCACACACGCAAGTCTCGAGTCCCGGGAATTAGTGAACGGATGTAAACGTGTTAGTTATCATGCATTATGTGTTTGTAATCATTATGTGTCTTGTCGGTATGTGAATACGTGTTTTTATGTGTTAAAATAGTGTTTAACGCGCCATAAACCCATCCTGGAACCATACAGGCGATAAGGAACCAGGAGGGCTCCTAATCGCCAGTATATAGGCGATTAGAAGCTCTACTCGCCTGAACTGCTTCCCTACTCGCCTGATCTGATATGCACGCGTCAAAACACCTATAAATACAACCCTTGACTCCCCAAACACCATTTGTGTAACCCTAACTGATCCTAAGCCTCCCACACACCTTGAAACACCTCTGGAACTTGTTTTGCTTCAAAACTCACCATTTCCAAGCTTACACACCTTTCTTTGATAAAATCCAAGGTGTGTTCTTCATCCAAAACCTTTGTAATGTTATTATTTTGGTTCCCCAAAAGTCCAAACCTTGTTTTGATAAGAATGTGTCTTTAAAAACCTTGGAAATGAGTTCTAAAACAAGTCTACACCATAATACTTGCTATATGTGAAGTATTGATGCATATGATGAGTTTTGGTGATTATAACATGAATGTTTCCATAAATTTGATGTACTTCTGATGTGTAGGAGTTGTTAGGATGATTATCTATGAGTTTAAGCTATTGTTATAGTGTTTAGATGAAAGTATGCATTTTGACCCATTTGGGTGATTCTTGAAGAATTAGGATGTTATGATGTGATTCATTGCTTGTTTATGGTTAGGAATCATGCTAGAATGATGTTATAACATAGGGATGATGAATTGCAAGTTGTAGGAGGTGTAATCTAATCTTTACTACTTAAGGAAAGATTTCATAGTTAATGAAACCTAGTACTTTGCCATTTTTGGAAATAATCGCACCGAGGCCGTTAGAGCAGAGATAAATTGGGGGTTTTTGCTTGGAATGGGTTGGCTAATAGTTTAGTTTTGATATTGGGTGTTTTTACATGTTTCGGATCTGATTTGGAGGGTTTAACACGCGAAAACGCGCAACAGCAGTGTTAGGGGCGAATAGGACTCTACTCGCCTGATGTATCAGGCGATTACAGTCTATTTGCCTGATACATCAGGCGAATAGCATCCTACTCGCCAGTTTGACCTCCCTATTCACCAGTTGACTTTTCCTAATTGCATGTAAGTTTCCTAATCGCGTGTACTGCTGTCGTAAGCGTATTTTGACATCCCGGAACATGATTTGACACCTAGGAACATGATAAGAACCCCGGGATACACTCAATGACTTAGTAACACGTGTTCGGACCTGTTTATGCGTTAATTGAGCATTATGCTAGACTAGGTGAACTCTTGCGCGTATTAAGTGTTTAGTTGCGTATGTTGCATGATGTCTTGTATTTGTCTAACACGTGAGATGACGGGTCACCAATGGGATGTCGAGTCTTGTGTGGTACGGTCGGTTTAACAGTCAAAGGTGTTTTCAAACGTCTATGGTTATGGTCTGGACATTCGGGGACTAGTTAACCTACGGGTTATTAGTCCAGGTACTTACATACATCTTATGATAGGTCGCCGCTATTTGGGGCTAACATAGCATACTGATTTAACTGTTTTCAAGTAACGCGATCTAAGGTGAGTTCACGGCCCCACACTTTACTAGTTTTGTTTTCGAGGTGAGAAACATGCTTATACATTTTGATCACACATTTACATGTTATACATTATAAACACACATTTTCATGTTATACTATGGCTCACACTTTATTAGTATACGGTTCATCTAAGTCCCTTAGAAACCACTAATGCGGGGATGTAGCGGGGAAATGTGGATAGCGCTATTGGGCCTGACAAACCCCACTTGACGGCTGGAGGCCGGGCGGGTGCATATTGTCTCAATCACACTAGGCTTACCGAAGATGAGGTAGTCTGTAAACAAGGGTATCACACAATCAGCAATGGTTTCGCCCGTATGAGTAACACACTTGACGCCTAGCTAGCGTACGAACAAGCATAGTATGAACAGTAACAATAACTGTAACGGTAACGGTAACAGTTTTTAAAGGATTAATGAAACGATTATTGAAAAAGAAAAACCTGTGAACGCACCAACATTATATGTTGACATTTTTGGCATGTTTTCTCAGGTCGCTAAGGTAGCGGTTAATGGACTAGGCGCACGGAGTCTGGCACGGCGTCTAGAAGTCTTGTTGCATAGTAAACAATGTTTTTGTAAACTGTAATATGTCTTTTGGTTGTAAACAAGAAATGCTTCTGCTGCTGGTTTATGGCTCAAAGCATAATGTTTTGGTTATTTCATGGAATGTCTTACGTATTTTCTTCCATTTAGTTATCGTTTATTGTGACCGTTGACTTGGATCCTGGTGTGTCACGCGCCTCGCGGTAAAACCCCGCATGTGAAAATTTGAGGGTGTGACATGTCCCCTTACTAGAGCTTCATCCTACAAATCCACATGGCAATCATACATCCTAATATCCATACCCATGTTTTAACCCGAGTGAAATGTTTACCCGGGTATTTATGTCGCCCAAAAATGCATTAAAATATCCAATCAATATGTTTGACCACTCGGCTAAAATGTCGCCCACTATTATCAATTTCCATTTTTTTGAATATTAAACACATTGGACCGATTTTATGAAATTCTATATTATTCCATACATTTTAATAAAATTCTTCAAAATTTCGCTCCATCTTTGAAAGGGGCGTATTTTACTAACAGTTTTTTTAGTCAAAAAAAAAAAGAAATAAACCCACTACTAGTAGACCAACTTTAAAAATTATAGTACAAATTAGAGACCCGTGACATACCTTTATTACAAATTGGTTGACATACCTTTCTTCATCACTACACCATTATTACAAATTGGCTGTAAATTTGTCCATTCTAAAAATACATATTTGTAAATTTTATTATAAATACATGTTGAAATACTAGAATGACTCATATGCAACCAAAAAAGATAAGAAGCATCAACAAACTTACAATTGCAAACCTAAAGAATTCACACGGTATTGTTTGTTTTAATATTTTTACAATTTTACTTCATGATAATTTTATTTCCCCACATATATTATTTTACTAATTTACTAATTTTTTTTCTTTCTAATTCTCTTTTAGATAGTTCAACGATCATGGACTCTTATAATGAATTTCTAACAAATAACACATTTAGCCTAATTGGCGATGTGTGGGAAGCGCAACATGAAACGAGTCTTATTGTTTTTGGTAAAATCACAAATGTGTATAAAGATTATGGTTGGTACCATATGGCATGCTCGAAATGCCATGACAAAGTAAGCACAGGCTACATTGTGATTAATACTAATGATGGCAAAGGAGGGTATGAAATAAAACCAAAATACCTTTGCAACAACATCAATTGTATTGAAAATGAAGTTGAAGCACTCCCAAGGTTTTTCCCTAACTTTTATATTTAACGCCTCAAAATAATTTGTTTTTTACTTTAACAAAAAAAATTCAATGCTTAAACTTAAATTTGATTTGAATTCCTTTTATTTTTTCAGGTTTAAAATAAAAAATTTGGTACAAGATATTAGCGATGGTGTCATGCTAATATTGTCCCATGAAGATGTTTGTAAATTGGTTCCAATTGATATTGAAGATATGTTGAGAGATAATACCGTGCGTTTTAGCTTTATTATTTTTATTAATTATTTTGTTTTTTATTATCTAATTACCAAATTTTCTCCTTCACAGGTTGGCAATTATTTTCGGTTTCCTGATGAATTTTATTTAATTAATGATAGGTGGCTTGGGTTTAAAATTGCAATCACAGAAACAAATTTAAAAACATTTTCTGAAATTTACACCGTTAGCGGTATCGCTTATGATAAAAATGTGTTGTCCAAGCTTGAGGAAAAAATGCTTAGTGTGCAGTTATTATAAAAGTTGTTTATATATATATATATATATATATATAGTTAATTCTTCTTATTATGTTTTTTAATCTTAAATGTTTTCTTTGATATATAATTTTTATACAGGATAATGGCGCAAATAAACTGGACGTTGTTGATTTGAGTAATATAATTAATTACATTTCCATAATTTTATTCATTTAATGACTAAATTTAAAAAATTATAATATTTCTATAATTTTATTCTTTTTGTTACGAAATATATATATATATATATATATATATATATATATATATATATATATATATATATATATATATATATATAATTTGAGTAATATAATTAATTACATTTCCATAAATTATAATTCTGGTTTTTTTTTGTAATAAATTTTAAATTTTAAAAATTTTAAATTTTGTAAATTTTAATTTTGATATTGGTAAGTATTATAAGCTGTATTCATACATTCAATTTTATTATAATTAACTCTTTTCCATAATTAATATTTACGGTTATTTTTAGTTTTAATATTTAATATGAAAATTATAAATTGATTAACTTTTTTAAATATCCGAACAATTTCAATAAATTAAACCTTTCAAACTTAAAATTTGAATTTTTTAAAGTTTAATATTTTACAACTTTTGTTAATCAAAATTTTTAATATATTTTTTAGTTAACAAAAATTTGTTCCTAAATTACGTTTGAATAAATTTTTTTACAGTTCCGTATTTAATGATCAGGTTTTTTATTTATAATATTTAGTATATAAATTAATATAAAACTTTTAAAATTTTTTGAATTCTTTTAATTTAAACATCATAATTTATACACTTAAATTTTCAAATTTTTTGAAAATTTGGAGGTAATTAATTTGTCATTAAATTTTCAATTTTTTTAAAATTAAATACATTCCCATATTTAATCAATCCCATCTAACTATAAATATTGAAAACACCCTATACTTATTTTACTAATTCATTTTTACTTACATTTTGTTAGAACTTACTTCATATTTGTTCGTTGTTAAATTTGAAGATCATACAAAGCAAGTATTAGACTTTAGTTTTCTTTGATTAATGTTTGGATAAGTTTTTCTACAATCAAGTTTTATACGTTTGCAACATATATTATGCAATTAGATCCTTATTAATTTTATTAATATTATTATACCTATCTTTATTTTTGAATTTTTAAAAGTTTCAAACATAAACTTTGACTTTTTAAAAGTTGAATATTTTATAACTTTAATTCTTTAAATATATGGCACATATTACGTAATTTAAATTTCCCTATTAATTTTATTAATATTATTATATCTGACTTTATTTTTGAATTTAATTTTTTTGTATCAAAAATTTCAAATTTTTGGTATCAAAAATTTCAAATTTAAGTCATACTTGTATTATGGCAAGTAATAAAAATTGTATTTTAATTTTAGTTTTATTATAACTAATTACGTTTCCATATATAATTTTTATGGTTTTTATTTTGATTTAATATTTAATATGAAAATTCTAAATTGTTTGACTTTTTTAAATATCCGAACATTTCAATAAATTAAACGTATAAACTTAAAATTTGAATTTTTAATATATTTATACATAAGAAATTTTTGTTCTTAATTTACGTTTTAATAACATTTTTTTTATTTCCGTATTTAATGTTCCGGTTTTTTATTTATAATATTTAGTATATAAATTTATATAAAACTTTTAAAATTTTTCGATATCTTGAATATTTCAAACTCATAATTATTACACTTTAATATTTCAAATTTTTTGAATTTTTGGAGGTAATTGATTTGTGATTAATTTTTTAAATTTTTTTACAATTAATTACATTTCCATATTTAATTAATCCCATTTAACAATAAATATTGAAAAACACATTACTCTTTTTACTAAATCATTTTTACTTACATTTCGTTAGAACTGACTTCATATTCGTTCTTTGTTAACTGTGAAGATCATGCAAAGCAAGTGTTAGACTTTAGGTTTGTTCGATTAATGTTTGGGTAAGTTTTTTTTACAATCATGTTTATACGTTTGCAACATATATTATGCAATTAAATCCCTATTAATTTTATTAATATTATTATAACTGTCTTTATTTTTCAACTTTTAAAAATTTCAAACATAAAATTTCACTTTTTAAAAGTTTAATATTTTATAACTTTAACTATTCAAATATATGGCACATATTACGTAATTTAAATTTTTTGTATCAAAAATTTCAAATTTAAATCAGACTGGTTCTAAAAGTGGCATACTTGTATTTAAGTCATGTTTTATACATTTGCAACATATATTATGCAATTAAATCCCTATTAATTTTTTTAATATTATTATATCTATCTTTATTTTTGAATTTAATTTTTTTGTATAAAAAATTTCAAATTTTTTGTATCAAAAATTTCTAATTTACGTCATACTTGTATTTTGGTAAGTAATAAAAATTTTATTTATAATTTCAGTTTTATTATAATTAATTACCTTTCCATAAATAATATTTACGGTTTTTATTTTGTTTTAGCATTCAATATGAAAATGCTAAATTGTTTGACTTTTTTAAATATCCGAACATTTCAATAAATTAAACGTATAAACTTAAAATCTGAATTTTTAAAAGTTTAATATTTTAGAACTTTAATTATTCAAAACTTTTAATATATTTGTACTTAAGAATTTTTTTTTTCGCAATTTACATTTTAATAACATTTTTTACATTTCCGTATTTAATGTTTAGTTTTTTATTTATAATATTTAGTATATAAATTTATATAAAACTTTTAACATTTTTCGAATTCTTTAATATTTCAAACTCATAATTTCTACACTTTATTATTTCAAATTTTTTGAATTTGTGGAGATCATTGATTTGTGATTAAATTTACAATTTTTTTTAAAATTAATTACATTTCCATATTTAATCAATCCCATTTAACTATAAATATTCAAAACACATTACTCATTTTACTAATTCTTTTTTACTTACATTACAATATAACATACTTATTTTACTAAATATTTTTTATCTACTGCATCGTATTCTTAATTAATATCAATATGTTAATTCATGTAAAAGTTTATTTTAAACTTTTATACTATGATCATCACTAACAAGTATTGTGATTTCTATTGTTACACAGAAGACAACTTTTACTCTACAATGTCTCAATTACCAAAAAAAAAAAAAAATACTTTTAGCTTACCAGCATCTAAAGTTACCAGGAGTAATGATACTTTTAATGGTAAGTAAGAATATTTTATACTTAATCATACATTTATAAATATACTTTTTTGATTAATCTTTTATGTAAATAGATAGCAACTCTCATACACCTTTCTCAGACATAACAAATGGTATGTGTATCTGAATATTATTTTTTTAATCAATGTATGCCTTTATATACCTTAGCAACGTTTTCTTATTTGTGTAATCGTTAACAAATACGAAAATTTTGAAAAACTTAAAAGCAAGCAAGTTAAAATTAAATTACGAGAATTCATATTTGCAAACTGGCTTTTGGATCTAGGTGAAGGCAATGTTGGATCTGAATATAAGGATCAATATATCATTGATATACTTGATGACTTACTTATTACTCAATCGTTGGATTCTGTTTCTGATTTGATATCGTTTGTTTATCCATCGATTTTAGAGAATCTTAGTATTCCAGGTTTTTTTTTCCAAGAACGAGCTATTTTGGCACCAAAGAATGAAGTTGTTGAAGATATTAATGATCGGTTGCTTGCTTTGTTTCCTGGTGAGGAAATGGAATATTTGAGTTCAGAGAGTGTTTGTCAATCAGAAAATATTAATGAAGAAATCGGTGAAAGTTTATATTCACCTGATGTTCTTAATGGCCTTAAGTTTTCGGGAATTCCAAACCACAGATTGATTATGAAAGTTGGAATGTGACACCCCAGGAAAATCCCACATCGGTCGTGGCCAGGAGAGATCCTTGGTTCATAAGTAATGTCTTGCCTCTTAAATCACTAACGCGTTTTGGGGCTTAATGTTAGTGGATGAGAGGAGAACTCCACAGTTAAGCGTGCTCAGGTGGGAGCAGTTTCAGGATGGGTGACCTCCTGGGAAGTTTCCACCGGGGCACCCAAAAACAAATCCGTGAGCTCTGGGAGGGCAAAGCGGACAATATTGGTGGTGAGAGGGGCCGGGATGTTACAGTGTTCCAGTCATGTTACTCAGAAAACATCGATAAAAAAAGTGGTTTGTGTAATGGAACAAGACTACAAGTTGTTCAAATGGGAAAACGTGTTATAGAAGCCAAAATAATTTCATGCAGTAACATTGGAATGAGGACATTTATTCCCAGAATTAGTCTAACACCGACTAATAAGAAGATTCCTTTCAACTTTAAAAGAAGACAATTTCCCCTTGTTGTGTCTTTTGCTATGACAATAAACAAGAGTCAAGGACAGTCGCTATCTAAAGTTGGGTTATATTTGAAAGATCCGGTTTTCACACATGTACAATTGTATGTTGCATTATCAAGAGTCAAAAGTAGGAATGGATTGAAGATATTAATATTAGACAAGGACGGCAGCGTGACGACGCGTACGTTAAATGTTGTTTACAAAGAGATTTTTGAATAGCTATGACAAATTTTTGTAAGTCTCATTTTAATGATTTTCTTTTTTTTTTTCTCCTACAAGTTTCATTATTATGCTAATGCTACATTATAAAAAATTGATGTCGATATGTTGTTTTTTCAGCTTTCCATGTCAAAATGCTAGGAAGTTACCATGCTAAAATGGATCTTATGAACATATTCATAATTCTTTTTTTTTTTTTGGGTACTTGATTTATTTTCTTTTGTCATTCATTATTATTACGTTTTGTCAACATTATATGTTTACCTATATTTTATTTTTGAAACTATCCTATTATTTTGTTTGGTGGAAGAGTTTTTTAATTATTAGATTTATTTGCATCAACTTTTTTTCAAATTACATATTTCACAAGCATAACAAAATTACACTTGAAAACTTTAACAGTATATTAATTTCTCATGTTATATTTTCTTTTATGTTATGTTTTAAACTTTTAGTTTAACACTGCCCTTATAAAAATTGTTTAATTTTATTTAGTCGATAATATGTTTTATTTAAAAATTTCTTCACCCGTGAAGTTCACGGGTCTCTAACCTAGTATAACTAGTAAAGCAAAGCACAACTGACAACCCAACGAAGCGCAGGACACCAGTAAAGCATGGCGTACAACCACAAGCTACACAAACGCATTTATAATTAGTATATTTTAAATTTAGGAAAAAAAATCTTTTTTCTTACAATGACAATATATTTTATTTATTAACGTCTTCTAACCATGAGCTAATGCTATAAAGATTACATATCATTGATTTTATACCTTTTTTGCCTTGGCTTTCGCTATTCACATAACCCCCAAAATATCTACACATTCATGACCTTTGTACGTCACGTATAGGTCTATACATGGTGTATAGGTGGTATGTCAATGGGAATGTTTTGTCAGACCATACATCACTTATAGGCTTATACGCCACGTATGTTTTGTCAGACTATACGTCATATGTTGGCCTATACGCAGCTTATGTGCCTATACATGACGTATAGGTTTATGACATGTCTCTGACTTACTGAGGGCATTGCATAAGAGTTTGTGTCATCCCTATATGCCACCTACATAAAAGATGTGAAAATAATTTTGGGGATATGTAAATACCATCACCCTTTGCTTTTCACTTTAAAAATGAAATGCATTATGTATAGATTGATCTTGTGTATTTAATTTTCACATTCTTAAGTGAGTTGTAAAAACTATTATTATCACCATGACTCAGAATCTGTATGATTTTATCCAACAAGTAAAACCATTCGTCACAAATGCATCGTATTGACTGTATTTCTTATACAAATAGCAACCTAAGCAAAATGATTTATGATTTTACACTATGGCCAAACCAATCATAAGGAAACATCCTAAGTTACACTACATTTTAAAAGTTATACAACTTTTATTTATGTTATAGAGTGACAATTTTTTTATAAATTCAGTGGTCAACATTTAAAATATATATATATACACGCGCATGTATTTCAAATCGATCAAAACTTTTATAATATAGGCACCCGTATAAATTTCCAAAATCGATAGGGATAAACGGTACTTGTTCTAGTAAATGGAAATAGTGTTTCAGTTTCAGACCAAGTCCAGTGAACTCTCCTTCCCTATCTGCTCTACTGCTCTAATCATCGATCCCCATGCAAAATACTGTTTGTTATAATGATTAAAGCGTTAGTTGTATATCTTTTCTCTTTGTCTTTGAAGATGTATTATTGGAATAAGGACTTATAATTAATCTTTTTAAGTGGGTCTCCTATTAAGGTTAGTGCATGTATTTATCGTTGTGCCATAACTCATAAGGAATTGACGTTCACTGCTTTGTAATTCTTCTGTTCAAAGAAACTAAAATTAATAGAGCTATCAAAATTCAAAACACGTCGTGCTTATTAAACAGGTTATTTTAGTAAAGATACTCTGATCTATAACCTTGTTATAATAACCTAGTAATAAAATTATATTATAGTATAATATAATATGATGTTTTTCCATCATCAAAACCATTTAAAGTCTTGTAAAATTGTCGTAACACGTTAATTGGAATGTCGCAATAATTACATAAAGCCTTCCTTCCATTAAGGCGACATGTTTACTTTTTTAACAATAACATTAAAAAGGTACAAAATTATGCCCCTAAAGCCTATCCATGATCAACATTGTCGGTATAAAACTAAATATTAATTTATAACATTAAATTCTTGGGATTCAAAACAAAAGTACACAAAGATTTAACAAGAGCTTATCCTGTTTCGAACTCCTTTGATTTTTTAATTCATGTTGCGTAGCTCTGGTTCAATTCGTTTTAAAATAATTAGAGGAATTGGCATCTTCTATGTGGAGAGAGAAAGTTAACAAATGTAACTTTTTTTTATGTCATTCTTCTAATTTAATATTTTATTTTTTTCATTATACTAACCTGAATCCTTTAAATATAAAATGAATTGATCAAAATCATTTACACTTTTCCTAAAAAAAGAAGTCTTTTGTAGTTGATCTCAACCCCATATAATATATACTAAATAAAAGCTTAGGTGAAGATTGTCCACCAGACGATGTTATTTTGTAGTCTTGAGCTCATTTATGCTCGACTTAAATTTGTTTATGATAAATGTGTTTAATTTTTTGTGTCAGGCTGATTTAAATTTGGCTATTTCCAAGATTTTGGAAGCTAATTTTGAGTAACTTACTAGCAGCTTATCTTATCTGATCTACACTTGTTACCTTATAAAATTCAAGTGTATACATTTTATGTACTTTAAAATGACCTCATATGATTCATGTATACATCTCTCAAATAACTCACTTTTTTTTCTTTCAAAAGACATATTTAAACCAATTAAACAATCAATGAAATAATGAATTATACTGGAAAAAACAATAGTTTATGATCATCAGTTTGATATCTACATCGCTATATATTAAAGAATCTTTTGCATTTCTCGCAATACATGACAGGTATTTTACAAGGTAGTGAATGAATACCGATAATTAATACATCATGATAATTCTTACCTTATATAATTGAATAATTGTCGTGTAGGGTTGCATTTCTCGCACGAGATAGTGATTGGAGTCCCTCGTTCTGGTGGGGGAAATCTTATCTGGCCAGCGACATCGAAACAACACCAGCGTTGGCATATCTCTTTTAGGAGAACTCAGAGCACATAATCGAAAACTAGAACTGAATTTCGGAACGAAATTATTTTCAACTTGGGGATGATGTGACACCCAGAAATTTTTTTGGAATTTTCTCTCACTTGACACTTACTTGACGCCAACCTTACTGTTTACTTACTGAATTTCGGGATGAAATTCTTTTCAACTAGGGGATGATGTGATACCCCGCAATTTCATGTTCTCACTTTAACTGAACTTCTGTAACATCCGGCCCCTCTCACCACCAATATTGTCAGCTTTGCCCCGATGGGTTGCCCATCTAGAGCTCACGGATTTGTTTTTGGTTGCCCCGGTGGAGACTTCTTAGGAGGTCACCCATCATGGAATTTCTCCCGCCTAAGCACGCTTAACTATGGAGTTCTCCTCTCATCCACTAACATTAAGCCCCAAAACGCGTTGGTGTTTTAAAAGCAAGACATTACTTATGAACCAAGGATTTCTCCTGGCCACAGCCGATGTGGGATTTTCATAGGGTATCACATTCACCCTTTGTTAGAGTGTCATCGTCCTTGATGAGGTATGCACCCACCATCCCGAACGGCACAGGAGTGGCTCTGATACCATCTGTAACATCCGGCCCCTCTCACCACCAATATTGTCCGCTTTGCCCCGATGGGTTGCCCATCTAGAGCTCGCGGATTTGTTTTTGGTTGCTCCGGTGGAGACTTCTCAGGAGGTCACCCATCATGGAATTTCTCCCACCTGAGCACGCTTAACTGTGGAGTTCTCCTCTCATCCACTAACATTAAGCCCCAAAACGCGTTGGTGTTTTAAGAGGCAAGACATTACTTATGAACCAAGGATCTCTCCTGGCCACGGCCGATGTGGGATTTTCCTGGGATATCACATAAGCTCCATGCAATCAATTACCTGAAAAAAATGCGTAAAAGATTTGTCAACTTAAAGTTGGTGAGTTCACAGGTTTAATGTACGTAATGTAAAGTTTCTGAAATTCGTATATGACCAATCAAAGCTAGCTAAGTCAATGATTACAGTGCTAACCATGAGTCCCATAACCAAACCTCTTGACTGTTGTGCATCGCGCATTGTACAATAAAGACAACGTGTGATTCGTAGAAAACTAGCACTCTTTTGTATGTGATGGGCTAGAGCAACTAACTAAGAGCGGACGTGTCAACCCAATATATCTATTTAAATGTTACGTGGCTATTGTTAGTTAATGCTTACAGTGAAATGTATGTACGAGGATTATTGGGCTCATGAAGTGTTTGTATCATGTTTCACATGGTAGTCATGAAAGAATTCACCCCAAATGAAATGTAACTAGTGATATAGCATGTTTATTCCCCCAAAATGTAAAAACAGTAAAACGGGACCGTGAAACTCACCCGGTGTCCGAGTAGATGATCTAGCAAAGTAGAATCTTGAATAACTATAGTTCCAACAAAAAGTGACCTATAATGTTAAGGATATCTTAAATTATTTGTACTTTGTTATTTACCTTACAAGTTGTTCACCCGATTTGTGGAGCCTTGTACTATGTATACATGGGGTCATTGTTCATGCACGTGACAATTACTATGTATCTTTATTTGTACTTACGAAAAGCATATGGTTTTATAAAATCTTGATAGTTCATGTTATAGAAGCATAATCAATTTTGGCAAAACTGGTTTCAAAAGTTGTCATAGGTTACCAAAATTACCCTATGTTAACATGTGTTGTGAGATCATGTATAACATAGTGTGTTTTTTTTTTTTTTTACATGTGTTCTTGTGTTATTATGATAAAGGCACGATTTAACACATGTTGGTGACATTTTAACATATGTTCTTATTAGACCAAAAATTCGCCATGTTTATGTTGGTTCAAAATCCGAATCTTGCACAATCAAAATCGACCCTCACATACTCGCGTATGGACACAAGGGTGTGTACGAGTATGTAGGTGTATATTACCATATATAACCGAGTGTGTATAATACAAATGGTGAAGGTATGTTAATGTATGTATATATTTCGTTTAAGTTCTTAAAAGTTAAGTTATGGTTATTCCGACGACTCTATACATGCATACATATACTCATGTGTGTGTGTGTGTGTGTCTATAACAATATATATGTGAGTTTTTATACATGTGCGTGGGTGTATGTACAAGTGTGCGTGTATTTGTGTAGTGTATATGTTATGTAATGTAATTTGTATGTTTAACCTTTATATCATAGTGTATAGTCGATTATGGAGCCATGTATACATACAACAAAGGGTTATCAATCGGGTGATTTGATATGGGCTGAAATATTATAGAAATTCAAGTGTATTGAAAGTTAATTAACATACCAAGGAAAATCAAAGTGTGGCGAGGAATCTGATTGCTTGTGACCTTCCCACGATCCAAACTCCTCAATGTAGCTTGATGATGGTCGATGGTTGTTGATTGGGGGACATGTCTTGCTTTTTTTGTGATCTGTAACATCGCATATTTTCCCCAAATTTTAGTTAACAAAATAAAACACCACTCTATCTAACATTTTTTTTTTGACATGTCGAGGTTAATAACTTCTTATAATACGAAACATTTCTCAATAAAGCTATATATTATTAACTTTTTTTTATTATAATAATAATAATAACAATAATAATAATAATAATAATGATTTGAGAATTTTATAAACTACTAAAACTTTGAAGACATTTTATAAAACATAATGTGTCCAAACCCAAGTTTCCCTAAACCTTACTGAGCCCATTATAATTTTTTTTACCTCTTCTGGCCCAAAAATCAGGCCCAAACCCAGCCCATTCTAGCTGTCCATGTCCTCGTCTGATTGCTGGAAACCGGCAACAAATCCGGTAAGTCCCGGATTTTCCGGCGACTTACCAAACTTGATATACGCGCCCTGTGTTCAAAATAATTGGAAATTTAATGCTCGACCAACACGACAATTGCGTTTTGACCCATAAATCACGCCAAGATCTGCATAATAATCAATTCAAAAAGCTTGGCTTTGACCAAGATTATCAATCGGAGCATTTATCGTGTTGGAGTATAAATAGAACCTACCTATTGAACCAAAACACTTGCAGAAGCACTTCCCAACCCTCAATTCCACTTCAACAGTCGTCCCTGTCGTACTCCTGTACTCGGCGGATCCGAGTTATTCCGGCCACTATATTCCCCTCCAATTTCCGTTGCAATTCGTAAGTTTTTTTAATGCCAGTTGATGCGTAATTGTTTAAGGGTTAAAAGCCCTCTGACTAATTGGATTATTAAAGCCTGTAACGGGTTAATTGATCGGGTTATTATCTAGGGTTTATTTTGGGGAAGATGATACAGTACGCAATAAGTTTAAAAAGATTTATGAAACAACTTAAAACAAGCTTCTGATCTAGATCAGATGTTTATGCATAAGGGGGTTGAAACAGATGGTCTTGTGTTCGACTCTAAGCCCAGACGTTTTTTTTATATATATATATGAAACCATATTATCTTTCGAATACAATATATAACTAATTAAATCTAATTAAAACTTGTTCTTAGGGTCTAGACCAGTTGGTCTAGACTTGTGATTTAAGACCACCAAACCGGGTCAGACCCGGGTTCGATTCCCTTCAACATCAAACTTTTTTTTTAAAAATCCTTCTTTTATATTTTTTGCTATTAACTTTTAAAATGGTTTTAAAATACTAAATCTACTTTATAAATTCTATAAAAATTATCTTATGATATTCTGATAATAAAGTTTATCATACAATTTTTAGTTTTTCAAAAATCATTTATTTATTATATATTATAAATATTATAAGTTTAGTCCTTAATAATTTTAAAATCCTATAAAAATATCAAAACGACTTTATAAAATTCCACAAAAATTATTTTAAACTTATAAATCAATAAACATTTCAGAAATAAATTTTGTTTCAGAAAAATCATTTATTTAATATTTTTAACCGATTTTTGTTATTTTAATCATAAATAAATCATAATAAATTTATTTTTCATTATTTTTACAACAAAATTTTACATAAATTATTTTTGATCATTTAGAACAGAAATATAAATTTTAATTTGGAAATTCTTTGATTATAATATTTTTAGATATTAAAATCATATTTTGACAAATAGGAATAAATATACTAAATATTCAATTTTTGAGAAAATAATTTTATAAAAATTATTTTCATACTTAAAATCTTATAATACAACCATCTTAACCAAGATTTTAGAAAAAGTTCTTTTATGGTATTTATTCTCCTAAATCTCTTTTGTTATTTATTTATTAACAATTTATCTAAATCAATGATTAATCAATTATTAATCCCCAAATTAAGAACCCTAGCACATTTTAGACTAGAAAACTTAGACTTATTAAGTTTTCCCCAACACTTATTTATTACCTTGAAATAGGGTGATATTTGGATACACACGAGCCACATTTACGTATATAACAAGGGTCTCCATTTTAACACTTTGGTGAGTTTACATAGCCCCTTTTCTATTTCACTATTTTGGGGTGAAACATGTTACAACATTCAATTTACAATTCAATCATAAGTGTCTATGTGTTATTCTATGTTGCATTTTGTCTTAAACATTACTAGGGTAAGCACATTATTCTAGCATAATCATTAACATTGATCAGCCGACGGTATACAATGATAGATCTATTGGACTGACAATCCCACCCGGATACGTGTACCTCCTACATAGGTAGTGTGGGTGATTGTTATCGAATTTATAACATAATCGAGTGAACCATGAGCGTATGGGATGGACCACAATATTCTAGTCACAAGGTTTGATTATGCACTCGATTTACCCGATTGGTTTGTTTTCACATATGGACTAGACTTGCCATGACACTCGAATTGTACAAGTTTTTATTCAATTATCAAAACCTATGTAATTCTCACCAACTTTTGTTGACCCAAAAATATTTTCAAAATTAACATGTTTCAGGTAACAATGAAGCTGAGACTTAGAGTATGCTTGATGGATTCTATGAAGTTATTTGCTTTATTTGATGTTATGTATTAGATATTTTGGGATTTTTAGACATCGTTTCATTTGGATATTTATGTTATCAATAAAGTATTTAAAAATCTCAATATATACCATGTGCTACTGAATCAATTATCAATACGTAGCACCTCGATGTTTCCGCCATCGGTTGGGGTGTTACAGATTGGTATTAGAGCCATGGTTATAGGGAATTAGGTTATTAGAAAAATAATCTAGTCTATAACCATAGGATTTTACCAGTATTTGTTTCTTTTACTTGCTTCTCTACTTATTTCTATTCTCTATCTCCCTCCTACTTCTTATCCCTACTTTAATCCCTACAAGAATATTGCTCTCCATCACTGGATCTACTCTTAGACTAATAGGACAAGATTCTCAAGTCTTAACCTGAATTACCTTGAAGATCTCGTCGAAATTCTAGATTTTAATAACGAACACGTGCAATCTGGAAGGGTGAACGCCAGTATTCTGAGTTTTCTGTCTAGGACTGGCATTGCGCATAAATCCCAATCAGACGAGGGACCCGGATGCCTACCTGGGAATTCTCAGGATGAGTGTTCACTTATAGGCTAAAGCATGTCTTCACTATGTTATTAGAATCTAGAAGTTTTGATAACTCAACGTTTTCGTTTATTCGTTTTAATTAATGAATAAATGATTACACTCACTTTCCTTAAACTAAGTTCTAAAATCTCAAAATTTTACAGCTTAAATCAATCTCATTTCATAACCATCTATGGATTTCACAATCACACTTCACCTTACCATCTTAGCCACTTTTTAAATATTCAACACCCTACCCAAATCATATTATTTCCTTTCTCCACATGTTACTTATTTTTTTTTTAAAAAAAACTATAACCTCATACCTTAGCACAAACTAAAGATTTCTAAATCTTGTTGTGTTTTTTCATTACCAAGAAACTTTACAAAGTACATATTTTTGTCAAAAGATGTCCTTGAACTTAAATTCAATTGTTTATTTATTGACGCAACAAATGATTTTCTATATAATGCTTTAAACTATTAAAAATCACTTAATAGAAACTTGATCTTCAAAACCTAATGTCATGTTTGAAATCTCCAACTAACGGGAACATTTTAATCAAAGTCCACTTAGCTTGTACTATTTAACAACTTTTGCTTTATGTACAAAACCAATTTTGAAAATAAATTTTTTTTAATCCATAGGAATAATATCTAGTCTCTAAATTCTCCATCGACACTCACTCATTTTCAACTTGTTCAAAATTTTACAATATTTGGCATATACCACAATCATGTTTTCTTATACACTTGATTATAACCTTTGATCCAAACCCCACAATATACACTGCTACATAATCTCCTTACTATAAAATAAACTCCTTATCAACTATCTTCACATTCATTATCTCTCACAACCTTGATTCTGCTTCGAGATTTTTCATCATCCTCCCAAGAACTAAATTCATATCCTTCACCTTCTCAAACATGATCTAGTTACCCATGATAACCAAACTATTGAAACTTGATTGTGTGTTGCACATGAGGATTCGATTACCTACCATATTTGAATATTTGAAACTAGAATTCATGGAATATAAACTATTTGCTATAGACACACCTAGAGTCATTAACCTTGTCTAGGGCAACTCTATTACAACTCGCATGCTATACATGATACTTGATTGCTTACATGTACATATTATCAATTTGCAATTCATGTGTGTAATAATTGGTACACTTAATCAAACAACTGATAGAGGATGAAGTACTTGCTCAACAGTTAGTAGAGTACCAAATAACCTACTCAACGATTGGTAGAGGTCATCATGCCTTTTTAACAGTCAGGAGAGGCCCTACAACCTGCTCAATGACTGGTGGAGGCTATCGAACTTGCTCAACAATCGGTAGAGGTTCCTACTCACTAACTGGTAGGAGTCTTTTTCCTGCTCAACAGTTGGACTCATTAATACAAAGGTTCAACCACAGGATTATTTTTGCATTACTTACATATGTGTTAGAGTCATAGAAGGACACAAAACCCTAATGTAAGGTAAATTGGTGATTGCGGTCCGGAACGTAATCATGAATTTACAGGTACGTTAAGGTAGTGTGAAATTCTATCAAGGTTTTTCGTAAATAACCAAATTATAAACTCTAGTTGCCTGGTAGTTCATCAATTCATGCATTTCTTTTAGGACTTCTAAAACTTAATGCTTTACTAGATTCTTACACTCCATGCGATTTCAGACGAACCTAATCCAACCCTTAAAACTCACACATATCAAAACTCTTACCCAAATTATTCGAAACATATTATTCTATTACATATAAATTCACGTTGTGCCTTAACCCAATTTTTTCCGAACCACAGTTGTCTTAATTTCTACCCAATCACCCTCAACCCTGTATTTTTAATAACTTCGGGACGAAGTTTTCAAAAGTAGGGGAGACTGTAACATCGCATATTTTCCCCAAATTTTAGTTATCAAAATAAAACACCACTCTATCTAACATTTTTTTTGTCTCTTCTGGCCCAAAAATCAGGCCCAAACCCAGTCCATTCTAGCTGTCCCTGTCCTCGTCTGATTGCTGGAAACCGGCAACAAATTCGGTAAGTCCCGGATTTTCCGGCGACTTACCAAACTTGATATACGCGCCCTGTGTTCAAAATAATTGGAAATTTAATGCTCGACCAACACGACAATTGCGTTTTGACCCATAAATCACGCCAAGATCTGCATAATAATCCATTCAAAAAGCTTGGCTTTGACCAAGATTATCAATCGGAGCATTTATCGTGTTGGAGTATAAATAGAACCTACCTATCGAACCAAAACACTTGCAGAAGCATTTCCAAACCCTCAATTCCACTTCAACAGTCATCCCTGTCATACTCCTGTACTCGCCGGAGCCGAGTTATTCCGGCCACTATATTCCCCTCCAATTTCCGTTGCAATTCGTAAGTTTTTTTAATGCCAATTGATGTGTAATTGTTTAAGGGTTAAAATCACTCTGATTAATTGGATTATTAAAGCCTGCAACAGGTTAATTGATCGGGTTATTATCTAGGGTTTATTTTGGGAAGATGATACAGTACGCGATAAGTTTAAAAAGATTTATGAAACAACTTAAAACAAGCTTCTGATCTAGATCAGATGTTTATGCATAAGGGGGTTGAAACAGATGGTCTTGAGTTCGACTCTAAGCCCTGACGTTTTTTTATATATATATGGAACCATATTATATTTCGAATACAATATATAACTAAATAAATCTAATTAAAACTTGTTCTCAGGGTCTAGATCAGTTGGTCTACACTTGTGATTTAAGACCACCAAACCGGGTCAGACCCGGGTTCGATTCCCTTCAATAGCAAACTTTTTTTTTTAAAAAACCCTTCCTTTATATTTTTTGCTATTAACTTTTAAAATGGTTTTAAAATACTAAATCTACTTTATAAATTCTATAAAAATTATCTTATGATATTCTGATAATAAAGTTTATCATACAATTTTTAGTTTTTAAAAAAACATTTATTTATTATATATTATAAATATTAAAAGTTTATTCCTTAATAATTTTAAAATCCTATAAAAATATCAATACGACTTTATAAAATTTCACAAAAAATATTTTAAACTTATAAATCAATAAACATTTCAGAAATAAATTTTGTTTCAGAAAAATAATTTATTTAATATTTTTAACCGATTTTTGTTATTTTAATCATAAATAAATCATAATAAATTCATTTTTCATTATTTTTACATCAAAATTTTACATAAATTATTTTTGATCATTTAGAACAGAAATATAAATTTTAATTTGGATATTCTTTGATTTTAATATTTTTAGATATTAAAATCATATTTTGACAAATAGGAATAAATATACTAAATATTCAATTTTTTAGAAAATAATTTTATAAAAATTATTTTCATACTTAAAATCTTATAATACAACCATCTTAACCAAGATTTTAGAAAAAGTTCTTTTATGTTATTTATTCTCCTAAATCTCTTTATTTATTTATTTATTTATTAACAATTTATCTAAATCAATGATTAATCAATTATTATTCCCCAAATTAAGAACCCTAGCACATTTTAGAACAGAAAACTTAGACTTATTAAGTTTTCCCCAACACTTATTTATTACCTTGAAATAGGGTGATATTTGGATACACACGATCCACATTTACGTATATAACAAGGGTCTCCATTTTAACACTCTGGTGAGTTTACATATCCCCTTTTCTGTTTCACTATTTTGGGGTGAAACATGTTACAACATTCAATTTACAATTCAATCATAAGTGTCTATGTGTTATTCTATGTTGCATTTTGTCTTAAACATTACTAGGGTAAGCACATTATTCTAGCATAATCATTAACATTGATCAACCGATGGTATACAATGATAGATCTATTGGACTGACAATCCCACTTTGATACGTGTACCTCCTACATAGGTAGCGTGGGTGATTGTTATCGAATTTATAACATAATCGAGTGAACCATGAGCGTATGGGATGGACCACAATATTCTAGTCACAAGGTTTGATTATACACTCGATTTACCCGATTGTTTTGTTTTCACATATGGACTAGACTTGCCATGACACTCGAATTGTACAAGTTTTTATTCAATTATCAAAACCTATGTAATTCTCACCAACTTTTGTTGACCCAAAAATATTTTCAAAATTAACATGTTTCAGGTAACAATGAAGCTGAGGCTTAGAGTATGCTTGATGGATTCTATGAAGTTATTTGAAGTTATTTGCTTTATTTGATGTTATGTATTAGATATTTTGGGATTTTTAGACATCGTTTCATTTGGATATTTATGTTATCAATAAAGTATTTAAAAATTTCAATATATACCATGTGCTACTGAATCAATTATCAATACGTAGCACGTCGATGTTTCTGCCATCGGTTGGGGTGTTACATGATCGGTCGAAAGAAAAAAAATAAGGTGTTGGTTTGTTTGTTTGTTTGAGCCAAAGTGTATGTGCTAAAGGATCGATAAATCTACAAAGAAATGATCAAACAAGTTTGATTTAGGTGCGGAAACCCTAAACCAATCACAAAATGATAATCATCAGATCAAAACAGACAAATCATCATTCAAAGCTTTTCTCATTAATAAACAACTCAATTACACGTTAATATGATCAAAACATTAAAGACAAGACGTGAATTAAGCTTAACAAAACACTAGAGAGACACACTGAAAATGGAGGGAACAATAATGACTGAACTACTTTCAAAAAGTGAGCTTGACCTATTTATAGGCTGCACATTCGCCCATCACGTAGGTGCGAATGTGCACATTCGACCAAACAGACCGGTCGAACCAAGCAATACATAACATTCTAATTCTACCTTCGCCTCCTGTCTCTCCTTCGTATAAATTCCTTCCTTCGCACCCTTTAATATCTTCCTTCGCCAATCAATTCACCCCTTCGCCCATTCGACTCAAAACAAAAACACATGTTTATTGTAAATCCAAAGTATTAGTCGCATAAATGCATCTACAAACTCCCCCTCGACTATTGCTTGGATTGTTTAAGTCTTCGTTCCTCATCCATTCTTTTGTTCATCATCTTGATCCTCAAAAGTTTCTTTTCTTCCAACGTCATCACCTTCTCAAACACTTGCTTCTGCGTTTTCTTTTTCGCTTCAAGAATATCTTGAGCTTTAACAAACTTGCCGAGCTTCTTATCATAGTCGCATCCGACATTGATATCATGAGCAAAACACAGAAATACCACTCGCTGGTATTTACTAGCTTGTTCAGCATCCTTAACATCGCTGAAAATAGGATTGTAATACAACATTATGATGTCCTCATGTGAACAATTAACCAACCACATGGGATCAAAAATGTGTATTTTCTTGAAACTCTTTTCACCATCCTTCAAAACTATCACAGCTTCTACAATCTTCCAATCATAGTACCACCAGATAAAGTCTTTAGCAAAATGTTGAGGAATCTGCAGCAATGGAATGTGCCTCAACACTTTTGGTGGTTTGTACTTTAAAGTCACCTTAGGCAAACCAGTAACATCATCAATTGTTTTCTTGTGAACAATCCTTTTTGGATACTGAGGTTCAAAGAGATTCCATTTCGTCCTGCTTTCTCTAGCCATCTTCTCAGCAAAGTAAGCAATCTGATCATTTGTTGTTCCAGTCAGCTTGTGACGACAAATATCACGAATTGCCCAATATGGGAGAGTCTTCAAATCATGAAATCTATCAAAGTATAGGATCCCCTTCTCCCACTTCACTGCTACACACTTCAGTTGCTTTATAAATTTCCAACCCAACGTTTTTCCTTTGAACATGTCGTTGTGGAATTTATAAAGCTACCCTGAATCTTAGCCTTAGGACGATTAGCCTCTTTTTCTTTTAATTCCCTCAATAACTCTTTCAGGCTATCGGATTGTCTGATATACGGTTTATCATGCCCTCTGAACACTTCATCAACAAACATATCGCTCTTCTCTTTCGCTAGTCTCTCGGCTTCCTTTAACAATTCATCAGTGAAAGCAGTAAATCCAGAATCCTTGTCTCTTTTGAAATATTCTAGATACTCTTCACTAGTCACATCTTCAACTTCTATGTCCTCGAAACCAGGTATGTCACGATCATCAGAATGATCTCCAACTTCCTTTTCGGGTACATCAGGAATCTGGTATCAGCTAACAATTCTTCAACCGTTTTTCCAACCTGTTTCGCTAAACCTTCAAAGATCTCTTTTGACATCGCCGCCGAGACTTCACCATCTTCCAAATCTGGATCATCATACTCCAATTCAAACACCCTGTCACGAGATTCAAAGATCTCTGAAAATCTGCTGGTCATATCAATCGTCCAGACTCGATCAGTAAGCATCTGACGATACATCTTCTTATTAGCTTCAGACATAGACTTCAGCTTTTCATTCCAGAAGATCGTATCATCATCCACTGATCCTCCAGGGGCTTTTGAACTAGATTCTTCTCCTTTTCCAGATTCTCTCCTCTCATACTTATATTTGTCTGTGTCATCATCATCATTGTCATCATCATCATCAGATGCAGAGCTGCTATCATCACCAGAATCATCATTCGAACCATCATCATCATCATCCTTCTACTTTTTAGGAGCTTTACCAGCATCTTCATCAAGATCTTCATCATCCTCCTCATCATCGTCAGATAGTTCAAAATCAACCTGCTCCTCTTCTAGCTCTTTATCTTCTTCACCTTCTTTCAGCTGAGGAGCTCGAGAGTATAAATCTTTGATCAGATTATCCATGTTTTTTTTACTCTCTTTTAGCTTCTTATTTTCTCCCTTCAAAGCTATAATCCGTCTGGTGTTTCTCTACTCATGTTTCAACAGCTTCTTATTATCCTTCTGCAACTTTTTGATCTTCTTTTTCAATTCCTCATTATTCTCATGTGATGTAACAACGACATCCAACATCTTTGAGTCGTTTTTTCTCAATTGGGCAATCTCAGTCTGCTGCTTGTTTATAAGATTCATCATTTCAGCAAGTCTCCGGTTAACAGTATTCATCACATCACTATCCACTGTAACCTTTTTAGTGGAGACTTCAGCAACCTCTGGCAGTTTACCCTTCTTCATCTGCTTCAGTACGTTATCTAATGCTTCGTTGAAGGCATCAACAGGTATATCAACTCCCTGTTCAGTACTAGAAGTATCTGTGGTTTTCTGCTTCTTTGAGGCTTGAGCAGCAACTAGAGATTTTGAGCTAGAAGCAGGTGGTAGCTTCTTACCTGCTATCAATGTTTCAATTTCTCTAGCTCTCTTCACTGCAGGCTTAACAACCTTCTCTTTCTTCTTGAACTGGGGCTTCTTTGGTTTCTCCCCCTGAACTGGCGAACCAGGAAAATCTTCTGCTCCCAGACCTAAACTCTCATCCTCTGCATCTAAACGAATAGGGCTATTCATTCTCTGCTCTTCTACAGATCTGTTCAAACTAGCAGACTCACCAGCCACAGTGGCCTTGGGCGTGGTAGTCTTCACTGTTTCAGTCTCAGAATCCCAGTGTTCATCATCCTGCGTCTCTTCAGAATCAACCGACGCCTCATCAACAATGTGCAAACCTTTCTTAGCCATTGTCTTATTCCTTCTCGGTGCACTCTTCTTCTTGGCAGGTTCAGGAACAACCTTAATCCTTATCTCTTTCTCTTTTCCCTTTCCACTTTTTGCTCCCACATTCACGACTTGTCGTTTTCGCTTTGCATCTGGATCAACATAATGTAATGGATTGTCTTCGTCTGAATCACTGTTAGCATGTCTCACTAGACCTTCACCTGGATCCTCATAGTCAATTCTTGCCAAGTGTCCAAATAAACGTCTAACAGGTGGACGTTCATTCAATGACAAGCCTTTGTAAGCTTTCATTCTAGCCAGTGTATTGATTGATATATGTTCTTGAACTACAATGTGTTTCGGATCCCTCTTCAACTTTTTATATTTGTGATCAAAAACCATTTGAAGGAACCAAGGTTACAATAGAAACTTCAGATTCCTTGTGCCTCTGACGGGTTCCAACAGATGTTCCATCAGCATCCCAGATACATTGAACGGTTTGTTCAATATCAATGCTACCATCATTGAGCTGATACTTTTTCTCATCAAATCATATCCTCCAGCAGCTGAACCAAAGACGTGAATCATCACATGCGCCAAGTACTTAAATTGAGGACACAGCTTTCCTTTGTGTAACGAGCCATCAATAATCGGCCCGTTGTATTTCATCCTAAGAAAGCACTTTCTTTGTTCCATAAAGCTAAGCTCTCTGGGATCAGTCTTCTCATCTTGAAGATTCAAGGCTTCTCTAATATCCTTCTCTGAAACTATGACCAATTGTCCTTGTATCTTGCTCACTAAAGACGATTCGCATTCCCAGAAATCCATCTTCGCTTCATTCCAAAACTCTTGTATCATGTCATGATAGATAATAGCAGGTGTAGCAATTGCATCTATCACCCTACTTCTCTTCAAGAACTCTATGATCTCTGTGAACTCCGTATGCTTCTTAACGTCTCCAAGATACACACAACAGTTATACGCATTCTCAAATGGTAAAAGCTCTTCAGTTCCTTTCTTGGCAGGCTGTGAAGATGATCCGGCTTGTTCAGTAGACTTCTCCTGTTCAGTAGGCTTCTCCTGTTCAGACATGGTTCAATCTGCAAAACAAAACAAGTAAACATGTTAAAAATCGACAAAATAATCAAAGCTTGAAAATTTGGAATTTTATCTTCTCATTCGCCCATACGGAGGTGCGATTGAGAAAAACTTGGTACGAAAGAGAACTTTCAAAGGTACGAATGTAAAAGATTTTGATAAAATGTTATATTCGACCATTTGTCTTCTTTCGCCTAAATAACCATCTCCTTCGCCCGTTCGAAAGGTGCGAAGGAATTGTTCTTCTAATTCAAATTTTTAACTTTGTAATGTATTGATCCTGAACATGTTATTTTGATTCATTAAGCAGGTAATAACACCGATTAAGGTTTCCAAACCAATAATTTTATCAATTAAGCATTATATCAGTGTTTTCTACTTAAAACTAGGGTTCGAATGAAAATGATGATCAAATGATCAAACTGTTGGATTAGAATCCTTAGTTTTTGGATTTTCTCCCCCTAAAACACTGATAGAATGAATCCTAATCAACAATTAAATCAATGAACATTGTTTATATCAGTTTTGATTTCTAAGGCTCGAAACTGAAAATCAACGATTAAGAGATCAATCCTTGATGTTAACCTGTAAAAATTAGTGCCAAATGATCAGCAAAACAAGACGAACACAATGGTATAAAGCAAAACAACAAGGCAACAAGTGGACTTCAGAGTAAAAATTTTGAATTTTTTTTGATAATGGGTCGAATGAGACAGATATAGTATATATAGACATGCTCCTTCGCCCACTTACATCGGTCGAATGAGAAGCTTTTGACTCCTTCGACCCTATTTAAAGGTTCGAAAGAGGCAAAAGGGTTCGAATGTGTATGTTATTCAAGAACACTCTCATTCGCCCAATTAAACTGTTTGAAGGAACAACAAAAATTCCACGTTCGACCAAATGAATGGGCGAACGAAAACTGGAATTTTGCCAAATTTTCCAAATCTCAAAAACGAGTCCTGTTCCAATTATTTTTCAACTTTTAAGCATCCAACATTCATATTTTCACATTTAAAAGATTACAAAGCTAAATGGTTCATCAAGGTGTAGAAAATCGGCATCAACCACCATCAGCTATAAAAAATAAGATAGAAATGTAAAATCTTTTTGGATTTTCTAAAATTTATGTTAAAACACAACTAAAATCTTTTTGAGTTTTGTAATTTTTGACGAGAAAATAAAATGCAGAAATGTAAAGAGAAAAACAGTAAATGTTTTGGGATTTCCGGTAAAGGGATTATATCAGTTATTGTGAAATCTGATCACACGGTTGATCTTTTGATTTATTATCATTAAAGACAATGTGTGATCTGGCAACTGCTGATATTGTGATCCACATAAACTCACATGCAGACTTTTGTGCAGTGCTTTAGACTGATACTATTATGTATAGTATAAACAAAATTGTCTGTGGTTCCCACGCACACGACATACTCCCGTATCAAGAAGTAAATGCACAAAGACTTATTGTAAAGCGTGATTATGCTTTCGTCGTCTGTAATTTACAAGGTATAATGCACAGAGGTATACAGGTCAGCAAATTAATGCAGCAAAGTAACGTGTGCACTTTACCAGGTTGAGGACTGATATTAATCATGATTTGCATCAGTGATTAATACGATGTAATAGATAATCTTTGATCATCATAAAACATGGAAAGTTCCTCAATTCGGTAACTTTAGGATTTGGCATAAAGCTCTTTTATAAAGACACCCTATTTGATCTAGGTCCGTAATGACTTACAGCAGAAGATCAGAGAGGCTATCCCCAGACAACTAATAACATAACTACCCTAAACCTCCGAGTTTTGTACAAATACCCTATCAAACGAAATTTCGGTACTAAGACCATATGCCAATGAGGAGTTCATCCACACAACAATTCGTTTGATATGTATGTATTAGGCACGCAGTATTAGATCTACGAAGCCTATCAGCACATCGCACAGAATCAGACACACGCCCTATATAGCATTATATTTCTTAGAATGTGTCAGATCCCCACTGATGTACTATCATTTCCCCTTTTTCTCCAGGAAATCATTTTTGGTTTTTCTGATTTTTATAAATTTTTGAATTTATTGTTCCCAAGGATAAGCTGGAGCATTTCAAATATGTGACTGCCCAGATATCGTTTGTTCACAGAAATATGACGACATTAATCTAAGGGAAGAAGATACAGCAGTCAGCAAAGAAATTTTCTAATTTTTTATGGATTTTGAAATTTTTCAATGTTTTTGGATTTTCGAATATTTTTGAAAAAACAGTAAAAGTTAAACTAAAAAGCGATAAACTGAGGTAGTGATCAGTCTTGTTTTTCTTTAATACCATTTGCTTTTAAAAGATAATCAAATCTGGATTTGTCAAAAGCTTTGGTAAAAAGAATTGCGCGTTGGTAATCAGTGTGGATTTTGACCATATCGATCAACTCTTTAGCATAACAATCACGGATAAAATGGTATTTAATCCGGATATGTTTAGCCTTTGAGTGATTTACTAAGTCTTTTGTTAATGCGATTGCGGCTTCATTATCACAGTAAATAGGGGTTTTAAGAAATTGCAAACCATAGTCCACCATCTGTTGTTGGATCCAAAGAACCTGTGAGCAGCAGCTCGATGCTGAAACGTATTCTGCTTCACATGTGGATAGTGCAACTGCGGTCTGTTTCTTGCATTGCCAGGTCACGAGCCTGCTCCCCATAAACTGACATCCAGTCGTTGTGGATTTGCTGTCTTTGTCACAGCCGCCCCAATCTGCATCACTAAAAGCGATTAGGTCAAAATTATCATCATGAGGGTACCAAAGTCCTTTCGATGGACAACCCTTCAGATATCTAAGGATACGCTTGACAGCTGCAAGATGACTTTTTTTCGGCTTCGACTGATATCGTGCACAAAGACATGTTGCAAACATTATATCCGGTCTAGAGGCGGTGAGATACATCAGAGATCCGACGATTGCTCTATATGTAAATGGATCAGTCAGCTCCCCCTTAGCGTCAACTCCAATCCCGTGATTAGGTTGTATCGGGGTATCCATCGGCTTCGAATCTTCCATCTGGAATCGGCTCAAGACTTCAGAAACGTATTTGGTCTGGTGAATAAAGATCCCCGTTAGTCTTTGCTCCACCTGCAAGCCTAGGAAAAACTGCATTTCTCCCATTGCGCTCATCTCGAACTTTTCCTGCATAACTTTTTCAAATTCCCTGCACAGAAGTTCGTTAGTAGACCCAAATATAATATCATCAACATAAATTTGCACAAGAAGCAAGTCATCTCCTACTCGTTTCGTGAACAGTGTGCAGTCTACCAATCCGTGTTTGAATCCTTTCGAGAGAAGATACGTGCTCAGCTCCTCATACCATTGTCTCGGAGCTTGGTGCAACCCGTAGAGAGCTTTGTTTAAGACATAGACCTTATCCCGGTGAATAGGATCCTCAAAGCCTGGTGGTTGACCTACGTAAACTTCCTCTTTGACCACACCGTAAAGAAATGCGCTCTTTACATCCATCTGATACACCTTGAATTTCTTCCAGGACACAAACGCCAGAAACATTCGTATAGCTTCCAAGTGTGCAACAGGTGCATAGAT
This sequence comes from Ambrosia trifida, assembly GCA_028751855.1. NCBI lineage: Eukaryota > Viridiplantae > Streptophyta > Magnoliopsida > Asterales > Asteraceae > Ambrosia > Ambrosia trifida. The sequence goes on along the minus strand of CM054128.1, from coordinate 74,181,214 downwards.
TTCATTGTAGTCGATTCCCTCAACTTGATGAAAACCTTGTACAACCAAACGAGCTTTGTTTCTCACTATAACTCCTCTATCATCTTTTTTACACTTAAAAACCCATTTGGTTCCTATCTTCTTTCTTCCCGGGGGCAAATCTGTTAGCGTCCAAACTCCAAGTTTCTGAAATTGCAACAACTCTTCTTGCATCGCTTCTACCCAAGCATCATCCAATAGAGCGTCCTTGTACGTCCACGGCTCGACCTGCGAAACATAACAAGCGAAAGACCAGTCATTTTGAAAACCAGATTTTTGTATTTTGGCAAATAAAGCAAGATTGCCAATATTCTTTGGTGCATGAGCATTCCTCAATTGCCCTCTTGTCATCACACTGCTACCAGGATTACCAATAACCTGTTCAAGCGGGTGTATTCGATGTATCCGAGATTCCGGATAATCAGGTACTTGCACTCCCGTTTGAGTAGTCAAATTCTCTGTAGAAACCAGATCATTACCCACATTTGATGATGAAGCACCATTTAAATTTGGGTTCACTGGTGGTGTCACTGTAGCATTGTCCAGAATAGCTTCACTTGTAGCATTGTCCAGAATAGCTTCACTTGTAGCATCATCATCTTCATCTTCCGATTCCGATGAATTAAGCGTTGTTGAAGCTTCTTGGAACACTTCTTCTTCCATCACAAGAGCAGTGGCATCATTAGAAGCTGGTTGAGGATTCACAGTGATCGGACGCACTAACGGTGAAGTCACTGCGTTTTCAACCTCGTAATATAAACGGAGTACAGCTTCTTCAACCATGCTATCTAGATTGAATGATTCAAAGAAATCTTTGTAATCAAACATCCAGTCTGGACCACCTCCCTGTACATTCTGAGTGTATCTTTGTACTTCGACGTTAGCCCACTCCTCGACTTTTCTAGTTCTTTTGTTGAAATCCCGTTTGACCGGGGTTGCATATCCAACAAAATAGCCTTCTTCAGCCTTTGGTGCGAACTTCTCAGAAGGATTAAGCATTGTACACGGAGCTCCAAACGGTTCTAGATACTCTAGATTCGGCTTTCGTCGGTTCAACAGCTCATAAGAAGTTTTGCCAAACTTCTTCACTGTTAAAACACGATTTAGAGTATAACATGCTGCGTAAATTGCTTCGTTCCAGAACATTACTTGAAGATTTGAGTCCGCAAGCATTGTTCTCGCCGTTTCGATTAGAGTCCTGTTTTTACGTTCTGTGACACCGTTCTGTTGGGGTGTGTACGGAGCGTTGTATTCGTGATGAATTCCCTTGTTTTCACAAAGATCATCCATCTGAGCATTCTTGAACTCTATCCCATTATCACTCCTGATTCTTTTGATCTTTAGACCATAGATATTCTCTAGACGAGTGAACAGAACTTTCAGGTTGTCAAACGTGTCGCTTTTCTGGTGTAAGCACATAACCCATGAGAATCTTGAGTAATCATCAGTCACCACAAGACAGTACAATTCCCCAGCATGACTTTTACGCTTGACTGGACCAAATAAATCCATGTGCAAACGCTCAAGCGGTAGTTCAACGGAATTGACTTTCTTTGGTCTATGGGATTGTTTGTGCTGCTTACCCTTTTAACAACTAATACACTTGTCATTCAAATGAAAATGTTTCACATTAACGCCTGTGACAAGTTCATTTTTCACCAACTGGTTCATCTTTCTCAAATGAATATGTCCCATTCTCCTATGCCACATGATAGATTCTTTTTCTGTAGCCTTGGAGAGGAAACATGTGACTTGGCCATGGGTGGTCATAGCTTTTGACATATCGAGAATATACAAATTGTTTACTCTTGGTGCCTTTAGCATCACCCACTCTTTTGGAAGTTCAAAACCCAGCTTCAGGATGTAGCAAGATTTATCGTCAAAATAAACAGAGAATTGTTTATCACAGATTTGGCTGACACTGAGTAGATTGTAATCTATCTGCTTCACATAAGATATCCGCTCAAATGTCACTACCCCATTGCTAACACTACCCTCCATTGTAATGTAGCCTCCTTTATTCCCCGCAAACGCTACGTAACCTCCATTTATATTCTTGATATCAAAAAGTAGCGTGAGAAGCCCTGTCATGTGTCCAGAAGCTCCACTGTCAACAATCCAGAGGCTGCTAACAGGGCCAGCTGGAGCTCCCTGCACATATCAAGTAGAAAAGTTAGATTTTTTGGGGGACCCAAGCCTGTTTGGTCTTGGGTCTTTGAACTGATTGATTCAAAGATTCACTTGTTTCACAAACATCTTGGGTTTTAACAACCTCTTTCTTTTCACACTCAACTTTTGCTTTTTCAGATTTCACATTCTGTGAAGTTGAAGCACCCTCAGAACCCTTTGATGACCAAGACTGTTTAGATCTTTTCAAGATCCGGATCTGAGATTATGAGGTCTCAGCCGGTTTCTTTACTTCGTCCTTGAATGTTACCTTCTTGGTTACCTTCTCTGATTTAACAGAGACAGGTCCAACTGTTGTTTAACATTTGGTTTAGCAGGAACCTTTATGTTTACAGTAGTTGTGTTCATCAATGGTTTCTTCAATGGTTTCTCAGTGGCTATTCGGTTGCGTTTATCATAAGTCATCGGACGATTTTCCCTCGTATTGAAATAGTTGTTTTGGTTATAAGAAGGAACTTGTTGAGGGAAAACCCGTCTTTGTGGATAACTGAAATTATCAACCGGATAGTCATCTCTTTGCTTCATCTCCACTTCGTGCCTCTTGTGTCGTACATACGGGCAGGTGGCAAGTAAATGTCCCCTTTCACCGCACTTAAAACACGCACGGTACTCTTCATAGTTTTCCTTGATGTTCGACTTAGAATAACTGGCAATGGGATATTGATCAACCATGCACTATCTTCTTAAACTCTCAGGAGCTGGGTCCTTTGAGTAAGTCGGCTCAATAAAACTATTTGACTTGTCTGTTGGTTTAACAAATTGTGTGACATTGACCTTTGCGTCTTTAGAATTATCCGAATGAATTTTCTTTAAAATGGCTGGAGGAATATTATTGGTTCATTCATGTTTTGCAAACCAAATTGTACTCTCCTGCCAGATCTTTTCAATTTTAGAATAGTTTACAAATTGAATCGGATATTCGTCATCAGACATAATCTTATCGGAGCCTTGCATCCGATAGAAAACTTTCACAGGTTTATCACACGATTTGTTGTTCTCTTCATTTGATTTTTCAGTTTTAGTTTCAGTTTTCTTTTCAACAGATTTAACAACATTTTTCTCAACTTTCTTAACCACTTTCTTTTCAACATTCTTATCAATAGACTGCTCAACTTTCTTAGCAACATTCTTTGCTGGTTGATTCTTTCTGTGAGCATTAGCCATGGGATGGACAATCTGAGATGGTGAGACTGGTTCAGTAGTGATTATATGATTTTCATCAGGAATATCACTCACTTTCTCAATAACCGTCTCAGACTGTTCATCTTCTTCATCAGAATCATCAGCCGCTACCACACCTTCATTGTTCCCCAGAACAGGTCTAACATCAAAATACGGGTCTCCGACACTGGATGTGTTGGACTCGTTATCTGATGTAGAGTCAGATTTGACTAACCTCTCCGGTGCTATCGCATGCAAATTATGATTTTCGAACAACACCGGAGATGGGACAGCTTTGTAGTTTGCACTACTCGACTGTGAAGGTTCTTCTATGATGTGGTCAACTACATAAGCAATGTTCTTATAGCTCTCTAACTTTTTGTTCACTTTTTCAGCGAAGCACTTGATGGTTGCCATTTCTAACTTTGTGTTTTCCATTTCATTTATATAGTTGTTAATGGCAAGTTGCTTTAAAGACAAAGTCTTTTTCAATTCATAAATATCTTTCTTATATCCATCAAGTACTCTGTTGAATTCTTTTGATTCCTTTTGATATAATTGACAGTTAATTTTTGCACTCTCAAGTTGAACCTTGAGTTGCTTGTTTTCATCTGTCAATTTATCACAGGATTTGCAATTTTTAACACAAGTAGAATTAACAGAAGATTCGGTACTTACCTGCTTAGGTGGTTCTGTCATTGCCATCAGTGCGAAATGAGCTTCCTTCCCTGCAAAGAATTTTGAGTAATCAATCTTGGTGCAGGCATCATCCACCATGCACGACTTGCGGGTCATTAGGAAATCTGCTTCAGCTAGCAACTGATCGATGTCATCGTCTAGTGAGTTCACACTAGCTTCTGAGTCAGAATCACTTTCCATGTCCGAGTACGCCGAATCATATTGCTCTCCAACATCTGTGACTGAATCATGAATCATTCCTGATTTCTTGTCTTCATACTCATCATTCACATCCTCATTCAGCTCTTCTATTTTCAACTCTGTCAACTTTTCTGTCACAAAATCTTCTTCAATATTCACATGTTCATCCAAACTCATCTTTTGAGCCACACAAGCCACATTTCCTGTAGTAATCTCTTCCACTCCTAGTTGCATACCCGTCCAATCAAAACCTTCATCTTTTTGGATCACAAGTGCTTGGCTTTGATTTTCAGTTTGGGTTTGGGTTTGAGTGTTAGGTGTGGAGATGGGAATAATGGTTCGGTTTGAATTCTGTTGAGTTTGATTTTGAGATGTGGATTGTCTAGTATTGGTATTTTGTTGTGTGTTTTGACGGTTCTGGTAGTTGCTTTGAGGTTGAAAGCTAGAAATGTTGGGACTGTTGTATGATACCTGATTCTGGTTTTGGTTTTGTCGGTTTTGGTAGCTTGAGCTGAACGGATTTCGATTACCTTGTTGAGCCGGCTGTGTACACTCTCTCTTGAAATGACCCTTCTCACCACAATTAAAACATGTGACCTTGGCTTTGTTAAAACCATAAGTGGTGTCTGGAGAAGTAGATAGGTCAGTTCTCCCTGTTTTCTGGATAAAATCAGTGGCTCTTCTCATGATGCTAGCAAACGCCCACTGTATATCCATAAGCTCCATTTCCTCTTTGTCGATTTATGCATAGTCCCCATTGGTTAGATTGTTGTTCCCAATCTGACTAGCAACTAAACCGTTGTATGATGCAACCATTGCAGATACTAATGCTACATGCTGTTGAGCTATCTCAACAGTAACATTATTAAGGTTAGAAGTCTCTAACACAATCGGACTTTGGTTTGATTGTGTTGGAGTGATCTGCATTTGGTTCATGTGAGGATTATATGGTTGTTGTTGGGGTTGGCTGGCAGTGTAACAGGCAGCTTGTTGCATAGGTGAAAAAGGTGGTATGAAATTAGGTGTTTGATAAGATTGTGGTGTATATGATGAAGTTTGTGCTAGATAGTTAATTGGTGCTTTGGTGGGTTCAACAACATTAGACACACAAGCAATATGAGGTGCAACGTTTGAAGTAGAGCTGGAAGTAGAAAGGGAAGTAGATGTACCACTAACATACAACTCTGGGTTCTGTGGAATCTGTGCTCTCTTTGCTTTCCTCTTCTCCTCCATCTCTTTGTTCTCCAGTTTTTGTATGAACTCATTGATAGTCCAATACTGGTATGCATCTTTTTCTTTCAACACTTCAATGTGTTGGTTCCAATATGGTAGTAAAGCATCAGCAAATTTATCCACCAGTTCAGACATAGGTATGCAAATCTCGTAGCTCGAGAGCTCTGTGAGCAAGTGGCAATACCTTGGAACCAATTCTTTTAAAGTCATGTTACCCATGTAACTAAAATTCTCGAACTCTTTACGAAGCTCTTCCATTCTCAGCTTCCTAGTCTTCTCGTTACCATCATGTCTGTTTTTCAGCATATCCCACAACTGTTTTGAAGTAGTACACGATCCAAATTGATGCAGCAAGTCAGTGTTGATTGCCTGAGATAATTGAGAAAACGCCTTTTTCTCGATCGCAAACTTCTTCTTCTCATCATCACTCAAGTTCTCTAATGGTATAGGTTCACCAGTGTTCTCCAGAATATGAGCAACATAACCTTTCACTATCATCTGCCATGCCTCGGCTCCTTCTAAGCCTTGTCCCTCCACATGTATCTTGAACTTTGTCTTCCATGTGTTATAGTCAATCATATCCATGAGCTTTGGTGGACGATTTCCACTGCCTGATGATAGATCATGAATGAGTGTAGATATGGCATTGGTCGTCTGTGAGTGAACGGCAGCTGCTGCTACTCCCCAATAGTCGCCAATTGGTTGCTGTAGTGGTTGCACAACTTGCTGAGGAATAGAACTAGTCATAGCCATGTAGTTAATTGGCTGAGATGGTGGACTAGACTTCTGAGCTGCAACTGTCCATGGATCTCTGGTTGTTTGCTGTTGTGGTGTCGTGTTGGGGCGTGGTGTAGTCGGAAAGTTCCACATCTTTACCTGAAAAAGTTTAAACACGAAAAGATTAAAAATGTTTAAAAACAGATTCTAGCTTCGTATATAGCGAATGGTCGAATGAGAAAAATCTCTCTCCTTCGACCGTTTATAAGGGTACGAATGTAAAAGACAACAACACTCTAACACTTTCGACCCTTTGAACTCTCTTTCGACCGTTTGTTCCCTCCTTCGACCGTTCGACAGGTTCGAATGAAACTCTAATGGTCGAATGTACAACAATAAGCTATGAAACTCTACGTTCGACCACTAAATCACCACCTTCGACCAAAAATCCACTCGTTCGACCAAATTAATTCACACATTCGACCGTTCTCTCTAGGTTCGACCCTGCTCTTTCGAAAACGGTTATTCTTTGAAAATCAGTTAATTTTGATCAAATTTATCAAATGTTGATAGATTTTGATGATTTTAATCAGGTTTTGATCCGGAATTGATTTGGAACAAGTTTATCAAAGAGAATTATCCATTTTAACCAAGAAAACAAGTTCTAATCAATCAAAAACTCATCAAATCAGTTTGGTCTATGAAAACAGAAACTTTTTGACCAAAATTGGGTCCAAATCAACTGAGAAACTATCAATTTGTGGTTGTTTGATCTAGAATGGCTCTGATACCACTTTGTATGTGCTAAAGGATCGATAAATCTACAAAGAAATGATCAAACAAGTTTGATTTAAGTGCGGAAACCCTAAACCAATCACAAAATGATAATCAATCAGATCAAAACAGACAAATCATCATTCAAAGCTTTTCTCATTAATAAACAACTCAATTACACGTTAATATGATCAAAACATTAAAGACAAGACGTGAATTAAGCTTAACAAAACACTAGAGAGACACACTGAAAATGGAGGGAACAATAATGACTGAACTACTTTCAAAAAGTGAGCTTGACCTATTTATAGGCTGCACATTCGCCCATCACGTAGGTGCGAGTGTGCACATTCGACCAAACAGACCGGTCGAACCAAGCAATACATAACATTCTAATTCTACCTTCGCCTCCTGTCTCTCCTTCGTATAAATTCCTTCCTTCGCACCCTTTAATATCTTACTTCGCCCATCAATTCACTCCTTCGCCCATTCGACTCAAAACAAAAACACATGTTTATTGTAAATCCAAAGCATTAGTCGCATAAATGCATCTACACAAAGCCAAAGGAATAAAAGGAGAGCAAGTGTTTTATGCGTTTGGGCATGGGAGACAAAGTGATCAAAGGGGTTCCTTATATAGGGCGATTGAGGTGAGGTGTGGTGACATTTTGAGAATGTCAACTCTTCTTGAAATTGTGAAGAAGCATGTGCCAATCCAGTCTTGTATAAAACTTTAACATTGCTTGAAAAGACTAGTGCATGTGTGTGTGTGTGTGGGGGGGGGGGGGTTTCAGCCGAAAAGGGAGAAGGGAAGGTATGGTTGTGTTATTTTGGGAAGTTTTTCATGTCTTAGATGGGGTTTAGGATGGATTGGAAGGTTCTTTGTTAGTATAAAGGTAGGTTAAGATGGCTTTGTCTTCATCTTGCATGCATGAGGCTCTTCTCTTGTCCTCTTCCTTCAACCAATCGCAAGGGTGCATGATTTTGTATGTGGTAGCCAATTTTGGGGAAAGGGATCGTGTCATAATTTGGGAAGGTTGACATTCATGGGAAGTGTAGGAATGTTTGTGTGGTAGTGTTTTTAGTATAAATATAGGTTGATATAAGATAATATAGGGTGTAGTATATGTTTTTCAATCTTACACATATGTGGAATGTGTTTGTCGAGTGTGTATATGTATATGTATATATGTATGGTAGTTGCACTTGATCATACACACACTTATATGTGTGCCGTATGTATACACGTATATATATAGGGGAAGGCTAATTTGAGAACACATATTTCGTGTGAATTGCGAGAACGCTATCTAAAACCATTCAAATTAAAATTTTCTTTATACACCTGTCTTTATTATCAAAATACAGTCTCGAAAACATAATTTACGCGTAAAAATCTAAACGTATACGAAAATAAATTGTTTTTACACATGTGTTAATTTACTGTTTATACATGTGTAAACTGTTTCATTTACACATGTGTAAAAAGTTAATTTTAGAGTGTTTTTGCAAGAAAAGATAAATATTTGGAAAGAAAATTCGTTTTTAATGTTATATTTTAATTATAATTAGGTTTGTATTCAAAATAATGATTTTAATTGGTTTTCTCATTTTTTTTCTCATGGTTCTCGCGATATTTAGCGTTCTTAAGATAATCTTCCCCTATATATATAAGTTAGATATGTTGACTTTTGTCTTGATTATCTAGGTATATATATATATATATGTGTGTGTGTGTGTGTATAATATGTTACTGGAAATCTCTAGTTACCTAATGTATAGGAATAGATTTCAAGTGTTAACATATATATACATATATTCTAATTTTTGATAATAACATATGTCACACCTCGCCAAGGCGAAAACGCTAGATGTAACTTCGAAAGGTTTTCAAGCACACAAGTCACGCAAGCATCAAATTCATAGATAGGAGATACAACAAAAGACAGCATTGTTTAACATTAAATAAAACATTATCTTAAAAACCATAGTTAAAATGACATGTCTAAAATAATTTCCAAAACAAGGTTCACAAAATCCCCGAGATGCTCGTGCGTGACTCCAAGTTCCATGTTGCTCAACTAATTGCCTGAAAAAACATGCAATTTAAAATATGTCAACAATTAAGTTGGTGAGGTCATGGGTTTTTGAGTTCTATGTAAACCATGGGTGACAATAATCATTATGTGACTGTCATGAGCTCGTAACCAAACCTTGATGAATGTTGTGCCTCGCCGATTGTACACTAAAGATAATGAATGTAATGTGAAATATAAGCACTCTTTTGATATATGTCATCCGGTTAGAGCGACTACCCAAGAGTGGGGATGTCAACCCAATAGATTTATTCCGGTGTTTCATGGCTAAATCCATAGCTAATGGTCACAGTATAATGTATGACATGAGGGTGTATGAGTACTCTGAACCTTTTTGTCTCATGATCACATAATAGTCAAAAATGTAATTGAACTTGTACGTATGTTTTTCCCCCAAAAAGTATGAAAACAATAAAAATTAGGCCGTGAGAACTCACATGATGTCTGAGTGCTAACTACTGACTGAATCTGACGTGGAATGTCTGAACAAAAGTGCCCTAAATTCACATAAGGACAACTTAAGTCTATGTATTGTACAGTCTACCATGCAATTGCTCACCCGACTTGTACTTTTATGGATTGTGTTTATGAACAGTTATCCATATGTGTCACACACTGTGTGTGTTGGAAAAACTCGCTTTTGTCGTTATTTGTGTCCGTGATTAACCATTTGTGGCAAAAACGATGTCTTGGTTTTATTTGTGTCACCATGTGTTATGTGTACCACTTATTTGTACAAAATAGGGCGTGTTTTCACATGTTTTAGGTCTTTCTTGTGAAAAAATGTCGTTTTCCCACGTTTTACCATAGTTCACACATGTGTCCATGTTATTAACACATGTTTTTTTTCTAAAAACTTTGATTTAAAACTCTTTTAATACATGTTTCGTGGCTTTTAACATATGTTTCCAAAATCACCTTTGTACTTATGGTAACTTTAAGTTCTAAAAATGATTATCATGGCTTAATATTGACCCTACACACACTCGCATGCACTCGTGTGTTGGTGTGCGAGTATGTGCCTTCGTATATGGGTGTTCATTCGAGTGTACACATTCCACACATGGTTATTTACGTAGGTTTCATTATTTTCCAACATTTCGCCATTGTGGCCTCCATTATCGATTATTATCAACACATGTTGTGGTGATATGTATGTGTGCGAGTGATGTCCTAGTCGAGTGAATGCAAATGTGAGTCGAAACATATAACAAATCAATGTAAAATTAGTTAGTGTACATACCACACTTTAATGACTTAGAATGAGGATGAATGAGATATATGGCCGACTTTCTGTAACACCCCAACCGATGGCGGAAACATCGAGGTGTCACGTAGTGACGATTGCTCAATAGCTCATGGTACTAAAGTGTAAATTTGAATACATTGAATTGAATAGATTATTACATTGAAAGAAATTACAATATACAAAATTCTAAAGTGGCAACTAAAACTGAAATACATTAACCCAACATCTAAGTAAAAATTCCAAAAGCTTAAAAGTCATCTCATAGATAACCTGAAACATGTACGAAAATAATTTGGTCAATACAAAATGTATTGGTGAGCATACCCTGTTTTGAATACATATATTAGAAAAAGTGTTTGGCAATTCATGTGTTGCATACCGTTTGCAAATATGTAATAAGTAGTATTAGTTAAAACCAAGTCTATGAATGAGACTAACACATGAATAACCAACTGAATAATGAATTAACAAGACAATGACTAAGATTCTCTCAATAGAGTCTCAAGGGGGTATACCATAGTACTATTTATTGAAATGCAAGGCCGCAGAACGGTTAATGATTTTGACTATGCATAAATACACACAAATTCACATAAAGCAAACACACATGAGAATTGCATCAAGTATAACAATAACATTTGATAATAGTGTACATGAGTAGCCCCAAAATAGTAAAACATGAAAAGGGGGAAAGATATACTCACTTGTTGTGAAGAACAACAAGTACGAGTATCACAAGTTATAGCGGTTTGGGTAACTCCAAAAATTACCCTAACATAATGAATATTATATGTATAAATAATAGAATAAAATCTAGGATGACTTGGAGATTTCTAGGTTCATATATGTTTAGGGATTTAGTTTAGGACTCTAAAATGTCTAGATAGTATAACGTAAGAAAAATATATATTCCAATTCGTATTTATATAAAATGGTAAGAGTAAATAATGACTCGCTCAAATAAAATTTGATATGTTTACATCATATTTATCATGAAATAAATATATATAAACATATATCTATAGGTTATAGATTTGATTAAAAGATTATCAAATGAGATTTATTATTATAATAATAAATGAAGTTGTCTAGAATTAGACATTGAAGTAGAATATAACAAAATAAAATGTAATATATAGTTTATGTGTATGTAAAATATACCCAAAGCATTAAACAACAACCAATAGTATGAGTATGAAACTGTCAAATTATATATTTGAATAAATAAATATCACAACTCGTACAATGCAATGCAATTAAATAAATATATATATATATATATATATATATATATATATATATATATATAATTAGAATAGTGAATATGAGAAAATGAATAAAAAAAATGCGTGTAAGACTATATTATTGTTTTGTAAATTAAATAAGTATTCAAAGTCTAGACGCACGTGTATATATATGTATATATATAAATTACATGAGGTGTATAAAATATATACATACATCAGTATAATATAGATTATGTATAAAGTACTCAAATAACAATATTAACCAAAATTTATGGAATTTGGAATATATAACAATATTTTAGTTATAGAATTACCACTTGAATTTTATAGAATAAATATAGCTTGAATTAGTATAAAACATGAATAAATTTCCAAAAATCTTTTCCAAGCATGACTAAGGCCAAATCAACAATAGTGTCACTAAATAATATGAGTTGCAATGTCTAATTTCTAGTTCTAGAATTCGTTTAAAAGTCCTAAAATCCCGAAATTATTGTATGAACCATAGAACTTGATTTGTCACATTGAGAATCAATTTCCCTTTATCAAAAAATTGATAGAGGGCTTTTGTAGTAGATAAGAAATAAATAAAATTAGACTCGGAATTACCCAAATCAGATTAGAATTGAGGCTGAATTCTTAGATGGAAGTTCCAAGCTCTACAAACGCACACTCAAACGTCAACGTCATTGATAGTTGATAGCCTTTGATTTTTGTTTGGAGTATCACGAAGTTAGAATTGAAGAAGACATTTTGATACACCTTGATTGTGTATGGTACATGGTACTTCTTGTGATGATGGTGTAGTAAAAAAAAATATAATATCAACTTTTTTCTATAGGGATTGGAAGGTCAACCGAATTAATCTCCATTTATCCCTATTAAAACTTTTCAAATTATTATCTAATTATTTGTCTTTTGTAACCAACCAAAGAAAATTGATGCCATTTAATAGTCACTAATTTTTCTTTAATATTATTTAAGAGATTCTCAAGTATTTCAAATTATAAAATAATGATAAAATAGTATAAACTTCATTTACAAACATGAAATTTATTTTTTTCTTTTATACAATTTTTCTTGATTATAAAAATTTAACTTTAACATATACTATTTTCATATGTATATATAAACATAATATTATTACTAATGTTGCATTTAGTATTTATAAAAAAATAGGGTCGTAGAAACAGTTACGGGTATGGATTCACGTTTCCGTTATGGATGTTACAATTTCCCCTACTTTAGATAATTTCGTCTTGAAATTTATTTCAAGTGGAGGTTTCTATGAAACAAAAAGCGTTGCAAAAGCCAAGTGGGTTTTTTTTTTAAAAAGATGCATCAATTATGGTTTGACAAAATTTAAAGTAGTTGTCTAATATCCGAAGTAAGAGTTCCAAAAATCTTTGACAGTTAACCCAAAGTTAGAAAGTTGAGAGTTTAAATGAGAAAGGGTTTGGCAATATGTAACTGGTGAGGGACAGAAGTACTAATGAAGCAGTCTCCCCTACTTTAGAAAGGTTTTTGACTGAACATTATTAGAGTACGTAACAAGAATCCAAACAACCGGGGATGTACGAGTACACAAGGTTTTTGTTTTCTGTGTGGGTGGTCAAGAGAAAGACTCTAGGAAGACGAATTGAAGCTCGTGTAAGAACGTTCCTATCGAAAATGCTAGCTATTAGTCAACGATCTAATGAAGAGGTAGTTACAAAGTAATGGGTAGGTCCTTGGTCAGACTCCTAGTCCGTTCCCGCAGTACCGTTTATGCTTATATATAGGGTGTACCGCAGCTGACCCACCACACTCCCGATACTTTGGACCCGTACTGATTGTCTACCAACAGCCTAAATAGAAATACACACCACCCTTATGTACCTGTAAACCCATGATTGCGTTTCGGACCGTAATCATCGATTTACCTTACAGTAGGGTGTTATGCTTTTCCATAACCCTAACCTAAGTAATACCAAAAACAACTGCGTGCAATCAGGATATGCTAAGTAATTGATACTGCAATGACACGATGACATGGTTAGAGGTCCTTCCCTTTCGGGTTTACCCTTCAACCGTAATGAGAGTAACATGTAAGTGGTAGACATGGTTAGAGGTTCTTCCCTTTCGGGTTCACCCTTAACCGGTAAGTTCTGTTCACATTGTTGGCTCTAAACACTCCATATTGATAAACTCCGAGATTTACACCGTTCCCCTCGGATTAAAGAAATATTCTAATCCTAGTCGTACGTGGGCACTGGCTTAGATCTCATACGAGTTATCAACTAATATGTTCCTTGGCCATGATGATGAACAAAATAATGTAAAGTATAACAGCGTTTTGCTCAAAACAGGAAGAAAAATATACATACCAAATGTGCGTTCATGTAAGTATATAAGTATAGCATAAAATTTTGATTGAAAAAATATCATAATATAAATCGAGTAAATCGCACAATTGCACAAAATGAAAGTAAACGAGTTGAATTAATGCTTAAAATCAGTGTTGTAAGAATAACTACTAATAACTAGTGCAAGAATATTTGCGAATAACACGTGAAAATAACCACCAATAAAAGAATAATACGAGAATAATAAGATAATGTGCGAACGTGACTATAAATAGAATGGTGTAAGAATAAAATAATGAAATTTACTGTAAATGAAAGTACATGGTACAGGTGTATAGCCTAATGACATGCGAGTTAAAATCTAGTAATTTTACATATATGCGTTATACTATAAAAGACATTTAGCAACATTTGGATAAGAGGATATGTCCATTGTTTTGTTAGACCAAAAGTTTTACGACTGAAAGAGTGCAAGTGTAAAAAGATAAATTTTCGTTTATATAAAACAAACGTATTTTACTTAGACTTTATGATATAGTTTGAAAGAATAGTAGTAATGCATGAGAATAACTTTTTAGAAATCGAAGTGTGTTTTAGATTCGAAACAGGTTCATATGAAAAGATTTCGTAGGTACACATTTCCATGTGTTAATGAGAAGTCGAGTTTGAAAAGTATTATAAGGTATATTATTAGTTGCAAGTTTCTCCCGAAAACATATATTGGATACATCATATGAAAACAAAAGGTTTACATTTGACTAGTAAAATATGCAATGCAAGTTTATAAAATGCAAGGTGAAACCATTTCATGATGCATGTGTAAATCTAATGTGTTTCAAAAGACCAAGATTTAGAATGGCGTGAAGGTTGTGAATGATCCCAGATGCCTTGACGAATGTTGGAAAACATTTCTTTAACTTGTGGGTTGAAAACTCGAATTTTTTTTAATTGTTATGAAATGTTGAGAAAATCTAAGTGTTACCTATTAGAATTGGGTAAACTTGAAACTTTTTATTTGTCAAAATTTTACAAAATTTATACATTGAAAGATCTTTTGTTTGTAAAGATCGTTAAGGCATCTCTTTGGCTCATATCGGCTACTTGTTTCAAGACACAAGGTGTATATAAAGTGTGTTCTAAATTGACGGATAGGCTTTGTGAAAAGACATACAGGATAAGTTGCCAAGTTAATCATTTTAGAGAGTAGTATACTAGTGCGTATCGTGTAGGTAGGCATTTATGTATGCGTTTAGTCTGACTAAGAAGTGCTACTAATGGTAGTTAACTATGGCATAGGAGACTGGGTGTAGCTATACTAGTATCAGGTATATGAGAATATAGAGCATTGGGGTGCATAAGCGGGTACAAAAAGTCATAATTTAGGGATATACAGTGACTTCGATCAAATAAGTTTGTAAACATGAAGATATAAAACATGTTGTATAATAGGTTTAGGAAAAACCATGTTCATTTTTAGCTGTATGATGATGCAACCTTCCTAAAATTAGAATGTGGTTGAAGTTAAACACAGAGTTTAAAACTTAAAACGTGGGTAAAATGTTTTAACGCAACAAGAGTAATACCTTATAGTGTAAAAGTCACAAAGCATAAGTGAAACAGTGTAAGCTATATTGCGATAATGTAATGAATAAAAAGTTTTAATAATGATGATAAGAAATCCAAATGTGAATGATCAATGAATAATAGCATATGAAACAACAAGTGATTAAATTGAGTCTTCAAATGATAAACAAATATAAATATCAATGATATAAAATATAGGAATTATTTCCATAGGAAACTTTGACTAACTCAAGTATTTGAAATTTCCTAGTGACTTGTGGGGGCATACTTTAGCCTATAAATGAATGCTCATCCCAAGAGTTCCTAGGTAGGTATACGGGTCCCTCGTGTCACACCCTCAAATTTCCATTGGCGGAGTTTTACCGCGAGGCGCATGACAAACCAAGATCCAAGTCAACGGTCACAATAAACAACACTATATGAAATACGTAAACTCAAAACATAGTTCTCAATTTATAAAACCATAGCGGAAGCATTTAACCAGTTACAAAACCATGTACGACAAATGTTCAAAAACATTATTCAAAACATGAAACTAAGCCTAGACGCCATGCAGACTCGTGCGCCTAGTCCTCTGTTGCTACCTTAGCGACCAGAGAAAAACATGCCAAAAAGACGTCAACATATAATGCTGGTGAGTTAACAAGTTTGTTCAATAAGTTACCAAAAGTTATCAAAATGTTACCATGTCCATACTATACCAATGTCACCAAGAACGCTAGCTAGGCGTATGTTTTATTACTACTACGATTGGAAACCATTACTGGACACGTTTAGCAATGTTTAGCATATGTTTAAGCAGCCCGAATAATGTTCAGCATGTTTAGCAAAGTTTGAGACAACAGCCTGAATAATTACCGGCCCTCCAAGCCGTCGAGTGGGGCAGGTCACGCCCAATAGATCTATCCACATTTCCCCCGTTGTGCATCCCCGCACATTCATGGTTTCCCCTGGGACTTCCAATGATCGTATAGCAATACAAAGTTAAAACCATAGTATGACATATGTTACCAAAATAGTTTTGCGCATGTTTTCTCCCGCACATTCATGGTTTCCCCCGGGACTTCCAATGATCGTATAGCAATACAAAGTTAAAACCATAGTATGACATATGTTACCAAAATAGTTTAGCGCATGTTTTCTCCCCCAAAAGTTAAAGCTACAAAAGTGGGGCCGTGAACTCACCTTAGATAGCGTTCTTCAGTAACTAGTAAATTGCTAAGCCCTTGATAATCCCTCTACCGGAGATCTATCAAAATGTTCATATAAGTGTTCCGACTAATAACCATAAGGTTGTCTAGTCCCCGATTGTCCAGATCGTTACCAAGTACGTTTTAAAACGTGTTTAAATGTTCGACCGACACACTAGACCGACCCTACATCCCGTTAGTGACTCATTACCCTAACTAATCCAGTACACATAGATTACACACAAGGTTCAAGCATAAAATACTTAGTTTGTATCAAAAATCTCATTTCTGCATCAGAACGGTCGAACCGGTCAGATAAAGCCACCTTCGCCCCTTTTTAAGTCTCCTTCACCCGTTTAGTGTCACGTTCGACCGTTTGATGCCACGTTCGACCGTTTGATCTGGTTCACCCAAACATTTCCCAGGTTCGACCCTGGAATCTCTCCTTCGACCACTCGTTTGGTCGAATGAGCCCAGGTTCACCCCTGTTACATAAATTTTCCTAAAAACGCTTCAAACACATTCGAAACATCGCGAAACGTCATCAAACACAATAGTCAAGTATGAATAACTTATCCCTACTGAACCCCACCAATTTTGCCCCAAAACTTATCCGTTTCAGCCCTTTCCCAAAATGGCAAAGATTATGGAAGTGTCACATTATGCATGTAATTTTTACCCAATTTGGAAACTTTTTAATACCAATCCATAATCATCCACAAATGCTCAGCTTATCTTGTAATTGAAAACCCCCATTCATTTTATTAATAATACTTAACATGCACAAGCCCTAGATTTCATAAAATCCCCAAAATACCCATAATATCACCATTTATCTAATTATAACCTCTTACAATCTTAAACTATCATTCATAGCAGCCCTAGATCATGTTTCTAGCATTAGAACAGTAGCAAATCATTAAACAACACATAATTAACATATGTTTATTGATACAAAACCTATGTTTAATGATAGGGTTTAGATTTAGAAAGGTGTTTAAAAGGTTTTTATTGATAAAAACATCCTTAGAACAGATCTGGACCTTTAGAGTTAGATAAAAACGAATCAAAATGCTTTAAAAAGACTTAGGATTAAGAACACACCTTGGATTCTTGTTTAGATGTTGTTGATAGGTTAGATTATGAAAAAGAAGAGAAAAAACTCCTTCCTTAGTGATTAAAATCGTTTGAGAGTGTTTTGAGACGGTTAGGGTTTGTGAAATGGTGAAAAATGACAAAGTTTGGTATTTATACTAGTCCACCTTCGACCCTTGTTCCTGGTCGAATGTAGCCTCCTTCGACCCTTTCACAGGGTCAAATGTACCCTGTCCTGGTCGAAGGGAATTCTTTCAATTCCACATCCCAGGTTCGCCCCTTTGCAAAGGGTCGAACCAAGTCATATTTCCACCTTCGACCACTTGAAGTTGTCGAACCAGGACCTATGTTTATCTAGTTTTCCAGTTTGTCGTGTTTAACGCATTTTAACGCACCTTAACATATGAGCATGCAACCTTAGTCTATGTTCAACATATTTAAGCATGGATAATCATCTACACATCATTTAAACACATCTATGTATATAATCCACCATACGACCAATAATCTACTCATACACTTAATTAGTTTATGTAATTTCACCAACAACGGGACCCGGTACTAGTGTATTCCCAAAATGACTCCCAATGATTCTCCCGATCATTGAACCCTTGACAATCCTAACTTGACCCAACTCAACTAACCTAGTTATGTCTGTTTTATAAACGTTTCCCGCTAAGGTAGACTTAGATGTTACTAAAATGTTTAAGCCAAATATGTCGGGTGTCACATCATCCCCACGTTGAAAGATTTTTCGTCCCGAAAATTGCACAAAGCCCAAAAATAAAAGAGACAAAGAGAACGAAAGAAAAAGAAATTTACCGGATGTCACATCATCCCCACGTTGAAAGGAATCTCGACCCGAGATTCATTCCGCTTCAGCAGTAACATGCCTCGATTCGAATGCGCGTTTCAGAAAAAGATGAGGATGTTTAGCTTTCATCTGATCCTCCCGTTCCCACATGAACTCCGGTCCACGATTCGAGTTCCAACGAACTTTGACGATGCGGATTTTACTCCGACGAAGGCTACGAATCTTGTAGTCGAGAATCTCGACAGGTTCCTCCATGATACGAAGACGATCATCAACCTTGATCTCTTCCAGTGGTACAATGAGAGATTCATCAGCCAAACACTTCTTCAAGTTAGACACATGGAAGACGTTGTGAACACTACCGAGCTCCGCCGGTAAGTCAAGTCTGTATGCCATCGGTCCAATCCGATCCAGGATTGCGAAGGGTCCGACATAACGAGGGTTAAGCTTGCCACGCTTTCCAAAACGTATGATGCCCTTCCATGGTGAAACTTTCAGAAGTACCTTGTCCCCAACCTGGAACTCCAGAGGTTTGCGACGGCGATCGGCATAGCTCTTCTGACGATCTCGCGCAGCAGCCAAACGGTTACGAATTTGCACGATTTTCTCCGAAGTTTCGTACACAAGTTCCAGACCAGTGAGCTGCCTCTCGCCCACCTCAGCCCAACAAAGTGGTGATCGACATTTCCGTTCGTAGAGAGCCTCGAACGGAGCTGCCTTGATACTAGAGTGATAGCTGTTGTTGTAGGAGAACTCCACCAACGGTAGGTGAATCTCCCAACTTTTACCAAAATCGATAACACATGCCCGAAGCATGTCTTCCAAGGTTTGAATCGTCCGCTCACTTTGTCCATCAGTTTGCGGATGATAAGCTGTACTCATATCCAACTGGGTACCTAAGGCCTTGTGCAGAGCCTTCCAGAAACTCGAAGCAAAACGAGAATCACGATCAGAGATAATAGAGACAGGCACCCCGTGCCGAGCAACCACCTCCTTAAGGTAAAGTCGAGCCAACCGCTCGAGTCCGTCGGTTTCCTTAATAGGTATGAAACGTGCCGATTTTGTTAGCCTATCAACAAATCACCCAGATCATATCATAACCACTTGGTGATCTTGGCAATTTGGTTACAAAATCCATCGTGATTCGCTCCCACTTCCATTCTGGAACGTCCGGTTGTTGCAGGAGACCAGACGGCTTCTGATACTCCACCTTGACTTTAGCACAAGTCAAGCATTTGCTGACATAAGAAGCTATATCAGCCTTCATGTTTGGCCACCAATAAAGTATATTCAAATCCTGATACATCTTATCGGAGCCAGGGTGAATAGAATACTGGGATTTGTGAGCTTCATCCAAAACAAGCTCGCGCAATCCCCCAAACAAGGGAACCCAAACACGTCCCGCAAAATAGTGTAAGCCATTGGTCTAGAGTTCAAGATGCTTGTTAGCACTGTGCATAGTCTCAGCCTTAAGGTTCTCCTCCTTCAAAGCTTCCAACTGTGCAGAACGGGTTCGGTCAGGCAATGACGAATGAATGGTGAGCTGTAAGGCTTGAACACAATGAGGATTCGCACACTCCTTCCTGCTCAAGGCGTCTGCCACAACGTTTGCCTTGCCAGGATGGTATTTGATAGCACAGTCATAATCGTTCAGGAGTTCAACCCAGCGATGCTGTCGCATGTTCAACACCTTCTGGTCGAAAATATGCTGAAGACTCTTGTGATCGGTATATACTTCACACTTGGTACCGTACAAGTAATGTCTCCAGATTTTCAACGCAAAGATCACCACACCCAGTTCCAAGTCATGAGTAGTGTAGTTCTTCTCATGAACCTTGAGTTGACGAGAAGCATAAGCAATAACCTTCCCACGTTGCATCAACACACAACTGAGACCACAAATAGAAGCGTCACAGTACACAACGAAGTCATTCGTACCCTCAGGTAAAGATAAGATAGGTGTAGAACAAAGTTTAAGCTTCAGCATCTGAATTGCTGATTCCAGTGGTTCATCCCAATCAAACTTTCGGTCTTTCTGGGTAAGAGTGGTGAGGGGTTGAGCGATCTTCGAAAAGCCCTCAATGAAACGACGATAGTAACCCGCAAGACCCAGGAATTGCCGCACCTCAGATGACGTCTTTGGTGCTTCCCAGTCTTTAATAGCTTCGATCTTAGCCGGATCGACATGAATTCCCAGTTCATTAACCACATGCCCTAGGAATTGAACTTCACGTAACCAAAAATCACACTTCGAGAACTTAGCATACAACTGCTCTTGTCTCAAAAGTTCCAAGACCAACCGTAGGTGTTCCTCATGATCCGTCTTGTTCTTAGAATAAATCAGAATATCGTCAATAAACACGATGACGAACTTATCAAGGTAAGGTTTACAAACGCTGTTCATCAAGTCCATGAACACCGTCGGCGCGTTAGTGAGACCAAAAGGCATGACCAAGAACTCAAAGTGGCCATATCGAGTGCGAAAAGCAGTCTTCTGAATGTCAGCTTCCCGGACGCGCAACTGGGGGTAACCGGACCGCAAATCAATCTTCGAATAGTAGCTGGAGCCCTGGAGCTGGTCAAAGAGATCATAAATGCGAGGAAGAGGATAACGATTCTTGATGGTCACTTTGTTCAGCTCACGATAATCAATACACATGCGAAGACTTCCGTCCTTCTTCTTCACGAACAAAATAGGAGCTCCCCACGGGGAAGAACTCGGTTGGATGAAACCCTTTTCCAAGAGTTCCTGCAATTGGCTGGACAACTCTTGCATCTCGGGAGGTGCAAGACGATACGGAGCTCGGGCAATAGGAGTTGCACCCGGAGTAAGATCAATACCAAACTCAACCTGACGATGGGGAGGAAGACCGGGCAAATAATCAGGAAACACATCGGGAAAATCACGAACCACCGGGATATCCTCGATCTTCTTCTCATCGTCAGTAGAAACGTTAATAAGTGCCAGAATGGCCGAACAACCCTTCCGAAGGTACTTACGGGCTTTCATGCTAGAAATGATACTCAGCGGAGTACCGCTCTTCTCGCCATGAACTGAAAGAGTCTCTCCATCAGGGAGAGGGATCCGAATAATCTTATCGAAACAAACGATCTCTGCACGATACAACGATAACCAATCCATGCCGACAACGACATCAAAACTACCCAGGGGTACCGGCATAAGGTCAATGGGGAAAGACAAACCCGACAGTTCCAAGCGACATTCCCTAAGGGTGTGCGTCGCTTCGATTTTCTTACCATCAGCCAATTCTATTAAGTACTTAGCATCTAAAGGTGTGGGTACTATATCTAGCAATCGACTAATGTCCATAGATACGAAACTCTTATGGGCACCAGAATCAAACAAGACAGAAACATAGCGATCATTAAGAAGGAACGTACCGGTAACTGTGTCTGGATCCTGCCTAGCCTTTGCAGATCCAATGACGAAAGCACGTGCAGTCCTGCCTCCGCCCCCGTTGTTCCCATTACTGTTCCCGCCCCTTCCGTTATCACCCTGCTTCAGCTTAGGACATTCACGCTTGAAGTGTCCCGTATCACCACAGTTATAGCACCCCTGCTTTCCTGGAGTCCCCTAAGCAGCAGGAGTAGGAGTAGCAGCAGGAGTCTGAGTTGGGGTAAGTGCCACCCTGCGGTCCTTAGCATGATGCCCCAACTGATGGCACCGATGACAACGAGCCCGATCACAACTCCTAGAATGATGAAACCACACTTGTTGCACTTGGGATTCTTCCCAACATACCCTCCCGACTTCTGCCCTGAAGAAGACCCAGATGAATCAAACTTCTTCGCTGGCTGAGATGGCGGTGGCACAGCACTCTTCCCCACACTATCCCACTTCCTCTTGCTCCCTTTAGAAACCTTCACAGAAGTACCTTTAGGAGGCAAAACACCTACTGCCACCTTCAGGTTAGTCATCCGATGAGCTGATCGGACAACTTCAACAAGAGTGGGAAGATTCCTAGCAGCCACCAATCCAGCAATCTCCGGCACTAGCCCAGACACATAGTGCTCGATCCTCCTATACTCGGGTGTGTGCAAATCAGGGCACAACACCGCCAGCTCGTTCCTCCTCACAGTGTATTCTTCAATCTCAGACCCGACCATCTTGTAACTCCAAACTTCATGTTTTAAACTTCTTGTACCCCGCCCCTCTCACCACCAATATTGTCGGCTTTGCCCATCCAGAGCTCACGGATTTGTTTTTGGGTGCCCCGTTGGAAACTTCCCATCAGCCAATTCTATTAAGTACTTAGCATCTAAAGGTGTGGGTACTATATCTAGCAATCGACTAATGTCCATAGATACGAAACTCTTATGGGCACCAGAATCAAACAAGACAGAAACATAGCGATCATTAAGAAGGAACGTACCGGTAACTGTGTCTGGATCCTGCCTAGCCTTTGCAGATCCAATGACGAAAGCACGTGCAGTCCTGCCTCCGCCCCCGTTGTTCCCATTACTGTTCCCGCCCCTTCCGTTATCACCCTGCTTCAGCTTAGGACATTCACGCTTGAAGTGTCCCGTATCACCACAGTTATAGCACCCCTGCTTTCCTGGAGTCCCCTAAGCAGCAGGAGTAGGAGTAGCAGCAGGAGTCTGAGTTGGGGTAAGTGCCACCCTGCGGTCCTTAGCATGATGCCCCAACTGATGGCACCGATGACAACGAGCCCGATCACAACTCCTAGAATGATGAAACCACACTTGTTGCACTTGGGATTCTTCCCAACATACCCTCCCGACTTCTGCCCTGAAGAAGACCCAGATGAATCAAACTTCTTCGCTGGCTGAGATGGCGGTGGCACAGCACTCTTCCCCACACTATCCCACTTCCTCTTGCTCCCTTTAGAAACCTTCACAGAAGTACCTTTAGGAGGCAAAACACCTACTGCCATCTTCAGGTTAGTCATCCGATGAGCTGATCGGACAACTTCAACAAGAGTGGGAAGATTCCTAGCAGCCACCAATCCAGCAATCTCCGGCACTAGCCCAGACACATAGTGCTCGATCCTCCTATACTCGGGTGTGTGCAAATCAGGGCACAACACCGCCAGCTCGTTCCTCCTCACAGTGTATTCTTCAATCTCAGACCCGACCATCTTGTAACTCCAAACTTCATGTTTTAAACTTCTTGTACCCCGCCCCTCTCACCACCAATATTGTCGGCTTTGCCCATCCAGAGCTCACGGATTTGTTTTTGGGTGCCCCGTTGGAAACTTCCCAGGAGGTCACCCATCCTGAAACTGCTCCCACCTGAGCACGCTTAACTGTGGAGTTCTCCTCTCATCCACTAGCTTTAAGCCCCAAAACGCGTTGGTGATTTAAGAGGCAAGATATTACTTATGAACTAAGGATCTCTCCTGGCCACGGCCGATGTGGGATTTTTCCTGGGGTGTCACATTCACCCCCTGTTAGAGTCTCATAGTCCCTGACGAGGAGTGTTCCTGGGGTGTCACATTCACCCCCTGTTAGAGTCTCATCATCCCTGATGAGGTGTGCACCCACCATCCCGAACGGCACAGGAGTGGCTCTGATACCATCTGTCACACCCTCAAATTTCCACTGGCGGAGTTTTACCGCGAGGCGCATGACAAACCAGGATCCAAGTCAACGGTCACAATAAACAACACTATATGAAATACGTAAA